>CAMRHE010000119.1:4016193-5422387 GCA_947044405.1 Leptodactylus fallax
TTCAAAACTGTTGTGGGGTTTATGGTGAAATGTATAGCAGCATGTGTTACTAATTGCTGCAGTTAAAAAAATGCATGCAGTTCTGCCTCAAAGAGCGCCGCATATACCCAGCCTCAAATGCGGAGATACAGTATATGTGTTTCACAGTAATTTTCTACTTTTCTATGTATTCTAGGGAAAGGGGGTGATTTGAATTTTTAATACTTTTAACATTGCATTGTAATGCATTGCAAAATACTGGCATTTGTATGTCAGGCTGCACGCAAATGAATGGCAGACAAGCCTGGGAGCCTTCAATAGGCCATGGAACGCCGGACCTGGATATCGTTCTGGGTGCCAGCAATCCTTGCCAAAATGGCGGCGCTCATGAAGCACCTGGAAAATCGTGTCTCGGTCAACTTTGACCGAGGCGTCGGGGGCCTTAATGCCTGCAATCAACAATCAGCTCCTGAGCGGCCACCATATTTAAATACCTGATATCGGCTGTATGGTCACAGCGGATGTCAGGAAGGGATTAAGTTTTGTCTTAAAGGGAGTCTATCATTCAGAAAACATATTTTTCACTAACCCCACTTTGGAATAGCCTTTATAAAGGCTATTCTAGTCCTACATTTCGTCCTGTTTTCCACGCAGTGATTTTTGCGTAAAATCGTTTTTGCAAATGAAGATCACAGTAGCGTCGTACCTTTCAGTGTGTTCGCTCCCTCCTCCTGGCCGTTGTATTCACGCCCCCTCCGATGATGAGCTCCCTTGTTCTGCCTCCTCTTCTGCGTCATCAGCAGCATCTGTCTTCAGCAAGATCGCTATCTCGTGCATGCGCTGTCAGCTTTGCCACTTCGGGTTCAGGTAGAGCCACCAGCACATGCTCCGTTGGATATCTTTTTAAGCAAGTGAAAAGCATGTTCAATATGTTTGAGATCTGGTGATTGACTCGGCCATTGCAGAATATTCCACTTTTTTTGCCTTAAAAAAACTCCTAGGTTGCTTTTGCAGTATGTTATTGTCCATCTATACTGTGAAGCGCCGTCCAATCAACCTTGCTGCATTTGTTTGAATCTGAGCAGAAAATACAGTATATTCCTGTAAAATTAATCATCCAGCTGCTTCTGGTTTCAGTCTCATCATCAATAAACACTAGTGACCCAGTGCCAATGGAAGCCATGCATGCCCATTAAGTACAGGTTGATAGGCCATGCAGCCCATTAAGTAGCTTTTCAGATAACTGGCCAATTGCATTTGGTCCCTTGAAAGAGAGGCAGCTATATATTACAAACCCTTTCTACAATTAGGATGTGAATACCCTCAAATTTAAAGCTGAGAGTCTGCACTTTAATTATATAACTATACCTTGAATATGTTTTTGTAAGCTAAAAAGGTCAAAACTTGTGTCACTGTCCAAATATTTCTGGACCTAACTGTATATAGCACATAGGCTATAGGAGAAAGCATCCTACTATTTTACTGCATGAACCTTGTAAATCACAGCGATACAAGAGACATTAACCTGGGAGAGCCCTTCACAGGGTGATTGGGGAATGGCAAATCGTGGCAAATGTAGGAGTGGATTTTTCAAGGTGCATCCCCTTAAAGGGGTTTTCCATGCAAAAATTGAATTTTCAAAAAAGGTCTGTTAGTGCTATTAATAGGTTAATAAGTTCACCCAAATACCTTTAGCAGTGTTTTGAGTGATTTCTGTGTTCACTGGGAGCTCCTGGCATCCTCTGCATTTGTTTACATCAGCATCTTCCCCTGCCAGCTGTCCACTGTACAGAGGTGCACTTGCTCTTTGTGGAGCATGCCGGCATTCCCCTGCTGGCTACCTCCTCTTTGTCACGGATGCCGGCATTCCGGCTCTACAGCAGGAATGACAGCATGCGCAGAAGAGTGTGTGGCCGGCGTCACCCTGTGCATTGTGTGCCGGCCGCTCATGCTCCTGCGCATGCCGTTATTCCAGCTGTATTGTGTGGGCGTGGGCCAGCTCACGTCATGAAGAAGTCTGGATCGGAAGACAGGTAAGTGTGATTGGGGGGGGGAGTAAGTTGGAGTAGATTATGTTCTGTATCCGAATGGGGAAGATCCCCGGATCGTCACTGGAAAATAGAAAAATGTGCCTGGGACGGTCACATCGCCGGGGAGATCTAGAAAAATATTCATTTTTGGAAATGGAAGTAGTCTAGAAGGGAAGGGGGAATTGTTATATCAGATTCAGATTTTCAGTTTATCCTGGACAAACCCAGTTAAAGGGGTTTTCCGGGCAAAAAATGTTTTTTTAAAAAAGGTCTCTTAGTGCTATTAATGGGTTAATAAATGCACACATATACCTTTAGTAGTGTTTTGAGTGATTTCTGGGAGCTTCTGGCATCTTCTGCATTTCTTTACATGGTTCAGCTTCCTGCTACGTAGCTTCCACACCAACTCCTTCTCACCTCATTCCCCCTCCCTCCCATACACCATCTCCCTGTCTCTCTAGCTATACCGCCCACCCCCGACCCCATTATACTTACGCGACTTTCTTCCAGCTTTCCTCCTGCGAGACGGCCTCTCCCTCTTTTCTGAATCTGCCAGCGTGCAGTAAAGGTGGATTATTGGCTGCAGAGCACAGAGCAGCGCTGGGACTATTGCGCGCGCCGGCAGTTAGAAAAGAGTGAGGAGCCGTCCCGCAGGAGGACGCCTGGAAGGAAGAGAGGTAAGTATAATGGAGTGGATGAGGGGGGGGGGGGAGTAGTAGTGACGTTCTGTTTACGGAAACGGGGAAACGGATCATCACCAGATAACCAGCAAATGTCCCTGGGGAGGTCACATGACCGCCCCAGGGACATGGGTAAATATAAATTTTTGATTATTATTAACTTGTTTTAGTAATTTGCTATGTGTGTGTGTGTGTGTGTGTGTGTGTGTGTGTGTGTGTGTGTTTATATATATATATATATATATATATATATATATATATACATACTGTGTATTCATACAGGGACCTTTGAGCTCTTGGCAGAACTCATCACAGTTACTATTCCTGTCTATTTTGTGGCCCTAGGTCAGAGAGAGCAGTGAAAGGGACCATGGAGGCATAGGCGTACATGAATGTTATCCATGTGCTGTTCGTGCCATTCAATCAGGGCCTAGCCTTAGGCCTCATGCACATGACCAAGAGTGCTGGCTGAGGCTCTTCAGATGGAGGATCCAATGTTCTGTTCCGATAATTATAGAGCAGGTCCTATCCTGCTCTGTGACATCAGAACAGATTGAACGGAGCAACAATAGAAGTCAAAGGGGGACAGAAGGCACTCGGATGACATTTGGATGCCATCTGAGTGTCATTCGAGTGAATTCTGCTATAAAATGGGCCCCCTCCAGCCTGCACACTTAGTACATGTAGCATTAATCTAAAGAAAGTTTACATAGAATAAGACTTTAAAACGATCCCCCAGACATCTCCTCATTAATATTTACTGCAATGAGCTGACGTCACAGTACAGTGAATACTAATAGAGCCGGTAGCCGGGTGAAATATCTTGCCTTGCTGGGCTTGAAAACCAGGATACTCTTGGGAAACACGGATGAGTTGACATCTCTGAAATCGGCTGCCACTTCTGAAAATCTTTCATCTGTGAATAATATCAAACTTTGCAAAAATGACACCAGAGAAAACATTTCTGGGAGAAACTTCATAAGTCTCACAGATGCATAACCATCAGAATACAGTCAGTTCAGTGAATGATGTACTATGGATAGTTAGGACTTCATCTCTTAAGACATGCAAAGCAAAATACAAATCTGTACTTCTATAGTCTATTATACAGTAGGTAACTTAACTGGCTAATTTACAGCATATTTGCAGCTGACAACCATTAGAACAGAGATGGGGGAGAGATATTAACCCCTATGGCCAACCTACTGAATTAAAAAAAAAAAAAAAAAAAAAAGTCGCAAACTCCAAAAAAGCTGGCATAAACTCTATTCTAGGTACACAGACTACCAGAAGATGTGCTTAAATTAGCACTAGGGGTGCATCTCAAAAACTAAACACATTCTCTGCTGGCACAAAGGTTATAGAGACTGGCATAGTGCTTTTCCCCCTCTGTTAGGTAATGCCAGCACCTGTGGAACCCCATTGGATCCTTTATCAACCTAAAGGAGTTCTCCAGTAGTATTAGGAAATAATATAAAAAAAAAAAAAAAAGTTAGGATACCTGCACTCATACATGACTGCTAGTGGACAGGCACCGCTCCTATTCAAGTAATAGTAGCCAGAAAACCCCTTTAAGTCATTTTTAAATAATGCCAGGGTAGTCTTTAGCCTCCATATTTTCAAAAAACCCATTGCATTTTAAATTGTACCTTCCGGACCTATTTTTAGGTCATTTACATTATCACATTGAAAATGCCAGTTTAAGGTTGCCTCATTTACAGTGGACCTTTAACCACCTCCACCCACACTTTGTATCCTTCAATAGGCACCATTCCACTTATTCTAGCACATTTGGGATTTTTTTTTCTCTAGCCTCCACCATTCCTTAGAAATCATTTCTCTTAATTATGTTCTGTCTGTCAGGTGGACGGTCCTGGGCTGGAGCAGAGAAATAAGGTCTGTCCACCTAACAACAGGGTACATAACTGTACTTACTGTTATACTTTTTCTTCCGTTACAAAAGTAAACAAACATGACCAAAGAATGTGTTCCTCATGTTATTTACAATAAAGTCAATGGAAATGGACAAGTGAATATTCCTATTTAATCGGGTATTTTACCTCTGTTACAGTTACTGGCGATTATTTAGGCTCCGGCCCTTTTAAACCATGCCTACTTTACAGTATGAGATTCGCCCGTCAGTTTAGTTCGGGCCAAACACGTTCGAAACCGAAACTGCTATTATTCTACAGTGGGGTCTCCTCAGACCCCAGAGTATAATAAGCATAGGGGCAGGGGAGGTGAGGAAACATAAAAAAAAAACAGCGGTACCTCTCTAGCGCAACTCCCTGCTGTCTTCGGCGCTTCTGGCTAACGTTAAGGACTGCTGATTGGGACTCAGCAAAATGTGGATTCGTACTGCATAGACGCAAGCGTTGTGACACTACATGACATTAGCGAGAAGTGCCAAAGATCAGGGAGTTGTGCAGGAGAGGTAAGTAACACTGTTTTTTATGTGTGCTCATCTACACTGGCCCTCCATTTATTATACTTTGGGGTCTGAAAATACCCCCAAGTATAATAAAAGCAGTTTTGTTTTGAGCCAAATAAAACTGCAAATATTGTAATAACCAAACTGAAATAACCAACGTGAATAAAATCACGTCGGTCATCCTGGTTGATGTTCAGTTTTGGTTATTCTTCGAACAACCCTACTATCATGAAAGACTGTCTTAGCACATGATGTGGGTGCGGCTATCTGGGGGCAATGCACTCCACTCATTAAATCTTGCACTCACCCTTCACTCAGGCAAATCGAGTGTAAATTACACCCCAACACAGTCCATGCACCTCAAATACACACTGCCACCACTACTAACTTACTAGGTTCAGTAGCAGCCTCACTCACATATACATGTGTCTCTCTAACAGTCAGACGCAAACACGCTTTAAAAAGGTAATGGAGCAAACAAGAAGTACCATTAAATTTAATGATTTAATACCAAGGGGGTTCAGTGCTACATATGAAAAAAAATCTCCTTTTTTGTATTTGCAAGACTATATTGATGACACCAGTAAGCATACACCTTGTCTAACTTGGCTACACCTCAGTGAAAATGAAATTTTGTAAGTTATGATGTGCACAGATTAATGATATATATCTCTGTTCATAGCTGCATCACTTGCAGCTTCTGATGTCTTTGGATGCGACCGAGCTCACTGCGCCTGTGCAGTGTGGCTCGTTCGTGGCTCCAAACAAGATGGCGTACTGAGTATGCGCCAAGTGTACTGCGCAGGCGTCAGACGTCAAAAGCTGGTAGTGATGATGCTATAAAGAGGAGCAGGGGGAAGGCACCAACAGGGAAATGGCTAATTAGCATAATGCTAAAAAGGTGTTTGTTTTTTTTTTGTTTTTTTTTTTTTTACAAAACTCCTGGGAGGATCTTCTTACAAAAGGTATGGCTGGAATAGCCTTTATAAAGGCTACTGTACTGTGTCATTAGTTTAAAATTGTGTTTTTTGCTGATAGAGTCCCTTGAATAAAAAGCATCGGCTCATCCCCAGTCAAATAGGAAGAAAGTATTCTCAAGAATTCTTAATTGAAATTTATATTGACAAACCGGTTGTTGCATTTTATTTTATGTACTAAAAAATGTTCGGGAACATGAAAGTGTCAGGAACATTTAATCTTCCCTTTTTTTTTTTTTTTTTCTTGAAAATAACAAAGCTCACAAAACTGACTGATACAAAAGTCTGCATATGACAAATGTAATGTGTGAGATCTGCAAGGTGGGGATAATTGAGTTTTTTGTTTGTTGTGGAACAGATACAGTGCTTACAGGTAGAGGGCAAGGATTCACCATACACATGCATGAAAGTAGATTTACATACAAAATGTGATTTAAAATATATCATTCATTATATTACTTTCTCTATTTTAGGTATATCTGGGAAAAGCCAGATCCTCTTTGCAGTTGTATTCACTACTCGATACTTGGACCTGTTCACTAACTTTATCTCCCTCTACAATACCTCTATGAAGGTAATACTTTACCATTATGTTATATACTTTATTGTAATTTCTCTTCTTATTGTTATTGTGCATAGTTACAAAATGCCCAAGCATATACTGTATAACACCTGTTTGCACAAATTATTCAGAAAGCTATAAGAAATCATTTTTTTCTTAGTGAGGGCGGGGCTACATATGCCTTACATTATTATCAAGGACACAATGAATCATAATGAAAGTGACTGAATATGAGTAAAAAAAAGAAAAACTTATGTCATTTTTATGTAGGTTTTTTTTTCCATATTTTTACACCAGTGTATTCTACCTTTTTGGTGTATATTTAAAATCAAGGTTTGCATCGAATTCTGTCCTATGAAATCCAGAAAATCTTTTCCCAAAGAGCTGTAATGCGTTGGTGTAAAGCAGACAGCCGGAATTTTATCATTTGAGAGGGTTGTCTGGGATCTTAAACAACTAGGACAATGGTATAAAATAACAAGAGAAATTGCTTACCTGTTGAATTCTCCACCACTGTAGCACCAGTTACTCCAGTGCTCCCCACCGGTCTTTGTTTCCTGGGCTGCAGTTATGATGTCAAGGTCCATGTCTTTTGTGTATAAAAAGTCTGTGAATTTTCAGTTTCTTGTATAACACCATGTCTGAAGAAGAGAGCTAGTACTCTCAAAAGTTTACCATCAAATATACTCAGCCTCTAAAAGGTATCGCCTGATTTCTTCACTCTTCCAATAGCAAAGCAAGTAAGCAAGCAGTGTGTGGATCAGTTCACATCCTCCCAGTGCATGGACAAACAGTCAGTTGTGAAATGGAAGGCATCCAGCACTCATATGAAGAACGCACAGAAAATTTAAAATTCAACTTGCCTACATGTCTTAAGAATGCAACACATTTCTAGTCATTGCCATGTTATGTCACATGGACAGCTGCAGTCATGTGTTGTCATGTAATATCATCTCGGCTGCCCAATAAATAAATACCAGCATAGGCTGCATTTGCCACAGCTATTATGATCTCGGAAGACCCATTGAAATGGAGGAATGGGGCTCTGCTGCAGAAAAAGAGAGCTATCAACTGTAGATCTGGAACCTATTTATATTTTTATATAATAGTTTTATATATTTTAATTAATGTTTTAAGGTAAAAAAAAAAATAGTTAAAAAATAAAAATTTCCAATTTCAATGGTGCCTTGGTCGGGAAAGGGTTAATGTATTTTGGTCACCTCGCCTCCCTCACAAAAAAAAAAAAAAAAAAAATCAATCAACAAAAGCTGTACATTCCAGAAAATGGTAGCAATCAAAACTGCTGCCTTATCATGCAAAAAAATCCTTAAAGGATTAACAAAACAAAAACAAAACTCTTTGAGCTGCCATATTCTGACACCCAAAACTTTTTTTATGTTTCTGTATTCAGAGCTGCATAAGGCATCATTTTTTGCACTTTTTGTTTATACCATTTGAAGGATTGTTGGACCTTCTTACTGCTTTTTTTTAATTCAATTTCTTGTGGGAGGCGAAATGGCAAAAAAAAAAAAGCAAAAATGCAGTTTGGCTATTTTGATTTTTTTTTTTTTTTTTTGTCTTTGCTTTCACCATATAGGATAACTATTTTTTTATAAGTTTACATTTCTGGCATTTTGTTGTTTTTATATGTGATCAAGGAAGGGGGGAATAAATTGAAATATATAAAAATATAAAAATGATTTTATTTATTTGATAGGGCCAATTTGAAATTACAACTGAACATAAATTTGTTTCACTTGTAAATTTAGCTATGCCATCCTATACTTTCCACTCAGTACATGGAAAAATTCACCTTTTACCATCACCAAGCTCCCTTAGTGGCCCCACATAGTATCATGCTCCACAGTGGCCCAACACGCAGTATATGCTCCTTAGTGGTCCTCAGACACCTAATAATGCTCCCCACTGGCCCCCAGACACCTAATAATGCTCGTTACTGGCTCCCAGGCAAATAGTAATACTCCCCAGTGGCCCCTACGCTAGTAGTAGTGTTCTCCAGTAGCCCACAGGCAAGTCATAATGTCCCCTGTGACCCTCAGACAAGTAATAATGTTCTCTAGTGGCCCCCAGACCAGTAATACTATCCTCCAGTGCCCCCAGACTAGTAATATTATATAGCAGTGGCCCCAAGACAACTAATGTCCCCTAGTAGCACCATACTGTAGTTGTGCAATATAAATAAAAAGCAAAAACCACTTACCCATCCTCGGTCCCGCAAAGCTCTCAGGTCCTTCTGCTGCTTCTCTGCAGATTGATGCAGCAGGTTTTCAGGCATCAATAGCTGATGCCTGAATGATAGAGCATGAAGCTATAGCCTGTCTGCTCCTTTATTCTATTCAACTACATTGACATTCTAAGGATGCCCATGTAGTTATAAGGGGACGTGCAACCATTTCGCCTCTAGATTGTCATGGCACCCCTGGGAGTCTCCACGGCGCACAGGCTGGGAATCGCTGCTCTAGGCACTTGAATCCTATGGGGTCTGATCACTCATACAATATATTTATGCAATTGTTGCCACCAGGACTCCTCTTGTGTAAAACAGCGGAGACCTGGTGGCTAGTGTGACCACTCAACTCCTCAGCGGGTGTCATGTTTAAAATCCCAACATCCGTTGGGAAAGGGTTGAGAACTGTAACTTACCAAGCAATGTATTCTCAGCGCATTTCCATATCTCCAATGAAGCTGGGGCAGTTCACCTCTTGACTTAAGGCACTGCACTTGCGCACAACATATGGCAAATGAGCAATGAAGACGAGGTTTACTGCCCTCGCTTAACTGGAGAAATATGCATGCCTCGGAAGTGCAAGAGATGAGTTTGGTGGACGTCAACCTCATCTTTCGGTGAGTATGAGATTGTTTGTTTCTTTTTTAAAAAACCGTGGGGCAGACAGACTTACCATAGGCATGTTTGAGACACTAAACCTATCTAACATGCTGTTGATTTAGTGTCCCAAAACCTTCAGACAAGTTCCGTTTAATCTGGCTTGATAAAGGACAGGGCAGAAGATCAGAGAGGTGTCAGGTTACAGCTTTACATAGAAGTTCATGGAGAGGAGTGAGCAGGAGTTGAGTGAGAGAGAAAAGACACAGGCAAAGAAAGATGGAGCTAATAGAAAGTTTCTATCTTGCATCATTTACTTTATTCACATCAAGTAATAGTAACATAGTAGATGACTTTGGAAGAAGACACAGGTCCATCAAGTTAAACCTACATCCCTTCAGTGTTGATCCAGAGGTAGGCAAAAAATTCATGAGGCTGATGTCAATTGCCCCGTGTCAGAGGAGGAAAATTTCTACTTGACTCCTAATCTGGCAATTATAAAACCCTTGATCAGTTTGTCATCTACAAAAATTCAATACCCATAATCTGTAATATTTTTCATTTCAAGAAATACATGCGGACCCACACTTTTCAGATTTTTATTTGATTAAAATTTTGAAAACCATGTATCATTTTCGTTCCACTTCACAATTATGTGCTACTTTGTGTTGGTCTATGACTTAAAATCTCAATAAAATACATTTAAGTTTGTGGTTGTAAGGTGACAAAATGTGAAAAAGTTCAAGGGGAGTGTATTTTGAAGACACCGTGTACGTCGCTGTACAAATTTAGGCGTGAGAGTAAAAGGAGTAATCCCTTTCTTCCGGATGGAGAATACAGTGCCTTGTGAAAGTATTCGGTCCCCTTGAACTTTTCAACCTTTTGCCACATTTCAGGCTTCAAACAGAAGAATATAAAATTTAAATTTTTTGGTGAATAATCAACAAGTGGGACACAATTGTGAAGTGGAACGAAATTTATTGGATATTTTAAATTTTTGTAAAAAATAAAAAACTGAAAAGTGGGGCGTGCCAAATTATTCGGCCCCCTTAAGTTAATACTTTGTAGCGCTACCTTTTGCTGCAATTACAGCTGCAAGTCGCTTGGGGTATGTCTCTATCAGTTTTGCACATCGAGAGACTGAAATTCTTGCCCATTCTTCCTTGGAAAACAGCTCGAGCTCTGAGGTTGGTTGAAGAGCGTTTGTAAACAGCAGTTTTCAGCTCTTTCCACAGATTCTCGATTGGATTCAGGTCTGGACTTTGACTTAGCCATTCTAACACCTGGATACGTTTATTTGTGAACCATTCCATTGTAGATTTTGCTTTATGTTTGGGATCATTGTCTTGTTGGAAGATAAATCTCCATCCCAGTCTCAGGTCTTTTGCAGACTCCAACAGGTTTTCTTCCAGAATGGTCCAGTATTTGGCTCCATCCATCTTCCCATCAATTTTAACCATTTTCCCTGTCCTTGCAAAAGCAGGCCCAAACCATGATGCTGCCACCACCATGTTTGACAGTGGGGATGGTGTGTTCAGGGTGTTAAGCTGTGTTGCTTTTATGCCAAACATATCGTTTTGCATTGTGGCCAAAAAGTTCGATTTTGGTTTCATCTGACCAGAGCACTTTCTTCCACATGTTTGGTGTGTCTCCCAGGTAGCTTGTGGCAAACTTTAAACGAGACTTTTTATGGATATCTTTGAGAAATGGCTTTCTTCTTGCCACTCTTCCATAAAGGCCAGATTTGTTCAGTGTACGACTGATTGTTGTCCTATGAACAGACTCTCCCACCTCAGCTGTAGATCTCTGCAGTTCATCCAGAGTGATCATGGGCCTCTTGGCTGCATCTCTGATCAGTCTTCTCCTTGTTTGAGATGAAAAGTTTAGAGGGACTGCCGGGTCTTGGTAGATTTGCAGTGGTCTTATACTCCTTCCATTTCAATATGATCGCTTGCACAGTGCTCCTTGGGATGTTTAAAGTTTGGGAAATCTTTTTGTCTTCTCTGCGCTTTAAACAGAACCCTGAGACTATCACAGAGCAGGTGCATTTATACGGAGACTTGATTACACACAGGTGGATTATATTTATCATCATCATTCATTTAGGACAACATTGGATCATTCAGAGATCCTCACTGAACTTCTGGAGTGAGTTTGCTGCACTGAAAGTAAAGGGGCCGAATAATATTACACGCTCCACTTTTCAGTTTTTTATTTTTTACAAAAGTTTAAAATAACCAATAAATTTCATTCCACTTCACAATTGTTTCCCACTTGTTGTTGATTCTTCACCAAAAAATTAAAATTTTCTATCTTTATGTTTGAAGCCTGAAATGTGGGAAAAGGTTGAAAAGTTCAAGGGGGCCGAATACTTTCGCAAAGCACTGTACGCCAGGCATCGCATAGCAGCATGGAGTACAAGACTTTTCGGAGTTTGTTGATGGCATTGTATGGAATCTGGGTTTTGCCAGAGGAGTTAAATAGACGGTTAATGGTTAAATTTAGTTTGCCGCATAGGATGAGGTGGCCACATGCAAAAGACTGTAGTGTGGTTAGATTTGAGATTAGAAAAAGAACTTGGCCGGAGTTGGGTGCATACAAGTCAGCTATAGTATAAGTAACACCATAGGTCTCACATGTATCAAACAGGTAATGGGCATCAGGGTCAAAGAGAGAGTCGAGTATTGTAAGAGGTAGGTTCCTGTGGAAGTTTTAGTTTTCCCCCGCGAGCTGCTGCTGTGGGACCATAGGGGATAGTAGCGGTTTTTGATGGTAGGCATACAGTACGTTGGGCTGGGAGGTGAGTTTCTTATAGGCATAGTATGTGGACCTTATGTTTGTGGGAGTCGTATAAAATCTGTGAATGTTTAAAAGGTCTTTAACATTAAAGGACGATATGGAGATACCTGCCATTAGAGAGAGTGTGTGAAAGAGGGAACTGAGGCGATGGGGGGGTTGGGCAAGAGGAGGAGAGAAGAAAAGAGTGGAGTTTGAGGAACTAGTGGGAGAGAAGACTGGGGTGCGGGATTCGTGAAGGTAGAGGGGCAGTACAGCTGCCCTCTGAGGGTCTAAGAAGGAAGAGCCCGAGTCTCGAGAACGGCCTACTAGGTAGATCTCTAACCTGTGTGGGGGTGTGGAAGGAGTAGCATCAGACACAAGCGTGAGAACATAAATTAGATAGATAGGCGGAAGAAGGACAGTCCTGGCCCAATAGTAAGAAATGAAGAGAGAGAAAGTAAACGGGGAGTACAATTGAAAAACAAAAACAGAAGCAAATAAGGGCAATAAAATACAAATAAGGAAACCATGTTATCTGTGGGAGAAGATAGTCCTGTGGAAGCCAGTCACCCGATACGGAGGTACTCGGGGTGATTTTGGTCAGGAGTTGTTCTCAGTCTGTTGTGGGATCTTTGAAGTCTAGGAGGACTCAGACGAAGGCCTCTCTCTGCAGTTTGCATCTTGGAGTGGGTGTCTGTTGAGTCAGGGTCACTGAGAAGGAGTTCTCAACCTGGGAGACATAGAGGAGATAGATCCAGGGCTTTCTAGAAATGTTGGGAGGTTCTCTGGCGAGGAGAGGGTGAGAAGACCTTTAATTCGAACCTGGAGGGTTAGTGGCTTTAATTGCTGTGCGTTGGCGCAGGTATTGTTATATTTTAATAGTTCAGGCATTTTTGAGCTTGGGAATACCTAAAGTGTTTGTTTATTATTGTTGGGGTTTTTTTTGTATATGTGATATGAGGAAAGGGGGATGATATAAACTTTTTGTGTTGTGTGTGTGTGTGTGTGTGTGTGTGTGTGTGTGTGTGTGTGTGTGTTTTTTTTATTATTTATTTATTTTTATATATTTTGAAAAACTTTTTTTTTTTTTTTTTTTTTTTTTTACTTTCAGATTCTGTAGGGACCTTGAACCCTAGAGGGTCTTATTGCTCTTACAATACACTGCAATACTAATGTATTGCTGTGTATAGTAAAATCCATTGCCTTCATAGGTAGCGTGTAATAGAGCCATAGTAATAACAAGCCTGGGAGCCTTCAGTAGGCTCCTGGCTGTCATGGCAACCAATTACTGCCCTCCGATGATGTTCTGGAGGGCGACGATTGGTAAAAGATGGCAGCGCCTGCGGCATCTAAAGTGTTAACAGCTGCATTGGTGCCCCTGAGCCCTGTGCATACAGCCGCCTGCGACTGTATTTCATTGCAGTTGGAATTTTTTTTTCTCTAATCTCCAGTGACCCAAGCAAAAATATGCTAAATAAAAATGCTAATTGGCCGGTCTGATGTCAGGTGGGTGGTCTCTGACTGTTTGCTCCAGCCCAGGATCGCACACCTGACAGTAAAGGCATAACTAGCAGAAATTATTGCTTGGGAACAGTGGGTGCTAGAGAAAAATACCAATTGCGCTAGAGTGGCACTTTTTGAAGGATACACAAAAAGTTGGAGGTGGTGAAAGGTCTTCTTTAAAGGGAACTTTGTCACCTTCTCTTATAATCGCATAAAACCCTATGGAATGAAAATATGTAAATTAGAGCCATACACATGTAGGCTACCTAATGCAAAGAAAAGCAACACAACCCCTGTTATCCAGTAGACTGTATTTTTATAATGTAACACATTGTGTGTCACAAGTTTGATTTTTTTTTTTTTTGTGGAGGACAATACTTTGCTTTTACCTACCTCATATTTATATTCTAATAAAAACATTTGGTTTCACAGCTTGTATATGTTGCTAGTTCATATGCCACAGTGTGGATGATTTACAACAAGTTTAAAGCTACTTATGATGGAAACCATGATACCTTCCGTGTGGAGTTCCTTATTGTACCCACAGCTATTTTGGCTTTCCTTGTTAATCATGATTTCACTCCTTTAGAGGTAAGAAAAAATATACTGTTTGTTTTTCCTTCTTGTATAGGGAGGGATTTGCTGAACATTTTTGTAATATACTTTATTACCCTATTGTACTGCTAAAAGAAAAAGAAATCTAAAGTTCTTCCTAGCAACGCCCTAAGCAAGCTAGGGAGATGTGTCCTGCATTCACCCTTTGACAGTATATACAGATATAGGAAATGCCAAAGGGGGTTTCATTTCAAATGCCTCATCTTTCACATGCTACTAATATTGCAACACTAGAGTATAACAGAAACTGAGAAATCTCGGTGAATATGGAATGGATCTCCCTAGCAACGCTTAGTTAGATTGCTTCCTAGGAGAACTTTAGAACTCATTTTCTGCTAAAAGAAAGTACAAAAGGTTGATAAAATATACTACAAATATGCTAAGCAAACCCCTCCCTTAGGGCTGGGCAATTAAATTGAAAAATAACTGAAACCAACCGTTCTTTCAGAACTCTTCAAACCCCAGAGTATATTAGTGGAGACCTATGGGAGGTGATCAAACATGAAAAACAACCCCTGGGCCTCAACGCTGCTTCATGTTTTCTTCAGGCCTCCTGAATGATGTAAGGGACCGCTGAGACCCACTAACAGGCACATTGTGCTTCAAAGACGCAAGCGTGACGACGTCTATTACACATAGGAGATCCTTATGTCATTTAGGAGGCTTGAAGAGAACAAGGAGCAGCACTGGAGCCCAGGGAAGGTGAGTAACACTTTTTATGTTTCATCATCTCCCCTGGGCCTCTGCTAATTATACTCTGGGATCTGAAAAGACCCCAGAGTATAATAATAGCAGTTTCGGTTTGAACATTTTAAGTCCAAATGAAACCGCTGGGCTATTCTTGCAAGATGGATCTCAGAAGCTTTGCCCATCACATACTCTAAAAGGGCCATGGCCTAAATAATCACCATTAATCGTAATCGAGGTAAAAAGCCCGATTAATCGTGGTTTTTATTTAGGTCATAATCTCCCAGCCCTACCCTGCCTATGCAACAGCAACAAAAGTGAAAAAGCAGTCACACTGTAAGGTATTTCATTGCTTTAAACATCTTGGCGACCTAGTGCCTAGCACTATAAATCAGGAAGTATACAGTATTTTTTTTTCTCTCATGATCCTGGCACATAGAACAGACACTTCCTAACGTAGAGTAGATTGACCCAAAGGTAAACAAAAGTGACTGCCTATTAGATATATCTTTTTGACATTTTGACCAATCATTGAAGGTGTTAACCTATTGGAGTCTTTGTAAAAGAGATATTTTTAAATGGGTTTTCCCCAGGATCAGAACCTTTTTTAAATTTGTAGACAATTAAAAGTTAAACATTTTTGCAAATATAAATAACATTTTTTGCAAAGTTTTATAGATTTCTATTTGAATCATCTTAATGGTTACAATCTTTTGTCTTGATTGGTTGTTAATGGATATGTCCATAAATTCAAGAACATTCTATGGTCTACTCTAGGACTAGTCAGAAAACCCAGTCATGATTTCCTTATTGTGGTCAGATAACACAGGTCTTGGACTAAAAAGCTGTTTGATTATTTTCATCTAATTTCCATGTATTTTGGTGTGCTGAAAACAAATAAAATATTGAAAAAACTCCTAGACGTCAGGATTTGCCACAAGATTCTAAATTGTCTTCAAATTTATCAAATTATTTTTAAATTTTGATATTTTTTTATATTATGTGTTTTTAACCAAATTTAAAGTCCAAATTCCTATTAATTAATTCACATAAGTGCATTTAAGATATAAGTGTATTAATTCGCCAGACAGTTTGTTTCATCTATGGTGAATATACAGTGTTGAAGCAACAGTAGAATATTACAGACTTTGTGAAAAAAGTATACTGCGCATAGTTTGGACTAAAACTTGGAGATCAAGATAAAGTTTGGGCACCTCATAAAGTGTGCAAACTGTGTGTTGAGGACCTCCGAAACTGGTTCAAGGTTAAGAAAAAAATCTTCCCGTTATGGGATTCCTATGGTATGTCGAGAGCAAAAGAACCATAGTGACGACTGTTACTTTTGTTCATGCTATGTGAAAGGATTTAATTCTAAATGGAAGCATTCCATTTCATACCCCAATCTTCACTCAGCAATTTGTCCCATCCCCCATGGCACAGATATACCAGTACCCAAGCCCCCTGCTACCTTGGAAGAGATACCTAGCGCCGATGAAGGTGAAGTCATACCTGAACCAGATGATGAATCAAGTTCTGATTTTGAAGATGATACAAGACCAAAATTGTTTTCTCAGGAGGAGATGAAAGATTTGGTAAGAGACTTGAATCTTCCCAAAGATGCCGCTGAGTTACTTGGATCAAGGCTGAAAAGCAGGAATTTATTGTTGCCAGGAGTTTCATTTATATGGTTCAGACATCGTGAAAAGGAGTTCGTTCCTTACTTCGCCCAGGAAAACAAGTTGGTTTATTGCATCGATGGGTTAATTTAAAATCCAATATAATTCAGAGTAATGGCATCTTTTTATAGATTCTTCAAAAAGAAGTCTCAAAGCAGTTTTACTCCACAACGGTGGTTTTTACGCTTCCATCCCTGTAGGTCATTCCGTACACTTGAAGGAAACATACGAGAATTGGTTCTTCGTAAACTTAAATATGAAGACCATGGTTGGCAAGTGTGTGGGGATTTGAAGGTCTTGTGCATGCTGCTCGGGCAACAAGCTGGGTATACCAAATACCCTTGATTTCTGTGTCTATGGGACAGTCGAGACCGACATAATCACTGGACCAAGAAGAGTTGGCAGCCGAGGGTGCCAACAGTCGGTGAAAAAATGTCCTTTGTTACCTCCCCATAAAGTTCTTCTACCACCTCTCCACATAAAATTGGGATTGATGAAGCAATTTGTAAAATCCCTTCCAAGAGATAGAGAATGCTTCAAATACTTGGTCACCAAGTTTCCAGGCCTGTCGGAGGCAAAATTGAAGGAAGGTGTGTTTGTCAGACCAGACATTAGAAGGCTTATAGCTGATCAAGAGTTTGTCAATACCATGACAGATCCTCAAAAAGAAGGGTGGATTGCATTTAAAGAAGTCGTAGAGAAATTTTTAGGCAATAACAAAGATCCTCATTACAAAATGATCGTCGAACGAATGCTGAAAGCATTTCAAGCTTTAGGTTGCCTAATGAGTTTGAAAGTGCATTTTCTCCAGTCCCACCTTGACTACTTTCCTGAAAATTTGGGAGCAGTGAGTGAGGAACAAGGTGAACGATTCCACCAAGACATTAAAGAGATGGAAAGGAGATACCAGGGAAATGGAGTATTACAATGATGGCAGACTGCTGTTGGATACTTCAGAGAGACATTCCAGATGCTACTCACAAGTGTAAATGCACCAAGAAGAGCCTCACAAGGAAAAATAATCGAGTTTAGTGTGTGTTAGTGAGCTCATTTCATTTCAAAAAAGGATTTTCATGAAAAAATTGTCATAAAACATTAATTTTAGAAGTCTATATCCACTTATTTTGAGGTATTGTCTTATTTAACATAGTTACCTAAATTGTCAGGAAACGTGACGTTCTATGAGAAAATGGAGGACATTTTCAGATTCAGCGCACCAAAAAACATAAAGATTACGTGGAATAACCAAAACAGCTCTTGAAAAATTTTTTTTTGCAGACCTGTGTAATTAGGCAGGGGCACTACATACATGATAAGATGCACAATAAGAAAATCAAGACTAATTTTATGACAAGTGCCAGAGCATAAAAAGTTCTTACAGTCATAGTCTTATCCATTGGCAACAAAAGACACAGACACCACAAGAAAATTAGAGAAAAATGTTTAAAACTAATCAAAATTTTTAATTTATTTATATTTCCAAAAATGTTTAATTTTTAATTGACTACAAGGATGTTTCAATTATGGATCTTATTCATATGACATAGCACTGTAGCTTCATATCTATTGGATAAAGAATGTTGACAAGATTAATAAATTCCATTGAACCCCATTATTTTTATATTGGGTGAAAATTAGAAGAAATGTTTTTATTAATTGGAAAGCAAATATTCCCCTATGGTTTAATGCTTGGGTCAGCACAAAGAAAAAATTTATATCTGAAAAATGTATATGAAGAGCTTGGACACTGTAATAAATATGGCAGTATATGGTCTCATTGGGAGAATTATTTCCTTAGAGATTAGGTTTTTTATTTATTTAGCCCTCTGTGGGCTGGTGTTTAGGTGGGAGGGTTGTGTAAGGTTGGTAGATATGATGAAGTCTTTTGTATAGGTGTTATCTGTAAAATGTAAAGGAAAATCCTCTTTAATTGAGAATTAATGTACTGCTGCATTAGGTTGATAGATGACATTTAAAAGGTTTTGCCATTTTGGGCTACTTCTTCTATTCATGACAATGTAGTGCATTTGTGCTCTGACTAATAGAAAGGTAGTCCCTGGTTAAAGGAGAATTCCCTATGCTTTTTTAACCCAATTACTTTATCTATAGAAAGGTGTTGCTCAAAGTCAGCAGTCCCCTTTAAGGGTGGTTGCACATATAAAATCTTTTTGAAAAAAGGCTACTGCAGTTTTTAATGCCATTTTTGACCCAAAGCCAGGAGTGGATCCAGCAGAAAGTCCTTTCTTTAGATTTGTGATTTCATTTGCATAAACGTCTTGTTTTGGCTCAAATAAATTGCTTGAAATATAAAAACAACTAAAGTGGCTTAACACAGAGTATTTTAATGCAGATTATGTTGTTTTTGAACTGTATAGAACGTAACTATGACATATTAAATTTTGTCACTTAGATATGCTAATTGTCTGTTATACACCGTTTATTTCACAGATTTTGTGGACATTTTCCATCTACTTAGAATCTGTTGCAATTCTGCCCCAGCTGTTTATGGTCAGTAAAACTGGAGAAGCAGAGACCATCACCAGCCATTACCTCTTTGCTTTGGGAATTTATCGCACCCTCTATCTTTTTAATTGGATTTGGCGTTACCAGTTTGAAGGATTCTTTGATCTCATTGCCATAGTTGCAGGAATTGTACAAACCATCTTGTATTGTGACTTCTTTTATCTATATATTACCAAAGGTGAGAAATGTGAAGTGCACTTGTGGGTTTAAAACTTACAATTTTGATCTTAAGCCTGAGATACAATGGGACAGATTTACTAATAACTTGAGAATTCTGATATACTTGCCAGATGCCATGTTTATAAAGTGTTTAGATACTTTTTGTGTCACACTGAAGAAGAGGGAATGGCTTAATGGAGAGAGGGTGCAGCTTAAAGGGGTTGTCCAGGAAATACAGTTTTCTGCAAGAAGGCTCAGGAAGGTGAAAAATCAAAAAAAAAAAAACAAACACTCACCTATCCCCAGCTCTCTGCTGCCCCCTGCTGCTGTTCAGTCCAGCGGTGCCCCCGGGACTTGTTCCAGCAGAAGTCCTCGCCACACGTAACCTGTAACCACAGAGGCCAATCGGCGGCCTAAGGACCGGGATGTCGCCTTTGATGTCCCGTGTCCTTTCCTTTTGGCCTCTGCGTTCATGTGAAGACTTCCGCTATATCAAGCCCATGGATCAGCTGGACTGGACCACAGTGGGAGTTACTGGAATGCTGGGGACAGATTAGTATGTTTTTTTTTTTTTTGTTTTGTTTTGTTTTGTTTTTTCACCTTCCCCAGCCTCCTTGCAGAAATTGTATTTCCTGGACAACCCCTTTAAGCTGCACCCTCTCTCCATTAAGCTGTCTAAATGTGTTAATAAATTTGCCTAGTGTTTGTTGTTCTAACTGAAGAACTCAGCATTGTGAGACCTTCAGGTAAAGGAGCTCTACCTCTGGAAATTTAAAGGGATAAAATAAAAGTTTAACACTTAACTCAACCACCTCCCCCCACCTAACTTCTAATTTACTTATACAGTGGGTACGGAAAGTATTCAGACCCCTTTAAATTTTTCACTCTGTTTCATTGCATCCATTTGCTAAAAGCAAAAAAAGTTCATTTTATTTCTCATTAACGTACGCTCAGTACTCCATCTTGACAGAAAAAAACCCAGAAATGTAGATATTTTTGCAAATTTATTAAAAAAGAAAAACTGAAATATCACATGGTCATAAGTATTCAGACCCTTTGCTCAGTATTGAGTAGAAGAACCCTTTTGAGCTAGTACAGCCATGAGTCTTCTTGGGAATGATGCAACAAGTTTTTCACATCTGGATTTGGGGATTCTCTGCCATTCTTCCTTGCAGATCCTCTCCAGTTCCGTCAGGATGGATGGTGAACGTTGGTGGATAGCCATTTTCAGGTCTCTCCAGAGATGCTCATTTGGGTTGAGGTCAGGGCTCTGGCTGGGCCAGTCAAGAATGGTCACAGAGTTGTTCCGAAGCCACTCCTTTGTTATTTTCACTATGTGCTTAGGGTCATTGTCTTGTTGGAAGGTGAACCTTCGGCCCAATCTGAGGTCCAGAGCACTCTGGAAGAGATTTTCTTCCAGGATATCTCTGTACTTGGCCGCATTCATCTTTCCTTCATTTGCAACCAGTCATCCTGTCCCTGCAGCTGAAAAACACCCCCATAGCATGATGCTGCCACCACGTTTCACTGTTGGGATTGTATTGGGCAGGTGATGAGCAGTGCCTGGTTTTCTCCACACATACCACTTAGAATTAATGCCAAAACGTTCAATCTTTGTCTCATCAGACCAGAGAATCTTATTTCTCATAGTCTGGGAGTCCTTCATGTGTTTTTTGGCAAACTCTATGCTGGCTTTCATATGTCTTGCACTGAGGAAAGGCTTCCTTCGCGCCACTCTGCCATAAAGCCCCGACTGGTGGAGGGCTGCAGTGATAGTTGACTCTGGAACTTTCTCCTGCATCTCTGGAGCTCAGCCACAGTGATCTTTGGGTTTTTCTTTACCTCTCTCACCAAGGCTCTTCTCCCACGATTGCTCAGTTTGGCTGGACGGCCAGTCTAGGAAGAGTTTTTTTTTTTCTGTCAAGATGGGATGCTGAGTGTACATTAATGAGAAATAAAATGAACTTTTTTGCTTTTAGCAAATGGCTGCAATGAAACAAAGAGTGAAAAATTTAAAAGGGCTTGAATACTTTCCATACCCACTGTAATTACTCAGATGGCAGGGTGTTCATGTGACCGCCCCAGGCACACTTTCTGATATTCTGGTGACGTTCCATTTCCCCGTTTCCGGAAACGAACCTGAACCAATACTCAACACCCCCACTCCATCATACTTACCTGTCTTCATTCTTCTGGGCACATAGCGTCACTTCCTTCTTTTCTGCCGGGGCCTGTGCAATAGAGCCTTTTGCGTAATCGCTGGCAGACGTGAAGAGGAGAAGCCTGTCTTCCACGCCTGCGCAATAGAGCTCTATTGCGCAGGCACGCAGAATTTCACAGAAGAAGGAGCCAGCGGGACAGAAGAAACTGATCTCCAGGACACAGAAGACAGGTAAGTATGATGGGATAGGGTGGGGGGGTGGGCTGAGTTAGGTAGGTAGGGCTAGTAGTCCGTGGGCTAGCTAGGGAAACAGGGAGGGGGTTTGAGAGAGGGAGGGGGGAGGGAGTGAGAAGGGGATCTGAGTGAACAGCAATGCATCATGGTAGTTGTAGGCTAAGACAGCAGGAAGCTACTCATGTAAACAAATGCCAGGAGCTCCCAGAGAAACTCAGAAATCAGTCAAAACACTGCTAAAGATATTTTGGTGCACTTATTAACCCATTAATAGCACTAAAATACCGTTTTAAAAAAAAAAAAAATGTTTTTTTTGCCCGGAAAACCCCTTTAATTATATAACTTCACTAAACTGTCAGTCTGCAGGATTTTCTGCATGCATCTTGAAGAAATCTTGCAGAGAACACAGGTGGTAATGTCTTCCTGATGCATTCCATTTTCAGATAGCTGGGGCAGGTGACTGGAATACAGGTGAAAAATAAAAAACTTTGTAATATATCTTATTAAAGAAATCTGTTTTCATCTCCATTTATCATGCTGAGTTACTTTTAACGTATTAGTCTATGGAGGGGAGGGCTGATGGAAAAGACATACAAATAACTGCAGATGCTAAACTCTGCTACACTGTGAGTGAATAAAAGCTTTATCTGCTTTATCTTCAAGATAAGAATTTACCCCTGCACAGAATGAGGCAATAAAACCGTTAACAGCGTACTCCATTCTCTGTAGAGTTTTGTATGTGAGCTGGATATGGAATCCATGTAAACAGACAGACTGAGTAAAGATAAAGAGAATTAGAACCTAATAAGTGTAGAAGGAAACAGATTTCTTTAATAAGCTATATTACTAAGTTTTGTATATTGCCCTGTACTACTCATTTATGAAAAATTGTTTTATAATTGGAAGTATACCTTAACATTCCTGGTTAAATAGTGGGGAGGGCATGCATAGCCATACACAGGTATACAAGAATATGGGCAATAAAAAAAAAAAAAAAAAAAAAAGCAAAAATATGGTCTTTTGAGACACAAGTAGGTATTCTGGGATTGATTATTTTCTATATTTAATGTTCTCTCCTAAAGTATCATATTTTTGAGATAAGAAAGTGTCTGACCATAAGACGATCCCCAGGGTTTGGGCATGAAAAATTAGGAAAAAAATATTTCATATTAATTTAGCCTTCCCTGGTGGTCAAATGTAGAGAGGTCAATATTGGCTTATTAGCGAACAGTTAAGGAGCCCCATTAGTGTCTCCACAAAATATAACGGAATTATTCTGTGGGGGAAGGGGGGCACTAACATGGCATTCTACTGTATGGGGGCAGTAAAAAGCATTATACTGTGCCCCCCTCCAACAGCAGTCAGGAGATACACTTACACTTACCTCCTGTCTGCTACTGTTTAGCATTAATACGTTATTATACACAGTGGCAGCAGGGATCAGTAATCCTCTCTACTGCCTGCACACAAGTTGCACAGGTAGCAGGGAGGATTACCAATCCCTGCTGCAATGATAGTCATGTATTCATGCTAAAGCTCAGCAGTCGGGATTTAGTAGTTTCTTCCAGCTGCTGTGATTATGCAGGCAGGGGAGCGGACACCTAGCAGTCTGTCCCCATTCGGACCACCGACTGCCAGCTGAACCATCCTCTCTCCTGTCCTGCACTGATCTGACAGATTGGTGTGGGGCAGGGAGGGAGAGAGCTGTGCAGATGCGGGGAAAAGCGCTTTATCAGCCCAAGAGAATAGCTTTTTCTCCTCTTATCAACCTCCTTTCTTACTTACGGTACTTCCCTCCTAAACTGCTCAGTTCTCTATTCAAACCCGTCTTCATTGAAGACAGGCTGCAGTTTATAGAGAACTTTATGTATGAGTGAGAAGCTGAAAGACACAGACACAAGGGACTTGATGCAGATAACAGTAAGATATGTATTTTGCTAGAGCTTTCTTCACATTAGGACAGTAAAGTACTACTATAAACTGCTATGAAAAGCATGCGTAAAAGGAATGCGTCACCAGATAATGACCTATTTTATTAGTCACATTTTTATGTTTAATTTACTGTGTCACACTCTATATTTTAAAAAAGTACTCAATCCTACAATTTTTAGCAGGTCCAGAAAAGCTCTCCTAGAGACCTCAATCAGTCGCCTTCAGTCTTATTACTGCCTATGATTGTGAAACTTCTGTAAAACTTATAACTAAATTGCTGTTAACAGAGCAGAGGAGAAGCTCTGGCAAGACAGCAGCCCCCAAAAATGTACAGCAGGGCTCTTGAGTTGGAGTTGGAGGCATGGTGTCAAAGTCGGGACCAATTTTGGGTGGAATCAGTCATAAAAAAGTTACCAACTCCAGCTTCAAAATAAAATGATTAGTTATTTGTAATTACATTATATAATTTTTAACATTGTATAATTAATTAGATGCATAGTTTGTTGCATATTTGCTTTAATTTTTACTTATAGTTTAAATAAAAAAAAAATCTATATATTCGGACCATAAGACGCATCGGACCATAAGGCGCACCTAGGTTTTAGAGGAGGAAAATAGGGGGGAAAAAATTTTGAAGTAAAAAATTTAATAGCATATGGGAGTTGTAGTTTTGCAACAGCTACAACGCCACATTGACAGGTAGCCTTGCAGCTATACGGGGATGCATAGGGCATCTTTTTTTGCGGGACCATATGTACTTTTTAGTTATACCTTTTTGGGGTATTTCTATTGCTTAGATCACTTTTTATTCAAATCAGAGGTGAAACAGTGAAAAAAACGGCAGTTCAGCACTTTTGATTTTTTTTTCCCGCTATGACATTCACCCTACAGGAAAAATATTTTTATAAGTTTGTAGACCGGGCATTTTCGGACACAGGGATACCTAATGTGTATGTGTTTCACAGTAATTTTCTACTTTTATATGTATAATAGGGAAAGGGGTTGATTTAGAACTTTTAGTTTTTTTATTTGTTTTATTTTTTTATAACTTTTTTTTTTTTTTTTTACTATTTTATTAGCCCCTTATGGGGCTTCATCCTGCAATAATTTGATTGCAAGTCCCATAGACTGCAATACAAGTGTATTGCAGTCTATGGGAGATTCTGTACATTATTACTGAGGCTGGTCATAGACCAGCTGCAATAGTAATATTACTATGACAGGCCTGGGAGCCTTCATAAGACTCCCAGCTGTCACAGGAACACGTCGGCTCCCCTGATCTCGCCGCGCAGCAGCCTGCCTGCAACTTGAGAGGTACAGAGTCAGTGGGGACCGGCCCTTGGGGCAGTTTTTGCACTTTGGGGGGAAGCTTTGAGGTAGTTCCAGGCCGTTGTACATTACAACGGAGACCTGGTAGCTATGGTGACCACTCTGCAGCAGAGCGGCCGCCATCATCTTTACAGACCCGGCATCCACAGTGCTATTACGGATGGGATGGGTTCGCTGGGACACCCTCTCCCCAAAGCCCAGGGCCCGCATATCGTCCTACTCCTGCCGCTGCAGGAAGCTGACGGTAGCAGGAGTCGGGCAATGTTGTGACTCCCCCCAACAGCCACATTCGGACTATAAGACGCACCCCCATTTTCCTCCAAATTTATATATTTCTCTTTCACTATATAATAGGTAGCCCTTGTCAGTGTTAAACTAACCATGGTAATACACAGTAATATGCATTGTTGATATTACAATATACATAACATCTCAAACTGTAAAATGATTATTTAACTTGTATATATTTTGTAGAATAAAAAAACTGTCCTAGTAGTTTTTTGTTTATACAAAACTTAAATGTAGTTAAAGCAGTCAAAAAGTCATATATAATTCAAAATTCTATCAATGAAAACGTGAAAAAATTTATGGCTCTCAGAATATGGCAACTCAAATACAAATTTTTTAATAGTGATTTTACTATACAAACACATTAAAACATAAAAAAGTATAAATATTGGGTATCACCCAGAGCTGTGTAATCAGAAGACTAGGCTCCTCTATTTTTCCCACAACCTGACTCCTACTATGCTCCAATTCCTTCATAAGTGACTGACAGCCATGGTCAGTCAGAAGCAGTAAAGCTCTTCTAAGGCTAGTTTCACATCTGCGTTCTGGGGGTCCGCTTTGGGGACCCCCCCCGAACAGAAACCTAATCTGCATAAAAAAAAAAACTGTTACCTTAGGAAACCCACAGACCCCATAGACTATAATGGGGTCCGTGTGGTTTCTGCTGAAAAAAGGGTTAAAAATGCGGAGAGAAAAGTGCTGCTTATAGCGGAGAGGGGAACGGAATCACCCGAACATAGTGCAAGCGCTGGTGTGAACCCAGTGTCATTTATTAAAAAGCTTATGACTGAATTCCTATGAAAGTAAATATACAACAAGCTATGCATCTAATTATACAATATTAAAAACTGTATAATACAATTCAAATGAATCACTTTATTTTGAAGTTAACTCAGTCAGAATTTCTGTTCAATTCAGTTAATAAAAGATATGATATATGTACTCCAGAACAGTGCAATTGAAAAATACAGCCATCTTTGCAAAAAAAAAAAAAATACAGCTATATTGACTCCCTCCAATCTGATATTGATGATCTATCCCAACAAAAAGCCCTTTACCAATTTGACAGCAGATTATTTTTATTGTTTTTGCTGTGTAATAGTGAACAAAAGAATTTAAGCTTAATTGTGTGTTTTTTTTGTTTTTTTTTATTATTCATAATTCTAGTCTTAAAAGGAAAGAAGCTCAGTTTACCGGCATAAGAAGAATAAGCCTTCACTGTCCTCTTCTACAGTGTATCAGTTTCTGCTGTAAGGAGAAGAATTGCTAAGGAAAAAAGATGTGTATCACTTAAAAGTATAAACTGCAGGGCGGAATGACACAAAACTGAACAGGAGCTGCTTTTCATTTCCACTACTCCTAAAGAAATACTAAAGGATGGTTCCCTGAAGAAGAAAATTGCTACTAAGCTGACTGATTCATTCTTAAAGAGACTTCATTGTGTCAGCTATTTGTAGTTTGGGCCTTAAGAAAATAATGAGACACTTTCAAATTATAATTACTTTTTTTTGTCTATTTTCTAATTGTCTTTTATTTCTTATTTCACATCGCTAGACTTGCTGGAGATGTAAAAATTAAGAAAAAAAAATGTTCCCAAACCTTTTACTTTTTTTTTTTTTTTTAAATGTTGATTAAAGCTTTGTTAGCCAGTGTAGCTGGGACCTCTCTCTTTCTTTGATAAAATAATATAAAGGGTTTTTTTTGCATTTTTGCAAACTACAGGATAAAAAAATGGATACGTTGAAATTTCAATTGTATGTTATTCACTGAACAGATGATATGTATTTTGTTGTGAAAACAACACCCAGAAATAGATTTTTTTGAAATATTTGACAGCAGACTTTCTATGCAATCTTAAATGTTTTATATTCATTAAATGATGTTAAATATCACTGCCCTTTTTTATTTGCACGGTAAGATTATCTGCATCCTCTTCCAGATGGGAGTTTATTTACAGCTACAGGAATCCACACATTTGCACTTGCGTGGTTTATTTAAGGATTGGAGTGTTTTTTGGAGCATAATTAAGTCTTTAGACAAAAATGTGTACAATAATTAACCGACATTAAAGTTCACTTCAGCCTTAAAGTTAGATTTTAAGTAGGATAAGTTGTAAAAGATGCATTTGTTTATTTTTGTTTGCTAACTTATACTGTTATATCCTGACTACAATCTCTTCTGTCAGGTTCTATCTTGTCTAATGGAAAATGAGATATGTCCTTACCACTAACAGCTTTTTCTCCACCTAGCGCTACAGTATAGTAATACAGTACAGTATAGTAGTTTTAGTACAGCTCCAACTCCTGTTTGTGTCTTTAACTGGATGTATCGCCAGTTGAATAGCAGCTAGAACCATAATCCTGATGCCATTTTAAAGATGCAAATCATTAATAGCGCAGCTCCAAGTGCTAGGAATCCTGAGATAACCACTTGAAGTCTCACCTCAGCCAGTATGGAGGAGGGTGGGGGCAGGAGGGGAGCCAAAAGGCTACAAGATAAGAAGAAAAGAGGAACAGACTCTCCAAACTGTAGGTATCACAAATGGAAGATGTTACCAGCCTACCTTCCCTCATCATTCAGAGAGCTCTTTGATTGTCACATATTGTGATATTTATTTATTTTTAAGAAAAGGAGTATTTTTATTTTTTTTAAGCGTTTGCCATCTGGGATAAATAACGATATTTTTGGATAGTCTGAACTTACACACACATTGTGATACCTAAAATGTTTTTTGGTTTTTTTTTTTTGTGGGGGGAGGGGTTGTTTACATTACTTTTTAATTTTTTAACTTCTTTTTATACTTTCGTTTCAAACTTTTACACTTGTTAAAATTTTGATATAATTTTCCAATATGGGATTACTTGATCCTTTTGTATTCCAGTAATTTGGGACATTGTAATAGGGAGAGGTAGCCAGTAGGCCATAGATTGACCTACTGACTGCTATGCCAATCGCTCGGAACTCTGACTTGGTAGCGATGCAGCTGGCATAGCTCCTGTACTTACTACAGATCTGCACCATGCTCAGTGTGATATAATAGTTCGGAACAGAGCAGAAGGGGTTAATGAAAATGGGTTTAAAATGGAATGTCATATAGCAACCTGTAGGTAATGAGTACAGTAGGTGTCCAGTGCTTTTGTTCATATAGGGCATAAACTTTGCACACATTGACCCATTAATTGGACTTTGTGTTTGTAAACATCATCAGTTTGGAAGTTTTAAGCACAAATGTGTTTTAATTGAGTTTTGTTACAATGTAGCAAAGTGGATATTGTTAACAAACCATCAAGACAACTGTGTTAGGTCGTTTGCTTTTAAGAAACACACAGGGTTTAGGGATGCACTTTGGTATGTAATCCCTAGATTCAACATTTCCATCTCAAGGGTAATGAGACATATATTCTTGTTTTTTTATGTGGTTTTGAAGCAAGGAATGTATTGAAACAGTAGTAGTACCATCTCTCCTTTTATAGTTTCTCACACTTTATGATTCACACCTGTTTTATTATTAAAAAAAAAAACTTAGAGCTAATTTTTAGTGCTTCCAGTTCTAGTGAATTTATAAAGATATGTCCATGTAGATGTATGCCTAAATGGGAAAATTGTCCCGGCTGCCAGAAGTACAAATTGTCAAAACCACACTGGCAGCAAAATGGTTGAAAGAAATGTTTCTATACTAAATATATTGGGAGATATTTATCAAGACTGCCTTTTTCTACACTTGTCTTGATATCCCCTGTAATTTTTGATAAGGTGCATGTCGTAAATTAAGTGCATTCTGAATCCACTGGGGCTGATGGCCCTGACTAGAGATGAGCGAATCGAAGCTGCAGAAGTGGAATTCGATCCAAATTTCAGGAAATGTTTGATTCGCATGGAATCCGGATTTCCTGATGCTTCGCGGTACCGAATATTTAGTAAGGACCTTTGTGACATCAGACGGTCACAAGATATTCTCTAGTGATGTGATTGGGTAGGCATGTCTTTGCTTGTTAGCATATCCTTCCACTTGAATAAAAGTTGGCTGTGCTGGAGAGAGAGACATGACCGCAGCATCCAAGGGCTTCCGCCATTTTGCCGCCCACCCTGGCACTCTGCAGACAGGAAATAGCTGTTTATTCGCCACGAATTAATTTGGATCGAAGAGAATCGTATTGGAAAATTCAGCGAACTTCCCAAATCGAATTTTTGAAAACTTCGCTCATCTCTAGCCCTGACCACACACGCCATTTCGGTCCTATTTTGGAAAGTGGTCAGGGCGTTGTAAATGCAGCATTAGTGCAAAACATTTTGGGCAAATGTGACTTGAAAAGTTGCATACCTGAGGTTTGAAATTTTTTTTTCATGCCAGTTTTCAGGCATAAGGGTATAATAAACTCTTTGAGAGGGAATGCATAGTTTTTCTGATAGAAGCAGGATGGCCATTATGACAAATTGCCCATCATCTTACCTAGCTGTTAGGAGGTGCTTGGTGCAGTGGTTACATCAGGGAACGCACACAAGGTAAATAAGTTCTGGACGACCCAGACAAACTACCACTAGAGACAGCTACGGACTGGAACCATATTGCTTTTAATGACTCATCCAGGTTCTGTTTGGATTCCACCAACACTCAGGTTTGAGCATGAAGGTCTTGTGGTGAGCCCTTTTAATCCTGTCTTTGCTGTGGAACGAGACACTGTCACAACTGCTTTTGTGGTAATCTGGGAAACCATTGCATATGACGGTCAACCATAGTAGTGATATGAGGGACACCAACAGCTCAGCGATATGTGCAGGGCATCATGTGGTGACTCTCTTCTCAGGGCTTCTAGCTGGCATTTTTCAACAGGCTAATGCTTGCATATACACAGCAATGGTTTCCCAGGAATGTCTCTGCCAGATTGCAACACTTCATTGGCCTGCTTGCTCAGCAGATATATCGCCAATTGAGCATTTATAGGACCAGCAGGGACACCAACTTTGGCCACCTAAAAGTGTGAAGGAACTACAAGACCAGTTGCAACATCTGTGGGAAAGTACAATCTTCCCCAATAAAGTTGTTATTTTGCTCTAATATTGTAAATGCTTATTTATATCATTATTACATTCCATATGGAGGATGTCGGGTATTTAAATATGGCAGCCGTCATAGCCGCCAGGTGTCTGTTGTATTATACCCACACTGATCGTGGACATTAACCCCCCCTGGCACCTTAGTCAAAGCTGATCAAAGCGCCATTTTGCCGGGCTGCGCTTGGGCGTCAACATTTTTCCGGAGATCATTGGCATGACAGCTGGGAACCTATTGACGGCTCCCAGGCTTGTCTGCCATTCATTGGTATGCCTGCCATACAAATGCCGATATTTTGCAATGCATTAGCATTGTAATGCATTTCATTAGTGATCAGACCCCATGGGGTTCAAGACCCCTAGGGGGTCTAATAAATACAAAAAAAAAAAGTAAAATAAAAAATATTAAAGATTCATTCATTATCCCCCTTTCCCTAAACATATAGTACAGTACTTATATACTATAAAACATATACTCTTTAGGTAGCCTTGTGTCCCAAAACGCCCGGTTTTCAAAGATATACAAATATGTTTCCCATATGGTGAACACCGTAGTGGGAAAAAAAAAAATCTAAAGTGCCGAACCGGCGTTTTTTCACTGTTTTGCCTTTTATAACTAAAAAGTACACCTGGCTCCGCAAAAAAAGACACCCTATGCATCCCCGTACATGGAAATATAAAAAAAAGTTATGGGTGTCAGAATACGGCAACTTTAAGAAAAAAGTGTGTAAGGGGTTAAAATGTAAATAAAACCATATAAATTTGGTATCCCCGGAATCGTACCGAAATATAGAATACAGGTGACATGTCATTTTTGCTGCAGAGTGAACGCTGTAAAAACAGCCCGTAAGAAAGTCATTGAAATGCACTTTTTCCAGGGCGTCCTCATGACAGCACCATCGGAGATTTCCCTCTTGACCTCTGAGGGGACAGGAAGATAGGTTAAAGGCCCCCAACCCACTTCCCCTCTCTAGTTTTTTTACTGTCCCTCTCAGAGGCAGGAGGTAGAGTAGATTCTCCCTACCTGTGCCAGGAGGTGGATCGGGGGTTTCATTAGCTCCCCTTCAAAATGCCATCAGCCATGGCCAGCACCCCTCAGGATAGGGGTCCCCTAGCCAGGAAGTCTGGGGGCAGTTGCTGTGGGTCCTCTGCTTCTGGGCTTCCAAATGTGTGGCAGCCATTCCCCCTCTCTGGGGTTCTCGTGCTGCTGCCGGCGTTCCCCCTCTGCTCCACGAACTTCATTACGTTGATGCTGAAAATGTTGCAGCGACCATCTTGGGGGTGGCACATTCAGTTCTGCAGGTTGGAGTGCAAAGGGTGCGGCGACTTCCGGATGAGGAGGCGCACCAGTGGTACCTCCTGCCACCCACCTGCAGAGGAAGACTTCAAAATGCCTAGTGTACTTAGCATATATTTGTTGTGTTTTTTAGGATAAAGATATACCACAGAAATCCGAATCTAAAAAACGTAGGAAGTGCGTTAATTGTGCCAAACCCCTACCAGATACGTACAAGAAACAGATATGTCAGAACTGCTTGACTAAGTTGATTAAGGATGAAACCCCAACTTTTATGTCTGAACTGAGGACACTAATCAGGGATGAAGAAAAAAGCTCTGTTTTTTACCTGCTGCAGTCGCAGGAAAATACATCTGAGCCTCCTGTCAAAAGACAACGGCTGGTTTCTGATCTCTCTTTGGGTCCTCACGAGTCCCAAGGGGTCCGAATTAGAAGAGGAGTGTTTCTATGTTTCTGAAGGAGAGTTAGAAGAAGAGAAGAGCTTATTCACTTCCACAGTTTCCCAGGAACACAGAAGAGGATGTGGAACCATAATTCAGGCAGTAAGGGCCACCATGAATATCTCAGACGAAGAACAACCTTGTTCTATTCAGGACAAGATGCTTGGGTGCTTCATGGCGAGAAAATCGGTGCTTTTTCCTGTGAATGAAAATCTTAAGCGTCTAATCTTATTTGAATGGGAATACGCAGAAAAACAGCTTTTTATTCCCAGGGAATTTAAAAACAGTCTGCTCTTTAATTCTGAGAATACCAGGTTATGGGATGATCTACCCAAAGTTGATATTCCATTGGCTAAGGTAGCTAAAAAAACTGCTATTCCATTTGAGGACTCCTCCCAGTTGAAAGACCCTATGGAGATGAAAGTGGGTGGTTTACTTAAAAAATCCTGGGAATCCTCATCTGCCATTATCTCCACAAATATAGAGGCTACTTCTGTGGCCAGATCTATGTTTCTTTGGCTGAGTCAACTGGAAGATCATCTCAAGAAAGGAACTTCTAGGGAAGAATTCCTAAGCTCCATTCCCTTATTAAAGCAAGCAATGGGGTTTATGGCAGACGTCTCTGCAGAGACGGTCCGGTTCACTGCCAGAAACGCTGCACTGTCAAATGCCACCAGAAGGGCATTGTGGTTAAAAATGTGGTCAGGAGATACTGCATCTAAGAATAAACTTTGTAACATTCCCTTTTCTGGGGGATTTCCTCCAGGGAGGAATTGATCAAGCAGAGGGATTATGTCCTTTCTCTTCTGAAATCCCTAGGGTGGATCATAAACCTGGAGAAATCTCACCTGCTACCCTCTCCTCAAGTAACATTTTTAGGAGTACTATTCGACTCCATTCTTTAAACATCCTTTCTCTCAAAAGAAAAATGAGAACGTACACAGGAGAGTTCAGGAGTTTCTCCAGAAGAGAGCGCAGTTCAATAAGGTACGTGATGAGAATCCTAGGTCTCATGACCTCCTGTATTTAAGTATTCCCTGGGCCCAATTTCACTCAAGACCGCTGCAGAAACTTCTGCTATCAAATTGGGAATGCGACCAGAGTTCTCTCGACAGAAAGATTCAGATTCCCCAGTGGGTGAAAACATCTCATCTATGGAGGCATGAGCCAGTAAACTTGAGCAAGGGAATGCCTTGGTATCTGTCTTCTCAGTTGATCATAGTCACAGATGCCAGTGGAATAGGATGGGGGGCATCTTTAAAGGGCACTTATCTCCAAGGCCTATGGCCATCTCGCATTCAGAGCCGTTCCTCAAATTACAGGGAGTTACGGGCAGTCTGGGAGACACTGAGAAAGTCTCGAGATCTTCTATGTAGGTCACACCGCAAGGTGATTCTGACAACATCACAGTAGTCTCTTTTCTTCGCCATCAAGGAGGAACCAGACACCGTCACCTTCAGTCTTGAGCTATGGATATTTTCAGATGGGCAGAGTGGAACGACCTCTCCCTTACAGCGGTGTACATAAAGGGCTCTAAAAACCTGTCTGCAGAGTGCCTCAGCTGCAGGAAGTTCCGGGGGCCTGACACTCAAGTGGGGGATCCCAGAGATAGACCTTTTTGCTACCTCAGAGAATGCCAAAATAGGGCACTTTTTTCCCACCAAGAAAGAGACAAGCGGCAGTAATCGATGCATTGTCTCAAGACTGTGACATGGATCTGGCGTACGCCTTTCCTCCATTTCATGATACCCATGGTACTAAAAAAGCTACTAAGAGAAAGATCAAGACTGATCCTGGTTGTCCCATCATGGCCCAAAAGAAGCTGGTTTCCGGTCTTAAAACAACTGGCTCTGGAAGACCCAGTTCCTCTTCCCTTGAGACTGGACCTGTTGTCTCAGGGCCGCTTCCTGTATCCAGATCTAAGGACATTGAAAATAACTGCTTGGATCCTGAAAGGTCCATCCTGAGAAGGAAAGGGTTATCGGATGAGGTCATCTCCACACTTAAACAAAGTCATAAAAAGTAACTTCTGCTATTTCTAAAAAGATCTGAAAGAAGTTCTCTTCCTGGCAGCTTCCGGATACCCCTGATCCTTTCTGCAAAAATTCTACCTGCAAAAAAATCAAGAATTTAATAAGGGTCTCTCTTCTAATATTATAAAAGTGCAAGTTTCTGCTCTGAGCCACTTCTACTGTACAATTCCCATTTAGCGGATCATAGATAAATTAAAAGATTCTTTCAGGCTATTTCTAGACTGAGGCCATCCCTCAAAAGGTTGGTAGCGCCTTGGGATTTAAACCTAGTTCGAAAAGCCTTAGTTTCTCCCCCCTTTGAACCCATAGATTCTTTAGAGCTATTCTAAAGTTGAAAACAGTCTTTCTGGCGGCAATTACATCTGCTAGGAGAGTAGGGGAGATTTATTCTCTAGAAGCATCTTATCAAGATGGATAAGGACTTTGATCCAACAAGTTTATACATTGCAAGATCTCCTTCCTCCAGAGGGAATTAAAGCACACTCTACTAGGGCGGTGGCCTCTTTCTGGGCAGAGAGAGGGGAAGCATTCATTGACCAAATTTGTAACACTGCTACATGGTCTTTTTCATACTTTCATTAAGCATTATAGACTGGATGTTCTCTCCAATCAGGATACGGGCTTCGGACGTAAGATTCTGCAAGCAGTAGTCCCCCCTGACTGGAGTAATTTGGTACTGCTCCGGTGGTGCTGTCATAAGGACACCCTGGAAAGTAGGAATTAGTCCTACCGGAAATTGTGTTTCCAGGAGTCCTGCATGACAGAGCACCCTGGTATACCCTCCCCTTTTTTTGGTTACTTTATTTTAGCAGATATTGCTATCTTGGAGTATGTGATGTAACATAGACCGGGGGGGGGGGGGCGAAATATATATATATATATATTATATACAGTGGGGAAAAAAAGTATTTAGTCAGCCACCAATTGTGCAAGTTCTCCCACTTAAAAAGATGAGAGAGGCCTGTAATTGACCTCAACTATGAGCGACAAAATGAGAAAATACATCTAGAAAATCACATTGTCTGATTTTTTAAAGAATTTATTTGCAAATTATGGTGGAAAATAAGTATTTGATCACCTACAAATAAGCAAGATTTCTGGCTCTCACAGACCTGTAACCTCTTCTTTAAGAGGCTCCTCTGTCCTCCACTCATTATCTGTAGTAATGGCACCTGTTTGAAATTGTTATCAGTATAAAAGACACCTGTCCACAACCTCAAACAGTCACACTCCAAACTCCACTATGGTGAAGACCAAAGAGCTGTGGAAGGACACCAGAAACAAAATTGTAGACCTGCACCAGGCTGGGAAAACTGATTCTGCAATAGGCAAGCAGCTTGGTGTGAAGAAATCAACTGTGGGAGCAATAATTAGAAAATGGAAGACATACAAGACCACTGATAATCTCCCTCGATCAGGGGCTCCACGCAAAATCTCACCCTGTGGGGTCAAAATGATCACAAGAACAGTGAGCAAAAATCCCAGAACCACACGGGGGGACCTAGTGAATGACCTGCAGAAAGCTGGGACTAACGTAACAAAGCCTACCGTCAGTAACACACTACGCTGCCAGGGACTGTAAAATAATATCTTGTTAATTGTAAAATACTTTACAATTGAATGAAATCCATACTCACGTGTTGACCCATAAGGTAACATTATTGGAGGATTCAGCTTCTTATAAAAACATGGAAATTTATTAAAGTCTTCATGGAAAAACAGATACATGGAAACCTTCCTGCATAACAGAAATATCAGTCAATGTCTTACATCATAGGAGAAGTTCAGCGTTAGGTTTCTTCAAGATGGTTCTCTTGCAGACATCTTGGTTCATGCTTATTCATCAATGTGTTGGTCTTCTGTAGGACAATTCTGCCATCCTTCCAAGGTATCAGAGGAAGTAAGACAGGCCGACAGAGACAGGTCGAAAGAGAGACCCAGATGTGTGTCTGTCAATCATTTATATTCATGAGAGGGGGTGTTCCCCACCATCCTTATACTTTCTACTACTGTATTTGGACAATACTAGAATAATATACCTTATCCACACCCATGCACCATAAGATACAAGAGTTTTGTCAGCAGAATACAATTAACCCTTACAGGTCATGAATATTGCAGTCAAATAATATTTAACAGGGACTCAGATCCTGCAGTGTCAGACATGTCCCCCTGCTTAAGCCAGTACATATCTGGGCCCGTCTGAAGTTTGCTAGAGAGCATTTGGATGTTCCAGAAGAGTATTGGGAGAATGTCATATGGTCAGATGAAACCAAAGTAGAACTGTTTGGTAGAAACACAACTCGTCGTGTTTGCAGGAGAGTGAATGCTGAGTTGCATCCAAAGAACACCATACCTACTGTGAAGCATGGGGGTGGCAACATCATGCTTTGGGGCTGTTTCTCTGCAAAGGGACCAGGACGACTGATCCGTGTACATGAAAGAATGAATGGGGTATGTATCGTGAGATTTTGAGTGCAAACCTCCTTCCATCAGCAAGGGCATTAAAGATGAAACGTGGCGGGGTCTTTCAGCATGACAATGATCCCAAGCACACCGCCAGGGCAACGAAGGAGTGGCTTCGTAAGAAGCATTTCAAGGTCCTGGAGTGGCCTAGCCAGTGTCCAGATCTCAACCCCATAGAAAACCTTTGGAGGGAGTTGAAAGTCCGTGTTTCCCAGCGACAGCCCCAAAACATCACTGCTCTAGAGGAGATATGCATGGAGGAATGGGCCAACATACCAGCAACAGTGTGTGCCAACCTTGTGAAGACTTACTGAAAACGTTTGACCTCTGTCATTGCCAACAAAGGATGTATAACAAAGTATTGAGATGAACTTTTATTATTGACCAAATACTTATTTCCCACCATAATTTGCAAATAAATTCTTTAAAAATCAGACAATGTGATTTTCTGGATTTGTTTTCTCATTTTGTCTCTCATAGTTGAGGTCTACCAATGATGTCAATTACAGGCCTCTGTCATCTTTTTAAGTGGGAGAACTTGCACAATTGGTGGCTGACTAAATACTTTTTTTCCCCACTGTAAATATATATTTCAGCATGTATTGGTGTTCGAACTGGTGTGGTAATTTGGAAGAGACACTGGTGAGGGGAGGTGGGTTGGGGGCCTTTAACCTCTCTATCTTCCTGTCCCCTCAGAGGTCAAGAGGGCAACCTCTGGTGGTGCTGTCATGAAGGACCCCTGGAAACACAACTACCGGTAGGACTAATTCCTACTTTCTTCGAATCCACCCTATTCTGAGTTTTTTTCCAGCTTCCCAGTACACTGTACAGAATAATAAATGGTAACATTATGAAGAACAATTTGTCTTGCAAATATTAAGCCCTAATATGGCTCTGTGAATGGAAAAATAAAAAAGTTATGGAAGTCGGGGAGTCAAAAACGAAAATTGAAAAATTTCATGTCAGGAAGGGGTTAATGATAGAGAAGTTAGTATTAATAGCACTGTCTTTATTCTGCAGATGACACCAAGCTATGTAGTAGAGTGCCATCTATGGAGAATGTGCATAGCTTACAAGCAGAATGTTTGAGCATCCACATGGCAATTGAGATTCAATGTGGATAAATGTAATGTTATGCATCTTGCTAAACATAATCTGCTGGAAGAGTCACTGGTGGAGAAGTACATGGGAGTAGATCACAGATTATGCAATGTCAATCAGCTGCTTCCAAGGCCAGCAGCATATTGTCACGTATTAAAAGGGGTATGGACTCGCAGGACAGGGATTTAATATTACCACTTTATAAATCATTGGTGCGACCCCATCTGGAATATGCAGTTCAGTTGTGGGTACCAGTTCATAGAACTAGAGTTGGAAAAGTTTCAACGGAGGGCCACAAAACCGATAAGGGGCATGGAGGACGTCCGCTATAAGGAGAGACTAAAGGAGTTACATTTGTTTAGTTTTGAGAAGAGGCGTTTAAGAGGAAATATGTTAAACCTGTATAAATATGTAAATGACCCATAGAAGAAATATAGGGAAAAAACTGTTCCATGTAAAATCCCCTCAAAAGACAAAGGGGGATCCTTCTATCTGGAGAAAAAAGGTTCAATCTCCAGAGGTGACAAGGCATAAGGACTACCCCAGGAGCTGGTCACAATAGCAGACAGCTTCATAAACAGTTTAGATGCCTCTTTACAACAAAATAGCATTGATGCTTATAGAAATGTATAGAATACTTATTTCCTTCGCTTGTCCCTACAGCCATGCCTTTTCCCATGTCTTGGTTAAACTTGATGGACATGTCTTCAACTGTACTATGTAAGCCTATCTTTTGTTGGACTTGAATTCTTATCTTTCTGCCATCAATTTCTCAATTGCTTAAAATTCAGGTTCAGGTAACTGACAATACTGACGTATAATCTGTTCTAGAAACCAACAGACAAAAACAGCTTACAGAGGAGTGACAGTTTCCACAACCCAAGTCTTATTGGATCACTGCCCAAATCCCAACTAATGCAAGTGAAGAGAATTGGCTCTGAAAAACAGACCTCATCTAGTCATATGTCTGATATGATCAGAAAAATTCAACAGAGGGGATATCCAGAGAATTCCAGGCTGCTGCACATGCTTGACAGCCCTCATGTTATGAATGTACCTGTTTCTATAAATAAGTTAATTTTTTTTATAAACTGACATTTGTTTGGTTGACCACAAGAGGCCACTGTTACCTCAGAAATGGGAAGGATTGTAATTCTGTAATTCCCTGGAGTAGTGACGTGGAGACCCTGTTCTGCAGAGGTGGAACTTGAAGTAGGAGCGGAGTGTGTGTGACAGCCATCTTAGGAGTGTGCTTTGAGCTTTTAGAAGAAGAAGGACTGAAGTGAGAGAAGGACGATTCCTAAGGGATCAGAAATATAGCAAGGTAGTGCTGAACAGAGACTATTCCAGGGTTTGTTCAGACAGCATCCTAAGTTGAAGATTGCTATCAAGGACCCGGCTGAGAAGTGGCCCTGTCAGTGAGCCCCGCTTCCAGCTGTTCCAGACAAAGGCTAAAGGTACCCAACAGACCCAGATCAGTAAGAGAAGTAATCGTGCACGCACCACATTACATTTTTGGCGCAAATTGCTTGGGACTGAGTAAGGGCCTGTAGTTAAAATAGTTAGGCATACTCATCTTCACAGGCCACACTAGTGGTGAATTAGCTACCTATTCGGTAGTAAGGACTCAGAGAATTCTAGTGAGTTGTAACTCCCAGAGAAGAGCTTCTGAGGAAGTCTAGAAGCGACATTTTATACATTGTCACATTTCTTTGGCTTGCAAGCTGACCTACTATTATATTTACTTGGTTGTACTTTGTTTTGGGGGAATAGGGGTATGTTGATAAGTTTGTAAGCTCTTGTGTTATACCATCGGTGCCCCTATCACACTCACTGAATTGTTCCTGTGACTAGGGTGATAAAAAGGTAACAAGCGGCTGGTTAGTTGCAGCCTGCAGATAGGTAAAAGCTTAGAGAGTATTGAAGGTACACATTGGAGGGCACCTCGCTGTACAACACCAGGGTCTCAGCTTCCTGGCTGAGTGTATGTAAATAGCTGGGAGTGTTTTTTTTTGGGAAAGAGGTGTTACTACACAAAGTAAAATCTTGTTTTTACTAAATTGATTTAGAGTCGCTTCCTTTGTTTGTGACTTCGCTGTATCCTGGGGAGCCCACCCCGATACACGGCTTAAACACCTATTCCCCAGAAAGTAATCTGATTACAAAAATCATTACCAAGCACTGGTATCTACTACTAATACAAAAAAACTATCCCAGCTATTGTCTGCAATCCACCGTTTTTGTCTTATTGCTGGAACCTGAACCTCCATGATAGACTGGTGAAAACGTGCAGATATCCCACTAAGGGTCGGTTCACACCTACGCTTGAGTCCGTCCGCTGCCAATCCAAGTGAAAATCTCGGGGAACGGGATAGGCATCGGATACCGACAGGTTAGCAACGCATTGGTTAAAAACCCATTCATTTGAATGGGTTTTCAAAGCAATGTGCGGGTGTCCGATTGCACCCTCTGCACTGCGAATCCTTTTTTTTTCGTCGGAAACAAAGTCGGACATGCAGGACTTCGTGTCCGACGAAAAAAAACGGCTTCGCAGCGCAGAGGGTGTAAGCGCACACCCGTGCATTGCTTTAAAAACCCATTCAAATGAATGGGTCTTTAACCAATGCGTCGCTAACCTGTCGCTATCCGATGCCTATCCAGTTCCCTGAGATTTTCACTCGGATTGGCAGCGGACGGACTCAAGCGCAGGTGTGAACCCACCCTATGTAATAAACCCAGTTTATGTTATTGGGCACACCTAACACCAATACCTTTCCCTGCCTGGAATATCTTGTCTCCCTTTACAGACCATATTTAATTTCTTTCCCTTTATAAGAGAACCTTTTTTACTGGATTTATTCTTTCTTTATTGAGTTACTCTGTTTGGGTAAACGTCCTGTTCATCTGTCCTTTTCGGCCCCTCTTTCCCCCTCCCTTCAGTTTGGCTGTCCCTGGTATGCACATGAGCATGTAGACGAGGTTTTCTCCCCTCCTCAGAGCTCCTACTTCTCACTAGCCGCTGGTAAATTATCCCCCCCTTCTCCTTATATAGCTGAAGTGTCTGCACACTCGTCCTCTCCATTGTCCTTGCCTTCGCCCCTCCCTGCACACACAGGCAGGCTTTGTGCATGTCATGCCTGTCTCTGCACAGTGACGTTGTAGACGCTCTTTATTGTCTCCATGGAAACGTCCCCCCCTCTCCCAGTACACGGGCTTCCTCTGTATACCGGAACCTGAGTCTCTGGCGTCACATGTCACTGCTGACACATTTAACTCAGCCTGGTAAGTTTCCATTACTTATTATTAATGTAACCAGAATGTTGTTATTATTATGTCCTCATTCTATGCGGTTTGTAGAGCCCCTGGTGGCTGCGGAGTGACTAGTATGTTACATACAGTTGGTTCTGCCTCTGATACCATTACTATAGGTTACTTTAATCTAGGTGACAATCTGTTACTCCCCCTATAGTACGCTAGATGGCATTGGACTTCACTCCTTGCGATATATGCTTCTGTGTGACCTTCTGTGTGCTTCTGTGTGACCTTATTCTTCAGGGTCTCCCTTTACACTGTTCTTTCCTTCATGATGTTGTGTGGCCTATCAGTTGTCCCTCTGTCCTTACCTAGTATAGGTCTGTCCTTGTCACTTGTGCTTTTCTCCTCTGGTAGAATCCCACATACACTGTGTACTGCCTATAGTATAGTAGATTTTTCTCATGCATACAGTATGTTTATCTTTTAGGTATCCTGCCAGGACCTACATTGTCCTAATCTCCAGTCACAGGCTTCCACAGAACTATTTATATGGTATATATCCTTGGTTTATAATCATGTTTACATATTGTACATTGGATGTTACTTGATATTGCTGTATATATGAATGGTCTTATTTCTTTATTTCTTTTTCTATTTTTTCCATCATTTCTTTGCCATAGGCTTCCTCTGAATGAATGACATATATATCCTCTGATGCATATATTTATGCTCTGGTTTTGTGTGATCTGTTACATATATTATTATTTATCTGTGTGTTTTTTGTTGTCATTTTTGTCATATCTATGCCATATTTGATCCCCACACAAACTCATCATTTGTGCATCATTCAATGCATGCCTTGTTATACTTTTTACTGTTTCAGGATTTCCATCTGGACATCCACGTATTATCAGATTCAACTGTGTAACCCTCTCAGACGCATACATATACATACCCCCCTTCCTGTCAGTTGTGTCGCTCCCAGTGCATAATTTACTGGTACTGGTACACAGTATTTAGTTTATGGACAGTATTCCTTTATTTGCCCCACAGTTCACAGCTACTAGTTTAAATAATGGTGCATTGTTGACAACTTATATAGATGGTACGTTTAAAACTGTATCGAAAATGGACTGGAAAAACTTCATGCACTTTCTCTGATGCAGTGTTGATGCAATATATTTCACCATCTGAATACACACTTAAAATATTTAATAAAAAATCTTTATTTTTCTAATGTATTTGCAGATCTTTTCTTTTAGGGAAATATACTTACATCTGTCAGTCATATAGCAACTACCATCACCTAGATGTACAGAGCACAACCTTTATATTTCCATGATACACATAAACTTATGTATATTAACCAGTTTCGTACCGCCTGTTGATTTTATATGTCCAGATTCACTCTTAAACCTGCAAGGAAATACCTGTAGATCCTTGCTGTGTTAAGCAACTGCATAACTAGGGAGCCGGCTGCAACTACAGCGAGAGTCCCTATAGAGAAGGCAGGGAGGGCTGGTATATTGTCCCTGCCTACCCAGTCAATGTGTATACGGCTATGGGAGTTGTCACTGACCTGGTGGTCATGTTATTTTCAGGGGGATCAGGAACAGTAAGAGCTAATGGGTCTTGGAGGACCCAGATCAGTTCTTCAGTGCATGTTAGGAGGCAGCATACCTCCTGAAACTTTGGCTAAATGTATCAGCTTCAGTTAAAGGGGAAATCACCCAAAAACTTAATTAATTAATTAATTAATTAAAAAGACTGAAATCAAAATTAAAGTAGAATAATATTTTAAAAAAATACCACACCCATATCACAGGTTCTAGCCCCACCCCAGTGACACAATACTACAATCACTGCACCGGAGAGTGGAAACTTTCAAAAATGTTTATAATAGCACAAAAAAATAAATAAAAATGTTATAGCCCTTGTCACGTACTGGCCGTCTTAGCAGATGACATGGGTGTGGCTGTCAGGGGTCAATTCAACTCCAGTCACTCAATCCTGCACTCACCCTTCTCTCAGGCTGCAAACTGAGTGTAAATCGCACCCCCATATGGTCCACGTACCCCAAATACATGCTGGCACCACTGCAGATTCAGGTCCAGCAGAAACCTCACAACACAGACACACTTCAAAAAGGTAATGGGTCATAGAGCATACACAAAGTAACCGTAAAGTTAACACTTTAATACCGAGATGGTTCATTGCTACAGATATAAAAATTATAACAAATGACACTCGATACAAAACAGCTATAAAAAATAAAAGGGAATAAAACAGAACAATACTATGGATTTGGTGGATCTTGAAAGGTTTAGAAGATACTCTTGTGCAGAGGGGACACCCCAGCTATGGCTAGCTGCTTCCTTCTGAGTGAACACCGAGACCCTCCAGGCACAGGCTTATATACAGTAGGCTGTACTAGTCACCCATCCCCCTCCTCATGTTCATGGGACAACAAGCAACTGCCATTCCAGAGAAAACACAATCAGGACACAGGAACATAGATTAAAGGGAACACAGTAAAGGTGCACAGCAGGGAACATGAGTGGCGTTTCTTTCAAACCATACCACATAATAGATTCGGTGGAGCCATAGTATTTAGCAATAAACATATCCAATACTTATTCAGCAATGGACATATGTTTTAACAGGATATAGCAATACACGTGGTCAAAACCTACAATACCACATAACAGACTCATAGCACCAAAACCATAGCATTTAACAATACACATAGCAGACACTTCTGCAACAACAGACATATGGTTTAACAGGAGACATAAATTAGCAATACATGTGATCAGACATTGCCCACCAAATAGATGTCCAACCGGACACAGATCAAACTGTCATGTACAAAAAACCCAGAAATGTTTTTGGTCTTGAACCAGGGAAGTTGGCCTAGTCCAGAAGTGGTTAAATCACTCCTTTCTGTCTTGCTTGTAAAAATGTAAGGAAATTTTGTGCTTATTATAAGGTGGATTCTGTTTCAAAATCAGGACCAAATTCTGCCCTGAATCTGCCTCCCATTGTATTCAATGGGGCAGAGATTGAAACAGGGTATTGAAACAGTAAGCATTCTGCTCAATCTTGCCGCAGATTCTGTGGCTGATCAGCCATAGAACCCGCAGTGTGAGGCACTCAGCTGATTAGCCCCATTCATCTGGAAGTCCACCTCAATTGCTCTTCTTTTTTGGTCGTGTGAACGCCCCTTACACCCTTCCCTGTTCCGCAGCTAAAGCCTTTACCATATCTAGGGATTTGTAAAGTTGTGTATGCTTTGTTAGTTTTACTTTTAATGAAATAGTGTGTGTGTGTGTGGCGGTGGGGGGGATTTATGAAGACTGGTATTTCCCTCTCTGACAGAACCACAGAGAGAGGAGGATCTGCCTCCAAAGACAGGAAACCCTTTAAATCTTTTGGGACCTCCTCCTGGTTCCAGTGTTGTTTCCTTACCCTTGGAGGAAGTAGACTTGTTAGACATTAATCTATTAGGACCTTAGGACTAGAGGGTGCTCAGGCTACCAGGGCCTAGTTGGGTCTATATGAGCACTCTGTAGCCTAATTCTCCTTGGTGGAGTAGCTGTACAGGTACTTACCTTCCCCTCCATGTTCTCCCCGTTTCAGGGGCTATCTGTAGTGGACGGGCAGCCAGTGCGCGATAATGGTTTTCTCTGGTGTAGTGGCCATGGCTCCTGCCAAATAGGGGTGGCGTGTTTTCCTCTTTGCTATATACAGCGGTAGTGTGGAACAGCATCAGGGTAGCAAAGGAGGTGTTCTTGTGCACCTTTTATCTGGTGGGGGCGCGGCTATATGCTGGAGAGGGTCAGAGTTCTCCTTACCTCACTTCCCGAAGGAGGAGACTCTAGGACCCAGTCCTAGTTTCATGTCTGCTAGAGTCGTTGTTCCTTCTCTCACAGTAGACCGGTGTGGGGAAGGAGACCGGAAGTGGGGCACGTTTGGTCTGCAGAATGCCTGATGCCGTCAGGTAGGTGTGGAGTTTACCTGTGGTGCCAGAGCCTTCTCTTTCAAAGGTTGATAAAGGAGGTAAGGTGTGTGTGTGTGTATCTCACATGCCTGATAAGAAATGCCGGTCAAGTACTAAAGTAGCTTATTGGCAGTAGTCAGGGGTCTCTTCTTTGTGTTGGACCTGGTGACCATTTCATCATGTTTGATGAGGGCAGAAGTGAAGTTCCAGAGGCACCTGCACACCCCACCACGGTATGCAGTTTCATTTAAGACGAGCTACAGGATGGATAATTGGACTCGCAATGATTGATTGTAAATACTTTCTCTCTCATTTCATATATTCCCTAGGGAGATGGTGCTGTCAAAAATCTTCCAGAAGAACAGTACCCGGAGAGAGTGAAAGGGAATGTAACCTTGATAGGAAAAAGTTAACTTTTGTCACAATTGTATTCAAAGAACTGTGTCCAAAAAGTCTTTCATTTTTGAAGAGATGAAAACCTTGATTAAAACAGAAGTGCAGAGTTCTATTGCAGATCTTAAGATATCTGAGCTTCCGTCCACTGGTGCAGCATCCCTTCCTACTGTTGAGGATTGAGGAAGGTCTTGTTGTGGGGGATGAGAATGCTTCTGAAGACAGTTCGGTCTCAGATTCCTCCTCATGGATTATTACTATGTATGGCAGACCACTGTTTCCTGCGAAGTATACTAACCAACCACTCAAAGCTATTAGGGTCAAAATGAACATAGAGGAAATTAAAAAACCTAGATCCATACAAGATTCTATGTTTTCTGAACTAGGTACCACAAAGAGAAGGGTTTTCCATCCATCTAAATATCTGAAAGCTTATTAAGAAGGAATGGAAATATCCAGAGGGTAAAAGTTATGTTCCTAAATCCATGAAAAGGAAATATCCTTTTGTTAAAGGTGATATGGCATGCTGGGATCGCCCCGCCTAAAATAAATACAGTGCTGGCCAAAAGTATTGGCACCCCTGCAATTCTGTCAGATAATACTCAATTTCTTCCAGAAAATGATTGCAATCACAAATGCTTTGGTAATAATATCTTCATTTATTTTGCTTGCAATGAAAAAACACAAAAGAGAATGAAAAAAAAAGTCAAATCATTGATCATTTTACACAAAACTCCAAAAATGGGCCGGACAAAAGTATTGGCACCCTCAGCCTAATACTTGGTAGCACAACCTTTAGACAAAATAACTGCGAACAACCGCTTCCGGTAACCATCAATGAGTTTCTTACAATGATCTGCTGGAATTTTAGACCATTCTTCTTTGGCAAATTTCTCCAGGTCCCTGAGATTTGAAGGGTGCCTTCTCCAAACTGCCATTTTGAGATCTCTCCACAGGTGTTCTATGGGATTCAGGTCTGGACTCATTGCTAGCCACTTTAGAAGTCTCCAGTGCTTTCTCTCAAACCATTTTCTAGTGCTTTTTGAAGTGTGTTTTGGGTCATTGTCCTGCTGGAAGACCCGTGACCTCTGAGGGAGACCCAGCTTTCTCACACTGGGCCCTACATTATGCTTCAAAATTTGTTGGTAGTCTTCAGACTTCATAATGCCATGCACACGGTCAAGCAGTCCAGTGCCAGAGGCAGCAAAGCAACCCCAAAACATCAGGGAACCTCCGCCATGTTTGACTGTAGGGACCGTGTTCTTTTCTTTGAAGGCCTCTTTTTTTTCCCTATAAACTCTATGTTGATGCCTTTTCCCAAAAAGCTCTACTTTTGTCTCATCTGACCAGAGAACATTCTTCCAAAAAGTTTTTGTCTTTCTCAGGTAAGTTTTGGCAAACTCCAGCCTGGCTTTTTTATGTTTCTGGGTCAGAAGTGGGGTCTTCCTGGGTATTCTACCATAGAGTCCCTTTTCATTCAGACGCCGACGGATAGTACGGGTTGACACCGTTGTACCCTCGGACTGCAGGGCAGCTAGAACTTGTTTGGATGTTAGTCGAGGTTCTTTAGCCACCAACCGCACAATCTTTCGTTGAAATCTCTCGTCAATTTTTCTTTTCCGTCTACATCTAAGGAGGTTAGCCACAGTGCCATGGGCTTTAAACTTCTTGATGACACTGCGCACGGTAGACACAGGAACATTCAGGTCTTTGGAGATGGACTTGTAGCCTTGAGATTGCTCATGCTTCCTCACAATTTTGCTTCTCAAGTCTTCAGACAGTTCTTTGGTCTTCTTTCTTTTCTCCATGCTTAATGTGGTACACACAAGGACACAGGACAGAGGTTGAGTCAACTTTAATCCATTTCAACTGGCTGCAAGTGTGATTTAGTTATTGCCACCACCTGTTATGTGCCACAGGTAAGTAACAGGTGCTGTTAATTACACAAATTAGAGAAGCATCACATGATTTTTCAAAGGGTGTCAATACTTTTGTCCACCCCCTTTTTGATGTTTGGTGTGGAATTATATCCAATTTGGCTTTTTGACAATTCTTTTTGTGGTTTTCCATTGACGACAAATTAAATGAAGAAATTATTACCAAAGCATTTGTGATTGCAATCATTTTCTGGAAGAAATTGAGTATTATCTGACAGAATTGCAGGGGTGCCAATACTTTTGGCCAGCACTGTATGTCCTTGTCCAAAGTATCTAGGAAAAGTTCTCTTTTTTTCTTTTGATGACATGGGATCTTTAAAGGATCCCATGGAGAAAAAAGCTGACTGTTTCCTTAAAAACTCTTGGGATGCAGCAGCTGCATCCTTCAAGCCTTCATGTAATTCTGCTTGTAGAGCTATTTGGCTCAAATCTTGGTCTGGTGACCGCGTCAAAAATAGATTGTGTACCCTTCCCTGTGAGGGGAAATATGTATTTGGAGCAGCTTTGGATGATTTACTCGCCAAGGCAGCAAATAAGAAAATGTTTCCACAGACTACCCCTAGTTCTAGAATTTTTTTTTTGGTAGAAGCAAGAACCAGGGCAAAAGTGGGAGTCAGAAGCAGGGGAAATAGAGATTCTTTAAAAATAAGGCCAAAGGATTGCTTTGTGAAGCCAAGTCCCTTTATGCTAATAAAAAGCAACCTTCCCAATAATGCCAGGAATCAAGTAGGGGGAAGGCTGTCAGAATTCCTACCAACATGGTCTACATTAACTAGGTTTTTGGTATTATCAGAGAAGGTCTCAGTTTGGAATTCCAGTGTCCTCCTCCATCCAGATTCATGATATATGCTCTCAATCTCAGTCAAGCAAGCTGCCATCCTGCAGGAAGTCAGAAAACTCCTAGATTCAGGAGCTATAAACCCAGTCCCAAGAGACGAGATACGTCAGAGATTCTATTCAAATCTATTTCTGGTGCCCAAGTCCCACGGGGAACATTCAGAACCATTATCAATTTGAAACCCTAGAACAGATTCCTAATTTACAAGAAGTTCAAGATGGAGACAATAAGGTTGATGGTCTGTCTTCTGTCCCCAGCTTGTTTTATAGTGGCAATAGATTTAAGCTGCACATGCTACCATGTCCCAATCCGTAAGAATCATCAGAAATACTTACAGTGCCTTGCAAAAGTATTCATACTCCTTGAACTTTTTCACATTTTGTCACCTTACAACCACAAACTTAAATGTATTTTATTGAGATTTTAAGTGTGACATGCAAAAGTATTCAGCCCTCCTATATCAATACTTTGTAGAGCCACTTTTTGCTGCAATTAAAGCTGCAAGCCTTTTGGGGTATCTGTCTACCAGCTTTGCGTATCTAGAGATTGAGATTTTTGTCTATTCTTCTATGCAAAATAGCTCAAATTCAGCCAGACTGGATGGAGAGCATCTGTGAACAGCAGTTTTCATGTCTTGCCACAGATGCTCAATGGGATGTAGTTCTGGACTTTGACTGGGCCATTCTAACACATGAATATTCTTTGATCGTAACCATTCCACTGTAGCTCTGGTTGTATATTTAGGGTCATTGTCTTTCTGGAAGGTGAGTCTCCTTCCCATTCTCAAGTCTTTTGCAGCCTCCAACAGGTTTTCTTCCAGGATTACCCTGTATTTAACTCCATCCATCTTCCCATCATCTCTGACCAGCTTCCCTATCCCTGCTGAAGAAAAGCATCCCCACAGCATGGTTTGACATTTAGGCCAAACAGTTCAACTTTGGTCTCATCTGACCAGAGCACCTTCTTCCACATGTTTCTTGTGTCCCCTATATGGCTTGTGGCAAACTGCAAATGGCACTTCTTATGTCTTTCTTTCAACAATGGTTTTCTTCTTGCCACTCTTCCATAAAGGCCAGATTTTTAGAGTGCCCGACTTCTAGTTGTCCTGTGAACAGATTCTCCCACCTGAGCTGTTGATTTCTGCAGCTCCTCCAGATTGACCATGGGCCTCTTGGCTGCTTCTCTGACCAGTGCGCTCCTTGCTCAATCTCAGTTTAGGTGGATGGCCGTGTCTTGGTAGGTTTGCAGTTGTAGAATACTTTTTTCCATTTTTGGATGATGAATTGAACAGTGCTCCTTGGGATGCTCAAAGCTTGGGATATGATTTCATAACCTAATCCTGCTTTAAACTTCTCCACAACTTTATCTCTGACCTGTCTGGTGAGTTCCTTGGTCTTCATGATGCTGTTTGTTCACTAGTGTTCTCTAACAAACCACTGAGGCGTTCACAGAACAGGTGCATTTATACTGAGACTAAATTACACACAGCTGGACTCTATTAATCAATTAAGTGACTTCTGAAAGCAATTGATTGCACTGTATTTTATTTAGGGGTATCAGAGTACAGGGGGCTGAATACTTTTGCACGTCACACTTGTTTTAGATTTTTATTTGATTAAAATTTTGAAAACTATCATTTTTGTTCCACTTTACAATTATGTGCTACTTTGTTTTGGTCTATCACTTAAAATCTCAAAATACATTTAAGTTTATGGCTGTAAGGTGACAAAATGTGAAAAAGTTCAAGGGATATGAATACTTTTGCAAGCCACTGTACTGTTTGCAGTGACAGTAGAATTAATGACCAATTGTTTCCAATTTCATGCCTTTCCATTCGGAATTTCAATGGCTCCAAGGGTCTTCACAAAGATACTCTCAGTAATGGGGGGCCCACATCTTGATTCCTTATCTAGACAGCTTAGTAGGAGAATCCCTGATCAGTCAAACTCACTCAGTTATCACTATCCTACAGTCTCTGGGATAGCAGGTAAATCTAGAGAAATCTTCTGATACCACAAAGAGTCAAAAAATGTGCCCGCAGGCTCTTTCTTTCCGCTAGAAAAAAAACAGAGTCCAGATGGCAAGGACTCTTATCAAGGAGGCCAAGGATTTCCCTCAGCTATGTCACGTCAGCCTTAGGCGTTATTACAGCCGGCATACCTGCAGTGGCATGGGCTCAAATTCATACTTAAGAGTTGCAGATGGACATTGTGGGGAAATGGGACAGTCTGTTTATTCTTAGACAACAAAATTACAATGTCCCCCAGGAAAATTCATTCCCTAGCTTGATCGTCCCAGAAGAAAAACCTATGCAAAGAGGTCAGTTGGTCCTTCAAGGATCAGATTCTGGTGACCTCAGATGCCAGCCCACAGGGCTGGGGAGGTCATGTGCGGGATCAGTGTTTTCAGGGAATATGGTCACAGAAGTTTCTTGCCCTCAGACACAAAAGAGCTACTAGCAATGGACAAAGTTCTTCAGGTATCCCTTCCACAGTTTTTGGGAAGAAACGTAAGGGTCTTTTCAGACAACACAGTATTGGTAGCCCACGTAAACAGAGGAGGAGCCATAAGATCCAGCAGTCTTCTACCTACATTTGAAACCAGAAGTTTACATACACTATATAAAAAGACACATATGCTTGTTTTTCTCACTATCTGGCATGAAATCAGAATAAACCTTTCCCATTTTAGGTCAATTACGATTACCAAAATTATTTATATTTGCCAAATGCCAGAATAATGAGAGGGAGAGAATTTTTTAAGGCATTTTTATTACTTTTTCTGCAAAGTCAAAAGTTTACAGATATTTCATTAGTATTTGGTACCATTGCCCTTAAACTGTATGACATGTTTTGGATATCCTTCCACAAGCTTCTCACAATAGTTGGTAGGAATTTGGACCCATTCCTCCTGACAGAACTGGTGTAACTGAGCCATGTTTGTAGGCTGCTTTGCTCGCACCTGCCTTTTCAGCTTTGCCTATAAATTTTCAATAAGATTGAGATCAGGGCTTTGTAATGGCCACTCAAAGTCCTAATGGCCACTTTGACTTTGTTATCCTTCAGCCACTTTGTAACCAGTTTGGTAGTATGCTTTGGGTCATTGTCCATTTCACATGTCTCCAAAAATTAAGGTCTTTGTTCCTGTGTGCGTTTGCAAACATTAATCTGGCTTTTTTGTGTTTCTTTTGGAATAATGGCTCCTTCCTGGCAGAGTGGCCTTTCAGCCCATGTCAATACATTACTCGTTTCACTGTGGATAATGACACACTCTTACCAGCTTCAGCCAGCATCTTCACAAGGTCTTTTGCTTGGGTTGATATGCACATTTCGTAGCAAAGCACGTTCATCTCTGGGACACAGAACCCGTCTCCTTCCTGAGAGGTATGATGGCTGGACATTCCCATCTTGTTTGTACTGGCATATATAATTGTTTGTACAGATGAACGAGGCACCTTCAGGTGTCTGGAAATTGCACCCAAGGATGAACCAGACTTGTGCAAGTTCACAATTCTCTTCCTGATATCTTGGCTGATTTCTTTAGACTTTGCTATGATGTTACACAAAGAAGCAGTGTGTTTCAGGTGTGCCCTAAAATACACCCACAGGTGTGTCTGTAATTAACTCAGATGTTGCCAATAAACCTATCAGAAGCTTCCAAAGACATGACATCATCATATGGGCTGTCCCAAATTGTTTAAAGGTATAGTAATCTTAGTGTATGTAAGGTTTTGACTTTGCATTAACCGGTTGACGACCACCGGCCGTAAATTAACGGCCAGCGGTCCTGGTCTCTGAAGTCCGGCCAATAGTAAATTTACGGCCAGCACTTCAGAGACCCTGTAACCGGGATCAGAACCGGGTGTTAGCTGTAACTGACAGCTAACACCCTGCTCCATATCCCCCGGTCGGAACTGAGTTCCGAGCGGAGGTTTTAACCCCTTGGATGCCGCGGTCAAACATGACCGCGGCATCCAAGGGGTTCCGCCATGTTGCCGCTCCGATCGGCACCCCCCGCAGCGAGATCGGGGGTGCCAATACCTATACCCTGCAGCCAGGGGTCTGCCCAGTGACCCCAGGCTGTCTGAAGACCCCACTACCTGGTTGATCCTGCCGAGACCTGCGGAAGTGAGCGCTATGCGTCTGCATAGCCTCACTTCCTGTATAGACTGCAAGACACTTGTAAGCTCGTGTCTTGCAGTCTAAGTGCTGAGCCAGCAATCAAAGCATTGCTGGCTCAGGTGTCCTAATGGGACACATGAAAAAATAAAAAAAAAGTGAAAAAAAATAAAATAAAGTGTTTGAAAAAAATTAATAAAAGAATAAAGCCCCAAAAATTCCCTTTTCCTATATAAAATGAATTATATAAAAAAAAAACTAAAAATTAATAAAAACAATGCATATTTGGTATCGCCGCGTCCGTAACAACCTGTACAATAAAACTGAAACAATATTTAATGTACACGGTGAACGTCGGGGAAAAAAAAAACGGAAAAAACTCACCAAAAGTAATGATATTTTGCCATCTCACCTTACAAAATATGCCATAAAAAGTGATAAAAAAAGTCATATGTACCCCAAAATAGTACCAATAAAAAGCACAGGTTGTCCCGCAAAAAATAAGCCCTCAATCAACTCTGTAAACCGTAAAATAAAAATGTTACGCATCTCAGAAGATGGTGATGCAAAAACAATTGCTTTATGTCCACAAATGGGTTTTTGTTCTGCAGAATTAATAACGCATAAAAAAACAATATAAATGAGGTATCGCCATAATCGTACCAACCTGCAGATTAAAGGTAACATGTTACTTATGCTGTACGCCACACGGCAAGAAAATTAAAAGGTAAAAACCAATTCCAGAATTGATATATTTTTTTAATCCACCCAGAAAGAGTTAATATAATTTATTCAATAAGTTATAGACACCCAAAAAAATGGTGTCATTAAAAAATGCATATCATACTGCAAAAAAATCAGCCCTCATATGGCTACATCATCCGAAAAATAAAGAATACAGCTCGTACAATGTGAAGACAAAAACCCCCAAAATCACCAAATCATTAGAACATAACTGGCTGCAGCAGGAAGGGAATGTATAAGCTGTGCGAGCGTATATCAGGGTACAACCCAAATTTAGAGCTTACGAGGGATAACACACTCCCTTTGGCCCCCCCAAATAGTTCATATCATTCCGTATCAAGACTTAACTTCTAGTAGCTCCAACAGCTCAAGTCCAAACAGAAGAAAATTTAACAAATATCCTGGGTGCTATCAGACCTAGATGGGTAGAAACTTAGAAAAATCAGATATACTTCCTGCAAAGAAAAAAAGAGTTGCTGAGAGTTCTCCTAGATTCCCACTAAGACTAGGTTCACATCTGTGTCGGAGTCCCTGACTCCACCGCAGATTCTGAGAGAACTTCACTCTCCGCCGGTTTCAGCATAAAAATGGTGGAAACCCAATGGACACCCAGCATACCCCATTATAGTCTATGGGGTCTCCATGTAACCGTTGTTTTAGCGGATGGTCTCCCTGTCATTTGGGTCCCCCAGCGGACCCGAACGCCTTAGACCCAAGCGCAAGTGTGAACCTAGCCTATCGTATGTTTTTCCTACCTCCTGATAAAGAATCTGCTCTGCAAGCAAAAATATACTAATAATAGTAATAATATTTCAGTTCTGGGCTCCATGATGTCATTCATGGGACCTAAAGCAAACATACTGTCCCATTGGAACAGATTTGTCCTGTTTGGTCAAGAAGATTTGCGTAACCCAGTCAGACAAAACTTACCTGCAATAGTGGCGAAAACTTCAGGACATGAGGAGAGGAGTACCATGGCATCCAGATCCAATAACATCAGCAGCCACAGATGCAAACAAGAGGGATTGGGGGGGCAGTGGTAGCACAAATGTTTTCAGTGATGGTGATTTCCAAAAATGAGTTTTACACAAATTCTGGTTCCTGAACAAGCTAAATCTAATAGCAGATCTTTTGCTCCTTCAGTTTTCTCAAGATCTATGATCTCAATTCTCAATGCTTTACCCAGTTCATCAAAGTCTGAAACCTGACTTCAGAAGCCTCTATATTAAAAGCTAGAATCCTATAGGATGCAATTATTCAGACGCTGAAGAAAAGTAGGAAGGGTGTCACTAATGTCATCTACTTCAGAGTGTGCAAAACATTTCTTTCCTGGTGTAACAATGACAAGCCCCATGTGGATTATTTGGCTCTTAGTTCATACTTTGATGCAGACGGTGTCTCTCCTATATGGGCTAAGACTATTCTTTAAAGAAAGAAATCTCCTTTCCCAAACTGGGATCTTTGCATGGTTTTTAAAGTAACTATGGCCCCCTTTGAATCTATCTCCAATACCAGTATTAGATATCTGTCTCAAACCATACCTGAGAATCTTGTTACCATTGCCCCCTCCCTCCAAAAATAAAAAAAATCTTTGTCTCCTGTGGTGCTGTCATGGAGAGTATATTGAAAAAAATAGAATTAGACTTCTTTAAAAACCTTCCATGACAGCATCCTTTTTTCCCCTCCCTTTGCAACACGTTTATGATGTCATAGATATTTAACCTTTTCTATGCCTTTGGTAATTTGCAATACACTGCAGGGAAGGGGCAGAGGGGTGTTATTTGCCACTGCTCTGTTTTTTCCTGTCCCTATTAGAATTGTATTGGATTGGATTGCTGTCATGGAGTTTTTATAGAAACCGAAGTCTAATTTTAATATGTTGTCAAGAATTGTTAAGATACGTTTTCTTTAGCATTTTGACTGTTTTCAACACCCATTCATTGGACATGGGTCTTATGTTTACAGTTCCCTGTATACTAATAGTAGGATCTCATGTGGCATTCAGTTATTTGTTCATTAAGACATAATTTATGTTTTTGTTTTGGTTTACTTAGGACATTTTTGGCCTACAGCATGATGTATATAGCCTTGGGGGTTCTCAGAAATGGGATTAGGGTGAGAAATTCATTAACCCGTACAATGGGCTCACTTTCTGATAAAATGGCAGAATACAAAAAAATGTGGAAACCAAGTGAACCAAAGGACTGGACTGCACAGTATCAAGAGAGATATATCCCATTTTCTACAAATCAGCTTGTGGAGCATTTATCCCAGGTTAGTAAAATAGACTGATTCTGCAGTTTTACATATATGGATTCACTGACTTTTTGTATATGTGTGTGTGTGTATATGTGTGTATGTATGTATATATATGTATATATATATACAGTTGTGCCAAAAAGTTTACATACCCGGCAGATTTTTTTTGTTTTTTTTTTGGCCTTTTTTCAGAGAATATGAATGATAACACAAAACCTTTTTCTCCACTCATGGTTAGTGGTTGGTTGAAGCCATTTATTGTCAAACTTCTTTCTCTTTTTAAATCATAATGACAACAAAAAACATCAAAATGACCCTGTTGAAAAGTTCACATACCCTGGTGATTTTGGCCTGATAACATGCCCAGAAGTTGACACAAAGGGGTTTGAATGGCTACTAAAGGTAACATCCCCACCTGTGACCTGTTTGCTTGTAATTAGTGTGTGTGAGTTTCTGGGATCCAGACAGACTGTTGCATCTTTCCTCCAGCCACTGACGTTTCTGGATTGTGAGTCATGGGGAAAGCAAAAGAATTGTGCACGGATCTACGGGAAAAAGGTAGTTGAACTGTATAAAACAGGAAAGGGATACAAAAAGATATCCAAGGAATTGATAATGCCAGTCAGCAGTGTTCAAACTGTGATTAACAAATGGAAACTCAGGTGCTCTGTAAAAACCAAACCACGGTCAGGTAGACCAACCAAAATTTTGGCCACAACTGCCCGGAAAATTGTTCGGGATACAAAGAAAAACCCACACATAACATCAGCTGAAATACAGATCTTTCTGAAAACTATCGGTGTGGTTGTTTCAAGATGTACAATAAGGAGGCACTTGAAGAAAAATGGGCTGCCTGGTCGAGTTGCCACAAGAAAGCCATTACTGTGCAAATGCCACAAAGAATCTCACCTTCAGTATGCCCAGCAGCACAGAGACAAGCCTCAAAACTTCTGGAACAAGGTAATTTGGAGTGATGAGACAAAAATGTAACTTTTTGGCCACAACTATAAACATTACATTTGGAGAGGTGTCAACAAGACCTATGATGAAAGGAACACCATTACCACTGTAAAGCACGGAGGTGGATCACTGATGATGTGGGTATGTGTGAGCTTCAAAGGCATAGGAAACTTGAAGGAAAGATGAATGCAGCACGTTATCAGCAAATACTGGAGGCAAATTTTCACTCATCAGCCAGGAAGCTGCACATGGGACGTACTTGGACGTTCCAACATGACAACGATCCAAAACACAAGGCCAAGTCCTCCTGTCATTAGCTATAGCAGAAGAAAGTGAAGGTTCTGGAGTGGCCATCTCAGTCTCCTGACCTCAATATCATTGAGCCACTCTGGGGAGATCTCAAGCACGTGGTACATGCAAGACAGCAGGAAAATTTGCAGGAACTGGAGACTTTTTGCCGAGAAGAATGGGCAGTTTTACCATCTGAGAAAATAAAGAGCCTCATCCACAACTACCACACAAGACTTCAAGCTGTCATTGATGATAGAGGGGGCAATACATGGTATTAAGAACTGGGGTATGTAAACTTTTGAACAGGGTTATTTTGATGTTTTTGGTTGTCATTATGATTTAAAAAGAGAAAACGCAGAAGCTTGATAATAAATGGCTTCAACCAACCACTAACCATGATTGGAGAAAAAGCTTTTGTGTTATCATTCATATTCTCTGAAAAAAAACAAAAAATCTGCCAGGGTATGTAAACTTTTTAGCACAACTTTGTGTGTATATATATATATATATATATATATATATATATATATATATATGGTATATATACACACATACATATATACTTGTAGTAAAGATTCAACGACAGTAGCTTCAATCACTGTCTGCATTACAATAGGCATGTCCTGTATGTTGTAAACTGGAAATATACCCAAGTTATCAGAGAGAGTGGCTGTGATTTATACTTGGCATATCAAAAAGCTTACAGCTTTGACTGTAATTACTCTTATTATGTATTCCACTATTTTAACAAAAAAAAAAAAAAAAGTAAAATAAATGCTATAATATATGTAATTGAAAATGTTTCCAAAAAAATGTACAAGTCATCAAAAGGAAGGCATCAAATATCCACATAGCCTTGAAAAAAAGTTATTCTAATGGAATGCAAGGAGGCAAAAACTAAAACATTTTCATGTCTCAGATCTTAAAGGTGTTGTTTGGTGGTATAAAATTTTTGGGTGAAGGGGAAACATGGACTAAAAAATAAAATAAGCATTACGTTAATGAGTCACTGCTGCTGTTATGATGCTGATCTCTGTCTGGGCCCATCTCAACACACTCAAAATGCCTGCTTAGACAACCAATGGCTGAGGCAAATCACTGCTGTGACCAGCTGAGTACGCATTTTCAAGGATTTCTTTGTATGTGACTATGACCAGGAAATGTGGACCAGCTGGGACCCAGTTAAGTGTCTTATATCAATAAACACCATAGTGGATCTATGGAGCTTCATCGCTGGACTTGAGGTGGAGTAAACTGGTAAGTGAACATTGCTGCTTTTATAATATTCCCTTTTTCAAGGCTGTTTGTTTTTCTTTGAAACTTAAAATTTCTAAGGCCCCATTCACATAGTGGAATCTGTCGCTGATTTCGTGGCGGATTCCAATTCAAAATCAATGGCAGATTCTGCCTTGATTTGGTCTTTGTTTGTTTTCAGTGGGAGGCAGAGATAAGAAACAGGGCACTGAAAAAATAACCCTCCTGCTTAAATTCAGTTGTGAAGTCCACGGATTGAGGCCCATTCATCTGGTCCTAATCAGCGGAGGAGAGCCACGGCAGACTGCCAGTGCTCTGAATTAGCATTCCACCGCAGGGAGCTAGAAAATGAAGAAGAATCCGAGGCGGCTGTCTGCTTCAAATTCCTCTTTATTTTCCAATGTCTGAACAGGGCCTTATAAACAGTAACTCTCCCTCTGGAGGACCTGTTTATCTGTTTGTTACATGGCTTATTCATTTGCTTCATTTAACATCAGGTCATCTCATCACTTCACTGGAATATTTATTTTTTTTTTTTTTTACTGATAGGGAATTGTTCTAAGGGCAAAAATTCACTGTGGTATTTATCTCCATTATTTTAACAGATTTTTATTTCCATTGCTTGGTGCAATTGTATTTCTAAATATACATCATTGTGTGCCATGAGTAAGGGGTTACACCCGAAACACATAGGCATTTTTAACCACATGTGAATTGTATTTGGGTTCTTTTTCCATGTTTAAATAAAGGATTTTCCATTAATGAGAGTGTGGCATATACAGTATATCTCAATGGTACAAATGTTTTGCAAATAATTTTTCATAAAATGTATTTATGTAAATATTATGTAATAGATGGTGAGCTTGTCCAGTCTGAAATTCTTCCCACTTAACTTTAAGTTAGTTTATCGCTTACTCGATAAAAGCACCACACTGTCCACTTTACTTTGCAGGAATTCCACTCATCTGAGACTGAAAAGCAGTCCTTTCTTTCTTTTGTGAAACAACTGGAAGTCTCCCTCCTTCAACCTTACCACTCTGTCCTGCAGGAACTTCAAGTGAGTAGTGTTTCTTATACCTCCCAAAATGTAGCACCTTTTCCATATTACAGTGGATGAATTTTGTTTAGCGTCCAAACCTTTTGGAGAAGACTTTAACCCCTTAAAGACCTAGCGTAGTTTCTGTTTTAATGCTCAACTCATTTCATATTTTCCTTCTCCGTTTTTCAAAATTCATATCTTTTTTTATTTTTCTCTTGACATAGCTAAGTAAGGGCTTATTCTTTGTGTGACAAGTTGTACTTTCATCTGGCACCATTTTGGGGTACATATTCTATTTTTTTCATTTTGTTCCTACAGCGTTCAGTCAGCATTAAAAATGACACGGCAAACCTCCCAAATGCCGTGATCACTATTGATTACACCATCTGGTGCTTAATCTGCAGAGTCAGAGTATTTTTAATTTCCGGCGGCTAGTCCCGGAGCATTAACTGTACGCTCAGTACGATGTAATAGTATGGCAAAGAATGGGAAGGGGATAATAGACTGAACTCGCGAAGTATCCTCAGCACAACTTACCTTTGCTGAGGATACCTATGCAGGGTCGGACTGGCCCACCGGGGGACCGGTGAATTCCCTGGTGGACCCCGAGCCAGTAGGGGCCTCTACCAGACCCCCACTGCTTTTTTATAATAGGAAGTGGAGGTGCGGTAAGGCCCCTAATCACTTACCTCTCAACGCTCCTGGCCAGGGGCCCCCCCGTACACCGCGCATTACGTCTTCACAACGCACAGGGCCCAGGCTGAACCGGGAAGAGGAGAAGCTGGGAGCAGGAGCGGGGAGAGGTAAGTGATGCAGCCAGATTCTCCTCGGTTTTGCGATCCGGTTCTTAAAACCGGCGACGCGGTCCTGCTACTAGAAGAGCAGAAAGCCTCTATCACTCACAGACTTGTAGGCCACGGGCCCCATTGAGCCTGTGGTCTACAAGCTAAGCACCAATACTTACCTGCTCTCCAGCGCCTCTTGCTTCTTCTTTCTCCGGGCACACATGACGTCACATCAGTGCGCCCTGAGCAGAAAGGAGCGGGACCAGGGAGCAGACAGGTAAGTAATCACCCAATCTACTATAGGGGGGACCAGTGAAGTGGCCACTGTATGGTTATACAGTGTCCCCTTCACTATTCCCCCCCCCATACAGTGGCCCCTTCACTGGTCCCCTATACTGTATGGGGACCATTGATGGGGCCATTATATTGTGGGGGGGGGGGGGCAATGATGGATCCCAATAGCCTGGGGGAAATTTAAGGGGTTGTCCAGAATAAAAATTTTTTTTTTTAATTACGCCGGGGCAGATGAAGAAAAAGAAAACAAAAAAACCCAAAACTTTCTCTCATGTCCCCAGTGTCTTACAGCGTGGTTTGGTCCTTCAGCTCTGTTGTTTTCTTCCAGTGGAAGTTCCCTCTGCACGTGACTACCTGTGATGTCACGTGACTCCTGAGGCCAATCATTGGCCTGGGACATCACAGCCAATGAGGACTTCCTGGAAAAGAAGACAGTGGACCGAACTGTGCTGGGAGGACACCAGAGCATCGGGGACAGGTGGGTATGTTTTTTTTTGGGGGGGGGGTAGGCGGGGTTCACCTCCACTTGAGGAATTATGAAAAAGAAAAAAAAATTATACTGGACAACCTCTTTGTGTGGTGCATTAGTGGGTTTATTAAAGGGGTTGTCCAAGCATAATTTGTTATGTTTTATCCTCATGATAGGCCATAAATACCTGATCTGTAGGGGGCCAACCCTGGACCGATCAGCTGTACGGATCCACTTCTGGCGCCCGTCCTGTACACAATACGGGGCCAAAAGCAGAAAGTTCTGTCCACTGTATATTAGCCAGGCATCTTCACTGTATCTCAGCGCTTATTTCAGTCAGTAGGAGCTGAGCTGCAGTGAAGGTGCCGGGCGACTAAACAGCGGATGGAGCTTTCTGTTTCCGGCCCTGTGTTATGTACAGAACAGGCACCGGAAGTGGCTCCATACAGCTGATGGAGCTCTGTGTCAGCCCCTTAGCAATCAGGTATTTATGGCCTATCCTTAGCATAGGCCATAAAAAAAGATTAACCCTGGACAACCCCTTTAATATGCCCCACACAGTTTAATGTCCCCCCCCACAGGATGTTAGCCCCCATCACTGCTACCACACAGTATAATGGCTCCATCACTGTTCCCCATATAGTATGGGGGATCAGTGAAGAGGCCACTGTATGGGGGGACCAGTGAAGTGGCCATAAAAAAATTTTGGCCCAGACAACTCCTTAAAAGAGGTTTTCCATAAACTGGAGCGACTACTATGGCGGCCGCCAGGGAGGTGTAAAAATAAATAAAAAAAAAAAATATATATATACTCACCTGTCCCCAGCACCCCATTGTCCCCCACCTGTGTCTGTTCGGTCTCATGTCAGCGCCTCATTTCTAGAAATCTTGTACCTAATTGGTCTCAGCAGTCACATGAGGTGCAGGACTCCCAGCAAGGAGGGGCTGACACAAGACTGAATGGACACTGGCAGCGGACAACGAAGCGCAGGGGACAGGTGAGTTTGCTTTTTTATTTTTTTATTTTACACCTCCCGTCCAGCACATGGGTTGCTCCAATTCCTGGACAACCTCTTTAAAGGATTTATCCATCTTTCTAATATTGATGGCCTGTCCTTAGTATAGGCCATCAATATTACATCTGCAGGGATACAACAGCCAGGACCTCTGCAGATCAACTTTTCCAGGACAGAGCGGCTACAGGTAATGGTAACAATTCTAGGAGCCATGCTGTTCACTTGCCATACAGGGTGTACCAGTGGGTTTAGGTAGTGCAGTGGTGCACATCGTATGGCGGGTGAGCAGCATGGCTCCTGACATGTTATTATCTTTAGCTGCCCTGTCTCGGTTCTGCTGATCTATAGGGGTCCTGGCAGTGGGCCCCTAGAAACAATTCCACTGGTGGGCCCTAGACATCCCAGTCTGACACTGTACCTATGTCTCACCCACAGTGGTGTAGCTCTAACATTCTGAAAGCTGCCTTAACGCGTCAACATTTAGTGATTTACAGTTGACATCTCTGACTGTAAGTGTTCACTTTTCCCATCTCTTACATCTGGACCAGATAGACAAGACCACTGACTTGTCTTTTCAAAGTTTATAATACAGACATCTTGGACTCCTCACTTTTCCAGGCACCTGACCCACACTGTCCACACCCACACAAAGTGCTGTACCATCTTGCTGCCTCCCCCAATTATGTTATAAAATCCACTGGAAATGAATAATAACCTCCATGTTCATCTTTAAATTAGTAATGTCCCTGTGTGCTCCCCCAAATAATAATACCTCCTTTGTGCCCCCTTAAATTCATAGTGCCTCTCAATAATGTCCCCTGTGTGCTTTGTTTATTAATAATGCCCTCTATATAAGATGAGTGGAAGTTAAGACCCTGAGACCCTGGCTGTTTAGCTGTTTGAAAGGGCTACGGCACTTGTGCAAGTGCTGTGACAACTTCTCTGTTTACATGATATACCATCTTTTTTATAGCATACTATACAGCCTCCCCATAAAAGTGAATGTTATGGGGCTATAATTACAATGCACAGCTGCTATGATACGAACAGTGTGCAATGTAAACTGTGAAGAGGTCACAGCCCTCACACAAACATCGAGCCCCCTTCAAACAACTGATCAGCAAAGGTTCCTGATTCCAGACCCCAATGATCTTTTTTTCCCACCAAAGGGGTTGACAATCCCCAGTGGCCCTGCAACAGGGAGTAGCGTTCCACAACGGGCACACCCACAATAGTTGTGTCATATAAATAAGAAAGCAAATCATACTTGCCAAGCCTTGTTCCCCCGCAGCTCTCTGCTATCCTCTGCTTTCTTGCAGCTCGATGCAGCATGTCTGCAAGAAGCTACAGCCATCACTAGCAGATGCTAAAGGCTTCCTTCTTCATCACTGTATTGTTCACTTTAAAGTGCTATATGTGTTTGTGGTGGTCCCAGAGTCCGCTGCTCAAACAACCCTCTACCCTGCTAACTACACCTCTGCTCACCCAGCTTTCCCTGGATGAGATCTAGGTAGAGGTATCTTGGAGAAATGTAGTGATCCTCAATCACTTTTCCTGTCACTGTCTAACAGCACATTTAATTATAATAAAGTATTTACAGTGCTGGCCAAAAGTATTGGCACCCCTGCAATTCTGTCAGATAATACTCAATTTCTTCCAGAAAATGATTGCAATCACAAATGCTTTGGTAATAATATCTTCATTTATTTTGCTTGCAATGAAAAAACACAAAAAAGAGAATGAAAAAAAAGTCAAATCATTGATCATTTTACACAAAACTCCAAAAATGGGCCGGACAAAAGTATTGGCACCTTCAGCCTAATACTTGGTAGCACAACCTTTAGACAAAATAACTGCGAACAACCGCTTCCGGTAACCATCAATGAGTTTCTTACAATGCTCTGCTGGAATTTTAGACCATTCTTCTTTGGCAAATTTCTCCAGGTCCCTGAGATTTGAAGGGTGCCTTCTCCAAACTGCCATTTTGAGATCTCTCCACAGGTGTTCTATGGGATTCAGGTCTGGACTCATTGCTGGCCACTTTAGAAGTCTCCAGTGCTTTCTCTCAAACCATTTTCTAGTGCTTTTTGAAGTGTGTTTTGGGTCATTGTCCTGCTGGAAGACCCATGACCTCTGAGGGAGACCCAGCTTTCTCACACTGGGCCCTACATTATGCTGCAAAATTTGTTGGTAGTCTTCAGACTTCATAATGCCATGCACACGGTCAAGCAGTCCAGTGCCAGAGGCAGCAAAGCAACCCCAAAACATCAGGGAACCTCCGCCATGTTTGACTGTAGGGACTGTGTTCTTTTCTTTGAAGGCCTCTTTTTTTTTCCTGTAAACTCTATGTTGATGCCTTTTCCCAAAAAGCTCTACTTTTGTCTCATCTGACCAGAGAACATTCTTCCAAAAAGTTTTTGGCTTTCTTAGGTAAGTTTTGGCAAACTCCAGCCTGGCTTTTTTATGTCTCTGGGTCAGAAGTGGGGTCTTCCTGGGTATCCTACCATAGAGTCCCTTTTCATTCAGACGCCGACGGATAGTACGGGTTGACACTGTTGTACCCTCGGACTGCAGGGCAGCTAGAACTTGTTTGTTTGGATGTTAGTCGAGGTTCTTTAGCCACCATCCGCACAATCTTTCGTTGAAATCTCTCGTCAATTTTTCTTTTCCGTCCACATCTAGGGAGGTTAGCCACAGTGCCATGGGCTTTAAACTTCTTGATGACACTGCACACGGTAGACACAGGAACATTCAGGTCTTTGGAGATGGACTTGTAGCCTTGAGATTGCTCATGCTTCCTCACAATTTTGCTTCTCAAATCCTCAGACAGTTCTTTGGTCTTCTTTCTTTTCTCCATGCTCAATGTGGTACACACAAGGACACAGGACAGAGGTTGAGTCAACTTTAATCCATTTCAACTGGCTGCAAGTGTGATTTAGTTATTGCCACCACCTGTTATGTGCCACAGGTAAGTAACAGGTGCTGTTAATTACACAAATTACTGGACCACCACCTCTCCAACTGGATCCTAGACTACCTCACAAATCGACCTCAATACGTGAGAGCCCGAGACTGTGTGTCAGGTACCGTGATCTGTAATACGGGGGCACCTCAGGGTACGGTTCTCGCCCCTTTCCTCTTCACACTGTACACTGCAGATTTTAGGTGCAACTCATCCAGCTGCTACCTACAGAAGTATTCTGACGACTCTGCAATAGTGGGTCTCATCACAGATGATGATGACAGGGAGTACAGAGAACTGAACCAGCATTTTGTGGACTGGTGCCACCGGAATCACCTGAAGATTAACGCGGGGAAGACCAAGGAGATGGTGGTGGACTTCCGCAAAGGCAGAAGCCCTCCTAAACCAGTGGACATCCTGGGGACGGGCATCGAGATTGTGAACACCTATAAGTACCTGGGTTTGCTCCTTAATAATAAGCTGGACTGGGCAGATCATATGGAGGCCCTGTACAGGAAGGGCCACAGCAGGCTCTACCTGCTTAGGAAACTGAGAGCCTTTGGAATCCGGGGGGCACTTCTTAGAACTTTCTTCAACTCGGTAGTGGCATCAGCCATCTTCTTTGGAGTGGCCTGCTGGGGGAGCAGTATATCAACCAGGGACAGAAATAAACTTGACAAGCTGATTAGAAGGGCCAGCTCTGTCCTGGGGAGCCCACTGGACCCAGTGCAGGTGGTGGGTGACAGAAGGATACTGTCCGTGGTGAGCTCCATGCAGAAGAAGAAGTCCCATCCCATGCATGAGACTGTGATCGCGCTGAGCAGTACTGTCAGTGACCGACTGCTCCACCCTAGGTGTGAGAAGGAGCGCTATCGGAAGTCTTTCCTCCCCCACCGCGGTTAGGCTGTACAACCAACACCGACCTAAGCGGAGATCATTACACACAGAGAACTGAAATAGCTCTCTGCCTGTTAAATCCCCCCCCCCCCCCCTCTGCTACGCCCTATCTGTCTGTCTGCTATTAATGTAATGCCTCTCACCTTGGAACATTCCTGTACATGTTGTATTTGTATTTGTATCTGCTTATCTTATCTTATCTTTGCTGCTGTAACACACTGAATTTCCCCATTGTGGGACTATTAAAGGACTATTATTATTATTATTAAATTAGAGAAGCATCACATGATTTTTCAAAGGGTGCTTATACTTTTGTCCACCCCCTTTTTTATGTTTGGTGTGGAATTATATCCAATTTGGCTTTTTGACAATTCTTTTTGTGGTTTTCCATTGACGACAAATTAAATGAAGATATTATTACCAAAGCATTTGTGATTGCAATCATTTTCTGGAAGAAATTGAGTATTATCTGACAGAATTGCAGGGGTGCCAATACTTTTGGCCAGCACTGTAGATTGTTGCCTGCAATATAATTTGTTTCTCTTAGGTCTTATATGATCCTATTAATCCTGACCGTGATGCCCTGCTGGAAACTACAAGCCTTTCAGACTTGGATAAACTGTCCAGAGAGAAGGAAGTATTGGATCATTTACAACCTATTTTGGATCAGGGAAATTTCAACATTTTGTCAGAGGATGCCTTGGCATATGCGCTAATAGTGCATCATCCTCAGGATGGAGTGCAGGTAATAGACTTGATGTTTTCAATATTTATGAATATGAAATGCAGATAATCATTTAATTTTGAACTATCATCTTATGAGCATTGTTTGTACTTCGGTTATTTGCCTTTAGACGAGTGTTAATAGCTGAACACTTTGTGGGGAATTTATTGAAGTTTTATTTATTTTTTAACATTGGCAGCAGTTTCCACTCCTGCATCCTGCTGTAATACAACAGACTGGAGCCTTCCAAACTGCAAAAAATAAAGTCCACCCATTACTATTCTTTTAAGGTCACAGTTAGGCATTTGCAAAATTAAAAGGTTCTGTTCGCATCTGTATTCAGAGCATCCTCTGCGGCTCTCATCACTTTTGATTGCAAGAATAGCATTTGTGCCAATCGGAAATAAGAAAAACTTAGATGGAATGCTGATGAACTCCATGATAAATCACCAGACTCCATCAATGACAATCATTTACATCCATATGACCGTGAGCCATCACAATGTCATGGATTGCTGACATTTCATGACATGATTCCTTTTCAATGTTTGTCATTTACATTTTTTTTCAGGTACATGTAAATCTTGACAAATATGAATATATTCGTTATTGGGCTCTTGGACAGAGATTAGGACCACTTGGCTTGCAGATGAGCGCTAATCCTCAAAGTTCTTGGTTCTCCAGAGCTCCTCACACTCCACCAGAAAGGCAAGACATGTTTCTGGGTGCTCATCATATACAATGTAAATATAGAATGCTGCAAAATATACAGTAAAATGTCTGTGATGTTCTATCTAAGTTTTTTGGAGCACACTCTGAACCTCAGATCAGACTGTTTAGCTATTTATAATGTTTCACTTCCATGCTTAATATTCTTGTATGGATATGTAGTACCATATTTGTAATATAATATTATTTTTTGAATAGGCGTTACTTTAAGAGAGTCCTAATGGCAGCTCGCCCTAAACATTCTCATATGGTGTTAAAGTGTTTCAAGGACATACCTTTAGAAGGACTGGAGCAACTACTTCCTGTGGTAAAGGTCCGAACTTCAAGTATTGACCGCACATTACTTAATACAATGCTGTTAGTGAGTGGAGGAATTGTGTTTGTCAATGTTGGAATGGTGGTCCTTACTGACCTGAAGATTGGAACTTCTTTCCTGCTATTCTTATTTGCTGGGTTTATGACATTTCGAACTTGGAAGGTAATAAGACAAAACTAAACTGTTTTACATTTGTTCCAACTAAAATATAAATAGGTTTGCCGCGTTAATTCTTTGCTTCTCTAGTTCTTGTAATCATGCATATGTATATTTACTTACTATTATTACTTATCTGTTGTGATAACTGTAACTAAGAAAATGTTACTTTATATGTGATCTGTGATCTCCTTATCCATGTGATGTAACTAGTTAAACAGCTACACAATCTGCATATGTGACCACTTTGTACACAGCCTCTGGCTTTACTGTGTCTACATGGGTGTTTAACTATAAACATTCCAGTGCATACGTGTTTTGTGCTTTTTCAACACAGTTTGTACCAAAGTGAATGAGGTCGTCTGAATGAGTCTAATGGATTTACAGAATTAATGAATAGTTTAGAAAACTTAGCACTATTAGTTTAGTAGATCCTCAGCCACCAGAATTTTCTCTGATGCTGATTTGTATATATCACTCCTCTTCTGACATACCATCTGATGTGTGATGAAGGTCTAACAGACCAAAATGTCAATGTTTGTCTGGATTGATTACATTTCGGAGTGTATTCCATGCTCAATACTTGAGTGACAAATTCTTTCTTTGTATTATTATATGCATCCAATACGAAGTGCCTTATCATTCATACCTACTATATCTGGCTGTTGGTTTGATGCACTAATTGTCAAGTGTTGGACTTTTGTCTCGTCAGTCCATAGAACATCATCCCAAATAACTTTGATGCATTTTAGAACAAATTGAAATGGATACTTGAAATCATTAAATCCTGACATGTAATGACTTGATTTTATATTGCAAATTGTATCATATTTACAATTATATTTGAAATGTATGTAAATAATGTGTGGGAGGATAGGCTCAGTGGTAGCAGCAGCGGACTCAGACAGTCAGAGACAAACACAAAAGTTCAGGTGTAAACAGGTTTGACCCTGTACGTTTATTTCTCCAAAAAAAACAGCAACAGAAAATAAATAAGCCTTAACTTCAGGCAAAAACAAGAACAAAACTCCTGCTCCTCCGAGCTACTAACTAAACACACGTAATACTAACTGTATGTGTGGCTTGCTCCAGCCAGACGGTCAACATGCAGGGCAAAGCAATGGCAGTAGTTCACACTGGAGTCTCACCAAAATTCAGAAGGTTTAGACAGAACCCAGCTCCTCCTCTTTCCCCCAGGAACTGCCCAGGACTGAGAACTTAGCAACCTTTTATAAGCCTTTAATGAGGCCCAGCTCCCACCTGTGTTCCCTAGTAAGACAAGAAGCGGTTAACAAAATGACTTCTCACAGCTGAGGTTTTGTTACCTGTGTTGTAAACCCACTTACCACACATAAGTGAGGAATCTGGGAGAGACATAGCGACCTTCCAGAATCTCACCAGTCACCTCACAAATGACAAATATTAATTAATATTTGAATATAGTTGTTCTATACTGGGCTCTTGGATTATAGTACCACCCTACTGAGTAACCCCTGCCCCTGAGCCATTCCCCAGCCGGTAATGGAACAGATTAACTTTTATTTTTACCTTCTATTCTTTCTTTCCATGGAATCTTGAACTTTAACCTGTTTTATTTGTTTTGTGGCTTCCTCTGAGTTATTGCAGCACCCTTAGTTGTTTTGACAAGCTGACCACAACTGAAATGAATCTTACTGCATTTGACTTGATTGGCATGTTGATACACATAGTATAATGTTGTACCATGTCAGCCATAGAAAGTAGTGGAAGAGTGAAGAAATCAGGAGATACCTTTTAGAGGCTAACTGAGTATGTTTGATAGTAAGCTTTCGAGAGTGCTAGCTCTCTTCTTCAGACACGGTGTCACCATGTCTGAAGAAGAGAGATAGCACTCTCGAAAGCTTACTATCAGATATACTCAGCCTCTAAAAGGTATTGCTTGATTTCTTCACTCTTTCACATGTTGATACACAGTCATTTAGAATGATTTATTTATATTCCTGCTCACATTGAGTTTATGAGTAGAGCACTGTTCTGTAACCTTCTGCTAACAGAGCAACACAGGGGCAGATTAAGGGTACCATGAACCCTGTGCTGTTCAGAAAGCTTGGTCTTCACTCCTTTATGCCAGAGAGTCCTCTGACAGAATAACGTCCCATAATGGAACACAGTGAATGCTGGAAAAATGAAACCCATATGAAAATGATGTAGTTTTTCTCTAATTCCACTCTATTCTGAATTTTTTTCAGCTTCCCAGTACACCATATGGAAAATTAAATGGTACCATTATGAAGCACAATTTTACGTGCAAAAATTAGCCCTGATACCTCTCTACGAACAGAAAAATAAAAAAAAAGGACTTAGGTGGGGAGTAAAAAAAATGAAAATAAAAAATGGCTGCAGCAGGAAGGGGTTGAATGTAAAATAACAATAAACACTGCAGTCTGCTAGGAGTTACAGTAATTGTTTACATCTGTCTTTAACAGGTATTTGCTCAGAGAAGGAAAGCTCATTCACTTGAGCTGGCTCACATGCTGTATTACAGAAGCACTTCCAACAACTCTGAACTTCTCGGTGCCCTTATTCTAAGAGCTCAAGAAGAACATGCCAAAGAAGTCATCTTGGCTCACAGCTTTATGAAGCAACTTAATATATTATGTGATGGAGATAAAACAGGTGGGTGACTCACAAAATCTAACACAGAACTCAACTGCACATTTTTGGTCATGGTCCTAAAATGAGAATACCACCATTGCAATCTAGTGGGTCTGGTTCTTCATAGTTTACCATCGATTTCATCAGACCGTGGCACAATTTTACTAATAGACAGTGTAAACGTAGACTGGCAGTCTGAAAATGTGCCAGATTTATCACACTGACTCATGCATGTTAAATCTGACGTATGTTTAGACTGTCTAGTCTACGTTTATACCACCTTTTATTTGGTTTACTTTGAGCCAAAATTTTATGACACAGTTTTAGCACATTGGGGCACATTTATGCCAAGCCCCCCTTTTCTGAGAATCCACACCCACATGTTTAGCAAGTCGAAAATTTTTAGCTCAAACTAGATGCACCAAAGATGTACTAAAACAGGTCACACTGGGCCAATGATTTGCCATGTGTAGCCCTATTTGGGGGGGGGTATGAGTATTATCCCTCCCGCAACAGACTCTGGCGCTGACCTGTGTGTATAATGGGAACATATATGAAATATATCAGTGCCTCCACCCAGGATAGAGCCTCTGTATTACAGGGAGGATCTCTTCCTGGGACTTACCCATGAAGTACAGTTAGTAGCCTTAACAAGGATCACTGTACTAATCTCATAGTCTGAAGAATACATACAGATACCACATAAGGTTATAACAGTAGCTTTATAAGACTCAACAGGGTAATAATACATACATAAAATATACTCAGAACACAGCAATACTACAACAACCAGCAAGTCCACAACAGTCTTAGGTTATATACCCGGGTATATATATATATAGATATATAGCAAGAGTCCAGTGCACAATACCTCCAGGCAACAGAAGAGATGCAGGGGCCCCTGTGGATGACTGTGGATCCTCGGATTCTTCCAGGAGATGACAGACAGCCGATCAGGAGATGATGATGATGGTGAGATTCTTCACAGGCAGCAAACAGGGCGACGGTGACGGCAGTAGATGCAGGCCTGACTACCCTAACACTGAGTCCTTAACCTGCCAGCTAAACTACTAGTGCCACCGGGCCTCTAACTAGCTAGTTGGCCTTCGGAAGCCTAACCTATCACTGCCCTGAACTGTATATATATATATATATATATATATATGGATCCCTAACTACAGTTACTAGCTAGGTCCTGTGAGTATATAGGGGGTAACACATACCTAACTATATACTGTGAAGTAAAGAGGAACAAGTGGCTCTTAGACTCCCCCAGACATAACATGTCTGTCTCAGCAGCTCTGCTCACATCTCTCCCCCCAGCAGCTCTGCCTCACATGTGTCTGACTCACTGTATTTACAAAACAAAACTTGCACTGAATGCCTGGGGTCTCTGAAGCCAAACTGCAGGGGCAAAGAAGCCAGATACATTATATACTAGTAGAAATGGCAGTTCCCTACACATGTTTATGCCAGTGTCTAGTTGTAACCACAGTAGTTAATCTGGGCAAAAGTCTAGTGTTCTTTTCACATTTAACATGAGCTCAATGGAATGCCTTGATGCAGTTTTTTGGCATGAGTTAGACCTTATTCACATGTCCTCATCCATGGATGTGTGAGGTCTGTGCTATTTTATGCTCACTTGCATGTGGTGTCTTGTTCATGTTTGATCCAGTTTTCACGTCTGTGAAATGCAGATAAACTTTTTTTTTTTTTAATTTTCTATACTTTGTATGTTTTGGATCGGTGAAAAATGGATAGCACACGGTTGTCATCCATTATTCTTTTTTTGTTTTTTTGTTTTTTTTTCCACAAACTGATAAACTTTCCGTGATGCATCGGGAGGGGGGGGGGAAGACATGCTTGCGCTTTTTTGGGGGGTTTTGTGGGCTTACAGTCCACAAAAAAACATAATGGTCATTGAAGTAAATTAGAATAAATTTGTCAGGCCAAGGCTTCTATGCCTTACTCTCCCCCCACTCTGCGCCCTTTGGTAAAAAGTGGTATGCAGGGCACAGAAAAGGGAAGTGGCACATGTTTGGTGCAAAAAATGTCTGCGCGCCAAAGCTGCTCCACATTTATTCCCATCTAGTTTTTGAAATTGCAGCTTTTGCGCTGCAGATTTTTTTCTGCAATGTGTGGATGGGATTAGCCAGAATCCCATCCACTTTGCAGGTACTGTAAAAGGCGTCATTTTTGCAACATGGGGTTCCAGCCTAAAGCTACATTCACATCACCGATGGGCAAAAGGGCTGTAAAACTGAGTAATTTTTCATGGCCATTTTACATTGAAGGGGCACCTTTTTCAAGTATCCTTAATAAATTGGAGTCTATTGAGGGATCCGTGAAAACCGGTAAAAATAGGACATGTCATATTTTTTCATGATCTGTTACAATGGACTGTCATGTGAATAGCCTCCATGATTTTCATGCAGCAGTGTTAAAAAAAAAAAATGTGTCTGTCACACAGCCGTGAAAGTCATTTATATGAATTTAAGCATGCCTGGGATAGACACATCTATCCTAAGATAAAATAGAAGTAATATAAGAGCAGACGAGAAGCACTATGTGATCTTCTTCTGCTATTAATCTTCTATGTATCTATGTAAATGGATCTAATTGGTCTCCTAAGCATTTTAAGGCTATACCTGTCATATCGAGTAAAACATCAATATATTCTTTATATCATGTTAGTTTTTGGTAGAAAAATTAGGATGTGTGAATATCCAACAAAGGTATCTTAAAACTACAAAATCTTTATTGATATAGTTTAAAAAGATTCAAGATCATCAGTTTAGCTTCATAAAAGTAACTAGAGATGGGGATCAAGGAAGACAATAATTCAACGTTGTGTCAATACTCAGTCTTCTGATATATAAACATAGGTTAGATTCCCCAATAGGAGATACCCCTATCATTAACGTAGGGTGGTAGTAAGAGGTCAGCCTCCTCAACCATATAGTGTAAGGGAATTGCCAGTTGAGCAATTCCCCAGTGCCGCTGCAGAACCCTGGGGGGAGGGGCACAACAAGACAGTGAGTCATAAGCCCCCACTGTCCCTGGCTAACTTGCCTATCTGTCCTAGGCGACAGCAGCAACTGGTCGACAGGCCCTACCTAATATAGGTGACAACACAGAACGCAGATAGGACAAACAACGGACAGGGAGGTCGGCTAGCCAAGGGGTCGGTAACAGTCGAGCAATGCAATACAAAATCACAATCCAAAAGAATAGTCACTGACAAAGCCAGAGATAAGAAATAGGAATACAGGTAACAAAACAGCACAGAATAAAGGCAGGTACGCAGAAGCAATAACCAGCGACCATGTGAGGGCTAACAACCTGTTTATAGAAAGACAGGATCTGCCTCAGACTGGATTGGTAGACAGGCTGTCAATCACGTAGACAAGGCTGAGATTAACTATTAGAGGAGCAGAGAGAAACAAAGATGCAAGAGACGGGTGTGGCTGAAATTCAATTACAGACAGGAGGTATTAGGACAGTGTTCAGAATGAGCAACAAGAAACCTACGCAAGGAATCAAACTGAACACATCTCCTTCGCCACAGCGTGCAAGCGGAGGGTGGAGCAGAGACCCGAACAGGCAGAGACATTACATATAGACTTCTATTGTTAGACCTCAATTATAACCATCCCAGGATATCTCACAATGATATAGGGACACTCAGGATTTGAAGCAAATAGCAAAGCATCTATAGGCTATTTATGTCATCCAGCAAATTTCTATGCTACTAGATAATATGCATCAATAGCCTGATCTGTCCTGAGGTTAACGGGTGTAAACATCACAAAAACCCCACTATATCATCTCAGAATGCACACCTTATCTCCTAATAGTAACAGTAACATCTGACACATTTCTAGAGCAATTGGTAATTGCCCTGTTGTCAGAGGTAAGTATATTTTTTAACTCAGTGCTAGTATTCTTAAGCTAAGTTCTATTGTAGAAGAGCTATAGTTTTCCCCCGCTCACCGCTGACACTAATGCATGGCCGCCATGCCTCTGATGACAGGGCAGTTACCATTTGCTCTAGGAACGCGTCAGTTGTTACTATTGTTACTATTAGGAGATGAGGTGTGCATCCTGAGATGATATAGTAGGGGGTGTTGTGATGTTTACACCCGTTAACCTCAGGACAGATCAGGCTATTGGTGCATATTATCTAGTAGCATAGAAATTTGCTGGATGGCATAAATATCTAACTTATGTTTATATATTGGAAGACTAAGTGTTGACACAACGTTGAATAACTGTCTTCCTTGATCTCCATGGCTATTTCTAGTTACTTTTATGAAGCTAAATTGATGATCTTGGTTCTTTTTCTATTCAATCACTTTTATTAAGATTTTTATAAGGTAATGTTACAACATTCAAGAAAGCATTATCGGATACTCTACTGAAGTAGCTATAAGTCAAAATAAACATAGAATAAACAGGGTACTTATATGCAAGGAGATATGTTAGATATCTAAGAGTTGTTGGGTTATTAGGATAGAATAAGGAGGTTTATACGGATATAAAACAAAAGGTGTCAGTAATATTAGTTATGATCTTCCAAGGGCGGCACAACCGGATTTACGGCCCTCAATGTCCCAAAAACGCCATGGGAAAGAATTCTTTCATGCTGGTAGGTCAGTTCCACCATGTTCACCAGGTCTCCTCTGGATGGGATGTTAGCAGACTTCCAGTTGCGTAGAAGCGCCAATGACGCTGACAGTAAGGCATGTCCAATCAACACTCTATGTCTCGCTGGGAAAGAGTCGATCTGCAGGAATAGGAGTGCCAAAGCTGGTGAGGGGGGGTATGGAGTATCCCACTAGAGAAGAGATCCACCGGAAGACGTCTCGCCAATATGGCACCACTTGGGGGCATGTCCACAATAAATGGAGTAGAGCTCCTTTTTCACCACATCCCCTCCAACAGAAGTTCGAAGTCTGTGGAAATATTCGGTGAAGTCGCTCTGGGGTATAATACCAGTGGAGGAGAATTTTGACAGTGGTTTCATAGTGAGTCGCACATCGGAAGGTCTTCTTCGCGAAGGCTAACGCTTTCTGCCATTGTATGACCGAGTATTGTTGATGGAGTTGCATTTCCCAGCAGAGTATTGGAGTAGATTTGACCAGACGGTCTTTAGAGCCTATAGTGTTGTAGATGGAGCTGAGAGTCTTGGTGGCTGGATTGGGAATTTTGAGGAGGTCCAACAGAGATTTATTATACAGAATTTGTTTGTTGTGGTTGGAGGATAGGAAGTGCTTGATTCTCAGGTATGTAAAGAAGCAAGTGGAGGGTAGGGAGAAAGTGGATTGCAGAGACTGGAATGGGATCAATGATTCCTCACTCCACATCTGTGAGATGGAGGTGATGCCCGACGTTTTCCAGATGGATAAGTTGAGATCCGGAATTGCTAACTCCAAGAATTCAATCGGGGCCCTTTTAACGTTTAGTGACTGCTTCTTTCCTGTAGAGTGGTGGATATGTCGCCAGCTGTCTGTAAGGTGTTTTAGAATTGGTGACGTGAGCGAAGGTACCACCTCCGTCCATAGGGAGTAGAGAAGCCAAGATTTGAGGCTGTGTTGTGGTATCATATAAGATTCGATACGTATCCAGGATTTGTAGGCGTTGTTGTGCCACCAGTCCTTTAGAGTAGAAATGTGAGAGGCCATATAATAATCATAGATGTTTGGTACTCCCAAACCTCCCACTCCCCGTTTCCTGTGCATAATAGAAGATGGGAGTCTTGGTTTCTTGGAATTCCAGATAAGCTTGTTGAGCATAGCGTTGGTTTTCTGGAGGAATACAGGAGGGGGAGCTACAGGAATAGTTCTGAATAAGTATAGGATTTTTGGAAGCAGCATCATTTGAAAGGCAGATATCCTGCCTAGCCATGACAGGGTATGTTTTGAGTAAGATTGAAACTCTTTCTCGAGATCCATCAGACGATACATGTAATTGGCTTTGGCCATTTGTGTAATAGAGGGAGTGATCTTTATTCCCAGGTAATCCAAATCTGTCGACCTCCAATCATAAGGAAATTCCTCCTTGAGCTGTTGCAGAAGTGGATTGGGGACGCCCAAAGGGAGAATTTGTGTTTTAGATTCGTTAATTTTATAAAAGGAGAGGGCTCCATATTCTTTGAGAATTCCGATAGCAGCTGGCAGAGAGGTTTCTGGGTGAGTCAGGGACAATATGATGTCATCCGCGTAGAGGGAGATGAGATGCGATGAATCCAAGATTTCTACTCCCTGAACTCTGTCGCTTTGCCTCAGGGTCTGCGCCAATGGCTCAATGGTGAGTATAAAAATCAAAGGAGACAGGGGGCATCCCTGTCTCATTCCATTCCTTATATTAAAGCTATCCGACAGTGTACCGTTGGTAAACACTCTGGCCGATGGAGAGGAATACAGATTGGATATAGCAGTGAGGATAGGGCCGGAGAATCGCATTCCCTGCAGGACAGAAAAGGCGAAAGGACCAGTTAATCCGGTCAAACGCTTTCTCCGCATCCAAAGTGACCATCAGTGCCGGAGTCCTCCTGCGTTCCAGCAGATCTATCAGATGAAGGACACGTCTGGTGTTATCTGGAGCTTGGTGGCCCTTGACGAAGCCCACCTGATCCGCGCCAACCAAATCTGGGAGAATGGGAGCCAGTCGAGCTGCTAAGATCTTCGCATAGAGCTTGAGGTCCGAGTTTAGCAGAGAGATTGGCCTGAAATTCTGCGGTACATCAGCTGGTTTGCCCAGTTTAGGAAGGGTAATAATTAATGCCGCCAGGGATTCGCGTGGAAGCGGAGCACCTGACATAGCGTGGTTGAAGAAGTTCATGAGGTATGGGGCGAGTATTTGTTGAAAGTAAATTAGATACTCATTAGAGAATCCATCCGGCCCTGGGGATTTGCTCTTAGGTAAGGACTGTATGGTTTTCAGTACCTCTGGGAGAGTAATAGGGGCGTTTAGGGCCAAGAGGTGATCGTCTGTCAGGCCTGGTAACTTTAGGTTGCCCAAGAAGCCGGACACCAAGGTGGAATGATCTTGTGGGAGAGGAGTATGCTCCTGTAGATTATAGAGCTGTGCGTAATAATCTTTAAAGGAATTGGCGATGTCTCTCGGGTCTGTTAATTGCACTTTGGTTATAGGATGCTTGATGTATGGGATCCTTGATTTAGCTGCTCTTGCTCGTAGTTGTCTAGCCAACAATCTGCCGGCTTTGTTGCTTTGGGAGTAAAATCGAGCTTTAGATTTTTTTCAGAGCTTTTTCGTAATCTTGTAGCAAAAGCAGTCGTAGATGCTGTCTAGCCTGGCTAAGTTGTTCCGAAGTAATCGGATTAGGGTTACTTTTGTTTGCAGCTTCCACAGTACGAAGTATAGACATTGCCTCCTTAATTGCTTTCTGGCGTTCTTTTTTATTCCCATGTGCTATTTTTATAAGTGTGCCACGGATGTACGCTTTATGAGCATTCCAGAGAGTATAGGGGTCATCGGTAGAGGTGGAATTTGTCTGGAAATAATCCTGGAGGTCTTTTTCTATTATCGGGCGATAATTAGGATGACTCATGAGGTAGGTGTTATTTCTCCAGAGTCTAGTAGCGGAAGGTGGTGTCTTTTCTTCTATAGTGAGAGTGATGGCTGCGTGGTCAGACCAAGTGATTGCTTCAATTGTAGATTTCCTGGAACTCATCAGGGTTGGAAGGTCTACCAAGAACATGTCGATGCGGGAATAGGAGCCATGGACTGCTGAGAAATAAGTATAGTCCCTTTCGCCCGCATGATGTGCGCGCCATATATGATGTAGATTCTCGTTATGTGGAATTGGCGCAGGCAGGAGGTGCTCTCCCTACTGGGGTTGGTCGAATCCAGAGAAGGGTCCATTATGTTGTTAAAGTCTCTACAAATTATTAATTCACCTTGTTGGATGTCCTGAATTTGTCGTCGGACTTTATGCAGAAATGCCAGGGTCTTCCGGTGTGGAGCCTAGACATTGACAATTGTAAAGGGGGCATTGTTGATGAGGCAAGCAATGATGAGGAATCTGCCTTGGGGGTCTGCTCTTTGGGCTGTCAAGGAGAATGCCACGGAGTCTCTGAAGGCGACAAAGACTCCAAGTTTTTTTGATCGGTGGTGTGCATGACAGATTACAGGGAAGGAGGGATGTTTTAATCTGAAGGCATCCTTTTGTAGAAGGTGAGTTTCTTGTGCACAAAGCACGTCTGCAGAAAGGGAGAGAGCCTCCTTCCAGATGTACGTACGATTCTGCGGGCTATTGAGGCCGCGGACATTGAGAGAGGCCAACTTAAGCACCATATTGTCACTGTAAAGTGAGAACGTCCGGAGTGCGTCGGAACCACAGGAGAAGGGTAGGCAGTGTCGCAGATAAGAAGATCAGAAAACAAAATGAATGAACAAACGGTTCAGGAACGAATACAGGTTGACTGTATGTTTCGGGGTATCTATTAGAGGCTTGCCGGTTAAGCCACTAGAGCAAAGGGGGGTCATGCACCTAAGTATAGAGGTGTAGCCATTCTGGGAAATCATTTATGGTTTGTAGGAGATCGTCGTCCTGCAGTTGAAGGGTGGGAGGCACTTGCTGTATCTTGAGGAGATGTTACTGGTATCTTCCAGGTCGATAGCAACGCCTTACCCTGGTTCAGGTTATGGATGGTGAAGGTGGTCCCTTCTTTCAGGATGATCAACTTCACAGGAAATCCCCATCTGTATTGGATTTTATTTTTTTCGGAGCGTTGTCGTGACCGGAAGCAATTCCCTGCGGAGGCGTAGGGTTGTAGCGGAGAGGTCCGTGTAGAGCTGTACATCTCTGAATTTGGGAGGCCAAGATTTCTGCTTGCGAGCTGATTCTAATAATTTTTCTTTTACATGAAAGAAGTGAAATCTAGCCAATACGTCTCTTGGGATCTCATCTCCTAGATGTCTGGGGCGAGGAAGCCTATGCGCTCTGTCGATAATGATATCCGTGGTTGAGGAGTCGGGCAGTAAAAATTTGATATATTCCTGTAGATATGGAAACAGATCAGCTGTTTGAACCTGTTCTGAAATGCCTCTGAATTTGATGTTGTTTCTACGGGACCGGTCTTACATATCAGCCATCTTCGCCTTGAGGTTTTCAACGTCGTCTTCAAGGTCATTGTGTGCATCAATAATTTTGTTGTGTGATGTAGCTAGGTCGCCCATCTTAGTTTCAATATGCGTTACTCGCTTATCCAATGCACTGACCGAGGACTGAAGAGGCTGAAGCAGCTGTGTAAAGTCCGCTTGAAGAGAGCTGCGGAGGGCCAAGAGCATGTCTCTCAGAGTATGCTCAGAGGCGGGTCCGCTAGTGGTTGGGAAGCCGTCTAGGCCAATCGGTGGGGCGGATGTAGGGGCCTCAGAAGAAGGTTGGTCTTTGGAATAATCTAGGTCTCCAGGGAGTTCCATTCGAGGCTTCTGTTTAAGTGGGCTTGTATTCGGAGACAGTGACTGTCGCAGAAGAGAGCTCCGCTCCTTGGCGGATTGAGCTGATGTACAGTGGTTTTGCTGTATTGCATATCGGATGTCATCAGGGGTGGGAGGAAGATGGAGATCCATCCATTCTTCGGCGTGGTTAGAGTCTGCCCCCCCTATGATTGTCGCAGTACTTCCTGCAGCAGTCATGGGCGTTGTGGGTAGGAGCTCTATTTGGTCGGTGGGTGGAAGGCCCGGTTCTCCGCCTACGCCACGGTCCCACTCAAAATAATTAGTCAGGTTATTGTCTGGTTTTTTGTTGGGTTTCCTACCCTTCACCATATTGGCAAGTATTTGTCTCCAATAGATTCAACGTTTAAAGGTAAGATATACCAGAGCAGGCAGGCTATTTGTCGCTAATAGTTGCTAGAAGGTGCACTAAATCCCCAAAACTAGGTTGCCATCACCCAGAAGGTAGGAACCAATGAGAATTCTGTGGGAAGGATGCGAGCTACAGCTCGGTGATATTGCCGCCAGAGATTGAGATGTGGAGGACAATTGATGATCACAGAGCTGAAGTGGTGGTGTAGGCCTGTATGGGGCAAGGATCTTGCAGGGTAGCAGTGCCAGTGAGGGTCCGTTCAGCGCCTAGTTATGGCTAGGTGGAAGGGAAGGCAGAGGACCAGGTCGGGGGTCTCCTTAATGCCTATTGAAGGCCTCAGTACTCGCCCTCCCCTTGCTGTCTGCTGTAGATCTCCTACCTGGGAGCCGAGTCACAGATCTGGGACAAGCGGTGTCACCCAGGGGATGTAGGCCGCCTCCGCTGAGTGTCTGGATCTGATGTGTCTAGCTGCAGGCCTCAGCGCGGTGTCTGCCGCTCCAAGCGAGTCGCCGCTCCGCACGGCGACCCGCACCACACGGAGGTATCACCGCCGCTGCCCTCCGATCCTGCAGAGAAGCAGCGTCGGCAGCGGCAGAGGAAGCAGGGAAGAAAGCGGAGGACCGCGGCGTCCGGGCCAGCCGGTATGTTAGTCGAGGCGCGGAGCAGATGGTGAGTCAGGAGCCCGGCGCTTTCCTCACCAAGATGGCGGGCGGTAAGGTAGGCCTCAAATCCCCTGTGCTGCTCTCCCCCGCAAAAGTGCCCTCCAAACTGCCACCGGAGCGTACCCTAAGGTGCAGGGGTAAGATGTTTGAGACTGGGATGTTGGGATGATCAGCTGGATTACGAAGATGCCAGCAGGAGCTCATAGAGATGCGGCCATTCACTTCGCCGGCTAGCCACGCCCCCCGTGATCTTGGTTCTTTTTAAACTATATCAATAAACATTTTGCAGTTTTAAGATACCTTTGTTGGATATTTACACATCCTAATTTTTCTATTATTTGTTTCTATAGGGTATTTACCTTTATTTTGGTTTTTTAGTTAGTTTTTGGTGCAAAATTGCTAACACTTCTGTTTTAAATGTGCTAAGATTTATTAAATTGTTCATTGGAATTTACAAAAACTATGCCTGTTTCTTGTATGCTTCTGACAAGACCCAGAAATAACGTTAAAGATCAAAAAGCATGTTGAATCCTGGCTGCAATCAAAAGCTGGATTAGAGATCACATTTTCAGCAGAACGAGCACTTGAGAATTTGAAGAATTTGAAGAGAAAAGAAGAAAGCACAAGCTCTTCCAAAGAGCATGTTGTAATGATGCACAGCTGAAGACAAGTATATGAGTAGTGTGAATGTATTGCGCGTGTGTTGCAAAGCAGCATATTACTGCTGTATTTTGAGAATTAAATGTCTGTGTAAATATACTGCATGTTTTATATACTGTATATTGAGAAGCTTGCATTAAGACCTCCCACATTGTTCGCTTCCTTTATTTCTTCATTTATATTGTCAAAGAACCTCTTTAAAGCCACATAAACTCTATGCAGTATGAGTTTACAGTGACTGTCCTAATTGATTTCTTACAATTAAAAATTAAAGGTCCTAACAATGGACCTTTCATGTCCTCTGACCTCAGCGGTAATATATACTGCTAGAAACTGACAGTGCACTGAATTCAGCATCTTATCTACTTTGTATGGGTATGTGCAGGGCTGGTTTTAGACAAAGTGTGGCCCTGGGCAAAATTAAAAGCGGGGCCCCAAATGCTGATATATCAACAACGCCATCATATTTCCAGTGGCAACCCCTTTAATAATGCCCCAAAACAGTAACAACAACCACCCTTATGCCCACACACAATTCAAATACCCTCCTTTGTGCCACCTAATAGATTTTTGCAACCACTCATCAGTTATTATAGCACCTCCTTATAAACTGTGCCCCATATCAGTAATAGATCCTCCTTATTAGTAATAGCCCCCCCCTCATAAATAATACTGCTCCCTTATAAATAGTCCCCCTTATTAATAGCCGTCTCATGAATAATAGTTCACCTTATATATAATAATCCACATTATCAATATTAGCCCTCTTATAAATATTAGACCTCCTAACAATAATACCGTTATAAATAATAGCCCTCTTATAAATAATAGTTACCCCTTATAAATAATAGCCCCTTTTACCAATACCCTCCTTATAAAGTTTCCCTCTTATTAATAAAAGCGACCACATTATAATACCCACCTCCATATATATATATATATATATATAATGTCCTCCCTTATTATAGGCCCATTATAGATAGTTCTTCCCTTATAAATAATAGCCCGCCTTATATGTTTCCCCCTTAAAATAGTCCCTTTATATATAATAATTTCCTCCTTTATAAATAATAACCCCCTTATAAATAGTTTCTCCCTTATACATAATAGCCCCCTTATAACAATCCACCTTATATATAATAGACTCCTCCTTATATATAATAGTTAATCCCTTTCGCATAATAGCCCCTTATATATAAGTCTCCCCCTTATAACAGCCAACCTTATATATAATAGTTCCCCCTTTTAATAACTCCTTTATATATAGTGGGGAAAAAAAGTATTTAGACATCATAGGTAGACCTCAACTATGAGAGACAAAATGAGAAAACAAATCCAGAAAATCACATTGTCTGATTTTTAAAGAATTTATTTGCAAATTATGGTGGAAAATAAGTATTTGGTCAATAACAAAAGTTCATCTCAATACTTTGTTATATATCCTTTGTTGGCAATGACAGAGGTGAAACGTTTTCTGTAAATCTTCACAAGGTTGGCACACACTGTTGCTGGTATGTTGGCCCATTCCTCCATGCAGATCTCCTCTAGAGCAGTGATGTTTTGGGGCTGTTGCTGGGCAACGCGGACTTTCAACTCCCTCCAAAGGTTTTCTATGGGGTTGAGATCTGGAGACTGGCTAGGCCACTCCAGGACCTTGAAATGCTTCTTACGAAGCCACTCCTTCGTTGCCCTGGCGGTGTGCTTGGGATCATTGTCATGCTGAAAGACCCAGCCACGTTTCTTCAATGCCCTTGCTGATAGAAGGAGGTTTGCACTCAAAATCTCACGATACATGGCCCCATTCATTCTTTCATGTACACGGATCAGTCGTCCTGGTCCCTTTGCAGAGAAACAGCCCCAAAGCATGATGTTGCCACCCCCATGCTTCACAGTAGGTATGGTGTTATTTGGATGCAACTCAGTATTCAATCTCTTCCAAACACGATGATTTGTGTTTCTACCAAACAGTTCTACTTTGGTTTCATCTGACCATATGACATTCTCCCAGTACTCTTCGTGAACATCCAAATGCTCTCTAGCAAACGTCAGATGGGCCCGGATATGTACTGGCTTAAGCAGGGGGACACATCTGGCACTGCAGGATCTGAGTCCCTGGCGGCTTAGTGTGTTACTGACGGTAGCCTTTGTTACGTTAGTCCTAGCTATCTGCAGGTCATTCACTAGGTCCCCCTGTGTGGTTCTGGGATTTTTGCTCAACGTTCTTGTGATCATTTTGACCCCATGGGGTGAGATCTTGCGTGGAGCCCCTGATCGAGGGAGATTATCAGTGGTCTTATATGTCTTCCATTTTCGACTTATTGCTCCCACAGTTGATTTTTTTCACACCAAGCTGCTTGCCTATTGCAGATTCAGTCTTCCCAGCCTGGTACAGGTCTACAATTTTGTTTCTGGTGTCCTTCCACAGCTCTTTGGTCTTCACCATAGTGGAGTTTGGAGTGTGACTGTTTGAGGTTGTGGACAGGTGTCTTTTATACTGATAACAATTTCAAACAGGTGCCATTACTACAGGTAATGAGTGGAGGACAGAGGAGCCTCTTAAAGAAGAAGTTACAGGTCTGTGAGAGCCAGAAATCTTGCTTGTTTGTAGGTGACCACATACTTATATTCCACCATAATTTGCAAATAAATTCTTAAAAAATCAGACAATGTGATTTTCTAGATATGTTTTCTCATTTTGTCTCTCATAGTTGAGGTCTACTTATGATGTCAATTACAGGCCTCTCTCATCTTTTTAAGTGGGCGAGCTTGCACAATTGGTGGGTGACAATACTTTTTTTCCCCACTGTAAGTATTTGATCCCTCTGGCAAACAACTTAATACTTGGTGGCAAAACCCTTGTTGGCAAGCACAGCAGTCAGACGTTTTTTGTAGTTGATGATGAGGTTTGCGCACATGTCAAGCGGAATTTTGGTCTACTCCCCTTTACAGATCATCTTTAAATCATTAAGATTATGAGGCTGTCGCTTGGCAACTTGGAGCTTCAGCTCCCTCAATATGTTTTCTATGGAATTAAGGTCTGGAGACTGGCTAGGCCACTCCATGACCTACCTTAATGTGCTTCTTTTTGAACCACTCCTTTGTTGCCTTGGCTGTATGTTTTGGATCCTGGTGGAGGGAAGGAGGTTGTCACTCAGGATTTTACGGTACATGGCTCCATCCATTCTTCCATTGATACAGTGAATTAGTCCTGTGCCTTTAGCAGAGAAACACCCCCAAAACATAATGTTTCCACCTCCATGCTTGACAGTGGGGACGGTGTTCTTGGGGTCATAGGCAGCATTTCTCTTCCTCCAAACACAGTGAGTTGAGTTAATGCCAAAGAGCTCAATTTTTGTCTCATCTGACCACAGCACCTTCTCCCATTCACTCGCAGAATCATCCAGGTGTTCATTGGAAAACTTCAGATGGGCCAGCATATGGGCCTTTTTGAGCAGGGGGACCTTGCGGGCACTGCTGGATTTTAATCCTTTACGGCGTAATGTGTTACCAATGGTTTTCTTTGTGACTGTGGTCCCAGCTGCCTTGAGATCATTAATAAGTTTCCCCCGTTTAGTTTTAGGCTGACCTCTCACCTTCCTCATTATCAAGGATACCCCATGAGGTGAGATTTTGCATGGAGCCCCAGATCGATGTCGATTGACAGTAATTTTGTATTTCTTCCATTTTCTTACTATTGCACCAACAGTTGTCTCTTTCTCACTCAGTGTCTTACTTATGGTTTTGTAGTCCATTCCAGCCTTGTGCAGGTCTATGATCTTGTCCCTAACATCCTTAGAAAGCTCTTTGGTCTTGCCCATGTTGTAGAGGTTAGAGTCTGACTGATTAATATATAATATATATTATATTATATAATATATAATGTTATCTCTTATAATAACCCTTTATATATAACAGATTCCCCTTATAAATAATTATTCACCCTTACAATAGCCCCCCTTATATTTAATAGTTCTCCCACTATAAATAAGTTTGCCCCCCTTAGTAGTAGTACTCACCGAGGACTCTCCCTGTAGTAGCGGCACAGGTGGCGCGATGCAGTTACGTCATCATGCCACCTGCGCCGCGACATTCTGTGTGTTACCAGCAGTCCTGTATGTCAGAGCAGGGACTTTTCAGCTCCCCGCTCTGTCATAGGACTAAGCTGTATTGGTGTGCACAGCTCACGGGATTCAAGCCATCAGGCTAAAAGCCTGCTGCTCTGAATTCTGGGGGCTCCCTTGGGGACGGGGGCCCTGGGCAATTGCCCAGTTTGCCCCCTTCTTATGCCGGCCCTGGGTATGCACCCCATTGCCAGAGAAATCTGTGCTGTTAGTTTCGGCACCGATATCCCTCCACTCTCATCGCTGGGCTGTGAGGAATGCGCCCCCTGACAGAACAAGGCTATGGAAGAGTACTGTCGGGGCAGGGGGCATTTTTTCACAGCCCAGCGATGACGCTAGGCTGTAAGGACTGCCCTTCCGACAGTGGAGAGATATCTGTGCCAAAACTAACGGCACCAATATCTCTGGCACTGGGGCGCATACGGGCAAAGCTGAAAGCTGAATTCAGCACACTGTCATCTTTCTAGTGGTATATAATACTGCCGATGTCAGAGGTCATGAAAGGTCCTCTTTAAAGCAGTTGGATCACTTTGTGACTTTGTTACAGAACTCCAAATCCTTTCACCAACCATAGAGTGGTTACATCTGTTTTTCTCCACTAGTGGAAGCTTATTCATTAAAATCTACAGTAGTACACTTTGCAGTAAGTTTCTCAGCACCCCTTAGTGGTGGCATAATTTTAGAATTTAATTGTAGTATTTGTAGTTCTGTATCAGGAAAACAAGAATTCCAGCTGCAATTAGATATATTGAGACATAAATGAAAAAACAATATTGCACCTAAAACAACCCTATAGTTCACTATAACAATTTTACAATATATGCATTATGCATATATAAAATGCCTGGTGCCCTCTTTTTTATTTGTCTTTCATGGGTCCTCTGATTGACAGCCGTCTCTTTATTTCTGTAAAATTGCCACAAGCTTCTCAGACTACCCTATGTACAATGTACTGAGCAGTATTTCAATAAGATCCACATAAGTTATCTTCTGACTAAACAAAAATCAATCTCAGTGAAGTGCTTTCTAGGAGATAAGTAATTGTAAAAGTGAAATATTAACTTTATCCAAAAATCTACCTAAAGTGTTCCTCCAGTTGTAAACAACCTTTCATAAATGAATAGCATTTGAATATAAAAAACTTTGTAATATATTTTTATTAAGTAGATATGTTTATTAAGCTGCTCTCTTCCCCCTTTATTTTCAATCAGGCTTATTTAGGCCCAGTTCACATCTGCGTTCGGGTTTCCGTTCGGGGGAGTCCGCTTGGGGACCCCCCGAACAGAAACCTATACGCATCAAAAAGCAGTTTAGCTCGCGACTCCATAGACTATAATGGGGTCCATGTGGTTTCCGCCCTGTTTCCGCATGAAGCAAGCAGAGAGGAAAGTACTGCATGCACTAGTGCTTATTATTATAGTCTATGGGGTCCGCGGGTTTCCCAGCTAAACCGCTTTTTGATGCATATAGGTTTCCATTCGGGGGGTCCTCAAGCGGACTCCCTGAACGGAAACCCGAACGCAGATGTGAACTGGGTCTTACTTAGAGATCCATATCAAAGTTGTTTATAACTGGAGGTATGCTTTAAAAGGGTTTTTCCATGAAATGTCTGATAGGTGCGGGTCTGCGCAACCTCCTGCCCCCCGCTTTTACCTGACTGCTATCTTACTATCTTGCATTACGAAAACAGCATAGATCTGAGCTGAGAATTAATCGTAAAGTTGTATATACCCCAAAATGGTAGAAAAAACTACAGTTCATGCCACAAAAACAGTACAAAGTTTATAATTTAAAAAGCTATGGTAACTTTGCTGTTTTTCTCACCTCTCCATAAAACGTTAATAAATTATATTTTTTCAAAATGGTGCTATAACTTATCAAGAAAGAAGCAAAAGCCCTCCTAAGGTTACATCAGAAAATAAATTAAAGAATGTGTTTTGGTGTGCAGCAGTAAAAAAAAAAAAAAAAAAAAAAAAGGATTAAAGGAGAAACTTCATCCCATATTTTATTAATCAATTTTTCCCCGAGTATGGAAATATCACAAATGTGGATGTAACCACTGTTTGTGCACACTGCAAGGCACCAAAGGAAAAAAGAGGCATGAAATGGAAAGGGCACTATTTGGCTTTTGGAGGGCAGATATTGTTGGGATAGTTTTTGTATGTCATTTGCAGGGCCCTAAAGTACAACTACACTAGAAGCCCACCAAAAATGACCCATTTTGGAAACTACTACTAAATTTTAACCCCAAAAAATGTTTCATAGAATTTATTAATATTGGGATGTGAAATGAAAAATTACATTATTTGAAAAAAAAAAAATTCATTGTTGTCCCACAGTTTCACAAGGGGTTAAAGGAGAAAATGCACCCCACAATTTGTTATGCAATTTCTCCTGAATACAGAAATACCTAATATGTGGTTATAAACTGTAGTTCGGCATGTAGCAGGGCTTCGGAGGAAAAGAGCTCTATTTGGCTTTGGAGGGCAGATTTTGCTGGAATAGTTTTTGGGTGCCATGTCACATTTGCAAAGTATCTAAAGGAGAACTCAATTAATTTATCAAGGACTATAGTGAATATTTTGACCCCACGGGTGTTTAATAGAATTTATTAAAATTGGGCTTCGTTTTGTTTCGGTTTCGGGTGGATCAGCTCCCATATTTGTTTTGAGTCAAACAAGTTTGATATGAATCACAACTTAAATGTACTTAAAGCATAGTGTATAACATTGTCAGGGCTTCTAGGAACCAATCTATCCAGTTTCTAGCTCTCTAAGGCAAACATAACCTAAGTTATGACAAAGTGAAAGTGACATGTATGTCTATGGAAAAACAGATGGTAACCAGTGGATACAAACCCAAAGTTTAACTATACATTGCGCTGTCACTCACTTTTACTCATTTTAACATTTAAAACACTCCAAAAATTACCCTTTTATTTATTAGGTATAGGTGATTGCCTGTGGTTTTTTTAAACACATATGGTGGATATATAGCAAAAAGCAACGGTTTTGTAGAAAAATTTGTCCTTTTGGTGACTTGTAAGTGCTACAGGCTTGTTATTTGGGAGACAAATTTGTGACTTTGAGTCTGCTTGAAAAGTGATGAAGAATTGGCTCTAAAAAAAAAAAAAAAAAAAAAAACACCAAAAGTTATCCCTTTATGGGAGCAGAATTCCATTCAAACATTGCATTGGTATTGGAAGACGCAATGGTGGGTTGTTTTATTCTCTTTTTATTATTCGAACAGAGTGGCAGTGGAAAGTGGCACTGACAACTATAGAATTTGAAGAAACATTTGTGGCACACGATCAGCGTACCAGCCACTTGAAAGGTAGGTAAGGAATTGACTTAATAAAAAAGCCACCAAAAATTGTCCCTTTATGGGAACAGATGCAGCAGTAATGAGTGACAATTACAAGATTTGAAGAAACATTTGTGACACATTATCAGCATGCCTGGCCTGCCAGTTGAAAAAGCAAGAATATACTCTGAAATGGAGCAGATTCTATAACCGCAAGAACAGCATTTGGCAGGCAGAAAAAAACCTGGGTTATCCTGCCGGTTATTCCTGTATGGGAGCAAATGCCACATCAACATTGTGTTGGTGGGGTGACAATTTACAGAATTTCAAGAAAAATTTGGATACACTATCAGCATGCATGGCCTGCCCGGTGAAAAAGCTAGACTATCTTCTGAAATGGAAAGGATTCTATGACCCTGAAAACAACATTTTGGAGGCTGAAAAGAAACTAGATTATCCTGTCGATTATTCATGAATGGGAGCACATGCCACATCAACATCGTGCTGGCTGAGTTAAAATCTTGAGAATTGCCTAGCCTGGCTAAAAAAAGCTGGACTATCTGTCAAAACTGATCAGCATGACTGAGGTAGAAACTTCTTCAGCTATCCACTCCATTTTTTTCTTTTCATTTAGTCATGGCCGTAAGTGTTAGCACCCCTGAAATTTTTCCAGAAAATGAAGGATTTCTCCCAGAAAATTATTGCAATTACACATGTTTTGTAATACACAAGTCTTCCACCTCTACCTCCTATACATCCAAAAACACTGGCAACTCATCAAAAAGAGGAAGAAGTCTTGGGCAATGAGCAATATCTCTCTCAGCCGATGACTACTAGAGAATGGAATCTGTCAGTCAGTAAAGAAGACATGGTTTGACAGTACAGAAAGACAAGCATATTAACACTAGGACTACCGCATGTTTTATAATACCTATAACTACCACTAGGGGTCATTTTGACCCCCATTCAAAAGTACTGACTCTAGAGTAAAAGTACCTTTTTTTTTCCAATAAAACATTTATTTTTACCTTTTACATGGTCAGCTTACTCATGCTTCAAATATACGTTGCAAAAAGTGACTTGTAAAATCACAGAAGTAATAAAATTACACTGTACAAAGATATAGAGTTGTAACTTCAGCTATAGTGTATGCTACTGAAGTGCAGACAAAAAATGCTAGTAGAGACATGGATCAAACATGTTCAGACAAATTTAGACAAAACAAAATGATGAATCATCCCTGATATACAAAAACACAATTATACTCTACAACTAGGGAGAAGCACTGTGATTTTCTGTACTCTATAATGTTAGGTGTATTGCCTACTACTAATTTTATGTATGGGGTCAATTTGACCCCTTCGGTACTTATAGGTATGAATTGTAAAATCTGGGCCCCTGAAAAAATATACACTACCATGAATAAATAAAAGTCACAAAATCCCAGAACTCATTTGTTAAAATTTTAGAAGTTATAAGAAAAATAAATAGCAAAAGGGTCAAATTGACCCCTCCGGTAGTTCTAGTGTTAAGTTACATGTTCAGGAAGAACACACAGAACCCTGACTCAACATTTGTGGCTTACTGCTTTCAAAAGCATCTTTATTCTCGGGAAGTATGACAACACTGCAGCTACTGGCAGGGCTGTCAGGACAGAAATAGTGTTGCTGTTGCCATCCACATTCTTAGTACTTGCACAAGTTTTACCTTTTTTTCCCTCCTTTTGGCTATCCCTTGCCCTGTTTTTTTTCCAGTCATTTTACTGCACTCTACTTAATTATAATAGTGACTGGCAACAAATTATTATTATTTTTTTAATTTTGTGTTTTTTTCTTACAAAAAAGAAAAACTATTTCCAGAAAAATAGCAAAGCACTAAAAGCATCAACTGATCAGTGAGTATTATTAGACTAGAACTGTGTCAGTCATCTTATAATTTTTTACAATAAAATGGCAGCAGTTTGTATATATATTGCATAACCAACAAAAAAATCCTTAACAAACATATTTTTTCAGATTAGCAGGCTGCGTCAAACTGTTTATTCACTGAGATAAAAAAAAAAAAAACCCCTTAAATATCATATTTAGGTTAGTGCAGACTGCAATACTGTATATATGAGTAACAACAAAAAATATTTTTTTCAGAGTAACATACAGTGTATTGGTTGAGCATTGAAGCATTGTATTGGTTGAAACCTTAAATACTGAGTTTTTTTCAGATTAGTGCAGACTGTTAGACTGTATATTAAGGGAACAACAAAACCCCCTTAAATAACAGATTTTTTTTTAGATTTGCACAGGCTGCAATACTGTATATATGGGAATCAACAACAAAAAAAAAAAGCTTATGAAACAAATATTTTTCTGATTAACACTCCATCTGTCAGGAATCTCAGGTAAGCTACTATTGTCTTTAGGTAACCTTGTCGACCTGGGAAGCTTCTGCAGGCATATTTAAACTCGTAGTAGTTATAAATTAGGTGACAGATCCTCTTTAAGTCCTTAATATGATGTTAATGTAATAAGGAACTTATCCCAACAGTTTGTCCACAATATGATGTGAATGTAATAAGGAACGTGTCCCAACAATTGACTGCAATATAGTAACAATATTTTGGTAAAATAATCAGGAACGTGTCCTACTAGTTTGTACACAATATAGCAACAATATGATAATGCATATGATGTCTGCATCCCACCAGTTTTTGATAATACAATTTCAGGAAAACAGTCTCTAGAACATGTCCTCTAACATTCATTTAACAAGGCAAGGGAGTTAGACAAGGCCACTTTTTTTGTGGACAGAGAAGACAGTATCTGATGGTAAGGAAAAGAGAGAGATTGAGAGATTAGTTTTAAAATAGTTATACCATTTGATGTTCAGCATACGTCAGTGACTTGTGTCATAGACAAATATTAGCATTTGTTGAGAGAAGGCAGGTTGATAGTATCCTTATTGGCAGACAAGCCACCAATAATATATATAACCCCTTTACAAAAAAATTGTAAAATGTAAAGAAAACAAAAATGCAATGATTTGTAAATCTCATATTTCATTCTCAGTAGAACATAGAACCTGTATCAGAAGTTGAAAATTAGACATTTCTCCATTTGAAAAAAAAGTTACTCATTTAGAAATTGATGTCAGTGACACATGTAAAAAGTTGGGACAGTGTTAACAGAAGGCTGGAAAAGTAAATAGCACTAGTGAATAGCAGCTTCAACTAAGAGAGGTAGTCTCCCAAAGAAAAGATGATTAGAGGTTCTCCAATCTGTGAAAACTGTCTAAAAATTGTGAAACAATTTCAGAAAAATGCAAGATTGCATAGACTTTTAATATCTATGTGTGAAATCCATGTGCACAAGGAACAGCACTGACAGCCAATATTGAATTCTCCTGATCTTTGTGTCCTTAGGCAGCACTGCATTAAATGTATCGGGCATGAGTCAATATGCAAATCAATGCATGGGCTTAAAAATAATTCCAAAAATTGTGAACACAGTTTTGCCTTGCAATCCACAGATGCAAGTTAAACCTGTATCATGCAAATAAGAAGCCATATGTCAGCATAATCCAAAAGCACCACCATTATCCATAGTCCAAAACGCTGTTAAAATTGGCTGAGGCAAAATGGAAAACTGTTCTGTGGCAAGATTAATCAAAATTTAAATTTCTTAATGGAAACCACGGATGCTGTGTCCTGTGGACTCAAAAGGAAATGACCATCCAGCTTGTTATCAACACATAGTTCAAAAGCCGGCATCTCTGATGGTATGGGGTTGTATTAGTGCCTATGGCAGGGGCAGCTTACACTTCTTGAAGCACTATTGATGCTAAGTAGCACATAGAGGTTTTAGAACATCATTTGCTCGAATCTATGCAACATCTCTTTCAGGGAAAGCCTTGCATATTTCAGCAAGACAATGCTAAACCACATACTGCATTTATCATAACATAATGGCTTCACAGAAGAAAAGTCCAGGTGCTAAACTGGCCTGCCTGCAGTCCAGAGTTTTCACCAATAGAAAAAATTTGGCACATTATGAACCAAAAGAAAAAAATATAAAAAAAGACCCATGACTGTTGAATCCTACATACATCAGGCAACGTTCACACTTGTAGTCTATGTAGGAGACTCCAACACAATGCCTGCCTGAATTCGTCAGACGAAAAAGTTCTGCATGCACAAGTTTTTCGTCTGTTGCTTTCAGTTTTTAAACAATGGGTACTTGATGGACCCCATTATAGTCAATGGGGTCCATTGGGCTCTGTATGTAACCACTATTTTAGCGGTCCGCATGCCTTTCTTCTGGTCCTCCGACAGATCAGAGCAAAGGATAGCCGACACTAGTGTGAACCTAGCATCAGACAAAAATGGAGCAACATTCCTCTACCAAAACTCCAGCAATACACATCCTTACTTCCCAGATGTTTACAGATTGTTGTAAAAAGAAGGGGATGCTACACAATGGTAGACATGGCCGTGTCCCACCTTTTCTGAGACGTGTTGGCGCCATTCGTTTCTAAGTGAGTTATTTTTTTTCTAATTAAATGGAGCAATGTCTAACTTTCAACTTCTGATATGTGTTTTATGTTCTATTTGGAGTAAAATATGGTTATATGAGATTTCCAAGTCATTGCATTCTTGTTTTTTTTGCATTTTAGAGTGTCTCAAATTTTTTGGTATTGGGGTTTTATTCCTGCACCAAACTTGAGCCGTAAAGTGGCTCCTACGGTTCATAAAACATCACAGAACCTGAGTTTAATAATCTGGCTAAGTATGGAAGGTTTTTATAGATGCGGAAGCTGTAATGTTTATATGATTACTACATTTCCAAGGAAGACTGAAAAGATTCAATCTGCAGTAAAAGTTTGAATACAAAATTGAGGATCTATTAACATGTAACCATAGACATGTGATATACCTGGTGGAATGCACTTGCAGAAAAACAATATATACAGTAGGTAGAACATTTGGATAAGGCAATATTCATTGTTACACCATTTTAAAGATTTCCATAACTTGTACTCCCAGGGACTTTATCATCATAACATTCTGTTAAGATCATAGAGGGGGGATCTAATTATAAAGATGTCAAGGATAGAATCTAGTATATAATTTTGAAGAATCACTGAACTCTAGAGGTCATTTTAATGCATAAATGGATCTTTTTTTTCTTTTTTTTTAGTAAGAGATATTAGGGACCTATGTCACGGGGAATCCATAGTCAGGCTGTTTTACCAGCACACAGATCCACCCTACCCTCGGTCCCTGGTTCACATCTATTGGACATTTTTACTGATATTATAATTTTTTTCCCCATATTTATTATTACCTGTTTTTATTATCTAGATATTTATTTGTTTTTCATTTTTGTACTTTCAATTAAGAAACAAAATTATCATTATGATATTGACCAGTATATAATGGAATCTACAGCCAAACCAGGACAGGTTTTAGGGATACTATGAAATAGGAAATAAGTAAAGGAAGTGGGGGATCCACTTATATACTGCATACTGCCACTGAAGAAGAAGCACAGTGTTCCTTTGAAAGGCATCTGACTATAGAACATTTTAGTTCTAGAGCATTTATAGAGAATTTTTACTGTGCGTTGCTAAGTTTATTATCTTTTATTGGCCACCACTAAAGATTAGAGATAAAGATGATATCAGTGGAAAACATTGTCACTATGGAGTGTGTGCACTCTGATACTGAAATAACAGTGGAATTACTGCTCCCAGAAGACGTTGCAATGCATGAGCTGGTATCTGAAGTGAAACTACCTTCTTTCTGAACACTTTGAAAGCCATAGCATAAATTGGCGTTTGATATGTGTTGTATAAAATGGAGGAGACTGAGCGCTCATGTGAAGAGGAAAGAGTGGTGACTGCTGGTGACCCAGTGGGTTATTAGAAATATTGGTGGATATAGTTGTATCATAAGCATGATTTTGTGAAGACACAGTATTTTATTGATACAGTTTTTATATAATTTATTGCGAGGGCCCTGCACAAATACATAAAGTGATCCCCCTGTCCTTCTATTGAGTTGAAAGCTTTTTACTATTAGCTGAAAAAAATATATATAATGCCTTGCGAAAGTATTCGGCCCCCTTGAACTTTTCAACCTTTTGCCACATTTCAGGCTTCAAACATAAGGATATTAAAATTTTAATTTTTTGGTGAACAATCAACAACAAGTGGGACACAATCGTGAAGTGGAACGAAATTTATTGGATAATTTAAACTTTTGTACAAAATAAAAAACTGAAAAGTGGGGCGTGCCAAACTATTCGGCCCCCTTAAGTTAATACTTTGTAGCGCCACCTTTTGCTGCGATTACAGCTGCAAGTCACTTGGGGTATGTCTCTATCAGTTTTGCACATCGAGAGACTGAAATTCTTGCCCATTCTTCCTTGGAAAACAGCTGGAGCTCAGTGAGGTTGGATGGAGAGCGTTTGTGAACAGCAGTTTTCAGCTCTTTCCATAGATTCTCGATTGGATTCAGGTCTGGACTTTGACTTGGCCATTCTAACACCTGGGTATGTTTATTTGTGAACTATTCCATTGTAGATTTTGCTTTATGTTTGGGATCATTGTCTTGTTGGAAGATAAATCTCCGTCCCAGTCTCAGGTCTTTTGCAGACTCCAACAGGTTTTCTTGCAGAATAGTCCTGTATTTGGCTCCATCCATCTTCCCACCAATTTTAACCATCTTCCCTGTCCCTCCTGAAGAAAAGCAGGCCCAAACCATGATGCTGCCACCACCATGTTTGACAGGGTGATGAGCTGTGTTACTTTTACACCAAACATATCGTTTTGCATTGTGGCCAAAGAGTTCGATTTTGGTTTCATCTGACCAGAGCACCTTCTTCCACATGTTTGGAGTGTCTCCCAGGTGGCTTGTGGCAAACTTTAAACGAGACTTTTTATGGATATCTTTGAGAAATGGCTTTCTTCTTGCCATTCTTCCATAAAGGACAGATTTGTGCAGTGTACGACTGATTGTTGTCCTATGGACAGACTCTCCCACCTCAGCTGTAGATCTCTGCAGTTCATCCAAAGTGATCATGGGCCTCTTGGCTGCATCTCTGATCAGTCTTCTCCTTGTTTCAGATGAAAGTTTAGAGGGACGGCCGGGTCTTGGTAGATTTGCAGTGGTCTGATACTCCTTCCATTTCAATATGATCGCTTGCACAGTGCTCCTTTGGATGTTTAAAGTTTGGGAAATCTTTTTGTATCCAAATCCGGCTTTAAACTTCTCCACAACAGTATCACGGACCTGCCTGGTGTGTTCCTTGGTCTTCATGATGCTCTCTGCGCTTTAAACAGAACCCTGAGACTATCACAGAGCAGGTGCATTTATACGGAGACTTGATTACACACAGGTGGATTATATTTATCATCATCAGTCATTTAGGACAACATTGGATCATTCAGAGATCCTCACTGAACTTCTGGAGTGAGTTTGCTGCACTGAAAGTAAAGGGGCCGAATAATATTACACGTCCCACTTTTCAGTTTTTTATTTTTTACAAAAGTTTAAAATAACCAATAAATTTCGTTCCACTTCACAATTATGTCCTACTTGTTGTTGATTCTTCACCAAAAAATTAAAATTTTATATCTTTATGTTTGAAGCCTGAAATGTGGGAAAAGGTTGAAAAGTTCAAGGGGGCCGAATACTTTCGCAAGGCACTGTATGTGATTGATATATTGAGATTTCCATTCCCTATTTTTATTAGTAATAACGAATAAATATATATGTATAAACTTGTTTGGAGAATCAGCACTTTCTTTTTACATTTTGCACTTGCTTATTTATCTCATCGATATCAAAGGATATTGTGCTGTGCACTCAACACCTTAACTGTTGGCATTGTGGTGGAAATACAGCCTGGGTTCTTTTACTCATACATTTCCAAGAGGAATAACTGCTTCTAAGAAAAATTGCCTCAGTATTGTTAGTTCATTGAATTTTATTACTTGCTAAAACAGCCATGTATGAGAGCTGACTGGTCATCAAAACTATTAAAAGTAACAATTACAAGTAATACAGTGAATAAATATTTTCATAGAAACACCTGATTAGTATTTTTGCTATTAACATTATTACTTTTTTCATATATATGGCATACTAGTTATATTTTTCACATACAGTACACAAACACTGACGAATGTGACCCAAAACAACTCCGTTGAAAGGGACTGAGAATTATGTATTTCACATCCCCATATTCTTGATATTTCTCCTGGAAAACATTTACCACTAGAGTCTTGGTTTGACTATATACTAGGCATTTATGCCAGAAATGTTCTAGAGCTTTATTAATCTGCAATCTTCAGTCACTCCATCTGCCTCAGATTTCATGGTCTGACTAGTGTTGCTAAATGCGCCAGCAAGGAACACTTCAGTGAGTCTTCTTTTCTCTTTCAAGCTTTGCAGAACAAATTTCTAACCTATTAGACTACACAAAAAAATATTTATTTTTAAAGGATGAACCTATCAATCACGCTGGAGGCAAGTTTGTGATGGTGACTGAACACTACACGGAGCGCAGTGGATATTGTGAGGTATTTTCATTCACGCTTCAAAGAAGAAGAGATTCATGCATGTAATTTACAGGGACTATAAGAAATTAACTGCATTTTTATTGTAGAAGTTTATTAATTTTTTTTATTTATGATGTTAATTTAGACAATAACCCACCTGTTAATATTCTGATATATATTTATAAATATTGCATTACTTTATTTTTCATATGTAATTATTTATTATTGTTATTATTTATTGTAGGAACATTTTATTAAGTTACAATTATTTATGGAGTTTTGCAGTATGGCAGCTAAATCACTTCAAAGGTAGTGAACTACAATACCAGACAGAACCTATGGATGAGGTGAGGAGATGAGTGGCACTCTTTATGAAAATAAACAACTGTATCTTCCTAATGCTGCACAATCCCTTTATTGATCACACTCCATTTTTTACAATGATTCTGCATTGCTGTCTGCTTGGAGATAACCAAGCATCCAAAAAGAATAGAGAAACACTTACAGTGGTGGCCAAAATTGTAGACCTTTTTCATGCTTTTCAACTTTGTTTATAGAACATGTGATGTTTCACTAAATGCAAATGTTGATATATCCTAATAAATGCTGAATTTAATACAAACATATGTAATACAAATTTGTGCTGCAAATGCAGCAGTTGTGATAAATATACACTAGACTACAATAATTGCCTTATATTTCATGCAATGTTTTTCAAATCATGCAACAGATTTACTATTGGGATTTACTACTGTTCAGTCAGAGAAGTGCTTCAGTGATGCCACCTAGCCACTATACAGCCTTCTACTTCTGGCCCTGCACAGTGTATAGGATGTGTGCTGGAAGCAACTCTGTTCAACTGATTGATCTGGGGGCCAGCTGATGGTCCTCCACTGATCAGGTATATATGGCCTATCCTGAGGATAAGCCATAAAAATCTTAAATTCGGACAGCCCCTTTAATCATTCTAAGTGACTAGCTTCCACTGATATTCTGTTCCTTCAGTATGTGGTCATGTCTGGCATCTGGTATTTCTTGGAATCCTATGTCTTACACCACCTATTTGATATCTTAGACTACTTTAAAAAAAATTCCCCAAAATTATGACACATTTTTTGGTGAATCTTGTGGCAACCTTAAAAGGGAATTTAATTTTCATGAAAAGTTGACATATCTGCAGGGTCAGTCTGTTCTAACACTATATAAGCCTTCATGCATTGTGTCCTATCAGGTTTTTCTGCTGGTTATATCCACATGTTGACTACAGAACATTTTACTTTCCTCTCTCAGGCTGTGGGCATCTAGAATAAGGAGCAGTCTGTCTCCCTCCCCTACCCATTATTTCTGCTACTACTACAGATTTCTTCACATGTACAGTACAGACTAAAAGTTTGGACACACCTTCTCATTCCAAGAGTTTTCTGTATTTTCATGACTATAAAAATTGTAGATTCACATTGAAGGCATAAAACTATGAATTAACACATGTGGAATTATATACTTAACAAAAAAGTGTGAAACAACTGAAAATATGTCTTATATTCTAGGTTCTTCAAAGTAGCCACCTTTTGCTTTGATTACTGCTTTGCACACTCTTGGCATTCTCTTGATGAGCTTCAAGAGGTAGTCACCTGAAATGGTTTTCACTTCACAGGTGTGCCCTGTCAGGTTTAATAAGTGGGATTTCTTGCCTTATAAATGGGGTTGGGACCATCAGTTGTGTTGTTAAAAAGTCAGGTGGATACACAGCTGATAGTCCTACTGAATGGAGTGTTAGAATTTGTATTATGGCAAGAAAAAAAGCAGCTAAGTAAAGAAAAACAAGTGGCCATCATTACTTTAAGAAATGAAGGTCAGTCAGTCCGAAAAATTGGGAAAACTTTGAAGGTGTCCCCAAGTGCAGTGGCCAAACCCATCAAGCGCTACAAAGAAACTGGCTCACATGAGGACCGCCCCAGGAAAGGAAGACCAAGAGTCACCTCTGCTGCGGAGGATAAGTTCATCCGAGTCACCAGGGCTAAAGAACACAAGGAATGGACATTAGACGTGTGGAAATCTGTGCTTTGGTCTGATGAGTCCAAATTTGAGATCTTTGGTTCCAACCACCATGTCTTTGTGCGACGCAGAAAAGGTGAACGAATGGACTCTACATGCCTGGTTCCCACCGTGAAGCATGGAGGAGGAGGTGTGATGGTGTGGGGGTGCTTTTCTGGTGACACTGTTGGGGATTTATTCAAAATTGAAGGAATACTGAACCAGCATGGTTACCACAGCATCTTGCAGCGGCATGCTATTTCATCCGGTTTGCGTTTAGTTGGACCATCATTTATTTTTCAACAGGACAATGACCCCAAACACACCTCCAGACTGTGTAAGGGCTATTTGACCAAGAAGGACAGTGATGGGGTGCTACCCCAGATGACCTGGCCTCCACAGTCACCAGACCTGAACCCAATCGAGATGGTTTGGGGTGAGCTGGACGACAGAGTGAAGACAAAAGGGCCAACAAGTGCTAATCATCTCTGGGAACTCCTTCAAGACTGCTGGAAGACCATTTCAGGTGACTACCTCTTGAAGCTCATCAAGAGAATGCCAAGAGTGCGCAAAGCAGTAATCAAAGCAAAAGGTGGCTACTTTGAAGAACCTAGAATATAAGACATATTTTCAGTTGTTTCACACTTTTTTGTTAAGTATATAATTCCACATGTGTTAATTCATAGTTTTGATGCCTTCAGTGTGAATCTACAATTTTTATAGTCATGAAAATACAGAAAACTCTTGGAATGAGAAGGTGTGTCCAAACTTTTGGTCTGTACTGTAATTCTGCCAGGAGTAACTATAATATAGCAAACAAATACCTGAGAAAAGCCCAAGAGAACATAATACAGGTGTAACGGTGCTAGTTATCTAATCTGGATTCCAATTGGTGAGGCAATGGCACAGTACAAACAGTAGCAGATGAGGAGTTAAATAGCATAAATAGTACCTCAGGAGTAAGAAGCAACCATGGTCAGACGTATGCAGGATTCAGTACACAGGAGCAGTAGATCAGCCGTAGTCAGACGTATGCAGGAATCGGTACACAGGAGCAGTAGTGTAGTGGTGAGGATCAGGGAAAACAGGAAGCAGACAGCCAGAATAATCCGGCACAGACTGGAGTAAGCTGTGGGTTTATATAGGGATTGATATACTGTGATTGGCCACAGAGCAGGTGAGATCCATAAGCCAATCACTCCAATAGAAGGGACCAGGCTCAGCAAAGCAAAGAACAAACAGGCTACTTCAATGACATGATGGTCAAGGCTGCAGAGTACGGCTGGGAAGTCAAGGGTTCAAGACCCAGTGAGCTCAGTTCCTGACAACAGGAGATCTAATGACACTACAAATACAGGGCATGGTGCAGCTAAACAGATCCCTGACAGCTAGTTAAAAGTAAATAGAACATAGTTAATTATCTTTACATTGTAGATGTTCAGCATGCTCTCAGTGCCTGTTGTGTACAAAGAAAGCTGTTTGCAGCCATGTAGAGGCTGTGAGAAGAAATTGGCGCCTCCCCTCTCTATTCATATATATGTGTGAAGAGAAAACAGACACTCCTCTTCCACTCACTGTGAACCTGTCTTAAGCCTGAAGGTATCTATGGATGTTCCGTGAACAGCAAAGGGCAGCATTTTTAGAGGTTTTTCAGGCATAAAACAGCAACATTTTTAAAAAAGTACATTACATTTTGGTCCAGAATGACATACTCTATTAAATAAGACTAAGTTGTCTGAAAAGTTAGTGACCATTTAAAGAGGTATTCTCATCTAAGGGTTTCACTTGCTTTCCTGTCTCCTCTCCCCTCCACTTCCTGGTTTCAAAGACAAGTTGGTGGGAAGGTCTAGCATGTGTGATGTACAGTGTGCTCTGAGACTGTGCTTGTTCTAAACTGTGTACTGCTATCTCTGGATTTACATACAGAGATAATAGAGGAACTGATAAAGACACTCAGCATATAAATGCATTGTGCAGAGCTGTTAGACTGGTCCATTAGCCATTAGTCACAGTGAAGAGATGAGAATAGAGGTGGCCAAGAAGAGCGACTGACATCACTAGCCCAGCCACTACTAATAGATTTCAGAACTCATCTGAAATCTAGGGAAAAAACTGAACACAATTGGAGCAAAATAGGTAAAGCAATGTATTGGGTAAAACACTTCTATTAAAGAGGACCTTTCACGTCCTCATGTATATGCTGTTTTACATACCGCTAGAAAGCAGACAGCACGCTGAATTCAGCACGCTGTCTGCTTTTCCGTTATGTGGCCCGGGGCTGGAGCTATCGGTGCTGGTAGTTCTGTGCCCCATCGTCAGAAGGGCGTTTCTGACATTCTAGCTGCGCTGTGAGGAACGCCCTCCCTGACAGTATTCCTCCATAGCGCTGTACTGGGGGGCATTCCACACAGCTCAGCGTCATCACTGGGCGGTAAGGAACACCCCCTCTCTCTGTGCTCGTCCATAGCGCTGTACTGTCAGAGAGGGCGTTCCTTATAGCCCAGTGATGAGCTGTGAGGAACGCCCCCCAGTACAAGTCTATGGATAGTACTGTCAGGGAGGGCGTTCCTCACAGCACAGCTAGACTGTCAGAAACGCCCTTCTGACGATGGGGCACAGAACTACCGGCACCGATAGCTCCAGCCCCAGGCCACATAACGGGAAGGCAGACAGCGCGCTGAATTCAGCGCGCTGTCTGCTTTCTAGCAGTAAAACAGCATATACATGAGGACGTGAAAGGTCCTCTTTAACTAATAACTTTTAATATGATCTTTGAGATGGGAATACCCTTTAAAACTGTACAAAGCCATTCCCTTTTCAATAAGCCATGTCTTTTTGTGGGTGAAGTATAAAAAGTGTCTAAAATGTGTAATAAACATAGTGCAAGGCAGTTTATTGCAGCATTTTTATTAGTAAATCTTCCCCAGTGTGCGTAGTCTGTAACCATAGAGCTATATATGTTTGTACAGGAGTTGTAGATATGAAACAGTAGAAGATTTTTAATTGAGCATGTGCAAAATTGCTGCATACAGGAGAATAGTTTAGATATATTGAGAAAATAAAAAATTGTTATAAACCCATAACCCCTTAATTCTCAGTGCTGTATGGTTACATTATGCTCACTGTTTAATTAACCCCTTAGTGACACAGGATGTAATAGTACGTCCTGGCTGCCAGTTGCTTAAGGAGAATGGATGTACTATCACTGTGTGAGCGAATGGTTTCCGGAGCAGTTGTTAGCTTTAACTGACAGCTAAAGCCCTGCTCAGCTCAGACCAGGGGTTTTAACCCCTTAGATTCCACAGTAAAACATGACATCAGCTCCCCTGCAGCAAGTTTAGGGTGTGTCGATACCTAATATTGGCACCCTGGGTCTGAACAGTGACCCTGGGTTGCCAGGAACCCACATACATGGTTGATTCTGCTGAGGTGAATGGAAGTCAGCCTATGCATCTGACTTCTACTGTACACTGTAATACACATGTATTGCAGTGTATAATACTGAACCAGCAATCACAGCATAAAAAAGTAAAATAAGAGTAAAAGAAAGTGTGTAAAAAAAAAAAAATTTATAAATAAATAAAGCTCCAAAAATGCCTCTTTCCTATATAAAATTAATTATATAAAACAAAAGAATAAAAGCAGTACATATTTGGAAATTAGCTGACATGGTGAACGTTGAAAGAAAAAAATGCCAGAAGTAATGATATTTCTCGCCTCACTAAATTTGCTATAAAAAGGATCAAAAAGTCATATTTACCCCACAGTACCAATAAAAAGAACAGCTTGCCCTGCAGAAAATAAGCCCTCAACCAACTCTGTCAACCAAAAAATAAAAAGGCTACGCCTTTTTATTCAAGTCCCCAAATTGGTTTTTGTTCTACAAAATTAGTAACGCATAAAAAAACAATATAGTCAGGTAAGTTGTAAACGTACTGACTGATGGAATAAAAGCTACATGTAACTTGTGCTGTACTCTGGTATGGCAAAAAATTTAAAAGGTAAAAAGCAATCCCAGAATTGATGTTTTTTTTTAATCAACCAAGAAAGAGTTAATACAATTTAGTCAATAAGTTATAGACACCCCAAAATAGTGTCTTTACAAATTTCATCTTATCCTGCAAAAAAATGCCCTAATATGGCTACATCACCAGAAAAATATGAAGATGAAAACCCCCCAAATCGCCAAATTATTAGAGCAAAATAGGCTGTGGCTCGAAGGGAATATACAAGTTGTGCAAGCGTATATGAGGGTACACCCCAGGTTTAGACCTTATGAGGACAGAGACACCAAAAGTGACCCCCCCAAATCATAGGAGCTACTGGGAAAATAGTAGGGAATTCGGTGTACCCAATGTACTCTGCACAGCTTACATATTCACTTTTCACCATCTATTGTGTATGGGGGTCAAACCCTACAGGATTCCGTTTACTGGTACCTCAGAGACTCTGAAAACATGACATGGCGTCTAGATACCAAACCTCTTAATCTGCACTCCAAAAGCCACATAGCGCTCCTTCAGATCTGCACCCTGCTGTGTACTCAAACATCAGTTTATGCCCACATGTATGACACTATTGTACCTAGGATATTGTACTTATTGTCATTAGATGGTTTAATGTTTGTACACCATTCCACTTTTACAGAGCTCCTGAAATGCCAGTAAAGTGGAATCCCCTGACATGTTACCCCATTTTGGAAACTATACCTCTGAAAGAATTTTTCCAGGGGTACAGTGAACATTTTTAATCTCTAAGTGTTGCACTAATTTATTTTCTAGACATGAATGTGCAGCTGATGGTGAAAGGAGAAAATGGCAGTTTTTCCAGGAATACATCATTTCAGTGCACAATATGTTGTGCCCAGCTTGTATCAGAGATGAACACTCCAAAAGATATTGTACCCAGGGTACCTGTTTAACAGTTTTTGGAGTGCATGTCTCTGCTGACACAAACTGGACACAACATATTGGGCACTGAAATGGTGTATCTGTGGAAAAATTGCAATTTTCACTTCATCAGCAGCTAATTCATTTCTGGAAATTAAATGAATGCAACACTCAAGAGTTAAAAATGTTTGCCACATCACTTGATAAATCCCTTGAGGGATTTAGTTTCCAAAATGGGGTCATGTGCCTCAGGATTCCACTTTACTGGCAATTCAGTGGCTCTGCAAAAGTGGTATGATGTCCAAAAACCAAACTGTGCTCCAGAAACCAAAATAGTGCTCCTGTTTGTGTGCCCAAACAGCATTTTTTATCCACATATGACATTTCTAAGTACAGTGTCATACATGTGTGTTTTGGAGCACAGATTTAGATTGTTGTTTTTTGGATGCCATGTCACGTTTGCAGAGACTCTAAAATTGCCAGACAAAATGAGGTTACTTCTTGGGGAAGTACAGTCATATGAAAAAGTTTGGGCACCCCTATTAATCTTAATCATTTTTAGTTCTAAATATTTGGGTGTTTGCAACAGCCATTTCAATTTGATATATCTAATAACTGATGGACACAGTAATATTTCAGGATTGAAATGAGGTTTATTGTACTAACAGAAAATGTGCAATATGCATTAAACCAAAATTTGACCGGTGCAAAAATTTGGGTACCCTTATCATTTTATTGATTTGAATACTCCTAACTACTTTTTACTGACTTACTGAGCAAATTGGTTTTGTAACCTCACTGAGCTTTGAACTTCATAGCCAGGTGTATCCAATTATGAGAAAAGGTATTTAAGGTGGCCAATTGCAAGTTGTTCTCCTATTTGAATCTCCTCTGAAGAGTGGCATCATGGGCTCCTCAAAACAACTCTCAAATGATCTGAAAACAAAGATTGTTCAACATAGTTGTTCAGGGGAAGGATACAAAAAGTTGTCTCAGAGATTTAACCTGTCAGTTTCCACTGTGAGGAACATAGTAAGGAAATGGAAGACCACAGGGACAGTTCTTGTTAAGCCCAGAAGTGGCAGGCCATGAAAAATATCAGAAAGACAGAGAAGAAGAATGGTGAGAACAGTCAAGGACAATCCACAGACCACCTCCAAAGAGCTGCAGCATCATCTTGCTGCAGATGGTGTCACTGTGCATCGGTCAACAATACAGCACACTTTGCACAAGGAGAAGCTGTATGGGAGAGTGATGCGAAAGAAGCCGTTTCTGAAAGCACGCCACAAACAGAGTCTCGCCTGAGGTATGCAAAAGCACATTTGGACAAGCCAGCTTCATTTTGGAAGAAGGTCCTGTGGACTGATGAAACAAAGATTGAGTTGTTTGGTCATACAAAAAGGCGTTATGCATGGCGTCAAAAAAACACAGCATTCCAAGAAAAACACTTGCTACCCACTGTAAAATTTGGTGGAGGTTCCATCATGTTTTGGGGCTGTGTGGCCAATGCCGGCACCGGGAATCTTGTTAAAGTTGAGGGTCGCATGGATTCAACTCAGTATCAGCAGATTCTTGAGAATAATGTACAAGAATCAGTGACGAATTTGAAGTTACGCCGGGGATGGATATTTCAGCAAGACAATGATCCAAAACACAGCTCCAAATCTACTCAGATATTCATGCAGAGGAACAATTACAATGTTCTGGAATGGCCATCCCAGTCCCCAGACCTGAATATCATTGAACATCTGTGGGATAATTTGAAGCGGGCTGTCCATGCTCGGCGACCATCAAACTTAACTGAACTGGAATTGTTTTGTAAAGAGGAATGGTCAAAAATACCTTCATCCAGGATCCAGGAACTGATTAAAAGCTACAGGAAGCGACTAGAGGCTGTTATTTTTGCAAAAGGAGGATCTACTAAATATTAATGTCACTTTTCTGTTGAGGTGCCCATACTTTTGCACCGGTCAAATTTTGGTTTAATGCATATTGCACATTTTCTGTTAGTACAATAAACCTCATTTCAATCCTGAAATATTACTGTGTCCATCAGTTCTTAGATATATCAAATTGAAATGGCTGTTGCAAACACCCAAATATTTAGAACTAAAAATGATTAAGATTAATAGGGGTGCCCAAACTTTTTCATATGACTGTAAGAAAAGTGCGTGTCTCTCAAAGTGGGCACAATGTATTGGGCATTAAAAAGGCATATTTCTTTAAAAATTTAAATTTTCACTTTGTACATTTTTGGGAAACACTCTTGGGCTTAAAATGATAATACCCCTTGAGAAATTCCTTGAGGGGTGTAGTTTCTAAAATGGGGTCACTTTTGAGGGATTTTCATCGTACTGGTACTTTAGGGACTCTGCAAATGCGATATAGCACTTGAAAACTATTCCAGCAAAATCTAATGTCCAAAATACAAATGGCACTCTTTCTATTACTAGCCCCGCCATGTACCCATACGATATTTTCCAACCACATTTGGGGTATTACCGTGTTCAAGAGAAACAAACTGTGTTTTTTTCTTGTTTAACTTGTTGTTTGTTATAAAATGAAAAATGTGGGGCTAAATTGGAAGGTTTATTGGAAAAAAGTAAGTTTTCATTTTTATGTCCAAATGCTAATAAAATCTGTCAAACAGCTGTGGGGTCAAAATGCTCACCATACCCCCTTGATTAAATTTTATCAGGGGTGTGGTTTCCAGAATTAGGTCACTTTTTGGGGGTTTCCATTGTATTTGTACTTGGGACTGGTAGTAACTCTCTAAATCTGACATGGCACCCAAAACTATTCCAGCAAAATCTGCCCTTGAAAAGTCAAATGGCACTCTTTCCATTTTGAACCCCACGATGTACCCATACAGCAGTTTACAACCACATATGGGGAATTTCTGCGTTCAGGAGAAATTGTGTAACAAATTGTGGGGTGCTTTTACTTCTTTATCCTCTTGTGAAAACTAAAAATTTGGGGTTTCATTTTCACGTCCCAATGTCAATAAAATTTGTGAAACAGCTGTGTGGTCAAAATGCTCACTGTACCCCTTGATATGCTCTGTGAGGGGTATAGTTTACAAGACAGGGGCACTCTTTGGGGGTATATCCATTGCATTAGTACTCTAGTGGCTCTGCAAATGCAACATGGCACCCGAAATCTATTCCACCAAAATCTTCCCTCCAAAGCCAAATAGCGGTCTTTCAATTCCAAGCCCCATCATGTTCCCATACAGCAGATTATGACCACATATGAGGTATTGCCATATTCATGAGAAATTGTTCAAAAAACTGCGAGGTGTACAACACTTTGTGGAAATGAAAACTTTGGGGAGAAAGTGACATTTTAGTTATTTTTCATTTACACACGTGAACAAAATTGTTGGTACCCCTCGTTTAATGAAAGAAAAACCCACAATGGTCACAGAAATAACTTGAATCTGACAAAAGTAATAATATACAAAAATTCTATGAAAGTGATCAAATGAAAGTCAGACATTGCTTTTCAACCATGCTTCAACAGAATTTTTTAAAAAAGAAAACTCATGAAACAGGCCAGGACAGAAATGATGGTACCCTTAACAGAAGTGGTCCTTAAAAATGAGTAAATCTGGAAAATTGCTGTTACACTTGTAAGCCTTCTAACTTCCAAAATAAATTAAAGGACGATTAAAACATGATGCCAATATAAAGCAGAGATAAGGTAGATAATATTTATTAAAGTATTTGGGTGATATGAGTATCTGTATGATAAGCAGAGCATTTCACATCTTGAAAATTGTGAATTTTTCCAAATTTCCATCAAATTTCTTAAAGGGGTTTTCCGGGCAAAAAATAATTTTTCAAAAAAGTTCAGTTAGTGCTAGCAATAGGTTAATAAGTGCAACCATATACCTTTAGCAATGTTTTGAGTGATTTCTGGGGTTCTCTGTGAACTCCTGGCATCTTTTGCATTTGTTTACATCCCTATCTTCCTGTTCTGTGTTTTCTACAAGTTCTATGATGCCTCACTCCACCTCCCTCTCTCTCTCACTCACTCACCCCTCCCTTTCTCACACACTTCCTCCCCCTCTCTCACACCTCCTCCTCCCTGTTTCCCTCGGCTGGAAGAGAATGCCGGCTACTGCGCAAGCGCAGTTCACTCGCGAATTGCGCATGCCGGCATCTCCCCAGCCTTTGCATGTTGGCATTTCACTATGCCGGCAGACATAGTGAAGACGGTGCTTCGTGGAGCTGAGTGTGATGTCGCTTCTGGAATTAACATCACAGCTCCACTCCTGACCGGAGGGAAGGGAAGACAGGTGAGTATTGTGTGTCGGCTTCCCAATGCACTGCACATGCCGGTGTTCCGGCACTGTTGTGAGTTCATGGGGGCACCAGCACATGGAAAGAACAGGAGGCGGCCTTCAGAGGTCAATGGGTAGGCCCGGGTCCAGAGGAAATGGGGCTGGGGGGGGTGAGGCCTTTACACTGACGTAACGGGTCAGGATATGGATTACACCGAGCAGTGGTGAATTCTTCCTGTATTACTTCAGTATCAGATCAACAACACGGCATTAACAATGAAAGTAACTTCACACATCTTCTGCTTGGTGGATGAGCCACGTGGCCCCATTCTCTATAATAGGAGCCCCGCAGATAGCTGAGTACTGGACTTCGGGTATCTTTTGCACTCCCATTGAAGTGAATGAGAACCACGCGGGTTCGTCCATCCACCAAGTGACACACCTATATATATGGCTGCGGTCAGGCTGAATTCCCACCCAGTGGGGGAAAAAAAAAACAATTCTCAGGCTCAGTGGGGGTCTCGGCAGACAGACCCCCATCACTCAGGTATTTATCCTCTATCATTTAGGTGAATACAGGGCAGTAACATTTTGTGACTTACAGGTGACGTCTCTGACTAATCCTTTACATTTCCCTTCTCTTCCCTTTGGACCACCATGACCACTTCTTCCAGCTGTGACTTGTCTCTGTAAAGTTTGCAGCACAGACATCTTTGACTCCTCACTTTTCCAGGCATCCGACCCACATTGTCCTCACCTATACAAAGCCACCATCCTGCTGCTACCCCCAATTATATTATCTCTTATATATATAAAAATGAGTTCCTGTCTGTCTGTCTGTTCTTTATGCGCGACCAAAAGACTGGACCGATCCTCACCAAATTTGGCACACATGTACATCAGGTGTCCGGGAATATTATAGACTGGGTCTCAGTTCTCTTGGACGTACCGTTCCTGAGGTACAGTGTTCCCAAAAAATGACCAGCATTAGTCTATACAAGCCTGCAAGTCTTTCACTCATATTCCAACTGCCATACACACGGTCACATGTCCCTTATCAGCCAATAACAGCTCGCAGGCGCTTACTCTCCTCAGGCACACAGGTTTCCATAGCAACCAAGCTATGTATGACCTGTATTAGTGAATAGCAGTTCACAGGACCTTAAATATTCAGTCATATCACGTGTATCAGCCAATATAAGTTCACATTTAATTTACCAGGTTTCCATAACAACACAGCCATAAATAGACTGTACCTATACTGGACTCAGTGGCGTAGCTAGCAATGGCAGGGCCCCAAGGCGAACATTTGACATGGGACCCCCCCCCGGCAACCCCCCCCATGCACAAACTGCATTTCTGCACACACTATTATGCCCCATAGTGGCCCCTGCATACACTATTAGGCCCCATTGTGGCCCTTGCACACAGTATTCTGCCCCATAGTGGCCCCTGCACACAGTATCATAGTGGCTCCTTCATATAGTATTATGCGCACTTCCCGCTACTTCTTCAATGTTGGACCAGATGTCACGTGAGCCAGGCATGTATCGCAACGCATAATGACGTCGGACTGGCCCACCGACATCTGGGACGCCACCAAGGAGGCCCGAAGCCTGCTGAAAAGACCCCAGAGTATAATGATAGCAGTGTTTGTGGGGTTCACGGCCCACAGGCCTTACCAATCCCCGCTCCTGCTCACAGCCGCCTCTGCAGAAGGTGAAGTGCAGGCGGCCGTGAGCAGGAGTGGGGATCGGTAAGTAAATAGGTCCCGTTACCTGCTGGTGTTAAAAAAAAAAAAAAAAAAAAAAAAAAAACATCAGAGGCCCGCCGGGTCCCTTAATGTCCCGGGCCCTGTGGCAGCTGCTACCACTGCTAAACCGGTATTTACGCCACTGACTGGACTGCCATACTGGATTTCAGCATTCTTATAAATTGAAACGTTTTTTAAACTACTCATGTCCCCTGCAGCAAAACGCATGGCTGCTGCTCAAGCTAATGAAAACTCTCAGCAGACCCAAGCCTGTCTCCAATCTGATAAGGTACGTTACAGACAACAGCGAGCTGCTGAAACTCCTCAGCAGACCCAAGCCCGTCTCCAATCTGACAAAGCATTGTCAGCCACATGCACACAGCTGCACTCCAGGTTTCAATAACAACCCAGCCATTTTTCTTCACTGCTGTAGGTCACCTTTAAAGGGGCAGGGCGCTGTGGATGACACTGTTACACAAGGTCACTTACACACAGCTTTACTCCAGGTTTTCCATAACAACCGATCGCAGGTTTTTCACTGATATCCAAACTGAGATGCACATGATCACATGACACTTATGGACCAATGGAAAATCGCAGGTTCAGTCTTGACAGCTTTACACCAGGTTTCCATAGCCACCAAGCTATTTATGTCCTGTATGAGTCAATAGCAGTTCGCAGGTCCTTAAATATTCAGTCATATGACGTGTATTAGCCAATGTAAGTTCACATTTCATTTACCAGGTTTCCATAGCAACACAGGCATAAATAGACTATACCTATACTAGACTGCCATACAGGATGTCAAGTGCAAAACTGGCCAATTCTTATGGGGTCACTACAAAAACAAAAAATGAAATATACCCGTGCGAAGCCGGGTCCTTCCTCTAGTATATGATATAACCCCCCATAATGAAAAATACCCCCAAGTGCATCTTTATATTAATAACATCTGTGTGTACCCTATATAAATAGTGCCCCTTATTAATAATGCCCCAGGTGTTAACTAATTAAAGGGTTTTCCAGATCATTAATAAACTAATCAGTGGGGCTCAAAAACCCAGGACCCCCACTGATCAGCTGTTTGAATGGTACCTGTGTAAGTGCCATGACCGCTTCTCTGTTTACATAGTGTTATTCATCTCATAGCGGCCATGTAATGTAACTACAGCCTCGTCACACGGCCACTATAAACAGACAGCGTATAATATAAACAGGTGCCATAGCAACTGTTTATAGCGCCCCATTTACACACACTATAATGTTCCACAGCAGCCCCTGCACACAGTATTACACAGTACTATGGCCCGCAGCGGCCCCTGCACACTGTATTATGCCTCGCAGTGGCCCCTGCACACGGTATTATGCTCCCTAGTGACCCCTGCACACGGTATTATGCCCCATATTGGTCCCTGCACACAGTATTATACTCCATATTGGCCCCTGCACATGGTATTATGCTCCACAGTGGCCCCTGCACACGGTATTATGGTCCATAGTGGCCCCTGCACTGGTATTATGCTCTATAATGGCCCCTGCACTGGTATTATGCTCTCTAGTGGCCCCTGCACTGGTATTATGCTCCATAGTGGCCCCTGCACTGGTATTATGCTCCATAGTGGTCCCTGCACTTGTATTATGCTCCATAGTGGCCCCTGCACCCGGTATTATGCTCTATAGTGGCCCCTGCACTCGGTATTATGCTCCATAGTGGCCCCTGCACAGACCCCAGAGTATAATGTTTGGAGACCCAGGGGAGAATACAAACATAAAAATCAGTGTTACTTACCTATCCTGGACACCAGTGCACTCATTGCAGCTTTCGGCCCTGTTTAATGGCGCACAGACGTCACGTGATCAGGCCGGCGACGCGATCTGATGACGTCACCAGAGGCCTCAAGCCTGCTCAGAGTTACATCGGATCGCAGGAGGTGAGTAACATTGGTTTTTATGTTCCCTCACCAACCCTAGGCCTCCGATTATTATACTCTGGGGTCTGAAAAGTTATACTCACCTGCGATGCCTTGGAGCCGCTGCCGCCTCCTCTTCTTGTCCGCGATGTCTGTGTCTCAGCGTAGGCGGCGTGATGACGTCATTGTATCGCCACCTGCGCTGAGATGCGACATCTCGTAAACCAGCCCAGGACAGGCCCCGCTCAGCTTTGTATTTTTTTTTTTAAAGCGGCCTTTCCTGGGCTGGTCTACATTAAATAGTCAAAATGCCACCCCACAGACAGTGACGGATAGTGCCGCCTGGCGCAGCCGCCTCACTTCGCCTCATTAGCGGTGCGCCCCTGACACCGAGGACCCCTTAAGTCAGCGGAAAGGTAAAACGTAATATATGTAGGTCACATGACCTACATATATTACTGACAAAAAGGATATAACTTAAAAAAGGATATATTACAAATTTGGAAGGGGTGGCATGGGGGACTTATCTAAAAAATATTGCATTATCCTGGACAACCCCTTTAAGGTGTTAATGCCCAGTGCTGCAATTGAGAAGGCCCTGGCTGCAATATACAACTGGAATCTGGTTATGACTGCCAGAGTCTGAGTAATGTCTGGGGGAGAGGTATGTAGAGAGCTTAGGAGCTGAGCCCTCCGTATACACAGTGGGTGCCAGCTGTATTATAAAGCAGGCACATGCTGCAAACAGCCATAAACAATGACAGCACCCATTACATCTGTTAACTATGTAGATGGTTGGGCACCAACATATTGAAATGGATCAATGTCCCCCCTCCCAGAACATTATGGTGGGCAGTGATCAGTTGTCATGACAGTCAGGAACCCATCAAAGACTCCCAGGCTTGTTATTTTGGAGCTTATATAGAGTATACTATAGATATATATAGATATATTTATTTATTTATTTATTTTTAATTATTATTATTATTTATATAGCACCATTAATTCCATGGTGCTTTACATTTGAGGGTTTGTATACGGTACACAAAATATATAAAACAAATGTAATACTAACAGTGACCAACTGGCACAGGGCTTACAATCTATGAGGGAAGAGGGATAGAGACAGAAGGTGAGGGGAGAGGCTGTTCAGATGGTGGCGTGGTGACAGTAGCGTTATTGTTTGAAGGCGGAGGGGAAGGATCCATTGGTTAGGGATAGGTTGAAGAGATGGGTTAGGGCCGGAGTAATTACTTCAGTGAGTTTGGGGATGAGATGTGACTGGATTGGATCAAGCGCGCAGGAGGTGAGGTGGGATTTAGAGATTAGGGTCGAGAGGTTTTCATCAGTGACGGTGGAGAAACAGGTTAAAGATGAAGAACACAGGACAGTTGGGTGGGGTGGTTGTCGGGGGTGTAGGGTGAGACTGTTTCTGATGGTGTCAATTTTGCTTTTGAAATAAGAGGCAAAGTCATCAGCTTTGTGTGGTGAAGTAGACCTGCTTTGCATAGGTGAGTGCGTTCTTGAATGTGAGTAGTGCGTCTTTATACCTGATGAAGTCCTCTTGGGAGTGGCTTTTCTTCCAGAGACGTTTTGCAACCCGTAAGGCATGTCTCAGGTTAGTGTGCCAGGGTTGCCTATTGATCGGTTGGGCTCTGGTGTTTGTGAAGGGGGCCACAGAGTCAAGGGCTGAAGTAATGGTGGTATTATAGAAGACAACAGCGGCATTTGAGTCCTGGAGTGAGGATATGTCAGCGAGCGGTAGGAGAGAGTCTGAGAGCATGCAGATGTCCAGGCGATTTAGTTCGTGTTGGTTTAGTGGTTGGAGGGTCTATTACAGAGCAGAGGTCAGAGAGCGTGGACGGAGAATTAGGTTAACTAGAGAGCAGAGTCGGGTGAATATGAGTGAGTGAGTGGCAAAGGAGGACCTTTGTGTGAGTGGCAGAGGAGGACCATTGAGAGAGACCAGTGAGGAACAGGAGAATGGAAGCGGAGGGGTGGTTTGTGTTAATGGGGATGTTGAAGTCGCCCATGATGATGGTGGGGGTGTCAGTGGATAGGAAGTGCATTAGCCAGTGGTTGATGAAGGCAGCGGTAGGTCCTGGTGGTCGATATATGATGGCAAATTGTAGGTTGGAGGGCGAGTAAATGTGGAACACAGTGCACTTCAAAGGAGGGGAGGGGGAGAGCAGGTAGTGGTTGGATTTGGGCGAAGGAACATTTGTCAGACAGGAGTACGCCTATGCCTCCACCAGGTTTATTGTTGGGGCGGGGAGTGTGCGAGAATTGCAGACCTCCATAGGAGAGGGCAGCAGGGGAAATGGTGTCTGAGGGCGTTAGCCATTTTTCTGTGATACCGAGAAATGAAAATTCACGAGAAACATATAATATAGTTCAATAAAGAAATATTGCAGTACATTGTATGAGCAATCAAACCCCTAGGAGGACTAAAAATAAATGTTACAAAAAAAATTAAAAATGTAAAAAAAATATATATATAAAATTTTAAATCACCTCCTTACCCTAGATCTTATATAAAACAAACAAAATTCTAATTGCAAACAATGATTCTGAATATTAAAAGGTAAATTGCCTCTATCAAAATTCTCAATCATAATCCAAAAGAAAGGAAGTTTTTATTACAAGATGCTCATAAAAATATTAAAGATTTATAATTATTTTATAAGCCAAACATTTCTATGAACCTCCAAATTAAAATAAAAAATAAATAAGCCCAAAAAAAGAGAGAACCTCCAAGACATATGTTTTTTCAATTAGACTTAAATAATACTGGATGCTGCAAGGTTTAGGGTATAATCACTACCATAGACTATAATGGGGTCCGTGTGGTTACCGCACGAAGCAAGCGGAGAGAAAAGTTTCCGTTCGGGGGTCCCCAAGCGGAATCCCCGAACGGAAACCCGAACGCAGATGTGAACGGGGCCTTATTTATACTGCACAGTAAACAGTGTTTCTGACTTCCCACATAGTTCTAACTAAAATTATAAAAAAGTTATGGGTTTCAGAATAAGGCTCCCAACAATTAAACAATAATAAATACCCCAAAATGGTTCTATTAAAAATGATAAATTATCATGAAAAAAATGGCCACAGCTATATTGATGGAAAAAAATTTTAAAAATATATGACTTCTGGAATGTGGTGACATAAAAACATTTTTTTGTATGTGCTATTATTGTTCAAAAGTAGTAAAACATAAAACTGTACAGTACATATTTGGTATGACTGTAATTGTACTGAACTATAAAATAAAGGTAATACAATGTTTATGCACTACCATCAATAGTATAAAATTTACAATGCAAAAATAAAATAATGGAATTGTTGTTTTTTTATTCTCTCCACCTATGCCTCACAGAAAAATAAAAACATAAAAGCTTTCTTAATAAGGTCATGCAAAAATAAAAAAAATTCTGCAGTCCTTAAAGAGAACCTTTCACTATCTGCACTAATTCAAGCTTTTTTCATGCTTTAATAGCTGCTGCTCTACTGATTTTCATAGAGTTGGATTTTTTTCTTTATCCCCCACTGTTCCCGAGCAATCAGTGTAGTTAGTTTTGGTGTCTGATGTGCTAAATAGACTCCCTAAAGTCAAGTGGATGGTACAAGTCAGGAGAAGGCAAGAGGGCATGATTCCGAGTGCTGACACTGTCCACCTCTGATTGAAGCTTAGTCATGCCCCTTTCCTGCTCCTGCCTTTCTCCACCCATTTGACATTAGAGTCCAGTTAACATATAACGCACCAAAACTAACTGCACTGAGTACTCAGAAATGGTGGGGGCTAGAGAAAAAAAATTCCAATTATTCTGAAATCTGTGGAGTGACATATATTAAGCCATGGAAAGAATTTGCGACAATATGTTTTGAAGGGGATAATCTAACATTAAAACATCACTCTGCAGGATCTTCACAGGTTCCAATCACAGTTACTGTTGATGATTAGGCAGCTCCCTGTCACACAGACTTTATTTATACATCAGTAATTTTTGCAAGTGTATTGTCACAGTTTCCACAGGCAGATCATGGACCCATTGGTTGATATTTGCACAGACTTTTGTTTTGTTTTTCACTATCTGTTCAGTAGAAAAAAAAATTAAGCTTGTCCTATTTTTGACTTTTTCTTTCAACACATGCCCATGCAATCAATGGGTCTGTGAAAAAATAACACTTGAATGAAATCTGTGTGCTGTGTGTTTTTCACAGACTGTTGCTAGACAATTGCATTTCTGCAGCCATGTGACCTTTTTCAGTGAGTTAGACCTCCTTTCTTTGTTTTTTCTTAACTGGATGTGAAAAATATTTTTTCATAGTTTTAGTAGACATCCGATCCAAGCATATGACTTACAAATGTTCATTATAAGTGTGGACCACTCTGATAAACAATATCAAAAACTTTTAATTCTGTTAAAATAATAAAATGTATCATTCACCCAAAAGCCCCAAACTATGGGAGAAAATCTTCTATTTGATATCAGTTATCTTAGCAGCATAACAGAAGGTGGATCACACCTTGTCTGTGCCTGGCTTGGTGTAGCCAGCTATCAATCCTTCCCTAAGAAAGGAACCTTTTCACTTGGCTTCTTTGCAATTCTTCACAATGCTTCTTTATTTTTAGAAGGTGCCTCCTAAAGGTATTTATAGGACAATAGTTTTGCATTCATGGTTTACGTCCTCAAGCAAATTGTGTAATGGACAGCTATGACTGGTTGCTAAACCCAAATATGGTCTGCAAATGGTTGACTGTTGCAATGAAATGAAATAAATTATATTGTCTCTCATATTAATGAAATAGTAAAATATTGAACATCGTTTTTTCTGTGCCCCCATTGAGTATTTTGACCAAATCAAAAGGCTTCATGCATAAAAACTATTACAGATATTAAAAAATCAGTTGGAGTCTACTATAGTCAACTGTGTCTCCAATGTGTATAATTCTGTTTAATAAAGACAATCTAGCCAAAGTAATGCATTATTATTATTATTATTAACAATCACTTAAAATTTCCATTCTGACCTTAGAATAGAAGTGTACTTAGGTTTCTGTTCAAACAGATTAAGACCCCCATCTGAAGATTAAAAATCCTTTCACCACCTCCAAAAACGTTGGCTCTGTGTATCCTTTAATAGTTACCGCTTCACTCATTTCAATGTAGTTGGAACTTTTTTAATGGTCCACAGTATTTGTGAGCAATCACTACAGTTAATTTTGGCACCTCATAAGCTAATTAGGCTTGTGCTGTTAATGGGTGGTTTTGGGCCAGAGCAGTCAAAAGGGGCAGAGATCTCTGACACTGTTCAAAGGCAGGCAGTATCAGAGCTCTGAATCATGCCCTGTTGCATGCTCCTCCCTGACCCCACTCACCTGACAGTAGAGACTGCCTAATTATCATATCAGATACCAAAACTAACTGCACTGATTGCTGGGGAATGCTGGTAGCTAGGGAAAAAATTCCAACTGCGCTGGAATCAGTGTAGGAGAGCCAAATAACACATACAAAGAGTTGGAGTTGTTGAAGGTGGTGAAAGGTACTTTTTATGGCTGAGATAAAAATGCCCATCTTCATGGATGCCTGAGTAGTCAGGAACATAGAAACAGCCAAACAGCCTGTTCCATGCTGTTTCTGTAAGCCTCATACAAGTAACTCCAAAATTATATCTCTCTGTGCCACACTTTTGTTTCCAAATTCCCCATTCACTTTAGCCCCATTAGCCTCAGTCTGCTGGTGACACTTTTGTGGTGAAGCATGTTGGGGAACCTAAATTAATCATTTTCCCAGGTTCAGAACGGTCCAAACTAATTTTTTACTTTTTCATAAATGCGCTTATGAGGGCTATAAACATATATTTTATTTGGATTATTCACATAATTTTGTCTTTTTTTGGCTTTATTTTGTTATTTTTATTTTTGCATGTTTTTTTTCTTTTCTTTTTTTTTTAATACAGGAAAATGTAATTAAAAAATGAGGTGAAATATGCCTGTTTTTCACATTTTTCATGTTTCTTTTGTATATGCATAAAATACTACTAAACATTTTTTTTAAATCGTTTTCCCTTTTTCATACAGTCATTTGAATGTCAGTGACACATGGTTGCAGGGTTAGAACCTTTATTTTTGTCTTTTTATTCATTTATTTATTTTTTATACATTGTTCCCCCCTATAAAGTTAGACCCTTGGGAGGCACTTTAACATAACATAACTTTTTTTTTTTTTTTTTTTTTTTTTGATTTCCCCTGTAACTGGGGCTGCTACATTAGACCCAGTTACAGGAGGAATGCAGCCTCCTTAGCTACACTGGAGTGCTTCTCTAGGACCCAGCAACTCTTGTATTTCGTGGCCCAGGAGCGAGCCAAAAGGGAAGCCGTATCATGGTGGTCCCCATAGTTACATATACAGTGCTGGCCAAAAGTATTGGCACCCCTGCATTTCTGTCAGATAATACTCAATTTCTTCCAGAAAATGATTGCAATCACAAATGCTTTGGTAATAATATCTTCATTTAATTTATCTTCAATGGAAAACCACAAAAAGAATTGTCAAAAAGCCAAATTGGATATAATTCCACACCAAACATCAAAAAGGGGGTGGACAAAAGTATTGGCACCCTTTGAAAAATCAGGTGATGCTTCTCTAATTTGTGTAATTAACAGCACCTGTTACTTACCTGTGGCACATAACAGGTGGTGGCAATAACTAAATCACACTTGCAGCCAGTTGAAATGGATTAAAGTTGACTCAACCTCTGTCCTGTGTCCTTGTGTGTACCACATTGAGCATGGAGAAAAGAAAGAAGACCAAAGAACTGTCTGAGGACTTGAGAAGCAAAATTGTGAGGAAGCATGAGCAATCTCAAGGCTACAAGTCCATCTCCAAAAACCTGAATGTTCCTGTGTCTACCATGCGCAGTGTCATCAAGAAGTTTAAAGCCCATGGCACTGTGGCTAACCTCCCTAGATGTGGTCGGAAAAGAAAAATTGACGAGAGATTTCAACGAAAGATTGTGCGGATGGTGGCTAAAGAACCTCGACTAACATCCAAACAAGTTCTAGCTGCCCTGCAGTCCGAGGGTACAACAGTGTCAACCCGTACTATCCGTCGGCGTCTGAATGAAAAGGGACTCTATGGTAGGATACCCAGGAAGACCCCACTTCTGACCCAGAGACATAAAAAAGCCAGGCTGGAGTTTGCCAAAACTTACCTGAGAAAGCCAAAAACTTTTTGGAAGAATGTTCTCTGGTCAGATGAGACAAAAGTAGAGCTTTTTGGGAAAAGGCATCAACATAGAGTTTACAGGGAAAAAAAGAGGCCTTCAAAGAAAAGAACACGGTCCCTACAGTCAAATATGGCGGAGGTTCCCTGATGTTTTGGGGTTGCTTTGCTGCCTCTGGCACTGGACTGCTTGACCGTGTGCATGGCATTATGAAGTCTGAAGACTACCAACAAATTTTGCAGCATAATGTAGGGCCCAGTGTGAGAAAGCTGGGTCTCCCTCAGAGGTCATGGGTCTTCCAGCAGGACAATGACCCAAAACACACTTCAAAAAGCACTAGAAAATGGTTTGAGAGAAAGCACTGGAGACTTCTAAAGTGGCCAGCAATGAGTCCAGACCTGAATCCCATAGAACACCTGTGGAGAGATCTCAAAATGGCAGTTTGGAGAAGGCACCCTTCAAATCTCAGGGACCTGGAGAAATTTGCCAAAGAAGAATGGTCTAAAATTCCAGCAGAGCATTTTAAGAAACTCATTGATGGTTACCGGAAGCGGTTGTTCGCAGTTATTTTGTCTAAAGGTTGTGCTACCAAGTATTAGGCTGAGGGTGCCAATACTTTTGTCCAGCCCATTTTTGGAGTTTTGTGTAAAATGATCAATGATTTGACTTTTTTTTCATTCTCTTTTGTGTTTTTTCATTGCAAGCAAAATAAATGAAGATCTTATTACCAAAGCATTTGTGATTGCAATCATTTTCTGGAAGAAATTGAGTATTATCTGACAGAATTGCAGGGGTGCCAATACTTTTGGCCAGCACTGTATATCCTTCATTGAGTACTGTGTACACAGCGATCTACAAGGCGGGAACAGAAAAAAAAAAAAAAAAAACTCACTGCTTTCTCTCTGGAATGTCCAATTGCTATATCATGCACCTGCTGATGTCTACAAGGACATATAAGTACGTTCTTGCAGAGATAAATGCTGACCGCTGGGACATACAGTGGGGAAAAAATGTATTTAGTCAGCCACCAACTGTGCAAGTTCTCCCACTTAAAAAGATGAGAGAGGCCTGTAATTGACATCATAAGTAGACGTCAACTATGAGAGACAAAATGAGAAAACAAATCCAGAAAATCACATTGTCTGATTTTTTAAGAATTTATTTGCAAACTGCCACAAAAGGTTTTCTATGGGGTTGAGATCTGGAGACTGGCTAGGCCACTCCAGGACCTTGAAATGCTTCTTACGAAGCCATTCCTTCGTTGCCCTGGCGGTGTGCTTGGGATCATTGTCATGCTGAAAGGCCCAGCCACGTTTCATCTTCAATGCCCTTGCTGATGGAAGGAGGTTTTCACTCAAAATCTCACGATACATGGCCCGATTTATTCTTTCATGTACACGGATCAGTCGTCCTGGTCCCTTTGCAGAGAAACAGCCCCAAAGCATGATGTTGCCACCCCCATGCTTCACAGTAGGTATGGTGTTCTTTGGATGCAACTCAGCATTCACTCTCCTCCAAACACGACGAGTTGTGTTTCTACCAAACAGTTCTACTTTGGTTTCATCTGACCATATGACATTCTCCCAATACTCTTCTGGAACATCCAAATGCTCTCTAGCAAACTTCAGACGGACCCGTATATGTACTGGCTTAAGCAGGGGGACACATCTGGCACTGCAGGATCTGAGTCCCTGGCGGTGTAGTGTATTACTGATGGTAGCCTTTGTTACGTTAGTCCCTGCTTTCTGCAGGTCATTCACTAGGTTTCCCTGTGTGGTTCTGGGATTTTTGCTCACCGTTCTTGTGATGATTTTGACCCCACGGGTGAGATCTTGCATGGAGCCCCGTTCGAGGGAGATTATCAGTGGTCTTGTATGTCTTCCATTTTCTAATTATTGCTCCCACAGTTGATTTCTTTACACCAAGCTGCTTGCTATTACAGATTCAGTCTTTCCAGCCTGGTGCAGGTCTACAGTTTTGTTTCTGGTGTCCTTCCACAGCTCTTTGGCCTTCACTATAGTGGAGTTTGGAGTGTGACTGTTTGAGGTTGTGGACAGGTGTCTTTTATACTGATAACAATTTCAAACAGGTGCCATTACTACAGGTAATGAGTGGAGGACAGAGGAGCCTCTTAAAGAAGAAGTTACAGGTCTGTGAGAGCCAGAAATCTTGCTTGTTTGTAGGTGACCAAATACTTATTTTCCATCATAATTTGAAAATAAATTCTTAAAAAATGAGACAATGTGATTTTCTAGATATGTTTTCTCATTTTGTCTCTCATAGTTGAGCTCTACCTATAATGTCAATTACAGGCCTCTCTCATCTTTTTAAGTGGGAGAACTTGCACAATTGGTGGCTGACTAAATACATTTTTTCCCCACTGTACATGCATTAATATACAACATGCAATAATATGCCCCATGCATTAATATACAACATGTAGCAATATACCGCATGCATTAATATTATACTGGCAGAAATTAGTTTGAGCACCACTAACAATGGTGATTCAGCCAGATATCTATGAAAACAATATTTATGCATGGGACTATACAAAAACGAATAACTCCAAATAAGTACATTATAAAGACATGAATATCACTACAGCTGCTCAGGTATGGAGACCTATGCCCTGAAGTTCCCTGGGGCACCCTCCATCCTTCTTTTCCTGTGCCAGTTGCTGTAGTGTCTTCCTAGACCCAGCAGTACTGTTCTTTCTCTCTTCTGCGCTCAGGTCTTTATCACTGCATCCAGGGCACTGGGTTTCAGAGTAATGATGGTAACCTCCCCCTTGCTTCCCACCGTTCTTGTGAACTGCATGTGTCATTGAACATGCATTGTTTACAGCTACTATGGCTCAAGCATTGGAGTTAGGGTTGACAGCAGTCTCTACTTTCCTATGAGCTATGTGCAACATACTGTATAGCATCTATGCATGTGTCATGCAGTGACACCTGCACATATGCTACAACATATGGCAGCCCCCATTGTAACACGCTGCCCATCCACTGCTCTGTTCAGAACTGGGAACACAATCCATATCATTCCATGTGGTTAAATGAAAACTAAAATTACACATTTCCTTTAATTCAATAGTGCTATAGTTATCAACATTTAACTAACTAGGTTTTCTGTTACTAATATAAACTCCTACTGTTACTAAAATGTAAATACATATGGAGGTATTTGCAGATGGTGGAATTAGAAATAGTCATAAACTATGCAAACCCATGGGTCAATCTTGTCTTTTCAATGATTTAGCTAGTGGTGACAGCAGTGTAATGGTACTAGGAATATTTTCCTTGCATGCATTAGGCTTTAAACCTAACACCCATATCCCAAAGCAAATGCCAATACTTGTCCAACTGCCGAAACAGAAGGGCAAACCTGCTTGGTTTCCTCCAGGGCTGCCACCACCTAGAGTACTACCAGAGCCAGCCACTTTCTCAGTTTCCTCATGGGCCGCCACTCCAAGAGTACTACTAGAGCCGATAACTGTTGTCCACCTCCACATAAGCAGAGGCAGACCGGGCAAACAAGGAAGGAGGGAACCAAGATGGCCACACAACTCCAACCCCTAGACTTCGTGTAGCACCCCTTCATCCACAGCAACAGTGACAAACGGTGACAAACTTGACATAAAAAAATCATAAAAAAGTGAATAGAGTGCCTGTGTACAGGCCCGGTCTATCCGGTCTAGCCTATATTAATTTAGTAATATCCATGGTACATCAGGTTCCATAGATATTACTAAATTAATATAGGCAACAGTGAGCACAGGCTCACCAAAACTGGAGAGCTGCAATTTGGAAAAATATTGCCTGAGCTAATGAACTTTGGATCCTTCTCTACCATGGACCTGAGTTAGAATTTGAAGTAACTCATATGAATCCATAGATCAATGCTGTCTTGTGTCTGTGACTTAGGTTGGTGGTAGTATTGTAATGATATAGGATATATTTCTATGGTACACATTAGGCAACTTACCTATTCAAATGTCGTTGCCCATTTCTTTATGGGCATAATCTTTCCATATTCTAATGTCACAAAACATACATCATCTCAAGCTGGTTCATCAAACACTCAATCTTCAATAAAACCTTGGATTTTAAAAGTTTGTTCTGGCTAATGGAATTTCACTTCCACATCAGCGATATTGTACAATGTAATGAACAGTTGCCAGATATCAATCCAGTAGAGCAGTTTTGGAGTTGGTGGAACAAGATAGTTGCAGTATAAATGTGCAAGGAGAAGAATCTCTCAGAAATTTTTTTTTCACCTTGTATCTGTGTCATAATACATTTTGAAGGTGTCAAATGCAGTTCCTATCCAGTACTGGACAGTTATAACAAATAACCTGTTGCATTTGTATCTTGACCTTCAGGTTATATAAATAGTATTGGAAAAGTAGGCACATTTTCAAAGACAGATGCTGGCACTGTCCCTATAGATGAATGTCAAATTGTGATTTTGGCATAGAAAACATATAAGCTACACATTTTGCTGGTCACTTTAAAGAAAAATATATATTTAGTTGTTAAGTTTGTCAATACATTTCCACAAAGCAATAAGCAATTAACATTTTTAGGCAACATAGAAAAGAAGTTGGACAGTTTTAACATGCTAACCTACGAATCATACATCGAAACCAAAAGCATTCTAATTGTCTGTATAGACCACATGCACACTGGATATCTATGTAGGGTTTTTATGTTTGTACTTTTTACTAAAAAAAAAAGAAGCCAGATGTTGCATACCATTATTGCTGTGAACCCTGCTTAAATGGTCACTTTTCACACAACTTATGCTCAGTTCATAGAATACTCCATCCTGAACATAATTGCAAATCACTCATTAACAAAATCTGATGTTTTCCACCCTAAAAACTATTTTGAAAGTCCTGCCACTAGGAGGCTCCTGTCTCTTACATCTGCTCTTTTCTAGTGGTTGTTAGGCAATATATGTCCTTATCAGCAGAGGCTGAAATGTGAGGAATAGGTGGACAGTTCCAGCAGCTCCATTCACAGCTATTCTCTCTGCAAAGACTCTTGACTCCTCACAGCTCCAGGAACCCTAGTTGGTTCTTTTTACTGGACATAGTGAGGTATTTTTTTTATCAGATATGTGTTGGAAAAATACATGCAAATTAGTTAACTCTTCTGACTCAGGCATTATTTAGTATATACTGTACATTGCAGATATAAGATCTGTCCATGTAGTGCCATAGCTAGCATGGAAATACATAGACAATTTCATGTGGCTTTGTGCATACTCCTGAGCTTTATGGGAAGTTTTGCTCAGTAAGGTCCACACTATGTACCCGTCCACTTGCTGTGAGTAAACATAGTAAATCAAGATACAAGCAAAGAGGGTAATTATCCCCAGAAAAAAAAATAATAAATTAACATTTTTAGGGTCAGACATCAAAAAGCAATGTCCTCAGGAAGACTCTGCATGATTTGTAAGTTCCATTGAAAACTCAGGTACCGTTTAAAGCAGAATAATACACAATTATGTTTATACTGTAATAAACTAAAACCAAACATTAGTAAGAATTATAACAGACCAGTATGTATGACATAGACAACAATCTGACAAAAGTGTGTAAAAGATTTAGTTAAATCATAACTAAACTTTTGAACAACTTTTGATTTTTTCACAGCGTTTATGATATTAATAAATATTGTAATATATACTAGATTAACAAATTTAGACTCTTTTCTGTGAAATTCTGCACTGAAATCAAATTCACTTTGTTCCCCTGTTTATTGCTAGGTGAAATCTATACACTGCGCAAAACTGGAGTAGGGGTGGGAGTTCTCACGTATAGTGCAGTAAAGCTGAGGCTGGGGGGTATAACTGCAAACAGATATCACATGGGCATTTTATAACAGAGAACAAGGATTGTCAGATGGCAAGAGATCCCCAGCTTTCTTATGGTATCAAGATCGCAGTTCTACTTGTATTATTTCCAGACATATCACCTGTTGAACTGTGATCTGAGAATCTCATCTTTTATATGACACCAGAATTACTGTTATTAAAGACCCAAAATATATCTGTTTGACGTAACCCCACCCCCAGCCTTATCTTCTCTGCACTATACAGGAGCCTGTACACTTACTCCAGCTACAAGCAGTGTACAGATTTCAGCTAGCAATAAACAGGGAAACAAAAGTATATTACAATATTTATTAATGTCACAAATGCTGCCAAAACATCAAAAGTTGTTATAAAGTTTAGTCAAGCTTTAAGTCATTAATAAGGATACGTGAGTATCGTCTCTATAAAGGACTGTGCAGAAGTAATAAAACAAATGTCTTGATCATGAAAACTTCAGATTAGAAAAATACATTTATTTAGAAATATACTTTATAGAGTAAGACTATTATTGCATATAGGGTTGTGTTTTCTATTTTTCCTGTTATAGGTATACTGTGAAATTTAACACTTTAAAACCTCCTGTGCCCTTTGAATATTTTCAGACATTTTATTTCCTTTCAAACTGGAGTTCAAACTACCAGGCATGAATGGTAAACATCTGTGCAGAATACTCTTCACACACCGTACAGCAAGATATGTTCTATTTTTACTTTCTTAAACAGTTTAACTTCTTTTGTTTGCAGTCACTTTCAAGATATTAGCAAATGACATAATCAACAGTTTCCTAATATCATGATAAATTATAAGGACATTATAGGGCTTGTGAAATTATAATAAACTGTCCTGATGATTATTTGGGTCTGCTTCAGAACCCCCTGGCTAACTGCTATATTTGACAAGAAATTAGCAATATAGTGTTATTTAATGTCCATTTAAATGAATGACCAACCATGTGATGGGCCAAGACTGATGGCGTAAGAAAGGCACTTTGATAGTGGCTTTCTGCTAGAGACATCCCCTCAACTTAATGACAACAATATCTATGGAGGGTTTCTAACTAATTCAACATTAACATTATAATATCATGTTATTATAGGAACATCTCTCATTACAAGCTTGGGCATGCTTATAATAATCTGCAGAGTTTCAAGGCACAGGCCTGCAGACATCACCAGTGGAACATGGGCAACCTGTGTTGTTCGAATACAGTCATGTAAATGGCCACTGTATTCTGTTTACAGTGGTGAGAAATGTGAACACCTTGTTACACTACTATGGTATTACTCCTGCTTGTGAAGGGGTTACATTTGGTAAAATTATTATATTATATATTTTGTAGTTATCTAATTGTGTAATATAATTTTTAAAGTGGATCTAAACTAGAGCTGCAATATGAATCAAACAATAACTTTATATTCTCAGTCTTCAATGTAAAAACATACATATATTATTAAAATATTTACAGTAGTAGGAAAAACAGAAGCTATTTCCAAGATCATTTCTGAAGTTGCACCTGCCTGCTGTCTTACCTTCCACTGCCATGTAATAGCACTTCTCAAAATAATATTGGCATCTATGATGTATTTCTCGTAGGATGGGTTTCTCAATCTTAAACGAAGAGGAAGTAAAATAAATCTTATACAGCATTATACTGAGAGAACGGATTCTCCAGGACAACAGATTTATTTTCACATTGATGGGTGCAAATGTGTGGTCTGTTCATGAAGCCTATTCTGCCAAATCATATTTTATCTGACAATTATTTCTGGGAATGTGGTGATCTGGTGTTGCGGGAGTAATAAAGAATATTATAAGTATAATTGAAGTCCAACGAGCCACATGTTCATAGGAAAAACAGAACAAGTGATGATCCCAGGGTATGTCCAATGCTCCTTCTTTATATCTCTTCATTTATGGTAAGCAAAATGTCTCTTTGTTACTCCCGTTTTCTTAGGTGGATGTACATGATGCCACTCAACATACTGAGGGGAAAGGCGACCCAAGCCAATACAAAGCAGTGACCAAAGGACCCTCCTTCACCCTTATCTTTATGAAACTCTGACACACGGGTTGCATAGATTACTGCTCCAGAAAACACAGCCAGACCTGTACAAATGATACAAGTAAAGAATTAATCAAAATGCTAATGTATAAGGGATTATTCTTAGGATAGGTTATCAATCTTAGAAACCGGATAACCTCTTTAATATGTAGATCTTAATAGCAAGCAAACTGAGATACTGCTGGAGGGACACACAATGCATACATAGAGATTATTACTACCAGAATAATTAAGCGTAAGCAGTGTAAATGGGGCGTTATACTGTGTGGGGGCCAGGAAAGGGGGCGCTATGCTGTAGGAGGGGGGAGGGGGAATCAAAAGTTTGTTATGGGGCCCAGTCTTTTCTAGTTATGTCCCTGCATTGTATTTATATAAATATCAGTGAAATATCAGCATAATTTGTGCTTTACATAAACATTTTAAAACGTATCCTCGATATGTACACATTCCTATATTAGAAATTTAGAGTGCTGCATGATGAAGATTTGGGGCATAAGACCTCAATCTTTTGTTTGGAGCCCCAAATGTATGGAGGTTATCTGTATGGCTCTATTATTTATACAGTGCAATATTTGAAGGAAATGGGCAGCACAGCCGGCACAGCATTAGCCATAGCAGAAAGATGATAATGTTAGAGCACCAGAGTGGAGGGGATGATGCAAAAGTGTAATATCTAAGTTGTCCATGGGGCAAGCAGAGAGGAGTCATGGCTGGAAGAAGTGTTCATAAACGTCTGGGCTGAATGGATAAGATGAGAAAAGGGAATGTCTACAATCTACCTATGATGTCAATTACAGGCCTCTCTTGTCTTTTTAAGTGGGAGAACTTGCACAATTGGTGGCTGACTAAATACTTTTTTTACCCACTGTAAATGACCCCAGTATATCACAGAATATTTCTAGCAGTGTGAAGAATCTTTTCTGTGATATAGTATCTCTATGTGTTGTTTGATGTTAATCTTTATACTTTCTAGTAACAGTTGGTTTTGGTATTTACTTTTAAAGAATTCTTGTCCTGAAGACTTTTGTACTAAAGGTACGTGAGAATAAGCCTACCATGGAAGCAGAAGCACTTTGCACAAGAACCCAGTAAATCTTATTTCAGTTCACATTTTTTAGCTCTGGGGCTAAGGCCCCACGTTGTGTAAATGCTGTTTTTTTGTTGCAGATTTGCTGCAATTTTTTGAGCCATACTAAAGAGTAGCTTCAGACACGGTACAACATTATACTACTAAAGAGTAGCTTCAACAACAATTGGAAATATAAAGGAAGCACAAAGGAAAATCTGTAACATAAAAGCAGCTTTTCGACAACATATAGTCTAAGGCTAGGTTCACATCTGCTTTCCCCAAGTCGACCCCCGAAACCGAATCCGCTTAAAAAAGCGGACCCCATAGACTATAATAGGGTCCGTGTGGTTTCCGCCCGAAAAGTGCGAAAAATACCGAGAGAAAAGCGCTGCTTGCAGAGTTTTTCTCTCCGCATTTTTCAAGCGGAGAGGGGAATGGAATCTCCATACAGGTTTAGAAGGATACTTTCTTCTATGGGTTATTATTACAAGTTAGTGTCATAAATTTCAATAAAGCTGAGTTGCAATGCATCTTATAATCATGAACAAGTGTGACCAGAAGCGTTTCTGGAAGAAAGCAGCTGTTTTTCTAATCTTGTACTACTCCTTTAACACAAAGCAGGTGTTCAAAATAACAAACTATATTAATTTTTTATATAGTTAATAAATAAGGCTGAGGCCCCACATTGCGGAAAAGCTTCAGTTTCGTTGCAGGTTTCGCAGCATTTTGTTTTTTTAATCAAATCAAAATGGGAAATATACAGGAAGCACTTATACTTCTCCCTTCTTCTAAATTCACTCCAGACTTTGGCTTAAAAAACTGCTGCAAAATCTGCAACAAAAAAAATCTGCTATTAGGCAATGTGGACCTTATCCGAAGTCTCAAGGATGCAGTACTACTTACTAGCGAGAATTTGAAAGACGCCTGTTGCATAAAAGAGCCCTCCTTTCTCCATGGTGTAGAGCTGGCACATGAACAGCATGAAGGCAAAACTGGAAAACAGGACTGAGAGCACTACAAGAGCCTGTACCGCATGGAACCATTCTGAGGAAGGCAATATACAAGTTACTGTACAAATGAACAGTCCAGTTCTTTAGTGCATGGTATTAAAGTAATTGCTTATTGTTCTTTATAACATGCCTTGACTCACGAAACAATAACTTGTACTAAATCCAGGGACTACACTTCTGTGTAAATATAAGAATGTGTCTCCTGGTTAGTGTATGTGGCCTGTCGTCTCCTCATGGTGCCAATTCATAACTTGTGAAAGTTTCTAAATGTATGGGGACAGCATTGCATCAAAACTGGTTCACATCTTTCCCAGTGCACAGAACAATTATCTGCTCCCTAAATCTCCTCCAGCAGTCAGGGTGGAGCTCAGATACTGTGCACTCTAGGTAGACTAATGCACTGAAACTCAATCTATCCAAGCTGTCTCATCACGCTTTCCCACTACCTGTTCACCATCATGCAGAGTAGCCTGTGTGTAGGATATACTGATGTGGATAAAAATTGGCAGCTCAGTAAACGCTGGCTATCTATAGGCACAGACAACCCATCTCGCTTCTTATATTTTTATCAAAGTCTCCATCAGTATGTAAGCCAGAATGAGCACTGATCTAATCACAGATTGTAAACCCTTGCGGGCATGGCCCTCTATCCCATTGTGCCAGTTGGGCACTGTTAGTATTATATTTGTTTTGAATATTTTGTGTACCTCAAATGTAAAGCACCATGGAATTAATGGTGCTAAATAATTAAAATAATAATAATAATAATGTACAATAGATGATGCCAGCTAATGTCTTCACATCTAATGTGCAAGCGTGCAGCCTGCCTAGTGAAAACACAATGTCCACTGTAGCCATAAAAGTCCCTTTCCCTATGTGTTTCAACTAATAATAAATATCATCAGGGAAGATAATGCAAAAATGAAGGCATATATTGGTGGATGAGGGGCCTGAGCAGTCACCGTATAGTGAGTCTGCTCTGCCTAGCTCTTCACCCGTCACCCGCCTTTGTTATGGGAAACATTTGAGGATGGCTCTCAAGTGTTTTCCTTGAACAGTTTTTGGTAAACATGGCCTATGCAGATTGTGTACATTTCCTTCAGGTTTGTTAGCCATTATGAGCATATGACCCTAGCAGCAAGAAATAAAAAAACTTTTGACATGCCATAGAGACAGGTCAGAAGTTTTGTGTGGTGTATGAACTTGCACTTTCTATGAGATTGTAACCACTCACTCCATTCCCTGAAGACAGGCCAAGCAAAGGTTTTTGCCCCTTCATTTTCAGTACCTAGATCCCCATCAAAACTGCTGATATCTTGCTACTGCATGTCAGAAGATTTTTTTTTTAATGATAGGTAACCTTTAATATTTGAGCTTTATACCTTCAAACCAATTTTGTTATATCTGTAAGGATTTGGTTTTGATTATTCAATGACTGTAAAAAGATCACCTGCACAAAAGGTAAAGTACAAACCAAAGACCAACAAAAATTCCCAAGCCTGAAGCAAAGATCCAGCTTTCAATAGTAGTAAAAACATAAATTTTTAATTTCCAATTATAACCTGCCTTACAGCCTGTATACATATGTTATTTTAAATTACGTGTGCCTACTATGCTGAATACAGTCAGCTGTTTATAGCAGAATCTATGCTTCAATGCCATCAATGAAGTCCAGATATAGTCTGGTATAAAAGCCAACTGTATGGCCTGCAATGTATTAAAAATGTACTGTTGCTATAAAAAGAACAATGTCAATAACAACCACTAATTCTAGACAAATACTCAGTTCCCTGATATATCCCCTAAGTGGCTCAATGCTAATCTAGGTGAAATGTGTATTTTCATGGGTATCAGTCTCATACTTTTGAAGAAAAACCAACGCTACATCATGAAATTTACCATTTGTAGATACTGAAGTGCACACCCAACTTTCTGAGCTGTTGTTGAAGATGCAGTCATGCCATAGGTTCAGAGTTTCATCTTGTGAGAGAACCCACCAAGACTGGATACACAATAAAGACAGGAAGATTAGTTTGCATTTGTTTTTATACTTTAGGCAGACAAATAGCAGTAACTTTCAACATACACACGTGGACAAAATTGTTAGTACCACTCGTTTAATGAAAGAAAAACCCACAATGGTCACAGAAATAACTTGAATCTAACAAAAGTAATAATATATAAAAATTCTATGAAAATAAACAAATGAAAGTCAGACATTGCTTTTCAACCATGCTTCAACAGAATTTTTTAAAAAAGAAAACTCATGACACAGGCCTGGACAGAAATGATGGTATCCCTGAAAATAATCTTGTAATCAGTCAGTGGGCCTGTATATAGGGCTACAGATACTCACTATGCTGTTTGGTGACATGGTGAGTACCACCCTCAACATGGACCAGAGGAAGCAAAGGAAAGAGTTGTCTCAGGAGCTTATAAAATATAATTATAGACAAGCATGTTAAAGGTAAAGGTTATAAGACCATCTCCAAGCAGCTTGATGTTGCTGTGACTACAGTTGCACATATTCAGAAATTTAAGATCCACGGGACTGTAGCCAACCTCCCTGGACGTGGCCGCAGGAGGAAAATTGATGACAAATCAAAGAGAAGGATAATACGAATGGTAACAAAAGAGCCCAGAAAAACTTCTAAAGAGATTAAAGATGAACTTCAAGCTCAAGGAACATCAGTGTCAGATCGCACCATCTGTCGTTGTTTGAGCCAAAGTGGACTTCATGAGAGACGACCAAGGAGGGCACCATTGTTGAAAACAAATCATAAAAAAGCCAGACTGGATTTTGCCAAACTGCATGTTGACAATCCACAAAGCTTTTGGGAGAATGTCCTATGGACAGATGAGACAAAAATCTAAATTTTTGGACAGTGTTCTTTTCAAGCATATCTTGAAAAGAACACTGTCCCTACTGTGAAACATGGAGGAGGCTGTGTTATGTTCTGGGGCTGCTTTGCTGCATATGGCACAGGGTGCCTTGAATCTGTGCAAGGTACAATGAAATCTCAAGATTATCAAGGGATTCTAGAGAGAAATGTTCTGCCCAGCTTGGCCTCAGTCGCAGGTCATGGGTCTTGCATCATGATAATGACCCAAAACACACAGCTAAAAACACCCAAGAATGGCTAAGAGGAAAACATTGGACTATTCTGAAGTGGCCTTCTATGAGCCCTGACCTAAATCCTATTGAACATCTTTGGAAGAAGCTATAACATGCCGTCTGGAAAAGGCACCCTTCAAATCCGAGACAACTGGAGCAGTTTGCTCATGAGGAGTAGGCCAAAATACCTGTTGAGAGGTGCAGAAGTCTCATTGACAGTTACAGGAATCTATTGATTGCAGTGATTACCTCAAAAAGTTGTGTAACAAAATATTAAATTAAGGGTACCATCATTTCTGTCCAGGCCTGTTTCATGTGTTTTCTTTTTAAAAAAATTCTGTTGAAGCATGGTTGAAAAGCAATGTCTGACTTTCATTTGTTCATTTTCATAGAATTTTTATATATTATTACTGTTGCCAGATTCAAGTTATTTCTGTGACCATTGTGGGTTTTTCTTTCATTAAAGGAGGGGTACCAACAATTTTGTTCACGTGTGTATAACATAATTATTTATTTATTTATTATACTTGTAAAGGGACAATATATTCTGCACACTATAGACATTATCAGTTACTGTCCCATATAGGGCTCACAATCTAAATTTCCTTCACAGTACCTGGAGGAAACCCAAGCAAACACAGAAACTCCTTGCAGATGTAGTCCTTAAATTGATTTGATTTGAACCCCACAGTGCTGTGAGGCAACAAAGTTAACCACTGAACCACTACTCTGCCCAGTGTTGTGCTAGTAGTATAATGTTGTACCGTGTTAGCCATTGAAAGTAGTGGAAGAGTGAAGTGATAAGGCGATACATTTTAGAGGCTGAGTATATTTGATGGTAAACTTTCGGGAGTACTAGCTCCCTTCATCAGACATGGTGTTATGCAAGAAACTGAAAATTCACAGATTTTTTTATACCCTAAAGACATGGACTTTATACTCAGTTAGCCTCTAAAAGGTATCGCCTGATTACTCCAGTGTTGTGCTAGGAAGAATAGGCTCCATAATGTTAACCCAGTTTTTTTTTTACTATAATACATACTGATGCAATTACGGTAGATTATACGCAAGGCAGCTGATCAATCAATGTTCCACTTCTCATAAGCAAATATGTTCTGTGTATTCCACATTAAATTCTGAGCACTTGCTGCTTCACATGGAATTTTCAGTAAAAATTGTTTTAAATCAACTTCTAAGAACATTGTTAAATGATGCTTATTTGTAATACTGTAGCAGACAAGCAGACACACTGTCAGTTTTAATATAGGTTTCATTCTTCATTAAAAAGGCTGTTTCCTATTACCCATTGGTGGTACATTATTAGGATATAATTGGCAAGGGTCAAACCTCTGTGGTTTCCTCTGATCACTAGATCACATTAACTAGGAAAGCCCCATGTCATGTTGAAGTGAATGGGTTTTTAAGCAAAGCGTCGCAAACCTTTCCCTATACAGTTTTCCGACATTTAGGTTGGATTTGAGGCGGACGGAGTGCTGGTGCAAGTGTGAACCCACCCTTAGACGTATACCCAACTGATAGCTACCATATTTGCTCAGTGTAACTTCTATGCAAGCAATGATTAACAGTATGACTGTGCATGCTCTGGATGCTTTACAGAAATGTTCCAACAAATATTTCACATTAATGTCACCAACTGTTATGAATGGGTTGTAAATACTGTACTAAATATGGAATGTAAGACAACTGGAGTCTAAGAATCCTTGTGTCACATAGATCTCTTCATTAAGTTCTGAAAAGAACTATAAAATGTTGTCATGTGACACAAAAACAAATATACTAAAAATATGTTACTTAAATTCTTATTTCAGATACAGTCAGTTTCAACACTTTTAACTCCTTAAGCCCCCTTATTTTATGTTTATTTTTTTTCCTTCCCACATTCCAAAAGACATAACTTTTTTATTTTTTTAATATGTGCATTTTGATTTTTTTTTCCCTTCTACACTATTTACCATATGGGATACATATTTTTATATTTTTATGCTTCAGGCATTTGTGGGGGCGCTTAATTTGCTTATGTAATTTTTGTTTATTTTTATATGTAACATGAGGGAGGGGTTATTTAATACGTATCTCCAATTATAAAAATAAAAATTCTGAAATGAATAGTACAGGGAAAAATAATAAACTTTGTAATATATCTTATTTAACAAGTATGTTGTCTTCTCCATTTATCCAGCTGAGTTTCCTTTTGCATATTAGGAAGGGTAAAGGAGGCTACTGGAAAACATACAAATATTACTGCTGCTGCTACACTTATCCATCAAGTAATACCACGGAATGTGTCTGACTGACTCCAAATTTATTCTGCAACAGAACAACAATGTTTTTTTATTCAACAAAAGAGATATAGCACAGGCTAGAACTCTCCTATTGCATAAAATATCCAATTATGCCAATGAGTCTGCTGATACATGAACGTTATTCAAAATAACACATATCCACCACTGTGCTCCCCAAGTGTAAGTGTGTAAACTTGATTACTCATGCAGGGACTGTACCTACAGTGCTGGCCAAAAGTATTGGCACCCCTGCAATTCTGTCAGATAATACTCAATTTCTTCCAGAAAATGATTGCAATCACAAATGCTTTGGTAATAATATCTTCATTTAATTTGTCGTCAATGGAAAACCACAAAAAGAATTGTCAAAAAGCCAAATTGGATATAATTCCACACCAAACATCAAAAGGGGGTGGACAAAAGTATTGGCACCCTTTGAAAAATCATGTGATGCTTCTCTAATTTGTGTAATTAACAGCACCTTTTACTTACCTGTGGCACATAACAGGTGGTGGCAATAACTAAATCACACTTGCAGCCAGTTGAAATGGATTAAAGTTGACTCAACCTCTGTCCTGTGTCCTTGTGTGTACCACATTGAGCATGGAGAAAAGAAACTGTCTCAGGACTTGAGAAGCAAAATTGTGAGGAAGCATGAGTAATCTGAAGGCTACAAGTCCATCTCCAAAGACCTGAATGTTCCTGTGTCTACCGTGCGCAGTGTCATCAAGAAGTTTAAAGCCCATGGCACTGTGGCTAACCTCCCTAGATGTGGACGGAAAAGAAAAATTGACGAGAGATTTCAACGAAAGATTGTGCGGATGGTGGCTAAAGAACCTCAATTAACATCCAAACAAGTTCTAGCTGCCCTGCAGTCCGAGGGTACAACAGTGTCAACCCGTACTATCCGTCGGCGTCTGAATGAAAAGGGACTCTATGGTAGGATACCCAGGAAGACCCCACTTCTGACCCAGAGACATAAAAAAGCCAGGCTGGAGTTTGCCAAAACTTACCTGAGAAAGCCAAAAACTTTTTGGAAGAATGTTCTCTGGTCAGATGAGACAAAAGTAGAGCTTTTTGGGAAAAGGCATCAACATAGATTTTACAGGATAAAAAAAAGAGGCCTTCAAAGAAAAGAACACGGTCCCTACAGTCAAACATTGCGGAGGTTCCCTGATGTTTTGGGGTTGCTTTGCTGCCTCTGGCACTGGACTGCTTGACTGTGTGCCTGGCATTATGAAGTCTGAAGACTACCAACAAATTTTGCAGCATAATGTAGGGCCCAGTGTGAGAAAGCTGGATCTCCCTCAGAGATCATGTGTCTTCCAGCAGGACAATGACCCAAAACACGCTTCAAAAAGCACTAGAAAATGGTTTGAGAGAAAGCACTGGAGACTTCTAAAGTGGCCAGCAATGAGTCCAGACCTGAATCCCATAGAACACCTGTGGAGAGATCTCAAAATGGTAGTTTGGAGAAGGCACCCTTCAAATCTCAGGGACCTGGAGAAATTTGCCAAAGAAGAATGGTCTAAAATTCCAGCAGAGCATTTTAAGAAACTCATTGATGGTTACCGGCAGCGGTTGTTCGCAGCTATTTTGTCTAAAGGTTGTGCTACCAAGTATTAGGCTGAGGGTGCCAATACTTTTGTCCGGCCCATTTTTGGAGTTTTGTGTAAAATGATCAACGATTTGACTTTTTTTTTCATGCTCTTTTGTGTTTTTTCATTGCAAGCAAAATAAATGAAGATATTATTACCAAAGCATTTGTGATTGCAATCATTTTCTGGAAGAAACAGTATTTTCTGACAGAATTGCAGGGGTGCCAATACTTTTGGCCAGCACTGTAAATCCCCATCCAGGGTTTTCATTAGAAGCATTTAAAACATTATGCAGCCACCTCCTTATTCTGCTCCTACCTGACTGATAGATTGTAAGCAGGCTAGGAACAAATATTATGAGGTTAATTCATATCCACTGCATTACGGCATTCTAGATTGCCTTCAAATCTAACCCAAAATGGGGTTATCATTAGAAGCATTTGTTATGCAGCCACTTCCTTACTCTGCTCCTATCAGACTGATAGATTGTAGGAAGGCAATGAAATCATATGTTTATTTCATATCCGTTGCATTACAGCATTTTAGATTGCCCTAAGATCTGACCCTATACATTTCCATATAATATATATATTATATAATATATAATATATTCCATATATTCCATCATAGGTCGATATAGTCAAGATATTTCCCTAGCAAAATCTTCTAAGGACATGCAGACACACACTAGTAGCGTGTCCACATTGATAATAGTGGCATGCCACTCTATGCAAAAAAAGTGATGCTTTAAAGATATGGCCCCTCCCCCTCAAGGCCGTGCACTGCGCCCCATACATAATCAGGATGGGCACTGTCACCAATAACATCAGCAAGGTCTGTGCCATCATTGGGTAGAGGTACACACCATTAGCGGGCCGGAAGTCAATCCTGCTAGGTAAGGAGGGGTCAGACATTGCTACGACACCAGCAACGCTACAGCCCAAAGTGTCCAGATGCATTTAATAGTGACTCAGTGGACCCAAGCATCAGGTAAGTATAACAAGCGAAGCTATCTATAAAACAAAATAAGCAAAAATCAAAGCAGACATCACTAAGCTAATGCTTATATTCAAGTGCATGAATCCCAAATAAAGAGTGTCCAATTTTCATAATATCTGGGACATCAGATATCCTGTTTAAAACTCTGTATAGAGATATATGCACCTCATCCTACACATGAATCCAAGTCGCAGTGGCAATAATACAGGATGGTAAATGGTATTAAGACTCAGATGCAAATTCATTAATGGGAAGTAGTGATAAGAGCTGAAACCTAAAGTAATATATCATGATCCACCTCATAGGGTATAGTATATAAACACTCAGATATAAATATGCCTCTTCAGACAGTATGGTGGGACTAAACCCCCACTAAAAAAAAAAAAAATTAAATACTGCCATATAAGCTCTGTGGATTTACACAATCAGAGCGATATATACTGTACATTGGGCTTCCTTTCTAAGGATTAGATTGTCCCAGTCCCCCCCATATCTGGGCAGGTGTACCCATTCTATGGCTTGGAATTGAAAGCATTCTGCTTGCCCCTGATGTTTCTCATGGACTTGTTTAGACTTCAAGATGTCCGCCACATGCTCCCAGTTCAACAGCAAAATTATCGGGTTGTCTAGGCCAGTAGGCAAGAACACGTAATCAGGTAAAAAAAAAAAAAAAAACACCCGAGGTTTTGCAGTTGACAAAGTCAAGAATTTTATAATCTTGTTGCATCTTTACACTAGTAAATGTATTACCAACCAAAATAAAGTCACAGGCTGTGCCCCACAACAGTATGTACCATGCATCACACGTTTCAGCTACATGCCCTTAGTTGTTGGTGGTTCAAAGAACTTCTTACCACACGGTCGCTAATATTTTTAACTCTCCTATATGTGACCAATGGCTGGGGTGTGACATGCTCAGTAATATCCATATCCTCTTATATTTTCTCAGAATGTCTATAACCTCTGTATGTTTACTGTCTTCCCTCAAATGTTCCTATCAATCTAGTCATTCTCTTGCTCGTTTCTTTAGGTTTAGGAATCAATAAATCCTGTCTGTTGGCCAATTTGGCTGTATTATATATGCCTGGCGTATAACCCCCTGTGAGAAGCCCCTTGATTTGAAGCTCTCTGCCAATTCAGATGAAGGCATGATGAAATCATTAGTGGATCTACAAGTTTGCTGTATTCTTAAGAATTGACCTCATGCTATCCCCTGCTTAAAAAGGACCTTTCATCACCTCCACCAATTCAAGTTCTTAGCATCTGTTAAAAGTCACTTGTCCGATGATTCCAGTGCAGTTGGAATTTTTTTTCTAGCCTCTGCTGTTCTTGAGCAACAATTGTAGTTAGTTTTGGTGCTTGATGTGCTATTTAAGCTCTGTAATGTCATAAGGGCAGTGCCAAGCAAGGGGGTATGGGAGCTCCCATCAGAGGCAGCCTGTGTCAGAGCTCAGAATCACACTCCTTGTGTGCTCCTGCCTGACACCGGCCTTCTGACAGTACAGAGCCAAAACAGCATATCAGGCACCACAACGAACAGCATTGATTGCTCAAGAATGTTGGGGTCTAGAGAATAAAATCAAACTGTACCAGAATTAGTGGAACAGTATCTATTAAATGTAAATGTAAATATGTAAAGAACTGGACTTGTTAGAAGTGGTGAATGGTCCTCTTTAAGGGGTTAAGGGTGGCAGCTCCCCCATTCCAGTAGGCTATTAGTTGCCATCTCCTTTCTGTGTATGTATGAGTATGTAATGACCCCTCTGGAGTGAAAGTAATACAAAGATCTTAAAAAGGTCAATGATTTTTCATTGATTTCACTGGTAAATCTCAAGCCAAATAGGTTCACATTAAGTGTTGCCACAAAGTTTTCAAATTCTGATATCGACGAGGTCCATAATATCAAGACATTGTTGATATATCTTAGCCATAAGGCTATCGATGATGCCCAAGTAAGGCACTACTCACTCAGGACCACTACACTTTACCACTAACAAAGCTACAGATTGGTGAAAGTCGGTGCTGCTGGGCTCCCCATAGCTGTATCCCACTGCTGATGGAAAATGTGGTCCTCCAAGAGGAAAAAAATTACACTCTAGGATGAACCTCATAATTTATAATACATACTTATTGTGTGTGGAAAAATGAGTTCCCCTTGAGAGCAAAAATACTCCACTGCCTTCAACCTCAGATCATGATTTGGAAGAGTACACTGTCTACACATCAAGGCTTGCAAGGAATATGCCTGGCTTAACATTAATACCCTCCAGATGTTTCAACACATCTGTAGTATCCCTCATGTAAGATGGTAATCCCAGTACAAAAGGGTGTAAAATGACATCCACATACATGCTGATATTTTGCAAGAGGTTGTTTATGACTGACACAATTGGCCTTCCACGAAGAGGTGATAATCCTTTATGGACCTTGCAAAACAGTAGAAGCATAGAAAAAATTAAATTGGCATCAATCAATTCTAAACAATTAGCCTTCAACAAAATAGCACACACATCCATTGGATTCTTTGGGAGGACCAGCACTAGATAAGTTATACATCAGGGGTAGGCAACCTTTTTTGTTCGGCGTGCCGATTTCAATTAAAAAAATCAAAGTTGAGGCACTCGGAGCGCCGGTCAATAATTGTAAGTCTCACGACCTCTGCACACGGTATTATGTCACATAGCGGCCCCTGCACACAATATTATGTCACACAGCGGCCCCTGCACACGGTATTATGTCACATAGTGGCCCCTGCACTTGGTTGCCCTCCCCTGTTATACATCATGGGATGAGATGTGTTCTCAAGTTGTTTTAATTCCTCAACCACAAGATCCACAAACATATCAATGTGTGTACATTCCTCAATAGGTGGTAATTATGTCATTTTTAGGTTTCAGGTTTGTAAATGGGCCCAGACCCAGGGTTCTATGAGATTCTGCCCATAGTACTTCCAATATTTCTAGGCCCATGAAATCTTCTTCCTCTAGTCCCACTAATTGACACATGCCTCTATTATGATCGCTATAATTTTTTATTCATTTGAGCTTGCATGCAGATGAATGAACAGATGAATATCCTTCAAGGACCACATTTCCCTCCACTTTCCCCCCCTATAGGTGTGTACCTCTGCCCAGTGTTGGCACAGATGTTGCTGATGTCATTGATAATGTTGCAGGTGCTGATTGGGCAGGGGGAGAATTACCCCAGCCCAGTGAAGGCATGGATGTTGCTGATGTCATTTGTAACGGTGCACATCCTAATTGGGTGTGGGGGCGGAGCACGGCCTTGAGGGGGAGGGGCCATATCTTTAAAGCATTGCCTTTTTTGCACAGCTATTCAATGTGGACATGCTGCTAGAGTGTGTCTCCATGTTCTTAGGAGCTTTTTGCTAGGGAAACATCTTGACTATATCTAACCCTGATGAAATATAATATATGGAAACGCGTAGCGCAAGATCTTATGGCAATCTAGAATGCAGTAATGCAAAGGGCATGAAATAATCCTAAAATATGAGTTCATAACCTTCTTACAATCTATCAGTCTGATAGGAGCAGAGTAAGAAAGTAGCTGCATAACAAATGCTTCTAATGATAACCCCATTTTGGGTTAGATTTGAAGGCAATCTAGAATGCCATAATGCAGTGGATATGAATTAACCTCATAATATGTGTTCCTAGCCTGCTTACAATTTATAAATCAGGTAGGAGCAGAATAAGGAGGTGACTACATAATGTTTTAAATGCTTCTAATGAAAACCCTATTTTAATTCTTACTACTCTGGATGGGGATTTAGGTACAGTCCCTCCATGAGTAATCAAGTTTACACTTGGGGAGCACAGTGGTGGATATGCGTTATTATTTTTTATATTGTTTTTATTGATTATTTACAATATAGGTTATGTTTCAAATTACTGCTAAATATTCTCAGTGAAATACATATTAGTGTGACAGGTCATCATATTGACTCACAGTGATATTAGAATAGGGAAAGCTGGGGTGACTTTAATACGGTCTTCTCCGAACAGGCAGATTGTTTGGCGATATCTCAGAGTTTGGTCTCCCGCACACAGGCCCAACTTGTGTTGGCTGATTTGTTCCTATGCCCTATACGACCTTTGGCGAGTGGATAATCCTACAGCACGTTCTTACACCTTCTTTTCCAACCCCCCTTAATACGCACACCCGCATTGACTATTTCTTTGGGAATGCCCCTGCCCTTTGCTTGCTTGGCCGTCTCTCCTGGTCTGACCACACCACGGTGGTGGTCACTCTGCCCTCTACATCGGTGACCATGCGTCGCTGTCATTGGCATCTCAGCGAAACTCTGCTTAAGTCTCCGACCTCTCTTGCAGCCCTGCGCACGCACCTGACTGACTATTTCCGTGACAATCTAGACTCGGTGGACTCTCCTGCAGTCCTTTGGGAAGCCCATAAGGCGGTTATGAGGGGCTATTGTATCGCGTTAGCTTCTAGGCTTAAGAGAGATAGGCAGGCTCAGGAGCAGCTTCTCGAGCCTGCATACACTCCCTTACATCTACCCTGGCGGCGCGTCCATCCCTGGGGGTTCTTCGCCGCTTGGTATTGGCCCGAGCGGATCTCCGTGACTTGGAGACCCGTCATGTGCAGCGACTTCTCTTTTATTCTCGCCAACGGTATTTCGAGTGAGGCAATAAGTCTCACACCTTGCTGGCGAAGACTCCACGTTGCATTCTGTCCGTGATTCTTCTGGCGTCCTCCAGCATCATCCCGACGATATAGCGTTGGCGTTCCACTCTTATTATTCTAAACTATATAACTTACCCTCCCCGCGGGCATTGTGCTCCACTGATGGTCATTCTTTGTTGGTGGACTACCTGGCTGACTGGTGTTTGCCGCGTCTCTCTTCATAGGCTTTGGCCTCCATGAACTCTCTAATTACAAATGAGGAGTTGGAGGGGGTTTTGAAGGACCTTTCTAATGGTAAAACCCCAGGACCGGATGGCTTTACTTATCACTACTATAAGGGTTTCCAAAACAAATTATCTGGTCACCTCCTGACTCTCTTCAATTCCTTCCTCTCGGGTTCTCCGATCCCCCCGACTATGCTTTCTTCCCTCCTTACACTGGTTCCCAAACCGAGTAAGGATCTCCAGGACTGCGCTAATTATCGCCCGATTGCCTTGTTAAATATGGACCTGAAACTCTTCACCAAACTCCTAGCTAATAGGCTGAATGCTTGGCTCCCCCTATTCATCCATAAGCACCAGGTGGGTTTCATCCCCTATCATCAGGGCTGTGACAACACCAGAAGGACCGTGGACTTGATGGAGGTGGCCAATCACTACTGTACCCTGGCCCTCCTTCTGAGCCTGGATTGCCTAGATTGGTCATTCCTGCTCGCTACTCTGAGGGCATTTGGGTTCTCAGGACCCTTTCTTATGGCAATTCAGGCTCTCTATTCCCATTCCTTGGCGGTGGTTAGGCTTCCTCATGCCTCCTCGTCCTCCTTCTCTATTGGTAATGGTACTAGACAGGGTTGCCCCCTCTCTCCTATTATGTTCACCCTTTGTATTGAACCTTTGGCGGCCAAGATCCAGCAGGACCCTAATGTTAGAGGAATTAATGTCCGAGACAGGGAATTTAAAGTCTCCCTTTTTGCTGACGACGTGCTCCTCACTCTTACCTCCCCCATATTATACTCCCTAACTTATTACGCTTACTTGAGGCTTATAGCGACTTCTTGGGATATAGGGTGAACCCCTTGAAAACTGAAGCGCTTCCTCTTAATATCCCACAAGATCTTCTCCTTCTTCTTCGCGGGAATTACGATTTCCAGTGGCGGACATCCTCCATTCGCTACCTGGGAATCCAGATCTCTCCCTCCTAATCGACAAGTTACTTGGCTAATTACCCACAGTTATTTTGTGAATTGAGAGCCCTCCTAGATAAGTGGCAGCCTTTACCTATTTCCCTTTTGGGGAGAATTGCTGCAGTCAAGATGACTCTCCTTCCGAAGCTATTATACTATTTTGAGACGCTCCCAGTTGCAGTCCCCCAGGTAGACTTACGTAACTTACAGAAGGCTATCTTTCAGTTTATTTGGCAGACAAACGACATTGTATTCCCCGTTTTGTCATGTTGGTGAGGAGGGGGTGTGGGGGTCTGGCTCCCACATCTTTTGCACTATTATTGAGCAGCTCATCTGTGGTGCATCCCATTCTGGGCAGCTATGTCGGCATATACTAAATGGATAGAGAGTGAGAAGCTCTGGTTGGCACTTATGCATCTTAATGTGCTCTTGTGGGTCGGCGCCCCCCTGCTCCCCCCTTCCCCCTACCTACTCGGCCCTATTCGTTTCACTAGGTCTATTTGGTCTGCCTGCTGTACTAAGTTTTCCCTGATGTCCCCGCGCTCCTCCATGGTATACATATTGTATAATCCCCTCCTCCCAGATAGCCTGACTTCTACTATGGTTAAGGTGTGGTCCGAGGCAGGTCTCTTTCGAATCGCTGACATGGTTGATCCTGCGACATTGGAGCTCAGGCCCTTTGCTTACCTTACAGCTAATCTGAATCTGCTGGCTACTAAGTGGCTCTGCTACTCTCAGGTGGTCCATTTTGTTCGCTCTCTCCATGGGTCCCTTAAGGTATCACTCCCCATTGCTTTTGAAAAGATTTGCTGTGTAAGCACATCCACTAGGAGCGTTATCTTCTCAGTCTACCAGCTTCTTGCCTTCCAGGCTGTTGACTCCCCTGTTAGTCATCGCTATATGCTAATTTGGGAGGAGGCGGTGGGCAGACCCATTTCCCTGGGACAGTGGCAGATTGTGTGGTCTCGTGCTCAGAAATCCTTTCAGTGTGTGACCTTTCGAGAGATAGCCTTCTCCCTCCTTGTTGCCTTATTTTGTTTGGTTTTATATATTCTGTTATGGAAAAACTTTTCAATAAAAATTACAGTTTAAAAAAAAAAAAAAGAATAGGGAAAACTGTATTGTAGTAAATCTATTGAAGAAGATAACCGACATTTCATACAAACTGAAGTCTGTCATAGTGAAATGTGCCAAATGTATTAAACAGCACATACCTCTTAATAAACTTGGTGCATCTTGAACTGTCCTAAAGACAGAAAATTAAATCTAAGTAAAGCTAAAGCCCTAGGTTGTGGAAAATATGCTTTTTTTGTTGCAGATTTTGCTGCAGTTTTTTGAGCCAAACTAAAGGGTGGATTAAGCAGAAGGGAAAAGTGTAAGTGCTTCCTTTATAGTTCCCATTCCTTTTGTAGCCACTCCAGAGTTTTAGGTAAGAAAACAGCAGCAAAACCTGCAACAAAAGTAGCAGCTTTTCCATAATGTGGGGCATCAGCCTAAGAGTAGCTTTGCACTACAATGTGTCATTTTCTATTATAATAATGATGTCTATTGGACACTTTCTGTCCCTGTCACTTTCCCTTTAGCCCATACTACCTTTATCACCACATTTTAAAACTGGAGAGAGGAAAGTCACAAATATTTGCATAAATATAGTGTCTCTCAAAATTTACAAGTTTTATACATCAAAAAATGCAACTGCTTAAAATCTTTACTTAATGAATGTAATATTGCCTTTTTCAGAACCCATCACTACTTACCTTTCTAAAAATATTTAACCTCTCTCTCTTCTGGAATCTTTCCCTCCTCTTTCAAACATGCTGTCACAACGCCATTAATGAAGAAATCCAACTACCGACCTGTCTCTAACCTCCCTTTCATCTCCAAAATCTTGGAACACTTGGTCTTGGTCTATTCTCGTTTAATCCGCTATCTTTCCGCTAACTCTCTTCTTGACCCTTTACAATCTGGCTTCTGCTCTCTGAACTCTACTGAAATGGCCCTCACAAAAGTCTCCAATGATCTCCTGACAGCTTAATCTAATGGTGACTGTTCTCTTCTAGTTCTTCTTGATCTCTCAGCAGCTTTTAACACTGTTGATCACTAACTCCTCTTCAGTATGCTCCACATTGTCGGTCTCGCAGATACTGCCCTCTCTTGGTTCTCCTCTCTCAGACTGCACTTTCAGTGTATCATTTCCGGGCTCTGTCGCTTCCCCTCTTGCCCTTACTGTTAGAGTTCCTCAGGGCTCAGTCTTAGGCCTCCTGCTCTACTCTCTCTACCCGCGCACCTATTGGATAAACCATAACTAGATTTGGCTTCTGGTAAAATCTTTATGCTGATGACACCCAACTGTATACCTCATCCCGTGACATTACTCCTGCACTAGTACAGAATAACAGTGACTGTCTCCCTTCTGTCTCAAATATCATGTCTTCACTTTATCTGAATCTCTGAAAGACTGAACTACTGCTGTTTCCACCATCTAATAGACCTAACACTGATATCTCCATTGCAGTCTTCGGTCTTACCATAATTCCTAGGCAGTATGCCTGCTGCTTTGGGGTTATGTTTGACTCAGACCTTTCCTTCACCATCCATATCCAATCACTTGCATGCTCATGTCATCTCCACCTCAAAAACATCTCCAGAATCCACGGAAACATTAAAGAATCTTATTGTTGCCCCGATTCACTCTCAACTTGACAACTGTAACTCCCTTCTAAGCCGTCTACCCCTTACCAAACTCTCCCCTCTACAATCTATTCTGAATGCAGTAGCCAGGCTCATCTATCAGTCTAAATGCTACAGCGATGTCTCTAGTCTGTGCCAGTCAATACATTGGCTACCTACAGTGGGGAAAAAAAGTATTTAGTCAACCACCAATTGTGCAAGTTCTCCCACTTAAAAAGATGAGAGAGGCCTGTAATTGACATCATAGGTAGACCTCAACTATGAGAGACAAAATGAGAAAACAAATCCAGAAAATCACATTGTCTGATTTTTTAGGAAATTGTTTGCAAATTATTAGTATTTGGTCACCTACAAACAAGCAAGATTTCTGGCTCTCACAGACCTGTAACTTCTTCTTTAAGAGGCTCATCTGTCCTCCACTCATTACCTGTAGTAATAGCACATGTTTGAAATTGTTATCAGTATAAAAGACACTTGTCCACAACCTCAAAACAGTCACACTCCAAACTCCACTATGGTGAAGACCAAAGAGCTGTGGAAGGACACCAGAAAAAAAAATTGTAGACCTGCACCAGGCTGGGAAGACTGAATCTGCAATAGGCAAGCAGCTTGGTGTAAAGAAATCAACTGTGGGAGCAATAATTAGAAAATGGAAGCAAAAATCCCAGAACTACACGGGGGGACCTAGTGAATGACCTGCAGAAAGCTGGGACTAATGTAACAAAGGCTACCGTCAGTAATACACTACACCGCCAGGGACTCACATCCTACAGTGCCAGACATGTCCCCCTGCTTAAGTCAGTACATATCCAGGCCCGTCTGAAGTTTGCTAGAGAGCATTTGGATGTTCCAGAAGAGTATTGGGAGAACGTCATATGGTCAGATGAAACCAAAGTAGAACTGTTTGGTAGAAACACAACTCGTCGTGTTTGGAGGAGTGTGAATGCTGAGATGCATACAAAGAACTCCATACCTACTGTGAAGCATGGGGGTGGCAACATCATGCTTTGGGGCTGTTTCTCTGCAAAGGGACCAGGACGACTGATCCATGTACATGAAAGAATGAATGGGGCCATGTATCGTGAGATTTTGAGTGCAAACCTCCTTCCATCAGCAAGGACATTGAAGATGAAACGTGGCTGGGTCTTTCAGCATGACAATGATCCCAAGCACACCACCAAGGCAACGAAGGAGTGGCTTCGTAAGAAGTATTTCAAGGTTCTGGAGTGGCCTAGCCAGTCTCCAGATCTCAACCCCATAGAAAACTTTTGGAGGGAGTTTAAAGTCCATGTTGCCCAGTGACAGCCCCAAAACATCACTGCTCTAGAGGAGATCTGCATGGAGGAATGGGCCAACATACCAGCAACAGTGTGTGCCAACCTTGTGAAGACTTACAGAAAACGTTTGACCTCTGTCATTGCTAACAAAGGATATATAACAAAGTATTGAGATGAACTTTTGTTATAATTTGCAAATAAATTCTTTAGAAATCAGACAATGTGATTTTCTGGATTTGTATTCTCATTTTGTCTCTCATAGTTGAGGTCTACCTATGATGTCAATTACAGGCCTCTCTCATCTTTTCAAGTGGGAGAACTTGCACAATTGGTGGCTGACTAAATACTTTTTCCCCCCACTGAATTCACTATAGGATACAATATAAACTTATCACCCTCATCCACAAGGCTCTCCATAATGCTGCACCTCCCTACATTTCCTCCCTCATCTCTGTCTATCGCCCAACCCGTGCTCTCCTTTCACTCAAAGACCTAAGACTAACATCCTCTATTATCAGAACCTCCCACTCCCATATACAAGACTTCTCCCGAGTTGCACCATTTCTCTGGAATGCTCTATCCCAGACTATCAGATTAACCCCCAATTTCTACAACTTCAAGCACAACCTAAAGACACATCTTTTCAGACAGGCTTATCACAATTACTACTCTAAAGCTTTCCACAGTTAGAATCCCTAAAACTAACCCTCCTCTGTTCATGCTCCTGCATTATTCCATAGGAATCCAATATGTCTAGGCACCATCTGCATATACAAGAACACTGACTGATGACAGCTCATACAACTTTATTGTGTATGTGTAATGAAAATAAGCTTTATCACAAGAACAGCTGGACCACTGCTGTCACCCCCTCTACCTCAGATTGTAAGCTCTTGCGAGCAGGGCCCTCAGTCCCATTGTGTGAATAGATTTATTACTCTGTAATGTCTCATTTTGTCTGTACTTGACCCCCACAATTTGTAAAGTGCTGCGGAATATGTTGGCGCTATATAAATAAAATGTATTATTATTATAACCCATTTACAGAGCACTTTGGGGTTTGCATAAAAACAATGATACAACTGATGAAACACAAATAAAAAGGTCAGTTATAAAAAGATGTTAAAACTGATCCATTCATTTCATTGGGGTTTTGTTCAAAATTGCTTCAGTCATTGTGCATCATAATGAGCAATATCAATTGCAATGGACAACAAAATGTTGCATGGAACATTTACGGGCAGAGCATATTACATAAATTGTCTAATCTGTCATCCCTTTTACTAACAATGAAATCTCAATGGTATAACATATTTAAGGGTAATGCCACACAATGCTTACAGCTAGAGATGAGCGAATCGATTCTGCAGAAGTGGAATTCGATCCGAATTTCAGGGAATCTTCAATTCACCACAATTCCGGATTTCCTCACGCTTCAATGCATCGAATCGCATTTTTTTATAGAATGGCCGCCGCACATGTTAGGACAAGGGGGAAGGGACTCTGGGAGTGCGGGATCACCCACAATGCCAAGCGTGCAGCTAATCAGCAGCCAGCAGGACCTGTGATGTCACAGCCCTATAAAAACCCTCAGCCATTTTAGGTACAGTCATTCCACATCGCTCTTACTGTAGGGACAGATGTTGGCAGGAGCTAGGGAAAGACATAGAAAACATATAGAAGTTCAGGGAAAGAGGCTGAGCCTTAGAACTGTAGGGAAAGCATAGGGAGGAATTGAGAGAAGAATTTGAGGTGGTTGCAGGCTCATTTACAGCAAGAATTTGCAGCATAATTCACATTGCAGCAATCACTGCCGTTATACTGCTGCTCATTACTTATATCTGTGTCATCAAGGTGGAACACGACAAGCCTTTTGCAGTGCAGTACAGCAAAAAACAGTGAATTATCATACACTAATATCTTAACGTATCTGTAAAAAAAGCCTTTTTAAAGGCCTTTATTATAAGAGGCTTATTCACTGTTCTTACAAGGCATAACATAATTCAGTACTAATGTGCCAAAGCCATATCTGCACATATCTGTAAAAAAAAGCCTTTTTAAAGGCATTTATTATAAAGGCCTTTAACGTGGGGAAAGACATAACGACCATATTCTCCATTTTGTTACCAGTATAAAGTTGCAGGCAATATTTAAAAACAGTATTGTCAGTAATAATTCAATAATTCTTAGCGGTTATCATCACTTATTTAAAGGTGTTCATTAGTGTCTAAACCCATAAGGAGGACCATATTCGCCATTTTGTTACCAGTATAAATTTGCTGGCCATTTATCAATACAGTATTGTCAATAAAATTCAATAATTCTTAGCGGTTATCACTTATTTAAAGGTGTTTATTAGTGTCAAAACATATAAAAAGGACCATATTCGCCATTTTGTTACCGGTATAAAGTTGCAGGCAATATTTAAAAACAGTATTGTCAATAATAATTCAATAATTCTTAGTGGTTATCACTTATTTAATCCCTTAAGGACACAGCCCAAAAGTGCGTTAAGGACCAGGCCTTGTTTTTCAAAAAAGACATGTGTCACTTTATGTGGCAAGAACTTTGAGACGCTTTAACTTACACAAGTGATTTTGAGAATGTTTTCTCGTAACACATTGTACTTCATGTTAGTGGTAAACACTAATCAATATTTTTGTATTTATTTATAAAAAAATAGGATATTTGATGGAAATTTTGAAAAAAAAAAAAAATCGCAATTTTCAAAATGTGAAATTCTCTGCTTTTCAGACACATAGTCATACCACCCAAATACATTAATAAATATTATCTACCATATCTCTGCTTTATATTGACATCATCTTTTAATCGTCCTTTAATTTATTTTGGATGTTAGAAGGCTTACAAGTGTAACAGCGATTTTGCAGATTTACAAGAAAATTTCCCAAACTAATTTTTTTGGGACCACTTCAGTTCTGAAGGGGATTATAAAGGCCTATATATTAGAAACCCCCATAAATCACCCCATTTTCAAAACTGCACCCATGAAATAATTCAAAACAGCATTTGGGAAGTTTGTTAACCCTTTAAGCATTTCACAAGAATTAAAACGATATCGAGGTGAAATTTAGACATTTCATTTTTTTCCACTAATCCCTTCATTTAGCCCTAAATTTAACACATTCACAAATGGTTAAAGGAGAAAATGCATCTCCCAGTTTATTATACAATTTCTCCAGAGCACAGAAATACCCCACATGTGTGTGTAAACTGATGTTTGGGCATTCGGCAGTGCACAGAATGGAAGGAGTGACACTGGACGTTTGAAAAGCAGATTTTGCTGGAATAGTTTTCAGGTGCCATGTCTCATTTGCAGAGTCCCTAGAGTACCAAAACAATGGAAACCCCCTAAAAGTGACCCCATTTTGGAAACTACACCCCTCACAGAATTCATCAAGGGGTATAGTGAGCATTTTGACCCCACAGCTGTTTCACAGATTTTACTAACATTGGGATGTATAAATGAAAAATTACTAAAACGTCACTTTATCCCCAAAGTTTTCATTTTCACAAGGGGTTAAAGGAGAAAAAGGACCCCATAGTTTGTTAAAAAATTTCTCCTGAACACAGCAATACCCCATATGTGGTCGTAAACTGCTGAATGGGTACATGGTGGGGCTCGGAATGAAAAGAGCGCTATTTTGCTTTTGTAGGGCAGATTTTGCTGGAATAGTTTTCAGGTGCCATGTTGCATTTGCAGAGCCCCCAAAGTACCAAAACAGTGGAAACCCCCTAAAAGTGACCCCATTTTGGAAACCACACCCCTCACATAACATGTCAAGTAGTATAGTGAGCATTTTGAAACACAGCTGTTTTACAGATTTTATTAACATTGGGACATGAAAATGAAAAATTACTTTTTTTCCAATAAACTGTCAATTTAGCCCCAAATTTTTCATTTTCACAAGAGGACAAAGGAGAAAAAGCTCCCCAAAGTTTGTTACACAATTTCTCCTGAACACAGAAATGCCCCATATTTGGTTGTTATCTGCTGTTTGGGTACATGGTGGAGCTCAGAATGGAAAGAGCGCTATTTAGCTTTTGGAAGGCAGATTTTGCTGGAATAGTTTTCGTGTGCCATGTCACATTTGCAGAGCCCCTAAAGTACCAGTACAATGGAAACTCCCTAAAAGTTACCCCATTTTGGAAATTACACCCCTCATAGAATTTATCTAGGGGTATAGTGAGCATTTTGACCTCACAGCTGTTTCACAGATTTTATTATCATTGGGACGTACAAATGAAAAATTACTTTTTTTCCAATAAACCGTCCATTTAGAGACATATTTTTAATTTTTGCAAGTGGTTAAAGAAGAAAAAGCTTCCCACAGTTTGTTACACAATTTCTTCTGAACACAGAAATGCCCCATATGTGGTTGTAATCTGCTGTATGGGTACATGGTGGGGCTCAGAACGGAAAGAGCGCTATTTAGCTTTAGGAGGACAGATTTTGCTGGAATAATTTTCAGGTGCCATGTTGCATTTGCAGAGCCCCCAAAGTACCAAAACAGTGGAAACCCTCTAAAAGTGACCTCATTTTGGAAACCACAGCCCTCACAGAACATGTCAAGTGGTATAGTGACATATTTTTAATTTTTGCAAGTGGTTAAAGAAGAAAAAGCTTCCCACAGTTTGTTATACAATTTCTTCTGAACACAGCAATACACAGCCCCTAAAGTACCAATACAATGGAAACCCCTCAAAAGGGACCCCATTTTAAAAACTATACCCCTCAAGGAATGTATCAAGGGGTATTATCATTTTGAGCCTAAAAATGCTTCCTAAAAATTAATGTACAAAGTGAAAATTGAAGTTGTTGAAGAAATATCCAATTTCAGAATATGTTGCGGCCACTTTGTGGCATCAGAGACACGCACTCCTAAAACTATTAAATGGGCTATCCCGGGGACAAAAAAATTATATATGTGGGTGTAAACTGCTGCTTGGGAACACATCAGGGCTCAGAAAGGAAGGAGCACTGTGTTTTTTTAGCTTTTGGAGTACAGATTTAGAGGGACTTTCTGGACGCCATGTTGTTTTTGCAGAGCCCTGGAGGTGCCAGTAAACTGGAATTCCCCAAGAAGTGACCCCCATTTTGTAGGGGCAATTTTAGGGTCTCTGCAAATGTCACATGGCATCCAAAAACCAACAATCTAAATCTGCGCTCCAAAAGTACATAGTGCTCTTTCACATCTGCACCCTGCTGTGTGCCCAAATGTCAGTTTATGCCCACATGTATGACACTGGTATACCCAGAATAATGTACTTAGCAACACCATATGTGGGTATAAACTGCTGTTTGGGAACAGCCGGGCACAGAAGGGAAGGAGCACTATTTTGGTTTTTAGAGCACAGTTTGGTTTTTGGACAACATGTCACTTTTGCAGAGCCCTAGAATTGCCAGTAAAGTGGAATCCGCAGACTTGTGACCCCATTTTGGAAACTACACCCTTCAAGGGATTTATCAAGTGGTGTAGCGAGCATTATTAACCCTTAAGTGTTGCATTCTTTTAATTTCCAGCAATGAATGCGTAAATGATAATGAAAAGTTAAAAATAACATTTTTCCAGAGATGCGCCATTTCAGTGCCCGATATGTTGTGCCCAGCTTATGTCTACTGAGACACACAATCCAAAAACTGTTAAGCGGGGATCCCGGGCATAACAACTTTTGGAGCGTTCATCTCTGATACAAGCCGGGCACAACATATTACGCACTGAAATGATGTATTCCTGGAAAAATTGTCATTTTCACCTTTAACAATCAGCTGCGTATTCATTTATGGATACTAAATTATAGCAACACTTGGGGGTTAAAAATGCTCACTGTACCCCTGGATAAATTCCTTCAGGAGTGTAGTCTCCAAAATGGGGTGACATGTCAGGAGATATCTCTTTACTGGCGTTTCAGCTCTGCAAAAGTGCAATGGCGTCCAAAAACCACACCGTCCAAGCCTGTGTTCCAAAAACCAAATAGCGCTCCTTCCTTTCTGTGCCCAGCTGTGTCCAAACAGCAGTTTATACCCACATATGACATTAAGTACGTTATTCTGGGTACACCAGTGTTATACATGTGGGTATAAACTGCAGTTTGGGCACACAGCAGGGCACAGAAGAGAAGGAGCGCTATGTGGCTTTTGGAGTGCAGATTCAGATGTTTGGTATCTGGACTCCATGTCATGTTTGAAGAGCCTGTAAGGTACCATAACAGTGGATTCCCCAAAGGAGTGACCCCATTTTGAAAACTGCACCCCTTAAAGAATTTATCAGGGGGTGTAGTAAGCATTAGTATCCCAGACGTGAATACACAGCGGATGGGGAAATGTGAATAGGTAAGCAGTGCGGAGTGCATTGGGAACACCAAATTCCCTACTATTTCCCCAGTAGTTCCTAATATTGGGGAGGTCACTCTGGGGGTCACTTCTGGTTTATTTTCCCTCATAAGCTCTAAATCTGGTTTGTCCTCTGATATACGCTCGCACAGCTTATACATTCCCTTCCTGACGCAGCCAGATTTGTTCTAATTATTTGGCGATTTTTGTCTTCACATTGTACGAGCTATATTTCCTTTATTTCTCTGGTGATGTAGCCATATGAGGGCTTGGTGTTTGCGGGGTGAGATGTATTTTGTAATGACATCATCTTTGGGCGCCTATAACTTATTGAATAAATTTTATTAACTCTTTCTTGTTGGATAAAAAAAAAAAAAAAACATCAATTCTGGCACTGCGTTTTACCTTTTAAATTTTTCACCATGTAGCATAAAGCATAAGTAACATGTTACCTTTATTCTACGGGTCAGTACGATTATGGCAATACCTCATTTATACTGTTTTTTTTATGCGATACTAATTTTGCAGAACAAAAACCCATTTGGGGACATAAATTAATTGTTTTTGCATCGCCATCTTCTGAGATGCGTAACATTTTTACTTTGCTGTGTACAGAGTTGGTTGAGGGCTTATTTTTTGCGGGACAACCTGTGCTTTTTATTGGTACTGTTTTGGGGTATATATGACTTTTTGATCACTTTTTATGGCATATTTTGTAAGGTGAGATGGCAAAAAATCATTACTTTTGGCAAGTTTTTTCCGTTTTTTTTTCCCGACGTTCACCGTGTACGTTAAATATTGTTTCAGTTTTATTGTACAGGTTGTTACGGATGCGGCAATACCAAATATGTATTGTTTTTATTAATTTTTAGTTTTTTTTTTTTTTTATATAATTCATTTTATATAGAAAAAGGGAATTACAGCTACAGCTAACACCCGGTTCCGATGCCACCCGCTCAGATAGTGAGCGGGCGGCTGCCCCAGGGCGTATTATTATGCCCTGTTGCGCAAGGTACCAAGCACACAGGACGTAATAGTACATCCAATGTCGTTAAGAGGTTAAAGGTGTTTATTAGTGTCAAAACACATATTTGCCATTTTGTTACCAGTATAAAGTTGCAGGCCATTTTTCAATACAGTATTGTCAATAATAATTCAATAATTCTTAGCGGTTATCATCACTTATTTAAAGGTGTTCATTAGTGTCTAAACCCATAAGGAGGGCCATATTCGCCATTTTGTTACCAGTATAAAGTTGCTGGACATTTATCAATAGTATTGTCAATAATTCTGAGCCACAAATCTCTGCCTTTATCACACTTGTTTTATTGGTGTTCATTAGTGGGTGAAGAAAAAAGGGGCATATTTGCCGTTCTCTTCAAAGTAGAAAATAACAGGCCTTTTTGCCCTTTACAATTAAGTTTTTTCATCGAACAGTATGTCAGACAGAGAAGTGAGAGACCATGCACAGGGGAGGACCGCAGGCCTAAATGTTTCTGGTGCAGGCAATGGTCGCAGCAGAGTAAGGGGGTGTGGCAGAAGGGGTCATTTACAGAGGCCTGAGCTCCCAGTGTCAAGTAGCGGTCATTTCTTGACCAGCAACCCAACAGTTGTAGACTGGTTGACTTGGTCATCCAATTCATCCCAAGTCACATCAGACACCCCCAGCCAAGAGTCGGTGGGTTCGTCAGACACAACCCTTAGTTGGCATGGCCTGGCAGCAGGCCCTGTGCCCTCACCTGTCCTCAACCTGCCTCTGTCCTTTTCTGTTCCTTCAGCTAGAGAAGTACTCTTTGCTGTAGGCTCAGATCCACTACAGAGGAGAGAGGAGGAGCTACTAGAGGACAATCAGCAGCTACTGCTCAGCCAAGATGTGTAGGAGACATCCGCCGCTTCCTGCGGTAGGCGGGCAAGTAGTGACGAGAAGAGTGGCATAGGAGCTGGTGTTGAGGAGGACATCAGTGACCTGCAGAGAGTAGTGGATGACGATGTAGCCGATCATAATTGGGAGCCGGGTGACTAAGTGGCTTCATCGACATCAGGAGAAGAGGGTTGCAGCTTGCGCATGAGGCAGCGGGGGAGTTAGCAGGGTGGCAGCAGTGTGAGGTCAGGAGCTAAACGTGTCCGGGGTAGACCACCCGCTGCAGCCTACCTGCCCGGAAAGCAGTGGTGTAGAGGTTCACGGAGGCAGTGGCAGTAGCAGTCAGTTATTGCGGAGTGTTGGGGGTAAAATCACCTACTCAATGGTATGGCAGTTTTTTGTAAAGCTGCCGGGGAAGGTGAACATGACCATATGTTCAATCTGTGGACAGAAGGTGAAGCGTGGCCAGGGTGCCAATGTTGGCACCGCAGCCCTGAGCCAACATATGTAGCATCACCATAAAGTGGCCTGAGAGAGCCGTGGCTCCAATGTGGTGGTCCAGCCTGCCGCAGCAACCACTGCAGCACCCAGTGGCACGCACCCCATTTCAGGCAGTCAAGGCTCCACTACCTCAGCTGAAGGAAGCTGAGTGTCCTTCCCATCATCTGCTGGTCATGATGCTCCTGCTCCACCTCCTCCTCCTAGTCAGTTATTGTGTCAGCAATCCATCACAGAATCTATATCTAAGAGACAACAGTATTCATGCAATCATCCAACAGTGCAGAAGCTGAACGTGCTCCTGTCCAAGTTGCTGGTGCTGCAGTCACTCCCTTTCCACTTGGTGGACTCTGCACCTTTCAGAGAACTGATGGCTTGCACCTAGCCGAGGTGTAGAGTTCCAAGCCATCATTTCTTTGCCAAGAAGGCAGTACCAGCCCTGCACAAATATGTACAAGAGAAGGTGGGCGTCCTTGACCCTGTCGGTGTCTGCCAAAGTGCACGGCAGCGCTGACGTGTGGAGCTGTACCTATGTTCAAGGACAATATATGTCATTTATAGCCCACTGGGTTAATGTGGTGCCTGCCCAGACACACTAGCAACTTGGACAGGTGACGCAGCTTCTGCCTCCTCGTTCTCATGCTGTTGGTCCTGCAACAATGTCCGCCTCATTCTCCACTGTCTCCTCAGCCTCCACTGCAGGAACAATTCCCAATGCTCCTCCAGTATACCACATGTGCAGGGCACAGCGGTGTCACGCTGTTCTACACCTCGTTTGCCTGGGCGAACGAAGTCACACAAGTGAGGAACTGCTCCATGTCCTCAATCAAGAAATCGAATCCTGGCTTTCTCCAAAAAAACTTAAAATTGGAACAATGGTGACCGACAACATGGTGTCGGTGCTACGTCAAGGAGGACTGAGCCATGCACTTCAGCCACTCGTACACTGCCAAACACACCCTCCTTGAGCTGCAGCAGCAGAACAGCCTCCCACAACATAGTCTGATATGCGATGTTTCCACCCGTTGGAATTCAACCCTCCATATGTTGGATTGACTATATGAACAGAGAAAAGCCATAATCGATTTCTTGATGATCCAAGCGGACAGAGGTACTCCACTGTGTAACTTTAACGTTAGCCAGTGGCAGCTCATGCGTGACACCTGCCGTTTGTTAGTTACCTTTGAGGAGGCCACTTTGTTAGTCAGTCGCCAGGACTACAGGATGAACAACATCATTCCACTGATTCATATCATGGAAAAGATGCTTATCAATCTGGCTGGTCAGGGGACTGGAGATGTGGCGTCTACATCTCAAGGCCACATGAGCCCTGTGGGGGCTGAACTGGAGGAGGAGGAGGAGGACGACATTGGAGCACAAACAATGCGTAGCCAAATGGGTGGAGAGGAGGAGCAGCAGCAACCAGTTCAGCCATAGGGAGATGAGGAGGATGAGGAGAAGACCCAGACACAACGTTGGCAGTATGCAGTGGAGATGGATGCAGGGAGTCCCTCGGAGTCACTTGCGCAAATGGCCCGATGCATGCTGAATTCTTTGTGCAGTGACAGCCGAATTGTCTCAATTCGGCAGAGGGATGACTACTGGCTTTCCACCATGTTAGACCCTCGCTACCTGGGAAAATTGGGGGCTTTTTTTTTTTACACCCGCTGAGAGGGAGGACAAACTGAACTACTATAGAGACATGCTATGTAGCAAGTTGGCCGCTGCCTATCTGCGCCATTGTCCATCCTCTCGCTTGTACGGAGCACTCAACTTGCACTGGCATGGCAGCTGTGGGAGGGGGTGGTGGTGGCAGGAGCAATATCAGCTCCATCAGCAGCAGCCTGAGTCTAGAGTCACTGATGAGCAGCTTTCTTCAGCCGCATAGCGAAGAAGCTGCTCATCAGCAGCTAGACACAGAGCAGAAGTTGAACCAGCAGGTGGTGGCATACTTAGAGTGCACCTTGCCACCCGTCATCGAAGATCCACTGGACTACTGGGCAGCCAAACTGGATTTGTGGCCGCAACTGGCTGAGTTTGCCCTGGAAAAGCTGTCCTGCCCGGCCAGTAGTGTGGCATCAGAGCGGGTGTTTAGTGTGGCGGGGTCATAGTTACCCCAAGGAGAACTTGCTTGTCCACCCAAAATTTGGAGAGACTGACCTTTGTGAAGATGAGAGACTGTTGCTACCTACACATTATATCACCTTGCCACTCTGTGGCCTACTCACGCTGTTGCCACCTCCTCATATGCCACTGGGTGACTGTATGGCCTCCTAAGGCTGTTGCTACCTAAACATTATATCACCTTGACACTCTGTGGCCTACTCCTGTGGTGGCAGGAGCAATATCAGCTCCATCAGCAGCAGCCTGAGTCTAGAGTCACTGATGAGCAGCTTTCTTCAGCCGCATAGCGAAGAAGCTGCTCATCAGCAGCTAGACACAGAGCAGAAGTTGAACCAGCAGGTGGTGGCATACTTAGAGTGCACCTTGCCACCCGTCATCGAAGATCCACTGGACTACTGGGCAGCCAAACTGGATTTGTGGCCGCAACTGGCTGAGTTTGCCCTGGAAAAGCTGTCCTGCCCGGCCAGTAGTGTGGCATCAGAGCGGGTGTTTAGTGTGGCGGGGTCATAGTTACCCCAAGGAGAACTTGCTTGTCCACCCAAAATTTGGAGAGACTGACCTTTGTGAAGATGAGAGACTGTTGCTACCTACACATTATATCACCTTGCCACTCTGTGGCCTACTCACTCTGTTGCCACCTCCTCATATGCCACTGGGTGACTGTATGGCCTCCTAAGGCTGTTGCTACCTAAACATTATATCACCTTGACACTCTGTGGCCTACTCACGCTGCTGCCACCTCCTCACTCTGCCACTGGGTGACTGTATGGCCTCCTCACGTTCCTGCCACCTCCTCACTCTGCCACTGGGTGACTGTATGGCCTCCTAAGGCTGTTTCTACCTACACATTATATCACCTTGCCACTCTGTGGCCTACTTACATTGCTGCCACCTCTGCACTCTGCCACTGGGTGACTGTATGGCCTCCTTATGTTGCTGCCACTGGGTCACTGTATGGCCTCCTCATACCACTGCCACTGGGTCACTGCAGAATCGAACTTTTGAGAAATTTGCTCATCTCTACTTACAGCCATAGCATAGCAACACGGGCTGGGGCCATAGATTCTTTCACTTATAGGTAAGTGAAACATTAAATAATTACAGCCTATTTCTCATGGTTGGTCATATGGTAACAGCAAAACTGCACAGCCATTAATGAGATAGAGCCCATAAATAATAAGTGTTTTACATAACGGTAAGTGAAAGCAGCCCGGAGTGCCGATATACTGGGGCATGGAGCACCATGTGGCAGCAGCCTAAGGGTTGTAACACATGGGGTACCTGCATACGGCTATGGTCCTTGGCTGCCGTTATATCTTCCATGTAAGTGAAAGCACTGACTAATTTCAGCTAGATATCATTACTGGCCAAGCAAAAACAGAAAAGCCGCACAGCCAGTAATTAAATCTAGCTGAAATTAGTTGGGGCTATCACTTACTTTGAAGTGAAATCAATGGTGGCCAGGGGCCAGATGTGACTATCGCTACATCCAGGTACCCCATGTGTCACCACCCTTACAGATCAAAACCATGGCTGTCATAGGTAATACTTATTTTACCTAACAAGTATCACATGGATTAACTGATTTTTTTTTTCCCATCACTTGAAGTGAATGGGATAATTAATGTAAAATCTATTGTGTCTGATGAGAAATTTTGTCATCTGTTCCAAGACAGCACAGTTACAGATATAGTTATTAACAAGAATGTATGGAAATAGTTCAAACATAACTAAACTTTCAAAAATTTTTGGTTTTCTGGCAGCATTTCTGTTACATTTTGTAATAAACGTTATTGACAAATTTTGTCTCCTTTCTGTGAATCCTGCATTTCTTTATTCTTTCCATTGCTTAGCTATTGAGAGCTGTACCCTGCTTCTCACTATGCACAGTGAAGAGAAAATGAAGGAGGGGGAGGGTCATTTCAAACAGTTGTATCTTGGGCATTATAAAACAGAAACTTGTTATTGGTGTCTACCTACGGTATATGATTCCCAGAAAGAGGTATGTTTGTTTAGTGCAAAGTCTCATATGAATTAAGTTGCCTTTTTGTGGTACAGGGGCTTTAACAAGTTTTATCAATCATGTATACGAAGAACCTCAAATTTATACTGTATGTATACATAATAATAAAAGGGGTTTTCAGGGAAAAAAATATTTTTCAAAAAAAGGTCAGTTTATGCTATTATTAAGTTGGTAAGTGCAACCAAATACCTTTAGCGGTGTTTTGAGTAATTTCTGGGTTTCTCTGGGAGCTCCTGGCATCTTCTGCATTTGTTTACATGGGTAGGTTCCTGTTATGTTTTCCTACAACTAACATGATGCCTTGCGCTTCACTCAGAGCTGACTCACACTACCTCCCTCTCTCTCTCACTCCCTCCCTCTCCCTGTCTCAAACCCCCTCACTGTCTCCCTAGCTAGCCCACCCACTACTAGCCCTTCCAAACTAATTCAGCCCACACCCCCCACCCCATCATACTTACCTGTCTTCCTGTCCAGATCTTCTGGGCACAGGACCTCACTTCCTTCTGTGGGGCCGGCTCCTCCTCTTCTTGATGTCTGACCAGCGCCTGGACAGAGCTGGAGTGCCGGCATGCGTTGTACCCGTCACTCCGGCTCTATTGCGCAGGCGTGGGTGGCTGGCAGATGTCTGCCAGCTTCCCATGCCTGCGCAATAGAGCTGGAGTGCCAGCTACAGCTATAAAAAAGAGGAGGAGCCAGCCCCCCTGAAGGAAGTGATGTCCAGTGCCCAGAAGATTTGGACAGGAAGACAGGTAAATATGATGGGGTGAGGATGGGGTGGGGGTTAGTATAGGTGATGTTCCGTTTGTGGAAACAGGGAAACTGAACATCAATGGAAAACCTGAGCATGTGCCTGGGGCGGTCACATGACTTCAGTTCCATATAAGAATCCCTACTGTATTTTAAACCTCTGATATCTCTGATAATAATACAGGTAGAAAGTGTCTACATACAGTGGGGAAAAAAAGTATTTAGTCAGCCACCAATTGTGCAAGTTCTCTCACTTAAAAAGATGAGAGAGGCCTGTAATTGACATCATAGGTAGACCTCAACTATGAGAGACAAAATGAGAAAACATATCTCGAAAATCACATTGTCTGATTTTTTAAGAATTTATTTGCAAATTATGGTGGAAAATAAGTATTTGGTCAACAACAAAAGTTCATCTCAATACTTTGTTATATATCCTTTGTTGGCAATGACAGAGGTCAAACGTTTTCTGTAAGTCTTCACAAGGTTGGCACACACTGTTGCTGGTATGTTGGCCCATTCCTCCATGCAGATCTCCTCTAGAGCATTTTCTGATTTTTTAAGAATTTATTTGCAAATTATGGTGGAAAATAAGTATTTGGTCACCTACAAACAAGCAAGATTTCTGGCTCTCACAGACCTGTAACTTCTTCTTTAAGAGGCTCCTCTGTCCTCCACTCATTACCTGTAGTAATGGCACCTGTTTGAAATTGTTATCAGTATAAAAGACACCTGTCCACAACCTCAAACAGTCACACTCCAAACTCCACTATAGTGAAGACCAAAGAGCTGTGAAAGGACACCAGAAACAAAATTGTAGAAATCAACTGTGGGAGCAATAATTAGAAAATGGAAGACATACAAGACCACTGATAATCTCCCTCGATCAGGGGCTCCACGCAAGATCTCACCCCGTGGGGTCAAAATCATCGCAAGAATGGTGAGCAAAAATCCCAGAACCACACGGGGGGACCTAGTGAATGACCTGCAGAAAGCTGGGACTAACGTAACAAAGGCTACTGTCCGTAACACACTATGCCGCCAGGGACTTAGATCCTGCAGTGCCAGACGTGTCCCCCCTGCTTAAGCCAGTACATATCCGGGCCCGTCTGATGTTTGCTAGAGAGCATTTGGATGTTCCAGAAGAGTATTGGGAGTAATGGTCAGATAAAACCAAAGTAGAACTGTTTGGTAGAAACACAACTCGTCGTGTTTGGAGGAGAGTGAATGCTGAGTTGCATCCAAAAAACACCATACCTACTGTGAAGCATGGGGGTGGTAACATCATGATTTGGGGCTGTTTCTTTGCAAAGGGACCAGGACGAATGATCCGTGTACATGAAAGAATGAATGGGGCCATGTATCGTGAGATTTTGAGTGCAAACCTCCTTCCGTCAGCAAGGGCATTGAAGATGAAATGTGGCTGGGTCTTTCAGCATGACAATGATCCCAAGCACACCGCCAGGGGAACGAAGGAATGACTTTGTAAGAAGCATTTCAAGGTCCTGGAGTGGCCTAGCCAGTCTCCAGATCTCAACCCCATAGAAAACCTTTGGAGGGAGTTGAAAGTCCGTGTTGCCCAGCGACAGCCCCAAAACAACACTGCTCTAGAGGAGATCTGCATGGAGGAATGGACCAACATACCTACAACAGTGTGTGCCAACCTTGTGAAGACTTACAGAAAACGTTTGACCTCTGTCATTGCCAACAAAGGATATATAACAAAGTATTGAGATGAACTTTTGTTATTGACCAAATACTTATTTTCCACCATAATTTGCAAATAAATTCTTAAAAAATCAGACAATGTGATTTTCGAGATATGTTTTCTCATTTTGTCTCTCATAGTTGAGGTCTACCTATTATGTCAATTACAGGCCTCTCTCAAGTTTTAAGTGGGAGAACTTGCACAGTTGGTGGCTGACTAAATAATTTTTTTATTTATATGAAGCTGCAGCTGCTTCCAGTCCTAGCTGTATTTTCAACCAGTGATATCTCTGGAAATCATATAAAACACAAAATTTAAACACCACATCTCAGTGTGAACAGACACAAGCTACTATGACAGTGAAATTTTCTCTTCATTACACTCAAGCCTGTAGACAGTGAGAAGCAGGGTGCAGCTCTCAATAGATTAAAAAGATCCCAAATCGCTTTTCACAGAAAGTCTGCATAAGTTTCCTCTGCGGACTTTCTGCTTCAATTATACCTATAGGGTATAATTGACATGCTGCGATTTCCAAAACCGCAATGGTTTTGGAAATCGCGGTATTTCCGCTGTGCATATTTTCCTGCAATGTATGGATGTGATTCGCTAGACTCCCAGCCACTTTCCAGGGACTTTAAAATGCGGCGCTTACATTACGTGGGGCCCCGGCCTAAAAGTTTATGTATTTTTCTGTATTATAGATATTGCTGATACTTGTAGTTGGATGATTCTGTTTAGTATTTTTTTTTTTTTTTTTTGCTTACACTGTCAAGGGTGGCAACAAAGAGGATGATCAAGATGGCAATGTGCAGGGCAGTAACACCGAAAAGTAAAAGGCTCATGTTCAGATCTTCTGTTGGAAGCCTGCAAAAAAAATAAAAAATAAAAAAAAATAAATCAATGACTAAACAACGTAAAGATCATAAACAAGCACATACAGAGATCATGTTTGTGTAACCACAGTATCATATATCATATGTTTGCAGCTTCATAATTGGATTTACTGTACATCAGGTATTAATCTGATCAATGAATGTCCTTCCCTAGTTTCTATAGAGTTATAGGCCTATCAAAATTATAATAACACAAAATACTTAAACACTGATTTACAAATAATCTGTAAAAGAGCATATCTAACTTTTTGGGAGACTTTAACAGATAAGCTGCCATATGCGTGTACAATTTCTGGCCAGTATATGTCATGTATTCTGTATTTTACAGCACTATACAACATTACCAAAGGATAATCTGCTAGAAACAGGCTCCAAAGTTCCATCAGAAGACCTTTGAGTCAATCACTTGCTACTATAGGTCTATTTCTAATCTGTTTATTCTTAAATAACCAGTTTAAATGTATTGATAATATGTTGTGTGTTCACAATGATGCAACAGCAATTTAATAAATGGCAACCCTTGTATATATCTGCTATTAGGACATATGGATATGAATGAGAGGGTTCCCTGCTTAGGACTCACCTCTAGGAGCCAGAAAAGAGACATCCTCTGGCTGACTTATTGGGGGTTATTTACCATCTGCCCTTTTTTTGGCCATATTTTTTGCAGATGTGCCTTTTTTTACACTAGTTTTACAATGTAGGCGCACCTCCTTGTTTAGATGCACTTTAACACTTCAGTACCGGGCCAATTTCTCGTTCAGGACACATTTTCGGTTTTTTTTTTTGTATGTGCTGTTTTGAGGGCTATAACATTTTTATCATTTGTGTTATTCAACTAATTTATGCGTCTTTTTGTGGTGACACATAGGGCTTTATTTTTATGTTTTAAAAATTTTTTTTATATCCAGGAAAATATAAACAAAAGATGGAGGAAAATGTTTCTGTTTTTCACTTTTTTTTAATTTTTTTTATTTAATAGCACAAAGTGCTACTAAAAAATTTAAAAATATTTTTTCCTCTCCGTTATGGAAATTTTTATTTTGTACTGTGTCATAAGGGATGGGGCTAATAGCTGTAATAAGGGCGTGTTATTGCCATTTATTATTATTATTATTATTATTATTATTATTATTATTTTACTTTATTAATTAATTAATTTATTTAATTTTCTGTTTATTTTATTTTTTTTACATTGTGTCCCCATAAGGTCATAATGGACCTCTGGGACATCTGATCACTGTTTGTATTGGTGGGGGAGGCTGATTTCCCTTGTAACTGGGGCTGATACATTTAGCCCCAGTTGCAGGAGGAATACAGCCTTCTGCACATAGCTACAGAGCTGATCTGAGAGGCTCTAACAGCCTCTGATCCCAGTGGATCACGTGACTACCGGGTCAGAAGGGAGTCGCATCATGGCGGTTACTATAGCTGTGTATACAGCGCTCATTGAGCGCTATGTACACAGCGATCAGGAAGACAGGGACGGTAATAAACCTTACCTGCCTTCTCTAGAGGAGCTCCAGCTGTAGTTACAACCTCTTTCTGCAGCTGCACGATTTCGTGCAGCTGCTTAAAACTGCAAGGACATACCGATACGCCCTTGCAGAAAAACATAACCACTTCCGGTTGTATATACTCTATGGGCAATCCGGAAGTGGTTAATAAACTATGTGTACTTTGCCCCTTTTTTGTTAATAAGGCGTAATTGCCCATTTTTAATTCTGTCTGACCTGATGGGCTTTTTGTTGCTGCCCATGTACTGGGATGCATTTGTGCCTTTTTTGCCCCTTGCCACAAGTCTTAAATACAGTGTGAAAAGGATCTCCATTTAGGCCTCCATACACCCTTTTACTGACAAAAAGCAAAAGTCGCAAGGGCAGCATAACATTTCAAAAAAAAAAAAAAAAAGGCACAAATGCCTCATAAATAAAGCACAGGGCAGAAAAAGACCACATTATGGCATTTTTAAAGATGGCAGCCGCTCTGCAGTAATGTACAGCGGAGACCCATAGCTAATGCTCTGATCACGGGCATTGCACTTAACGGTGGCCCCCTGAAGTTAAAAAAATTTTCCCCCAGGGCCAGGCCCCGTACCTTTTGCAGGACAGCTTCTTCATGGCAAGTTCGCAGGAGCAGTCCTGTTCCTATGACAGCTGGGAGCCTTCTGAAGATTCCCAGGCCTGTCATAGGAATAGAACTATGCTGGACTATCATCAGTCTCAGTAGTTATGTAGTGAATCTCCCATAGACTGCAATAAAATAGTTAATAAAAAGTATTTAAAAATATATATAAAAAAATAAAAAGTAAAAATTCAAATCACCCCCCTTTCCCCAGATTTGAAATAAAAATAAATAAACAAAAACAAACATTTTTAATGCGATTTCTCATGGAGACTCCAAGAGCAGGGAGCATTGTGGAGCAGGGGAGTTAGTGGCTGCCATATAGGTGCTCATCCACAACATCCACAAAGGTCGGTTCTTTGTACAAACATGGGGAGAACATAGAAACTCCGTGTAGATCAAGTGGTCAAAACATCAGACATTCACCAAAATTTTATAACTAAAAAGTACATCTGACCCCACAAATAAGACTCCTTATGCATGGAGATACAAAAAAAGTTACGGGTGTCGGAATATGTCTTGGAATATATACAAGAAATTTTGGATTTTTTTTTTTTTAAATTAAAAAAAGATATAAATTTGGTATCTCCAAAATTGTACCGACCCATAGAATATATGTGACATGTCATTTTGGCTGCACAGTGAATGTTGTAAAAACAAAGTCCGTAAGAAAGTCGCATAAACACACAGTTTTTCTCCAATTCCCCCCCATTCAGAATTATATTTCCAGCTTCCCAGTACATCGTACAGAAAATTAAATGGTATTATTATGAAGTACAATTTGTTGCGAAAACATTAAGCCCTGATATGGCTCTGTGGTTGGAAAAATAAAAGTTATGGGGTTTGGAATGTGGGAGTCAATAACGAAAATCGAGAAATGCCTGAACCGGAAAGGGGTCAAAGATCATCTATATTAGATTTGCGGGGGTCCGACACCTGGGACCCCTGCAGGTCACCGGTATCAAGACAGCGTAGTTCGCAGTACTGTTTACAAACAATACTTAACCGCGCTGTCTCGTACTGGTGACCTGCAGGGGTCCCGGGTGTCAGACCTCCGCAGATCTAATTTTGATAGCCTAACCTAAGGATAGGCCATCAAGGTTAGAAACTGGATAGCCCCTTTAATGACTTGCAATGTAATTCAGGGAAAATGTGTAGTCAGAAGCTTTTGCCCCTCAGTATCAGCTTCTTCCCTCCAACAACAGCAGATTGCTGGGATTTAATGATAGCTTCATAGAAAAACCCCTATAAGGCTAAGGCCCCATGCAACAAAATGCAGTTAAAAAATGCTCCAGTGAAAATTAGTTTTGCTGCATTTCTCTCTTCCCCAGTAATTATTTAAGGAAAATGCTTGCAAATTCGCACCTAAGATTAACATGCGGTGTTTTTCAAACTTGCAGGTTTTTTTGGGGTTTTTTTTACAATGTGTGGATGAGATTAAACAAAATCTCATTGACTTTGCTGGTTCTGTAAAATGCAGAGTTTTTTCCTGCTGTTTCCGATGCAGAAAATGCACTGCGTTTCCACTATGTGGGGCTTTAGCCTACATAGTGCATAGCCTACATAGCCTGCATATGTTCTGTATAACTGAAAGATGGGCCTAAGGAACCCTTGTGAAGCCGAAAAGTCTATTTGTTATAGTAGTTAAATGAAACTGTCATATATTACAAGCTTACACAAATACACTAAAACTGCATTTAATCTAACATATAACCTTCTAAATCATCTGCCTTTATTTCCAATCTATGTAGATTTAAAGGGGTATTCCCATGAACATAATCATACAGTCATATGAAAAAGTTTGGGCACCCCTATTAATCTTAATCATTTTTAGTTCTAAATATTTGGGTGTTTGCAACAGCCATTTCAATTTGATATATCTAATAACTGATGGACACAGTAATATTTCAGGATTGAAATGAGGTTTATTGTACTAACAGAAAATGTGCAATATGCATTAAACCAAAATTTGACCGCTGCAAAAGTATGGGCACCTCAACAGAAAAGTGACATTAATATTTAGTAGATCCTCCTTTTGCAAAAATAACAGCCTCTAGTCGCTTCCTGTAGCTTTTAATCAGTTCCTGGATCCTGGATGAAGGTATTTTTGACCATTCCTCTTTACCAAACAATTCCAGTTCAGTTAAGTTTGATGGTCGCCGAGCATGGACAGCCCGCTTCAAATTATCCCACAGATGTTCAATGATATTCAGGTCTGGGGACTGGGATGGCCATTCCAGAACATTGTAATTGTTCCTCTGCAGGCCTGAGTAGATTTGGAGCTGTGTTTTGGATCATTGTCTTGCTGAAATATCCATCCCCGGCGTAACTTCAAATTTGTCACTGATTCTTGTACATTATTCTCAAGAATCTGCTGATACTGAGTTGAATCCATGTGACCCTCAACTTTAACAAGATTCCCGGTGCCGGCAAACAACTCAATCTTTGTTTCATGAGTCCACAGGACCTTCTTCCAAAATGAAGCTGGCTTGTCCAAATGTGCTTTTGCACACCTCAGGCGACTCTGTTTGTGGCGTGCTTTCAGAAACGGCTTCTTTCGCATCACTCTCCCATACAGCTTCTCCTTGTGCAAAGTGTGCTGTATTGTTGACCGATGCACAGTGACACCATCTGCAGCAAGATGATGCTGCAGCTCTTTGGAGGTGGTCTGTGGATTGTCCTTGACTGTTCTCACCATTCTTCTTCTCTGCCTTTCTGATATTTTTCTTGGCCTGCCACTTCTGGGCTTAACAAGAACTGTCCCTGTGGTCTTCCATTTCCTTACTATGTTCCTCACAGTGGAAACTGACAGGTTAAATCTCTGAGACAACTTTTTGTATCCTTCCCCTGAACAACTATGTTGAACAATCTTTGTTTTCAGATCATTTGAGAGTTGTTTTGAGGAGCCCATGATGCCACTCTTCAGAGGAGATTCAAATAGGAGAACAACTTGCAATTGGCCACCTTAAATACCTTTTCTCATGATTGGATACACCTGGCTATGAAGTTCAAAGCTCAGTGAGGTTACAAAACCAATTTTGTGCTTCAGTAAGTCAGTAAAAAGTAGTTAGGAGTATTCAAATCAATAAAATGATAAGGGTACCCAAATTTTTGCACTGGTCAAATTTTGGTTTAATGCATATTGCACATTTTCTGTTAGTACAATAAACCTCATTTCAATCCTGAAATATTACTGTGTCCATCAGTTATTAGATATATCAAATTGAAATGGCTGTTGCAAACACCCAAATATTTATAACTAAACATGATTAAGATTAATAGGGGTGCCCAAACTTTTTCATATGACTGTATCTATATTTGTAGATAATTAAAAGTTAAACATTTTTGCAAATATAAGTAGTTAAAAATTCAGCAGAGTTTTAAAGATTTTCTCTAACCATCTTAGTGGTGACATCTGCTGTCTAGATTGGTTGCCAATGGATATGACCACAAATGCAGAAACTTTCTATGGTCTGGGACTTGTCAAAAACCCAGCCATGATGTCCTTTTTGTAGCTGGGTTATCAGACAGGGACACTACATGTATGAGAAGATATCCTGGCCACAATAAGAACTTCATGACTGATTTTCTGACCTTAGAAAGGTCCTGCATTCATGGCCGTATCCAATGGCAACCGATCTAGAGACAAGACTGTCACCACAAGATATTTAGAGAAAATCTTTAAAAACTCTGCAAAATTTTTAATTACTTATATTTGCAAAAATGTTTAACTTTTAATTATCTACAAATTTTAAAATGGTTATCGTCGTGGGAATACCCCTTTAACTCAGTCACACTCACAAATGTCATTTTCCATTAGATACTATAAATTTAAGTTTTACGGAGTAGCTGACTAAAAAGCATACAATCTAATTAATCTTGCACGGTTTATGAACAGAATATATGAGCGTGGACATAACTCTCCTTCGTACAAAGAAATTAATTTTATTACATTCAATATAGTGGTCACAACTTGTACTCAGGGTTTTGTAGTTATATATAACTGAGGAACAAAATAATGTCATATGCTTAAATTTATTCATTTCAGCTTGGCCAGCAGGGCCCAGCAGGTTCTATACAAAGCTGGAACTTTTCACTCTATTTCACATTGCGTTATGTAAATAATAAGTAATAACAATCAGAATAAAAACCTGAATAATAATAATAGCTCTTTTACAGAGAAAGTGGTCGATTACTTTTTGTTCTACTGACCACTGGTGTATGGCACTATTTATAGCAGTATGCCCACATATCTGTATTAGTGCTTGTATAACACAAAAGGGATAGCACTACTATACTCTTCCTTTGCCTTGATTTCTTCCTCTGTGTCTATTCTCTTTCCCTATACTTTCTCTTCTATTAAATAGGTTGTCCAGGATATTTTTTTGTTTCATATTAGGCTGGGGAAGGTGAAAAAAAAACAAAAACAAAAGAAACACACTCAGTTGTCCCCGGTGCTCCGTTGTCTCCCAGCACGGCCCGGTCCTGCTGCTCCACTATATTGTTTTATTGATTGGCTTCATCTGTCACATGCAACAGAGACTTCTACTGGAAGAAAACAACGGAGCAGCAGGACCGGTCCGCACTGGTAGACACGGAGCCCCGGAGACAGAGTGTTTTTTTTTTTTTTTACATTTATTTCACCTTCCCTGGCCTAAGGCTAGATTTACATTTGCACCTGCTTTCTGTTGTTCATATCCGCCATGGGACCCGAACGATGGAGAGCCCTTCCACTAAAACAGTGGTTTCACGCGGACACCCATGGACTCCATAGACAATTTATACTGAAACTGACTGAGAAAAAAGTCCTCTGTGCAGCTGTTTTCTCTCTGCTGATTCTCGTCGGAATCTACGACAGTCTCGTACGGCCTGTGGCCTTACGTACCAATCCCCGCTCCTGTCCACGACCGCTTTCTCTTCCCCTTCAGCCCTCCAGGAGGCCCTGTGCATCCCATTTCATGTTCAGCGTGATATGGAACGCACATAGCCCCCCGGAGGGCTGAAGGGGAAGCAGAGGCGGCCCTGGGCAGGTGCGGGGATTGGTAAGTAAATAGGGCCCGTTATCTGCTGGGGTTACTCCAGCAGGTAATGACCCATTTAAAAAGAAAAGTAACAGGGGCCCACCAGACCACCTGGGGTTGGGGGCTCCTTAGCAGCTGCTACTGTAGTTATTCCTTAAAGCCTCTATGTGACTGACAAAGATAGCCATAGCATTCCCATAAAGATGAATGGAGCGCAACAAACATATATGCCCCATGCTTCAATCATACAGAGAAACACGCCTAGCAGATATAAACTAATCACAGTACTTTGTAGGGCTATCAGCACAGTTTACAATGATGTATTTCTTATTCAGGACCGCTGCTCAATTATTGCAAAAATCATCCTTTTATCCCTATTGAAATGAGGAGAAAAGTGCTTTAGGGGGGGTTGCTTTCCATCAGTGGCTTTTAGGGGCATAGATTTCCATCACTGGGCATCACTATCTGCTGCTAAGCTCGTCATCAGACATGCACAGTACAGTTATTGGGTGGAGATGAGCAGTTAGAAGCAGGAGATAGTAAAGCCCATTGATGGAAAACAATACCCCTAAATCCCTTTTCTGTTTATTTGCATAGGGATAAAAGGAAAATCTTTACAAGAATGGAGCAGCGGTCCTGAATAAGAAATACATTCTTGTAAACTGTGCTGACAGCCCTACAAGGTACTGTGATCTCAATTTTGGGCTGACAGACTATCTTTAAAGGGATTGCCCATAATCTTTAAAAAAATATTACTTGCTGGAAGCTGTAGGACATGAAAAAAACTGTTTGAATGTTCCAGCGCCACCACTCCCATCCCCACTTATTCCAGTCCCCACAAAACCAGAAGTGGTGACAGCCCTTTCTCATCCACATGACTGGTGCAGCAAATTACTGGCTGGTCACAGGATGACGAACAAGACATCACTACAATTCCCTGGGGTGAATGGGAAATGGCAGAAGCAGGAGAGAGGGCACCTGTGATAGCATGGGGACATTAAAACAGAGTTTTTTCTTAAAGTTATACAGTTTTTTGCCTGGAATTATTTAAAGATTAATGTAATGTAATTATTTTGCCTCTAAGTTCTAAGCGGTGGTAAAGGTTGTGTGGGGGCACCAAACTGGATCTTTGCCCTGGGTGAAATGATACCTTAGTACAGCTTTGCATAACTAGCAGATCAATAGGGGTCTGACCACTGGGACCCCCACCAATTTAGAGAATGGGGTTCTGTTTGTCCTGTCTGAACAGGTCAGCCATCTGTGCATGCACATTGCTGTTCCATTCACAGCACAGAGCCTGGCTATCTAAGGAAGTCTCATAGAAACAGATTTCCAGGATCAGACCTGGTATAACCTATCCTAAGGTCTAACTTGCTAGGTCTAACCCATTTAAGTTCTCTGACATCAAGTAAATTGGTGATTGGAACGTACAATGTAATAGGGAAAAGCCATATGGACTTCAATGAACTAATTAGCATATTCTGTGGACATGCCATCACTTCTTATGATTGAAACGCCCTTAAAATTCAATCAGACATTTGCATTGAATGATCCCACATTCCCGCCAGCAACCTCATATATTTTTATGATCATGGAATCTCATCTAATTTAATATTTTAGGGTACCTTGGTTATTAACCATGGAATAAACACTGAAGATGTCCAATAAAGAAATACATTTCCATACATCTTTAAGGATGTCTGAAGTTTGAGGGGTCTTTATCTCGTGTCCAGAGTGGAGAACGGTTGCAAAAAGTGTCTCTCACCTGTCCAGTATTAAACAGACAAATTATTGATTTGAATGGACACTGTAATACCTTATTTCTCCTTTGGTGGTGCTGCATGGAAATTAAACACTTTCTGCCTGGTTTCCCACAGATTACAGTTAATTGCTAGTTTTAGCAGGATACTTTATAGATTATCTCTACTTGTGAGAAAGTTCTCTTAATAATAAACTTATCACAAAGAACAACCCCTTTAAAGTATTAGTTCCAAGTAGATGCAATCTTATAATGCTCAGAGTAACAAAACTATATTAAAGGAAATGAAGGTACTACAGTATTACTTCTTTCAGCAAAGTAGGAACTATTTTAAATTTGTATGCACCCTCACACCCCAAAATTTGAACGACATATTTGAACATTTCGGTGAATGCCAACTGTGAGGAGGCACAGGGGAGTTTCTAACTAACAGTTTTCATGCTAGGAAAGTATGACTATTTGTCAATTGCTCCACTGTTTACAGGAATGAGGCAAGAATGCCTCCTTGATACAGAGCCAGATGAGACCAAATATGCCCAAGGCAGAGACATTTACTAGAATCTTCAGTGTTCACGGTCACATTCATCAGTGATGAACAGTACATAAACTCTTCTTAAAATATGCAAGAAGTCACAGTAAATAATTTACTTTTAACGGTTTTCCCAGTGAAACTGCAGATCTACAAATGTATTTAGACAGTTATAGACATTCCTTTACCCGAGAAGAAAATTCAGCTCAGTTCAGCTCACTTAGCACCCAAAGCACATGCCTCACTAACCCCCTCTGCACATACTTTTCATTTATTCTACATACTGATCTACATATTGAGTAGACATGGTTGAATCAGCACACCAAGCTTGAGACTTAAAGGGCTTTTCTTGGACTAAGATGCTGATTACCCATCCTTAGGATAGGTCATCAGAATTAGATTAGTGGAGTTCTGAATAGGTCAGCTAATTGAAGGGGCTGCAGTGTTTGGACAAGTGATGTGGACTTTTCATTGGTTAGCAAGAACAAGATCATACAGTGTATAGAGATTGTGCTAGGTATTGCAGTTCAGCCTCAAACATTTGAATGGGACTGACCTGCAGCATTGCTGTGTGACCAATGATTTTCCTGAGAAGAGGAAGTGGTATTCACTCAAGTACCACAAGATCAGCTGCTTGGTGGGTCCAAGGTGTTGTATATTACCAGTCTAACACACTGGTCTATCCTAAGGATATGTCACCAACATCATAGCCCTGGAAACCCTTTTAAAGCAGTTCACATGCTTGATAAGAATGTTAAATAATTATTGGAAAAGACAATCTTTAGATTTGCTTATCATGAACTGGCTGCTATCTGGCTACATGATTCCACAAATGGTGACTTCCTATGCTAAGACACAACATGCAAGGAAGTATCCTTATAGTTCAAGTCTTATTCTATGTAATTTCTTAATTTACACTTTACTCTTAATACCTAATTTTGTTATTTGTTTCTTAATTTCCTGTGGTTTTCCAGTCACTAATCTTTTATTATAAATAGGGTCAAGGGAACATAAGAAAATAATGAAAAGGATACTCACCCCTCACCGACTGCCATACTGCTCCAGTTCTGATGCCCTGGGGTTCCCACTGATCTACACTTCTTGGTGTTTTTCAGCGCACAGGAAATGGCTGAGATGCTTGTCCATCCAAGCACTAGTTACAGTAATGACCCTTCAGAGCCAGTAAGTAGCTGAATGGGCATCTCCAGACATTTCCTACATGTGTTGGGAAACAGTGTGGCCTTAAACCCCGACTGATAATTCATCTGAATGATTAAATTTATTGCATTCTCTTGAAATCCACAAGGCAAAAGACAACTAGTAATACAGCAGACAGATAGCTAAACACAGTATGAGTATGATTATCTGAGTGTATAATCATATAGTGACTATAGGATATGTTTTGTGAAGAACCATAATTAGGTGACATAGCTTACTAGTCACTTAGCGGTTACTATAGCTGTTGAAGTCTCTTTAATAGTCCATTAACACCCTCCTATACTGGTCAATCCTGACCAGAATGGGTGCCAATCAAGTAGAAACAGGACAATTATCAGGAAAGTCCGTTTTGATAAATTCCCTAATTGTAGGGCCATCTAATTGGGCCTAAGTCACTAAGTTTTTGTTGTCAGTATTAATGCACTTCTCCACTGGAAGATTGCAAATTCGAAAAAAGCAACTGGATAGAGAATCCTGATACCTATTTCCTGGATTTACCATTATACAAGATCTCTGCCAACCTGTACCCTTTGACTACACTCCTGCCTTTTCCCTTGGTGCCAAGCATTGGTGTCTCTTGATCCACCTGGGTCAGCTGTCACCAACACTGGGACTACTCCTAGGGGTAACAACCTAATGGTCTCCTGCAGCAAAGTATAGATCATTGGAGAAAATCAAGTCAAGTCGGGTTGGTGTCACAGTGGGTACACATCTGATATATCAATTAACAAATAATCATAGACTATCAGATATATAATATCATATGTGATCATCAAACCAAATTAGCAAATGAAGATGCACATTCTTCCCATTTCCAACACTTGAAAATAAATGGTATGTTCTAATAGGCTTGGAATTTTTTTTTTATTATTGTTTTCTGCAGGACAGGCCGCTTTAAAAAAAAAAAAAAAAAAAAAAGCTGAGCGGGGCCTGTCCTGGGCTGGTTTACGAGACGTCGCATCTCAGCGTAGGCGGCGATACAATGACGTCATCGCACCGACTACGCTGAGACACAGACGTCGTGGACAAGAAGAGGCGGCGGCTGCATCAAGGCATCGCAGGTAGGTGAGGAGAACTTTTTTTTTTTTTATATATAAATAGGCCGTAACTGCTGGATTAACCCCAGCAGGTAACGGCCTTTTATTTACCTACCCCTTGTCTGCTCGTGGCCGCCTCCTCTTCCTCCTTCTGCTATGGGATGCAGAAAGGGAAGTGGATGCTGCTGTGAGCAGCCGCGGGCTCAAATACTACTATTATTATACTCCGGGTTCTTTTCAGACCCCGGAGTATAATAATCAGAGATCCAGGGGAGGTGAGGGACATAAAAACCAATGCCACTTACATCTCCTGCGATCGGTGTTACTCCGAGCAGGCTTGGGGATTCTGGTGACGTCATCAGGTCACGTCACCGGCCTGATCACGTGACGTATGTGAGCAATTAAACAGGGCCAAAAGCTGCGAGGAGTGCACAGGTGTCCAGGATAGGTAAGTAACACTGGTTTTTATGTTTGTCACCTCCCCTGGGTCTCCAATCATTATACTCTGGGGTCTGAAAAGACCCCAGAGAATAATAATAGTTCATGGGTGGGCCACTATGGGGCATAATACCGTGTGCAGAGGCCACTGTGGAGCATAATACCCTGTGCAGGGGCCACTGTGGAGCATAATACCCTGTGCAGGGGCCACTATGGAGCATAATACCCTGTGCAGGGGCCACTATGGAGCATAATACAAGTGCAGAGGCCACTATGGAGCATAATACCAGTACAGGGGCCACTATAGAGCATAATACCAGTGCAGGGGCCACTATGGAGCATAATACCATGTGCAGGGGCCACTGTGGAGCATAATACCGTGTGCAGGGGCCAATATGGAGCATAATACCGTGTGCATGAGCCAATATGGGGCATAATACCGTGTGCAGGGGCCACTAGGGAGCATAAAACTGTGTGCAGGGGTTGCTGTGGAACATAATACCGTGTGCAGTGGCCACTGCGGGGCAGAATACCGTATGCAGGGGCCACTATGGAGCATAATACCGTGTGCAGGGGCCACTTGGGCTCCGTGTGCAGGGGCCGCTGCGAGGCATAATACAGTGTGCAGGGGCCACTGCGGGCCATAATACTGTGTAATACTGTGTGCAGGGGCTGCTGTGGAACATTATAGTGTGTAAATGGGGCGCTATAAACAGGGGCTATGGCGCCTGTTTATATTATACGCTGTCTGTTTATAGTGGCCGTGTGATGTAATTCCAGCCTTGTCACATGCTGTAGATATGTACAGGACGAGACTGTAGTTACATTACATGACCGCTATGAGATGAATGACACTATGTAAACAGAGAAGCGGTCATGGCGCTTACACAGGTACCATTCAAACAGCTGATCAGTGGGGGTCCTGGATTTTTGAGCCCCACTGATTAGTTTATTAATGATCTGGAAAACCTTTTAATTAGTTTACACCTGGGGCATTATTAATAAGGAGCACTATTTATACAGGGTACACATGGACATTATTAATATAAAGATGCACTTGGGAGTATTATTCATTATGGGGGGTTATATCATATATTTTATAATTGGGGTAGCAGCAGGATGGGTGTGCAGGTGAGGACAATGTGGGTCAGGTGCCTGGAAAAGTGAGGAGCCAAAGATGTCTGTGTTGCAAACTTTACAGAGACAAGTCACAGCTGGAAGAAATGGTCATGGCGGTCCAAAGGGAAGAGAAGGGAAATGTGACCGATTAGTCAGAGACGTCACCTGTAAGTCACAAAATGTTACTACACTGTATTCATCTAAATGACAGAGGATAAATACCTGATTGATGGGGGTCTGTCTGCTGAGACCCCCATTGAACCTGAGAATTGGGTTTTTTCCCCCCCGGGTGGGGAATCCAGCCTGACCGCAGACATATATATATAGGTGTGTCACTTGGTGGATGGACGAACCCACGTGGCTCTCATTCACTTCCATGGGAGTGCCAAAGATAGCCGAAGTCCAGTACTTATCTATCTGAGGCGCTCCTATTATAGAGAATGGAGGCCACGTGGGCTCGTCCATCCACCAAGCAGAAGATGTGTGAAGTTATTGTCATTGTTAATACTGTGTTGTTGATCTGATACTGAAGTGATACAGGAAGAAAAATTCTTAAAAACTGTTTTATAACTTTGTGTATTGTGTATATTGTGCGACGATAACAGTGTGTGAAGCTAGTAGCATGGAAACTCAAATTTTTTTATTTGGGGGGGCGTCTTTTTATAGTCCACCTCAGGCAGTAAAGAGGCTAGGTTCACCACCGATTGGGACCTTAGATGTATTATGTACTTGACGGTCCCTAGCTCGGATTTGTTTTCCCTAAACTATATCCCATTGCTTGCTAAAGTATCTTCATGGCTAGCACAATTCTCGAAGCTCATGATTTCCATGATTAGAATCGCTATTGTAAAAATGATGGTCCTCCCCATTATCTTATATCTCTTCAGGACGGTAGTAATTCCCCTTCCCGATTCATATTTAACCAAGCTGCAGAAGGTACTCTCGTATTTTATATGAGAGGGGAGACATTCGAGGGTTTGTTTTCATACTATGTATAGGCCTTGGTCCAGGGGGGACGCAGGTTCACCAGACGTTAAAAAATACTATGTTGCAACGGAAGTGGACCAAATAATGTCCTGGTGGGGCTCTGGTACAGGTTGCCGCTGGGTTGCTGTAGAGGAGACCATGCTAGGATACCCACTGTTGAGTTTATTACACCCTGACATGCGTTGTAGACCAAAAGCCTCTCTTCCTCCCCTGAGCATGTGGGCTTCCATATGGGCTTGGAAATATCTTTCCTTACGCCATTAAGACATTCCTGCTACTCTCATAAGGAATTCTATAAATACCTGCAAATTGGACACTTTTTTCAATCCTATGATGTCTTGGCCCTTCTCTTCCCTAGGGTTTTCTTTAGATTTATACAATCGAAATCTCCTTCTAAAGGAGGCTCTTCAGCTTTTTATAACACTTTGGTCCTCCCTAGCAGACAGAATAAACCCCTTTGCCTTACCCATTGGGAGACCGATTTGACTAGATCCATTCCTCTCCAGGAGTGGTATAAGACTAAAGGATACGTTAAGTATGTGCGAGGGGGGCGCTCACTGGGAGACAGCCTGTAAGATTTCTTTAAGGTGGTACCGCACCCCTACCCAATTAGCACATGTTCACCCCACATACTCAAATCTTTGTTGGAGAGGTTGCAGTCAGATGGGTACCTTGCTACACATGAGGTGGGATTGTTCCCTAGTCCTAGCATTTTGGACGGCCATGTTTCAGTTTATGTCCTCTTTGGCTGGGGTTACTGTCCTGATGTCTCCTGGCCTAGTCCTCTGTTTCCTAGACACGGATCTATTCCCTGACGGTACGGGGGTTGTGTTGGGTCAAATTGTTTTGGCTGCCAGAGCCATGATTGCGCGTCAGTGGAAATCTGTTCCATGCCTAACGGTAGCGGACCTTATACAACATGTAAACCTAGCCTATACCTTGGAGAGAATGCTAACGTGTAGGAAAGATCGTCTCCCCAACTTCCATTCCAAATGTTAAGGGGTTGCCCTCTCCTTCCTCTCCACTTTTTCTCTTTAGGTCGGACCGTACACATTATTGTTTGATGTGACCTTGGGCTATTTATGGTTTCCTGTTCCCTGTTTTGGAAGCTCTGTTTCCCCTTCCCACCAAATTCCTCTAACGCTGTCCATTTCTTGGCTATTGTATCACCTTTGATGATAAGCATGCTCTTTTTTATGTAGACATCAGTATTTATATCTACTATATTTACAAAGCTGTCATCAGGGAAGTACACATGGTATTACTATCTAAGGCCCAGGCAAATAAAGTGCTTAAACCCACTTGTTACCCACCAGTCATTACATGGATCCTATGAAGATTCACTAAAATATGCCAGATTTAATAGATAACTATGGATAAACCTGATTCTCAAAATGGTACCTTCATTTTGCATACAATAAATGTAAATTCTATATATGATATGGGACTAAGAGGCTGCAAAAAGATTTTTCTACATTTCCATAAAGGGGTTGTCCTTGTCCAGGAATTACAGATTTCTGCCAGGAAGTTGAGGAAGGTGAAAAAAAAAAAAAAAAAAAAAAAATTACTCATCTGTTCTCTGCACTCAGGTGTCTCCTGCCACTGTCCGGTTCAGATACGCCCAGTTCACATGGGTCCTGGTGGTTTTCCTTAGGCCGCTGATTGGCTTCAGTGGTAATGTGCGACGAAGAAGCCCCAAGGCGCCACTTGCACAGCAGCAGGCGACACTAGCGTGCTGAGAACAGAGTATGGCTATTTTTCTTTTTTATTAAGAGTTAATGTACATGTAATCTTCTACGGACCATATCTTTTGAATGGGTGGACAGATTTTAAAAATAAAAATGCCAATCTGATCAGAGGCACAGGAAGCATTAAATGATAGCATTTAGTATTTTGTATTTGGAGACAGGTCCTCTTTAATAGCCACTTGAGAGGACAACCTTTCTCAGTTGCCCACCAATAGTACATAATAGGGGGTTTGATGGGCATAATGGGAGCTCTGGGTTTCTGACCATTTTCCAAATATTTTCAGTGATGTCCCTGCAGCTCAGCATTACAACTGTGAGATATTCAGCAGCTGTGTACCACATTTCCCTCACCCTAAACTTGCAGATTATCCTAGAATTTTCAGTTATGAAATTTATAACACTGTTGTCCATTCCTGTTTCAGCTCCTAAATAAAACCAATTGTAACAAATTTTACACCCCACCCCCATCCCAAGTAACTATAGGGCTTTAGCTATGCAGTTGTTGCTATATCCAGTACCTACTCTCTTTAACCAGGCAGGAATGTGTACAAGGTCATCAGGGTATGGTATCCTAAGAAGCGTTCAAGAATTCTGTTCTATAGTCAAATGCCACCCAGCAACATAAAGGCAACAGGATTACTTTGCTCATTTGAAAGCTCAGATGAATAAATGAACATGAACCCGCAAAGATGTAGAAAAAGGGATGAGGAATTATTTTCTAATCTAATGTCCTGTGACTTTACACAAAAATATCTTTGTGTTCAGCTAAAATGAAAAGCAGATGTGAGTCATCTGACCACAGTGAGGGACCTTTCCCATACCATGTGCTTCATGCACTGAAGATTGAATTTGTAGTTTATTTTGTTATCATAGGTTGGATTTTCTAGCTTATGCTACTATGTTATCTCCTTGCTATACTATTCTGTTTCTGGTTTTATTCAGTATTTTTTTTTTTTGTAAGTATATGTTCTTATTCAGATGGCTGTAATGTGTTTGTTTAACACGGACTATATTACAGCTTCAAGCCCTATCCCAACCAGGGGTCTACGGACCTGAACTAGGAGCAGCATAGATTTCTATGAAGATATTAGTTCAGGTCATGAGACCTGCAATCAGGATTGGATTTGCAGCCAAAACACAATCCATGCAAAATGGACGCACTGACAGTCTGAATAAATGCTTGCAGTATGAAATTGGAGATATTCAGAGATACAGTAAGGCAAAACAGGCTATGGGGCCTGTATTACAGATCTACACATGTCATAGGTTGTGCAGAGCAGTAATAAATTTGTGTGGATGAGAATTTCCAGAATCACATCCAAGTTGAGGGATTGTTCTATCAAACTGGTCCTAAATGGAACTGGCAGTTCCATTTCATTATCCTTCTGAAACATTACAAACTATTAAGCCTAACCAGGTACTTCAATGAGAAAATCCCCCTTTAGATTCTATGATGAAAACCATTCGGGTAGAACTCAGCTCCTAGAGAATTCTAATGTTATGCCAACTGGCACAGACAATCTTGCCCTCATTTTGTCTCAAGAAATGGCTTTGTGCCATGTACCATTCATGACATCTACAGCTAAATACAAAAAATGATACAGAATGATACATATGATATAGAACATTGTAATAAGTGAAATGAATCATTAATGTCATATGAATATGCAGTATCCCTGGGTAACATTGTGATGCTGTAGTCACCACTGCGTGCCAATGAGTAGGTCATCTTAATGTTTATGAAAGCGTTTTTGTGTTAAAATATATATTGTGAATCCGACTGGAGTGAGAGTCAATGTGTGTGCTTTTGCAGTTAATTGTGGCAGCACTAAAAAAAAAAAGTAATAATACATACAGTATATGAAAAGATTATAAACATTATATTAATAACATTCTCCTTAGTCATGTACTAGTTGTAAATATTTACATGATCAGTACTACTACTAACGTTTCCATGGCAAAAACTGAGCAAGTGTCCTTATTCTACAAGTGCTAGCACTCTGTCCCCATTGAACCACATGTCTCACTACAACCACCCAGCTACTTACCAAACTGCTGCTATATACAGGGAGCAAACTGCTGGCATACAGGGGTACAGGTGAAGATAATGATTCAGTCACAGATAGCCTAAATGAGTCACTGTACACTAACCTGCAGTAGCATCTAGTTATCCTCTTGTATGACACGTACTCCTGGTTTCACCACTGTACCCTCACTTGTACCCTGGTATTTCTGCTGTTTGCTCCCTGTACATTTAGCAGCTGTTTGTAGAATAGCTGATTAGTCGTGTGACTCTTGTGGTTCAAAGTGGTGTAGGATATAGACACTTGTAGGATATGGACATTTGTTTGGTTTTTGGCATTGAAAGGGTTAATTAGATCATATATCAGTGCAGGGGGAACTATTGATATGAATATTTTACCAAAGATTTTTTAAGTATTTGCATCTATCAGAATGTCGTATCTACCTTGTATGTTTGTAGAGAATTGTAACCGTGCCACCATAGTATCACTAGAATGTAGCTGTGACTCTTCCATTTCAGTATATTATATAATTTGCAGTTGCAGCTACTTCATGTGAATATAGGAAATGCCTTCATTAGTGCAATTCAACATCAAATTTTACAATGTAATGCAAAAATTAGACATTGGTTTTGCAACAGGATATAAGGTGGAGATATGCATTTAGGGTAGTCCCTGGTTGTGCAATATGAAACACACCCTGTATTCACATAAAAAGTTCATCCTAAAGCCTCATGCTGTGGCAGAATCACTGCCGATTATCCCATTGAAAAATACAGTATTAGGCCCGTTGCAGACGACCGTGCTGTGGGTCAGTGTGCTATCCGTGTATTTCACGGAGAGGAAACTGACCCTTTCTTTCTTTGGGACCGTACACACGACCGTGATTTTCATGGTCCCGTGTGCGGGCCAACAGTTCGGGTTAGATAGGACATGTCCTATTCTTGTCCTATTTTGCGGCCCGCACTTCCGTGGCTCCTATTCATTTAATGAAAAGAGCCGCGGAAGCAAGGCCCGTGCACGGGCGGCACATGGGGACATCCCCGTGTCACTCGTGTGCAGCCCGTGCTTTTAAATCACGACAGGCCGGTTGCAGCTTGGTCGTCTGCAAACGGCCTTAGTGTATTGGATGGGATTTCAACAAATCCCATCCACATATTGTTGAAGCGCTAAGTGACTTGCACTGTGGGTTTTGAACATGCAGCAGCTCAGGAAACTGCCTTATTTCAGCTGGTTTTTACCTTTGGTTGGTCCGCAGCAAGATGTCTGCTATGGCTATCACACTGTGAACTTGTAGTATAGTATGTGGCCTTAGCCTACATTAACACAATGTTGAAAATAGCCCATGGCCACTACAGTGTATGGAGCTATCTGCCTCCAGGTCTATACAGTGTGAAGAAAACAGCTGACTGGTCCAGGGGCCAGGAGTTGGGACCCCACCAATTTAAAATGAAAGACCTATATATCAATGATTAGACAACCCCCTTAATAGATATGATTTTTTCCTGGATACTGTTGTATGGAATAGTGCAGTCTATGGTGCTATTTCATACAGTTTTTTTTAATGGTATACTGATACATGTGCATCTCAACAAATTAGAATATCTTTGAACCGTTCATTCATTTCAGTAATTCAGTAATTCAATTCATAATCAGCAGTCTTCCATGATTGTGTGTCCTACTGAACCAGACTGAGGGGCCATTTAAAGGTCACTTTTTTAATTTAATTACTGAAAGAAATAAACGTTTCAAAGATATTCTAATTTATGGAGATGCACCTGTATATACTGTACCTGCCACACAAAGGCAAAACTCTTTTGGCCTCAGTTTGTCTAATTTAACCTATAGGCATGATTAATGTACACATTAAGAGCTTTCCCAATGTACACACTAGAGATGTATTGGGAAGCTGGAAAAAAAAATTCAGAATGGGATGGAATTGGAGAAAAGCTGCGTTTACATGACTTTCTTATGGGCTTTGCTTGTTATGGGTGTTCACTGTGCAGCCATAATGACATGTTACCTGTATTCTATGGATTGGTATGATTCTGGTAATACCAAATTCATGTAGTTTTTTTTTTACATTTTAGCCACCAAAAAATTTCTTGTATTGCCATATTCTGACACCTGTAACATTTTTATAAGTTTGTAGATCAGATGTTTTTAGACAAAAGGGTAACTAATAAGTGTGTGTTCATTTATATACTTTTATATGTGTTCTAGGGAAAAGGGGATGATTTGAATTTTTAATTTCATAAAATTTTGGATCATTTCTGTGAAATCCTGCATTTTTTCACGCTTTCCCTTGCTTCTGTATTGAGAGCTGTTCTTGCCTCTCACTGAATGTTACTGTCTGTGGGAGAACAGGCTGTGTAACATGTACAGAAAATTATGGTAGGAGAGGGTAATTTCAGGCAGTTATATTTCAGACATTATAAAATGTACAAAGCTTTTTGTGTCATATGAAAGAGGAGATTCTCTTCTTTCATGTGACACTTAGGTTGCAATGCTATCTCAATTATTTTCAGAGATATTACAGGTTGAAAGCACAGTCGGGATTAGGATATATGCAACTGTATAATATATAATATAAAAATCTCAATCCCGACTGTGTTTTCAACCAATATCATCTCTGGAAATAATTTAGATAGCATTGTAACCCTAAAGTCTTTCATATGACACAAGCAAGTTTGTACGTTTTATAATGTCTGAGATATACGGTAACTGTCTGAAGTGAACCTCCCCCACCCTCATTTTCTCTGTCTCTTACACAGCCCCATACTACCATACACAGCAACAAAACATTCAGTGAGAGACAGGGACAGCTCTCAGTACAGAAGCAAGGGAAACAGTGAAAAAATTCAGGATTTCACAGAAATTATCCAAAATTTGTTAATAAAGTATATTACTAAATTTATTAATGACACAAATACTACTAGAAAATCAGTTGGCCCTAGAGGTCTTGAACCTCAGGGGAACTGATCACTAATACAATGTATCCTTTAAAAGGAATATACAGGAGACAAGCCTGGGAGCCTTCAATGGGCTCACAGCTGTCATGGCAATGTATCACTGGCCCCGGATCTAGCTCCAGGGTCCGGCAATCTACCCCTGCTGGGAAAATGGTCCCTCGATCAACTTTGATTGAAGCTTCAGGGGGTATTAAACAGCAGAGACCCAGTGGTTATGTTAAATACCCGACATCCACAATAACTCTAATATGCCCCTGGAAGCACTAAAAATCAGCTCCGCAGCTCTTTACACACTGCCTTCTCATTTGAGTAAATATATCTGTTTTGTCTGTAGAATATTTCAGCTTTTGGGACCTCACTTTTAATTTGCTTTTTGGGTACACTTTGTCTAAAAATGGCCCTGATTACACCTCATTCATATTTTACATTGCTGTAGAATGTAATCACAGGTGTTAGCGATGGCAACTGAAGATCATATGTCTTTAAGTAGCGGCCTGCGTATACGTGCATGCAGAAAAGACTAACTTGTATTTTGCGTTGCACCTTAGCTGGAAGCGTAACTTTAAATTCCCTCAGCCTGTATGTAATATTTGTAAAGGGGCCCCTACCTTGTGCCATTTAGAATAGTGGTATATTTTATGTGACAGAGGGTTTATGGGGTAGCACAGCTGTACTCAAACCAGTCATTACACTTTGTTTGGCAAGTCAGCAGCACGATTCTTGGCATGTAAACATTACGGATGGTCCCAGCTGCTGGACTCCCGCAGATCTGCACATACCGAATGATCAATATATACTTTCAACATCATAACGCCTCACATAGTGAACCACAGCTAAAAAATGCAGTGAAAAAAATGCAACGAAAATTAATCTCATTTTTTCAACAGCATTTTTCATTGCCTTTTTGCTGCGTTTTTCTCTGCATTTTTTCTTCCCTTATTAAACCTATATGGAAAACACTTGCGTTACCAAATTGATATGCCGCATTTTTAAAAAAAAAACATGTTTTTGAAAACGCAGCTTTTCCACAGCCTTTTTTTTCTGCAATGTGTGGATTGGATTAGTCAGAATGTAATTCTGACTAATACTATAAAATGCAGCTGGTACTGTAAAATGCAGAGTTTTTTTGTTTTGTTTTTTTGCTGCGTTTCCACAGCAGCCAAAAGGCTGCATTTCTGCAACATGGGGCCTTAGCCTAAGACTAAGGCCTCACGTTTCGTAATGCAGCTAAAAAAAACGCAGCCAAAAAAAAACGCAGTAGAAGCACATTGCCTTTTTTTCCACAGCATTTTTCATTGCGTTTTTGCTGCGTTTTTCTCTGCGTTTTTTCTTCCCTTATTAAATCTATAGGGAAAACACAAGCGTTTCCGCAGGTAAAATTGACATGCTGCATTTTTTTAAAACATTTTTGAAAACGCAGCTTTTCCTCAGTGTTTTTTTTCCTGCAATGTGTGGATGGGATTAGCCAGAATCTCATTCACTTTGCTAGTACTGTAAAACAGAGTTTTTTTTTCTGCTGCGTTTCTGCAAATTGGGGCCTTAGCCTAAAAGAAATTCCATGGTGTGAATAATGATATCTCTCAGGTTTTACCATGATTTAGCTTCAGATCATTCACATTTCCTTCTGTGGTTTCCAGCAGCATTAGTCAGTGTTGCATTTGTTTGTTGTCTATGGAGACAACACAAGCAATAAAGAACGGAGCACACAGGAAGGCCTGGACAAGTTTGTCTCCATTGGCAACTGAAGTAAACAACTCTGTAGGTCTGAGGAACACCAAGTACTTTGGGAAATTAAACTGCAAACAGAATACTTCTGTGCACATCGACAAGTATATACTAATGATGCAATCTTGTGAAGCCACTTATCATATTTCCTGTTCACAGTTATAGCTGTTATTGAAAGAGAAAGCATTGCTCATGGTATGAGCATCAATAACTATTTTCTTCATAAAAATAAATAAAAAAAACACAACATTTGTTACAGTTACATTCAAATGTGGGTATATTTACATTCAGAAGATTTGGTGCAGAGAGTTCCCAGCAATGTTTATCTGAGTAGAATTGTTTTTACAGCAAGCACAATAATTTCTGCAAGCTTCATTCAGATCAACGGCACAGTCACAGAAATCAAATTTATCAAACAAATCTTCCATGTGTGAATATGCCCTTTAATGGTCCTTCAGCTGTTACACTGCATAGCATGCCACTTAATGTTTGGTTTGGAAAACTTATATTCAGACATCCTATTGGAGAATTTTAAGTTAATAGAGGGAGAGGAACCATCATTCAGGACCAGAGAAGAGAACGGTTACAAATAGCATCTCTTGTTATTGAGGACCCATTGATTCGTCAAACACTGTGCAATGCTTCATTTGGCACTGGTGGCAGTGCAAGGGAATTGAACACTTACTGCCAGATTATCCCAAAGATTACAGCTAAATGCTGAGGAGTCCAGCAGCAGGATTAGTAGAAAATTAGTAGATATCACAGTAATATATAACAGACTTTTAAACAAGTCCTTGGCTAGTGCAACACAGCGACATTGGCCGTGATGGGATTTGTGTGACCAAAGATTGTCATATTACCCTGTGAATCTTTCACTCATGTTAGTGAATGGAGTCACATTGCGACCCAAGGGTACTGTCACTCTACAAACAAATTGACTAATGTTTGACTTTTTAGCGACTAAAAGTCGCATCACCCACAGGTCACAATGTGATTCCATTTACTAACATGAAAGAAGGGTTCTCAGAGTGATATGGTGATCTTTGGTCATGCGAGTCACAGCCAAAGTTGCCATATGGTCATAGCCTTAGAATTAAAAATGACGCAAATTAACAATTGGCTGCTAGTTTCTTCAGGGAAAATTCAATTCTGACTGTTTTAGCTATCAAGAACATTGCATTTTAAACTATCTATCAATTATGTTCTAATACAGTAGTAAAGGATTTTAGGATGTCAGTGTATGCATAAAGGGAATGTGTCACCAGAAAATGAGCTACATTTTAAGCCAAGTTTTTATGTTACACATAAGCTGTTAACAGAGCAGAGGAGAAGCTCATGGAAGATGACCACCCCCAAAATCATCTACAGAAAATAAAATAAAAAAATCTACAATCAGAAAATAAAAACAGATTAGATATATTTCACTGGTTTCAATAAAATAAAGAAATTACAGTACATTTCTTTAAGATTTTGTAGAAGCCTCCTTCTTTGATATCACTAAAATATTGCATGCTAACTTCGCCAGATAAGCTTTGTATTATGCTACTTCATTCATTCATCTAGATCACTTTTTTTTTATCAGCCTTGTAAATGCCATGGCCATGATGACCTCATTTACACATTATACACGTTCCATGTGCCAAAAATCAAGGCAATTCCAATATTATGCAAAAATATAAATTTTACTTTACTGCATAAAACAGTTATTACATAAAAACCATTAAATTGCAACCAGAGGATCTTTGTCCTTCACCTTAGTACCCATGGAAGACGACATGGAGCAAAACTCATGTTGGGGTCTGAGGTGGAGGTCAAAATTTGAATGATACGATGTGATATATTGGTTAGTGTATTGTAGTATCTGTTGTTATGGAGCATCAATTTCCTTTTTTTTTGGAATTTAATATATTTGATTGTACACATAAAGTAGCTTGTCCAATATATGACTGTATCAGGTTGTGACCTCCCTCCTCCAGTTGACTTTTAATGGTTTATATGTCATAGCTTTTTTGTGTTTAGTTAAATAGAGTAAAATTAATATTTTTGCATAATATTGGTGTTATCTTGATTTTTAGTGGAGAACATGTACTTTTTGCTGGTTCTCTTGCGCATACATAGGGATTTTTCTGACAGGTGTTGGTGTTCATACTACTTTTATTGACAAAACAAGAAATGGAGGGAACCACATATTTAGATTGAGGGGTTCATCTCATATATGAACGAGATGCTCTGCCAATATATAAAAAAAATATACAGATATCTTTATTGGTACATGTACAGTGCCTTGCTAAAGTATTCGGCCCCCTTGAACTTTTCAACCTTTTGCCACATTTCAGGCTTCAAACATAAGGATATAAAATTTTAATTTTTTGGTGAAGAATCAACAACAAGTGGGACACAATCATGAATGGAATGAAATTTATTGGATATTTTAAACTTTTGCAAAAAATAAAAAACTGAAAAGTGGGGTATGCCAAATTATTCGGCCCCCTTAAGTTAATACTTTGTAGTGCCACCTTTTGCTGTGATTACAGCTGCAAGTCGCTTGGGGTATGGCTCTATCAGTCTTGCACATCGAGAGACTGAAATTCTTGCCCATTCTTCCTTGGAAAACAGCTCGAGCTCAGTGAGGTTGGATGGAGAGCGTTTGTGAACAGCAGTTTTCAGCTCTTTCCACAGATTCTTGATTGGATTCAGGTCTGGACTTTGACTTAGCCATGCTAACACCTGGATACGTTTATTTGTGAACCATTCCATTGTAGATTTTGCTTTATGTTTGGGATCATTGTCTTGTTGGAAGATAAATCTCCGTCCCAGTCTCAGGTCTTTTGCAGACTCCAACAGGTTTTCTTCCAGAATGGTCCTGTATTTGGCTCCATCCATCTTCCCATCAATTTTAACCATCTTCCCTGTCCCTGCTGAAGAAAAGCAGGCCCAAACCATGATGCTACCACCACCATGTTTGACAGTGGGGATGGTGTGTTCAGGGTGATGAGCTGTGCTGCTTTTACGCCAAACATATCGTTTTGCATTGTGGCCAAAAAGTTCGATTTTGGATTCATCTGACCAGAGCACCTTCTTCCACATGTTTGGTGTGTCTCCCAGGTGGCTTGTGGCAAACTTTAAACGAGACTTTTTATGGATATCTTTGAGAAATGGCTTTCTTCTTGCCACTCTTCCATAAAGGCCAGATTTGTGCAGTGTACGACTGATTGTTGTGCTATGGACAGACTCTCCCACCTCAGCTGTAGATCTCTGCAGTTCATCCAGAGTGATCATGGGCCTCTTGGCTGCATCTCTGATCAGTCTTCTCCTTGTTTGAGATGAAAGTTTAGAGGGACGGCCGGGTCTTGGTAGATTTGCAGTGGTCTGATACTCCTTCCATTTCAATATGATTGCTTGCACAGTGCTCCTTGGGATGTTTAAAGTTTGGGAAATCTTTTTGTATCCAAATCCGGCTTTAAACTTCTCCACAACAGTATCACGGACCTGCCTGATGTGTTCCTTGGTCTTCATGATGCTCTCTGCGCTTTAAACAGAACCCTGAGACTATCACAGAGCAGGTGCATTTATACGGAGACTTGATTACACACAGGTGGATTATATTTATCATCATCAGTCATTTAGGACAACATTGGATCATTCAGAGATCCTCACTGAACTTCTGGAGTGAGTTTGCTGCGCAAAAGGGGCCGAATAATATTGCACGCTCCACTTTTCAGTTTTTTATTTTTTACAAAAGTTTAAAATAACCAATAAATTTCATTCCACTTCACAATTGTGTCCCACTTGTTGTTGATTCTTCACCCAAAAAATTAACATTTTATATCCTTATGTTTGAAGCCTGAAATGTGGCAAAAGGCTGAAAAGTTCAAGGGGGCCGAATACTTTCGCAAGGCACTATATATACTGTATTTAAAACCTAAGGCCAACAATTTTGAACTTCAGTATATAATCCACATATTCCTTCCATAAAGGATTGGTCTTAAAAGTCTGGGGTATGTGCAAAAGAAAAAAATCAATCATGTATTGGATGTATAATTATATATAGTCTTATGCTGGCTAGTCATACCCTAACACTGCTCCTAATCTAATGGTGAATCATATAATGCCAATCTGAAAATAAACAAAAATAGAGACCAGTGTAATAAACACCTACAAATACTTACCTGCAATACCCATAAACCATAAATTATCCCTGGACTTGAGATTCACAGAAAGATTGGAAGCAAAGTCCCCATGTGTATCACCTCAAGCAGAGGCTTTCTCAAGAATGACATATATTGGGAGAGCATTTTTTTTGTAATACTACTTTTACACATTACCCACATACCATTGTAGTGACCACATGGTAAACCAATGTTTTCAAAAACAGTTGACAGATGAGAAGACATTGTATTTTTATGTTTATTACCATTTTTTGTGATATGATGTGTGCCATTTTACAGTTCTATAGTTCCTTAATTCTGCTTTTTTCTCTATAATCGCAGAATGTAGTTTTCATAATTTAAAGGGATATTCTCATCTCCAGGATCATCTTTACGCTTGTATCTAAAGTTGACGGAAGTGCTTTACCCAATACAGGCACTATTTGCCTCACACTCCTGATAATGTCTCATCCGTATTTACAGCTCATTGACTAGGTTTCACGCCACCTGTGTTATCTAGCTGCAATGGCTGGGCTATTCTTTTCTCTTCACTAATGGACAGCTAATGGCGCCTTCTGTCATCTCTTCAAAGTTCATTTTAGCAGCTGAGCCATGATAAGTACAGTGTTTGAACAATGCCTCTGTTATCTCAGTAAGGAGCTAAAATCCATTAATAAAGTATACTACAATATTTATTAATGTCATAAATTCTGCCAGAAAATCAAAAGTTGTTTGAAAGTTTAGTTACACTTTAAAGAGGTATTCCCATCTCAAGGATCCTATCTAAATTGCTAACTTATGTAAATTCAAGAGTTTTCCTGAATATTTTGATTTAGAAATACAGATTTGTTTACCTGCTATGTGAAATTATTCCTGCCATTGTTTACACAACATTGCTTTGGTCTCTGGCCTGGTCTCTCTCCTAATCTAGCCTCTCAGGATGGATGACGTGACTCACTGCTCTCTGGAGGGGAGGGGGATAAGTTCTTAAGGATCACAATAGCTCTCAGAGCTGTTATTTCCTGTTCTTAGGTCCTGGGCATTCATTTCAGGTAATGGCATGTTGCAGAAAAGGGCTCAGATAGTGGGCTTGCTCAGTGTTTGTTATCTCTGTATGTAAACACAGTTTTGAGATTGATGCAAGCCCACTCTCCCTCCTGGCAGCATATACGTTTTTTTTCCAAACCTATGTAATGTAATATAGATTTGTTGTGCATATTATTTGATCTGCATTTATATTAGATTTCTAGTAATCATAATAAATAATCTTCCATGGTAAAAGCAATGCCTATATCTACTGAGCAGCTTCATAGTATCCTGTCCATCAAACAGTCAAAGCCCTTCCCCCAGCTTGTTGGAGAATACAGGAAGTGTGAAGAAGAGATAGCAGGCAAATTGGCCAGAGTGGCAGATGGGAAAAACCCTTTAAGTTCTCTTGTTTCCTCACATACTCCAAAAACTCACTGATAGGTTTCCTGGCTTCCTACTGTATAAAATATCCCTGTGTTTGCATCCGGGATAAGAAAATTAGATTGTTGGCTCACTGGGGACAAACACTGATGTGAATAGAGACACTGTCTATACAGAACTGCAGAATATGTTGGCGTTGTATAAGTAGTGTCAAATAAATAAAATTACTTGCTATTTTCAACTCCTTCATTTCTTGTTTTCATTTGTTTTCATTAGCTGGGGGAGAAGTACTTTTTTATTTTATTGTATATAATTAATCTTTAACCCTATACAAAGATGTGATTCTGATCTTTATGTGCATTAATTGCATTATTTCTCTTGTAAGCTCATCTACTTAGTGATTCAGCAATTTATACCCTTAATGTAGCAGATTATGTGGCACTCTGTAGAAAAGTGGGTGTGTCAAGTCTAGAATAAATATAGAAAATATAGAAATATGCTGTGGCCCTCTTGGATACACTTCTCTTTTTCTCTCAGGTCATAAAAAATACCTGTTTTTAGCCATCTGCCTGTGCAGAGATACAGTGGGGAAAAAAGTATTTAGTCAGCCACCAATTGTGCAAGTTCTCCCACTTAAAAAGATGAGAGAGGCCTGTAATTGACATCACAGGTAGACCTCGACTATGAGAGACAAAATGAGAAAACAAATCCAGAAAATCACATTGTCTGATTTTTAAAGAATTTATTTGCAAATTATGGTGGCAAATAAGTATTTGGTCAATAACAAAAGTTCATCTCCATATTTTGTTATATATCCTTTGTTGACAATAACAGAGGGTCAAACGTTTTCTGTAAGTCTTCACAAGGTTGGCACACATTGTTGCTGGTATGTTGGCCCATTCCTCCATGCAGAACTCCTCTAGAGCAGTGTTGTTTTGGGGATTTCGCTGGGCAACACGGACTTTCAACTCCCTCCAAAGGTTTTCTATGGGGTTGAGATCTGGAGACTGGCTAGGCCACTCCAGGACCTTGAAATGCTTCTTACAAAGCCACTCCTTCGTTGCCCTGGCGGTGTGCTTGGGATCATTGTCATGCTGAAAGACCCAGCTACGTTTCATCTTCAGTGTCCTTGCTGATGGAAGGAGGTTTGCACTCAAAATCTCACGATACATGGCCCCATTCATTCTTTCATGTACACGGATCAGCCGTCCTGGTCCCTTTGCAGAGAAACAGCCCCAAAGCATGATGTTGCCACCCCCATGCTTCACAGTAGGTATGGTGTTCTTTGGATGCAACTCAGCATTCACTCTCCTCCAAACACGACGAGTTGTGTTTCTACCAAACAGTTCTACTTTGGTTTCATCTGACCATATGACATTCTCCCAATACTCTTCTGGAACATCCAAATGCTCTCTAGCAAACTTCAGACTGGCCCGGATATGTACTGGCTTAAGCAGGGGGAAATGTCTGGCACTGCAGGATCTGAGTCCCTGGTGGTGTAGTGTGTTACTGAAGGTAGCCTTTGTTACGTTAGTCCCAGCTTTCTGCAGGTCATTCACTAGGTCCCCCCGTGTGGTTCTGGGATTTTTGCTCACTGTTCTTGTGATCATTTTGACTCCACGGGGTGAGATCTTGTGTGGAGCCCCTGATCGAGGGAGATTATCAGTGGTCTTGTATGTCTTCCATTTTCTAATTATTGCTCCCACAGTTGATTTCTTCACACCAAGCTGCTTGCCTATTGCATATTCAGTCTTCCCAGCTTGGTGTAGGTCTACAATTTTGTTTCTGGTGTCCTTCCACAGCTCTTTGGTCTTCACCATAGTGGAGTTTGGAGTGTGACTGTTTGAGGTTGTGGACAGGTGTCTTTTATACTGATAACAATTTCAAACAGGTGTCATTACTACAGGTAATGAGTGGAGGACAGAGGAGCCTCTTAAAGAAGAAGTTACAGGTCTGTGAGAGCCAGAAATCTTGATTGTTTGTAGGTGACCAAATACTTATTTGCCACCATAATTTGCAAATAAATTCTTAAAAAATCAGACAATGTGATTTTCTGGATTTGTTTTCTCATTTTGTCTCTCATAGTTGAGGTCTACCTATGATGACAATTACAGGCCTCTCTCATCTTTTTAAGTGAGAGAACTTGCACAATTGGAGGCTGACTAAATACTTTTTTTTCCCCACTGTATGCTATATTAATTCTTTGCCTGGGTTTTCTCCGGGTCCTCCAGTTTCCTCCCACACTCCAAAGACATACTGATAGGAAACGTAGATTGTGAGCCCTATATGGGACAGTGACTGTCAATGTCTGTAAAGCGCTGCAAAATATGATGGCGCTATATAAGTAAGCTTAATAAATAAATAATACCTTTAGATAGCATGCATAATAGCCCCAGTCAGGAGTCTCCATCTCAGATTCTGTCAAAAATTAAAGTTGAAAAGTTCTGTATGCATGACTTTTTCATCAAGTAAAAGGAGGCACAATGTAATGGATACCTGATGGACCCCATTATATGATGTATCTTATAACGAAACAGAAAAATGTAAATCCTGATAGAGATTTGAAAACAGCCTTACAGGTTAAAACTAGAGAGACGAAGAATTTTGAATAATATATTTCACTGGTTGCGTTCATAAAGGGAATAGACACTAACTTTTCCTTCTACTTATCTTCCATATACAAATAAATGGAGGTAATAACTGCATGAAAGTTCACCCGAGACATACAGTGGGGAAAAAAAAGTATTTGGTCAGCCTCCAATTGTGCAAGTTCTCTCATTTAAAAAGATGAGAGAGGCCTGTAATTGTCATCATAGGTAGACCTCAACTATGAGAGACAAAATGAGAAAACATATCTAGAAAATCACATTGTCTGATTTTTTAAGAATTTTTTTGCAAATTATGGTGGAAAATAAGTATTTGGTCACCTACAAACAAGCAAGATTTCTGGCTCTCACAGACCTGTAACTTCTTCTTTAAGAGTCTCCTCTGTCCTCCACTCATTACCTGTAGTAATGGCACCTGTTTGAAATTGTTATCAGTATAAAAGACACCTGTCCACAACCTCAAACAGTCACACTCCAAACTCCACTATGGTGAAGACCAAAGAGCTATGGAAGGACACCAGAAACAAAATTGTAGACCTGCACCAGGCTGGGAAGACTGAATCTGCAATAGGCAAGCAGCTTGGTGTGAAGAAATCGACTGTGGGAGCAATAATTAGAAAATGGAAGACATACAAGACCACTGATAATCTCCCTCGATCAGGGGCTCCACACAAGATCTCACCCCGTGGAGTCAAAATGATCACAAGAACAGTGAGCAAAAATCCCAGAACCACACGGGGGGACCTAGTGAATAACCTGCAGAAAGCTGGGACTAACATAACAAAGGCTACCGTCAGTAACACACTACGCCGCCAGGGACTCAGATCCTGCAGTGCCAGACGTGTCCCCCTGCTTAAGCTAGTACATATCCGGGCCAGTCTGAAGTTTGCTAGAGAGCATTTGGATGTTCCAGAAGAGTATTGGGAGAATGTCATATGTTCAGATGAAACCAAAGTAGAACTGTTTGGTAGAAACACAACTCGTCGTGTTTGGAGGAGAGTGAATGCTGAGTTGCATCCAAAGAACACCATACCTACTGTGAAACATGGGGGTGGCAACATCATGCTTTGGGGCTGTTTCTCTGCAAAGGGACCAGGACGACTGATCCGTGTACATGAAAGAATGAATGGGGTCATGTATCGTGAAATTTTGAGTGCAAACCTCCTTCCATCAGCAAGGACACTGAAGATGAAACATAGCTGGGTCTTTCAGCATGACAATGATCCCAAGCACACCGCCAGGGCAATGAAGGAGTGGCTTTGTAAGAAGCATTTCAAGGTCCTGGAGTGGCCTAGCCAGTCTCCAGATCTCAACCCCATAGAAAACCTTTGGAGGGAGTTGAAAGTCCGTGTTGCCCAGCAACAGCCCCAAAACATCACTGCTCTAGAGGAGATCTGCATGGAGGAATGGGCCAACATACCAGCAACAGTGTGTGCCAACCTTATGAAGACTTATAGAAAACGTTTCACCTCTGTCATTGCCAACAAAGGATATATAACAAAATATGGAGATGAAATTTGTTATTGACCAAATACTTATTTGCCACCATAATTTGCAAATAAATTCTTTAAAAATCAGACAATGTGATTTTCTGGATTTGTTTTCTCATTTTGTCTCTCATAGTTGAGGTCTACCTATGATGACAATTACAGGCCTCTCTCATCTTTTTAAGTGGGAGAACTTGCACAATTGGTGGCTGACTAAATACTTTTTTCCCCACTGTATGCCCTGAGCAGGTTTTTTTTTAAAATATGCTTGAAGGATTCACATAGCCAAGAATCTAATGTCAATACTCAAACCTACACCTTCAATGGAAGCCAACAATAAAATCACCTTTGGCTAAAGTCAGTCTTAAAAACATAAATTGATGCATGTACTGGCACATTCTGTACTGGTCCATATAAGACAAACAATCATTTATTGCATTCACTTCAAGGTTTCTTCAAATATCATCTCTCCTTAGCATTAAATGTGAATAAATGTTTTACTAACAAAAATCTTTATAGCAAACATCATCAGTTAATGTAAGGTAAATGGGTTTTCCAACCACAAGAAGTGATGACATATCAATGGCGTCATGTGAAGCACCCCCACTTACCATGTGATAAGTATAATACTGGTGTCCTATTTTGTTATAATGAAGTGTTTAGACCCCCTCAGCCTACAGGGCCTGGTAGTGACTGCTACCTCTATTCCCCCTATAGCGATGCCCATGTAGCATATCACTAATATTTTGCGAATCTTAGTGATGTTGAGACTGAAGGCTCCCAATTTTTCTCTGAACAGTAGTTCTCATGTTGACCCACTGTGAATACATCATGTCAGACCATAGTCATCCTAGTGTTATGCCAATTACATTTGACAAATTAAATACCTCTTTAAGAAAACAATTGTGAACATAACCATAACTATATGTGGATATGCCCAGCACATTCTACATAATTATCCTTTTATCGGAGAGATGGAAAATACTTCTACCAGTTTTTGCAGTTACTTGTACACAGAAATAGTTTTGCTACTGGAAAGAATGTCCACATGGACCATGATGGTCAACAGACAAAATGAATGAGTGCATTTTACTTGTGTAAAAGAAACCACATGTTCATTCTAGACTATTACATGTCTGGAGTTCATTTAACTTCTCCCTCCACATGTCAGGGCCCCACCAGCAAACTATCTTGAACATCTGTGTTTTTCTATTTTTCTGCAGAAAAACAGAGCGGCAGAAGGAGAATTAGCAAGGGATGTGCTTGTTTTTAAATTACTCCTTTCATTGTAAGAAGATTTAGTCCTATGTTTTGCCTTTTAGCTATATTTTTATCTATATGTGGTAAAAGTAGAAAAAAGTTAACTAAAGTCAAATAATAGTATAAAGCATGACAATAAACAGGTTATACAGAATTCTTTAGAGTAAATATTAAAGTGTCTTACCACTAAGATGGCTCAAAACAAGCAACTTCTCTTGGAGATGATCTGTCTTTTTCTCTGTAGCACTGTAGCCCTCTGTTCACAGAAAAGTAATGCCTTAAGCAGGAGTTTGCATGAAGTGTTTGCACTTCAGCACTCCTCCCTTCTGCTAAAAGTTGATGGAGACCTATACCCTCCCACCCCACACCCATCCAAACCACACGTCAAAGAGAACTTTTCTAGGCATATTAATCACAGCCCCCACCAACACCCTTCCCTTTTCTAAACCTGGGCAGCTCTCCAGCACTCACATTCTGCAACTGTCTCTACAGACAGATGTTTTAGGTTAAGTTAGGATTGTAAGCAGTTACAGTAAGCTGGTATAAAGAAGTGAACATCGGATGCTAAAGTATATAATAAATCTCCCTCAAATGTATTTATAAAGTTAGAGGTATTCAGTTATTTAAGATTTTTTTTATAGGATTAGTTATCTAGGATGTTTTGCAACATGGGTTCAACACAGCATCTTCATGGAGCTACTATCTTCTCTCTGTGCTTTCAAGGTTTTCCTTAGGAATTTTGAGTTTCCTCTCCCACATTAAAAACAAACTGATAAGTTATTTGTCTTAAAGTGTAACTATCGCTTCATTTTTGTTTTTACTATTGTGTAGTGGGGGTTGATAAACATTTTTTTTTTAAACTTTAATATTCCACATTGTTAGTTCTTCTTTTCAAATACTTTTGTGATTTGTCTTGGGCAAACTAAAATGGCCGCCACAACATGCATTGTGTAGTGAAAATACAGAGGAACCACTTATGTTTCACATTTTGGCATCACCTGAAATCACCTGAGTAGTAGGTGGAGACCTTACAGTGCTGATGTCACATACATAATATAATGCTCTTTGCAAGAAGGAGAAGAGCCACTCTGTGATACTCAAGCTAGGGGACAAACCAAGGGATTATCTATGAAAGTCCGGGCCCAATAGCAACTTTTGACCTAGGCCTCCACATGGGTTAATGCCCTTTCCTGGCCCCCACACAGTATAAAGCCCCATTTACCGGCCTACACTCAGTATACAGCCCCATTTGCTGGCACTCACATCATATAATGCCCCATTTATTAGCCCCCAAAATGTATAATGCCCCATTTACTGGCCCCAACAAGGTATAATGCACCCTTTCCTCACCCCACACAGTATAAAACCACATTTACTGGCCCTCACATGGTATAATGTCCCATTAACTTTACTTATCCCACATAGTATAATGACCCCTGGGCAGGGAATGTGCTACTGGTAGTCATGCTGGTAGGGGCACTAGGGTGAAGATAAGACCTGGAAACTTGGTGAGGGTGACATCAGAGGAGGTGGAACTGGTGGAGGCAGAAATAGTAAGAATTCTATCCAATGTGTAACCTCAACATCCAGAAAACCTGCCTGGGGTAGGTCTAAGGCAAGCTTGGGTGGTGGCCACACTGGCAGACACGTTTTCACTGTTGCTGGTGTTAGCAGTAGCACCTGCGCCCGATCATCTCCTGTATGAGAATTTATATGTACATTATCAAATGACAAATCCATGGCAAGGTGTAAGATCTGCAGGCAGAAAAATAGCTATGGGCATAAAGGAGTGTTTGTCTAGTAAACAGAAATCTGCACCCAGTCATAAGGCTGGTCTGAAACTTTAACTTGTACCTGGCCAATTTACTGGTGGTGCAGTTTCTGCCATGCCACTTGGTGGATACCGCTGCGTTTTGCCAAATTATTGTATGTGTATTTAGATTGAGATTACCTAGCCGCTATTATTTCTCTAGGAAAGCTGTCCCTGCCTGATATTGCCATGTGGGCCATTTCTTGTAAATGTCCATGTGGGTAAAGATGCACGTCACTGTCAACATGTGGAGAAGCAATTATAGTCAGGGACAGTGCATAGCTATCTTAGCCCACTGGGTCAATGTTTTGAAACGCAGCAAGTCAAAGTGATTTCTAGTACTGACATCAACTCATGGGTACAGGCCCAATTTCAACATCAGGCACAACCCACCCTCCTCCTCTACTTCCTCCACACTGGACCATTTCCAGACCCCGACTTCATCAAGGTAAGCCATTGCTTACACTCCCCCACCTTCATTTCATGGCTTTAAGGTGAAGCGCACATTAAGTGGCACTGTGGCACATGCTAGAGCATCAGTTTGAGCAGTAGTATACGGTGAAAGATTACTGCATGTAGCAAACCATACAGACAATGGAGCAGATAATAATAGGAAGAAGAACAACTTCTTCATCACTTTTGGAAGATATTCCAGCGTTTTCAGCTTGCAGACTAGACACACTAACAGTGTATCACAATTTTTTCTTGACTTTCTGTAAATTGTCACTTAAAGGGGTTTTTTAATATTTTTTTTTTTTTTTTTTTTAATAAAGATCTGTTTGTGCTATTAATGGGTTAATAAGTACACCCATATACCTTTAGCAGTGTTTTGATTGATTTCTGGGTTTCTCTGGGAGCTCCTGGCATCCTCTGCATTTGTTTACATGGTGTAGCTTCCACACTATGTCCCTCTCACTGTCACCCCCCTCCTCTCACAAACTTACACCCCCTCTAGCAAGCGCTAGCAGAGAGGAAGAGTGAAGGAGCCATCCTAGAGAGGAAGACACATAAGTATGAAGGGGTGGGCGGGGGGAGTAATGGTGACGTTCCGTTTCGGAAATGGAATGTCGCCGGATTATCAGGAAGTGTGAATGGGAGGTCACATGACCGCCCCAGGGATATCGGTAATTATAGATTTTTTTTAATATAAGTAAATTAGAAGTTAGGAGTGGGGAGGGGGTTTAGATTAGGGGTTAATTTTTATTTCATCCCGGTCAACCCCTTTAATGCAGCATGTGCACCCATAAAGGGGTCAATTTTGGTAGCTTTTTTTTTTACACTCAATTCTTTATTTTTTTTTTTTAAATGGCAGGCACACTGATGATATGCCACAATTTTTACTTGAAATTCTGTCGCATTTGCTCCTATACAGGAATAACTGGCAGGATAATCTATGTTCTTTGTGGTATAATTTTTTCTTGAGATTCTGTAGTTGCCACTGCCACTACACATAATAACCAAATAAAACAAACATCCCCACCATTGGTGTTTTTTTTTTTTTTAAAATCTACTTTTCAACCAGTCATACAGCCACAACTATCACAACTTTCCAAAATAACAAGATTGTAGCAGTTACAAGTCATCAAAATGGGCTAATTTGTTATATAAAACCATTGCTTTTTTACATTCTTTCGTTATTTATTATATTGTAATAAAATAATATATACAATCAGCACAGAGAAAGCAAATAATATCAAATGGTACATAACATCATTGACCAAATTGGAAGACCTATCGCCAGAGGCGTAGCTAGCAGGGGGGCAGAGGGGGCGGCTGCCCCGGGCCCACTGACATTGTAGGGCCCACTCTGGGGCCACCATTAATACATCTTTTACTTTTAACTAGATCAGTGTCTGCAGACACCGATCTAGTTAAAACGCTTCCTGCCACTTGCTGTCTTGTAAACCGCAAGCCACTTCAGGCCTGCGGTTTACATGACAACGAGAACACAGTCATCAGCACAGGCAGCCTCCTACGCTGAGACGCTAACTTCCTGTGCGTGGACCCTGCGCACAGAGCGCGGGTCAAGAAGAGAAAGCGATGACTCCGTTCGTCATGGTCGCTGGTAGGTGAGTATAACTTATATTTGTTTTGTTTTAGCTTAGTTGTGGGTATTTTAATAGTATAAGAGGTTGTTAGGAGGGGGAAATATAACTATAAGGGAGGGGGCATTATGAACATAAGGGGGGGTCATTTATATAAGGGTTGTTACGGGGTACAAGGGGGGAGGTTATTTATATTAGGAGGTATTATGAACATAAGGGGGTGGTTATCGATATAAGAGGTCTTAGGGGTGCAGTATTTATGTCAGGGGTAATCAGGGGCATAATATGAGGGGTCAATTAATTTAATAAAAGTGACACTTGGGTTTTATTAAGACTAAAGCCCCATGTACCGGGCTGCAGCAAAAAAGCACTGCAGGAAAAACCGCGGCAGTAACATTGTGGTTTTTTCCCGCAGCGCTTTTCACAGAAGGGCCACAGATTTTTCCTCTGCAGACTTTCTGCTTCCATTATAACTATAGGAAAACCGCCAGTGTTTCCGTAGGTATAATTGACATGCTGCGATTTCCAAAACTGCAACGGTTTTGGAAATCGCAGAGTGTCCGTTGCACGCATTTTTCCACAATGTGTGGATGGGATTTGCTAGAATCCCATCCACTTTACAGGAACTGTAAAATGCCGCATTTTTTTTCCCGTGGCGTTTTTGCCACGTGGGGCACCATTCCCACTTTGTGGTAAAATATGCACAGTGGACATGCTGCGATTTCCAAAACAGTTGTGGTTTAGGAAATCTCAGCATTCCTATGGAAACGCTCCTGGTTTCCCTGTAGATATAATTGAAGCAGAAAGTCAGCAGAGGAAACCTCTGCGAACTTTCTGTGCAAAACGCAGCAGGAAGAACTGCGCTTTTTTGCTGCGGGACGCCACATGGGGCCTTAGGCTTAAAGAGTTTTCCAGCTCATTTTTAATTGATGATCTATCCTCAGAATAGATCATCAATAAGAGATAAGTGATTCCCCACTGATCAGCTGTATGAAGGGGCTATGGCGTTTGGTTATATCACACGCTGTCTGTTTATAGTGGCCGTGTAGGACGAGGCTGTAGCTACATGATATGGCCACTATGAGATGAATGACACTATGTAAACAGAGAAGGGGTCACGGCACTTACACAGGTACCACGGTTCATTCAAACGGCTGATCCTGGGGGTCCCAATTATTGGAACCCCATTAATTATTTTTACCCCATTAATTAATTTTTTTATTTATTAATTTTTGTTTACTTTTTAATTAGGAAACACCTGAGGCATTATTAATAAGGGGCACTATTTAAAGTGAGTACACAGGGAAGTTATTAATTTAAAGATGCACTTGTGGGTATTATTATGGGGGGTTATATTATATATTTTATAATTGGGGTAACAGCTGGATGGGTGTGCAGGTGAGGACAATGTGGGTCAGGTGTCTGGAAAAGTAAGGAGCCAAAAATGTCTGTGATGCAAACTTTACAGAGACTGGAAGAAATGGTCATGGCAGTTCAGATGAAAGAGATGAGGAATGTGAACGATTAGTCAGAGACGTCACCGGTAAGTCACTAAATGTTACTGCACTGTATTTGCCTAAATCGTCTGCAGAGCCCTGTGTAGATCCGATACATACCACTATACGGTCACCGTATAGTGATAATATCGGTATACCTAAGTTGGGGGCCCACTTAGACATGTTCACCCCCCCCCGTGCTGAACCCCTAGCTAAGCCTCTGCCTATCGCAGTAGGTCTACAAGGTAGCATTACAAAACAATGCACTGAAATAGGTACAGTAGGAAGACCCATTATTAAGGCCAAGATAGAGGGCTATGGCGGGGTATGCCAATAAACACAAAAGCAGTGTAGGGTGTGATAAACAAAATCAAAGAAAAAAAAGGGAGGGGTTTGAGGGGAGTTGAAGAAAAATAACTGGGGAGTAGGGAGAGAGGGGAAAGTAGGGGAGGAAAGAGAGGATGGGAGGTAGGGTAGGTAAGTCACCAGCGGGTCATGTGGGAATCCCGCAGGAATGGACAAGATAACGGATAATGTATGACCATAAGTGGCAAAGTCAGTGGAATATTGAAAGGCCACCCGCGGTTCCACGGTTGCCTTGTGCATTGTCGGAGTTCACAGGAAGGCTGGAGTTCGGCCATAAGGAGCTCCATTCTATGAAGGCTGCACACCTCCTGGAATCACTTAAGCACAGTCAGTGCCCTGGGTGTCCTCCACGACCTCACTGTGATCACCATGAAGCTTACTAAGGAGAGAGTCTCCTGATCTTAGTGGGTAATAAAGAAAGCAGCAGAGCAGCTGGGTCATTTCAGATCGGAAAGCTAGTCACCTTCAGAATGACCTTGGATACAGTGGTCCAAAAGCCCTGGAGGACACCCGTGACATGCGAACACCTCCAACATAGATCTGGGACAGCAGGGAAGGTAGTGTGTACCACTGCAGTATCTCTATACCATTGAGACATAACTTTATAACTAATCTCTGGAGCCTTACAAGAAACAGAGAACTTATGATTGAGGCGGAAGGCTTCCCTCCAGGCCTCAGCAGAGAACCTGTGACCCAGCTCCACCATCAACCTGTCGACAAAGAGGGGTGAGACTCCTCAGAGGCATTTACAATGAGCTTATACAGAAGGGAGATTGATCTCCTTGGGGCAGTGGAGGAGAGACGGAGGTATTCTGACGATTCTGCAATAGTAGGCCTCATCACAGACGATGATGACAGGGAGTACAGAGAACTGAACCGGGATTTTGTGGACTGGTGCCACCAGAACCACCTGAAGATTAACGCGGGGAAGACCAAGGAGATGGTGGTGGACTTCCATAGAGGCAGATGCCCTCCTAAACCAGTGGACATCCTGGAGACGGGCATCGAGATTGTGAACACCTATAAGTACCTGGGTTTGCTCCTTAATAATAAGCTGGACTGGGCAGATCATATGGAGGCCCTGTACAGGAAGGGCCACAGCAGGCTCTACCTGCTTAGGAAGCTGAGAGCCTTTGGAATCCGGGGGGCACTTCTTAGGACTTTCTTCAACTCGGTAGTAGCATCAGCCATCTTCTTTGGAGTGGCCTGCTGGGGGAGCAGTATATCAACCAGGGACAGAAATAAACTTGACAAGCTGATTAGAAGGGCCAGCTCTGTCCTGGGGAGCCCACTGGACCCAGTGCAGGTGGTGGGTGACAAAAGGATACTGTCCGTGGTGAGCTCCATGCAGAAGAAGAAGTCCCATCCCATGCATGAGACTGTGATCGCGCTGGGCAGTACTGTCAGTGACTGACTGCTCCACCCTAAGTGTGAGAAGGAGCGCTATCGGAAGTCTTTCCTCCCCACCGCGGTTAGGCTGTACAACCAACACCGACCTAAGCGGAGATCATTACACACAGAGAACTGAAATATCTCTCTGCCTGTTAAATCCCCTCCTCCTCTGCTACTTCCTATCTGTCTGTCTGCTATCAATGTAATGCCTCTCACCTTGGAACATTCCTGTACATGTTGTATTTGTATTTGTATCTGCTTATCTTTGCTGCTATAAAACACTGAATTTCCCCATTGTGGGACTATTAACACTAGAAGTCCCAGAGAGGGGTCATTTAACATTTCTACCTTTGGAACCCAGAGACGGGTCGAATGACCTGAAGGATTTAAGCAAACAACCTATAATCACTGTCTTTTGTTCTTAAGTAATTAAGGCCATTACTGTCACACCACAAGAGGTTGTTGTTTTCCATTGAGTTTAGCCATTTAGTTTCTAGTTAGTTCTATTCAGTTTATTATATTTGATAATATAAAGACTATACATATTGTATTTAGTTTAGTTTTATTTGAGCAAAAAAGCACTGAAACAATGAATCATTTTTTATATATTTTAAATAGAATTAGAAATTTTAGAGCAAGGTACAGCTGTGAGTAATGACCAGAAGCATTTGTCTAAGGCCTCAAGCACACTAGCGAAAAAAAATTGCGCAAAAATTTTTTTCTGCGATTTGCCAATGTATTTCAATGGCACCAAGCAGATTTTTTTTCGTGCGATTTTTTTCATAGGTGCGATTTTCCAGCGATTTTTTTTTTTTTTGTGCGATTTTTTTCGTGCGAAAAAATCCCAGAGGAGTGATCTATATGACCAATGGGACAGATCGCAAAAATATTACAAGTAGCTGCGATTTTTTTTTTTTCTGCACCCATTGACTTGAATCTAAATATACAAAAATGTAAATATACAAAAGAACAACTGTTATTTGTTTCCATGCTTTTTATTTTTGTTATGAAAATAATAAAAAAAATACAAGGAATAAAACAATTCCACACATATTTACAATAGGCTGCTGTGGGGGGCTGCGTGTGTGTGTGTGAGTGGCATGTCCTTCTTGTGTGACTAGCATTTCAGCACTCACTCAGCAGTCTGTCTGCACTGTCGGAAAATACCTGGCACTGCCTGGGTATGTCCCTGGTACATTTGCCACACGTGTATTTGTAGCAGTCAACACATCTCTCAGTTGCACAATTGTTCGTGCATCGATGGTTGACCTGACACTTTGCCCTTTTGCCAGGGCTGGGTGTGGAAGGTTGTTGCCGAAGGAGTTTCTCCTTGCATGCCTTCTTTTCAGTCACATGAGAGCCACCTCTTTTGCATGCTCAACCAGGAAGTCCACCCGTCTCTCCTGCACCCCAGTGCATGCCTGATAAAGAACATGAGCATTCAGTGCTGCCATGTCAATCATGTTGTAGAACACGATGACTGGCGATCTCCGTGTTCCTGCACGCACGCTGTACTCCCGCACCATTTGGTCCATTACATCCACACCGCACTTTGTGTGGTTGTATTGTGTGACCGTGTTTGGCTTCCTTTTGTTGGTATCCTCAGTCTCAACCACGCTGTGCATGCTGCTGAGAATGTAGACGGCCTTCTTTTGTTTGGGTGCATACACTGTCAGTGTGGCACCAGGGGTTGAAAACACCTGAGTGGTGAATTCAGTGCGGTCCATCTGTCTAGTGGATTGAGGAATTTCCTGGCGACTCTTGTTGACTGTGCCGAGGATAGTGGTTTTCCGGCTAAGCAGTCGTTGTGCAAGTGACAATGATGTAAAGAAATTGTCCGTGGTTACAGTTCTGCCCTTGTCCATGAATGGTTCCATCAGCCTCATCACTACAGTTTCGGACAGTCTCTGGGACGACTGGGGTCCTTGCCAAGATATGGGAGGACATTACAGATGTACTTTGATTTCAAGTCGCAAGCCACCCAAAACTTGATGCCAAACTTGTCTGGTTTTGTTGCAATGTATTGCAGAAAACAGCAGCGAGTCTTTGACGGGAAAAGCTGTTCATCAATAGTGATGTGTCGACCAGGGTTGTAGGATGCGATGCAGTTGGTGACAAACGATCTCCACACATCGGAGATTGCAGCAAACTTATTGGTCTCCACTCGCTCACTGCGTGTGAACATGTCATCAAAGCGTAGGTGTTGCATGATGTCTTGAAAGCGGTTTCGGGTCATAGTTGCAATGACCCTTGGGTTTGCCAGGTTTGCTGACCAGCTGTCACGTAGTGATGGAACCTTGGTCACTCCCCGCAAGATAATGACTGAAATAAATGCCATTAGTTCCGGGAGACCCATGAACCAATCCACCTGCTCCGTGTGACGTGCATGTTGAGTAGTCCATTCTTGAATGCTACGAAGCATGTCAAGAGTGATAAAACAGAGGAAGCTCTGAAGGCGACTCCGGACACTTTGTCTGGCCTTAGCACTTGGCTCTCCATCTGTAGTGTACGGTTCTATTGGGGTGAAATGGAGACGATTCCCCACTTCTACTTCACGTCACACTGTGCCATCTTTTGCGGTCTCTGTTGGCTCACTCGCCAACCGAGCTCTCTTTTTTGGTAGAGGAGGAGTCTCCTCATCTGCAAGATAAATAATTTCAAATTAACATTTTGTTTTGGTTCTAAATAAAAAAGATAGTCAGGAAATAAAAATAGGTAATTTGAAAAATCTAACCTGAAGACAGCTCAGAGTCCGAATCCAGTTGAAGGACTATTTCTTCTCCATCTGAGTCAGAAGGGTTGGTGTTGCTCAGGATCAGTTCCAATGCCTGTTGAATGGTGTGCCTTCTCTGCATTTTGTTTCTTGTGAACAAAATAGGTGAAGCAGTCACACACATCCCCCACAGCACAAAAGGCTGCATGCAAATTTGCTAAGGTGTTAGCAACCTTATGCATATTCCCAGCACAACAATGCAGCTGGGGGGTGGGCAGACACACTCAGGAGCAGCTTACATTCTTTTGTTTACACTCTCTTACAAGACCTGAGGTGGATCAACACAATTTCCCCCTGCAGATTCCTCAGACAATGGCCACATTTACAAATGAAAGGATGCTAATTGGAGCCATCAGAGTTGATATGGGTCATCATGGTGCAACCGAGGCCAATCTGAAGCAAAGCAACCTCCAGGAATCCCCAATTCACCTTGTTGAACGCTTTTTCAGTGTCGAGTGACAGGGGCATTAATGGTTGATTTTGACACTTGGCATGATGAATAGCGGAATATGTTTTCAGCGTATTATCACATATTTCCCTGGTGGTGATGAAGTCCACTTGATCAGGGTGGATTAGGGAGCCCAGAGGACCACCAAGCCTGTTGGCTGGAGTTTAGCAAATATTTTGACATCAACATTGATCAATGAGATTGGCCGATAGCTGGAGAACAACTAAGGCAGTGCAGTTTCCACTATATAGTGGGTAAGTGAGTGGTAGGATTGAGGGGTGGGTATGGAGGAGGCTGGGGTGGAGGAGGTTATAAAGGTTATGGTAATATGCATGGAAAGCCTTCCAATTTTCTCTGTTAGGTGGGTTGGAGGGGCTGTGGATGGTTTGATAGTGAGGGTATATGTGGATGCGTCCCAAGATCAGAGGGAGTGGGCGACCAGACTTATTACCCCATTCATAAAAAGAATGAGAGCAGAGATTGTTGGTGCTTAAATTCGAGTAATAGGGTAATCTCATGACAGGCTGTCGTCATCTTGCTCAGTATCGAGGGTTGACCCGTCTATTTGTGTGAGGATTCAAGGGGGCTAAGGGTAGAGAGTAGCCAGTCAAGTTTCACACGAGCTCCGTGTTTAATTAGGTGACCCTGTAGAACACATTTTAAAGCTTTCCATTGCATAAGGGCAGAGGTAGAAACTTGCTTATGGACTTAGACAAATGGACAAAATCGGAGATAATCTGTTTGAGGTCTGTGAGGCATTGTGTTTCACATAATAAGTACTCATTGTTAATGGTTGTCTAAGTGGTGAGGAAGATCGCAATGAGAGGTCTACCAGGGCATGGTCAGAAATATAAATATTTCCAATTTCCTTGGAAGTAGCTCTGTGAGTAGGATGTGAGACACTAAAATAAAGTCAATCCTACCATAGTAGTAGTATACGTGTGAATAGAACTAGTAATCCTTAACTTCTGAGTGTAAAATGCACCACACATCGCAGAGTTGCATAGGGTGCAGTTCCTTTTTTAGTCTATTTAGTTTGTTATAAGCAATAGATGCTTTACTAATGGGGATGTCTATCGGAGGATTCAGGGACAGATTTAAATACCCACATTGGATAAGGGACCCCTGGGAGAAGAGTTGGAGGGCACTCAATGTTGATAGCAGGAAAGGGACCTTTTGTTCAGTGGGAGCATATATATTAGCTATAATATAGACAGAGTTGGCTATCTTGTATTTAATGAACAAGTATCTAGCCTCTGGATCAGGTGTAACATCTAATATTTTATAATGGAGTGATTTATGAAATAAGATGTCAACACCCTTGGTTTACTCCACAGGATTACAACTATGGAACCAAGTAGTATAATAGCAGTTTCACACTGAAGGGATGTGGCCCTTTCGAAAATGAGTCTCTTGTAAACAGTGGATTTGTGATCTCCGTTTGTGGAAATAGTAAAATACATGAGAGCGTTTTTCGGGCTGGTTAAAGCACTTCACATTCATGGAGGTTATAGCCAAATTGGACATGTCACCAGTGGGTCGCCACTTAAGAGTATATGGCAAGTACTGAGAATTATCCGCTCGACAAAGGGAAGGGTGGAGTGTAACGTTTGGGAAGGAAAACTGAAGGGAGAAGTGGAGGGTGGCTTACGTGGAGGTGGGTAAACTAAAAATAAAAAAATCAAAAGAAAAAAAAGAGGCCCCAACGCAAATATGGGTGTCCAATAATGGGGGAACCTAAGAAATGTACCAGATTAACACCTAGAGTTAAGTGGAAAAATACCACTTAGAGACTATGTGAGGGAGGTGAGACGGTGACTGAATCTGGCAAATTAGCAAAGTGTGAAAATACATATGAGTACAATCTATAATACCGTGTTTCCCCGAAAATAAGACACCCCCGAAAGTAAGGCATAGGAGAGGTTTCGGAGAATTGCCCAATATAAGGCATCCCCCGAAAGTAAGGCGTATGTTCCCGAACAGAACATACGGTATATACGATATGTGAGGCCGCGGGAGAACCCCACAATCTCTGCTATCATTATACTCCGGGGTCTTTTCAGACCCCGGAGTATAATAATCGGCGGCCAGGGGAGGTGAGCGAACATAAAAAACTATGTGCTTACCTGTCCTACGCTTCTCCAGGCTTCGGGCCTGTTTGGTGACGTCAGCGGACGTCATTTTGCGTCGCGACGCCGGCCGGATCACGTGACGCGGCCTGGTCTAACAGTGAAGAAGGCCGGAGTAGCGCACGGGCATGCACCGGAGCGAGGAACAGGTAAGCAACGTTGTTTTTTTATGTTTCTATCCTCTCCTGGGTCTCCGATCATTATACTCTGGGGTCTGAAAAGACCCCACAGTATAATAATTGTTCATGGGTGGTCCACTATGGGGCAAACTACTGTGTGCAGGGGCCACTATGGGGCATGAGACTGTGTGCAGGGGCCACTATGGGGAATGATACTGTGTGCAGGGGCCACTATGGGATATGATACTGTGTGCAGGGGCCACTATGGGATATGATACTGTGTGCAGGGGCCACTATGGGACATGATACTGTGTGTAGGGAAATTAATAGTTTGGATTGTTATGATGATGTCCTAGAAGATGATGACATAACTGTCATTGAATAAATTTTACTTTCTATTCGTACCGTAAATATTGGTAAATGTACCATACTGTTAATTGTTGTACATGGAAATAATGGTACGGTAGTAAGAAATTCTTGATAGGATTCACAGTTTGTATGGTTATGCTGGTTTGTGAAGACAACTACTGTACAGTACCGTATATAATAAATGTTCATTTTTTTGTTCAGCAATAAATGTGAATTCTTCTTCATTGAAAAGAAAATAAGACATCCCCTGAAAATAAGACACAGCACATCTTTGGGAGCAAAAATTAATATAAGACGCTGTCTTATTTTCGGGGGAAACAGGGTAAGTGAACCTGAGCCATAGAGGCCTATATATAGCTGCATTTAACAATTGCAATAATTGGTAGAGGATAACATAGCAAACAATTCTAGAAAAAGGAAGAAAAACATGGAAAAGACAAAATCGGCATATGTCATAAGCTCATGTGAAATCTTGAGGGTGTAGAAAACACAAAATACAAAAACAGCACAAACGTCAATTCTGTCAACAAGTTCCACATTTAAAATACCAGAAACAGCATAAAGAGAACAAAAGTCATAAAACGTAAATTTTTATCATATGTGATACACAGACCAATAAAGCAGTATACAGACACATCACATAAAGCATAGGAGAACAAAAATTAAGGAAACATTAGCTAATAGGACCCTAGGATCATCATAAAAGAATCCAAAATAGTAGCAATGTCCAACAACAGTCAGTTTCCAGTCATCAAACGTCAATACAATTATTGAAAATGTTTAACATAGTCGTTACAATAACAGAACAGTTTTTCTCCATACCGTTCATCTAAAAATTCCAAAGAATTGGAAGTAAATAATAGGTGGATCTCACCAGTTTGTAGACCACTTCACTTGCGCATGGTGATAGTACATGTTAATTCACCACTCCCGCCGAAACAGCTCCTGCCCTTACAATTGGAGTCATGGTCTGGGGAAGGTGTAAGGGTTAAGCCTAAGTATTGGCAGACAGGCGACACATAAGGCGTTCAATTTAGAGGGGTTGACTTTAAAATTAGAGAGAGACCCAAAATTCTGTAATAATTCTGCTATGCATGGGAGTGCAGTTATGGGGTTCGTGATAATAAGGAGGAGTTAATCTGCAAATGCAGCAGCTTTATGAGTACTGTCACCAATTGTAACTCTCTCGTCGATCATGTCTCAAACTCTGAATCAAGTTCTTGATCGTCAGGACAAATGACAAGGGAGGTAGAGGGTAGCCCTGTCTGGTCCCATTTCGGATGGTGAATGCCCCAGAGAGGCAGCTATTAATTCTAGCCTTAGCACTAGGTTGTGAACATAAGGACACTATCTTGTGTATAAAGGCTATAGGAAGACCAAATCCTTTGAGAGTCAGTGACATGTATATCCAGTCTACCCAGTTGAAGGCCTTTTCTGGATCTGATTTCTAAATAAAAGAGGGGGCAACTTTGCTTGTATATAAAATCCTCCCTAAACCCTGTATTGTGGGAAGATATCTGTGAGGAAAACAAACATGTACAATCCCTATGGGTGGAATTAAGGGGAGGGAAAAATAAAAATAAAATACTCATAGGGGTCTGTTATAAGTCACCAATTATAATGGAGGAAGGGGAATGGGTACTAATGGAACAAACAGAGGAGTCAGCTAATGGTAATGAGGTTATTATTATGGGGCATTTCAATTACCCCAATATAAATTCGGAAACAGAAACCTGCAGGTCCACCAAAGGTCATTGGTTTTTGGCCCTAATTAAAGATAATTACTAGAGATGAGCGAATTTCTCAAAAGTTCAATTAGGCACTTCTATTCGAAGTTCCAAAAAAAATTTGCTTCGATCCGAATTACTTCGCAGCAAATATCGCTAATAAACATCTATTTCCTAGCTTCAGAGAGCCTGTATAGTGGTGTAGAACACTGTGCCTTGCAGTAACATGCATAGGGAGCCTACTGTGGTAGTCAAACAATACTGTGAGTCCGAATGACACGCACATGACAGACGTCGCTCTTAGAATCGATGCACACTTCACTTATTTGGACAGTTACGGGGCCAAAACTGTCCAACTAACTCAAGTGGGAGCCCAGCCTTACAGGTCCATGGTAGTGCCGGGTAGAAAGAACCGTGCAGAGACCCAACATCCTACTGTAGAGTGAAAGAGCGCAGTTCTTTTACACCCTTGTTTTCAGATTCCACATAGATGTCTACAGAGTGGCAAGGTGACATAATGTGGAGTTGGCAGCAGCATGAGGATACCATACAGTGACCCAGTGGAAGCGGCATTAGGAGGACATACAGTGACCCAGCATTTGCAGTGGCATGAGGAGGGCATACAGTGACCCAGTGGCTGCGGCATGAGGAGTACACAGAGTGACCCAGTGGGAAACAGCATGAGGAGGACATACAGAGATCCAGTTCCTCCCCTGTGTGGCTTTGTTCGCCCAGGCAAATGAGGTGTAGAACTGCGTGACACCGCTGTGCCCTGCACATGTGTTATGCTGAAGGAGCATACACCTTATTTAAAGGTGTTTATTAGTGTGGAAACCCATAATGAGGACCATATTCGCCATTTTGTTCCCAGTATAAAGTTACAGTATTGTCAATAATTCAATAATTCTGAGCCACAAATCTCTGCCTTTATCACGCTTTTGTTATATGTGTTCATTAGTGGGGAAAGAAAAAAGGGGCATATTTGCCATTCTCTTCAAAGTAGAAAATAACAGGACTTTTTGCGCTTTGCAATTACGTTTTTTCATCGAACACTATGTCAGAGAAGCGAGAGGCCATGCACAGGGGAGGGCCGCAGCCCTAAATGTTTCTGATGCAGGCACAGGTTGCAGCAGAGTAAAGGGGCATGGCAGCAGGGGTCAGTTACACAGGCCTGAGCTCCCAGTGTCAAGTAGCGGTCGTGTCTTGACCAGCAACCCAATGGTTGTAGACTGGTTGACTCGGTCATCCAATTCATCCCAAGTTACATCAGACACCCCCAGCCAAGAGTTGGTGGGTTCGTCAGACACAACCCTTAGTTGGCATGGCCCGGCAGCAGGACCTGTGACCTCACCTGTCCTCAACTTGCTTCTGTCCTTTTCTGTTCCCTCAGCTAGAGAAGTACTCTATGCTGTGGGCTCAGATCCACTGTACAGTGAGGAGGAGGTATTATTATTATTATTTATTTATATAGCACCATTAATTCCATGGTGCTTTACATTTGAGGACTTACATACGGTACACAAGATATACAAAACAGATAATACTAACAGTGACCAACTGGCACAGTGTGATACAGGGCCCTGCCCGAAAGGGCTTACAATGTATGAGGGAAGAGGGATAGAGACAGAAGGTGGGGGTAGAGGCTGTTCAGGTGGTGGTATGGAGACAGTAGCGTTATTGGGGGTTGTAGGCCTTCCTGAATAGGTGAGTCTTCAGGGCCTTCTTGAAGCTTGTGATTGTGGGGGTCAGTCTTACGTGTCTTGGTAATGAGTTCCAGAGTATGGGGGATGCACGAGAGAAGTCTTGGAGACGGTTGTGTGAAGAGCGGATAAGAACAGAGCGGAGTAGGAGGGTGGAGGATCAGAGGTTACATGTGGGCAGGTAGCGGGAGATTAGGTTGGAGATATATGAAGGGGACAGGTTGTGGATGGCTTGGTAAGTCAGCATTATTAATTTGAACTCTATTCGCTGGGCAACGGGTAGCCAGTGAAGGGATTGGCAGAGGGGAGCGGCCGATGAAGAACGGGGGGAGAGGTGTATTAAGCGAGCGGCACAATTTAAAGTGGACTGGAGGGGGGCGAGAGTATTTGCTGGGAGGCCATGGAGAAGGGTGTTACAGTAGTCTAAGCGGGAGATTATGAGGGCATGGACTAGCATCTTTGTAGTTTCTGGGGTGAGGAAGGAGCGGATTCGATGGATGTTCTTGAGTTGGAGGCGGCAGGAGGTGTTGAGGGTTTGGATGTGCAGCTTGAAGGGTAGGTCAAAGTCCAAGGTTATCCCAAGGCAACGGACCCATGGGACAGTTAGCAGCTACTACTCAGCTAAGATCTGGAGGAGACATCCGCTGCTTCTTCCGGTAGGCGGGCAACTAGTGATGAGGACAGTGGCATGGGAGCTGGTGTTGAGGAGGACATTAGTGAACTGCAGACTGTAGTGGATGCAGGGGCTTCTTCGTCATCAGGAGAAGAGGGTTGATGCTTGCATGAGGCAGTGGGGGAGTCAGCAGGGTGGCAGCATTGGGAGGTCGGGAGCTAAACGTGCCCGGGGTAGACCACCTGCTTCGCAGCAGCCTACCTGCCTGGAAAGCAGTGGTGCAGGGGTTCACGGAGGCAGTGGCGGTAACAGTCAGTTAGCCCGGAGTGTTGGGGGTAAAAATCATCTATTCGGTGGTGTGGCAGTTTTTTGTAAAGCCGCCGGGGGAGGTCAACATGGCCATATGTTCAATCTGTGGGCAGAAGGTGAAGCGTGGCACCACAGCCCTGCATCAACATATGCAGCATCACCACCAATGTGGTGGTCCAGCCTGCTGCAGCAACCCCTGCAGCACCCAGAGGCACGCACGCCATTTCAGGCAGTCAAGGCTCCATCACCTCAGCCAAAGGAAGCTGTGTGTCCTTCCCATCATCTGCTGGTCGTGATGCTCCTGATCCAACTCCTTCTAGTCAGTTATTGCGTCAGCAATCCATCACAGAAGCGATTTCGAAGAGACAACAGTATGCATGCACTCATCCAACAATGCAGAAGCTGAACATGCTCCTTTCCAAGTTGCTGGTGCTGCAGTCACTCCCTTTCCAAGTGGTGGACTCTGCACCTTTCAGAGAACTCATGCCTTGTGCCGAGCCGAGGTGGAGAGTCCTAAGCTTTCATTTCTTTGCCAAAAAGGCAGTACCAGCCCTGCACAAATATGTAGAAGAGAAGGTGGGCCAGTCCTTGAGCCTGTCGGTGTCTGCCAAAGTTCACGGCAGCGCCGACATGTGGAGCTGTAACTACGGTCAAGGACAATATATGTCATTTATGGCCCACTGGGTTAATGTGGTGCCTGCCCAGACACACCAGCAACTTGGACACGTGACGCAGCTTCAGCCTCCACGTTCTCGCGCCGTTGGTCATGCAACAATGTCAGCCTCATCCTCCACTGTCTCCTCAGCTTCCACTGCAGGGACAATTAACAGTGCTCCTCCAGCATACCACATGTGCAGGGCACAGCGGTGTCATGCTGTTCTACACCTCGTTTGCCTGGGCAAACAAAGTCACACAGGGGAGGAACTGCTCTGTGTCCTTCTTCAATCTTCAAGAAATCGAATTCTGGCTTTCTCCACGACACCTCAAAATCGGAACCATGGTGACCAACAACAGGAAGAACATGGTGTCGACGCTTCGTCAAGGAGGGCTAAGCCCTACATGGCGCACGTGTTCAATCTGGTTGTCAAGCGTTTCCTTAAGTGTTCCACCCATCTGCAAGACATCTTAAAAAAGTCAAGGAAACTTTGCATGCACTTCAGCCACTCGGACACCGCCAAGCACACCCTCCTTGAGCTGCAGCGGCAGAACGGCCTCCCACAACATAGGCTGATATGCGATGTTTCCACCCGTTGGAATTCCATCATCCATATGTTGGATTGACTATATGAACAGAGAAAAGCCATAAAAGATTTCTTTCTGATCTAAGTGGACAGAGGTACTCCCCTGTGTACAGTTGTGCTAAAAAGTTTACATACCCCGGCAGATTTTGTTTTTTCGGCCTTTTTTCAGAGAATATGAATGATAACACAAAAACTTTTTCTCCACTCATGGTTAGTGGTTGGTTGAAGTCATTTATTGTCAAGCTTCTGTGTTTTCTCATTTTAAATCATAATGATGACAACCAAAAACATCAAAATTACCCTGTTCAAAAGTTCCCATACTCCAGTTTTTAATACCGTGTATTGCCAGCTTGAAGTCTTTTGTGGTAGTTGTGGATGAGGCTCTATTTTCTCAGATGGTAAAACTTCCCATTCTTCTTGGCAAAAAGTCTCCAGTTCCTGTAAATTCCTGGGCTGTCTTGCATGTACTGCGCGCTTGAGATCTCCCCAGAGTGGCTCAATAATATTGAGGTCAGGAGACTGAGATGGCCACTCCAGAACCTTCACTTTCTTCTGCTGTAGCCAATGACAGGTTGACTCGGCCTTGTGTTTTGGATCACTGTCATGTTGGAACGTCCAAGTACGTCCCATGTGCAGCTTCCTGGCTGATGAGTGTAAATTTGCCTCCAGTATTTGCTGTTAACGTGCTGCATTCATCTTTCCTTCAACTTTGACCAAGTTTCCTGTGCCTTTAGTACAACTGTAACTTTAACATTAGCCAGTGGCAGCTCATGCGCGACACCTGCCGTTTGCTCATTCCCTTTGAGGAGGCCACTTTGTTAGTCAGTCGCCAGGACTACGGGATGAACAATGTCATTCCACTGATTCACATCCTGGAAAAGATGCTTTTCAATCTGGCTGGTCAGGGGACTGGAGATGTGGTGTCTACATCTCAAGGCCACATGAGCCCTGTGGGGGCTGAACTGGAGGAGGAGGAGGAGGATGAGGAGGACATTGGAGCACAAACAATGTGTAGCCAAATGGGTGGAGAGGAGGAACAGGAGCAACCAGAACAGCCAGAGGGAGATGAGGATGATGAGGCAGATGACCCAGACACACCGTTGGCAGTATGCAGTGGTGATGGATGCAGGGAGTCCCTGGGAGTCACTTGTGCAAATGGCCCGAAGCATGCTGACTTCCTTGCGCAGTGACAGCCAAATTGTCACCATTCAGCAGAGGGATGACTACTGGCTCTCCACCATGTTAGACCCTCGCTACCGGAGAAAAATGGGGGCCCTTTTTTACACCCGCTGAGAGGGAGGACAAACTGATCTACTATAGAGATATCCTATGTAGTAAATTGGCTGCTGCCTATCTGCGCCATCGTCCATCCTCTTGCATGTCTGACCAGGGGGGCCCTGAGAGCTCAACTTGCACTGGCATGACAGCTGTGGGAGGGGGAGGGGGTGGGGGTGGCAGGAGCAGTATCGACTCCATCAGCATAATGGGAATAAAATGGCGAATATGGTCCTCCTTATGGGTTTAGACACTAATAAACACCTTTAAATAAGTGATAACCGCTTATTGACAATACTGTTTTTAAATATTGCCTGCAACTTTATACTGGTAACAAAATGGCGAATATGGTCCTTTTTATGTGTTTTGACACTAATAAACACCTTTAAATAAGTGATAACCACTAAGAATTATTGAATTTTTATTGACAATACTGTTTTTAAATATTGCCTGCAACTTTATACTGGTAACAAAATGACGAATATGGTCGTTATGTCTTTCCCCACATTAAAGGTTTTATTACAGAGAAGTGCAAATGTTATTCGATGATAATTCAGTTTTCTTTGGCACAATAGTACTGAATAATGTTATGCCTTGGAAGAACAGTGAATAAGCCCCTTATAATAAAGGCCTTTAAAAAGGCTTCTTTTACAGATGTGTGCAGATATTAGTGTATGATATTTCACTTTTTTTGCTGTAATGCACTGCAAAAGGCTTGTTGTGTTCCACCTTGACGACACAGATATGAGTAATGAGCAGCAGTATAACGGCAGTGTGAATTATGCTGCAAATTCTTGCTGTAAATGAGCCTGCAACCACCCCAAATTCTTCTCTCAATTCCTCCCTATGCTTTCCCTACAGTTCTAAGGCTCAGTCTCTTTCCCTGAACTTCTATATGTTTTCTAAGACTTTCCTAGCTCCTGCTGAGGTCTGTCCATACAGTAAGAGCGATGTGGAATGACTGTACCTAAAAAGGCCGAGGGTTTTTATAGGGCTGTGACATCACAGGTCCTGCAGGCTGCTGATTAGCGGCATGCTTGGCATTGTGGGTGATCCCACGCTCCCAGAGTCCCTTCCCCCTTGTCCTAACATGTGCGGCGGCCATTTAAAAAAAAAAAACGCAATTTGATGCATTGAAGCGTGAGAAAATCCGGAATCGTGGCGAATCGAAGATTTCCTGAAATTCGGATCGAATTCCACTTCTGCAGAATCGATTTGCTCAACTCTAATAATTACCTTTCCCAACTAGTGCAGAACCCAACATGAGAGGGGACACAAATTTTAACCAACAGACCTGACAGAATATCAAAAGTAGGAGGTTGGGGGTCACCTGGGTAGTAGTCCACAGAAAACAATTCTGCGGCTTGGGCATCTAGTGAAAAGGCCCAGGGCTGAGGGTTATCCTGCAGAAGCAAAATAATAATGGCCACACGTTGCTGCTCATCACCAGAAGAGTAAGGTTGGAGACAGCAAAATATTTTCTATCTCCAGAAAATCGATCAGGCAGATTTTACCTTAGTTTCCTTGGGAACCTCAGAAGTAACAGACCGAGACAGATTTCTCCAGTTGTAGAATCCTCTCAGCAAAACTTTGGACTAGCTGGGTTATTCTTTGGATCTGGTCCACGAGTGTCTGAATTTGTTCCATAATGATATATAGTGATTGTGGATTGGCTATTCTGTTATGGTTAGATACAAGTCCACAATAAAAGCAATAGCAAACAATTGGCTGATAACTGCGAGCAGTAGAGACAGCTATCTACAACCAGCACACCTCAAGACAAACCCTCAGACGCCTTCACCACAGCTCATCACGAGACAAGATGGACTTTGCTGGATCTGGGGATCTAAATTGTCACCAAACAGAAAAATGTACTAATAGTAAATGCACTGCCGCTGAAACCAACACAAGGACCACTAAAACTTAAAAGGTGGTGTGGACAGAAGAGAATTCATGCCGCAGGGTCAAAACCAGGAGAGATGAATAAACAGAGACAGAAGCAAAATTCAAGAAACTATCCAAAGGTCAAAAATCCTGCCGGGAACGTCACAACAGAATCAGAGGCAAAAGTGAAATCCAAAGAGCAAGCCAGAAGTCACAAATAATACAGATACACACACAATGGAAGCCAAACTAGTAGTAGCAAGCTAATAGTCAGCACATGTCTTAGGAGGGCGGGGTCTTATACAGGCCTCCTCAGCTGCTAACTGGACCAAGCCAGAAAGCCTCTGAAACTGCAAAAGCTTCCCAGGTTGGCATGGTAACGTCAAAGGTGCAGCAGCCGGAAAGAGAATCCTGACACAGGATGCAGGGCAGTTTGGCCATATGTTTTTTTCATATTTTCTATCTTTGCCATCCAAAATTCATAACTTCTTTATTTTTATGTTGATTTAGCCATATGAGAGCTTATTCTTTGTGCGATGAGATGTACTTTTAGTTGCCACCAAGCTTTTATTAACTTTTTTGTGAGGTCTGTGTGAAAAAAAACCTACAATTGTAATTTTTTGGTGTTTTGTTTTTATGGTGACCCTTTTGCATTAAAAATAACAAAACAACATTTGGCTGGTAAAATTATGGCAATACAATATTTATATTAGTATTATGTTTTACAGCTTTTATTAAATAAAATGACATTTTGTGAAAATAAATGAATTTCTAACTTTTTACTATTTTGTTGTTCAAGCTATGTCAGAGCTCTTTTTTTGCAGGGCAAGTTATAGTTTTTATTAGTACCACTTTCAGGTATAAACAACTTTTTGATAATATTTTATTGATTTTTGTAGGGGAAACCCAATGACCAAAACAAATGCAGTATTTTTATTTTTTTGATGGTGCTCACAGTACAGGAAAAATTTTATTTCATTTTACCATAAAGGGACTTGAATCAGAGATCGCTTGATCCCCATGCCAGGGGTCGACATATCATATGTGCAGCCAATTCGGCTGAGCAGGACCCATGGAGGGAAGGGAGCCCATTATATTTGCTGGGCATACCACGCAAGATGCGTCGAGTGAGCTTTGCCCATGGGTTTTGTTCGAAACGAACAGGTCAAAAACTAACCTCACTCACCTTTCCTGAGCTCTGGTGCTAGTCTTCCGGCCTCTTATGGTCTTAGAGATGTCATGAATGAGGTGATTGGGCCTGTGATTGGGCATCAGCAGTCACGTCAGTGTCATGACGCAAAATGACAATGGCATAACTAAAGCAATATTACGCCAGCATCATTTTGCGTCAAGGCACCAATGGGTCCACTGAGGCCCAATCGCAGGCCTCAGAGGTTTCTGATATCATTTATGACGTCTCTGTGACCAGAAGAGGCTAGAAGATTGGTGAGTAACAATGTCTGTTACATTTCCTCACCTCCCCTAGGCCTATGTTAATTATACTCTGGGGTCAGAAGAGAACCCAGAGCATAATGGTTTGTGAGTGGCGAACCCGCAAAATTTTGGGGTTCTTCAGAACCCAAACTTTTTGGGCATTTCATAAAGAACACCATATGGGCCACTATAGGACACTATACTGTGTTGAGCGGCTACTATAAGACATTATACTGTGTGGAGAGGCCGCTATAGGGCATTATAATGTGTGGAGGGGCTACTAAGAGACATTATACTGTGTGGAGGTGCCACTATAGGGCATTATACTGTATGGAGAAGTCATTGTTGGATACTATACTGTGTGGAGGGGCCACTGTGAGACATTATACCATATGACTGTTCTCTCACTGTAAAAAAAGTCTTGGAAGGATGGGGGGCCCAGACACATTATTTGAACAGGCCCTCTTCAGTCTGTGTCCACTCCTGCCCTGTGCCATATAAGTATATGGTACATAGACCACTTATGTGCAATAGGAAAATGGTAGCCAGGAGGCAGTTAATTTGCAACCCGTTAGAACCTGGAAATCTCATCATGGGGGTAACCGAGGAGATGTAAAGTGGGGAGGTCTCCCCTTCTTAGCTCCTATATTCAATAATTGCTATTGATCACATACAGTTGAAACCAGAAGTTTACATGCACTATATAAAAAGGCACACCTGCATGTTTTTCTCACTATCTGACATGAAATCAGAATAAACCTTTCCCGTTTTAGGTCAAAGGATAACCACAATTATTTACAGTGGGTACGGAAAGTATTCAGACCGCTTTAAATTTTTCACTCTTTGTTTCATTGCAGCCTTTTGCTAAAAGCAAAAAAGTTCATTTTATTTCTCAGTAATGTACACTCAGCACCCCATCTTGACAGAAAAAACAGAAATGTAGATATTTTTGCAAATTTATTAAAAAAGAAAAACTGAAATATCACATGGTCATAAGTATTCAGACCCTTTGCTCAGTATTGAGTAGAAGTACCCTTTTGAGCTAGTACAGCCATGAGTCTTCTTGGGAATGATGCAACACGTTTTTCACATCTGGATTTGGGGATCCTCTGCCATTCTTCCTTGCAGATCCTCTCCAGTTACGTCAGGTTGGCTGGTGAATGTTGGTGGACAGCCATTTTCAGGTCTTTCCAGAGATGTTCAATTGGGTTGAGGTCAGGGCTCTGGCTGGGCCAGTCAAGAATGGTCACAGAGCCACTCCTTTGTTATTTTAGCTGTGTGCTTAAGGTCATTGTCTTGTTGGAATGTGAACCTTCGGCCCAGTCTGAGGTCCAGAGCACTCTGGAAGAGATTTTCTTCGAGGATATCTCTGTACTTGGCCACATTCATCTTTCCTTCAATTGCAACCAGTCATCCTGTCCCTGCAGCTGAAAAACACCCCCATAGCATAATGCTGCCACCACCATGTTTCACTGTTGGGATTGTATTGGGCAGGTGATGAGCAGTGCCTGGTTTTCTCCAAACATACTGCTTAGAATTAACACCAAAAAGTTCAATCTTCGTCTCATCAGACCAGAGAATCTTATTTCTCAGTCTGGGAGTCCTTCATGCGTTTTTTGGCAAACTCTATGCGGGCTTTCATATGTCTTGCACTGAGGAGAGGCTTCCTTCGGGCCACTCTGCCATAAAGCCACGACTGGTGAAGGGCTGCAGTGATAGTTGACTTTGTGGAACTTTCTCCCCATCTCCCTACTGCATCTCTGGACCTCAGCCACAGTGATCTTTGGGTTCTTCTTTACCTCTCTCACCAAGGCTCTTCTCCCATGATTGCTCAGTTTGGCTGGACAGCCAGGTCTAGGAAGAGTTCTGGTCGTCCCAAACTTCTTCCATTTAAGGATTATGGAGGCCACTGTGCTCTTAGGAACCTTGAGTGCTGCAGAAATTGTTTTGTAACCTTGGTCAGATCTGTGCCTTGCCACAATTCTGTCTCTGAGCTCCTTGGTCAGTTCCTTTGACCTCATGATTCTCATTTGCTCTGACATGCACTGTGAGCTGTGAGGTCTTATATAGACAGGTGTGTGCCTTTCCTAATCAAGTCCAATCAGTTTAATTAAACACAGCTGGACTCCAATGAAGGAGTAGAACCATCTCAAGGAGGATCAGAAGCTTTAACTTCCTGGCTGATGTCTTGAGACGCTGCTTCAGTATTGCCACATAATGTTCTTTCCTCATGATGCCATCTATTTTGTGAAGTGCACTAGTCCCTTCTGCAGCAAAACAACCCCATAACATGATGCTGCCACCCCCATGTTTCACAGTTGGGTTGGTGTTCTTAGGCTTGGCCATAATGAGCATCGTTACATTGGGAGGAAAAAGGGAGAAAAAAAGAACACCATCCCAACTGTGAAACACGGGGGTGTTTTGTGACTTTGCAGAAAGTCATAAAAATGCCTTAAAATTCTCTCTCTCTCTCATTATTCTGGCATTTGTCAAATATAAATAATTTTGGTAATCCTAAATGACCTATTACGGGAAAGGTTTATTCTGATTTCATGTCAGATAGTGAGAAAAACATGCATATGTGTCTTTTTATATAGTGTATGTAAACTTCTGGTTTCAACGGTAATCTAAGGGATTCATTTGTCATAATCAGAGTACTTTCTGGCTCCTGCAGCTAGTCCCGCATATATAATCTGGAACCAGAAAGCAAAGTAGCAGAGTTACCCTTAGTTTGATTGTAGCATGTGTACTGTAATGCTTTGCACCATATTCTGCTGTGGATTTTACCTGCTCAATTCCACAAATCAGCTTCAGTAATGTGCTGTGCTGTGCTATCCTTAGTTAGGAAACTTAGGATAGGTCATTAATATCAGATCGTGGGAGATTGACAACTGGGAGTCTGATACCTGGCACCCTCAACAATCTGACTGAAGAGATCTCAATATTCAGATTAGTGCTGTTGTCTCTTTACTGCACACCAAGCACAGCCACATTTATTTTATAGCAGCTGTTCTTGGCGTTGCTTGGTATTGTAACTTATTGTAAATTCAGCTTTTTTGTTGCAGATTTTGCTGTGGTTTTTTGAGACAAAGCCAGGAGTATAAGTACTTCCTATACTGTATATTTCCCATTCCTTTTGCAGCCATTCTTGGCTTTGGTTCAAAAAAACGCAGCAAAATCTGCAACAAAAAAAATCTGAAGTTTCTGCAACGTGGATCCTCAGACGTAAGTGCAGAGCCTCTGGCATTGGGATGTCAAACATTGTCCAAATGCCGGAATGGCTCACATATAAAGGAGAAACTTTTCCTTGGGTGCAATACTTGAGCTCTATTTTTATGAAAACCTTACTTTTTTATTATTTACTAGTAGTAGTTTTCAACTTACAGATGAAATAAAAATAATTGAGATTTTAAGAAAAATAGAGTTTAAGTATTGCACTGAGGACAAGTTCCTTCTTTAGGCTAAGGCCCCATGTTGTGGTAACGCAGCTTTTTTTGTTGCAGATTTTGCTGTTAAAGCCAGGAGTGGATTTAACAGAAGGGAGAAGTATAAGTGTTGTCTTTATATTTCCCATTCCTTTCAAAGCTCTGGACTTTGGCTTTAAAAAACACAGAAATATCTGCAACAAAAAATGAACTTTTCTGCAACGTGGGGTCTTAGCCTTATATATGAACTTGTCTGTTTAGCGCCTATGAAATATCAAAATGATATCAAAAAATTATCCTCTCAAAGACATGAGAGATGTCCTGTATATTGCTCAGCTGTCCTCGCAAAACTGCTCTGGAGTGTATTCATTCACTTTTTTTTCCTCTTTGACTAAATTCTGTATCAAATTGCCTACATCAATCACAAATTTAATTAATGTGCATCCATTATTGTCCATTGTTTAACGTTAAGGCTTCCTTTTCACTGTGTGAATATATTATTGTCGTTATACCTCTCCTACAATCTTAGCACCTAATTTTGATTAATGTGCTTCACTAGATGAAACAAGTTAATTGCAATAGATTTTGACTGTTATTGTTACTATTACTACTATACTATACAGTCTGAAATAATGACACAGTCACATTACAATACTGTTGACTGTTGATATTTTTTCATTTGTATTTAGTACATCAATAATTTTATATAAGATTTTTGTGCACAACTGAATCACAGTACCTTGTATAGGTGATTCTAGTTTCCAAATATGCCTTTTATTCAGCTTTGGAGCCATTTTATTCATATGCATATGAGGGGAGAATTGTTTGGGTGTGTCTTAGCTAGAGAAGGGTGAACTGCTTTGCCACAGCCAGGTTCGACTTGAATATCCAAAATTGTTCGGGTTTTAACAAATCCAAACAATTGAAAAACTAAAATGGCTGCATTGAATGCTTTTGGAATAGCTCTTCAGACCCCAGAATATAAACATTTATACTCACCTTACCTCACCTCTTTTGGGCCTTCTCACAGGATTCAGCGCTCTCCTGGTGACCTCATGCACAAGTTCCCTTCATTTGCATATTAATAAAATTGTCGATTTACATGAAAATAGGCCACTAAAGCTGGATAACAAAGGCATATTTGGAAACTGTAGACTTGGCTGTAGACTGTAGTTTGAAGATTCCCAAATACTACATAAAACAGCATATGTTTTTATTGATAATTAATACTCACAAAAATGTACACATCATTTAAAAAGATTTTGAAGAGATACAATATGGTTGAGATGACAAAACGCTACAAAAATAGGACTCTGTTCAGTGGCGTAACTAAAGTCTTGTGGGCCCCGGGGCAAACTTTTGTCCGGGGCTCCCTACCCCCTCACTACAGTGAATTCTTGATAGTGACGGTTACGGGTGCTGCAGCGATATCTCAGATACTTGAAAGGGATACAGCTGCAGTAGCCACAGCTGCAGTTATCAAGAATATGGTGAGTGAGCACCGGCATGTAAACAGTACTGAGAGCTGCATGCTGTGGGAAACAGCTGATCTGCAGGGTCCTAGCAGACTAAGAGATGTAAGAGATCAGTGGGGGTCCAACATCCGAGGCCCCTGCTGATCAACTTTTTGAAAATACTGTGGTGCTTTTGTGACCACTGTAACGCTAAATCTAATGGCAAATACTCTCTACTTTTTCTTTTTAGCTCCCCCTGACTCTTCCTCAGTATACTTTACTCTGTTGACCTTTAGGATAATTCTTTCTCTTGGTTTTCTTCCTATCTCTAAGACTGCACATTTAGTGTTTAATATGTAGGCTCTACCTCTTGTCCCCTTGCTGTCTGGGCTCCTCAGGGCCTAGTCCTAGGTCTTCTCTTCTCTCCTCCTCCTGTGCTATCACTGCTGCACTACTACAGAACACCAGTGATTGCCTGTCCACTGTCTGAAATGTCATGTGTTTTCTCCACTTAAAAACTAAAGAGAGTGTTTTTTTTTTTTTTTTTTTTTTTTTTTTGCAAATGAACATTTCAGGTGAATGTAACAAACTTTGCAGTATATCTTATCAGAGGAAAGTGCTCCTATCTGCTGTTACCAGATTCTCTCCTGCCTGGCAAACTATTTCACTATAAAATTTGTCTTCACTGTAAAGATAGGTTTAGCCCACTCACAGATCAGATTACATTGTAGTCTATGGTAAGAGGAGGGGAAGCAGAATGATCCCAGTGAGGCAGAAGCAAGCAAATAGGAACAAGCAGGTATAGCAGGACTGAGTTGTATACATTTGAATAAAGTCCTGGCGTGGGAGGAAACTTTCTGTAATCTACTCCAAGATGTCTGCTTCCCACTGTGTCTCATTCACTTCTCTTCTTGCTTTCCCTCCCTCCTGAAGTCTGTCTTCAGTAAAGACAGGTTTTCTTTCACTGAACTGAGTAGTTTTCCATTCAGGAGAGAGCTGATAGCAGATAGGAACATAAGATAAATTTCAAAGTTTCTTATAGGTGCCTGAGTGTTCACTTACAAAAAAATATATACTTAGCTACTCTTTAAACCTTTAAGGACTCAGAGTAGTTTGTATTTTAATGCTCAGCAACTTTTTTCATATTTTCCTTTCGCGAATTCCAAAATGCATAACTTTAAACTTTTCTGTCGACATAGCTAAGTGAGGGCTTAGTCTTTGTGTGGAAAGTTGTACTTTCATTTTGGGGTACATATAAAGTTTTGATTAGCTTTTGATAACTTTTTTTGGGGGGCCATGTGAAAACACCCACATTTCTATCATAATCTTTTCTTTTACGGCATTCAATCTGCATTAAAAATTACATGGCAGCTTTGTCCGGCGGGTAATTGTAATGATATATTTAAATTGGTTTTATTATGTTTTTTTACCACTTTTACAAATAAAATGTCACTTTTTAAAAATGAAGAATTACCCTGGGGTCACCTTATTGTCACGCCTATCTATAACTTTTATTCTGTTTTGTTGACAGAGCTATGTCATTGCTCTTTCTTTGCAGGGAACGTTGTACTTTTCATTGGTACCAACGTTTGGTATGTATGACACTTTAATCACTTTTTATTGTTATCTTTTGGGGAAAGCAAGGTGGACAAAATACATGAATTTGTGCATTGTGGTATATTTTACAGCGTTCACCGTATGGGATAAGTAATGCTATTTTTGAATGGTGGGGATTATCACACGCACATGGGAATACTTTTAATTTTTTACGTTATGTGTTTTTTAAATGTAAAGGTGTTTTTTTTAAACTATTAGCTTATTTTTCATTTTTAACTTTTGAAACTATTTTTTTTAACTTTTTCCCTGTCCAAAAAGGGTGACTTCTTGAAATTGGGATCTCTGCAATGCAATGTACTGCAATACTCCAACAATGCCTTCATAGTTTTACAGTCTTTGTACTGACTGTGATTCCCCTTTAGCAGAATATAACAATTTAGCAATCTCTACCACAAAACTCTTCACAGTGCTGCACCATCCTACATCTCTGTGATCATGTCTGTCCACTACCTTACCCATGCTCTCTGTTCTGCCAATGATCTAACCCTATCATCCTTGAACTTGAACCTTTCACTCATATCTCCAAGACTTCTTCCAAGTTGCGTTAGCTTTCTGGAATGCACTAACCCAGGCAATCAGATTACTACCCATCTTCCACAGTTTCAAACATGCTTTAACCACTTCAGTACCGGGCCAATTTCTGGTCCAGGACCAGACACTTTTTCGGGTTTTTTTTTGTATGTGCAGTTTTGAGGGCTGTAACATTTTTATCATATGCGTTATTTTCTACGACTTTTTTTCGGTGACACATAGGGCTTTATTTTTATGCTGTTTTTATTTTTGCATGTGTTTTCATTTTTTTTTTTCTATATCCAGGAAAATATGCACAAAAGAGGACGGAAAACGTGTCTATTTTTCACTTTTCTTTTCTTTTTTATTTAATAACACAAAGTGCTACTAAAAAACTTAACTATAAACTATAGTTATAAATAGTTTTTCCTCTCCGTTACGGTACTTTTGATTTTTTATAGTGTCGTCGGGGGTCGGGCTATAACCTGTAATAAGGGCATGTTATTGACATATTATTTTATTTATTTTTTTAATTATTTTATGTACATTTTTTTTTTTTTACTTTGCTATTAATTTTATTTTTTTATGTTTTTTTTTTTTTTACATTGTGTCATAATAGACCTTTGGGACATCTGATCGCGATTGGGAAGGTAATAAATCTTCCCTGTCTTCAATCTGGGAGCTCCAGCTGAAGTTACAGCCGTTTCCCAGTTTTAGTAGCTGCACGATTTGGTTCAGCTACTGAGTTCTGCTTGGACGTACCGGTACGCCCTTGCAGAACAAGGCAACCACCCCTAGGATGTATATAGTCTATGGGCGGTACGGAAGTGGTTAAAATCAAAGTTATGCTTATGTTCCTTAAAGAGAGATGAGGAAAGGAAAGATTACCCCCCCAGGGGGAGCCCAACAATGCAGAGTGTACAACCCAAGTCATAGGAAAAAAAAAATAAAAAATCAAGGCCATACTAAGACAAGGATTTAGTACAAAATAATCTCTCAGATGCTGACAGTATTATAGCCAAGCTAGAAGGCTCAGAGTTCTATGTTTCTGTCAGGCAAGCATCTCTGCCTCCTTCTTTGATGTAGCAGACAAGGTGACCTAGGCCAACTGGTGATGGCAGATGTTCTGTTGATGGGAGTGGACATTTTTTTTTTTATTCAAACTTTATTGGTTTTATCAAAGTATAATACAGAAACATGTCAAATGAATAATAATGTAATAAGGTATTGCGTGCCGATAATTTATAATTATAAAGACTAGGAGAGTCACCCACCAGTATCCAGACGCATTAAAACATAATTTTATTATAATATAAATATTAAAATACACGAGAAAAACTACAACATAAATAAAGAACTTGTATGAAAGAGGGGAAGGTAGGTCAAATATAGGACCTGTTTAATATCACACTACTACTATGTATGAGGTATGTGGATATATAAACCTATCCCAAATAACCCTTTCAATTCCACGTTAAACTAGCAGCAATTGGAAATTACGATCATGCTTATAACTTGAAAAAGGGAGTTCTACCTTGCATCAACCATTTAAAGTATCAAACTCCTAATGCCACCTTGGTAACACAGCGGCCATTTCAAACCATAACATCCCACCAAAACACTATTTGGGCTATTTAAGGTAACCTTTTAGGACTAACAGAAACTCTACCTAGCAACCATACCAACACTTAGCATATCGGCTGGTTTAAGCTATAATGTCCTATTAACACCTTATATCACAGCAGCTACCTTTCACCAAGAAATCCCACTCACACGCCTAATAGAGTGTTATAAATAGGATCTCAGGACTAAAAAGCGCTCTGCCCACTATCCACAGTGTTATAGTGTCCAATGCTCTATGCTACCTTCATATCACAGTAACTGATTTTTAACCATGATATACTACTAATACCTATATACACCTAACGCACGTTTCCTGTGTCAGAATATACAGCGATACTGACGCATTCATCAGAGGTATGTATCTTTATCTCAAAGAGCCACTAAAGTAAGTATGTTATAGTATCATAGGTATATCACCCTTCCTCAACATACACTCCTGAGTTTCTGTTAGTCCTAAAAGGTTACCTTAAATAGCCCAAATAGTGTTTTAGTGGGATGTTACGGTTTGAAATGGCCGCTGTGTTACCAAGGTGGCATTAGGAGTTTGATACTTTAAATGGTTGATGCTAGGTAGAACTCCCTTTTTCAAGTTATAAACATGATCGTAATTTCCAATTGCTGCTAGTTTAACGTGGAATTGAAAGGGTTATTTGGGATAGGTTTATATATCCACATACCTCATACATAGTAGTAGTGTGATATTAAACAGGTCCTATATTTGACCTACCTTCCCCTCTTTCATACAAGTTCTTTATTTATGTTGTAGTTTTTCTCGTGTATTTTAATATTTATATTATAATAAAATTATGTTTTAATGCGTCTGGATACTGGTGGGTGACTCTCCTAGTCTTTATAATTATAATACAGAAACATGGCATAAGAAATGTAAAGAACAACGTGTTTGAGACGACCACAACATAACATATGGAGTGGTAATGACATTCAGGAAATAAAGTATTCATAGATTACTGCATCCAGAAAATTTGTATGGTTGAGTCGAAAACACAGCTTATGTGTCATCGGAGGAGACAGAATCCAAAAGGGGAAGAAGAGGAGGGGGGTGTATTAGTGGTTAGGGGGGGGGGGGAGCAGAATATAGAAGAAAGGGGGGAGGCAAAGGAGGAAGACTGGGTGAGAAGGGTTGGAAAGGAGGGGTGTGACTGGGCTCATGGTTGCAGTTGTCGCCTGGCGGGACCAGGTCTTGAGGAAGAGGTTATGGAACTTGTTTTTTCCAGCTGGAAAGTTCCTCAAAATGGGCGATTTGGTTTACTTTGTTGATCCAGAGACGTTTCAATGAAGGGTCTTGTTGAAGTCACTTGAAGATGATGGAGTTCGCAGATGATAGGAGGATGGAGATGAAGTTGTTCCTGGAGGGGCGATAGGAGGAAGATGGTAATGATAAAATGACCATAGTAATAGAGTGTGACGTCAGATTTAGAGTTCAGTCTGATCACGGTTTGAATGTCATACCAGAAAGGTCTGATATTGGGGCAATACCACCAGAAAGGGTGCCAATTTTGTCATGACATCTCCAACAGAGATCAGAGGTTGATAGGTTTATCCAGAATAGCCAACTGGGTGAGCGATACCAATCTGGTTCTTTTTGTCTCATAGGATGATGTTCAGCTCTATCTCCCAGGAGGTTAAGAAGACTGGCTTGGAAAGCGTGCAGGGGCTGATGAATCTGAAGAGAAGAAAGGAAATCTTTGAAAGGAGTTGCATGAGAGTAGTGTCTGGAGAGGTGTACTTTATGTAGGAAGGAGACGGGAGTTCCAGAGAGTAGCAGTTCTAACCTAGCCAGATGGATGCCAGAGCATGTATTGAGAAGGTTGTGGAGACGGTGAGGCAAGAGATGTTTCCAGACGTCAGAATAGGCAGTGTTGGGTTTGGCTAGTAAGTCTGTTAGAAGACCTATAGGTAACAGTAGAGAGGGTGATGGAGGAAGTAGATCTTTCAGGTCAACTTCTCTACTTATATTGCATTTTGTTATTCCGAGATCCTTTGAAGATCCATGTCTTGTGTGTGTATAAAAAGTCTGTGAATTTTCAGTTTCTTGTATTACACCATGTCTGAAGAAGACAGCTAGCACTCTCGAAAGCTTACTATCATATATACTCAGTTTGCCTCTAAAAGGTATTGCCTGATTTCTTCACTCTTCCAATCCAGACATGGAGCCATAATTCGATGGTAGGTTGAAAATGGCAGAAAGGAATAAGGAAGAATAAGACGTCATAAGCAAAGGCAGAGGTATGGTCTGGGAGCCAATTCTTAGTCCCTGGATGTTGGGACTAGGCAGACGGTTTGTAGAAGAGTTTCAAGGACAAGCATGAATAAGGACGGAGAAAGGGGGCAACCCTGCCGTGTTCCATTCTTTATCTCAAAACTGGAAGAGAGAGTGCTATTAATCTTATAGTGTGCATGCGGGGAGGCATAGAGGGTAAAGACTGCATTTATGAATTGGGGTGGAAAGTTGAACTTGCGCAGAGCTGCCCTCATATATTGCCAATCCACTCTGTCGAAGAACTTTTCAGTGTTGACACCCAGGAGCACCAGGTCTGAGTTGTTTTCCCGTGCATAGGTTGGCAGTAGGTGGTTGGAATTGTCTTTTCCCTATCTGCCAGGGACAAATCCGGTTTGATCCAGTTGGGTTAAAGATGGTAGGAAGCGTTTCAACCTATTGGCAAGGATTTTTGCCTATATCTTGAGATCAAAGTAAAGATATCAGTCGGTAACTTCCACAGGACAGTGGGTCTTTACTGTCTTTGGGTATCAGGGTGATGTGTGCCTCCTGCGCTTGTTTGGTGAGCAATTCACTTGTCAGCAGGGCATTGCAAGCCAGAGAGATGTGAGGTAGAAGTTCCTAGTGGAACACTTTGTAATAATGCAATGGAAAGCTGTCAGGCCTGGGGCTCTTTCTCTTCGGGAAGCTACTCATAACCTCAGTAACCTCTGTAAGAGTTAGGTGCCATTAGCGTCGACGCATTCTCAGTGGATAAGGAGAGAAGGTGGAGCAAATCCAGGAAACCAGCAATCTTGCCAGCTTTCTGCATCAAATCTGAGACCGGGAGGCAGATTCCAGGATATAGACTTATCCTTGTCAGAAAAGATAAAGCAATTCAATTGGATTTCACCTTACGTGAGGAGGATGGACATAGATTTTGTGTTGAAAGTGCAAAAAATGCTTGGCATGGGGCATTTATAAAATTCTTCAGTGTCTCATTTATACAGAGAAGGTCAGTTTGAGAGGAAAGAACCTTGCTGCGCTATATCAGGCGTTCAATAGAAGCGATCTCAGAGAGAACTCTATCTAGTTCGGCCTGTGAGTCCTTCTTGAGCTTGGAAGCCAGGGAGATGAATATTCCTCTAATGACAGACTTGTGGGCCTCCCATGTCGTGTGAGAGGAGGGGAAGGGGTGAGAGGGGAGGGAGCGAGGTGGAAAGTGAGAGGTAAGGAGATGCATTCACCTGGGATCAGCAGGTAGAAGGGCCAGCAGCGCCACAAACAGGGTCTGCAGGCAAGCTGCGGAAGGAGCACTATCGGATTACATGCGGAATGCAGAGGTTATGTGGATTGGGTATGACACAGCGCTGCTAGCCACGGCAATAGACCTAGATACAGCGGGTTGTCTAGGGGTTGAAGCCTGGGGGACATCTTGACGCCACTGTTCAAGATGTGCGTAGTCTAGTCCCATTGAGTTCCCTTTGAGTCAGATAGAAAGCTATCTCCTGTGCAGAGGAGAAGTCAGTGTCAAATTTTAAATGTCAGTATACAACCGACATTACAGTAGAAGTAATGCAGGTAGTAGAATGGGAGTAACTGTAGAACAGACAGAACAGATGTGAGTTCGTCCGGGAAAACCCAGGTGTAATGGTGTAACATGGCTTACTGTGAGTATCTGGTAAGGAAGCTACAGCTGGGGGATCACTAGCCAGAGTCCTGCAAGGGCTGCCACATAGAAGATTTTCTTGCTTTTAGGGATTTGAATCTTTGAGAGAGACCCCCAGATTCTAGCTTCGGTAGTGAGGCTAGTGAGTATATCCTTAGGATATACATGTACCCTTTGTAAAGTTGCAGAATATGTTGTCACTATATAAATTAAATTATTATTATGTGTTACTATGACTCCGATAAACTACAATATAAGACAAACAGTCATATGTAAACGGTGTAGCTAGTCACCTTGACTCCTCTGGAGTGCAGACTGGGGGAAGAAGGAGTCTCTATGCTTACCGACAAGTGGGTACCAGAAGTGGAATCCTTATGTATCAGACATTTATGTAGTATCCTCTTGGTACTGTCTCAGATGGGAATACCAATGTCTCTAGAGGCAATAACCACAAATCACACTTTGTGAATTGGAGCTATAGTGTCTGGTAATTATTATAATAAACAGTTCCTGGACCTAGAAATTATTAGAAAGAAGATTTTATTTTTGATAGGGAGGTAAATAGAAAATGGACATGTTCAAGATGTGTGTTTGCTCTTCAAATCTTCCAACTTACATGTCTCAAATTACTAACTTCTGCATCACATATTTCTTTAGAACATAGAACATGACGTAAGAGTATAATTATGTGGGCCTCAACCAATTTATTTTTAGATTGAAAAACAAAACAAAAGATTCTTGGCAGCTCAACATTTAACTGAGAGATGCTTAATGAAGTAAATCCCCCCTCCCTTAGAAAAAAAAACATTTCCATAGACAAATAAATTAACCCTTTCATGCCACAGCCAATTTTTGTTTTTGCACTTCCGTTTTTCCATATTTTTTACATTTTTCAGTTCACAGAGTGCAGAGTCACATGATGGCTTATTGTTTGCGAAACAAATTGTACTTTGTAATGGTACCATTCAATATCCTGTGCAATGTACTGGGAGCTGGAAAAAAATTCTGAATGAGGAGGAATTGGAAAAAAAACGCATTTGCGCCAATTTCTTATGGGTTTAATTTTTACGGCATTCACTATGTGGTAAAAATGACATGTTACCTGTATTCTGCGGGTCAGTACAATCATGGTGATACCAAATTTATATAATATTTGTAATGTTTTGATACCTTTTAAAAAATGTAAAACTTTGAAAAAAAAAAAAAATGTGTCGCCATATTGTGACACCTGTAACTTTTTTATATTTATGTGTATGGAGCTGGGTAAGGTGTCTTTTTATGCGGGATAAGATGGTCTTTTTATTGATACCATTTGGGGGAAGTTCTAATGGTTTGATCTCTTTTTATTCTATTTTTTATAGGAGGGACAGTATTGAAAAAACAGCCATTGGGCCATTTTGATTTTTTTCCCCACTACTCCCCGTTCACCATATGGGATAAATATTTTTTGATTTTAATAGTTTGGACATTTTTGAGCGTGGGGATACCTAAAGTGTTTATGTTTATTATTGTTTATTTATTTTTATATGTGATCTAGAGAATGGGTGGTGATTTAAACTTGTGTTTTGTGTGTTTTTTTATTCTTTTAAAAAAAAATTATTTTTTTCTCTTACTTTTATTTTCAGACCCCCTAGGGACCTTGAACCCTAGGAGGTCTGATCACTCATAGTAAAATTCCTTGACTTCTATTCCTATGGCAGTGTGTAATAGAACCATTCTAATGACAAGCCTGAAAGCCCTTCAATAGACTTCCGACTGTCATGGCGACCAATCGCCGCTCTCTGGATTGTCATCGGTCAAAGATGGCTGCGCACATGGCTCCTGCGCACTTTAGATGTCGCGGTCGCATTTAACCGTGGCATCTAAAGTGTTAACAGCTGTGATCGGTGTCAGAACCAATCGTAGCTGTTAGCGGCGGGTGCTGGTTGTGTTATACAGCCGGCAACCACCGTGTATGTATGTAAAGGGCTCAGCTCCTGAGCCCTCTCCATACATCCTATCACGCAAAATCACTTATATTCACGTGATTTTGCATGAAAGGGTTAAAGCAATTAAAATAAAACTCTCCCAGGAGAAATTCCTTCAATCAAGTTACCTACCGGTTACTTTGGTCGTTTAACCCCATTCCGCTGCAGGTATTTTTCGCTTTTCGTTTTTGAATCCCCACCTTCCAAACCCCATAACTTTTTTTTTTTTGTTGTTCATAGAGCCATATGAGGGCTTAATATTTGCGGGACAAATTGTTCTTCATAATGGTACCATTTATTATTCTGTACAATGTACTGGGAAGCTGTACATTAAGTCACCATATTCTTACACCCGTAACTTTTTATATTTCCATGTACAGTGATGCATATGGAGTCTATTTTTGCGGGGCCAGGTGTGCTTTTTAGTTATACCATTTTGGGAAATGTCTATTTCTTTGATAAATTTTTCATTAAATTTTATCAGAGGTGTGTAACCCCTGCAAGGAGCACTTTGCATACAGCAGATGCTGCAATTAATGCCAATCCAGGACCCATTACAGCAGACATTAGCCATTTTATTCTGAGGGACAGTGGATTACATTTCCCTACACCCCTTACTCCAGGGGGAGGAGTATCAGAGAAATGGACTGATTGGCTGAGCAGGGAATTTTGGGAAAGATCTGTACAAGAAAGAGAGGGGACAGCCACATGGGCTGCAGAAAAGGCTTCTTCTAGCAACTTCCAGGGGGCACATAACTTGGCACTGGGTAACCCAGGACATAGAGAAAGTCCTGTCAGCCCACCAGCTCACTCTGAGGGAAGAGACAGCATCCCTGTAGCAGCAGCAGCACCACCTGCCCAGATTGACCACCTAGCCTCTTTGCTGCCTGAGGCGGACTATAGAAAGACCCCCCCCCCCCAAAAAAAAAAAAAAAAAAAATTGAGTTTGCATGCTACTAGTTTAACACACTGTTATCGTCGCACAATATACACAATACACATACTTATGAAACAGTTTTTAAGAATTCTTCTTACATTACTTCAGTATCAGATCAACAACACGGCATTAACAATGAAAGTAACTTCACACATCTAATGCTTGGTGGATGGACGAGCCCACGTGGTCCCCATTCTGTATAATAGGAGCGCCGCAGATAGCTGAGTACTGTACTTCGGCTATTTTTGGTACTCCCATTGAAGTGAATGAGAGCCACTCGGGTTCGTCCATCCAGCAAGTGACACACCTACAGTCATGGCCAAAAATTTTGAGAATGACACAAATATTATATTTTCACATAGAAAACATCTGTTTGTCAGATGTTTTTATCACATACAGAAATATAATTGCATTCATATTATGAGTAACAGAAGCTTATATTGACAGTTAGAATGAGTTAATGCAGCAAGTCAATATTTGCAGTGTTGACCCTTCTTCTTCAGGACCTCTGCAATTCTCCCTGGCATGCTCTCAATCAACTTCTGGACCAAATCCTGACTGATAGCAGTCCATTCTTGCAGAATCAATGCTTTAATTTTGTCTGAATTTGTTGGTTTTTGTTTGTCCACCCGTCTCTTGATGATTGACCACAAGTTCTCAATGGGATTAAGATCTGGGGAGTTTCCAGGCCATGGACCCAAAATCTCTATGTTTTGTTCCCTGAGCCATTTAGTTATCACCTTTGCTTTATGGCAAGGTGCTCCATCATGCTGGAAAAGGCATTGTTGAGCGCCAAACTGCTCTTGGACGGTTGGGAGAAGTTGCTCTTGGAGGACATTCTGGTACCATTCTTTATTCATGGCTGTGTTTTTAGGCAAGACTGTGAGAGAGCCGATTCCCTTGGCTGAGAAGCAACCCCACACATGAATGGTTTCAGGATGCTTTACAGTTGGCATGAGACAAGACTGGTTCCAAACAATCGAAAAGGGGATTCATCAGAGAAAATGACTTTACCCCAGTCCTCAGCAGTCCACTCCCTGTACCTTTTGCAGAATATCAGTCTGTCCCTGATGTTTTTTCTGGAGAGAAGTGGCTTCTTTGCTGCCCTCCTTGAGACCAGGCCTTGCTCCAAGAGTCTCCGCCTCACAGTGCGTGCAGATGCACTCACACCTGCCTGCTGCCATTCCTCAGCAAGCTCTGAACTGCTGGTAGCCCGATCCCGCAGCTGAAACACTTTTAAGAGACGGTCCTGCCGCTTGCTGGTCTTTCTTGGGCGCCCTGGAGCCTTTTTGGCACCAATGGAACCTCTCTCCTTGAAGTTCTTGATGATGCGATAGATTGTTGACTGAGGTGCAATCTTTCTAGCTGCAATACTCTTCCCAGTTAGGCCATTTTTGTGCAGTGCAATGATGACTGCACGTGTTTCTTTAGAGATAACCATGGTTAACAGAAGAGAAACAATGATGGCAAGCACCAGCCTCCTTTTAAAGTGTCCAGTGGTGTCATTCTTACTTAACCCCTTAACGACCTTGGACGTACTATTACGTCCTGGGCGCTAGGTACTTCGCGCACCAGGACGTAATGCTACGCCCGAGGCCGGCCGCCCGCTCACTATCTGAGCGGGCGGTATCGGGAACCGGGTGTTAGCTGTATCTGACAGCTAACACCCTGCTCCATAACCCCCGGTCGGCCATAACTTCCGATCGGCGGTTTTAACCCCTTGGATGCCGCGGTCAAACATGACCGCGGCATCCAAGGGGTTCCGCCGTCTTGCCGACCCCCCCCCGGCACCCCCCGCAGCGAGATCGGGGGGTGCCGATATCTCTAATCTGCAGCCCGGGGTCTGCCAAGTGACCCCAGGCTGCCTGGAGCCCCCAGTACCTGGTTGATCCTGCCGAGACATCAGGAAGTCAGCGCTGTGTTTCCATAGCGCTGACTTCCTGTATAGTCTGTAAGACACGAGTATGCTCGTGTCTTGCAGTCTATAGTGCTGAGCCAGCAATCAAAGCATTGCTGGCTCAGGTGTCCTAATGGGACACAAGAAAAAGTAAAAAAAGGGAGGGAAAAAAAAAATTATAAAGTATGTGAAAAAAATTAATAAAAGAATAAAGCCCCAAAAATTCCCTTTTCCTATATAAAATGAATTATATAAAAAATAAACCTAAAAATTTATAAAAACAATACATATTTGGTATCATTGCGTCCGTAACAACCTGTACAATAAAACTGAAACCATATTTAATGTACACGGTGAAAGTCGGGGGAAAAAAAATGGAAAAAACCCGCCAAAAGTAACGATTTTTCGCCATCTCACCTTACAAAATATGCCATAAAAAGTGATCAAAAAGTCATATGTACCCCAAAACAGTACCAATAAAAAGCACAGGTTGTACCGCAAAAAAATAAGCCCTAAACCAACTCTCTAAACTGAAAAATAAAAATGCTACACATCTTAGAAGATGACGATGCAAAAAAATTAATTTATGTCCCTAAATGGGTTTTTGTTCTGCAAAATTGGTATTGCATAAAAAAACATTATAAATGAGGTATCGCCATAATCGTACCGACCTGCAGAATAAAGATAACATGTTACTTATGCTCTACGCTGCATGGTGAAAAATTTAAAAGATAAAACGCAGTGCCAGAATTGATGGGGTTGTTTTTTAATCCACCAAGAAAGAGTTAATAAAATTTATTTAATAAGTTGTAAGCACCTAAAAATGATGTCATTAAAAAATACATCTCACCCTGAAAACAACAAGCCCTCATATGGCTACATCACCAGAGAAATAAAGAAAATATAACTCGTACAATGTGAAGACAAAAACCCCAAAAATCGCCAAATCATTAGAGCATAACTGGCTGCGGCAGGAAGGGAATGTATAAGCTGTGTGAGCGTATATTAGGGTACACCCCAGATTTAGAGCTTACGAGGGATAATAAACCAGAAGTGACCCCTAGAGTGACCCCCCAATAATAGGAACTACTGGGGAAATAGTAGGGAATTTAGTGTACCCAATGTACTACGCACAGATTACATATTCACTTTTCCCCATCCGCTGTGCAGTCACGTCTGGGATACTAATGCTCGCTACACCCCTTGATACATTCTTTGAGGGGTGCAGTTTTCAAAATGGGGTCATTCCCTAGGGGATTCCACTTTACTGGTACTTTAGAGGCTCTGCAAACATGATATGGCATCCAGATCCCAAATATCTGAATCTGCGCTCCAAAAGCCACATAGCGCTCCTTCCCTTCTGTGCCCTACTGTGTGCCCAAACCGCAGTTTATACCCACATGTATGACACTGGTGTACCCAGGATAAGGTACTTAATGTGATATATGGGTATAAACTCCTGTTTGGGCACAGCCGGGCACAGAAGGGAAGGAGCGCTATTTGGTTTTTGGACGCCATTGCACTTTTGCAGAGCTGAAATGCCAGTACAGTGGAATCCCCTGACATGTCACCCCATTTTGGAAACTGCACCCCTGAAGGAATTTTTCCAGGGGTACAGTGAGCATTTTTAACCCCCAAGTGTTGCTATAATTTATTATCCGTAAATGAATAGGCAGCTGATGATGAAAGGTGAAAATGACAATTATTCCAGGAATACGACATTTCTGTGCGTAATATGTTGTGCCCGGCTTGTATCAGAGATGAACGCTCCAAAAGCTGTTGTGCCCGGGATCCCCGATCACCAGTTTTTGGAGTGTGTGTCTGTGCAGACATAAACTGGGCACAACATATCGGGCACTGAAATGGCGTATCTATAGAAAAATTTCATTTTTAACTTTTCATTATCAGCTGCGCATTCATTTTTGGAAATTAAAAGAATGCAACACTTAAGGGTTAATAATGCTCGCTACCCCACTTGATAAATCCCTTGAAGGGTATAGTTTCCAAAATGGGGTGACATGTCTGCGGATTCCACTTTACTGACAATTCATGGTCTCTGCAAAAGTGGCATGGTGTCCAAAAAGCAAACTGTGCTCTAAAAACCAAAATAGCGCTCTTTCCCTTCTGTGCCCGGCTGTGCCCAAACAGCAGTTTATACCCACATATGGCGTTGTTAAGTACGTTATCCTGGGTACACCAGTGTCATACGTGTGGGCATAAACTGCCATTTGGGCACACAGCAGGGCGCAAATGTGAAGGAGCGCTATGTGCTTTTGGAGCGCATATTTAGATTGTTGTTTTTTTGGACGCCATGTCACATTTGCAGAGACCCTAAAATTGCCCCTACAAAATGGGGGGTCACTTCTTGGGGAATTCCAATTTACTGGCACCTCCAGGGCTCTGCAAAAATATCATGGCGGCCAGAAAGTCCCTCTAAATCTGTACTCCAAAAGCTAAAAAAACACAGTGCTCCTTCCCTTCTGAGCCCTGCTGCGTGCCCAAGCAGCAGTTTATACCCACATATATAATTTTTTTGTCCCCGGGATAGCCCACTTAATAGTGTTAGGAGTTCATGTCTCTGATGCCACAAAGTGGCCGCAACGTATTAGGCACTGAAATTGGATATTTCTTTAAAAACTTTAATTTTCACTTTGTACATTAATTTTTGGGAAGCATTTTTAGGCTCTAAATGATAATACCCCTTGATACATTCCTTGAGGGGTGCAGTTTCTAAAATGGGGTCACTTTTGAGAGGTTTCCATTATATTGGTACTTTAGGGGTTCTGCAAATGCGACATGGCATCCAAAAACTATTCCAGCAAAATCTGCCCTCCAAAAGCTAAATAGCGCTCTTTCCATTTTGAGCCCTGCCATTTACCCATGCAGCAGATTACAACCACATATGGGGCATTTCTGTGTTCAGGAGAAATTGTGTAACGAACTTTGGGGTGCTTTTTCTCCTTTGTCCTCTTGTGAAAATGAAAAATTTGGGGCTAAATTGACGGTTTATTGGAAAAAAGTAATTTTTCATTTTAATGTCCCAATGTTAATAAAATCTGTGAAACAGCTGTGAGGTCAAAATGTTCACCATACCCCTAGATAAATTCTATAAGGGGTGTAGTTTCCAAAATGGGGTCACTTTTTGGGGGTTTGTATTATATTGGTACTTTAGGGGCTCTGCAAATGCGACATGGCATCCGAAAACTATTCCAGCAAAATCTGCCCTCCAAAAGCTAAATAGCGCTCTTTCCATTTTGAGCCCTGCCATGTACCCATGCAGCAGATTACAACCACATATGGGGCATTTCTGTGTTCAGGAGAAATTGTGTAACGAACTTTGGGGAGCTTTTTCTCCTTTGTCCTCTTGTGAAAATGAAAAATTTGGGGCTAAATTGACGGTTTATTGGAAAAAAAAGTAATTTTTCATTTTAATGTCCCAATGTTAATAAAATCTGTGAAACAGCTGTAGGGTCAAAATGCTCATTATGTCCCTTGATATGTTCTGTGAGGGGTGTAGTTTCCAAAATGGGGTCACTTTTAGGGGGTTTCCACTGTATTGGTACTTTGGGGGCTCTGCAAATGCGACATGGTACCTGAAAACTATTCCAGCAAAATCTGCTCTCCAAAAGCTAAATAGCGCTCTTTCCATTCTGAGCCCTGCCATGTACCCATACAGCAGATTACGACCACATATGGGGTATTGCTGTGTTTAGGAGCAATTATTTTGCAAACTGTGGGGTGCTTTTTCTCCTTTAACCCATTGTGAAAATGAAAACTTTGGGGATAAAGTGACATTTTAGTAATGTTTCATTTATACATCCCAGTGTTAGCAAAATCTGTGAAACGAATGTAAGGTCAAAATGCTCACTATACCCCTATATGAATTCTGTGAGGGGTGTAGTTTTCAAAATGGGGTCACTTTTTGGGGTTTTCCTTTGTATTGGTACTCTAGGGGCTTTGCAAATGAGACATGGAACCTGAAAACTATTCCAGCAAAATCTGCTTTTCAGACGCCCAGTGTCGCTCCTTCCCTTCCGTGCGCTGCCATTCGCCCAAACATCAGTTTACACCCACTTGTGGGGTATTTCCGTGCTCGGGAGAAATTGCATAACAAACTGTGAGATGCATTTTTTCCTTTAACCCTTTGTGAATGTGTTAATTTTAGGGCTAAATTAAGGAATTAGTGGGAAAAAATTAAATGTATAAATTTCACCTCCATATTGTTTTAATTCCAGTGAAATTCTTAAAGGGTTAACAAACTTCCCAAATGTTATTTTGAATTATTTGAGGGGTGCAGTTTTGAAAATGGGGTGATTTATGGGGGTTTCTAATATATAGGCCTTTATAATCCTCTTCAGAACTGAAGTGGTCCCTAAAAAATTAGTTTGGGAAATTTTCTTGTAAATCTGCAGAATTGCTGTTACACTTGTAAGCCTTCTAACATCCAAAATAAATTACAGGACGATTAAAAGATGATGCCGATATAAAGCAGAGATATGGTCGATAATATGTATTAATGTATTTGGGTGGTATGACTATCTATCTGAAAAGAAGAGCATTTCACATTTTGAAAATTGCGATTTTTTTTCAAAATTTCCATCAAATTTCCTATTTTTCTATAAATAAATACAAAAATATTCATTAGTGTTTACCACTAACATGAAGTACAATGTGTCACGAAAAAACAATCTCAAAATCACTTGTGTAAGTTAAGACGTCTCAAAGTTATTGCCATATAAAGTGACACATGTCAGTTTTGAAAAACGAGGCCTGGTCCTTAACGCACTTTTGGGCTGGGTCCTTAAGGGGTTAATCATGACAGATTGATCTCCAGCCCTGTCCTCATCAACACCCACACCTGTGTTAATGGAGCAATCACTGAAACGATGTTAGGTGGTCCTTTTAAGGCAGGGCTGCAATGATGTTGAAATGTGTTTTGGGGGATAAAGTTCATTTTCTAGGCAAATATTGACTTTGCAAGTAATTGCTGTTAAGCTGATCACTCTTTATAACATTCTGGAGTATATGCAAATTGCCATTAGAAAAACTGAAGCAGTAGACTTTGTAAAAATTAATATTTGTATCATTCTCAAAACTTTTGGCCATGACTGTATATATATGGCTGCGTTCAGGCTGAATTCCCACCCAGTGGGGGGAAAAAACCCAATTTTCAGGTTCATTGGGGGTCTCAGCAGACAGACCCCATCAATCAGGTATTTATCCTCTATCATTTAGATGAATACAGGGCAGTAACATTTTGTGACTTACAGGTGACGTCTCTGACTAATCCTTCACATTTCCCTTCTCTTCCCTTTGGACCGCCATGACCACTTCTTCCAGCTGTGACTTGTCTCTGTAAAGTTTGCAACACAGACATCTTTGGCTCCTCATTTTTCCAGGCATCTGACCCACATTGTCCTCACCTGCACAACTATCCTGCTGCTACCCCAATTATAAAATATATGATATAACCCCCCCCATAATAAATAATACCCCGAAGTGCATATTTATATTAATAATGTCGGTGTGTACCCTGTATAAATAGTGCCCCTTATTAATAATGCCCCAGGTGTTAACTAATTAAAAGGTTTTCCAGGCCATTAATAAACTAATCAGTGGGGCTCAAAAACCCCGGACCCCCACTGATCAGCTGTTTGAAAGGTACCTGTGTAAGCGCCATGACCACTTCTCTGTTTACATAGTGTCATTCATCTCATAGCGGCCATGTAATATAACTACAGCCTCATCCTGTACATGTCTACAGTATGTGACAAGGCTGGAATTACATCACACGGTCACTATAAACAGACAGCGTATAATATAAACAGGCGCCATAGCCCCTGTTTATAGCGCCCCATTTACACACACTATAATGTTCCACAGCAGCCCCTGCACACGGTATTATGCTCCATAGTGGCCCTTGCACACTGTATTATGCCTCGCAGTGGCCTCTGCACACGGTATTATGCTCCATAGTGGCCACTGCACATGGTATTATGTTCTACAGCAACCCCTGCACACAGTTTTATGCTCCCTAGTAGCCCCTGCACATGGTATTATGCCCCATATTGGCCCCTGCACACGGTATTATGTCCCATATTGGCCACTGCACACGGTATTATGCTCCATAGTGGCCCCTGTACTGGTATTATGCTCCATAGTGGCCCCTGCACTTGTATTATGCTCCATAGTGGCCCCTGCACAGGGTATTATGCTCCAGAGTATAATGAACAGAGACCCAGGGGAGGTGACAAACATAAAAAACAATGTTACTTACCTATCCTGGACACCGGTGCACTCCTTGCAGCTTTCGGCCCTTTTTAATTGTGCGCACACGTCACGTGATCAGGCCGGCGACGCAACCTGATGACGTCACCAAAGGCCTGAAGCCTGCTCGGAGTAACACCGGATCGCAGGAGAGGAAAGTAGGATATGTTTTTATGTTCTCTCACCTCACCTGGGTCTCCGATTATTATACTCTGGGGTCTGAAAAGACCGCAGAGTATAATAATAGTAGTATTTGAGGCCCACGGCCTCACTTACCGATGTCGCGGCTGCTCACAGCAGCATCCACTTCCCCTTCTGCGTCCCATAGCAGAAGGGGAAGCGGAGGCGGCCACGAGCAGACGCGGGGTAGGTAAATAAATAGGCCGTTACCTGCTGGGGATACTCCAGCAGGTTACGGCCTATTTATATATAAAAAAAAAGTTATACTCACTGCGATGCCTTGATGCCGCTGCCTCCTCTTCTTGTCCGTGATGTCTGTGTCTCAGCGTAGGCAGGGCGATGACGTCATTGTATCGCCGCCTGCGCTGAGATGCGACGTCTCGTAAACCAGCCCAGGACAGGTCCCACTCAGCTTTGTTTTTTTTTTTTTTAAAGTGGCCTGTCCTGGGCTGGTTTACATTGAATAGTAAAAATGTCGGCCCCCAGACAGTGACGGACAGTGCCGCCTGAGGTGGCCGCCTCACTTCACCTCATTAGCGGTGCGCCCCTGCAGGGATGCATCCAAGAAGACTCCTGCCTCATACTCCATTAGTATCCTGTCATCTGAAAGCTGCAGCACCCAGTGATACTCCAGGCTGACACCAGATTCCCTGCAAGAGTTAGTGAGTAGGCTTTGCTGGAATTTGCTGTACTGCTGTTAGTAAGTTTATGAGAACTGTGGTAGAAAGGATCTGCTGTGTGCACCAACCTTTTCTGAGTGCGTGTCATCATCCGCGGCAACTGGGCCCCAACAGATGGACTGTTCTTTTCATTCCTGCAGCCATTAGTAATTCTGCATTGTGTTCTGTTATTTAGGAGTGCAAGCTGTTACCTGCAGTATGATTGCATGTGTATGATGACTATCATCTATGGGTCATTATCTTAACCCTGTGCTATTCCCTATGGTTTATTATACCCGCCAGGCCTGGCACATAATCCATTCCCACCACTAGTGGGTTTAATTCTATAGGATGTACCTGTGCATTGTCATGTAAATTACTGAAACATTTCTCTGTTCGCATTTTATTAAGTTTGCCCTTCTCTACCCTACCCATAATAAACCGGTTAAGTAGTTTTAGCCTCAACATTTGTGAGTGTGTACTGAGCTTAGGTGGGGGTTTCCCGAGTCGACCCCTAGCAGAAGAGGAAGACCCTCCTGAATTCCTACTGAGCTCCTAGCAAGATTCAGGTGGAGGTACTGCACCATAGTGAAGTGAGAACTACAACACACTCTGCCTACAGAGGTTATAAATTTGTAGACTAGGTGTGTTTGGACATAGGGATACCTAATTTGTATGTGTTTCACAATAATTTTTTACTGTTAGATGTATTCTAGGAAAAGGGGGGATGATTAGAATTTTTAATCACATCCAGGAATCCTCTGCCAAAGGAAGGTGATAACAAATATCGAATTGATTAGGATTTCTCTTTTATTCATTCACTTAATTTTGTTAATTGCTAAAAATAATTTATTTAACCCGTTAATGACCCGGCCATTTTTTGTTTTTGCATTTTTGTTTTTCCCTCCCCACATTCCAAGAGCCATAACTTTTTCATTTTTCAGTTCACAGAGTCACATGATGGCTTATTGTTTGCGAAACAAATTGTACTTTGTAATGTCACTATTCAATATGCTGTGCAATGTACTGGGAAGCTGGAAAAAAATTCAGAATGAGGTGCAATTGGAGAAAAACTGCATTTGCGCCAAATTCATATGGGTTTAATTTTTACACCATTCACTGTGTGGTAAAAATGACATGTTAACTGTATTCTGCGGGTCAGTACGAACACAGCGATACCAAATGTATATAGTATTTGTAATGTTTTGATACCTTTTTAAAAATTGAAAACTTTGCTAAATAGAAAAAAATTTTTTGCGTTGCCATATTGTGTCACCTGTAACTTTTTCATATTTACATGTATGGAGCTGGGTAAGGCGTCTTTTTATGCGGGACAACATGACATTTTTATTGATACCACTTGGGGAAAGATCTGATGGTTTGATCACTTTTTATTCAATTTTTTATAGGAGACAAAGTGTTGAAAAAAACGCTATTTGGCCATTTTGATTTTTTCCCCGCTACGCCGTTCACCGTATGGGATAAATATTTTAATATTTTAATAGTTCGGGCATTTTGGAGCGCGGGGATACCTAAAGTGTTTATGCTTACTTTTGTTTATTTACTTTAATATCTGATCTAGGGAAAGGGGGGGTGATTTGAACTTTTGAGTTTTTTTTTTAATTTTTTCATACTTTTAAAAACTTTTTTTTTATACTTTTACTTGTATGATCAGACTCCCTAGGGACCTTGAAACCAAGGGAGTCTGATCGATCATACTATTCACTGCGATACTACTGTATCGCAGTGAATAGCAAAATGCCTTCACTGCTATTAGACGATGCCTCTGGCATCGTGTAATAGCTATACTGTAATGACAGGCCTGGGAGCCTTCAATAGGCTCCCGGCTGTCATGGCAACCAAGCGCCGCCCTCCGATGACGTTCTGGAGGGCGGCGATGAGGTAAAAATGGCGGCGCCCTTGGCGGCTCCGCAATTTAGACGCCGCGGTCGCGTTTGACCGCGGCATCTAAAGGGTTAACAGCCGCGATCGGTGCAGGCACCGATCGCTGCTGTTAGCTGCGGGTCCTGGCTGTATTATACAGCCGGCACCCGTGGTGTATGGAGAGCGCTCAGCTCCTGAGCGCTCTCCATACATCGTCATGCGACTCAGGACTTACTATTACGCCCTGGGTCGCTAAGGGGTTAAACTTCTATTTTTGAAAGTATTCTTAAGGCCGGGGCCCCACGTTGCGAAAAAAGCAGGGACTTGGCAGTGGCGGACACGCTGTGGCAACCAATCCCACACATATTACCTGCAAAGTGGATGGGATTCTGGATAATCCTATTACATACTGCAGCAATAAATCTGCAGCGAAAATGCTGCGATTTCAAAAACCGAGCGTGTTTGTAAATTGCAGCATGTCAATTATACCTACAAAAAAGCTGGCATTTTCTGTATAGGTATAATAGAGGCTGAAATTCCGCAGAGCAAAACAGCACAACCTGTAATGATATCCAGTTGAAATTGATCAGTGTTTCTCTTACATAAAATTGAAAGCACTGTCAGCTTGGAGAATGGTTGTAGCTATAGCCACCTTTGCAGCCCTTTTCCACACCTACCTAAAACTTTTCTGCAACACTGTATAGATATGCAAACATGTAACGCCCCTTGGATGGGTTATAAAAATCAGTACACAGAGTGTACAGAGTCTAGCGGAAGTGAGAGTAGGAGGCCAGAATAAGCTACAAAATATTAAGGAAGCCACACGAGCCAGAGGAGTGGCAGCGACAGTACAGTACAGAAACAGCAGCTCCAGCTGAAAGTCAAGATATAGGGAGCCATTGGAGGTAAGAGGAAGCTACTCCCACCAGAAGACCTTCTGACCAATAGGGCAAACTGCCTACAGAAAACCCTACCCACAAAGAGAGGTGTCAAAGTAAATCATTACCTGTGTGGTGACCTTAGAAAAAGACCCAAGTGACTTAGGATCTGACTTCTAGAACATAGCCTAAGTGCAGGCTACTAATAGCCCATGTATAAGGAGCCAGTGAGAACCAACGTAGCTACACTACCTGAGGATTACAAATGGAGCCAGCGAGAGTCTTCCCAACTACCTTGGATAACAGTTGGAGGTATTCAGAGTCTACCTATCTTTATGTAGCCTGCAGTTGAACCTGTGTGCTAATTTCTGTGTTGATTGCCTTGGTGATTTGCCTATGGTGAGGATTCTTCTGTGTATTCCCTTTGGATTATAGGGAAAGCCCCTCCATCTTGTCTCTCGGGCCAGGAGAGTTCCTCTGCACTAATTTGTGAAACATTTGAGATTTATATAAGAAACTCATTACTTATCCATTGGATTAATGATAAGGTTAAAGTGAACTTACCATTTCTGAGTATATTGTTTTGTATAGAGTAGCATATGCATATATACTTATACAGTATATAAATAGATTATATGTGCAGTTGCTGAGACCCATGGTTCTACAAAACATTGCAAAGTATAGATTTAGATTTTGGAATGTAACTTTCTGTGAAAAGCACTGCGGAAAAAAAACGTGATGCGTTTCCGCTGCGGTCTTTTCTGCTGCGGTCTTTTCTGCAGTGCTTTTTGGGGTTGGCTCACCGAGTGGGGTCTTAGCCTTAATCAGGAGTGCTATGTCCAGGAATGATGCCAGGTGACACACACAAGGCCTGAATCAGAACATATTTTTAAAAAGGACATAGGTTCAGGACAACATGAATGATAAGATTAAAGAGAGGTCAAAAAGGTTCACAAGGAGCAGATGTGTGATCCTCACACAAAACCACAAATGGATCAGAATCAGGAGAACAGAGGCACTGAAAATTAAGACAGTCACTAGGACAGAGTATTCAAGTTCTGACAAGCACCAATAGGATCTAAATAGCTATCCCTTGGATTTGATAAGATGTAAAGTGTGAACCTAGAGGGCGATAGTGAGCGGCCCAAAGGCCGGCTTGAAAGGTCCTCAGCCACACCTGTGGGTGGGGCGCAACCCTGAGGGAGTGTATGCAGCAGGAGAGCTGACCAGGAGACCTGCAGGGAGCAGGTGTGTGGTGGAACCAGTCGGAGTCAGACAGGCGGTCTGTCCCAGGAGGACTGGGTTTCCAGAGAGGACTCTGCTTGAGCTGAGTGTGAGTCAGGCTGCTTCTTGCCCCCAGAGGCTAGTCAGGGCTCAAGCAGTGAGGTAGTGCCCTATGTATGGGCTAGGCTGATTATTATTTTGTTCCTGTACCATTTGTAAAGCTGAATAAAGCCATTTATGTTGGATTAACAGCGCCTTATATACTGCTTCTATTGGCTATGTGAGTGTGTAAACCTACAGGGCGCTAGTGAGCGACCCAAAGCCGGGCTTGAAAATAATAAACAGCCTAGCCAATACATAGGGCACTACCTCACTGCTTGAACCCTGACTAGCCTCTGGGGGCAAGAAGCAGCCTGACTCACACTCAGCTCAAGCAGAGTCCTCTCTGGAAACCCAGTCCTCCTGGGACAGACTGCTTGTCTGACTCCAACTGGTTCCACCACACACCTGCTCCCTGCAGGTCTCCTCAGCAGCTCTCCTTCTGCATACACTCCCTCAGGAGTTGCGCCACACCCACGGGTGTGGCTGAGGCCCTTTTCAAGCCCGGCTTTGGGTCGCTCACTAGCGCCCTCTAGGTTCACACATTCACATATATATATATATATATATATATATATATATATACAGTATATATGGGAAAAGCTTATCAAATATGAAGACCATGTACAGAAAATGAGCTGAGCTAACCATCAATAATTATGTTAAACAGAATGAATCAGAAAACACTGTTAGCTTCTGTATTAAGCACTATGCAATGCACAGTACCTTTGTAACAAATTATCTTTGCTACTTTGACACTGTATATTCAGGAGACATAAAACCATAGAGTGCAATGGCTGCCTAGTAATCTCTTATGACCATTTGTCTATAGCACTGCCTGTAAATAGTGCAATTTGATGATTGCCTACAGTCTTCCACTAATAATTAATGGCACACCATTGTCAGAGTACAGTTTACTGTTATAGCTACAGTAATAAAACACATCCATTATTTCTAAATGACTAAATGTCTCTATTACAGCACCCCAGATAAACAGCCAGCGTGATAAATCATGACGGTTGCCATATTCTAATGTTTGTAGAAGATCACTTTTTTTAAATTCTGCTTTTTAAAGGCTACATAAACCACAGATAACTTTTCACAATCAGCACAAGGATATTTTACATATTCAGCAACATGTACATCAAATAATGTGTGACAAGGAACAATTGTACAAAGGTACAATCATTAGTATAAATCACTATGCCATCAATTGAGTCATTACATTTTTTTTTTTTCCAGCTTCAGAAATCAATAGAAGTAAGCTGTTGTGCCCAATGAATGTTTGGACTGGCTATACATTGTACAATGTATATAATTATTTTTCACCGGCCTTTCAAATAGAGAGCATCCTAAATAGGGGGCCATCCTATGGGGTCTACAGTTTCATTTACACTCACAGTAATAGTGATTTGATCAGAAGATTTGAAACTTAGTTATATTACTTTCAGCTCATAATGTTCAATCTTAGGTTGCCATCTTAGCACAACAATCAATGCCGATAAGACTTATTGCAGCATACGAACATCATATGAGTGAGTTCCTTCATTCAGGACCCCCATCTCTCACTCTTTCTGGTGGATTTTGGACATCAGTGACACTAGGTTCACACTAGCTTTCGGCTTTCCATTCTTCGGGTCTGCTTGGTGACCCAGAAAAACGGAAAGCTAACCCACTTATAAAGACTAGTATGGGGTCCGCTGGGTTTCTACCCGGTTTCTGCCTGAAAAATGCGGAGAGAAAAGTCCTGCTTGCAGGATTTTTCGCTCTACATTTTTAAGCGGGTTTGGGGACGGAAACCCCGAATGTATAGCAAGCGCTAGTGTGAACCCAGCCTAAATTACATGGATGGCCATTTTTCTAAATAGCTGCTACGGGAGGAATGGCTGCAGCTTCCAATGTCAAAATTACCTGTTTGCCAGGGATTCCTGGTACAGTGAGGAGGCAATCCTCTAAACTACAGTGCATCATAGTTTTATCATCTATAAACTTTCTCTTATAATACATGAGGATTATTATATGTTTCACCTGATGACCTCTTATATACAAAATACTAAGAATTAAACTACAATAGCTGGATATTGTATTATAATTTCCTATGGGATGATACCCTTATTTATTTGAGTTACACAGTGTCTGGTACTGTGAATTGAACTGTAATTCTCATTAATAAACCTCTGGAGTCATGTCATCTTCTGTTGCAAATATTTTTCCAATACTTTAAGAAAATATTTTTTCCAGAGATGGTAGTAAGATGAATCATGATGATCTTCTGTTTCCCCTGAACAACCCTTATGGCTGAGCACAGAAATGCCTTCCTATGATGATACAGGACATTATGGTCAGATTCCTAAATAACTAAGAAGCATCAGACACATATTAAATAATAGAGAAATTCATGAAATGCACAATCTATGCAATACAAATTCTTATGGCCATTTCGCATGGATGTGTTCAGGCTTGGAAACTTGGCCTGTGCGACTGCCACATTTTCTAGAACGACCAGGGATCAGCTGAACTTAGATAATGTTGAGACAATGGAGCCACGGTTGTTCTTGAACTCACAGCATCATAAATCACTATGCTGTCAATTAAAGGGGTTGTCCAGCCACAGCAAGGTACCCCTTATTCACAGGATTGGGGGTAACTTGCTGATCGGTGGGTGTCCCACTGCTGGGACCCCCAAGGATCTTGAGAACTAGGGTGTTTTGCACCTCAATTTTGAAGAGAGTGGCTGGTCAGACAGCAAATGCCACTCCATTCATTTGAATGAGGACAGCCGGAGCTAGCTCAGTGAGTGGTACAAGGTACTGTGATTAGATTAATTTAAAATTTACTACTGACATACTCCCTGTAACAACTGCATGCAATTTTTAATTGCACTAATGAGCAGCAAGTTACTATGCATTTAACCTATATGTTAACATCCATTATACTGAAAAACTCCAGTGACGAATGAGAGTCGATTGGCACATTTTGCTCAGTATTGTTTAAAAAAAAAAAGAAAAAAAATGGTTTTGTCTAAGTGAAATGGAAAATTTCAAAAAAAATCTGATTCTTAAAAAATGTTCAACTCTTACGTGACACATAAATTTTTGTGTTTTCATTTTTTACTCCCTGCATTCCAAAAGCCATAACTTTCTAATTTTTCCATTTATGTAGTCATATGAGGGCTATTCTATTACAGGTTTGGTTTTTACGGCTTCCATTTTGCGGGTCTGTATGATCACCGCAATACCATATTTATAGTTTTTTCATGTTTCAATAACTTTACAAAAATTCAAAATTTGGAACAAAAGAAAAATTCTTTGAATATAGTGACACTTAGTAACTTTTAGTATACTAACTTTTTTTTTTTAATATATTTCAGTGGACAGAGCTCTGTGTACTACAATATGTAATTTTTATTGATACCATGTTGGGGGGAAAAAAACGTGAATTCAGCCATTTAGAATTTTTTTTTCCTGCTATGCGTTTACCGTATGGGACAAATGTTTTTATATTTAGTTTGGGCATTTTGGACCTACCGATGACTAATGTGTTTATATTTACTTTTATTTATATTTATATGTGTTCTAGGGAAAGGGAGGTGATTTCAACATTTATTTATTTAAAAACTTCTCTACTCTTTTTTTAGCCCCTGGGGTGGTAATAGGGGGGTGCTCTGTTACTGAACGCGATAGAGAAACTGAAAGTAACCACACAGATGCCATGGTCGCATTTGACCATGGTATCTTAGTGGTTAAATGTCTGTGATCAAAGTCATCACTGATCGCTGGCAATGCTGCTGAGTCCCTGCTGTGTAAAACAGCACAGACCCAGCAACTATTGCATCCACTCTGCTTCAGAGGGACGCCATACTTAGTCATGTGCACCGGGACGTACATGTACGTCCTGGTGTATGTATGCATTAACATAAAAACTTGGTTTTAAAACATAGGTAGTTTTCTAACGGTACATTCCCTTTAAGTTAAAACTGCATGCAGTTTTTAATTGCAGTATTGAGTAGCACATGTTATTGTGCATCTCACCTGTATGCCAATGGCCAGAACTCCAGAGGTGTTCAGTTTATTGATAATGAGCATATCGGTGAGATGCATAACAACATGTGATAGCAGGGGTGTAAATACCAGGGTAGCAGCAGTAGTGGCTGCCACAGGGCCTAGGACATTAGGTGGCCCAGCGCACCCCTGATTTTTTTTTTTTTTTTTAATAGGCCGTTACCTGCTGGTGTAACCCCAGCAGCTAATGGGCCCTATTTACTTACTGATCCCCACTCCTGCTCATGGCCGCCTGCACTTCCCATTCTGTGGAAGTGGAGGTGGCTGTGAGCAGGAGCGGGGATAGGTAAGTAAGGCCACGGGCCGTCGAACCCCACAAACACTGCTATCATTATATTCTGGGGTCTTCTTAGACCTCAGAGTATAATGATCGGAGGCCCAGGGGAGGTGAGGGAACATAAAAACACACTGTTACTTACCCGTCCTGGGCTCCGGCAGGCTTCGGGCCTCCTTGGTGATGTCCCAGACGTCAGCCAACGTCATTATACGTCACGACGCCGGCCATGAAGTCTGGTCCAACATTGAAGAAGCAGGGAGTGCGCCGGAACCAGGGACAAGTAAGTAACACAGTTTTTTAATGTTTGTATCCTCCCCTGGGTCTCAGATCATTATACTCTGGGGTCTGAAAAGACCCCAGAGTATAATAATTGTTCATGGGTGGTCCAGAACGGGGCATAATACTGTGTACAGGGGCCACTATGGGGCATGATACTGTGTGCAGGGGCCACTATGGGACATAATATTGTGTGCAGGGGCCACTATGGGGCATAATAGTATGTGCAGGAATGAGGGGAATGTGGTTTGTGCGGGGGGGGGGGGGGGCATGTCAAATGTTCGCCTTGGGGCCCAGCTATTCCTAGTTATGCCATTGTGTGATAGTTATTATTGCAATTAAAAACTGCAGTTCTTACTCTTAGTAATAAGCATACAATGCACTGGCATATTTCTCCATATATCAATACGTTATGCAAGGAAAGAAAAATACTATTGAAGCTTGGTATGAGAAAAACCTCTCAATGAAGTGATAGCCGTGAATACTCTATCTTGGGTTCAAGCCCTGGTTCATGCCTAATGAAAACGTAACATAAAACTTAGTGGGGGCGGATACCCCTGATAATTTATTGAAAACTTTCCTTTTATTTTACATGATTATAAATACATTATATATATTATAATATAATGGGGGCAAGAATCCATTGCCTAGGCTCCCAAACCTCTCTTCAATAGGATTCTATTACAGAACTGATAGAACTGAAGGCATTTCACAATATGTTGTAATGCATTAATGAAGTTAATATAAAAAAGAACTAAAAATTAAAATCACCCCCTTTACCTAGAACACATATAAAAATAAACAAAGTAAACCCCTCCCTCCCCACTGCAATCCCACCCCATGGTGCAATTGCGGAATCCGTCCCTTTACCATGGCAGCCGGGAGCCTTTTGAAGCCTTCTCGGGCTTGCAGGCCTGCCATAGTAATGTAACTATTGAATTCTGCCTGTAATCTAAACATCAGACATTCCCCAAAATGCTAAAAATAAAAAGTACACCTGAAAGACAAAGAGAGAAACCTTATGCTGCCCCATATACAGAAATAACAACTTTAAAAAATCCATAACTTTGAAAAAAGTTAAAACATAACCAAAACAATATAAATTTGGTATTGCAGTTATCACACCGACATGTCAATATAGGTGACATGTCATTTTGGCTGCACAGTGAATTCCGTAAAAACAAAACCCATGAGAAAGTAGAGCAAACAGTTTTACTCTAATTCCTCCCCATTCTGATTTTTTTTTCCATCTTTCCTGTACATTGTATGGAATATTAAAATATACCTTAATGAAGTACAGTTTGTCCTGCAAAAAGTAAGCCCACATACAGCTCTCTGAATGGCAAAATTCAAAAAGCTATGGCTTTTGGAAATAAGGTAGTAAAAGACAAAAATCAAAAAATGACTGCAGCAGGAAGGGAATAACAAAGTAAATTACAATAAGCCCTATTTTAATAATGCACTTTATTAAATGAGTTAGATAACAGAGTAACAATCATATTCGGTACCGCCAATACTATTATGAACTACACAATAAAAGCAACACAATATTTAGTATGATTACTAAATGGTATAAATAAAAATGGCACTTTATTTGTTATCTAACCAGTAACAATCTGGGATCTAATATTATATGTAATCTGAATATATGTAGCTGTGCCCCTTTTTAAAGGTCACGCCCTTAAAAAGGCAACACCCACTTTTGCTATCCGCAAATCACCCTGTAAAGGGATCTTCCAGGTTGACATCAATGTTATTGTAGGGTGAGGTTAACTCCTTGCAGGCTGTTTGAACGATTCTTTTAAGTTGCGTCTTTACAGACACTGTATGGCAACCTGAAAAATAACTATCCCCTATTATAGGAGCCTAGTAATACTGATTAGGGTTTTACAAGCTCGCAGTATAAAAAAAACATCCAAAGGACATTTTGCAGAGACATGTAAAACTCATGTTTTTTGTGTTTTTTGCTACTAATAATAACTAACATTTATTTGCCAAAGAAATTGTTTTAACAAAAAATTTAAATGCTGGCAAAATGGGTTTTTAATGAGGCTTGATACATTTTTAAAGTGGACCTTTCACCACCTCTACCATCTCTGCTCCTTAGTACCTGTTAATAGGCGCAGCTCCACTGATTCTGGTGCAGTTGGAATTTTTTCTCTTTGGCAAATAAGCTTTAAAAAAAAAAAAAAAAAAAAAAAATTAAAAAAAAAGCACCATGTGAGTCCATTTTTTAAACTTTTGTCTCAACGGGATTAAAAGTAACTACTATAGACATTCTGCAGGGAAAATGTAGTATTATGCAGGGACATGAGGCAAGCTTCTGTTACAGGTGCATCTCAATAAATTAGAATATTTTTGAAACGTTCATTCATTTCAGTGATTTAGTAATTCAATTCATAATCAGCAGTCTTCCATGATTATGTGTCCTACTGAACCAGACTGAGGGACCATTTAAAGGCTTAGGAAACTTTGGCAGGTGACACACTGAATTTACAATACTGAACTTTTTTACAATATTCAAATTTTCTTAGATTTGGGTTTTCATTACCTGTAATCCATAATCAACATTTACAGAAACAAAACACTTGAAATAGAAAACTCTGTGTGTAAAGAATCTAGATAATATAGGAGGTCACTTTTTTAATTCAATTACTGAAAGAAATAAACGTTTCAAAGATATTCAAATTTATTGAGATGTACTAGTACATGACAAGTGATTATATAATACATAGCTGCACCAAATTCTGCCAGAGCAGGAGTTGCTCTTTGCTCTCTCCTCTGGACGATATTCACTACTACTAGTGCAAATAGACTGGAATTGTCTAATTAAAACATTGATCTTGCATGAAATTTTAAAAAAATGCTAAATCAAGTTCCATCCTCTATTCTCTTCTAATTCATCTGGATCTCTCAGCAGCATTTGACACTGTTGACCACCAACTCCTCCTCACTATGCTCTGCTGCAATGCACTCTCTTGGTTCTCCTCATACAGTGGGGAAAAAAAGTATTTAGTCAGCCACCAATTGTGCAAGTTCTCCCGCTTAAAAAGATGAGAGAGACCTGTAATTGATATCATAGACAGACCTCAACTATGAGAGACAAAATGAGAAAACAAATCCAGAAAATCACATTGTCTGATTTTTTAAGAATTTATTTGCAAATTATGGTGGAAAATAAGTATTTGGTCAATAACAAAAGTTCATCTCAATACTTTGTTATATATCCTTTGTTGGCAATGACAGAGGTCAAATGTTTTCTGTAAGTCTTCACAAGGTTGGCACACACTGTTGCTGGTATGTTGGCCCATTCCTCCATGCAGATCTCAACTAGAGCAGTAATGTTTTGGGGCTGTCGCTGGGCAACATGGACTTTCAACTCCCTCCAAAGGTTTTCTATGGGGTTGAGATCTGAAGACTGGCTAGTCCACTCCAAAATATTGAAATGCTTCTTACGAAGCCACTCTTTTGTTGCCCTGGCGGTGTCCTTGGGATCAATGTCATGCTGAAAGACCCAGCCATGTTTCATCTTCAATGCCCTTGCTGATGGAAGGAGGTTTGCACTCAAAATCTCACGATACATGGCCCCATTCATTCTTTCATGTACACGGATCAGTTGTCCTGGTCCCTTTGCAGAGAGACAGCCCCAAAGAATGATGTTGCCACCCCCATGCTTCACAGTAGGTATGGTGTTCTTTGGATGCAACTCAGCATTCACTCTCCTCCAAACACGACGAGTTGTGTTTCTACCAAACAGTTCTACTTTGGTTTCATCTGACCATTCTCCTAATACTTCTGGAACATCCAAATGCTCTCTAGCAAACTTCAGACGGACCCGGATATGTACTGGCTTAAGCAAGGGGACCCGTCTGGCACTGCAGGATCTGAGTCCCTGGTGGCATAGTGTGTTACTGACGGTAGCCTTTCTTACGTTAGTCCCAGCTTTCTGCAGGTCATTCACTAGGTCCCCCCGTGTGGTTCTGGGATTTTTGCTCACCGTTCTTGTGAGATCTGGCGTGGAGCCCCTGATCGAGAGAGATTATCAGTGGTCTTGTATGTCTTCCATTTTCTAATTATTGCTCCCACAGTTGATTTCTTCACACCAAGCTGATTGCCTATTGCAGATTCAGTCTTCTAAGCCTGGTGCAGGTCTACAATTTTGTTTCTGGTGTCCTTCCACAGCTCTTTGGTCTTCACCATAGTGGAGTTTGGAGTGTGACTGAAGTTGTGGACAGGTGTCTTTTATACTGATAACAATTTCAAACAGGCACAATTACTACAGGTAATGAGTGGAGGACAGAGGAGCTTCTTAAAGAAGAAGTTACAGGTCTGTGAGAGCCAGAAATCTTGTTTATTTGTAGGTGACCAAATACTTATTTTCCACCATAATTTGCAAATAAATTCTTAAAAAATCAGACAATGTGATTTTCTGGATTTGTCTCTCATAGTTGAGGTCTACCTATGATGTCAATTGCAGGCCTCTCTCATCTTTTTAAGTGGGAGAACTTGCACAATTGGTGGCTGACTAAATACTTTTTTTCCCCACTGTATCTCTCAGACCGTACTTTCAGTGTATCATTTGTGGGCTCTTTCTCATCCCCTTGATGTTGGGGTTCCTCAGAGCTTGGTCCAAGGTCCCCTGCCCTTCTCTATCCAGCCCTCATTGGACAAACCATTACCATTTGGCTTCCGGTACCTTTCTTTATGCTGATGACACCCAACTATACACTTCATCCGTGACAACACCCCTGCACTAATACAGAACACCAGTGACTGTCTCTCTGCTGTCTCAAATATCATGTCTTCACTTTATCTGAAACTGGATCTCTCACAGACTGAACTACTGCTGTTTCTACCATCTAACAGACCTAACCCTGATATTTCCATTTTGGTCTTTGGCCTTACCATAACTCCTAAGCAGTATCCCCGCTGCCTCGGGTTATGTTTGACTCAGACTTTTCCTTCACCACCCATATCCAATCACTCGCATGCTCATGTCATCTACACCTCAAAAACATCTCCAGAATCTGCCCTTTCCTTACCACGGAAACATTAAAGACCCTTATTGTTACCCTGATTTACTTTCAATTTGATTACTGTAATTTCTCACTAATCGGTCTTCTCCTTACTAAACTCTCCCCTCTACAACCTATTCTGAATGCAGCGGCCAAGCTCATCTATCAGTCTAAACGCTACAGCGATGCCTCTGGTCTGTGCCAGTCACTGCATTGGCTGCCTATTCAATACAGAATACAATATAAACTTATCACGCTCATCCACAAGGCTCTCCATAATTCTGCACCTCCCTACATTTCCTCCCTCATCCCTGTCTATCACCCAACCCGTCCTCTCCGTTCAGTCAATGTCCTAAAACTAGCATCCTCCATATTATCAGAAATTCCCACTCCCGTATCCAAGACTTCTCCCGAGTTGCGCCACTTCTCTGGAATGTTCTACCCTGGACAATCAGATTACCTCCCAATTTCTAAAACTTCAAACGAATCCTAAAGACACATCTTTTCAGACAGGCCTATCACAATTACTAATCTAAACCCTTCCGTAGTTAGAATCCCTAAAACTAACCCTCCACTGTTCACGTTTCAGCATTATCCCACAGGATATGATGCCATATCGGACTGTAACTTTATATGGCTAGGCACCATCTGCACCTTAAAGGACACTGACAAGTTATGGCTTAAACAGCTTTATTTATATGCATAATGAAAATAACCCTTACCACAAAAACATCTGGACCACTATATAAGCAATGCTACTTCATATTGTGTCCCTGCTACCTTTTGTGTCACCCCTACCTCATAGGTTGTAGGCTCTTGTGAGCAGGGCCCTTAGTCCCATTGAGTGAATTGACATACTGCTCTATAATGTCTCATTTTGTCTGTACTTGAACCCTACAAATTGTAAAGTGCTGCGGAATATGTTGCTGCTATATAAATAAAATGTATTATTATTATTTTATTATTATATTAATATTAATTTTAGACACATATGCAAACCCAAGAAAGTGGATGCTGTGCAAGCAAATTTTCAGCATTTGCTAGCAAGCTTTAATCTCTGCTAGTTTGAAGTTTTATAGTATTTTCAGTTTTACCACTTTCTTACATGAACTGTGTTTTCTTTGGGCTGTCAAACACAGTACATTGCAGCAAACTCTAATTTGTTATGTGTTAAATCTTCATCTTAATTGAAACTGTCCATCAAACTGTCCAACAACGTTTTGTATTTAGTTTTTGAAGCCAAAACCAGAAGTGGATTGAAAGACCAGCATCGGTCCTCTAGGCTGGATTTACACAATGCTTTTTTTTACCACAAAAAAAAACAAAACAGTGTAAACCCACTCTTATGCTTTCCCTCCTTTTATGATCCTCATCTGGCTTTGGCTTCAAAATTATCATGCAAAAATCTAAATATGTAAATACACCCCAAGAGTAAACTGACAAGCACTAATTGAAAAAGGTAGCACTATAAAGCAAGAATTTCATAAAACAAGTCATTATGGAGAACAATAGGCACAATGGCAAATATATGGGCATTATAATAGTATAATGTCTGCTTAAATGAGTATGCCACAAATAAAACAAATGAAAAAGTCAGATCACTCCCCTTTCCATAGATTACATATGTACATAAACACTTTAGGCATCCCCACATCACAAAAAACTCAGACTATAAAAATATAAAATTATTTATCCCATATGGGATAGAAAGGGGGTTAAGGGGGTTTTCCAGGAGTTAAACAGATCAATATCTGATCTGATGGTTGTGTGGGATCATCGCAGATGAACTGTTTGAAGAGACAAATGAGTAAATCTATAATCAAGTTATTACATACAAATTCCTCTTTTCTTTTTCTTAAAAAAAAAAAAAAGGAACTTCATTTCCTTGCAAAGGAAACTGGCAGATAGCCCATCTGGAAGTTATATGATGAATGTATGCATAATCATATACATTAACAATCATACAGTCCTTAACATCATAGGAGATGTGTTCTAGTCCTCATATTATATGGCAATAAAAGCTGCTTCAACTTGTTCATAACGTACACAAGTATGTAACTGCTTAGCCTTATGGTGTCCATTGTGACGAGGGGGATGTGAAGGTAAACACACGTGTTGGACTATCATCTGATCGTCTATCATTTCATTGAGGAATCTTGGTATAAGGCTCTGAAACTTATAAATCCAATACAATTCCCAGATTTTCATTTTATACAAGCATTTGTCTCTGGACTCAGGCTATTTTAATTCCAGTGAAATGCTTGCTATGTTTCAATAGTTAGATGTTTGAACACACTATGAAATAAATAACCTTTAATCTGGTGTTTATTTATTCTCTGTCTGAGAGTCTGTTTGGTCTTACCCATGTATTGAAGGCCACAGATGAAGTCTCTTTGTAACAATCAGGGTGTTGACTTTGGACTATTTCTAAGGGCGTTGCAGTAACCTCCCCAGTTTTTACCCTTTAACCCATATATGCTGTAGTTAGCTGGACTTTGCTGCAAGGCGACTACCAAGTCGCTACCACTTGAAGTGATGCTTGTGTTGATGACAACAGGTCAAGGGCCAAGAGATGCCGATTTGTAATACCAGGGGTCAGACAAGGAAGTAGTCCAAGTACAGGTCAAAGATTGGGGCAGGTGGGATCTGGGTGTAGTCAGGAAAAGGTGGAAAGCCTGGGCGGACAGCACAGGTGAAAAACTCAGTAACATGTATCAGGCAGATCAGAGATCAGGGCACATAGACATATTCAGAAAATAAGCCAAAGGTCAGGTTAAATCAGAGTAACACCTTTGGCTGCAAGCTTACACATTAAAACTTTTGGTCAGATGCCAAGCTGAGGACTGGGAATATTTGTATAGAGGAGGGCCAGTAGGGATTGACTGGAGACACTATTACCAGGGGCGCACCGCTAATGAGACGAAGTGAGGTGGCCGCCTCAGGCGGCACTGTCCGTCACTGGCTGGGGGGCGGCATTTTTACCATTCATTTAATGCCTAAACCGCCCAGGACAGGCCGCTTTAAGAAAAACAGAGCTGAGCGGGGCCTGTCCTGGGCTGGTTTATGAGAGCTCTGCATGTCAGCGCAGGCGGCGATACAATGACGTCATCGCGCCTCCTATGCAGAGACGCAGACATCGCGGACAAGAAGAGGAGGTGGCGGGTCCATCAAGACATCGCAGGTAGGTGACAACTTTATATATATATATATATATATATATATATATATATATATATAATAGGCCGTAACCTGCTGGAGTATCCCCAGCAGGTAACGGCCTATTTATTTACCGATCCCCGCTCCTGCTGTGGCCGCCTCCGCCTCCCCTTCTGCTATCGGACGCAGAAGGGGGAATCAGAAGAGGCTGTGAGCGGCAGCGGGGATCGGTAAGTGAGGCCAAATACTACTATTATTATACTCCGGTGTCTTTTCAGACCCTGGAGTATAATAATCGGAGACCCCAGGGAGGTGATAAACATAAAAACCATTGTTACTCACCTCTCCGGCAATCCAATGTTACTCCCAGCAGGCTTCGGCCTTCTTTGGTGACTGACGTCCCAGGTGTCACGTGAGCCAGCCCGACGTCATTATGTTGCGACGCCGGTCTGTGTGACATTGAAGAGGGCCGAAAGCAGGGATGCACAGTGGAGTCCACGTAAGTAACACTGGTATTTATGTTTGTCACCACCTGGGTCTCCAATCATTATACTCTGGGGTCTTTTAGACTATGGAGCATAATACCGTGTGCAGGGGCCACTGCGGGGCATAATATTGTGTGCAGGGACCACTATGAGGCATAATACCATGTGCAGGGGCCACTATGGAGCATAATACCGTGTGCAGGGGCCACTATGGAGCATAATACCGTGTGCAGGGGCCGCTGCGGGGCATAATACCCTGAGCAGGGGTTGCTGCAGGGCATAATACCATGTGCAGGGGCCGCTGCGGGGCTTAATACCATGTGCAGGGGCCGCTGCGGGGCATAATACCATGTGCAGGGGCCGCTGCGGCGCATAATACCGTGTGCAGGGGCCACTGCGGGGCATAATACCGTGTGCAGGGGCTGCTGTGGGCCATAATACCGTGTGCAGTGGCCGCTGTGGGGCATAATACTGTGTGCAGGGGCCGCTGCGGGGCATAATACCGTGTGCAGGGGCTGCTGCGGGTCGTAATACCATGTGCAGGGGCCGCTGCGGGGCATAATACCATGTAATACTGTGTGCAGGGGCCACTGTGGGCCATAATACCGTGTAATACTGTATTTAGAAAAAAAAACACCTACTCTCCTGTCCCTTGTGCTCCGATGTCTCCCACCGCAGTCTGGTTCTGCTGCTCTGGTGTTCTCTTCTGGCGGAAGTCCCCACTGCACATGACCGCTGAGGGGAAGAAAACACTGGAGCAGCAGGACTGGAATGCGCTGGGAGACACAGGAGCACCTTCCCCAGCCTCATATTAAAAAAGTGGTTATCCTGGACAACCCCTTTAAGGTGGCACTTGGGCTTTATTAAAGGGTCTTTCCAGCTCATTTTTATTGATGTTCTATCCTTAGGACAGATCATCAATAAGAGATTAGTAGACCCCTCCTCTGATCAGCTGTATGAATGGGCTATGGTGCCTGTTTATATTATACGCTGTCTGTTTATAGTGACCGTGTGATGTAATTACAGTCTTGTCAAATGGATGTGTATAGGATGAGGCTGTAGTTACATTACATGGCCGCTATGAGATGAATGATACTATGTAAACAGAGAAGTGGTCACGGCGCTTACACAGGTACCACGGTTCATTCAAACAGCTGATCAGTGAGGGTCCTGGGTTTTTGAGCCCCACTGATTAGTTTATTAATGACCTGGAAAACCTTTTAATTAGTTAACACCTGGGGCATTATTAATAAGGGGCACTATTTATACAGGGTACACAGGGACATTATTAATATAAACATGCACTTGGGAGTATTATTCATTATGGGGGGTTATATCATATATTTTATAATTGGGGTAGCAGCAGGATGGGTGTGCAGTTGAGGACAATGTGGGTCGGATGCCTGAAAAAGTGAGGAGCCAAAGATATCTGTGTTTTAAACTTTACAGAGACAAGTCACAGCTGGAAGAAGTGGTCATGGCGGCCCAAAGGGAAGAGAAGGGAAATGTGAAGGATTAGTCAGAGACGTCACCTGTAAGTCACAAAATGTTACTGCCCTGTATTCACCTAAATGATAGAGGATAAATACCTGATTGATGGGGATCTGTCTGCTGAGACCCCCACTGAGCCTGAGAAATGGGTTTCCCCCCCACTGGGTGGGAATCCAGCCTGGCTGCAGCCATATATAGGTGTGTCACTTGGTGGATGGACGAACCCGCGTGGCTCTCATTCACTTCGATGGGAGTGCCGAAGATACCTGAAGTCCAGTACTCAGCTATTTGCAGTGCTCCTATTATAGAGAATGGGGGCCACGTGGGCTCATCCATCCACCAAGCAGAAGATGTGTGAGACATAATGTGTGCCCAAATCCAGCCAAATTCAGCCAAACTGATTGTCCATCTGTATTATGAAACGCCGACCAATGACCCAAAACATAAAGCCAAAGTAACCCAGGAGTTTATTAAAGCAAAGAAGTGGAATATTCTTGAATGGCCAAGTCAGTCACCTGATCTCAACCCAATTGAGCATGTATTTCACTTGCTAAAGACTAAACTTCTGACAGAAAGGCCCACAAACAAATAGCAACTGAAAACCGCTGCAGTAAAGGCCTGTCAGAGCATTAAAAAGGAGGAAACACAGCGTCTGGTGATGTCCATGAGTTCAAGACTTCAGGCAATCATTGCCAACAAGGGGTGAACAACCAAGTATTAGAAATTAATATTTTATATACAATTACTTAATTTGTCCAATTACTTTTGAGCCCCTGAAATGAAGGGATTGTGTGTAATAAATGCTTTAGGTCCTCACATTTTTATGCAATCATTTTGTTCAGCCCACTGAATTAAAGCTGAAAATCTGAACTTCAACTGTATCTGAATTGTTTTGTTCAGAATTCATTGTGGTAATGTACAGAACGAAAATTAGAAAAATGTTGTCCCTATCCAAATATTTGTGGACCTAACTATATAAAGTTAAAGGAGTCCAAAATAAAATCTTGTTGTTTAAGTGGAAGTTTATTTTCTAATGACAAATGAGAAACTGCCTCAGTCTAATCTTTAAGTGGTTTAGAATATAATGATGATACATCTAGGGTGACAAAATGTTATCTCTCAACTGAAATGATTAAGCTTCCCTAACCAGCTGTGTAGCATCCTTAGGTTTTTGTACATATTCAATAAAACTCACTTAACTGCACATGCACTTTGATTTTTACAAATACAAGTGAAAGGTGGCGATATGTTTCAGAGGTATGGGACCCTAAACCGCAACTGCATAATGGCATTCTGGCTCTTTAGTAGTCCCAAACAAGCTGACAGGTACTCTTTAAAATGTATGCAAATGCATGATCTGCTCCCAACAATTAACCAACCTTCCTAATATTGTGTAGTTCTGGCCTATGCCACCCCAGTTGGGTCTGACCCATTGAGGCATGACTTCACAAAAGCTCTGAATGTGTGTTGTGATATTCAGAATCAAGTCATGTCAGCAGATCTTTTCAGTTTTATAAATTATGGGTTGGTGCTTTTGTAACACATCCTGAAATGACAATACAATAACCATGACCAATGTAAGGTAAGTGGTACGCGTCAAAGTAATATTTGTTTACCAGCAGAACATTGCCAAGAGCCTCAAGCTGCCTTCATTGAGTTCCTTTCTTCTTATTCCTCTTTCATTGTGTACTGGTGCCACCTCTTCCCCACATAAGTGATAAATACATACCACAGAGTTCATATAATATAAAGGAATGCAAGATTCATCAGACCAGGTGTTTTCAGCATTGGACACGGTCAACATAGGCACTCTGACCAGTCTGTGGCTACACATACACATTTTTTTTCTTTTTATTGATAAGTACTCATTGCCCAATATAAGAAGGGAGAAGTATAAGAACTTCCTATATACTTTCCATTCCTTTTGTAGCCATTCTTGGTTTTCACTCAAAAAACACAGCAAAATCTGCAGCAAAAAAAGTTGTGTTTCCACAACATGAGGCCTCAGCCTTAAACTCTTTCAGAAATTTGTGCTACAGTAACTCTTCTTTTGGATAAGACCAAGCTGGGTAGCCTTCACTTGCCATGCTCATCAGTGCCACTTGGGTGCCCATGACCCGGTTGATTGTCCACAATTGCCCTTCCCTGGACCACTTTTGTTTGGTGCTGACTTCTGCATACTGGGAACACCCTGCAAGACCTACTGTTTTGAAGAACTTCTAATCTACTCAATTAGCCATCACAATAAAGCCCTTGTTTAAGCTGCACAGATTATTTGGCTATGTTTTCTGCTTCTAGCACATCAACTTTAAGGCTAGTTGCAGATCGACCGTGTGTATTTTGCGGTCAGCAAACTACTAATTAGTGTTCAGTTTTTGCGGACAGAGTGTCTTCAGTGTGTGTTCAGTGTTTCTTCAGCATCAGTGAAGTCGGTCCGCAAAAGCGGGGAGAGTGTCTTAAGTGTGCCATCAGTGTGTGATCCTAGTTTGCGGATCCACCATAAAAAAAAACACAGGTGAGATCTAATTATATCCCTAGTTTGTCCGTGAAAACGGATGGCACACTGATGCTACCCTAAGTATATCAGTGTGCCGTCCTAGGTTTTTAGTCTCCCATACGCTTCTATGGTGCGAGTCCGTTCCACAAAAACTGCACAGAATAGGACATGTTCTATCTGATGCGGTGCGGAATCACGGCTCACACACTGATCAGTGAAAAACAAGGTCGTGTGCATGTGCCCATAGAAATAAATGGGTCAGTGTGCTATCCGCGAAAAGCATGGATAGCACACGGATCTCGCCAACGGTTGTCTGCAAGGGGCCCTAGGCTGAGGATTTTGCTGCAGTTTATTTTTAGCTAAATCCAGGAGTGGGTTGAGCAAATGGAAGAAGTATAAGAGCTTCCTATATATTTCCGATTATTTTGTAGCCACTACTGGGTTTGGCTCAGAAAGCTGCAGCAAAATCTGCAACAAAAAAAAGCAGCATTTCCGCAATATTGGGCCTCAGCCTAAGGGTGCTTTCACAAGGACCATTTTGATGCAGTTTTCATGCATTTTTTTAAGCAAAGCAAGTGAATTTAAAAAATGAGGAGAATTAAAATATTTCCTATTTACTTCCCTTTAGTATTCACCCCTTTCACTTTGGCTTCAAAACTGCATTAAGAAGCACTTGTTAAAGCACTTTAAGGCCGGGGTCCCACGTGGTGCAAACAACGTGGCGTTTTACAGTCCCTACAAAGATTCTAGCGAATCCCATCCAAACATTGCGGAAAAATACATGCAGCGGACACGCTGCAATGTCCAAAACTGAAATCGCAGCATGTTAATTATAACTACGAAAATGCCAGCGGTTTCCCTGTGGGTATAATGGAAGCAGAAAGCACTGCGGGAAAAACCATGATGCGTTTAAGCCGTGTTTTTTTCCCACAGCGCTTTTTTGCTGCAGCCCACTGTGTGGGGCCTTAGCCTAAGGACTGACAGCCCACCTGTTGCCTAATACATCCCAAACTCATGCTATAGTAAGAAAATTGTGAGTGTGAGAAAGAGTTAGCTACTTTCATAGATTTTGTCTCATAGCACTCTAGACTTGGAGATTGTGGGTTTTTTTTTTTTTTGTTTGTTTTTTTTAGCTCTAACCATTAGACCTTGAACATGGTATTATTTTCTTCAACCTTCAAGTTCTAAAAATAATACAAGGTTGAATATTAAAAAACTCAAGGTTTTTTTAATTGGTATGTTATGAGGAAACCAAAATCTAATTTAGTGTTACAGAACATTCTGAAGGTCTGAAAATAAGGTTCCCTTATAACTTAGCCTACAGTAGATTTACAAGACTGTTGTTGAAAATGGCTGTGAAAAATGTATGATAATAGGATATAAACTATTTTTGACATTGATGTGCAAGGCCAACATTAAGGGGGGCAAACTGGTCAATTGCCCAAGGACCCCACAACTTAAGGGGCCCCCTGACTTCAGCACCATTAGCTGTGAATCAGCACCCTGGTCCCCAAACTCCTGAGGGGGCCCACTGGGCGCTGACTGCCTCTCTCCCCGAATGCTGACACCTCCATCAGCGTCCTAAAAGTCTCAGAGATGCAAGAGATCAGTGGGGGTCCAACACCTGGGGCCCCTGCTGATCAACTATTTGAAGGTACTGTGGTGCTTTTGCGACCGCTGTGACTCCTTCACTATTTACATTGCACAGCATGTTTTATGATCACAGTGCAATGTTATTACAGCCAGTAATAATAGTGCATGGTTGCTATAACAGATGGCACATGATGTGAATAATGAAGGGACCCCACACAGTATAATATGCTCAACAATGGTCCCACACAGTATTATATGCTCCACAGTGACCCCCACACTGTATAATATGCTCCATAGTGTCCCCCCACAGTATTATATGATCCACAGTGGCTCCCACACAGTATTATATGGTCTACAGTGGCCCCTAGACAGTAATATATGCTCTAAAGTGGCCCCCACACAGTATAATATGCTCCCACAGTATTATATGCTTTACAGTGGCCCCAACACAGTATAATATGCTCCACAGTGGCCCCCACACAGTATAATATGCTCCCACAGTATTATATGCTTCACAGTGGCCCCACACAGTATAAAATCCTCCCAAGAGCCACTTCAGGTGAATCCCACATTGCTATTATTATACTCTGGGGTCTCCTCAGACCCCAGAGAATAAGAAGTAGAGGCCCAGAGCTAAAAATAACAAATACTTACAATCACCTTGCCTCTTCTCTCCTGGGCATCCTTGCTCTGTCTGGCGATTCTCAGCATCTTCTTCGGTCCTCTTCTGCGTGGTCGTTGGGGCCCTATCACAGGCCCCAGCAGTGACAACTGGGGCGGGTGACCTCACAGTGACAGGCCGGAAGAGCCCCGGAGAGGATGCTGGGAATCATCTGAAACCCAGGAAATGTGAGTATTTTTTATTTTTAGTCACCTCCCCTGGTCTTGCATCTATTGGAAGGGGGTCTGGCAACATGCCAGGCCACTCCATTAACAATATCTATAGTGGTTGGGGAACCAGGCTTTCCCCAACCACTTTCAAAGTGTTCCAGGGCCCCAGCCATCTCCAGCTGGCCGCGGACCCAATACCCCTCTGGGCCGGGCGGTCGCACCCCTGCAATGGGGATTGTTACGCTACTGGACACAGGCCTCATTTTTCAATAATGACGTGTGTCACTTTATATGGCAATAACTTTGAGATGCTATAACTTACACAAGTGTTTTTGAGATTGTTTTTTCGTGACACATTGTACTTCCTGTTAGTGGTAAAATTTTCCAATTTTTTAGGGACCAACTCAGTTCTGAAGGGTATTATAAAGACCTATATATTAGAAACCCCCATAAATCACCCCTTTCTCAAAACTGCACTTCTCAAATAATTAAAAACAGCACTTTGGAAGTCTGTTTACCCTTTAAGCATGTCACAGGAATTAAAAAAAATATGGAGGTGAAATTTAGACATTTAATTCTTTTTCTCAATAATATCTTAATTTAGCCCTAAAATTAACACATTCGTAAGGGGTTAAATGAGAAAATGCATCTCACAGTTTGTTATGCAATTTCTCCCGAGCCCAGAAATATCCCACATGTGGGTGTAAACCAGGGGTCAGCAACCCCCGATACAAGTGCCAAGAGTGGCACGCGAGGCTTATTTCCCTGGCACGGCGGCGGAGTCCTCACCCAGCAGCTTCGATCGGACCAAACACGGCCGAAACAAAACTGCTATTATTATACTGTGGGGTCTCTTCAGACCCCCGAGTATAATAAGAGGAGACTTAGGAGAAGTGATGAAACATAAAAAATAATGATACTCACCTTGCTCCCTGCACTACGCGGAAGCTGTGCGATCTGCCGGCACTTCTGACAGCTGACAGGGCCTCAAAGTTCACATCTGCATCTGACGTCATTACGCATAATGACGCAACCTGACCCCAGAGACTCAATCAGTGGTCGCTGATGTCAGGCAGAAGCACTGAAGAGAACAGAGCGGCAGCGGAGCGCAGAAAAAAGGTGAGTAGCATTGTTTTTTTATGTTTGTCACCTCTCTTGGAATTATTATACTCGGGGGTCTGAAGAGAGCTATGGAACGTAATACCGTGTGCAGGGACCGCTATGGGACCTAATACCGTGTGCAGGGACCGCTATGGGACCTAATACTGTGTGCAGGGACAGCTATGGGACCTAATACCGTGCGCAGGGACCGCTATGGAACATAATACCGTGTGCAGAGACCGCTATGGGACCTAATACCATGTGCTGGGGTCACTATGTGGCATAATACCGTGTGCAGAGGCTGTTATGGGATATAATACCGTGTGCAGGGGCCACTATGGGACATTATTCTGTAAAACGGTGTGTTTTCTGCATTATGGATGTGTTTTTGCACAGAAAACACAGGCATTATTTTTTGTGCAAAAATGCACCATGTGAACGCAGTTTTACATTGAAGTAAAAGTTCCAGTGGCCTAAGACTATATCTGCATCCAGATACATAGTGGGTATTCACCATAAGGATGCCGCCATATGGTGCTCCTGGACACATACATTTACCATTAATTGGCGGCTGCACATGGACTTTCATTGCTTCTAATCAGAAAGTACAGGAGCGTCCCAGGAAATAGCAGTAAACGCATGTGTCCTAAAGCATCTGGTGGCAGCACTTCTGTGTTATGGTTTGTGGTATATGACTTTAGTTTAGGGGTCGTCAGACTTACAATTATTGACCGCCACTCTGAGTACCTCATCAAGATTGCCTACCCCTGGTGTAAACTGATGTTTGGGCACACGGCAGCGCATGGAAGGGAGGGAGCGACACTGGGTGTTTGAAAAGCAGATTTTGCTGGAAAAGTTTTCAGGTGCCATGTCCCATTTGCAGAGCCCCTAGAGTACCAATACAATGAAAACCCTACAAAAGTGACCCCATTTTGTAAACTACACCCCTGTAGGAATTTATGAAGGGATATAGTAAGTATTTTGACCCCACAGCCGTTTCACAGATTTTATTAACATTGCCATGTGTAAATGAAAAACTACTAAAATGTCACTTTATCCCCACAGTTTTCAATTTCACAAGGGGTCAAAGGAGAAAAAGCATCCCACAATTAAACAGTTAAACAATTGCTCATGACCATGGCAATACCCCATATGTGGTTGTAATCTGCTGTATGGGTATATGGCGGTGCTTGGAATGGAAAGAGCGCTATTTGGCTTCTGGAGGACAGATTTTGCTGGAATAGTTTTCAGGTGCCATGCCCCATTTGCAGAGCCCTTAGAGTACCAATACAATGGAAAACCTACAAAAGTGACCCCATTTTGGAAACGCCTCATAGAATTTATCAGAGTAAGGTGAGCATTTTGACCTCACAGCTGTTTCACAGAATTTATTAGCACTGGGACATAAAAAAACAAGACCTGCAGGCACATCCACACCAATGACTGTGTACCTGTCCCACAGTCACAACAGGTGCACAGAATTAGGGGGACATATTCCTGCAGGTCTCCCAATGTGGTGTATCTCATAATGTGTGTGCAATGTCCCACCACAGGCCTCTATGTGGGGGAAACAGGGCAGAGACTTAGTCAGCGCATGAACTCACACAGACTCAACATTAAGAACAGCAGAACAGATCTCCCAGTGGCCACACATTTCTCCGGAGAATACCACTCTATTGAAGATTTGCGGGTTGTGGTTTTAATGGGACATTTTAAGACGCAGAGAGAAAGAAAGGAATGGGAATATAAGTTAATGCAAAAATTTCAAACTCTGTAATTTGGACTTAATATTCATGCCAGCTTTATGTCACACTATGTATGAAATGTGAGGTCACAAATTACCACCTGATTGCAAACAGATAACAGCAAGTATTACTGATCCCTCCGTCACACCCCACAAGTTTTCCAGACTGTTTATTTCCTGACCTGTTGTAAATAACTTATCTACTTATATTGCATTTTGTTATTCCAAGATCCTTTGAAGATCCAGGTCTTGTGTGTGTATAAAAAGTCTGTGACTTTTCAGTTTCTTGTATTACACCATATCTGAAGAAGAGAGCTAGCACTCTCGAAAGCTCACTATCAAATATACTCTAAAAGGTATCACCTGATTTCTTCACTCTTCCAATGTTGTACCAAGGATAATGTACTTAACAATGTTATATGTTGGTATAAACTGCTGTTTGGGCATAGTATGGGCACAGAAGAGAAGGAGTGCTATTTTGGTTTTTGGAGCACAACTTGGTTTTTGGACATCATGCCACCTTTGCAGAGCTGTGTTGTCTGTAAAGTGGAATCCGCAGACGGGTGACCCCATTTTGGAAACTAAACCACTCAAGGGATTTACCAAGTGGCATAGCGAGTATGTTTACCCCTCGTAAAGTAAGTATAGGGGATTAGGGTTTTTTCTTCCCTTTCTCTTCAGTGCGGGGTATTTATATTGTTTTTTTCAGATACGCGGCCATAGATCTGAAGATTCCAGATGTATGGAACACAGAGGAAGAAAGGCCTCCTCAAAGAGGAAGCATTTAAACTGTGAAATTGTAAAGATCTTTTGCCAGATGGATATCAGGATTATTTATGCAGAGTTTGCTTAAATTCTGAAAAAGAATATTCCTCTATGATGTCTTAAGAAATAAAATCTTATATAAGGTAATGTATTGCAGAATCTATGAAAGAGATGGGATCTTCTCAGTTTCAGAGATTATCTCCCTATCCACTTAATCCTCAGAGCAGACATCATAGAGATGATACCACTCACTTAGGCAGGGTTCACACTACCGTTGATGTCCGTTGAAATGAATGGAAATTTTAACAGATTTGACGGTTCAGCTAGTGTCCGATGCTAAAATCTTGTAACGGACAATAGCAACGGACACTACTGACGGTCACCAACGGTAGTGTGAACGCCCCCTTAGCCTACAGTGATCTTCAAGTTATTGATGAGGTCTATTCCACAGAATCTGAGGTGAAAGAGGAGACTTCCTTTGGAAGATAAATAAATTAATCAGAGAAGATTGAGCTGATGAGTAGGAGCCTTCTTACTTAATGATATAGCTAAGGAGTTTATGAAGAGGGAATGGAGCACTCTGGATAAGGTTCCGGTTTTAAATAAACACTAAAAGCTCATGTTTCTGTTCGATGAAGACCAGACTAAGGAGCCGGACTCACCTCTTAAAGTTGACATGGACGTGGCTTAATTGTCCACAAGAACTCTAGTCCAGTGGAGCATGGTGCGGGACTTAAAAAACAGCTTAATCAGAAGGCTGATTCAGCATTTAGAAGGTCATATGACACTGGACTGGGTCAAACTAAGATGGCAGTGGATAGCTCTGCAGTTTCTAGAGGTTTCTGTCCCAGTTACAGGATAACCTTCAGGAGGGAGTCCAGAGGGATGATCTCCTTTGATCTTTCTGTTATCTGAATTTGGCTACAGATTTTTTTGTGTGATGCTACTAGCCAAACTATCAGGCTGGTAGCCAGAAATATGTCTCTACCTGCAGCAGGTATAAGAGATAAGTGGTTCAAATTATGGATGGCTGATCTAAAATCAAAGAATGCTTCATGTGGAATAGAATTAAAACCTGGAAGTTTATTTGGTGAGGAACTGGATGAATTAACCCTTATGCACACCAGGACATGCATGTCCTGGTGCACATGACTAAGTATGGCAAGCTGCTGGGTCTGTGCTGTTTCATACAGCAGGGACCTGGCAACATTGCCCGTGATCAGAGATGACTCTGATCACGAGCATTTAACCACTCAGATGCTGTGGTCAAATGTGACCCCACTTCCACTTTCCATTTCATGTTTGGTAATGTGGCATCCCCCAACGGGAGCTGTCCCATTACCATGGCAGCCGGGAGCTTTCTGAAGGCCTGGCCCTGCTATAGTATTGTAACTACTCAAGCCTACCCGCAGCAGGCTTCAATAGTTACATAGCAATTCTGCCATAGACTGCAATACAGTAGTATTTCAGTCTATGGTACAGATAATCTAAAGATCACATGTTCAAGTTCCCTATAGGGGCTAAAAAAAAGTTAAAATAAAGTTTTTTAAAATATAAACATTTTTTTTAAAAAACTAAGTTTAAATCACCCCCTCTTTCCTTAGATCACATATAAATATAAACACATAAAAGTAAACATAAATACATTAGGCATCCCTAAGTCCAAAAATGGCCAAACTCTTAAAATATAAAAACATTTATCCCATACGGTAAACGCCGTAGCAGGAAAAAAAAGCAAAATGGCTGATTTGGCATTTTTTTGCCAAATTGCCTCCCTAAAAAAATTTGAATAAAAAGTGATTAAAACAGCATACATTCCCCAACGTGTTATCACAAAAAAGTGCATATTGTCCCACAAAAAAAAAAGACTCATTACACAGCTCCTTACACTGAAATATAAAGAAGTTACAGGAGTCAGAATATGGTGATTCAAATATTTTTTTTTCTTCAAAATGTAGAATTTTTGTAAAGTTATTAAAACATGAAAAAAACTATATAAATTTGGTATCCCAGTGATCGTACTGACCTGCAGAATAAAGCTAACATAGAATTTTTATCACAGAGTGAAAGTCGTAAAAAACAAAACCCATTAGAAAATGGCAGTACTGCGTTTTTTTTCTCAATTCCATCCTCATTCTGAATTTTTTTCCAGCTTCCCAGTACATTGTACAGAATTATAAATTATACCATTTTGAAGTACAACTTCTTACTCAAAAATCAAGTCCTCATATGACTACATAAATTGAAAAATTAAAAAGTTATGGCTATTGGAATGCATGGAGAAAATTGGATAATGGGTTGAAAATAGCCAGGACGGCAGGCCAGCTTTGACATCATCTCCAGGACAGACAGGGCAGCACCCGTTCAGAGCTGTAACTGGGAGAGATAGCAGTAGTGTAACGATTGCGGTTGCATTCCCTGGCCCGCGACCGTCTGGAATTGGCCAAGGCCCCGGACCACAATTATAGCAGTCCGGGAAAACCTGGTTCCCCAACCACTATACATATTGTTAATGGAAATGGGCATGTCGCTGGGCTCCTTCCCAATAGATGCCAGCCCAGGGGAGGTGACTAAAAATAAGAAATACTTATACTCACCTCTCCTGGGCTGCTGACGATTCCCGGCATCCTCTCCAGGGCTTTTTCTTAGCTTGTAACTAAGGTCACGCACACCAGACATCGCTGCCCCTAGAGTATAATAATAGCACCAGCTCTAGGTGGGCTCACTGTGTAGGACCACTGTGGGGAGCATATTATACTGTGTGGGGGGCACTGTGGAGAATATTATACTGTGTGGGGGCCACTGTGGAGCATATTATAATATGTGGGGCCACTGTGGAGAGCATATTATACTGTTTGGGGCCACTGTGGAGCATATAATACTGTGTGGGGCCACTGTGGACAATAATATACTGTGTGGGGGCCACGGTGGGCATATTATACTGTGTGGGGCCACTGTGGAGAGCATATTATAATGTGTGGGGTCACTGTGGAGCAAATTATACTGTGTGGGAGCCACTGTGGAGCATATTATATTGTATGGGATGCACTGTGGCGCATATTACACTATGTGAAACATATATTCCTCCTGGGAAGAGTGCTATTAAGGACTTTACCTTTGTTTTGCCCTAAGGTTCCTTCAGTCCAGAATAAAAATAAGGAATAGTCTTACCTACTTTCTATGTAGGTACCACATTGCAGCCCATAGCAGTGCCTGCCTCTGTAGGTAGAAGGATGATTAAAAAAGAAAGTACTTCCTGCATAATACAAATGTTAGTAAGTCAATGATGAAATCAGTTTCCTCAGGTTTATATTCCTTGTACTCTAGAAGGGTGTCACTGATGACGTTAATCCCTTCCATCGTAGGAATGTTAGTGTAGAGGCTTAGTGTGATGTCCATAGTGACCAGTGTACAGAGGGGCCAAGAACATGTCAGTGAAATTGTCTTATTAAGAAAGTCAGTAGTATCTTTTATATTGAACTTGCCCTGTTGGGCATAAGGGCATAGAAAGCCATCGTGGACCCCTGCTGGGGCTTGAAAAATTGTGTCTGTGCTGGAGACAATTGGTCTCCCTGATGGTTTCGCTAGGTCCTTGTGCACCTTTGGTAGAGTGTATAGAACCAGGATGCATGGGTTTGAGGGAAGAATGTAATCCCTTGCTGATGGGCTTTATTCAGGATCTCAGTGAGTTCCATGCACAAGGATGGTGTAGGATCGTATGTAAGGGGGATGTAGACTATGCTGTCGCCCAGCTGACGGCAGATTTCTGTCTTCTAGTCATGTAGGTTTTGAACCACAGTGCTAGTGCCCTTGTCTGCTGGTTTGATCACTAGTTGGCGTGCATTTTGTAGTGTGGATAATGCCTGCTGATGTTCTCTTTTGAGATTACATGAGATTTTGTGGTCTTGTGTGCGCCTACTCATTAGTTCCATAATGTCTCCCTTCACAGAATTGGCAAATATCTTGATGGAAGGGTATGTCTTGGGTGTAGTGAAGGTACTTAAAGGTTTGTAACTTTCCGTTCTGAGACTAAAGAGCGAGGTCGTACCAGTAGGTGGTGGTAGGGCCCAGCCTGGTTTTTCCTCATCGATATACACATCCCTTTGTCCTTTCCACAAGATGTGGATAACCCTCCTCCATGCCTCCGCAGCAAACGCCGTCCTCATTCTGACCATTATTGATCTTCCTACCGGGCATGATTGATCTTCTTAACCTCAGTACTAGGTTCTACCAATGATAGACATTCTTCCGGCTTGCCTAAAACTGATACCCCAAACTACGTACAGTACCTCTGTATTTATCTTCTGAACTGTAAGTTAGTTGACTCACTGTTCTATTTTGTTACAGTGGCTTGCAAAAGTATTCATACCCCTTGAACTTTTTGTTACCTTACAACCACAAACTTAAATGTATTTTATTGAGCTTTTAAGTGATAGACCAACACAAAGTAGCACATAATTGTGAAGTGGAATGAAATTGATACATGGTTTTCAAAATTTTGATTAAAAAAAATCTGAAAAGTGTGACGTGCAGAAGTATTCAGCCCCCTGTACTCTGATACCCTTAAATAAAATCCAGTGCAATCAATTGCCTTCAGAAGTCACTTAGTTGGTTAATAGAGTCCAGCTGTGTGTAATTTAGTCTCAGTTTAAATACACCTGTTCTGTGGTTTGTGAGAGAACACTAGTGAAAAAACAAAATCATGAAGACCAAGGAAATCACCAGATAAATCAGAGATAAAGTTATGGAGAAGTTTAAAGCAGGGTTAGGTTATAAAAACATATCCCAAGTTTTGAGCATCCCAAGGGGCACTGTTCAATCCATCATCCAAAAATGGAAAAAGTATTCTACAACTGCAAACCTACCAAGAAATGGCCATCCACCTAAACTGACAGATCCAACAAGGAGAACACTGGTCATAAAAGCAGCCAAGACGCCCATGGTCACTCTCGAGGAGCTGCAGAAATCCACAGCTCAGGTTGGAGAATCTGTCCACAGGACAACTAAAAGTCGTGCACTCCACAAATCTGGCCTTTATGGAAGAGTGGCAAGAAGAAAACCATTGTTGAAAGAAAGACGTAAGTGTCGTTTACAGTTTGCCACAAACCATATAGGGGACACCGCAAACATGTGGAACATGTGGTTCTCTGGTCAGATGAGACCAAAGTTGAACTTTTTGGCCTAAATGCAAAGCGCTATATGTGTTGGAAAAGTAACACTGCTTATCACCCTGAACACACCATCCCCACTGTGAAACATGGTGGTGGCAGCATCATGCTGTGGGGAGGCTTTTCTATAGCAGGGACAGGGAAGCTGGTGAGAGTTGATGGGAAGGTGGATGGATCTAAATACAGGGCAATCCTGGAAGAAAATGTGTTGGAGGCTGCAAGAGACTTGAGACTGGGAAGGAGATTCACCTTCCAGCTAGACAATGACCCTAAACATACAGCCAGAGCTACAGTAGAATCGTTTAGATCAAAGAATATTCATGTGGTAGAATGGCCCATATGTGAGATATATACAGAGAATAATCCACCACATAAAGTTTAATGTTAACAAGTGTCAGAATAGCAGTATACAGGTCCTGTAATATAACACTAGAGTGGGACCATTTATCTCAGGGGAGTGTTTCTCGTAGGACACTTATTGTAGTGCACCTCAGATAACAAGAAGGGAGGTCCTAATCTCCATGTCTGATGCATGTCCTTTATTATTGCAGGTACTGTGATTATTACTGCAGTCATGTTGTTCCATTCTCATATTTTATTGCTCAGTATATGTTAATGCAGTCACTGATGTAAGGAATGACTGAGGACTTGATGGTAATGTACAACTACTATGTAGTATGAAAGGACACTTATTGTAGTGCACCTCAGATAAGAAGGGAGGTCCTAATCTCCATGTCTGATGCATGTCCCTTATTATTGCAGATGAATGTTAAATAAAGAATATAAACTCCCCAACCACACCAGTGTCAACTCATTAGGTGTGCAACAAAAATGGCGACGAGGATGGGATTGAGTGACAATTCATAGAAGATACAGAGTAGAATTCACTCAATAAGAGATAGAAAAGAACCGGCTGTTAAGTGCAGCCATCTCAGTAATATCCTGTGAGTGTCCCCTCAGTGGGATCCTGCCCAGCAGACTGACAATGGATGTGGAGAGCTGCATTAATGACATTAGTGAGTCCTTGCCTCATTTATCATTTGATGAACTGGGTGCTGTTAGCAAATATATTAAAGTGCCAGGGGAGCAAATCTCCAAAGTCAGAACCCGCAGACACCTCCTGAATGCTATCAATATGCTGCTTGATGAAGTGGGAGAAACAGAGAATGAAGATGTTACTTGTCTGTTCCTCCAAAAGTGCAAACAGTTCATTACAGATCTGCATTCAGAGACAGAGGTGGGAGCACAAGCAAAAGAGACTGAGACCCTGATAGAGCAGACCCAATTGGAAGATTTAAAGGTACAGTATCTCGCTTTGCAAAAAGCATTCCAGGAATCTAGCAAGCTGTTAGAAAAAGCTCTAGTTTCTGAGACATCAAGTCAAATAAAGCAAGTGGTGTCAGAAACTTACTGCAGGACTTCACCACAGAAAATGTTGCCAGAAATGACAATACAGAAAGACTTTAAAATTAGTGGCCAAATTGGTGAAAGAGGTCAAAAAGACAAACTGTCTTACACAAATCTCATGCACCAGATAGACATGGGAATGAAAAAAGGCTACAGTGAATTAGAAGTGATTGAGGCAGTAGTTAAAGCAATAAGCCCCGGCCTGAATATAAGAAATACTGTATGTTAGAGATGAAAAGTGACCTAACACTGCCACAGCTGAAGACTATTTTAAAAGGACACTACAAGGAGGAGAGCAACTCTGACTTATTCCATCGGTTAATAAATATCTCTCTAGACAGCAAAGAATCTCGTCAAAATTTCTTCTTCAGGGCTATAGAACTAAAGGACAGACTTCTTTTTGCCTGTAGAGAAGTGGGAGCAGAAGAAAAATTTGAAACGGATTTGATCCAAAGGAAATTCCTGAGATCAGTAGGAACAGGACTGCTCAGTGAACAAATTAAATTCCAGTTGAAACCCTATTTGCATGATCACACTGTCGCTGATGACGTATTAATAAAGAAAATGAATGAAGCTGCCAGTTTGGAACAAGAGAGGGAACAGAAATTAAAGAAGTGCTCTTCCTGCAAAGTCAGCAAACTTAGCGAAGTGCAGGCTGGTACCACACAACAAGGATTGCTTACAAAAGTAGAGTTATCTACAACTCAAGCTGCTCCACCTACACTAAAATCAAAGAAAGTTCCACCTTCAGGAGATACAGAAGTGACAAACTGGGAGAAGGCTGTGAAAGAACTGAAGAATGAGATGTCAGAATTGAAAAAGCTACTTAGGACTTCTCAAGAACCTAGGTTGGTTTCATCCCAAGCATCTTCCAGAAGTAAGCAGAATCCAATTTGTGAGGCCTGCAAGACATCAGATCAAGGTCATACATGTCGCCATTGCTACAAATGTGGCAAAGAAGGACATTACGCTAGGGGATGTTGTGCACCCAGAGCTGCACAGTTAAAAGACAGGAGGTTGCTGATGAGACAATCAGTAACCTGTGCCAAGCCTCAGTCCCAACCAAAGAAAGTATCATCTTCAGGTATAGATGCCAAAGAAAATCTGTTACTGTAAGAGAATCGCTAGAGGAGCTATTCCCCCAGTAGCTGCTGGAGAACTTTGGGGGGAGGGGCACAACAAGACAGTGGACCCTAAGCTGAATCCCCCCACTCTCCCTGGCTAACAATGAGAAAGTGAGCAAACAATAAATAGGGAGGAAGAACCCTCCCCAGACTTGATAGGAGGATAGGCTGTCAATCACACAGGTAAGAGTAAAGTTAACAGGAGGAAAGCAAGGTGAAGGAGAAGGGTGTGGTGGAAAATCAATTAAGGAGGTGAGGGAATAGGACAGTGTTCAGACAATAGAAGAAAAACCCAAAGGAAGGAATGATCACCGGACACGCCTCCTGCGCCGCAGCATGCGCCCGGAGGATGGTGCCACAGCCCGGACAGGCAAGGATGTTACAGTACCCCCCCACTTTTACGAGGAGCCTCTGGACCCTCGCCAGATGGACCAGGTTTTGAAGGGTTCTGGCGATGAAAGAGATTAATCAAACGTGGCGCATGTAGGTCCCTACCAGAAACCCACGTTCGCTCTTCCGGGCCATAACCCTTCCAGTGTACGAGGTACTGAACCTCGTATTCTAGTTCCCCTTGGACCACCACAGGCGCAGGTGGACTGGAAGAAGTAAGGACAGGGGAGATATACTTCTTCAAAAGCGACTTGTGGAAGATGTTGTGGATACGAAAAGTTGTAATTTAAAAGATACTGGATTTATGAGTTCAGAAATGACATAGGGCCCAATGTAGCGTGGTGCAAATTTCCCCGAAGGAACTCTAAGACGCAGATTCCTAGTGGACAGCCAGACTTGATCTCCCACTCTAATCGGTTAATAAATATCTCTCTAGACAGCAAAGAATCTCGTTAAAATTTCTTCTTCAGGGCTATAGAACTAAAGGACAGACTTCTTTTTGCCTGTAGAGAAGTGGGAGCAGAAGAAAAATTTGAAACGGATTTGATCCAAAGGAAATTCCTGAGATCAGTATGTGATTCAGGGCCAGGTAAACGTCTTTTATTTGCCTGCCGCTTTTGATATTCTTGGGCTTTAACCAGGCTCAGATGAGCCTGGGCCCAGACTGTGCACAGTCGCTGATAGGTCTGTTCGGCAGTGGGATTAACAGACTCGGTGCTACGGAGAGAGGAGTACCTAGGGTTAAAACCATAGTTGCAATAAAACGGAGACATTTTTGTGGTGACGTTAACCCCGTTTATTGCAAACTCTGCTAGAGGAAGAAAGTTTCTCCATTTTTCTTGAGCATCAGACACAAAACACCTTAAGTATTGTTCCAAAGTTTGGTTGAATCTCTCTGTCTGACCATTGGTCTCAGGGTGGAACGTGGAAGAGAAAGACAGAGAGAACCCCAGACGACCACAAAATTCCTTCCAGAATCTAGAGACAAATTGTACACCCCGATCAGATACAATATTTTCCGGTACACCATGCAAGCGGAGTATGTGATTAATAAAGAGTGAGGCTAGACGTGGAGCACTTGGAATTTTCTTTAGGGGTACAAAATGACACATTTTGGAGAATCTATCCACAACAACCCAAATAATAGTCTTCCCTTGGGAACAAGGCAAATCAGTAATAAAGTCCATTGACAAATGGGACCATGGTCTCTTAGGTATAGGAAGGGGATGAAGAAGTCCCTCGGGTAATCTCCTAGGAGTCTTCAGCCTAGCACATGTCTCACAGGCAGCAACAAATTCACATACGTCTCGAGACCAGGAAGGCCACCAGTAAGAGCGGGAGAGAAGGTATTTAGTCCCAGCGATGCGGGGATGTCCCGTTAAGGTAGAACAATGAATTTCCTCCAAAACACGAAGACGAAGATTTGGAGGTACAAATAGTTTCCCAGTGGGAGTATTACTGGGAGCAAGATCTTGCGAATTAACCACTAAAGTAGCAAGATCAGAAGTAATAATGGCAAGAACGACTCCGGGGGACAAGATTTTATCTGGGATATCCTTAGGGGCATCGCTGGGACCAAAGCTGCGAGATAGGGCATCTGCTTGTACATTTTTAGAGCCTGGACAATAACTCTCCACAAAATTAAAACGTGTGAAAAATAGCGCCCAGCAGGCCTGCCTAGGACACAGTCGCTTAGCGTTATCCAGATATAGTAGGTTTTTATGATCGGTAAATACTGTGATCTGGTGTTTGGCCCCCTCGAGGAAATGTTTCCACTCCTCGAATGCCCATGTAATGGCTAGGCATTATCGATTACCAATATCATAGTTGCGCTGCGCAGGAGAGAATTTCCTCGAGAAGAAGGCCACAGGTTGCAAACATGTAAAATTTTCAGAGCCCTGAGACAACACGGCACCAACCCCCACTTCAGAGGCATCAACCTCTGATCATAGTCTGGTGGTACTAATACAGGAGCCTCAACAAAACATTTCTTGAAATGTACAAAAGCCTGTCCAGCTTCCGGAGTCCATTTGGTCACATCGGCACCTTTCTTTGTGAGATCTGTCAACGGCTTCACTATAGTAGAGAAATTCTTAATAAATTTTCGATAATAGTTGGAGAAACCAAAGAAACGTTGCAGGGCTTTAAGGTTGGCGGGGCATTCCCAGTTATTAATAGCCGTGACTTTTAGTGGATCCATACAAAAAGAATCGGGAGTAATAACGTAACCGAGGAAGGTGACCCTTTGGACTCCAAACAGGCATTTGGACAGTTTGGCAAAGAGACAGTTTTGACGAGAGAGTTTTTCTCTCCTGATTTGGCCCAATATGTGTGGCCCAATCAGGAGAGAACACTAGAATATCATCCAGGTAGACAACCACATAATAACTTTAGAGACTTCCTCGGCCGTTAACAAAGTGTTGAAAAACTGCAGGTGCATTACACAACCCGAAAGGCATTACCAAATATTCAAAGTGACCTTCCGGGGTGTTGAATACAGTTTTCCATTCATCTCATTCTCTAATCCGGATCAGATTGTATGCCCCACGGAGGTCAAATTTAGAAAACCAGCAGGCACCCACAATCTGATTAAAAAAAATCAGGGATCAGAGGAAGAGGGTACTGATTTTTAACCATAATATTATTTAATTCTTGGTAGTCAATACATGGTCGCAGTCCGCCATCTCTTTTTTTTTTTTTTAACAAAAAAGAACCCAGCCCCCATGGGAGACCGAGATGGACGGATGTGACCTTTAAGAAGACTATCCTGAGTGTATTCCCGCATAGCACGTTCTGGAGCAGAAAGATTGAAGATCCTTCCCTTAGGGTATTTGGAGTCGGGAAGGAGTTCAATCGCACAATCGTAAGGTCTATGTGGTGGTAAAACTTCAGCAGATTTAGCATCAAAAACATCATGAAAATCAGACAAAAATTCAGGAAGAAACGTCTCCTCACTGAGACAATCAGAGACATGCAAAGCTATACAATGGGAGGAGCACTGATTCCCCCATTTCACTAACTCTTTTTTGGGCCAATCAAGGGTAGGGTTATGGAGGTCTAGCCAGGGAAGCCCTAAAATAATATCAGAAGAGAGATCCTCCATAACAAAAAAACTTATGAGCTCTGTATGTATTGAGCCCACTTGCAAGGAGAGCAAGGGGGTTTTAAAACGGATTTTACTCCTGGCCAGTGGAGTAAACTCCGCCCCAGTAACCAACAGAGGAGTATCTAATGATACAAGTTCAATACGTAAAGCAGAAACCAACGAAAATTTAACAAAGTTAGTGGCAGCCCCAGAATCTACTAGGGCCTGCCCAGAAACAGATCTGCCCCCAAAGGACAGAGACACAGGTAACATCAATTTGTGAGATTTTTCGGAAGATACCTGACTGCCTGACTGGTTCTCCCGAATACCACTCAGGCCCTGGAGTTTTCCGCTGGTGTTCATGGTTTGATGGAACAGTCTCGGATGAGGTGACCCGGTTTGCCACAATACAGGCAGAGATGATTCCGGAGATGATATTCTCGTCTAGCCTTGGTATGCAGTGCTCCCAACTGCATAGGCTCATCTCCAGCGGTGACAGAAGGAGAAACAGATTTTTTAACAGAAAGAGAGGGATAGACAGAAGACTTAGCGGGATCGATCCCCACCCTCTCTTTACATCTTCAAAGCGGAGTCACACCAACCTGCTGTTATACTCAACTTCTGAAACTCAGAGCAATAAGTCTCAGCGGATAGTTTACCTTGCCGGAGGGTAAGAAGTTGGGACTCGGCAAGTCCAATTTGATCAGGCTCAGCATAAATAGCCCCCAAAGAATTTTTCCAGATCTGTCCACTCCTCTGCCTCAGGGGGGAGTTTAAGGGCCCAAGTCTGTGGATCCCCCTGTAAGAGAGAAATTACCACCCCCACCATCTGAGACTGCGACGCATGAGGGTTGACCCGAAAATACAACTGACATGATTCCCTGAACGTCTCAAATTTACCTCGGTCCCCTGAAAACCTATCCGGGAGTAACATTTTAACCCTGGGAAGGGAAGAGACAGTAGGTGGTGTAGCAGTGGCCTCAGCTTGATTCTGGGTGAGGTTGTGTACCTGATTGGCCAGCTCAGACCCCAAACCTGCTAAACCCTCCATTCGAATCACAAGGTGCTGAATAGAAGCCATGCCAGTCAGGAGTAGAAGGGTAAAAAAAATTTCGGGCCTGCTATTCTGTAAGGGAATCACCAGTAGCTGCTGGAGAACTTTGGGGGGAGGGGCACAACAAGACAGTGGACCCTAAGCTGATTCCCCCCACTGTCCCTGGCTAACAATGGGACAGTCCCTGCTTATAATAAGTGATACGCAGACAGGACGAACACAACAAAGGGAGGTCAGCTAGCCAAGAGGTCGGTAACAAACGAGCAATGCAGTACAAAATCACAATCCAATAGAGAAGTCAAAGGTAAGCCAGTGGTCAGGAAATCAGAAGAACAGGTAACAAAAAACAAGGAGTATAGCCAGTAAGCATAATGCAATAGCAGGCACCAATGGGAAAGTGAGCAAACAATAAATAGGGAGGAAGAACCCGCCCTAGACTTGATAGGAGGATAGGCTGTCAATCACACAGGTAAGAGTAAAGTTAACTCTTAGTGGAGCAGGAGGAAAGCAAAGTGAAGGAGAAGGGTGTGGTGGAAAATCAATTAAGGAGGTGAGGGAATAGGACAGTGTTCAGACAATACAAGAAAAACCCAAAGGAAGGAATGATCACCGGACACGCCTCCTGCACCGCAGCGTGTGGCCGGAGGATGGTGCCAAAGCCCAGACAGGCAAGGATGTTACAGTTACACAGTTATTTCCAAAATGTATGTGATCGTATCCAACAGCTGGAGCTTCAACAGAACTATACACAGCAAGTCACTACTAGGAAGTGCGCAACAACTAACTTACAGATAAGTGAAAGTGTATCAAGAGGCCAAAGAAAACTCATCAATTTAATAGGAAAAAGGTGTATGGTCCTATGTAAACTGAATGGTGTTTCTGTTCAGGCATTATGGGATACTGGAGCTCAAGCAAGTATCATCAATGAAAGTTGGCGACAGCAGTACCTTCCTCAAACAGATGTAAGAGCAGTGGAAGAATTACTAGGCTCTGAACCATTATGTGGGAGAGCAGTAAATAAGACTGAAATTCCTTTCATTGGATGGATCGAAGCAACCTTTCAACTGTACTCTGATAATGACAACATAGAACTCCTGGTGCCTTTCCTAGTATCCAGTAACAACAACGTAGCTGAAGAGCCAATCGTTGGATATAATGTGATTGAGGAAGTCATCTTAAGAAAAACCCCTTCATCGTCTTTGGTGAGGACACTGGCCGCATCATTTTCACTGCCTGCAAGAAAAGCAGAGATGATGGTAAAAGCTGTCCAAGTAAGCCAAGCAGAAGCATTTTTGAAGGAGGTAAGAACAGGAGTACGTCATACCATTATTCCTGCAGGTACTATAATGGGTGGCAAGTGTAGTGTTCATGTGGGTCCTCATCAGAGGAACCAGAAAAAGCTCTTTGTGCCGAGTACCACTGCACAGTTACCAGAGGGAATATATACAGATGAGACTATTGTGATTGTGCCTCATGACAACTACAGTCCCTGACAGGAGTTCTGTCGCTTATCCATGTTGTGGAATCAAAAGCTTATAACCTGACTTTAAATTCATCCATTGGTTTTAGAAATGACTCATATGAAAGCTGAAACCCTCCCAAATGATTTTTTGGTTAAGAAAATAAATTGGCTTCACTGCTGAAATATTCATCATTTAATGAACACAGAAAGGTCAGATTTTAGCAAGACAAAAGTTTTGTCGCACACATAAAGTAATGTGAAAATCAAACCAATAATTCTGTTCAAAAACAAAGATATGTTTCATAACATTGATGAATGAATCTGTGGTGCTATTAGAGCCATATTTAATATTTTGTGTGACTTCCATGAGCTTGAAGGACTGCATCCATGCGTTTCAACAATGATTCATACAATTTATTGATTAAGTCATCAGGAATAGCAAAGAATGCAGTGTTACATGCCTCCCAGAGTTCATCAAGATTCTTTGGTTTTGTCTGCCAAGCTTCCTCTTTAATCCTACCCCAAACATGTTCAATGATGTTCATGTCTGGTGAATGGGCTGGCCAGTCCTGGAGCACCTTGATCTTCTTTGCCTTGAGGAACTTTAATGTAGAGATGGATGTATGAGATGGAGCACCATCCTGCTGCAAAATTTGACCCCTTTTATGATTGGGAATGTAAGAGGAAGCTAATACTTCTTGATATTTTAGGCTATTGATATTGCCTTCCACCTTGCAAATGTTTCGCACACCCCCATACTGAATGTAACCCCAGACCATGATCTTTCCACCACCAAACTTAACTGTTATCTGGGTGTATCTTGGATCCATACGGGCTCCAGTAGGTCTGCTGTAGTATTTGCGGTGGCTGTGGTGTAATTCAACTGAAGATTTATCTGAGAAATCCACCTTCTGCCACTATTCCAGCGTCCATCCGTTTAGCAGGCTAAGGGCCTTGGCAAATGCCACATGTTTTTTTAATTGCCTTTTGTTTAGTGCTGGCTTCAGGGCACTGATTCGACTATGGAGGCCATTTCGAGACAGAATCCTACAAACTGTTCTAGTTGACACAGGGAGTTGAGGTGACCAGGCCTGTTGGAGCTCTGCTGCAGTGGAAGAGGGGCTGGCTTTTGATTTTCTAACCAACAAACGTTCCTCCTGAGCAGTTGTCTTGCGGGGTCTGCCGGACCTGGGCTTGTCAAACACATCTCCAGTCTGTTCAAATCTTTTTTTAATTCTTTGTACTTGACGCAGAGACACATTAAAGGTGCCAGCCACCTCTGCAGTGGATCTGGTCTTCAGCCTCTTGATAATCAAGGCTTTGGTCGCAGGGTTGATTTTTGGCATGTTGTCAGAGGTGAAGTTGCAGTTCAAGTGAAGGTCTGGGGTTCTGGAGTTCTTTTTATACACACCCACTAATTAACCGATCATTTAGTGAGCACAGGTGAGGCTTTAAACTAGGATTGGGTGCATTATGTGACAAGGCGACAAAACTTTTGTCTTGCCAAAATCTGACCTTTCTGTGTTCATTAAATGATCAATATTTCAGCAGTGAAGCCAATTTATTTTCTTAACCAAAAAATCATTTGGGAGGTGTGATGATATTGGGGGCATGTGTGATCTTGGGATGTCAGTGTTGGTCTGTGCTGATGCGCATCGGGGGTTGGTGCCTGGGGTCGGGCTTGGAGGAGCACCTGGAAAGTGGTCAAACTACTCTCTAGTTCAGGTCTATTGTCCTGTCCCTGAAGCAATCAGCCATTTGGTCAAAAGCCTTCATCTGCATAAGACTGCCATCCTCACTAACCCTGCGGGGGTTCATTTAGACAGGATGCTTTATGCAAATGATCCGCATATCCCTGAGAGATTCAGTGGCACCCTTATTGGTTCTAAGGAATTATGGTTTTATGACGATATCTGGCCTGGGGAACATCTTATTGTCGATCCGACAAATTCCCCAGATGCGTCAGGTCAAGGTGCGCGCTCAGAATATACACATAACACCGTTCAAAGTCCAGGAAAGGTACAGGCACTCATCTCCTTACCCAAAGGGAGCTGGAGTGTCAAACTTGGAGTCTATGTATTGGGGATCTCGCCAGGAACCCCATTATACTACCAGCCAGACCCTATAAACATCATGCATAGACTTATACTGAAAAGTTATTCTGAGAGATGTAGAGAGGGGGCGGGGGTTTCTCCCCCTGGTGACCTCACTCAGGGAGGAGACCAGGGGAGACAAAAGGGCTCCGCCCAGGCTGAACCTCTCTCTGTTGCCTGGTGGATTTGGAGATGCACGCTTCCTAGAAGCAAGCTGTGGGCCACATGTGACCACATGTGGCTGCCATGCGGCCTAAGCAGTTAGGCTTGAGGCCTTGTTGTGGACCTAACCGAGGTGCCACTGCATGTAAGCAACACATGCTTTGCCAAGACTGCTCTGAGCCTACCACATGGGCTCAGAGAAATGGACTAACTGCCTGCTCCAGATGTCTTCTGCGATTTTACCTCGTTAAGGTGTTCTGCTGCCGGTCGTCCCATAAGAAAGTGCCCTGGCACCCATTGGAAGCCAGAGATACCTGCACAAGCTGGTGTTGGTAATATATATCCTTTTCTTTCTTTTATCCCCATTTTTATTTGTTATGTACCGTGTTATGCTATTTCCACTTGTATCTGCTTGTTAACCGCTGCATGTATTCTATGTATGTGTTGAGTGTCTAGTATCGACCCAGTTAGGGGTTAATAAATCTATAAAATTTAGGAGGCTTGTCTTGCGTATTATCCTCTACCGGACCTACATTCACGGAAAGTGGGTGTGAGGTAATCGAAGTGATCGCAGGTAAGGCCAGGTGCGGTCCCTGGTAAATCCGGATCCTTCACAGGAGGGTTTTAGCTTTCATATGAGTCATTTCTAAAACCAATGGATGAATTTAAAGTCAGGTTATAAGCTTTTGATTCCACAACATGGATAAGTGACAGAACTTCTGTCAAGGACTGTATGCTCGGTTAACCATTCCAGTAATGAACACCACTAAACATAATATTGTACTGGATCCAAAAACTGTTTTGGGTCACATGGAAACAGTCAAAGCAGTATACCCAGCTTGCATAAAATCTGTTCAGGTTTCTTCTTTGACCACAACCATTCAAACATTGGAAAATGTTGACAAACCAGAGGGTGAAATGTCACTGTATGGCCTCCTCATGCCACTGGGTCACTATGTCCTCCTCATGCTGCTGCCACTGGGTCACTGTATGGCCGCCTCATGCCACTGCCACTGGGTCACTATGTCCTCCTCATGCCGTTTCCACTGGGTCACTCTGCGTCCTCATCATGCTGCTGCCACTGGGTCACTGTGTGCCCTCCTCATGCCGCTGCCACTGGGTCACTGTATGCCCTCCTCATGCCGCTGCCACTGGATCACTGTATGGCCGCCTCATGCCGCTGCCACTGGGTCACTATGTCCTCCTCATGCCGCTGCCACTGGGTCACTGTATGGCCTCCTCATGCTGCTGCCACTGGGTCACTGTATGCCCTTCTCATGCCGTTTCCACTGGGTCACTCTGCGTCCTCATCATGCTGCTGCCACTGGATCACTGTGTGCCCGCCTCATGCCGCTGCCACTGGGTCACTGTATGCCCTCCTCATGCCACAGCCACTGGGTCACTGAATGGCCTCCTCATGCCACAGCTGCTGGGTCACTGTACGCCCTCTTCATGCCGCAGCCACTGGGTCTCTGTATGCCCTCCTCATGCCGCAGCCACTGGGTCACTGTATGGCCTCCTCATGCCATTTCCACTGGGTCACTCTGCATCCTCCTCATGCTGTTGCCACTGGGTCATTGTATGCCCTCCTTGTGCCGCTGTCACTGGGTCACTGTATGCCCTCCTCATGCCACAGCCGCTGGGTCACTGTATGGCCTCCTCATGCCGCTGCCACTGGGTCACTATGTCCTCCTCATGCCGCTGCCACTGGGTCACTGTATGGTATGACCTCCACATGCTGTTTCCACTGGGTCACTCTGCGTCCTCCTCATGCTGCTTCGACCGGGTCACTGTATGCCCTCCTCATGCCACAGCCACTGGGTTACTGTATGGCCTCCTCATGCCGCTGCCACTGGGTCACTATGTCCTCCTTATGCCGCTGCCACTGGGTCACTGTATGGCCGCCTCATGCCGCTGCCACAGGGTCACTGTATGGTATGACCTCCACATGCCGTTTTCACTGGGTCACTCTGCGTCCTCCTTATGCCGCTGCCACTGGGTCACTCTGCGTCCTCCTTATGCAGCTGCCACTAGGTCACTGTATGGCCTCCTCATGCCGCTGCCACTGGGTCACTATGTCCTCCTCATGCCATTTCCACTGGGTCACTCTGCGTCCTCCTCATGCTGCTGCCACTGGGTCACTATGTCCTCCTCATGCCGTTTCCACTGGGTCACTCTGCATCCTCCTCATGATGCTGCCACTGGGTCACTGTGTGGCCTCCTCATGCCGTTTCCACTGGGTCACTCTGTGTCCTCCTCATGCTGCTGTCACTGGGTCACTGTATGCCCTCCTCATGCCGCAGCCACTGGGTCACTGTATGCCCTCCTCATGCCACTGCCACTGGGTCACTATGTCCTCCTCATGCCGTTTCCACTGGGCCACTCTGCGTCCTCCTCATGCTGCGGCCACTGGGTCACTGTATGGCCTCCTCATGCCATTTCCACTGGGTCACTGTATGCCCTCCTCATGTCGCAGCCACTGGGTCACTGTATGCCCTCCTCATGCCGCAGCCACTGGGACACTGTATGGCCTCCTCATGCTGTTTCCACTGGGTCACTCTGCGTCCTCCTCATGCTGTTGCCACTGGGTCACTGTTTGCCCTCCTCATGCTGCTGCCACTGGGTCACTGTATGCCCTCCTCATGCCACAGCCACTGGGTCACTGTATGGCCTCCTCATGCCGCTGCCACTGGGTCACTATGTCCCCCTCATGCCGCTGCCACTGGGTCACTGTATGTCCGCCTCATGCCGCTGCCACTGGGTCACTGTATGACCTCCACGTGCCATTTCCACTGGGTCACTCTGCGTTCTCCTCATGCTGCTTCCACTGGGTCACTGTATGCCCTCCTCAAGCCACAGCCATTGTGTTACTGTATGGCCTCCTCATGCCGCTGTTTACTGGTTCACTATTTCCATCATGCCGCTGCCACTGGGTCACTGTATGGCCGCCTCATGCCACTGCCACTGGGTCACTGTATGGTATGACCTCCACATACCGTTTCCACTGGGTCACTCTGCGTCCTCCTCATGCTGTTGCCACTGGGTCACTGTATGCCCTCCTCATGCTGCTGCCACTGGGTCACTGTATGCCCTCCTCATGCCACAGCCACTGGGTTACTGTATGGCCTCCTCATGCCGCTGCCACTGGGTCACTATGACCTCCACTTGCCATTTCCACTGGGTCACTCTGCGTTCTCCTCATGCTGCTTCCACTGGATCACTGTATGCCCTCCTCAAGCCACAGCCACTGTGTTACTGTATGGCCTCCTCATGCCGCTGTTTACTGGTTCACTATTTCCATCATGCCGCTGCCACTGGGTCACTGTATGGCCGCCTCATGCCGCTGCCACTGGGTCACTGTATGGTATGACCTCCACATACCGTTTCCACTGGGTCACTCTGCGTCCTCCTCATGCTGCTGCCACTGGGTCACTGTGTGGCCTCCTCATGCCGCTGCCACTGTTTCACTGTATGCCCTCCTCAAGCTGCTGCCAACTTCACCTTATCACCAGCAACTTAGCCAGGTGGCGCCGCTTCCGCCTCTATGTTCTCACGTCGTTGGTCCTGCAACAATGTCCACCTCATCCTCCACTGTTTCCTCAGCCTTCACTGCAGGGACAATTCACAGTACTCCTCCAGCATACCACATGTGCAGGGCACATCGGTGTCACACTGTTCTACACCTCGTTTGCCTGGGCTATTTTCCAGATACGCTGACTCTCTAGAATTCCTGCACCATTTTCACCAGGATCTTCCATTACAGTATCCTTTTTGCACCCTCCACACCAGATGCGTTTGTAGCATGGTTAGAGTCCTCCTCCGGAATCCACCGCCTCTTATATTTTCTGTTTCCTCTGAAATTTTCAATCCTCTCTCCCCTTCACTCTCCTTTATTCCCCTATATGCCCTCATAGCCTGTCTTCTGCTCCCATAGTGGATATTCATTCTTAGATATACTCCCTTCCAGACACAATGTTTTCCTTTTACATTGACACTCACTTATACCAGTGCTTATTACTATATATTCGGTGACCATACAATCTCATTATTTACTTATGGTTGACCTCTCTAGTACTCATTAGCGCCTCCCTTTATAATAATAGTATCACCTATTTATTATTCACAAATATAAAGTTTCTAACAGCGCTAACTAACACTGATTTTAGGCATAGAGCGATTTTGTCCACTCTGAGCCACCGTATAGGTCCTTTTTGACCTACTTCCGGTTTTACGTGCCCCACTTCGGGCAGCACATGAACACTGTGCAAGCACGGTGCCTGATGATGTCACCAGCGTCCCTTGGGCGGCAACTATTTGATTTCCAGCGCCAACCAGCCATGGAAGCACTTTTTCTGCACAGGCTGAGCTTTCCTATGCGCTCTGGATCACTGGAGAGGAGTCTCCCCATACTACAATTCAGTAAGGTATGTTTAACTCAGGTCACCTCATATTGAACATAGCACTGGAAATGTTTATCTAACAGGAACATCAGGTGGATACATTGTATACTACACATTATAATTCATCTTTTTTTAACAATGAGCAGTCAGACAACAACACCCCGGTTTATCTTATCACTAACCTGACATCCCCCCTCTTTATAAACATACGCATTCCTGCCTATGTACTTATCTGCCACCTTGTCTTTAACTTCTCTCATAAAACACTATCAATTCTGAACTTATCCCAGATATGGTTATCACCTATACCAAGATGACACTCTCTCTTTGATTCCAATATATTGACTATCATGCGACCTTTATATATATTTATATATATCACTATTAGACATGATTGGTTGTTGTGTATGCTATTAATTTTGCACATTAGCTTATGTGATATCATTATTATTGTTGTAGAGTCTGATGAAGATCGACTTGACCGAAACGTCACTATTGTACTCTACCAAGTGTGAATAAGAGTGAATAAAACACAATTTCATTGCATCAATTTCAAGTGTACGGAGTCTGTTATCTACTACATTCTAAGGGTTGGGACCAGTGGTGAACCTAGCCTCTTTGCTGCCTGAGGCGGACTATAGAAAGACGCCCCCCCCCCCCAAAAAAAAACAAAAAAAAACTGAGTTTCCATGCTACTAGTTTAACACACTGTTATCGTCGCACAATATACACAATACACAAAGTTATAAAACAGTTTTTAAGAATTCTTCTTCCTGTATTACTTCAGTATCAGATCAACAACACGGCATTAACAATGAAAGTAACTTCACACATCTTCTGCTTGGTGGATGGACGAGGCCACGTGGCCCCCATTCTCTATAATAGGAGCGCCGCAGATAGCTGAGGACTGGACTTCGGCTATCTTTGGCACTCCCATTGAAGTGAATGAGAACCACGTGGGGTCGTCCATCCACCAAGTGACACACCTATATATATGGCTGCGGTCAGGCTGAATTCCCACCTAGTGGGGGAAAAACCCAATTCTCAGGCTCAGTGGGGGTCTCAGCAGACAGACCCCCATCAATCAGCTATTTATCCTCTATCATTTAGTTGAATACAGGGCAGTAACATTCTGTGACTTACAGGTGACGTCTCTGACTAATCCTTTCACATATCCCTTCTCTTCCCTCTGGACCGCCATGACCACTTCTTCCAGCTGTGACTTGTCTCTGTAAAGGTTGCAACACAGACATCTTTGGCTCCTCACTTTTCCAGGCATCCAACCCACATTGTCCTCACGTACACACCCATCCTGCTGCTACCCCAATTATATAATATATGATATAACCCCCCATAATGAATAATACTCCCAAGTGCATCTTTATATTAATAATGTCCATGTGTACCCTGTATAAATAGTGCCCCTTATTAATAATACCCCAGGTGTTAACTAATTAAAAGGTTTTCCAGGTCATTAATAAACTAATCAGTGGGGTTCAAAAACCCAGGACCCCCACTGATCAGCTGTTTGAATGGTACCTGTGTAAGCGCCGTGACCGCTTCTCTGTTTACATAGTGTATTTCATCTCATAGCGGCCATGTCATGTAACTACAGCCTTGTCCTGTACATGTCTACAGTATGTGACAAGGCTACAATTACATCACACGGTCACTATAAACAGACAGCGTATAATATAAACAGGTGCCATAGCCCATGTTTATAGCGCACAATCTACACACACTATAATGTTCCACAGCAGCCCCTGCACACAGTATTACACAGTCTTATGGCCCGCAGCGGCCCCTGCACACTGGATTATGCCTCTCAGCGGCCCCTGCACACGGTATTATGCTCCATAGTGACCCCTGCTCACGGTATTATGCCCCGCATTGGCCACTGCACACGGTATTATGTTCCGCAGCAACTCCTGCACACAGTTTTATGCCCCATATTGGCCCCTGCACTGGTATTATGCTCCATAGTGGCCCCTACACTTGTATTATGCTCTATAGTGGCCCCAGCACACGGTATTATGCTCCATAGTGGCCCCTGCACTGGTATTATGCTCCAGAGTGGCCCCTGCACAGGGTATTATGCTCCATAGTGGCCCCTGCACAGGGTATTATCCTCCATAGTGGCCCTTGCACTGCTATTATGCTCCATAGTGGCCCCTGCACTTGTATTATGCTCTATAGTGGCCCCTGCACTCGGTATTATGCTCTATAGTGGCCCCTGCTCTTGTATTATGCTCCAGAGTGGCCCCTGCACAGGGTATTATGCTCTACAGTGGTCCCTGCACAGGGTATTATGCCCCATAGTGGCCGACCCATGAACTATTATTATACTCTGGGGTCTTTTCAGACCCCAGAGTATAATGATTGGAGACCCAGGGGAGAATACAAACATAAAAATCAGAGTTACTTACCTATCCTGGACACCGGTGCACTCCTTGCAGCTTTCGGCCCTGTTTAATTGCGCACACACGTCACGTGATCAGGCCGGAGACGCGACCTGATGACATCACCACAGGCCTCAAGCCTGCTCGGAGTTACATCGGATCGCAGGAGGTGAGTAACATTCTTTTTTATGTTCCCTCACCAACCCTAGGCCTCCGATTATTATACTCCGGGGTCTGAATAGACCCCGGAGTATAATAATAGTAGTATTTGCGGCCCGCGGCCTAACTTACCGATGCCCGCGGCCGCTCACAGCGACATCCACTTCCCTTTCTGCGGCCCATAGCAGAAGGGGAAGCGGGGGCGGCCACGAGCAGACGCGGGGTAGGTAAATAAATAGGACGTTACCTGCCGGGGATACTCCAACAGGTTACGGCCTATTTATATAGATAAAAAAAAGCTATACTCACCTGCGATGCCTTGATGCAGCCGCTCCTCCTCTTGTCCGCGATGTCTGTGTCTCAGCGTAGGCGGCGTGATGACGTCATTGTGTCGCCGCCTGCGCTGAGATGCGACGTCTTGTAAACCAGCCCAGGACAGGCCGCGCTCAGCTCTGGTTTTTTTTTTTTTTTTTTTTAAAGCGGCCTGTCCTGGGCTGGTTTACATTAAATAGTAAAATGCCGCCCCCCGGACAGTGCCGCCCGAGGCGGCCGCCTCACCTCGCCTCATTAGCGGTGCGCCCCTGGTTGGGACCCTACTCCTCACCGACTGGTGGTGCTATCCGCATCTACCTGGGCGAACAAAGTCACACAGGGGAGGAACTGTACCACATGAAAGGTTGGTATGCAAAATGAGAATGTTGGGACTGGGGGAAAACATATGCATTTGGGTTCGCAACTGGCTCACTGATGGGATACAGAGGGTGCTTATTAATGGTAAATATTCAGACTGGGTAACAGTCACCAGTGGGGTGCCACAGGGGTCAGCATTGGGCCCTCTCCTGTTTAATATCTTTATTAATGACCTGGTAGACTATTTGCAAAGCAGGATGTCCATATTTGCAGATGATACTAAACTTTGTAAGGTAATCAAAAATGAGGAGGATAGTAGAATATTACAAGGGGATCTAAGGAATTTGGAAGCATGGGCCGAGACTTGACAAATGAAGTTTAATATTGACAAATGTAAGGTTATGCATTTTGGACGACGAAATAAAATGTATGATTATGTGCTTAATAGTAAATTACTGGGTAAAACTGCCAATGAAAAAGACTTGTGGATTGTGGTGGACAATAAGCTTACCATTAGTGACCAATGCCAGGCAGCTGCTGCCAAGGCAAATAAAATTATGGGATGCATCAAAAGAGGTATAGATTCTCATGACAAGAACATAGTTATGCCTCTATACAAATCACTGGTATGGCCACACTTAGACTATTGTGCACAATTCTGGGCCCCAGTATACAAGAAAGACAAAATTGAACTCGAAAGAGTGCAAAGAAGGGCAACCAAAATTATTAGGGGAATGGGTGGATTGGAGTACAACGATAGATGAACAAAGTTGGGGTTATTCAGTTTAGAGAAAAGACATCTACGGGGAGATCTAATAACAATGTACAAATACATGAAGGGACAGCACAAAGAACTTTCTAATGATCTTTTTACCCCTAGGCCAGTGACAGTGACAAGGGGACATCCTCTACGACTGGAGGAGAGAAAGTTTCACCAGCAACATAGAAGAGGATTTTTTACAGTAAGAACAACAAGGCTATGGAACTCTCTGCCCCAGGAGGTGGTGATGGTGGATTCATTGAACAAGTTTAAAGAGGGCCTGGATGCCTTTCTCAAACAGAACAACATTACAGGTTATGGGTTTTAGATTTTAAGGGCACGTTGATCCAGGGTTTTATGCTGATTGCCAGATTGGATTCGGGAAGGAATTTTTTACCATGAAATGGGGCAATTGGCATAAGTCTCATGGGGTTTTTTGCCTTCCTCTGGATCAACACTGTAGGGGACTGAAGGGTTATAGGTTGGACTTGATGGACTGATGTCTTCATCCAACCTGGTCTACTATGTAACTATGTAACTGTATGCCCTCCTCATGCTGCTGCCACTGGTCACTGTATACCCTCCTCATGCCGAAGCCACCGGATCACTGTATGCCCTCCTCATGCCGCTGCCACCGGGTCACTGTATGGCCTCTTCATGCCGTAGCCACTGGGTCACTGTATGCCCTCCACATGCCGCAGCCACTGGGTCACTGAATGCCCTCCTCATGCCGCTGTCACTGTGTCACTGTATGCCCTCCTCATGCCGCAGCCACTGGGTCGCTGTATGCGCTCCTCATGCCGTAGCCACTGGGTCACTGTATGTCCTCTTCTTACCTCTGCCACTGGGTGACTGTATGCCCTCCTCATGCCGCAGCCACTGGGTCACTGTATGCCCTCCTAAGGCTGCTTCTACCTCCAACTCTGCCACTGGGTCACTGTATGCCCTCCTCATGCCGTAGCCACTACTGGGTCACTGTATGTCCTCCTAATGCCGCTGCCACTGGGTCACTCTATGGCCTCCTCATGCTGCTGCCACCTCCACATTATGTCGCCTTGCCACTCTGTGGCCTCCTCATGCTGCTGCCAACTCCACATTATGTCGCCTTGCCACTCTGTAGACATCTATGTGGAAACAGCAGACGAGGGTGTAAAAGGAGTGCGCTCTTTCACACTACAGTAGGATGTTGGGCCTTTGCATGGTTCTTTCTACCTGGCACTAACATGTACCTGTAAGGCTGAGTTCACACTTGAGTTAGTTGGTCAGTTTTGTCCCCGTAACTGCCCAAATAAGTGAAGTGTGCAGTGGTTCTAAGAGCGATGCCTGTCATGTGCGTGTCATACTGACTCAGTATTGTTTCACTACCACAGTAGGCTCCTTATGCATGTTACTGCAAGGCACAGTGATCTACACCACTATACAGGCTCTCTGAAGTCAGGAAATAGGTGTTTTTTAGCGATATTCGCCGCAAATTAATTTGGATCGAAGCAAATTTTTTTGGAACTTCTAATCGAACTGCAGAATCGAACTTTTGAGAAATTCGCTCATCTCTACTATTTACCACTGAGGCTGGGTTCACATCTGCGCTTGCATTACGTTTGGGGATTTCGTTCCCCTCTCCACATGAAAAATGTGGAGAGAAAAATGCTACAAGCAGGACTTTTCTCTCCGCATTTTTCCACCCTTTCCGGGCAGAAACCGAGCAGAAATCACATGGACCCCGTTATAGTCTATGGGGTCCACGGGTTTCCCAAGGTAACCTCTTTTTTATGCGAATGCAGATGTGAACCTAGCCTGAGTTCTATGATTAGCTACAATAGTCACATGCTGTTATGAAAACTGTGGTTAATAAATACAATATGGGGCAGCTTAGAAAGAGCATTAAAGGGGTTGTCCAGGGAGTAGTAATATACTTACCTGGTCTTGGGTATTACTGATAATGGACCCAGGGGTTTCAGCAACATCATAACCCCCAGGTCATGTCATTCCATGCAGTTCCCGGCCCCTGGGTCACTCCGCCCCGCCCTCTCGATCTCACAGGTAATTAATTACCTGTGCTATGGGGGCTGGTTGACTATAATAAAGCCAGCTTCCATAGCTCAGGTAATTAATTACCTTTGAGATCAGGGGAGCAGAGGGTGGTGCGACCCAGGGGAGTGAACGTTGCATTGGATCACATGACCCAGGTCATGACATCACCGGAACCTCCATTATCAGCAATCCCCAGGGCCAGGTAAGTACATTATTCCTCCCTGGACAACCCCTTTAATTATAGGAAAGATATAGGAGGAGCAGTGTTACTATAGTGGGCATAAATAGACATAGCATTATGAATAATGTTTGTACATTATTTTTGTGTGTATTGATACTCCTAATTTTTTTTTAATGTAGTTTTATTCACGCCTATGCCTGTAGGATAAGGTGGTTGAAGGGTACTCCAACCGTCATGGTACGGAGCATGCTTGGCTTGAAGTCTGCTGGGAATTATGCCCCAAGTAGGATGACTTCAATGCCATTGAGAAGGACCGCAGTGTTGAGTAAATTATTTTTAACAATTTTTTTTTTTTTATGTTTTTTACAGGATTTATTGCTTGCAAAGTTTTCCCATTTCTAATTAGATTCTTTTCATTCCAGTGAAGGTTGTGAAATGCTGGTGGACATGACTGTGTACATGACTGCTTCATAAAGGACATCCATAGAGCTGATATAGGTGGGGCCTCTTCTTCAACATGACAGAAAATCCTCCTACCCAGAAGGGGACAAAGACCGTAAGAATTGAATATACAAATTTACTGTAAATGATTTTGCTCAGTTTTATACTTCAGTTTTATTTTTCAGATCCTCTGGAAACTTCCAGGAACCAGAGGGCCACATGAAGTACTCTACTGCCCAAGTGGAACAGAAACAGGAGAAGAGTTAGCCTTCTCCTTCTACATCTGCAGATGCCCTTCATGAACTAGAGGGGGAAGTCTGAGTGACCAGGACCATCTGCACTGCCAGGGGAGGAGCCTACTTCACCAGCAACAAAATCTCTAGCAGCGAAAGCTGAACCATCCTCACCATCCAGCCCAGTGCGCTGGTGCCACCTGACAGTCAGTCTTCACTGACATCCTGCTCCCTGTATGCCAGCAGGGCCAAAGGACCCCCCGGATAACAAACAGGCAATTAGATGTAGCATCTAAATTCATGTCCCATATCCAGGGAGCTGACAGGGATGGCAAAATTGATTCCTTTGCCTACAGGATCTCAGGAGTCCTGAACGCCAAGGAAGCTTTATGTCTTTCAACCAAAACTCACTATTCTTCCCTTTTCCCTCATTATCCCTATTCCTGCAGTGGGCAAAGTCAAACTCCACTACATCCAAGTGGCTCAATAGACCCTCCCCCTTTATATTAATAATTTTGTGTGTGCGTGTAGGTGGCACGCCTTTTTTTTAATTATTATTTAATATCTATGTTTTCATAGGTTGGGGAGGGTATTGGGCTTACTATGGGATATACTTGGAGGGGTTGGGTAATTTGATATTTTTTCTATTTATTTAAACCATTTTTTTCTAGAAATGTTTTATCTTTCCTTATAAAACTTAAGTGGTTTATTTTTAATTTTATAAATTAAGGTTTATGCTAATGGTTTGCAAACATTTTTTTGTAGACCAATATAACTCTTTAGGTTCAATAAGTTATTTTAATAGAATTTTTACACTTATATTATACTTTTGAGTCTGACAAAGCAAATATTTTTTTTTTGGAATGGAACACTAGACATAATATGGGAGCAAAAATTTAAAAATGTAAAAAAAAAAATTCACATGAATTGCCAGGCAGACCTTTCTTCCTCCCTGCCACCTTGCCCCCATTCCTGTTGTCCACATTAAAAAAAAAAAAAAAAAAAAAATCTTGGCGGCAGTGTTTAGATAAAATCATAGTCGAGCTGCCACTGCTATGTAATGGCCGCTGGACAAAGCTGCAATGTCATTATTAATGCAGAGTAAATGCCATAAAAACAAAATTCAAAAAATTATGCTAGAATTGTGGGTTTTTTCACATGGACCCACAAAAAACATTAATAAAAGCTTATCAAAATATGAATAAGCCCTGACTTAGCTATGTTGACAGAAACATTAAAAAGTAATGAATTTTGGAAGGCGGGGAAGAAAAATATGAAAAAAGTCACCGAGCATTAACATAAAAACTACCCTATGTCCTTAAGAGTTAACTTATAAGCAGGTGACTTTGGTGCAAAATTGTACTGAATTCACCAATCATAGAAGAGCCCACAACTTCTACTGAAATCAAGAGGTTGTGGCCTCTTCTGTGATTGGCCCATTTGCAGAGGCATAACATGAATCTCCCAGGCCCCAATGTAAAATCTGTACTAAGCCAACACCCCCCAGCTAAATTGTATTGTTTAAAGTACTTGTATCCTAGTATTGGGAAGAGACACCTTTTGGGTCCCCAAAGGCTCCTGCAACCCTGTACATTTTAAGAAGGGACAAGGTAGCTTACTTATCAGGTAAATTCAAATGGACCAATCGCAGAACAGCCCATGGCTGCTATGCATTTTGATAGGCTCTGTCAGACTGTGCATCGATATGGGCTGCAAGTGCTGCCAGATCATGTGGCATATGCTCCTCACAATTTTGGAGATGGTGCCCGGAATTGGAGGTACAGGGATGCATAACTTTCCCTAATTGCCAAAAATCTGTAAAAGGAGGGAAGAAATGCAAAAAAAAACCAAAACACATTTTCATATCTATGTTGGATAAATTCATCATCATTCATTATCATTTCATTAAAACAGAAAATGTGCTGAGCAACCTTTCAGTTGGATTGATGACCCTCCTCATGGCGCAGAGGTTTCAAGAGGATACTATCCAGGTGATCAAAAGCCTCCAGTGGTACTTGGCAAAAATTGAGGAATATCTCAGAGTATGTGTTCACCTATCCTTCAATGTGACCCCCAACCCCTTGTTCCAGGCCTAAGAAATGAGGGAGCAATATATGGATTTTGGGCACGAAGTCAGGTTAACAGAGGTTTTAAAGCACCAAAATATAAGAAACATTTCATAAATGACAATTTTGGAAATTACACCCAACAAGGAATTCATCTAGGGTTGTAGTGACCATTTTCAACATGTATGAATTTCACAAAATGTATTAGAATTAACCTGCAAAAATGAATAATTTCATTTTTTCAAAAATTATGTAGTTTGGATATCTAAAAAAAAAAAATAAAAAAATTCAAAAGGTAACAGTAGAAAAAGTATTTCGCAATTTCTTCTGAATATGACATACCAAGTATGTGGCCATGAACAGCTATTTAGGCACCTAGCAGTGCTCCAAAGGAAGGGACAGACGTTTGGTTTTTAGAGCATGGATTTTGCAGACAAAATTTTTTGTGTACCATGTTGCGTTTGCAGAGGCCCTAATGTACCAGAGAGAAGACCCAATTTTGAAAACCACACCCTTCAAAGAATTTATATAGGGGGTATAGTTAACTTTGACCTCACAGGTGTTTTTCAAAATTTTATGTGCAGTGGATGGTGCCAAGCAAAACTGCTTATTTTTTCAGAATTATGCCATTTTAGTGACCAGTATTTTGTGTCCAGCTTGTGCCACTAGAGACATACACCACATATGTGGTCATAATCTATTGCCTGGACACACAACAGGGCTCCGAAGGGAGTGATTCCCATATCACTTTTGAAGCATGGATTTTGCACAAATTATTTTTATGTACCATGTTGCATTTGCAGAGGCCCTGATGTACCAATATAGTGGAAACCCCAGAGAAGTGTCCCAATTTTGGAAGCTATACCTTTAATAGTATTTATCTAGGGGTGTAGTGAGCATTTGAACCTCAAAAGGTGTTTCCAATTTAATGTATAGTGGATAGTGCATAGTGAAATTACTAAGTTTCCAGAATTATGCCATTTTATGTTGTGTCTAGCTTGCGTCACTGAAGAAATACACTCTATAAAGTGTTATAGAACTATGTAATAATCAACATGTACTTATATTCCAGGACTCAGAACTGAAGGACTGCCATTTTGCTCTTGAATTTTGCGCACAGAGTTTTTAGTCACCATCCACATTTGCAGAGGCCCTGAGGTAGCAGCATAGTGAAAACCATTGTAAAAGCTAGACCCCTTAAAAAAATCATTTAGGGTTGAAGTAAGTAGTTTGAGCCCTCAGCATAGCGAGTGTAAAAAATGTAATTTTATTTTCTTACAAACGCATCATTTATAAGATACATTGACTGACCAATCACAGTGATTGTGGGACTCTCACTGCTGTTGGCTATCACTTTCAGTGACAGATGCTGTCGCTATCCTGTTGGAGTGTTTTTACGCACTGACAGTTTAACTGTAAGATGAAAATGCTTGACCTAATGCAGCAAATACTGACTGCTCAGGACGAGCGGTCTCATCTTGTATCGGAAACTGGTTAAAATGTTTTCATTGTGCAAAATTACTAAAGCATGAAAACTATATAACAACAGCGATGCCTCCGGTCTGTGTTGGTAGCTACATTGGCTGCCTATTCAGTACAGAATACAATATAAACTTATCACCCTCATTCACAAGGCTCTCCATAATGCTGCACCTCCCTACATTTCCTCCCTCATCTCTGTCTATCGCCCAACGGGTGCTCTCGGTTCACTCAATGACCTAAGACTAACATCCTCTATTATCAGAACCTCCCAGGCTCGTATACAAGACTTCTCCCAAGTTGCACCACTTCTCTGGAATGCTCTATCCTGGACTATCAGATTAACCCCCAATTTCCACAGCTTCAAGCGCAAACTAAAGACATATTTTTTCAGACAGGCCTATCACAACTCCTAATGTAAAACCTTCCGTAGTTAGATTCCCTGAAACGTACCCTCCTCTGTTCACGCTCCCACATTACCTCACAGGATATGATGCCGTATCAGACTAACTTTATATGTCCAGTCACTGTCTGCACGTTAAAGGACACGACTGGTGATGGCTCATACAGCTTTATATATGTGTAATGACAGTAACCTATTACAGAATTGTCTGACCATTTTATAAGCAATGCTACCTCTGATGCCACCCCTGCTACCTCTTGTGTCACCCCCTCTACCTCATAGATTGTAAACTCTCGCGAGCAGGGCCCTCAGTCCCAGTGTGTGAATTGACTATTTCTTTGTAATGTATCTTTTTTTTGTCTGTACTTGACCCCTACAAATTGTACAGTGCTGCGGAATATGTTGGCGCTATATAAATAAAATGTATTATTATTATTATATAAAATTGGTATTACCATAATGGTACTAATCAATAGAATAAAGTTTATATGCCATTTACAATACACTGTAAAAAAAAAATATTATAAAATTTCCCTCACCCAAAAAGTTACATTTTTTAAATACATTATATGTACCCTAATATGCTGCCATTAAAAATACAATCCTGCACAAAACAAGCCTAATACAGCTGTGTGTTAATAAACATATATATATATATATATATATATATATATATATATTATTATATAGTAGTTACTACACCTTTATATAAAGATAGATAAGCAAATTAAAATGCAGTTAAGATCCAATTTACAAGGATGCATAGGAGACACAGTCTATGGTATTCTATGATAATAGAGCTTTGAGCTTGACTTTTCAAATGTAAACAATGTTCCAGTAGTGTTCAGAGCAGGTACATTCAGATACATTTCTGTTTAGCATTTCACTATGATTTCCACAACAAGGAGGGTTGTGCAGCAGAAGTCTGATGAATCCATAGGCCTCACTTCCCCTGGTAACATTCTTGTATGCATTGTTAGTGTGGTAACCTGATGCAGCCTGCTATAGGAAAGCAGAGACTTACTAACAAGAACTTCCTGGAGACCGTCGCCAACAACAATGAGTCTGTATGAGAAACACAAAGCTGAGAACTACTGCTGCCAGCACTGAGAACATCACAAACCCTGCATCCTTTCCACAGCGACCTAGCACTATCTGAAGATACAGGTAGATGATATACACTTAACCCCTACAATAATATCTGTATTCTGAGACATGCAATCATTTGATATAATATACTATAGTTATATACAGCTGCTATGTTTGACAGTAGAGTTTTATTAAAGCAATAATAGAAATAATCAGCAGTGGTCACAATGCAAATATAAATTATAGTAAAAAGGGTCTGAAATCCCAGGAAATGTTACAGGAGATCTATGTGCTGAAAGCTTTTAACAAAGTGTGTTGCTTATTGTGGCTAATATAACATTATTTTCAACCATCAAACACAGCAGAGACCTGGCCATATACAGTATAGGATAATTTGCATCCATGTAACAGCATTTTAATATTGTCCTCTACTAAGGTGCTGATTATCAAAAACAACAGTGAACCAGTGGAGTTGTAGACCACTGACTGAACAATTTCCAGAATTATATTTGAGGTTGTAGTGCACCACTTATACATTCAGAAAAAAAAGCTTGGAGGTGGTACACCATGGGGGAGTCCTGGAGCTTTGTGACTCTCCTCTAGTTAGTGTTGTCACCTGACTGGATCTCACAGTTTTCCCTCCGTATGTTCTTTTTAGCAAAATGCAGGAGTGGCATTCACCATCACCAAAGTCCTCTCTGTTAGATAGCATAATTGGTGGTCTGGGCAATAGCTGTTTTCCAATTTAAGAGCATCTTACAGATACTCTTATCTAAAGAAAATATAGTGTATTTTTGTGCATAAGATTATGCTCAGGCTAGGTGCACACTTGCACCGAGCTCTCCATCTTCCAGGTCGGAGGCTAAGGAACAGCAGAGAGCCCGTCTGCTAAAACAGCAGTTACCTGTGGACCCCATAGACTATAATGGGGTCCGCCAGGTGTTCCTTCTTATACTAAAAGCGGCAGAGAGAGAAATACTCCATGTAGGATTCTCTGCCAATTTTCAGCAGAATCTGTGTCAGAGTCTACTACAGAGAATCTGAAGCAGATATGAGCCTTGCCTCACCTGTATGTAACCTGTGTGACATCTCAGGGGTCATCTTAGCTCAAAGGATCACCATCTCTTGGCTGGCACCATTGAAATTTCTATTAAATTCTCACTCCAACAAAGTTGATTCACATTCAAACTGGCCACAACCAGCTTCACTCTTATCTTTCCTCAGCAAAAAAACCAAATCCTTACTCATCTGGCTACTAACTAGACATACAATGTCCTTCACTAGGAGACCCTGGGCCTACTACCCAGCATCCCCACAAAGACAGGCCCTGGCACAGCCCATCTTCCCCAGACAGGGAGCATTATGGGAAGGCCATTACTTGAGGAGCCCTTCCATCTGGCTACTAATTAACCCTCATTAACAGCCCACTTGTCTGTAAATCCATTGAAATGAGAAACTTTTCCAAGACTTGTCTCTTACACCAGGTAAATCATATTAAGATTAGTGTCAGTTTGTATAGTATTTTTGTATTAGGGATTCACAATATAAAAGATTTTTTTTTTTATCTGTAGTTTTTATTAAGGTTTTGCAGTAACAGCATTAAAGGCATCAACGGTGTGGTTAAGCGTAACAGTTAAAAATTCTAGGCTACGAACGTCCTTCATACGAATATAAAAGATTTTAAAAGATATGTTAGCTATCACATGCAACTGGTATGCAAAATGAATTCACATATTCAACAGACATGTTCACAAAAGGGCAGTAAGTAATAACTTAAGAGGATATGGATAGTGAAAATCCCCCCCAAAAAACCCACAGGCATGGTGTACAGGTATATTGGAACTAATTATTAGATTTTGGTTCACAAATCACTTTAAGACTAAGGTTCCACACTTCATTTTTGAGCCGAAATAAAGAGTGTTTTGAAAAGGAATTAGATGGCACAAGCAAACTCTTCTCACCACCCATCTTACCTTATTGTCCTAAGACGTTACATCGCTACCCTTCGCCTCCAATCCTAAGCCTATGCTAATGATGAAGGAACTTGTTCCCGAAACGTTGCAATAATGGATCATTTCTACTACCATTATTAATGTCTGTTGTTGTAATGGTAGTTAGTACCATTAAACGTAGTAGACTATTGGACTCAGATAGAACCCCCTCAGTCTGTGTCCATTCCCATTGACTCTAATGTAAAGTACATCACAGATGTTGTCTTCCATCATGTCTGTTCACTTTTGTAACAGAGGATAAAGTACTGCATGCAGAAGTTTTTCTTCTATCTGAAAAGTAAAAAATATAATGGAAGAAAGCTTCTGTCAGGTTATTGTTATACATTGAGGGGAAGGGGCTCCGTCTGCATCTGTCATTTAATTTCTGTTGCTCTCATCCTGTGATGGGTGCTAAAACCCTGACTGATGTATAATAACATTTCAGTTTGAGTAAGATCCTAGATATTAATTGTATTCTTTTCTGTATTATACTTGCATAGGAATGCCTCATAGAAGATCTGCTTCTAGTATTCGGTCTGATAACAGCGACATGGACCTAGAAGGAATGGGTATTACTATTTTTTAACATTATTCTCTCGGACAGCATTGTGCAATTTACTATATCATTAGCCATATCTATTTCCATAAACTATATAAAATAATTATGAAACATTTGGCAGTATGGATGAGCTGAGAGCCTCTTTTAATGGTGAGACATACATGAATTTGTCCTAGATGGGAAAAATTATAAACATCAGATACATACAGATATAAAGTCTATGACAGAGGTTAGACATACCTCATTAAGATATAGGCATATAAATTCATCATTGTAAATTTACCCTATCCCAATCTGCAATTGTGTGCCTATTACAAAATGTAGTTACTGGGATAACATCACTCTGTGCTTTTATTCTGTGCTCTGTTGCATATTAATTGTGCATATATTTTTACACTCATAACTTAGAACTGGACTATCATTTCTTACTCTCAGCAGTATCACCATAATATACCACTTTAATTTAATTCATCAGACTGTACATTAAAGCAAAAACTGCAGTTACTCAGTAAGCCACAATACATTTACCAAGTATGTTCAGTGTAAAGGTTGTAAAAATCATAAAGCACAGTTGCATCCATCTGAAACTTGCAGTATATGCTGCCAATGAGTCCCAAACTAAGGTAAGAATACAGTTCAGTGCAGTTAAAAAAGGTATCTAGATGTAAACCAACCAATTACCTAAAAGACACTCTTCAACCGTATGTCTAGTCCATAGTTAAAGAGGTTGTCTGGGCAAAATAAAATTAAAAAATTTAAAAAAAATTATACTCACCTGTCCCCAGTGCTCCGGTGTCCTCCTAGTGTGGTCCAGTTCTTCTTCTTGGCCTTCTTCTCAAAGTGAAACTGCTTGCTGGTTGTGACGTGACCGCTGAGGCCAATCAGCGGCTTCAGCGGCCTCAGGAAGAGACCCTGGGACATCACAGGTACTGACGTCATGTGCACTTCACTGAGGCCACTGATGGAGCACTAGGGAAAGGTGAATATGAATTTTTTTTTTTTAATTTTTCCACCTCCTCCGACTTATTTAAAATATAACATTTTTGCCTGGACAACCCCTTTAATGTCCAATTGTAATTTATACATCTGTTGGACTTTCCATACGTATGCAGTGAACTGAATTGAAAATGCAGTGTGAGTCTTATGCTGAGCTTAGACACGTGTGATATTTTGGTCTGCATAACTAGTACTGATGCCAGTGGCTTTGTACACAGTACACAGTTACTTTCTGGTATACAGTGGTATGTAGTGGTGTTTTGTCCGGTCCCTAGTAGTGCAGCGTAAGGGCTGTAAGCAAGTCTGCAGTGACTGGAATTTATATTGATCTTCACCTTTAATCAAGGTGTTGGAGTGGTAAAAAAAGTCAAAATGAACAATTATTTAAAATTTTATTTAAATGATCATTTTTAATATTGTATAATTAATTAAATGCATTGTTTGCTCCATATTTGCTTTCATAGGAATTCAGTCATTATCTTATTAACTATTTAGAGGACCTTTACTGTTTCTGACTGACTGTGGCTGTTAGCCATTTGTGTTGGAGTCAGAGTTGGTTCAGGAGTCAAAGTGGGTCTGTGGAAAAATAAAGAAGTCAGAGTCGGTGGTTTGGCCTACAGACCCCATAGCCCTACCTATAATTACAGTAATGTTGGGATCAGTGCAGGAGAGAAGTGGTGTTCCTATAAACCTAGCTGTGGGTTCACTCATATAGCTACTGGAGGCAGGTAGGATACAGTATGTGAGTTTTTTTTTTAAATATAGAGCCCTCTCATATTTGTAGGCAGTGCTGCAGTACAGTGAGCTACACACTTCTGCTATGCCAATAGTTTCCATTTCTATGTTGGCAAAGCTTAGGAAATCTTATTTTTAGTGCTAGCAGATAATTGGATTGGAAGTCTTACAAATTGTTGAATTAGTAAAATTATAATATGACAAGTTGTTTAGTTTTCACACTGGGATATGCTCCTTCTTTCATTCCCTAAAAGGAACCAAAAATTCTGTCAAAAATTATAAACAACACAAAGTGTAGGTTTTCCATCAGAAGACTTGGCTCCAGGCCCAGGTAAGTTGCTGTTCTCGCCTCCTAAAATAAATAAAATCCCCATAAAAGTACTCCATGAAAGCTAGCTTGCAATTTAAGATAATGGTGCTATGCAAACATTTCACTCCTTCATTGTTCTGGCACAAATGAACCTTTCACCCAAAGATAAATATGGGAACAGAGGAAAAACAAAGTGCTGGTTTATATTGTATGCAGCCATACAGCATACTTCTAGGGAATAATGACAAAAAGGGTCTAAAATATTTTTTTTTCCATTCAATTGATCATTTTTCTTGTTTATTTTATTTGTAATTTATTACACGATTCTTACCGTGTTACATGGGCTAAAATATTAGTCTGGCATACAGGCCTATACTGCATTCCTTTTGCAGGTGATGTGAGATTTCTATGCACCTGTGCATTCTCCTCTAGAAGTACAGTATTGCTTCAAGGGGGACTACTGGCTATAATTTGGCATGTTATGGTGCATTTTATGATTTTGTTTCCCACAGATTGCAAAGCCACATGGCGTAACAGTATGAGTCCATAGAATACTATGGCTCCACTTCTGTGTATGTCCAGCTTTAGACATATAGACAAGTACTGCAGTGGAGCTGAGCCCCCCTCTGATTCCTTTAGGAAAGAGATACCTGTTCTGGGTACAAGCCTAGACCCCCACTCCCTGAACTCTTAGTGGCTCCTTCTGAATGAAGTCTATAAAAACTACAGAAATCTACTGGTGCAAAACCAGTCAGGGGCAAACAGGCTGGGTCTATAACTTCAATCAGCACCAGGTAAACTTGGGCAGATGTCATGGCCCACTGGTCTTGCCAAAACTGATTAGTCAGCAATACTCAAGAGTCCACATACACCTTGAGCTGGTGGCTCTGATTCCATTAGTATTGTTAAATATATCTAAATATTGAAGCTGTCAGACAAGGTTTTTGGTATCCTGGAAAGTATTATTTACTGGCATGTTTGAAGCAGGGAAGAAATACAGAATAAGTATTTCTACTACATAGATCCACTTATATGGTAACATGTCCATATGTTTTATAGCGGACAGTGAGCTGGCCAAACTGCAACGTATGTTTCGTCTGAAGGAAGGACAGCGCCAAGCAACCACCATTGGGAAACAAGAACAAATTAGAAGACAATTGTACGTATACTTTACTTAAAACTTGTAAAAGAATTTCCTGAAGAATGACATTTCCCTGTATCAGGCAGATTACAGTATTAACTTACATCTTTTTTTTAAGGCATTTATCTATGGAATAAATCTATAATGTAATGTAATGTAATGTCTATAAACAAAGGCGTGTGTAATGTCACACATATTTATAGACAGGGTACGTTTACATGGAGGAAAATGAAGAGAAATTCCTCTTCATTTTCCGCTGCCATAGTCGGCCGTGGGATAGCCACGACAGAATCCAGATGCAGGGCATCTGCATTCCATTGCTGATTAGGCCCAGATGAAAGGGCCTAATCAGCAGTGAGTATCAAGCCGCGGAATCTGAATTTTCTCAGTGTTGCTGTGTTCTCTGTCGCTCATTAAAAACAAAGGAAGGCAGATTCGGGGCGGAATCTGTCATGGATTTGGGTGTGGAATCTACCCCAAATCCACAGCAAATTCCTACATGTGAATGTACCCTTACAGTATCATTTCTACAAATGCCACTTACATAATGAATTAGAATAGTACTCCCATACCTAATGACATATACATTGACCGTTCTCCACAATTAACTCCAAAGTCACATGACTTTAATTTCCATCATCTACCGTTTAATAATACAGGGATTCTGATAGTCCACCACAAATTTTAAGCAGAGAACTGCAATATAATGTGTTATTTCACCACAAACCAGGAACCACAGACTTGATAACCAATTTGGAAACTCCTGACGTGGTGACACCAGGCTGCAAGTTCCTTCCTTCTGACATTGAAGGGATATCATTGCCAAAACTAATGTCAACGATATCTCCGGCACCTAGCTGCATACCAGCAATACTGACAGTGTGCTGAATTTAGTGCACTGTCAGCTTTCTAGCGGTATGTAATACTGCCGATCTGTAAGGATTCTCTTTAACCCCTTCCTGACATCCGCTGTACTATTATGACAGATGTCGGGTCTTTAAATATGGTCGACAACTCTGCAGCAGAGCGATACCACAGGCATTACTAACTGATTGCAGACATTACTAACTGTGAGCCCCCCCAAAGCGAAAATTTACTTTTCCATACCTTTGCCGTTGCAGCTGCAGATCTTACTGATCGGGAGCCATCCTGTTTCAATGGCAGCCGGAAGACTTCTGAAGGCCCCCAGGTCTGTCATAGTAATATAGCTACTGAGGCTGGTCTATGACTATGTCTAGTAATGTAGTGAATCTCCCATAGACTGCAATAAAGTTGTATTGCAATCTATGGGTCATGCAATCAAATGGTTGCAGGTTCATGCCCCCTAGGGGGGCTAATAAAATAGTAAAAAAAATAAATAAAAAACAAAGTTCAAATCATTCCCCTTTCCCTTGATTTAAAATAAAGGTGAATAAATAAAAACAAAAATAAACATATTATACATCCCCATGTCCAAAAACACCTGGTCTACAAACATTTAAAAATAATTTTCTCATACGGCGAAGAGCCAAACCGTCATATTTTTGCCATTTCACTTACCATAAAAATTTGTATAAAAAGTGATCAAAACATCCAACATTCCCCAAAATAGTATAACTAAAAAGTAAATAAAAAAAGACATCTTATACATCCCCGTACATGGAGATATAAAAGTTCTGAGTGTCAGAATATGGCGACTCCAAGAATTTTTTTTTTTTGCAAAGTTTTGAATTTTTTTAAAGGGGCTAAAATGTAAAAAAAAAACTATATAAATTTGGCATACCCGAAATTGTACTGATCCATAGAATTGTGAAGTTTGGCACATCTTGTCATCCTTTGAAAAGGAAGAAAGAAGGATCACCCAGAGAAGCTGGGACAACTGCAGGCAAACTATTCTTCCCTTAGAAAGTAACTAAAAGTAACAAGAATCAAAAAGTGCTTGAAGAGAGGGAAATATATGCAAACAGATACAGTGGGGAAAAAAAAGTATTTAGTCAGCCACCAATTGTGCAAATTCTCCCACTTAAAAAGATGAGGCCGGCCTGTAATTGACATCATAGGTAGACCTCAACTATGAGAGACAAAATGAGAAAACATATCTAGAAAATCACATTGTCTGATTTTTTTAAGAATTTATTTGCAAATTATGGTGGAAAACAAGTATTTGGTCACCTACAATTAAGCAAGATTTCTGGCTCTCACAGACCTGTAACTTCTTCTTTAAGAGGCTCCCATGTCCTCCACTCATTACCTGTAGTAATGGCACCTGTTTGACATTGTTATCAGTATAAAAGACACCTGTCCACAACCTCAAACAGTCACACTCCAAACTCCACTATGGTGAAGACCAAAGAGCTGTGGAAGGACACCAGAAACAAAATTGTAGACCTGCACCAAGCTGGGAAGACTGAATATGCAATATAATAAGCAGCTTGGTGTGAAGAAATCAACTGTGGGAGCAATAATTAGAAAATGGAAGACATACAAGACCACTGATAATCTCCCTCAATCAGGGGCTCCGTGCAAGATCTCACCCCGTGGGGTCAAAATGATCACAAGTGGTGATCAAAAATCCCAGAACCACACAGGGGGACCTAGTAAATGACCTGCAGAAAGCTGGGACTAACGTAACAAAGGCTACCGTCAGTAACACACTACACCGCCAGGGACTCAGATCCTGCAGTGCCAGACGTGTCCCCCTGCTTAAGCCAGTACATATCTGGACCCATCTGAAGTTTGCTAGAGAGCATTTGGATGTTCCAGAAGAGTATTGGGAGAATGTCATATGGTCAGATGAAACCAAAGTAGAAACACAACTCGTCGTAAGTGAATGCTGAGTTGCATCCAAAGAACACCATACCTACTGTGAAGCATGGGGTGGCAACATCATGCTTTGGGGCTGTTTCTCTGCAAAGGGACCAGGACAACTGATCCGTGTACATGAAAGAATGAATGGGGCCATGTATCGTGAGATTTTGAGTGCAAACCTCCTTCCATCAGCAAGGCCATTGAAAATGAAACGTGGCTGGGTCTGTCAGCATGACAATGATCCCAAGGACACTGCCAGGGCAACGAAGGAGTGGCTTCGTAAGAAGCATTTCAAGGTCCTGGAATGGCCTAGCCAGTCTCCAGATCTCAACCCCATAGAAAACCTTTGGAGGGAGTTGAAAGTCCATGTTGCCCAGCGACAGCCCCAAAACATCACTGCTCTAGAGGAGATCTGCATGGAGGAATGGGCCAACATACCAGCAACAGTGTGTGCCAACCTTGTGAAGACTTACAGAAAACGTTTGACCTCTGTCATTGCCAACAAAGGATATATAACAAAGTATTGAGATGAGCTTTTGTTATTGACCAAATACTTATTTTCCACCATAATTTGCAAATAAATTCTTAAAAAGTCAGACAATGTGATTTTCTGGATTTGTTTTCTCATTTTGTCTCTCATAGTTGAGGTCTACCTATGATGACAATTACAGGCCTCTCTCATCTTTTTAAGTGGGAGAACTTGCACAATTGGTGGCTGACTAAATACTTTTTTTCCCCACTGTAGATGCTTCAAAAACACCCAAAAAAAGACTTTAACCCCTTCCCGCCGCAGGCATTTTTCGATTTTTGTTTTTGACTACCCGTCTTCCAAACCCCATAACATTATTTTTCTGTTCACAGAGCCATATGAGGGCTTAATGTTTGTGGGGCAAATTGTACTTTGTAATGGTACCATTTATTATTCTGTTCAATGTACTGCGAAGCTGCAAATAAATTCAGAATGGGGTGCAATCGGAGAAAAACTGCATTTGTGCAAATTTCTTATGGGCTTTATTTTTACAGTGTTCACTGTGCAGCCAAAATGACGTTGCAGCATACAATAACAGCCATTACCATCCATACATCAGTGTTATGCTTACACCCCACTCCACACTAAACATTCTTCTGACAGATCCTATTTGAAGACCAAATTCTTTTTTTCCCACTTGCTTTTTATTGACATTATAGCAGCAGTAGTGTGAGGAGATGTTACCTAAATCACTATATTCTATATAAAAGGATTCCTTAAATATAACTGAGACAAATTCATATACAGTAATCTTTTATTTTGTCCTCTTATGTGTTTAGGAGATTGCCATATATTTAGTGTGATCTGTAAAAGTAAAGTTGACTAGTTATGTTGGTAAAAGATGTGTTATGTTGTTTATTTATAACCATAGAATTATCTAGGGTTCTGTGTACACTGCATCATTGTTTAGAATGTAAACTGTGACGGATCTGTTTTCAAGCACTGAAAGACCACTTAACTTGGAGGTTCCAATATTTATGACACTATGTATAGTACTATCGACTGTGCTCTCTTAGGCTGTGTTCACACGGAGTTTTTTGGCAGCGGATTTTGACGCGGAATCCACCTCAAAATCCGCCTGAAAAAACACCTCCCATTAATTTCAATGGGAGTCATTTTTTTTTTCCTCTAGCATTTTTTTTCCGTGTGTTCACATGGTGGAAAATTTTCCGCCCCCGGAGTTTTCGCCGCGGTCTGCCACGACGGGATTCCGATGCAGTGCATCAGCATTCCGTCGCAGCTAACCGCTCCTGATTAAGCCCGGATGAATGGGCCTAATCAGGAGCGCATCTCGAGCCACGGACACCGTGGGCGGAATCCGTGGCAAGATAGGTCATGTTGTAGAGGAAAAAAAACGCTACTGACTCCCATTGAAATGATTGGGAGGCGTTTTTCAGGCGGATTTTGACGCGGATTCCGCGTCAAAATCCGCTGCCAAAAAACTCCGTGTGAACACAGCCTATGTATCTTCAGGCGGATTCCGCCTGGAAATACCAATGGAATCCAATGGGAGGCGGAAAAAACGCGACACGGTTTTTGGACACATTTTTCGACGCGGTTTTTGCAAAAAACCGTATCCAAAACCGTGACGTGTTTTTTTGAAGCTGAATTCCTAGGCCCACACCAAAAGGGGTGTAAACTACAGTACATTCTACATCCACGTTAGAAAACCACGTCAGGTCAAAAAACGCGTCCCAAAACCATTTCCTAATTCCTGAAACTGATTTTTTTCTACCTGCAAAAAACTCCGTGTGAACATACCCTTACAGTCAAGTATATCAGAATGACCAATGGAACCTGATATACAAAAAACCCCAATCATGGGGTAACTAAATAGTATTTATTTTTATATTATTATTATTTTTTGGTTATTGATACAATGAACTTCACTGTGTGTATTTACTTGTATAACCTAGCTGTCTGCCTTGTTGATGTATATATAACATGGCTGCCTGTCTGTATGTGATGTTTCAAATGGTTGCTTCTAAGGAATGTACAACCCCAATTCCAAAAAAGTTGGAACATTGTGTAAAATGTAAAGTAAACATGAATGCAATGATTTGAAGCTCTCATATGGAACCCATATCAGAAGTTGAAGGTTGGGCATTTTTCCATTTCATTTGAATTTAAAAATTGATGGCAGCAACACATATCAAAAAGTTGTGACAGAGATAACAAAAACCTAAAAAAGCAAGTGGTACTAATGAAAAACTTAATTTCCAATTAAGTCACATGACTGTGTATAAAAAGAGAGGCAGAGTCTTTCAGAAGCAAAGATAGTCAATATGGACTTAAAGTGCGGACTCTCAGTTGCGTTTTGCATTTGCTCAACCTTGATGGATACCTAGCCGCCATTATTTCTCTAGGAAAGCTGTCCTTGCTTTATATGATGGACAACACTCCAGGTAGTTGAGCTTGCTTGTAAGTTTTATTTTATTCCATGTTAGAGCAATATATCATATACAGGGTGTAGATATTTTAAGAGCAAAGAGCTGAGAGCAACGTTTTGGGCTGCGAGAGCCCTTCCTCAGGCAATTAGAATCTGAATATGAAGGTGTGATGGCTCCCGCATATCTAGTGACTGCTGTCCAGAGCTTGCTAAGGGAAGACGTACAGTGCTGGCCAAAAGTATTGGCACCCCTGCAATTCTGTCAGATAATACTCAATTTCTTCCAGAAAATGATTGCAATCACAAATGCTTTGGTAATAATATCTTCATTTATTTTGCTTGCAATGAAAAAACACAAAAGAGAATGAAAAAAAAGTCAAATCATTGATCATTTTACACAAAACTCCAAAAATGGGCCGGACAAAAGTATTGGCACCCTCAGCCTAATACTTGGTAGCACAACCTTTAGACAAAATAACTGCGAACAACCGCTTCCGGTAACCATCAATGAGTTTCTTACAATGCTCTGCTGGAATTTTAGACCATTCTTCTTTGGCAAATTTCTCCAGGTCCCTGAGATTTGAAGGGTGCCTTCTCCAAACTGCCATTTTGAGAACTCTCCACAGGTGTTCTATGGGATTCAGGTCTGGACTCATTGCTGGCCACTTTAGAAGTCTCCAGTGCTTTCTCTCAAAAAAATTTTCTAGTGCTTTTTGAAGTGTGTTTTGGGTCATTGTCCTGCTGGAAGACCCATGACCTCTGAGGGAGACCCAGCTTTCTCACACTGGGCCCTACATTATGCTGCAAAATTTGTTGGTAGTCTTCAGACTTCATAATGCCATGCACACGGTCAAGCAGTCCAGTGCCAGAGGCAGCAAAGCAACCCCAAAACATCAGGGAACCTCCGCCATGTTTGACTGTAGGGACCGTGTTCTTTTCTTTGAAGGCCTCTTTTTTTTTCCTGTAAACTCTATGTTGATGCCTTTTCCCAAAAAGCTCTACTTTTGTCTCATCTGACCAGAGAACATTCTTCCAAAAGGTTTTTGGCTTGCTCAGGTAAGTTTTGGCAAACTCCAGCCTGGCTTTTTTATGTCTCTGGGTCAGAAGTGGGGTCTTCCTGGGTATCCTACCATAGAGTCCCTTTTCATTCAGACGCCGACGGATAGTACGGGTTGACACTGTTGTACCCTCGGACTGCAGGGCAGCTAGAACTTGTTTGGATGTTAGTCGAGGTTCTTTAGCCACCATCCGCACAATCTTTCGTTGAAATCTCTCGTCAATTTTTCTTTTCCGTCCACATCTAGGGAGGTTAGCCACAGTGCCATGGGCTTTAAACTTCTTGATGACACTGTGCACGGTAGACACAGGAACATTCAGGTCTTTGGAGATGGACTTGTAGCCTTGAGATTGCTCATGCTTCCTCACAATTTTGCTTCTCAAGTCCTCAGACAGTTCTTTGGTCTTCTTTCTTTTCTCCATGCTCAATGTGGTACACACAAGGACACAGGACAGAGGTTGAGTCAACTTTAATCCATTTCAACTGGCTGCAAGTGTGATTTAGTTATTGCCACCACCTGATATGTGCCACAGGTAAGTAACAGGTGCTGTTAATTACACAAATTAGAGAAGCATCACATGATTTTTCAAAGGGTGCCAATACTTTTGTCCACCCCTTTTTTATGTTTGGTGTGGAATTATATCCAATTTGGCTTTTTGACAATTCTTTTTGTGGTTTTCCATTGAAGACAAATTAAATGAAGATATTATTACCAAAGCATTTGTGATTGCAATCATTTTCTGGAAGAAATTGAGTATTATCTGACAGAATTGCAGGGGTGCCAATACATTTGGCCAGCACTGTACATCTCCCCCATCCTTGGGTTCCTTACTAGGATCATTTCTCCTGGGCCCCATGAGAAATATATTTTTGCTAGATATGCAAGCTAAGGAGAGTGCTGCTCACATTAATATTGTATGTCCTTTATGTATGTGTCGGAGAACATGGGTCTTTCTTTGGATACATTGGTCTGGTTAAAGTGCACGCCACTGTCGACACACTTTCATGGACCACTGGGTCAATGTTTTTAGCAGCTGCCACAATCCAGATATGCAGCATGGCAAGGAGCTAGTTCCACTCCAATTGTGCAGGTCAAGTTCCAACATCACGTAGGGCCCATCCACCTCCTCTGGATCTTCATCAAAGCAGTCATTGCTTCCATCCCTCTTCCTCCTCCTCCACCCTCATTTCATGGGTGTAAAGCAATGTGCTGTAATGTGGTTTTGCAATTAATGAGTTTGGATCAGAGAAGCCACACAGCGGAGGAGTTGTTTCGCTGTATTCTGCAGAAAGTATCCCAATGTAGCCCCTCACCAACTCCAACTGGACAGTATTGCCAGCGACAATGGCACCAATATTCTTGCTGCGCTGCAGATAACGAATAACACATTGTTCATGTGTGGCACATGTTCTTAATCTGGTGATTTGCCACTTTATTAACTTGTATATTGGCTTAAAAAGGTGTTCCTCATGGACAGAAAAGTCTCGGTACATTTTAGCCGTTCTTGTGTCGCAAAATGCCCTGCTCGATTTCAAGTGACAAAACGGTCTGCCTTTGTACCACCTTATCTCCAATATTCCAACTCAGTGGAACTCCACCTTAAATGTTCTGGAGTACTTTTGTGAGCAGCAGAAGACAGTGAAGGATTATTGCATGCAGCAGACCACAGGGACAATGTGTTACTTTGAGATACCTCATTGAAGGCTCATGAGGGGAGTGTGCCAGCTACTCAAGACCTTTGAAGAAGCCAGCAAGTAGGACTGCAACACCAGCGATGTAATCACTATATTGTATATTTTACAATATACACTCATGCAACAAGGGATGGAAGAGAAGGAACATCTTCCACCTCTTAGTCAATGTCATCACCTTGTGTTGATGGAGGAGGATGAGGATATGGGTCAAGGTCATTAAGATATATACAAAGGGAGCCCTTGATATGTTACTTGCACAGCCAGGGGAGGAGGCTGACCCTTATCTGTTTTAAGATGATGATGATGACGCTGACGACGACCACACTGGGCAAGAACACCAACGATGGCAGGTACCTGGGTCTACACATAAGCTGTGAAGCATGGCAGGCTATATGCTGTACTGTTTCCACAGCGACAAGCGTATTAGCATCAAACAGAGGGATGAATACTGGAAGACAGCGTTCTTAGAAGCTCAGTATAAAGACAAAATGATGTAATTCTTCTCTGCTTCCCAAAGGGAAGCAAAATCTGAATATTATAATTACAGGCTATATACCTAGCTTATAGCAGCATTTAGGGAGACTACTGCAACTGCCAATTGCATGCCTACCCAGGTGGCCTCTGCCCGCTCCCAGTCCACCTCACTCAGCCAGCAGTCCATCTCCTCTGCCAGTGCCACAGGTGTCAGGAGGAATAAAAGCAGCAGAAGCAGCTGTAGCCTGGCCCAGTACAGTATCTGGAATATAATGAACCATAAATGTTTCATCTCACAGCGCCAACTGGAGCCACAACAGGCAGCCAACACTAAAAAGCTGCACCAGCAGGTACAGTCGTACCTTGTATGCACCTATAGTCCATCAGACCTCTGACCCCATGGAATTCTGGGCCAATAGGTTAGAACACTTGAAGGAGCTGGGAGTTTTATCTTGTCTGGCCTCAAGTGTAATGGTCGAGAGGATGTTCAGTGCTGTTGGTGACATTGATAACACCTTAAAAGACAAAACTGTCCACAGGTAGCATGGAAATAATTATTTTTATCAAAATGAATCAAGCATGGATGAGAATTTTCAATCATCTCAGGCTAATGTCTCAGAATAGTGGTGTCACCATTTCCCTTTATCATCATCTTCCATTTACTGTACTGCTGCTGATACTGGCTGCTGATGTCTTGTGATGCCTGTTCCACCATATTATGCCCTGCCACACATGTTACCACAGCTGCCACCATTCAGTCAGACATGTCCTGCGGCCTGGTCCATCATATTATGCACTGCCACACATGTTGCCACAGCTTCCTAGTGCCTACCACCACTGCCACCACTTAGGCAGACGTCCTGCAACCTGGTCCATCACATTAATCCCTGCCGCACTGCCACACATGTTGCCACAGCTACCACCACTGCCACCACTGAGGCAGACATGTCCTCGGACCTGGTCCATCATCACATTCCACTATACCACACAGTGTTGGTATAAAAAGCCAATTCTTCATCACTTTTCACGTTGGCTCACAGCCACAAATTTGTCTCCCCAATAAGCCCGTAGCACTTACAAGTCATCAAAATGGCTAACTTTTCTATAAAACCATTGCTTTTTGCAATATAACCACCACATGTGTCTAAAAAAACATGGGCAAGCACCTCTTCCCCCAAAAAAGGGTAAATACATTTTTGGAGCATTTTAATTTTTAAAATACTTAAAACTGAGTGTCAGCGCAGTGTCTGGTTAATGTCAGAATTTGTATTCACTGCTTACCATTTGTTTTTCCATAAACGTACATGTCACTTTCAGTTTGACATAACTTTGGCTGTGTTTGACCTAAACGAGATATAAATTGGGTAGCTAGTTTCCTTGGATCCATAAGAGTTTTCTACACTATGTTTTAAGCAAATTTAACATGTGGTTTGTATCGAACTTATTTGACCTGAAACAAATCCTGGTCCCGAACCACCCGAACTCGAAATGAAAAACTTGAGAGGTTCTCCCATCTCTACTTGTTTTATTTCAAATCCAATGTGGTGATATGTGGAGCCAAAATCATGAAGAGTGTGTCACTGCCCAAATATTTGTGGACCTAAATGTAATATCACAATATCATCTCTGTGAGCAGAGAGTAATTGACACGGTTGACAAGAAGAAGGACCTGATGATTTTTTGCATTAATTTCTCTTGAGGGTACTAGTAGACCCAGTCTTTTGGAGACCATGGACTTTTCCATTGAACTGGCCTTACAACAACTGTATACCACTATCAGTGACCCTAATTTTTGCCTACTCAGCCTACAGGCTGAAAGAGAATCTACAGAGTGTCAGGCTTAGAGAGAGACTCTAGCAGCTGATTGTCAGGCTAAGCAAGAATTCCAGTTAGAGATGGCCCAACTGCAGATGAATAGCAGTTCTTCCCAAACCTACGTTTTTTCTGTGAGGGTTTGATAAAAAAACTGCAGGTAATATTATCTCTCCTATGAGCAGAGGGCTCAGGGTTAAAAGACAAAGCCATGGAATTTTTGCTGACCTTCTGCCTGAGCTAGATGGGGATTATGATGCCATTGAGGATGCCTTAATCAAGATGTATAACCTCATCTCAGAGATGTACTGTTCAGAAATCTATAGCATGGAAACCGACATACAGCTGTGTAGTTGTAGTTGGCAGGAGATCTACCTTTTACCACTTTTGAGGGCCTTGAGGGTCTTCTTTTAAGGACTAATTTCTCAAATTTTGTCCTTTGGATGTATGGCAATATGTATTCCTCTTTACTTTCTGACGTCTGAACGGGTTCTATCTACTTGTATTACAGTCTACTCCAGTAGGTCTGCCTCAGCAAAAAACACCCAATTTTGGGTGTTTTTTTTTTTGCTGTGGTGTGCATGAGTTGCTCCAAAAGGGGCCCACTGAGGCTCTCTCGCCAAAGGGCCTACACTAACCTGGAGCTGGCCCTGTGTGTATATATTTTTTGCAGTATCAAGGTGCATCGAAGACAATGGGGGGTGATGTATGAAGAATAGTATATTGAACCAGTGTTTCATAAATAAGGAGCTCCTGAGGCAGTGCCCCAGACTTCCTGCCCACATCACATCCTCTTTTAGGAACGTGGTGAAAGTGGTACAAAATAGTACAAAGGTGCATGTTTTGTACAGAACACCAACTTGAGTAAAAAGTGTGATATTTCATACTTTGTACTCCCGCAAACTGGCATACAAGCCATGATAAATTGGCTCGAATGATTTTCAATACTGTCATAATAACAGTGGCTCAGTGGTTAGCACTGCAGCCTTACAGCACTGGAGTCCTGGGTTCAAATCCTGCCAAGGACAACATCTGCAAGGAGTTTGTATGTTCTCCGTGGGTTTCCTCCGGGTACTCTGGTTTCCTCCCACATTCCAAAGACATACTGATAGGGAATATAGATTGTGAGCCCTATATGGTACAGTGACTGACAATATTTGTAAAGAGCTGCAGAATATGATGGTGCTATATAAATAATAATAGTATCTAGATAACTGTCAGCAACACAGTGGTGAACCTAGCCTCTTTGCTGCCTGAGGCGGACTATAAAAAGATGCCCCCCCCCCCCAAAAAAAAAAAAAAAAAAAAAATTTGAGTTTCCATGCTACTAGCTTCACACGCTGCTATTATCACACAATAAACATACAAAGTGATAAAACAGTTTTAAAGAAATCTTCTTACTGTATTACTTCAGTATCAGAGACCAACAACACGGTATTAACAATGAAAATAACTTAACACATCTTCTTGCCATGTGAAAGGTCAAGGTCTTTTACCAAACTCTAACTACAAAAGAGACAACAGAATACACAAATAAAAACTATTGCAATGCTTATTACAAAGAGTCCCCCGACATGCTCCCCAGTGATTAGCTGTAATCTATGGGGAAACCTGACGTCAATGAGTTGTTTGTATAATTCTGAAAAGGACAGGTCCTCCAGAGAAAAAGACCCTCCCTCATGCCAAAAGATGAGGATCCTGTAAGAGGACCACTTCTTTTTACTTACGATTCCCTATTATGGGCCATTTGCACAGCAGTAAATGAAGAAGAATACCTAGATGAATAGGCCTAATAAAAATGAGTTTTCTGAATTGCACTTTTTCACTGCCCCCAGCTTATTTAAACTTTAAAAGGGTTGTCCATTTTTGCCTGGACAACCCTTTTAATGTTTGTGGGACAAATTGTTCTTCATAATGGTACCATTTATTATTCTGTACAATGTGCTGGGAAGCTGCAAAAAAATTCAGAATTGGGAGGAAATGAAGAAAAAGTGCATTTCTGCGACTTTCTTATGGGCTTTGTTTTATGGTGTTCACTCTGCAGCCAAAATGACATATCACCTGTATTCTGTGTTTCTGTACAATTCCTAGGATACCAAACTTATATAGTTTTATTTACATTTTAATCCTATAACAAAGATCTAAAACATTTTTTTTTAAAGTTGCCATATTCTGACTCCCGTAACTGTTTTTTTATATTTCAGTGTACGGGGATGCATAGGGCCCCTTGTTTTGCAGGACCAGGTGTACTTTTTAGTTATATCATTTTGGGGAATGTCTATTGCTTTGACCACCTTTTATTCAAATTTTTATCAGAGGCAAAACAGCGAAAAAACTGCGGTTCGGCACTTTTGATTTATTTTTCCCCGCTATGGCATTCACCGTATGGGAAAAATATTTTTATAAGTTTTGGCCATCTGCTGAGAATCCCACTGAGCCTGAGAATTGGGTCTTTTTTCAACCACTGGGAGTTCAGCCTGACCACAGCCGCTTGGTGGATATACAAACCCACGCTCCCATTCTCTTTAATAGGAGCGCCGCAGATAGCCTATATTCAGCCTGGCTGTGGTCAGGCTGAATTTCAAGTGGAGGGGAAAAAAACTAATTCTCAAGCAAAAGGGGGGTCTCAGCAGACAGACATCCAAAACACCCCCCCCCCCCAACCACCTCCCCCGCGGCACCCAACATCCATGGCACCCCAAACCTCACAGGAACCATACAGCATGGTTCTCTGCATAGTAGTTAGACCAGATTATGGTAGATCAGATCTTCCACCAATCTGATATTGACAATCTATCCTTAGGCTAAGTCTCCACATAGCGGGCCACAGCAAAAAAGCGCTGCAGGAAAAAACATGGAGGCAACGCATCGCAGCACTTTTCACAGACTGTCCACAGAGGTTTCCTCTGTGGACTTTCTCTTTCTATTTATACCTATATGGAAACCACCAGCGTTTCCATAGGTATAATTGACATGGTGCGATTTCCAAAACCGCAATGGTTAGGCTAGGGCTACATGACAATTTTGGGTGTTTCCTGTCACGTGATCAATCATTACTGGGTTGCCCTGTGACTCCTTCACTAATATTAGTGAATGGAGTCACATTGCAACCTCTAGTGCTTTTGCGACTGTGACTTCAAGTCACAAAAGGGTTGAGCAATGCTTGGCTTGAAGTTGCGGTTTTGGCACCCTCAGGATCTCAATGTGACTTCATTCACTAACATTAGTGAAGGAATCGCAGGGAGACCCAGCGATCTTTGGTCATGCAATAGGCAGCCAAGATTGCAATGCAGTGCTAGCCTTATTAAAAAGAACCTTTCATGTCCTCATGAATATGATGTTTTATATACCGCTAGAAAGCCGACATAGGTTTTTTTTTTTAATTTGTAACATATTTGTAATGGGTCTGTCAGGTGCATTTTACTGGGTAGGGAAAAACAGCAAAATACATTCAGGATTATCACAATGACAAACCATGACATGACTGGAGCCTAAGCTTTATTTACATAAAAATACTTTGCATTTGTTTTTGTGATTTTTCAAACAATGTCTCAACATATAGCCTTTTAACCCTTCATGCTACAGAGATTAGCTGATAAAACTATAACTGTAATGTGATGGTTTGAGCAGCAGTGTACTAAGGTTATATGGGCCTGGCATGAGCTACCCTTACAGTGCTGGGCACATAATCCCTGCTCCTTATCACAGAGGATATTCTTTGCTTGGAGGCTTTTTCTGCCAAAGCCCCTTCCCCTGCGACATCCAACATCCACTGCAACCCAAACCTTGTCTCACCTGTCCCCCCTGCGACACCCAACATCCACTGTTCCCCAAACCTTGCCTCACCCGCCCCCCCGTGACACCCAACATCCACCGTTCCCCAAACCTTGTCTCACCTGTCCCCCCGCGACACCCAACATCCACCGTTCCCCAAACCTTGTCTCACCTGCCCCCCCTGCGACACCCAACATCCACCGCACCCCAAACCTTGCCTCACCCGCCATACCCTGCGACACCCAACATCCACCGTTCCTCAAACCTTGCCTCACCCGCCCCCCTGCGACACCCAACATCCACCGCACCCCAAACCTTGCCTCACCCGCCCCCCCTGCGACACCCAACATCCACCGCACCCCAAACCTTGCCTCACCCGCCCCCCCTGCGACGCCCAACATCCACCGCACCCCAAACCTTGCCTCACCCGCCCCCCCTGCGACACCCAACATCCACCGCACCCCAAACCTTGACTCACCCGCCCCCCCCCCCCCGCGTGACCCAACCCGCCATCATCAATCTGGTATTTATCCCCTATCCTATGGATAGGGGATAAATACTTAGAAAAGCAATATTTATCTAATATGAAACTTACCTCAGTAGCGCTTTTGAGAGCAGGGACACCTTAGGAGACCGCGCAGGAGCCACTGTGTGTCCTATCACGTCAGGTCTTGTCACGTGATGCACGCAGCCAAGCGTGGGTGCGGGTGGGGGCGGAGAGCAAGGAGCAGGCTAAGTGAACGGGGGCGGAGGCGGAGGGCAAGGGCCGCTGGAGCAGCGCTGCTGCCAATAGGTGAGTCTTGAAGCAGCGCTGTCTCTGCACAGCCGCCCCGAGCTACCGCTCTCCTCCCCTGCCTAAAACGATAAACCAGCCCAGGACAGGTCCCACTCAGCATGTTTTTTAAAGCGGCCTGTCTTGGGCTGATTTAGGTAATTAAAAATGCCGCCCCCCGAAACTGACAAGTTAGCGTCGCCTGAGGCGGCCGCCTCACTTCGCCTCATTAGCGGTGCGCCCCTGCAGCAACATGTTCTATATCCTCTGTGAATGGTGATTGTCACATCACAGCTCCAGTCAATGTAAACACAGACTGACGGGGCACTGTGGACTGATGATGTCAGAGTGGCATGGGAATTAAATATTTTATATTTTCATACTGCACTGTTTTCAGGATGCTGTATGCAGCCTGTGATACAAATTACAATATTTTTCAATGCATTGGCATTGTAATGCTTTGCATTAGTGATCAGACCCCCTGAGGTTTAAGACCCATATGGGGTATAATAAATACAGAAAAAAAAATTAAAAAGATATACAAATATTAAAATCTTCAAAATTCTAATCACCTCCCTTTCTCTTGAACACATATAAAAGTTAAAAAATAATGTGGAACACAAACACATTAGGTATCCCTGTGTCTTAAAACTCCCAATCTACAAACTCATAAAAAATAATTTTTTCATATGGTGAACGCTGTAGCTGGAAAAAAAATTAAGAGAGCCAAAACTGCCATTTTTTTTTTTTGCTGTTTCGTCTCTCATAAAAATTTAAATAAAAAGCGATTAAAATAATATACATTCTCCAAAATGGTGTAACTAAAAAGTATCTGGCATCTGGCCCCCTTTTTAAAGGAGTTAAATTTAAAAAAAATACAGTATATAAAATTTTGGTATCCCTGGAATCATGCTGACCTATAGAATATGGGTGACGTCATTTTGACTGCACAGTGAATGCCGCAAAAACAAAGATCGTAAGAAAGTCACACAAACTTAATTTTTCTCTTATTCCACTCCATTCTGATTTTTTCCAGGTTCCCAGTACATCGTACAGAATATTAAATGGTACTATTATGAAATACAATTAGTCCTGCAAACATTAAGCCCTCATATGTCTCAGTGAATGGAAAGATTCAAAAAAAGTATGGACTTTGGAAAGCAGGGAGTCAGAAACAAAAATTGAAAAAAGCCTGCAGCAGGAAGGGGTAATTCCTATATAGTGCAGATAACCATGTTAGCTGTCTAACATATGCTATTGAGTAGGCATAGGTTTGGTCTATAAACACATATACAATATACCTGTGTTAATTCAGTAATCTTCGTATCTGTTACTGATGCACACCACAGTTCAACCTCAAGCACTGGTGCTGCTAGTTTAGCCAGCCCTTTTGGAGCAACCGCCTTGCCAAACCTCCCCTCTCGAAGGTCATCTGCCAGAGCTCTTTAATGGTGAAGGAAGGGAGACCCACACACTGGAGACAATGGGACCTTCGTTGTAGGGTTCTTTACTAGATGACAGATGCAGGTACAGTGGAATAGCAACATCTGATCACAACAGCAAAGAGCGGTTCTCCAGCAACAGAAACTGTGCGGTGGATGTAATACCTGCCTTGCAGAACCTGTACCACCGATAAGCAGAGTCTGGCTAGAGCCCCGGTTCTAGGAACCAGCTAACAAGTCTGGGGTGCTGATGTGCGTTCTGACTACAAGCTAACCTGGCTATACATGCAGACCTCCGAGCAACAACCCGCTCCTCTCATGACAGTTGTACAAGCTCCACCTCTCCTTCAGTATGGGAATGGCCTCTTAAATAGAATGCACTTTTTCCCCATGGGTAGTCCGAGCAACTCTTGATGTCAATGGGATGCACGTTGGTAAAGGAACACAATTTCTCCTATGGTGCAACATTTAGGTGCAGCTCTGTTCTGTCTATCATGAGCTATCATGCAATCTAGCTTCCAGAAAACTCCCAATGCACAACTGTATGATGACTCGCACCATTCAATGTGAAGACAGAAGAGAACAAAAACCATTGAAAAGTCATTGGAAAAACATTTTTCAATAGCATTTCATTGTCTTTTGTTGTCTTGTGTAATAAGATATCATGCTGCGGCAGTTTAACCAATTGCAGAAGTTCTAGTTAGCTCTGCTACATAGGTGTATTGAATAATATATTGTATTTTTACTTGAACGAATTACTAAGATGAGCAATCACACTCATTTCTCTCACATTTATTCTATAGTCTTCTGAATAAACATACTGTTAAGCCTGATGAGAACCAAGAAGCTGATCAAATTCAGTTAGTGGCTGAGCTTTTAAATCAAAATGGTCCATTTGGTGTTTGCTCCTATCCAGACTTAACATTTTTCCCATACAGTGACCATGTGGTGTGAAATGTCATCAAATATGTTTGCTCCTGAAATATTGCCTTTAATTTAAAGTGTTATATAAAGACCATATTAATCAGCTTCATGACACGCAACTATTTTACTCTATACTGTAGATTGTCTTCTGTCATACATAAAATGGTCAGTTGCTTGTAACATTTACATAGAGTACATGCATACAATCTTTTACTGATGTTAATCATGTATACAATATAGATTTATTTTAAGTAGTTTCTTATGTTTGTTGCTTTGGTAAGCTGACAACTATTACATAATATACATAAAAATACAGTCAAATATATACTTTTTACCTTACTTTAGGATACATGTATGAAAAATGTTACTGCATGATCTCCTAAAATCCTCAGGAACAAGTTAATTTTACTAGTCGCTCGCTTTACTATTGCCAATTATCGCTGTGTGTACTTTATACATCACTTCTGTCTGTCATGTCAGGAGATACTTTCCTGCTGATCTAATGGCGTACCCTTTAGCAGAACAATGATATTTCATATTACACCTTCTGTAATACTCTTCCTTTTCTTTATATCTTACTGCTATCAGTAATGCTGACAGAATGAAAACTTGTGATGCTGTCAGGTACATGTTAAATGTGAACTCCTTATCATAGATGAGGAGGGAAGGAAACTTTTACACAAAACCAAGAGATAAACTGTCTCTCATGTGGATAAAGCAGATGAAAGTTTATTTAGAAGTGAGGTTACAGCTAAAAGAGTATTAGAGGTAGAGATAATAAATAAAACAAAGAATTAGGAACATTTGCATATACATGTGACCATGTTATGGTCAACTCTAAAGAACATTATGTGGCCTAAACATTGGGCCTGTTTCCCTTCAAGCCAGCCCTTATCAAACTATTTGACTCACCTATCTAGAATAATGTTTTTGGACTTGCTAGGTTCCAAGTAACTAGATCATAAGTGCTATATATCTTGGAGCACACACAGGTCTGACCCATACTGCCCCTACCAAAGGTCATCTCATCTCATACACAGATATATTCTGTATTTCAGGGTCTTTTAAAATCTATTGCTTACTGCTGTTTAAGTGACTGTAACAATAGTAACTTTTGCAGAGCAGAGATGCGTGCACTTGAAAGAGAGAGGGATGAATTACTGAAGGATTTGAGGCTATCAGAGAGTCGAAGTAACCAGTCCCGTGACCAGGACCATCAGGAAAAATTGCATTCCTTGCTAGAACAGAAGAATGAGTTGGATGAGCAGGTGGCCTCTGAGAAGCAAACACTTGCTGATCTGGATCAAGAGGTACGAATAGATGCATACACAGTGGAAAATTATTAAAAGGTTAAAAAAGGCATCCAGTTAAACCCCCTTCCCTGCAATGCTCATCCAGAGGATCAACAAAAATTTTCATAAGACATAAGCCTATTTTACATATTTTAGGGAAAAAAAATCCTTCCCAACTCCAAATATGTCAATCAGAATAAATCTTTGTATCAACAACCTATCTCCAGTAATTTATAACCCATAATTTTACACAATTAACCATGAGAACTTCCTCTGTCAGAGTGTTTCAAAGTGTCACTGATCTTACAATAAAAAATCCCCATCCATGTTAATATGGAAACATTTCCTCCTTGTTATAGTAACAGTCATGGGTCTAAATATATTACTAGACATTGACTTTCAGGTAATGACCCTAGGTATACTGCACTGTATTTACATATATTTATTAGGCCACCACTCAGATTTTGTTTTGAGCTAAATAACTGCATTGAATCTTTTTGGATAGTAGAGTAGAGCCAAACTAAATCATATAAATGGATAATTATATATAAGGACCAGTGATATAGCTTTTACTTTAATGTTAACTGCCAGTGATATGGTATTTATCCTAGTACCAAGTTCTGAAAATCCTATGATATTCCTTCTGTTACTAGTGCACAAATTTTCTAGTGCTATCAACAGCAAAAAGCTATGTACATACAGGGGGCCTAAGAGCCAAGTGTGACTCTTGCCTTCAGAAGGTCACAGCAAGATCATTAAAAATATTAAAAAGAATAGATGGTTATTACTGTGGTACCTTACTATTAACGGTGACCCAATGAGTATTTTTATGTTCCTATTGCATTAAATTAACTGTATACATGTTATAAAGACTAAGAACCATTTTGCATCAATAATGACCAAAACTAACTCCAATAGAAATGTCTATTTTTTAGATAAAATCTTGGGAAAAGAAAATTTATAACCAGAGGAAGCAAGTAAGGGGACCTTCAGGATCTGCAAAGCAGAACACTCAGGCACAAAAAAATATTAAGGTTATGGAGAATCGTTTAGATCGGGTAAGATACACGGAGTAAAATAATGTCCTTAACTAGTGAACCACAATAGAAAAAAATTGGGCATGACATTTATGGTATTAATGGCTGACAGTGGCTCTCTAGATCATGGTTTCTGAATTTTGTGGTTTTGGATAACAGAGGTGGGTCTTGATCAACAGGTATCCTGTCAGCTTTGTTTGCCAAGCCCAAATAGTACATATAAATAGATGTTTTTTCTTTCAGTCTATGAATATTATGCCTTTATTTGTTTACCTATCTGATATTTTAACCAACGTGTCAATCAATTATATATTTCTGTTGAAATCATTTTTACCTCCTATAAAGTCATATTTTATAGGAAAATTAATGTTCAAGACATACTGTACATGACAAACTGGACCTAGCAGGTAAGCAGGGCATGACAGAGCTGACATGGAGTGCCACCTGCAGCTTATAGAATATCATAATATCCACCTGCTATAGCAAAAGAAAACAGATGATTGCAGCTCTTAATGTAAAAGATACAGGAAGTACAAAATAACAGGGTGGTAATTGCAGACTTTCTAACACGTGCCATTAGCACAAGCTGACAAATATAAATATTTCCATGAGACTGAAAAATGCCATCCGTTTGCAGAGAATAATTACTTGCATGATATTTTTGACACTTTGAGTTAATGATTCACAAGATAATTATTTTCCTTTGAATCTAGATTTGATCACAGCCTCACTGAGCATAATTAGCTTCTCGCTTAATTGTGATGCTTGCAACAAAATAGTTCCTAGCTTGGTATTTTACACAGGAAAACTTATACAGTACATTATCTTTACTCAAAACCTGAAAATTCAACTTGAACGGCTGTTGAAGGGTTTTTCACACAAAACAAGTTATTCCCTAACTCCAGTGATCAGTAGAACGGGGGACTTTTATGAATGGAGTAGTGGTCAGGCATTGTGCGCACTATTCCATTTATTTGTTTGGGAATGCTGGAGAAAATTCCCCCGTTCTTGAGATCAAGATGCAACTGCTCAGACCCCCACTGATATGCATGTTATTTCCTTTCCTATGGATAGGGTATAACTTTTTTCATGTGAAAACCCCTTTAACCCAAGTACCCTACACCCTGCAAGTCACCTCTTCATTTTTTTTGACAAATGAGGTAAATATCATGGATTTCCCAAAATATTTACAGACATTTATTGTGTACCTCTTAAAGAGTCCACGTCCCTATATTATGCTTCACAAAGACCCAATGTTAAGTAAGACTGGCAGGAAAAGACATCAGTGACATCAGTAAGGGAGCTGCATTTTTTTTTTTTTTACTTGTGGACAATACCTTTAATACAGACCTCTTCCTCAGACTCTAAAATTCAATCAAGCCCAATTCCCATTTTTCCTGCAGTTAGTTGTTTTGTTATGCATAAAGACCATGGCTGAAATGAACTCCTCCTCTTGCTTCCTGTCCAACAATGACTATGATCAGCAGATAACATTGAAGTATACTCATGACTACCCTGTATTGTTCAGTTATTACAGAAAACACTTTACATAGTCACTCAAAACATCAGTGTCCGCTGAACAAAAAGGAGAGAACTAGAGGATCAAGTGTATTGGCGCATACACAGTGCACGCCTTAAACCATAGATGTCAAACTCAGGCCCGTGGGCCAAATCTCACCTGCAGTATAATTATATTTGGCCCACGAGAAAATACCAAATATCTACTAGAGTTGGCTCGCCAGTAGACAGCACATGCACCGATAATACTACAAATCTCAGAATGCTCTGCTGGTGCATTGATGCGTCAATCAGAACCCACAAGTGCCGCCTCCTCTGTGGACATCCAATAGCGACCTCATGCTGCCATGGCATCGGGCCATCCCTCCCAAAAATGGCCAAATGAAGGGTGGAAAACAGAAGAGAGAAGTAGAATATCTGCTCACAAATGTAAAGGACAGACATGTTTGTCTTTTGTTCGAAGCAAACGTAGCTAAAACCAAAGAATATAACAGAAAATAACACTATGAAACAAAACACCATGACAAGTACAAAGACTTGGACATAGTGTAAAATTCCCATAAAGTAGAGGAGATGAAAAGAAGTTTGGTTTCATAACAGACTATGTTCACAAAAGCCATATCACAAAGTGAAGCTGCTGTAAAGAATAGTTTTATTGTAGCAGCAGAGATTGCAAAATCAGCCCGGCCCCTTAATGAGGGAGTGTTCGTCAAAAAGTTAAAGATCAAAGTTTGTGACATAGTGTGCCCAGATAAAAGGCAAGCTTTTTCAATGTGAGCCTTTGCAGAAACACAGCAGCTAATCGTGCATGTGATCTTGCCACAAATCTACATGAACAGCTAATGGAAAAGGGAAAAGATTTCATTGCATTCCTCCTTGGTGTGGATGAGAGCAGCAACACATTTGATACTACCCAGCTGTCAGTCTTCATCCGTGGTGTGACCTCAAATCTGTGCGATATGGAGGGACTTTTGGGATTAAAATCAATGCATGGCACATCCATAGCAAAAGAAATCTTTGAAGAGGTTTCCAAATGTTTAACTCAAATGAAGCTACCTTGGCAACTTGTAAGCTAACTTGTGGCAGACAGATGGTGCACCCATGATGTGCGGTCAAAAGAGTGGATTGGTGGCCAGGATTCAGGAGAACATGCGGGGAGAGAATTGTGCAGGTCAGCTGTTTACCACTGTATCATACATCAGGAATTGTTGTGTGGCAAAGTCCTGAAGGTGGAGCACCATAACACGAGTAGTTAACTTTATAAGAGCTAAAGGTTTGAATCACCACCAGTTCTAGTCTTTTCTGGAGGATTGTTGTTCACAATACACAGACATGCCGTATCACACAGAGGTGAGATGGTTAAGTAGAAATTTGTCAGTTTCTAGAGAGCAAAGGGAAAGACACAGCAGAGCTCCAGGATAAAAAGTCTTTGTCTGAGCTGGCTTTTCTCTGTGATATCTCGATGTCTTGAACCTGCAGCTTTAGTGGTGGGGCCGTGTCATCACAGACATGTGCACTGCAGTAAGGGCTTTTAAAATTAGATTGTGTCTGTGGGAGACTCGGATGCTGCAAGGAAATCTGGACCATTTTCATTGCTGTCAAACCATAAAAATACAGATCTCTACCACTGTGCTCCCAAATGCACAGTTTGCTGAATTTACCCGGCGATTTGCTGAGTTTGATGCTCAGAAATGTAGGTTTAAACTGCTTAGTAATCTGTTTGCAATTGATGTGGAAAGTGCACCAACTAACCTCTACATGGAGCTGACTGAACTCCATTGTAATAACATGCTGAAGTCAACCTATGATGCTGTGGGTGCTGCACAATTTCCACTTTACATCCATGACACAATTCTCCAGCTCCATACCCAAGGTGCTCAAATGCTCTCTATGTTCGGCAGCTCATATCTGTGCAAGCAACTATTGTCCTTGATGAACGTGAACAAAACATCACAGAGAGTTGTCTCATTGATGAACACCTTCACTCAATCCTGAGCTCAGACCCTGATCCCAAACATTGATGAACTAGTATCCAAGAAGATATGTCAGGCATCTGGCTTGGACCTGTGTGCATCAGAGTAGATCAGAGTGTAGCAAACTGAACTTGAATGAATTCTTTATGCACTTTTCCTTGCTACTCCACGGCATGTACTTGAATGGTTGGATTTTCATTGAAAGAACTTATTATTATAATCAGCCAGTGACAAAGGGTTACCACTGGAATTTAACTCAGAAGGCTACAAATAGAGAAAGAGGCATACAATTTTTTTTATTTTATTTAAGAATTGAATGCCACAGATGTGTCTTCTGTTTGACATTTGATTTAACATGTTTTTATAGTATTAAGCCTGGCTTGTTCCAGATTCAAGTTTGTTTTGAAATGAAAAAGTTCATCGTTATATCTGATAAGAAGGAAAAACTTCCTCGATTGTAGACATTTTTTCAATAAATATCAAGGTTGGCCCGCAACTTTGTTCAAAATTTTCATTCATTTGCCTTAAAGGGGTTTTCCGGGCAAACAAATATTTTTTTTTTTTAAAAAAGGTATTTTAGTGCTATTAATGGGTTAATAAGTGCCTCCACATACCTTTAGCAGTGTTTTGAGTGATTCCTCGGTTTCTCTGGGAGCTCCTGGCATCCTCTGCATTTGTTTACAGGTAGCTTCCTGTTCTTTTATCCATCAACTACCATGATGCATTGCTCTTCACTCAAATCCCCCTTTCACTCACTCCCCCTCTCTGGTTCCCTAGCTAGCCTGCGGACTACTAGCCCTACCAAACTAACTCAACCCACCCCATCATACTTACCTGTCTTCCTGTCCGGATCTTCTGGGCACAGGAGATCACTTCCTTCTGTCCTTCTCCTCTTCACGTCTGCCAGCGCCTGTGCAATAGAGCAGGAGTGCCGGTATGCCCTTTCCATGAAGGAAGTGACGTTTCGTGCAAGAAGATCTGGACATGAAGAAAGGTAAGTATGATGGGGAGGGGGGTGGGGGTTGTAGTATTGGTGATGTTCTGTTTCCGGAAATGGAAAATCAGAAAATGTGCCTGTGATATGGGTAAATATACATTTTTGATAAAGTTAAGTTAGAAGTTAGGCAGGGGGAGGGTGTTTAGTTTAGAGCTAAGCTATCATTTTATCCCAGACAACCCCTTTAAGCTGAGGCATATTTACAGTCATATGAAAAAGTTTGGGCACCCCTATTAATCTTAATCATTTTTAGTTCTAAATATTTGGGTGTTTGCAACAGCCATTTCAATTTGATATATCTAATAACTGATGGACACAGTAATATTTCAGGATTGAAATGAGGTTTATTGTACTAACAGAAAATGTGCAATATGCATTAAACCAAAATTTGACCGCTGCAAAAGTATGGGCACCTCAACAGAAAAGTGACATTAATATTTAGTAGATCCTCCTTTTGCAAAAATAACAGCCTCTAGTCGCTTCCTGTAGCTTTTAATCAGTTCCTGGATCCTGGATGAAGGTATTTTTGACCATTCCTCTTTACAAAACAATTCCAGTTCAGTTAAGTTTGATGGTCGCCGAGCATGGACAGCCCGCTTCAAATTATCCCACAGATGTTCAATGATATTCAGGTCTGGGGACTGGGATGGCCATTCCAGAACATTGTAATTGTTCCTCTGCATGAATGCCTGAGTAGATTTGGAGCTGTGTTTTGGATCATTGTCTTGCTGAAATATCCATCCCCGGTGTAACTTCAAATTCGTCACTGATTCTTGTACATTATTCTCAAGAATCTGCTGATACTGAGTTGAATCCATGCGACCCTCAACTTTAACAACATTCCCGGTGCCGGCATTGGCCACAATGCCCCAAAGCATGATGGAACCTCCACCAAATTTTACAGTGGGTAGCAAGTGTTTTTCTTGGAATGCTGTGTTTTTTTGATGCCATGCATAACGCCTTTTTGTATGACCAAACAACTCAATCTTTGTTTCATCAGTCCACAGGACCTTCTTCCAAAATGAAGCTGGCTTGTCCAAATGTGCTTTTGCATACCTCAGGCGACTCTGTTTGTGGTGTGCTTTCAGAAACGGCTTCTTTCGCATCACTCTCCCATACAGCTTCTCCTTGTGCAAAGTGTGCTGTATTGTTGACCGATGCACAGTGACACCATCTGCAGCAAGATGATGCTGCAGCTCTTTGGAGGTGGTCTGTGGATTGTCCTTGACTGTTCTCACCATTCTTCTTCTCTGCCTTTCTGATATTTTTCTTGGCCTGCCACTTCTGAGCTTAACAAGAACTGTCCCTGTGGTCTTCCATTTCCTTACTATGTTCCTCACAGTGGAAACTGACAGGTTAAATCTCTGAGACAACTTTTTGTATCCTTCCCCTGAACAACTATGTTGAACAATCTTTGTTTTCAGATCATTTGAGAGTTGTTTTGAGGAGCCCATGATGCCACTCTTCAGAGGAGATTCAAATAAGAGAACAACTTGCAATTGGCCACCTTAAATACCTTTTCTCATGATTGGATACACCTGGCTATGAAGTTCAAAGCTCAGCGAGGTTCCAAAACCAATTTTGTGCTTCAGTAAGTCAGTAAAAAGTAGTTAGGAGTATTCAAATCAATAAAATGATAAGGGTACCCAAATTTTTGCACCGGTCAAATTTTGGTTTAATGCATATTGCACATTTTCTGTTAGTACAATAAACCTCATTTCAATCCTGAAATATTACTGTGTCCATCAGTTATTAGATATATCAAATTGAAATGGCTGTTGCAAACACCCAAATATTTAGAACTAAAAATGATTAAGATTAATAGCGGTGCCCAAACTTTTTCATATGACTGTAACTTTCAGCACTGTGTTACAAAGCACTCTACAGCAATAAACATCATAGTGTTGGTACGTATGCCACTTTCTAGATTTGGAGAAAAACAACTATGAGGTCTTATGCAAATGAGGCAATTGGTGCACTGGTTGTATTGTTTCCACTCAGGACCACTGATCTTGCTGCTGATATAGGATGGGTGATATCATAGAAGTGGGAGGATTACCTGTCACTGCACGGGGTGACATAGGCAGGGGATGGTAGAGGTTTTAGGGGCAAGAGCAATGCGCCAGAGCTGAAGGTCTACCCCCAGTGCACCAACTGCCTAATTTGCATTATACTTCAATGTTATTTTTCTTAAAAATTAACAGAAGTGACATACATGACAAAAACTATGTTTTTTATCACTATAATTTGCTCTGTAACATGGTGGTGACTAGAGATTGGTAATGAACCGGATTCATCCTGAATATCTCAAATGAACTAAAATGGCTGCTGGTAAATTATTATACTCTGGGGTCTCCATAATAGCCCGGGTAGGTAACAAAAATTAAAAAAAAAAAAAATTATACTCCCCTTCTGTTACTTCTTCTGGGCCTCCTTGTGGTGTCCAGTGTTCTGTGTCTTCCTTCTTTTGATGTCTGGCACTCTGATGTCATGCGTCTGGGGTCACCGCTGACCAATCAAAGGCCTCAGTGGTGACCCCGGGCACATGACGTCAGACAAGAGTGCCAGACACCGCGAAAAGGAGGAGACAGAGTTCTGGACCCAATGAGGAGGCCCAGAGGATGTAGCGGTAGGTGAGTACTAATGTTTTTTTATTTTTGACACCTTCCCTGGGCCTCCAGCTATTATACTCTGGGGTCCAAAAGACAGGACAAAACAAATTTTCTAGGGTTCGCCTCTCTTTAGTGGTGACAGTAGAACATGCTTGGGGGAGGTGATATTCTCCCTTTAAGAAAAGTACTGTGGCAGTGTCTAATTCCAGCCATAGCAATTTTACTGTAATGATTAGGTATTATTAACAATTGTGCATAATAACATATTATGCAGCTCTCTGTAGTAGTGGCTGTTGCATGTTCTAATCTTAATCTTTATCTACATATGAAATACACTTTATCAAACTGATAACCTACTGCAGCATGATATGTTATCACAGGAAACAATTGATATGTAGTCACTGAAAACAACAAAGACATTGAAAGCTGAGTTGAAGTTCTGTGTCATAGTGTAGTTTTTATTAATGAAAATTACAGATTTTTAACAGAAGCTTCTAAGGGGGAGCTGAGAAGAGGGTGTTTTGGGGGATTTTTTAGAGCACATTCTCTTTGCTGCTAAGCCATACCTCCTTTTGGAGTTCCACACAGTGCTTCCTGTCCCTCACATTAATGTTCCCCTTATATAAATTATATTAGTATTCTCCACTAATGTCGCCTTATGGCTCCCATATTATTATCCCCTTAATGTTTTCTGATGCCCCCCTTATACATTTATATTCTCCACTTCTCCACAAATAAAGACACACTAAAAATTATACTCACCTACCTTTGATCCCCAAACACACACAGCTTCAACCATGGAGCCAGGACCACTATTAGGACATGAACATCCCAGCCCCGGGATTCAAACGTCTTCTCTGTGTTCCCAGTGCCTTGAGGCAGGACAGGAAGCATGCTTCTTTACCCAGGGATCAGGTCCATTTTGGGGCATCTCTTCCACCCAATTCTGCAACACAGCTGTATTTTTATTTGGAGGGAGCATCATCTCTGTACTGTGTTCTGTGTGTGTGTCTATGCACCACACAGTACACAAATTATTTTTAACTGCTATAGGACATTTGATGACATTAAAGCAATTTCTGTGACACAATACAGTCTTCCGCTCAGGGTGCATCAGTGTCAGCGCAAACTATCCCTTGACATTTGAATGAAATGAAACGCTATGGCAGAAGACCCAGGAGGACCCCACTGCTGACACAGAGACGTAAAAAAGCTAGACTGCAGTTTGAAAAAATGTTTCTGAATAAGCCAAAATCCTTCTGGGAAAAAGTCTTGTGAACAGATGAGACCAAGATAGAGTTTTTTGGTAAAGCACATTCTACTGTTTACCAAAACTGGAACTACAAAGAAAAGAACACCATACCAACAGTCAAATATTCTGGAGGTTGTAGCCAGGGAATTATCTTAACCTCTTCATATCAGTGGAATAAAGCACCATGTCATAGCTTAATGTATCTCCTAGGCTAAGGCCCCACTTAGCGAAACGCAGAAAAAAACAAGTTGCAGAAAAAAAATGCAGCGGTGATGTTTTTCTGCAGTGTTTATCTTTGCATTTTCACATATTTTTCCAATGCGGACTTTCTGCCCTTATACCTATTTGGAAAACGCCAGTGTTTTTGAAAATGCAGCTTTTCCACTGCAGATTTCTTTTCTGCAATGTGTGGATGAGATTAGCCAGTTTTCGCAACGTGGAGCCCCAGCCTTAGGCAGAAATCATATGCGGTTTTTAATGCAACTTTTTGATGTAGTTTTTGAGATAAAGCTAGAAATGATCTAGTGGGAAGTATAAGTCCTTACTTTATATTATATCTATGATTCTACTCCTGGATTTGGCTCAAAAACCACCAAAACTTGCCAAAAAGCTGTATATGTAATTGTAACCTTATATTATTATCCGTTTTGTCATGTCAGTGTATATACACTATGTGATCGGTTCTGACATTTTGTTTTTCTTGATTTTTTTTTCCTGATAATTAGGCTTTGACAAAATTTAATCTGCAACTGACAAAAAATTCCAAAATGAGGGAAGACATTGACATTCTAAGAATTGAACGGTCTCGTTTTGACCAACTGTACAAAAGACTTGAAAAGGTAAGCAGAAAAACTAAACAAAACAAAAAGGTAGAGTCTGCAAGGACTTGCATTTTCTGAAAAGCCGCCTGTCCTCCAGAAATTGTTAATTGACAGTTTTACAATATAATACAAAAGAAAATAGATTACGCCTGTGCCATGTAACACTTATTTTTTGTTTATTCTTCTTAGGAACTGCTTCAAACCCGAAAGGAAATTGGTACTATGATTGATGAATCATCTGCAGCTTATGATGCAAGGTACTGTACACAGCGATGTGAAGTTTTAATCTTCTAATGTTTCTTATGTATTATAGTCAAATTAAAGGGGGAAAAAATAAGTAAATATAGGCTTCTACTAATTGTAGTCTACAGTGCCTTGCGAAAGTATTTGGCCCCCTTGAACTTTTCAACCTTTTGCCACATTTCAGGCTTCAAACATAAGGATATAAAATTTTAATTTTTTTGGTGAAGAATCAACAACAAGTGGGACACAATCGTGAAGTGGAACGAAATTTATTGGATATTTTAAACTTTTGTAAAAAATAAAAAACTGAAAAGTGTGGCGTGCCAAATTATTCGGCCCCCTTAAGTTAATACTTTGTAGCGCCACCTTTTGCTGCGATTACAGCTGCAAGTCGCTTGGGGTATGTCTCTATCAGTTTTGCACATTGAGAGACTGAAATTCTTGCCCATTCTTCCTTGGAAACCAGCTCGAGCTCAGTGAGGTTGGATGGAGAGCGTTTGTGAACAGCAGTTTTCAGCTCTTTCCACAGATTCTTGATTGGATTCAGGTCTGGACTTTGACTTGGCCATTCTAACACCTGGATACGTTTATTTGTGAACCATTCCATTGTAGATTTTGCTTTATGTTTGGGATCATTGTCTTGTTGGAAGATAAATCTCCGTCCCAGTCTCAGGTCTTTTGCAGACTCCAACAGGTTTTCTTCCAGAATGGTCCTGTATTTGGCTCCATCCATCTTTCCATCAATTTTAACCATCTTCTCTGTCCCTGCTGAAGAAAAGCAGGCCCAAACCATGACGCTGCCACCACCATGTTTGACAATGGGGATGGTGTGTTCAGGGTGATGAGCTGTGTTGCTTTTACGCCAAACATATCGTTTTGCATTGTGGCCAAAAAGTTCGATTTTGGTTTCATCTGACCAGAGCACCTTCTTCCACATGTTTGGTGTGTCTCCCAGGTGGCTTGTGGCAAACTTTAAATGAGACTTTTTATGGATATCTTTGATAAATGGCTTTCTTCTTGCCACTCTTCCATAAAGGCCAGATTTGTGCAGTGTACGACTGATTGTTGTCCTATGGGCAGACTCTCCCACCTCAGCTGTAGATCTCTGCAGTTCATCCAGAGTGATCATGGGCCTCTTGGCTGGATCTCTGATCAGTCTTCTCCTTGTTTGAGATGAAAGTTTAGAGGGACGGCCGGGTCTTGGTAGATTTGCAGTGGTCTGATACTCCTTCCATTTCAATATGATCGCTTGCACAGTGCTCCTTGGGATGTTTAAAGTTTGGGAAATCTTTTTGTATCCAAATCCGGCTTTAAACTTCTCACAACAGTATCACGGACCTGCCTGGTGTGTTCCTTGGTCTTCATGATGCTCTCTGCACTTTAAACAGAACCCTGAGACTATCACAGAGCAGGTGCATTTATACGGAGACTTGATTACACACAGGTGGATTGTATTTATCATCATCAGTCATTTAGGACAACATTGGATCATTCAGAGATCCTCACTGAACTTCTGGAGTGAGTTTGCTGCACTGAAAGTAAAGGGGCCGAATAATATTGCACGCCCCACTTTTCAGTTTTTTATTTTTTACAAAAGTTTAAAATAACCAATAAATGTCGTTCCACTTAACAATTGTGTCCCACTTGTTGTTGATTCTTCACCAAAAAATTAAAATTTTATATCTTTATGTTTGAAGCCTGAAATGTGGCAAAAGGTTGAAAAGTTCAAGGGGACCGAATACTTTCACAAGGCACTGTATGTTATAACATCACTGCTCTATGAAGGGTTTAGAGACACTGGAATTCCCATAAACCAATTGTAAGGGATTATTTAGTGGGTCAGTTATCAGGCACACTGCAGAGGGCACACAAGAAAATGGCAATCCACACAGCAAGATTATGGTACAACAGCCCACAATCAGTCTTATTTTGCAGCCTGCCATGAAAGCAATAAACAAAACCAAGCAAAATAAAATTCTGTGCCTCTCACTACACATACAGGTATCCTATGTAACCAAGTACAGGCCTAATGTCTGACACCAAAAACAAATCGAGTCTGTACAACCTGATTTGCAGCAGTTCAGTGCTCTCACAAGCTCAAGTCACCTACCCAGAGGTGAACCCACTCTGAGATGCAGACTTTCTAACGTGTCCAAACATCTGATGTCTAATTGAATTAGACAGCCCAAGACAAGGGCTGTCAGAATGGAGTGGGACCCACTTCAGCAACTCAGACCCTTTTCCAAGTTTTAACCAAAAACCTACTGCGGTTAAATATGCTGAACAAATTCCCTGTTGTCTCTGAATCTTGGTGATATATAAACTCCTTCCATAACTTTGCCACATTGTCTTTTGCACAATGTGTATTAAAAAAAAAAATCAGACTCCTCAACAGGTTCCCAGGAAGCTAATATATCCATGCCTGATTCATTTTGACAAAGGTGATTCTTTTTCCAGCTAGCTGTGGACAGTTTCATCCTTCTAGGTGTTACAACACCACCGGCAGTGCTGAACACCCTCTCAGTGGCCTCTTCAAAGGACTTGAGAAGCCAACATGCTTCCCTCATGATCGACCAATGGCGTATCTCGAAATAACACATTGTCCCTGTGGTCTTCTACATGCAGTAATCATTCACCACCTTCTGCTGCTCACACAAATGCTACTGCATGTCTAAGGTGGAGTTCGATTGAGTTGGAACGTCACAGATATGGCGCGTGCAAAGGAAGAAATTTTTGTCGCTGCAAATCAAGCAGGGTGTTTTTTGCAACATAAAAATGGCTGAAATGTGCAGAGACTTTTCTGGCCATGAGGAGCATCTTTTTTAAGCCACTATACAGGTTAATAAATCAGCGAACCACCAGATTAAGGATATGCGCCATACAGAGACAATGACAGGATACAGCAATGCAGCTCCTCTGCTGTGTGACTCCTCTGATTCCGTCTCAAGAGGAAAACTGCTCTGACTAGGAGAAATAGATTTCTCATCAGGTTCCATATGACTATCACGGATCTTTGTCAGTCAAGAAATGAAGGAGACACAGTTGACTGTCTAGAAAGATCCTGCAGTAAATTATGTGTTATAGAGGTGGAGGAAGAACACACAGAAGCCCGAGTCAAGAACCCATCATTCATGGATGCAATATCCTCCCATGACTGAGATGAGCGAGCTAAATAATCAAAACTTTATCAACATTCTCAGGATGTACAACAATCCTGTGGCTACTGGTGGTGTCATCAAAACCAGAAGTAGTGTTGCTGTTGCCACCCACATTCTTATTGTTAGTACGTGCACAAGTGTTTACCCCTCTCACTCCTTTTGCCTGTCCCCTGCTCTGTTTTTTGCAGTCATTTATTTATTGCACACTGGTTAATTATAAGATAAGATAATCCTTTAATAGTCCCACCATGGGGAAATTCAGTGTGTTACAGCAGCATAGATAATACAAATACAAAAAAGCTCCAAGGTAGAGACATTACAGTGACAGTAGGTACAGATAAAAAGGTAAAGATAAATAAATAAATAAAAAATAGTGAAAATAGCGATTGGCAACAATTCTGATATTATGTGAGTCTTTTTTTATTTTTTTTTTCCAGCTTTAAATAACAGGCTGCAAGTCTGTATATATGAGCAGAAAATAAAAACGCTTAAAAAAAAACTATTTTTTAAGATTAACACACTTGGGTGCATTGAGTGAGCAAAGCAGAAAAACCCTTAAATAACAGTTTTTTTTTTTTTTAATTAGTGTAGGCTGTTAGACTGTAATTGCTTAACTCTGACTAAATTATATTATTCTTAACTAGTGATAAGTAGTGTTGAGCAAACCCGTTGAAGTCCAGGTTCGACGAGTTCAGCCGAACTTTGCCCAAAAGTTCAGTTCAGGTACCCGAACTTTACTCGAACCCAAACCCCATTGAAATCAATGGGAACCTGAACTTGGTGACCCAAAAATGGCTGTAAAATGGGAATACTAATTGGTAGAGGGCTGCAAAATGGGGGTAATAACAGGGCAAGTGCCCTGCAAAAAATGGGGTAGTGAAAGTACTTAAAATAATAACATAAAATAAAAGATAAAATAAAGAAAGAAAGAAATTAACAAAAAATTAAAAACAAATAAAATAAAATAATAATTTTGAAACAGTTGGTAGCAGTCCAGGGGAGGAGGAGGTGGAGGTGGATGTGGCGGTGGAAGAGGAGGTAGCCAACTCTTTAACCACTCTCTCAAGTGCTGGCACATTCAAGTCCTGTGGGATCCCTGCCTGGTTCATCTTAATAAACGTAAGTATGTCTACGTTGGCTGTGGATAGGCGGATCCTCTTGTCGGTGATGACACCCCCTGTGGTGCTGAACACACATTCTGATAGGACACTTGCCGCAGGGCACGCCAGCACCTCCAAGGCATAGAGGACAAGCTCTGGCGGCATGTTCAATTTATCAACCCAGAAATTGAGACGTGTCGACAGATACTTATCCACCATGTGAGTCAAAGTCTGCCTCCTGGTACTATGGACCGTATCCGATGGTGGTGGATGTAGCTGGGAATTGAACATGGTGTTCCACATTGTGGCCATGTTGACCCTCCCTTCTGAGATGGTGCTGGTGCCCCTGCTGTGCTGGCAACTTCCTCCTCCTCCTCCTTGGCCTCGTGCTGCCACTGAGCCCTCAATGTCACATGGGAACCAGTAGTGCCTCCGTGAGAGTGCACTTGTATTCTCTAATTTTTCTATCATGCTCCAGTGGTGGAATCAAGGATGTTATGTTATATATCCTTATAGCAGGTATCCAGCAGGGTGGCCACCTAGTAATCGGCACTGGTGACTATGCAGGCAACTCAGCGGTTGTTTCGCAGGCACTGGATCATGTAGTGGCTCATGTGAGGCAGGCTGCCCAGAGGCAAAGACAAGCTGTCCTCGGTGGGGGGTGTCTCCTCCTCTGCATCCCCCAGCAATGCTCCAGTGACACCCTTGAGCTGCGCTGGGTGCCACCCTGCTGTGAGGAAAACTCCTCCTCCTCCTCCTCCAAAACTGTCCCCTGGCTGGACAGCAACCCACCCTGCGAGCCATGTGTGGACTGGCCTGACACCTGTGCAAATGGGCATTTCTCTTCCTCCTCTGCTTCCTCCTGTGCCACCATTACATCCTCCGTCATGGCCTGAAGTGTTTTTTTCTAGCAGGCAAAGGACATATTGGTGGCATATTGGAAGCACTGCAGCACAGCACAAATGTCCCTCATGGAGGCCCACTAATTTGTGGTGAAGTGCTGTTGGTCAGCACTTCTACTCAACTGAGCATTTTGTAGCTGGAACTCAACTATTGCCTGCTGTTGCTCACACACCCTTTCCAGCATATGTAAAGTGGAATTCCACCTGGTTGGTACATAACATGCGAGGCGGTGGGTGGGAAGGCCAAAGTTTCTCTGCAGTGCAGATAGGCGAGCAGCAGCAGGGTGTGTGTTTGTATACGCATACCGTCTTCTAGTGCAGCGAAAATAACTGCGTGTGCATACGCATACCATCTTCTAGCACAGTGAACATACTGTAACTGCAAGTGTGTAAAAATGAAAAAAGCAGCAAATAAGGGACAGGGACATGGCCGTGGTGCTGCTGGTGGTGGTTATGGAGCTGGTAGTGCAGGGAGATGATGATCTGTGCTTGCTACACCTTCCTCTGGTGCAAGCAGGCACCAGGGTTTGCAGCATATCCTTGTAGGCCACAATAGCGCTGTCAGAATGGAGAGGCCAGACGAAGTTGAGGCATGGGTAAATTACAACGCAAACAGTGCATCAAGTTCCATCAGATTGTCTTCCACCCGCTCCACTTCTACTGAAAGTGCAGAGCCTTTCATCTCACGCCCCTTCAAAACAGCAAGGCCGTCTCAGCCACAAGTCATGGAGCAGTCACTAATTCTCTATGATGACTCTCATAGCTGGGATTCCGTTTGCCATCCACCTGCCCCAGTTGCAGACATAGAGTTCCCAGATGCCCAACAACTTGTGTTGGAGGATGAGGATGTGGACAGCGGACCATCGCAGGACTTCGACTATGAGGATGAAAACCAAGTGCCAACTACTGCAGCTTTCTGCAGTGTGGAGACAAGGAGGGCAGCAGTGATGGGTCAGTGGAAGACGATCCGAGGGGTGATGACAAGGTCCTAGACACAAAATGGATTGAAGGAAGTGATAGTTCGGAGGAAGAGGGGGTAGCCACGCAGCCCCAGGTAGCCAGAAGAAGACGGATAAGGGTGCAAAGGCGCAGCGGTCAGCCCATAGCCACGACGTCACCAGCATGGCCACAATGTGGAACACCTTGTTCAATTCTCTGCAACATTCACCACCATCGGATACAGTCCATAGTACCAGAAAGCAAACTTTGACTCACATGGTGGATGAGTATCTGTCGACTCGTCTCCTGGTACTGAGCGATGGGTCCTCCCCGTTCAGTTTCTGGGTTGGTAAATTGGACATGTCGCCAGAGCTTTCCCTCTATGCCTTGGAGGTGCTGGCCTGCCCTATGGCAAGTGTCCTTTCAGAACGTGTCTGCAGCACCGCATGGGGTGTCATCACCGACAAGAGGATCCGCCTATCCACAGCCAACGTGGACATGCTGTACTTACGTTCATTAAGATGAACCAGGCATGTATCCCAGGCTGCGCCTGAGTGAGTGGTTAAAGTGTTGGCTAAGTCCTCCTCCTCCTCCGCCTCTTCCACTTACATTACCACATCCACCTCCACCTCCTCCTCCTCCTGGACCTGTACCACCTGTTTCAAAATTATTATTTTATTTTATTTGTTTTTAATTTTTTTATCTTATTTATTTTATTATTTTACGTACTTTCCCTACCCCATTTTTTACAGGGCACTTGCCCTGTTATTACCCCCATTTTGCAACCCTCTACCCCTTACTATCCCCATTTTATAGACACTTTTGGGTCACCAAGTTCAAGTCCCCATTGATTTCAATGGGGTTCGGCCGAACTCGTCGAACCCGAACTTCGACGGGTTCGCTCAACACTATTCTTAACTTTATTCTCTAGCTCTATTTCTTGCAAGTTTATAATCTTTTCTGAACTGTGTTCCGTATGATACAGTGAGGTGAATCACAGATCGATCCCTATCTCAAAGACTAAACTACTGCTGTTTCCACCATCTAATAGATCTGTCCCTGATATCTCCATTGCAGTCTCCGGCCTTACTATAACTCCTAGGCAGCAAACCCGCTGCCTCGGGGATATGTTTGACTCAGACCTTTCCTTCCCCCCCCCCCCCATATCCAATCACTCGCACACTCATGTCATCTCCACCTCAAAAACATCTCCAGAATCCCCCCTTTCCTTACCACAGATACACTAAAGACACTTATTGTTGGCCTGATTAGATTAACCCCCAATTTCTACAGCTTCAAGCGCAAACTAAAGACACATCTTTTCAGACAGGCCTATCACAATTCCTAATGTAAACCCTTCCGTAGTTAGATTCCCTAAAATGAACCCTCCTCTGTTCACGCTCCCACATTACCTCACAGAATATGATGCCGTTTCAGACTAACTTTATATGTCCAGTCACCATCTGCACGTTAAGGGACACGGATGGTGGCGGTTCATACAGCTTTATATATGTGTAATGACAGTAACCTCTATTACAAAATTGTTTGACTATTGTATAAGCAATGCTACATCTGTTGCCGCCCCTGCTACCTCTTGTGTCACCCCCTCTACCTCATAGATTGTAAGCTCTTGTGAGCAGGGCCCTCAGTCCCAGTGTGTGAATTGACTATTTCTTTGTAATGTATTTTGTTTTGTCTGTACTTGAACCCTACAAATTGTACAGTGCTGCGGAATATGTTGGCGCTATATAAATAAAATGTATTATTATTATTATTATTATTATTATTATTATTATTATTATTATTATTATTATTATTATCTCCACCATTACTACAAATGCCTCATGATCATGCTTACAACACCTTATACTGTATAATAGTGTACATGACAACAGCACTGTAAGGTATCTACCTACTACTGTCTATTGGATGACAGGCTGTCAGCTAATGCTAAGTGGTGCTAGAATGTCAAACTGACTCACAAGACACGTGTCTCTTCTGTATTTTTAATGTGCAATACATGTGTCAGTGGCCATTTTAGTTCATCTGAGATGAAACAGCATTTGTTCAGATTTGTAACAAATAAGTTTGCCCATCTCTACTTCCCCAGCCCCACCAGCGCCACTTTTCTGGTCCCCACTAGTCTGTCTTGATTTTCCAGCAGTGTTGACATGGTGTACACCCACATGAGCACTGAAGTCAATCATTGGCATTACCTGCTGTACATGCCAGCATCACCATTGGGCCAATGAGGCTAGAGCTATACTATAATATGTAGCCATACTGCTTGTGTCACTGCCAAAGTCACCATGTATCCCTAGCCTCATTGGCTAAGAGTAGTCAAATAGGTGTATAACTCGTCACTGCAGCAATAAAATCAACAAAGAACAGTGTGGACCAGGGGGGCAGCAGCACTAATGTAGGTATGTAAGTTATTTTTAACTTTAGTTAATTTTTTCAAATCCTGGAAGACCCCTTTAACACTTAAACTATTATTACTATGACACTACATTTTGCTGTGCAAAAATTGCACATACATTTTGCTACTTACATTGTATAGTGCGTATGCAGTATTTCATAGTGTGTGGCACAAGTGTGTACAGTAGTGGTACTGTATTTTGTTTGAATTTGCAATGAGAGTGCTTAGATAAGTAAATTTGTTATTTAAGTTTTATCTAATATTTGTTGTGAAGGGATGACGCCCAGACTAAAATGCTACAGATGAAGGAGAAGGCTGAAAAGGACCTGAACCAGCACACTGCAGAGATTAAGGAGCTTCAACGTGTTATTGATCATGACCGCAGACTCAAGGAGTTTATGGGAACTAAGACTCAGGAACGATCAATCAGTGAAGAAGTGCTTGATGCCCGACGCAGGAGAGGTAATTGTAGAAACACCCAACTGGTAAATTACTGATATTCTTCAAGTAGAGAGGAGCCTATTAACTAGCAGTAAAGTATGGCACATGCAACAACATTTTAGTGACATCAGAATAGAGAGTAAGTAAAAGGCATTTTCTTGCTACCTACTGTATAAGTATTTAGAACTGAACATGAGTTTTATCAACCTTCAAAATTTTTTATGTTTTATCTTCCTAGTTAAGATTTTTGGAGTTTACATTCCATTAGACCCTAAAATTGTTTACTAGGGTTAACTAATTAAAAATTTTGAGAGCTCTGAACACAGGAAGAAAATATTCTATTAATATTGAATCTCCATTCATATCTCAAAAAAAAAAACTATGAGAAAGGAATGTATTCATGTATTCAAATGTAAAAAAATGTACTATACTTTAAGGAATATGACTCACCTTTTATTATAACTTGGGTTTCTAGCCTAATAAGTAATCTGGCATATATGGTATATGGTCTTTTTATTTCTCTGGAATCTTTTATTCTTTTCCACTTAGTGGTCATGGGAGGCAGGGTGCTAAATTTATAAAATTAAGTTTAGGTATAATATATGATGTTTAAAAATTGTTTCTGCACAATAAAGTGATTTTAGAATAAACAAGTTTTTCATCTTACATATTTTTTACAGTTTATCTTATTTTCTACAAGACCATTGTTTCTGTATACTGTATACACTTTTATTTTAAGGTGGTCATATAAGCATTGATAATTTGGCATAGCTAACCAGTAAGAAGTTGGAGCTATAACCTGTGTGTTTACAATAAGAAGAACCTACTAATTAGTTTGTTGGAAGGGTTGGGCTCAAATAAACTGGGGAATCAGCTGATCTCCATTTTAAAATAGAAGGTGAGACAATCCATTTAAAGTAGACTAAGGATTAAGAAAAGCAAGAAAAGTTGAAACTGCATACTGCTTTACAGTAATTTTGACATGTTAGGCATCTTCTTAGTCTCACCAAAAACAGTTAAAGATGGGAAAGTGCAGAATTGTGGGATGGTCATCTGCCCTCTATATCTATACCATTTATTGGTAATGTCAGAGATGTATGTGGCACGTTCCTGACATAATACAGACATAGCAAGCATCACACAATATTTTGAGAGCTACATCTCTTTAATGTGCTGAACATCCGGCCGACTTTCAGTTTTATTTACATAACCATTGTTTTACAATAACTGTAAGCACGCTGTCTTAGTCAAGTTGGTTCTTGGTAAATCTGCATGTTGAGAATAGAGGATGCTGCCCTATAGAACTGAGAGTTTTAGGATAATTATAATCATGGCAGAACTGAGAAATATTTCATTGCCATATTCACTGTAAGGACCAGTTTACATCTGCGTTCGGGTTTCCATTCGGGGGAGTCTCCACATGTTTCGTGCATAAACCCCATTATAGTCTATGGGGTCCGCGGGTTTCCCAGGTAAACGCTTTTTTATGCGCATAGGTTTCCGTTTGGGGGGTCCCCAAGTGGACTCCCCGAACTGAAAACTGAACGCAGATGTGAACTGGGCCTTAAATAACACTTTTCCAGTAAGAAATAAGTTAATCATTATAATTGAAAGTTCAGTCAACAGTGAGATGGATATGTTCACTTCTTTAGAATATCTAAATTGTATAACAACAATATCAATTGTCATTTCTTGTCAAATAGAAAGAGAAGAGCAAGAAAGGAAAAAGAGAGATCCAACAGAAGACAATATTGAGACCTATGAACAAGCTTTTCAGCAAATCCAGTCTGTAACTGGTGAAGACAATCTTGACATACTAGTCAATAGGTTCATTGAAGGTAGAGTATTATACTTTATTGTGTTTGTTTTAATCAATGCATGTCAAATAAATAAAGTATACAAGAGACTAACCTTACAGTTGGTAGCATTTTGCTAAAAATGTCATCCTTAAAAAAGTTTTCCATCTAAATTGAGTTTTAAAAAACTAATAATTCAGGTGGAGGTGTGGAATGATATTGACTGACTTCTGATAGGTTATTTTCCCCCTTTTTAGCTGTTGGCATTGTGCCAGTCGACACTCTGAATGAATAGTAATGAGTAATTTGCAACAGACTAGTTGTCTACAGCAGGGCTTATCAATAATTTTTTTTTATTCATGCTTCGCCAGGCAATCTGTTGTGATGACCGGGCCCCACCAACAAAGAAATTCTACCACAGAGTGCCAAACAAATGCCATTGTGCTGTATACATAATAGCCTCGTCAGTGGCAGCCAAATACCACAGTACTGAACACATAATACCTGTAGCAACACCAGATACCACACTGCAGGACAAAATACCTCCCCCAGCAGTGCCAAATACCATTTTACAACATAAAATACCTTCTAGAAGAGTCAAACACCACAGTACAGCACAGCATCTTACCCTGGCAGTATCAGACAAATACCATCGTGCAGAACAAAATACCTACACAGAAGCACCAAACACCAGAGTACAGCATCCCTGGTAGCATTATTGCCCCCCAACCATCTGTTCGCTTAACAACAGGTATACCCTCCCCCTTTCTACCTGTAGCCCATTGGCAGCATACTCCCCAAATAAAACCTTCCAAGCTTGCAGCAAATCATTCCCCAAATTAATAAAAGCCCACTAAGTACATTACACACAGAAATATTTGGACACATATAATATTCATGATTTGGGCTCTGCATGCCACCACATTGGATTTGAAATGAAACAACTGTGATGGAATTGAAGTGTATACTTTTAGGGGTTGAACAAAAATATCCTGTGAAAAGTTAAGGAATTGCAGGAATTTTTCTACAAAGCCTCCTCATTTCAGGGGCTCAAAAGTAATTGGACAAATTAACATTATCATTAGAGATGAGCGAATCGAAGCTGCAGAAGTGGAATTCGATCCGAATTTCAGGAAATATTCGATTTGAATTGAATCCGAATTTGCTCACGCTTCGTGGTAACGATTCGCATTTAGTTCAAAATAGAGCAGCTACATGGGGCAAGGAACTCTGGGAACGCAGGATCACCCACAATGTCATGCGTCCAGCCAATCAGCAGCCATCCCTGTGATGTCACATCCCTTTAACCCCTTCGCGAGCACACACGTCATGTTTGACCTCTGCATCCAAGGTGTTAAATCCCCCCTATCAGTTATGGAGCAGGGTGTTAGCTGTAACTCCCTGCTCCATAACCGATCCGAGGTTTTAACAACTTGGATGCCGCGGTCAAACATGACCGTGGCATCCAAGGGGTTCCGCCATTTTGCCGCCCATCCTCCCACCCCGACTCTCTGAAGCCAATAAATAGCTGTTTTTGGTAGCCGCGATTTAATTCGGATCGAATAGAATCATATCGCGAAATTCGTCGAAGTTGCCGAATCGAATTTTTTAATACTTCACTCATCTCTAATTATCATATATATATTTTTTTTAAATACTGTTTATTAAAGGTTAAACATATAATACATGATATGAGAGGTTAGTTTACATTCTACACAAAATCTGAGTAAAGAGTCAATAAACATAACAGAATATAACCCAATTTACCGCTACCTGGTAAAATTGAAAAAAACAAAATGAGTCACTCACTACAAGATAGGTTGTCGACCCTGTAGTAGCTCCAATGAGTACCACGCTGTATCACTGTATATTTTAAAAGAGTCATCTATTGAACTTCTAAGATGCAAGGGTCTCTGGTTTATAAATGGACCCCACGATTGGAAAAATTGCTTTGTCAGCTTTTCTTTGTTTAGTATTGTATTCAACCAATCCATACAAAACAAGTGTTCTGCTTTCGCAAAAACCAGGGTGAAAGGATCCAGAGTTGGGTTTTCACAATGCTGGAGAATACTCTTCCGTGTAGCACAAGCCCATATAACCATTGTAAATCTAACAGAGATAGAGAAACATCCCTTATTTGCCTTGTATTAACAACTTGTAGATAATCCTTTGTAGGCAATGACTGCCTGAAGTCTGGAAACCATGGATATCACCAAATGCTGGGTTTTCTCCTTTGTGATGCTTTTCCAGGCCTTTACTGCGACTGTCGTCAGTAGTTGCTTGTTTGTGGGTCTTTCTACCTTAAGTTTTGTCTTAAGCAAGTGAAAGGCATGCTGGATCGGGTTGTGATATGGTGATTGACTCAGCCATTTCAGAATATTCCATTACTTTGCCTTAAAAAACTCCTGGGTTGCTTTTATTTCTGGACCTAACTGCATATATATGGGAAACCACTGCCTGATGTGATGGATTCAAAATGCTCCCAAAATCTCAAATCTATATAATATCTCCTACATGTCAGAAAATGGGATATACCAGATATGTGGTCTTACAGTTAAAAAACTGATTGAGCACATGTTTGGTCCTGCCTGTTTGTGTCTCTCGATATAAAATTACTGAAATAACAATGTCCGAAAGCTGTGTTGGTATTTTGTACCTAAAATCCACAAATCTATGGAGACCCAACTCGACGCCAACCAATAGTTTCAGGGGTGGGAGGAGTAACTGAACCCTTTTTCCCAATATTGGTTATTACATCCACTATTGGATGATATTCCTTCATATTTGAAGGATACCAGTGCTTTTCTGATAGTATTGAGAGAGTTAGACTGGTAGATTAGATTTTCATCCTGCATCAATAGATGTATAGAAACTATACACATGGATACCACATGATTTGGGGATACAGTCTATCAGTGAAATACTAACTAAAAGTGAGAGGAGTCCTGATTTTGTGAGTTTTGTTTCTGCTTACACACAACGCCATCCATTTTGGAAGTAAGTCAGCAGCCTCAGCAGGCCTCAGGAAAAGGACCCATGATGTCACAGGTAGTGACATTCAGGCCAATGAGCAGCTTCAGCACAACGTTGGAAGACGCCGCCGGAGCAGATGAACGGGGAGGTGTGGGAGGACACCAGAGGAATGGGGACAGGTGAGTATGCATTTTTTTATTTTTTTCACTGCCCCAAACTTATTTAAACTTTAAAAGGGTTGTCCATTTTTGCCTGGGCAACCCCTTTAAGATATGTGAACCCCAAATCTTAAGTGCCATGATGTCATGACATTCAGCGTGCCAATGTCACCGCTGAGGCCAAATCACAGGACTCAGCAGTGACCCCGGGCACATAATGACAAAGAAGCGCACCACATGCCACGAAGAGGAAAAGACAGAGCGCAGTTTGCCAGGAGAAGGCCCAAAAGAGGTAATAGAAGGTGAGTATAAACGTTTTTTATTTTTGTCACCTCCCCTGGGCCTCCAGGTTTTATACTCTGGGGTCTAAAATGATTAGCACAGAGAGCCCAGATCACTGCCAATGCATAACACCGGAAGAATGAGGACTGCAAATTACCAGTGAGGTGCTGAACATTCATGCTAACAGTCCCAACTTTACCAGGACAAACTTGGCTACCAAAGTGATGAGTTTTATTTATACCCAGGGCTAGGTGTCAGTACCCAGCCCAGTACCCAAATAGCATTATAGTGAGTCTCTTCCCTTACTAAACTTGCTGTTGTCTGTCCGTAACCCCCTGTGTCCTAAAATTTCCCCTTTCTGCCCTCTGACCCATCTGTAGCTGCTGTATTCTCCAAATGATATACACACGTGGACAAAATTGTTGGTACCCCTCGTTTAATGAAAGAAAAACCCACAATGGTCACAGAAATAACTTGAATCTGACAAAAGTAATAATATATAAAAATTCTATGAAAATGAACAAATGAAAGTCAGATGTTGCTTTTCAAACATGCTTCAACAGAATTTTGCAAAAAAAGAAAACTCATGAAACAGGCCTGGACAGAAATGATGGTTCCCTTAAATTAATATGTTGTTGCACAACCTTTTGAGGCAATCACTGTAATCAAACAATTCCTGTAACTGTCAATGAGACTTCTGTACCTCTCAACAGGTATTTTGGCCCACTCCTCAAGAGCAAACTGCTCCAGTTGTGTCGGGTTTGAAGGGTGCCTTTTCCAGACAGCATGTTTCAGCTCCTTCCAAAGATGTTCAATAGGATTTAGGTCAGGGCTCATAGAAGGCCACTTCAGAATACTCCAATGTTTTCCTCTTAGCCATTCTTGGATGTTTTTAACTGTGTGTTTTGGGTCATTATCCTGTTGCAAGATCCATGACCTGCGACTGAGACCAAGCTTTCTGACACTGGGCAGCACATTTCTCTCTAGAATCCCTTGATAGTCTTGATATTTCATTGTACCCTGCACAGATTCAAGACACCCTGTGCCAGATGCAGCAAAGCAGCTCCAGAACATAACAGAGCCTCCTACATGTTTCACAGTAGGGACAGTGATCTTTTCAAGATATGCTTCATTTTTCCGTCTGTGAACATAGAGCTGATGTGCCTTGCCAAAAAGTTAGATTTTTTTTTTTGTCTCATCTGTCCATAGGACATTCTCCCAGAAGCTTTGTGGCTTGTCAATATGTAGTTTGGCAAATTCCAGTCTGTCAGATTCAAGTTATTTCTGTGACCATTGTGGGTTTTTCTTTCATTAAACGAGGGGTACCAACAATTTTGTCTACGTGTGTATAGTGCTTCTGTAATAACTGGTATGTGTGTAACCATAAGATAAGCAGTGAGTTTTAATCCTGTTAATTTGCTTAAGTTTATAAGGCTGGGTTCACATCTAAGCTCATTACCCATTCGGGGATTCCGTCCCTCATTCCGCTTGAAAAATACAGAGAGAAAAGTCCTGTAAGCAGGACTTTTCTCTCCGCATTTTGGGGCGGAAACCCTGCGGACCCCATTATAGTCTATGGGGTCTGCGGGTTTCTGCGTGTAACCACTTTCTAAGTGGATTGGATTTCCTTTTTTCGGGTCCCCAAGCGAACCCAAAGACAGGTGTGAACCTAGCGTAAGACAGTCCACTGTTTATTTCTTCTGGCCTGGGACATGTATTACTTCAACCTTGTTACACAGCTGTCAGTGAGTATGTATATCTGTAGTTGTAAGGAGGAATCATTACCACAACTGTGCAGTATAAAAGCATAAAATGATAAAACTCAACAAACCCCATTAAAAGTCAATGGGATATGCTGAGTAAGGGCATGTTCACATGGCTGCATTTGGATGTGTTTGCATGTGTCGATTTGCATCTATCACTATTCACTGCAACGTTAAAAACAAGACAGAAGCTTTCTTCCATCTTGTTTGTTATTGTTTTATACAAAAATTAAAGTTCTTGCAGAAAGAGCGGACATGATGTTCTATATGAATCCCAGCCCTTGCTAGATTTAAAGGGACTTTTCAAAAAATATCTGCAAATACATCCACAGCAGTGCTAAGTACTCACTGTTCTCTTGTGCAGTCTTTGCTTGTCTTTATTTTACTTGCTGCTCCTTGTTTCACTGTTTTTTATATGCATAGAATATGTGGACAATTTAATTTCCCATGATTCATCTGTTTGCTCTCGCTCTCTCTGTTTGCTGCCTAAAGGGGGGGGGGGGGGTTGGGGTTAGCTTGCAAATGAAACATCACATCAGCATGTGACCTCAGAGTGTGGGAGTGATTTATTACCTGTGATTTCATTGCAGGAGAAAGTGCAGAAGGGAGGGGTAAACAGAGAGTGAGAGAAGGCAGATGAATCATGGGAAATGTAGTTTGTCCTCATATTCACTGCATGTAAATAACAATGATACAAGGAGCAACAAGTAAAATAAAGTCAAGCAAGGGAACAGTAAGCTTTTAGCACTGCTGTGGATGTATTTGCAGATACATTTTGGAAGCTGGATAACCCCTTTAATCAATTGTGATGTTGTATTTTTTCTTTGAGAGATCCACCCCTATAATAAACCATTTCTCTGAAAAAATTTGTGTGGTCAGCTTAAAGAGGTTTCACTTTATACATGTAGACATCAGCTATACATACAAATATATAGACATAAATCACACACTAAAACTCACCTTTTGTGCAGATGAAATACAGTCTTTTATGCCATGCCGTGAAGAATACAGTCATTAAACACGAGAACACGACAAAACTTCTCTTCTTCAGCCTAGCAATGCAGGCTATCTCCCCCATCTTCCTTCTCCTCTCTTTCATCCCAACTGGATCATAGTAAACCTCCTTTTTACCTATTATGTCTCAAAAATTAGGGTAGGACATTCAAAAGATATATATGAAAACCAATCAAGAATAACCTACATGCACATTATTATAAATACACAATAGTAATGAATTCATAATTTATTTCATAGTAAACTAAACATGATAAAAACACATAAAAACAAAATGGCGGTAGAGAACAAATTTGGGGGTAGAGGTTGCACAAATACCAGGGCAATTAAATAAACAAATAAACAGCACAATAGTAATATTAGTTGGTCCAGTTCATATATAATAAATAATATATAAATATAGTCAAATTTCATATATCTATATACCACAATACAGTCAATGAGTGATCTATGCAAACAATTTATAGTATTATGAGATGATGGTTACATGATTAGGTTGTTATAGTACATATATTTGACTAAATTTATATATGATTTATTAAATATGAACTGGACCAGCTAATATTGCTATTGTGCTGTAATTTAATTGTCACAGTGGCTATGAAGTCTACCCACTTTCCTTTTGGGCTCGTGCTCTGCTGTGGAGGCCTGCATTGTACCTGATGGTGGTGTAGTGCTTTCCCCAGGGAACGTCCTAGTTGTGGTCAGCCTACCTGAGCCTAATGGGAGTTGGAGTGCCCATCTTGGTTTTACATAAATAAGACTCAGGAGACAAGAGTTATGCAGGAATAGGATAACTTACAACTTTGAGTGGAGTGCAACACAGCAGAACAGCATCCCATTTTGGAGGTAGAATATTTTCAACATTTACCACTGTGAGTTGGGACTGAACTGACAGTTGGTATACCCATTGGCAGTCTGAACTTACCTTGCTAATACTGTCTTTACTCTTCTGCTTACCATACTCTCTTTCAATAAAAATCTCAAAGAGTCTCTACCAGATCCTTCTATGGAGTGTAGAGTAACAGTGTGTTCAGTCTGTCCTGTGGCACAGACAGGGTCATTTTTCTGAGGCCAGTATAACACTTGCACTCAGTTAGTGGTCTGGCACATAATCCACTGTCCGATCACCCAAATCCAGAAAACTGGCATGAGTTATAATAAATCTGTCGGACTGAGGCGCAGACAAGTTACGGATCGGGGATTGAGGTGCAAATTTGGCGCAAGAAAGAGCCTTGTTCCTAATGTGCGTCTCAATACCATCTCTCTATGCCAGAAAACTGACAAATATGTCCAATTATGTATAGTTTTTTAGTTGAATCTCTCCTTTTGGAAATATTAACCTACTTTTTGGAAGGGGGGCTGTATAAAGCATGCGTGTTGCATACATATAATACAATACAGCTGTCACCATACTCTTTGCTGCAAAGATGTGACTTACTGTTTCTTGGTCTCAAGTTAGGCTTCATAGTAACATAACTTTATAAACTGTGTTTGCTAAGTGTGTTACGAGTTGCTAAAATGTAGACCGAAAACAAGGTTAAAATATGTTTACTTGTCTTTATAATTTAAAGTGGCAGATTCCTCTTCTTGGGTTCACATGCCCCAGGCTGAATGTAATGTTTTTCTCTCTCTTTTAAAGGTAGCCTAGGAAAAAAGCAAGCTGTCTTACAAGATTTAGATTATCACACTTTAGGGAAAAATATACTTTTACAAATAAAGTGTTGTACAGTACTGACCTCCTTTGTACTCAGCAGAATGCATAGAGGACAAGCTGAGAAACATAAACACAAATGTTACATTCTGTATTATGAACTTTTATTTCTTGGAAAAAAATAATTAGATATTTTAGAAAAATAATATTTTGGGTGTGTCAGAGATTTTCCCACAAATTACATTTATTACCTAACCAACCAATTATTAGATGAGGTTATTGAATCCTTAGCTCCTTCTCACTGTACAATTGTACTCATTGCATGACATTATTTGGCTGTCTCCATTCAATCTCATAGACTGTCACTCACAGTGGATATGCGGGGACTTGAGACCTCTTTCAACTGACTGGTGGGGGTCAAGTGATCAGACTTATATGAACTATCTGGTGAATAGGTCATTAATGTAATTTGAGGGGAAACTCCCTTAGAAGCATCCATTAACTTTATATAGCATTGCATATCATTCAACCAACAGCTCAACACTCCCATGATATGCATGTTCATTTAAGCCTTACATGTTATTTCAGTAGAGTAGGGGGCTCACAGTAATCACCTGACAGCCTTCATAATAAAAGCTAGGTCACTTGTCACACAACCAAAGATCGCACTCTCATTACAATAGATTGCACCATAATGAAAGTAAATGGGGTTGCATTGCAACTCATATGTTATTGTGACTGCAGCACTACTATTGCAAAAAATCCAGCAGAATTTCTTGTGACTGTAGTATTATGGTCGTGGAAAGCCTCAGGTGTTCCAGACAAACTTGATGTGAAGCCCTAGCCTAAGGCCAGGACTACACTGAACTTTTTGTAGTGCACTGATTTATTTTAACTATTGATTGATAACTGCAGCCCAGAAGATTGTATGCATCTCAATGCATTCATTAGTAATGCTGCTGTAGCTTGAAGCATACCTTCAATTAAAAACAACTTTTCATGAATGAATAGTACAGGTGAATATAAGAAACTTTGTAATATATCAAGTCTATGGAGAGGGGAGAGGAAGGAAAAGGCTGGGAATATACAAATAACTGCAGCTTCTACACTCTCCTATACTGTCAGTGAAGTCTTCTAGTGCTTAAAGCTAAGAGACGACCAAGGCAAAAAAGTCAAATACATCAATTAACAACCACCTGCTCCTCTCCCCTCTCCTTAGAGTTCTATGTGTGAGATGAATACAGAGACAAAATCTATTTAACACTTTCAGGACCAAGGGTTATTTATACCCCAATGCTCAGGCCAAATTTAACACTTTTGGTATGCACTGCTTTACACACCAATGACTTTTTAATGGCTTTGCCATTATTTTACTATGGGTTTTTTTTTTCAGGAGAAATAAGTAGCCTTATTTGTTAAATAAATGGAATACTTTTTCAGTAGAAGTAGAAAAATGGAGTAAAACGTTAAAAAAAATGTTTCTTTTATCTAAAACAGAATTGTTTTTATATATACTATTGCACATAAACATGTTCAATTATGCTTTTTTATTTCTTCTGATTACAGGGAATACACATTTATATAGTTGTTTTTTTTAATTATATATGGTTTTATATTCAGTATGGCTTATTTTATGGATCCGTATTCCCTTTGTAAATTAAAGGGGTTGTCCAGGCAAAAATGGATAACCCTTTTAACTTTTAAATCAGCCGGGGACATTGAAAAAAATAAAAAAAAATGCATACTCACCTGTCCCCGATGCTGCAGAGTCCTCCTGTCGCGTCTCGGTGGCGGCCTCTCCCAGGTCTGTGCCGGAGTTCTGCTGAAGCCGCTGATTGGCCTCAGTGGTGACGTGACCGCTGAGGCCAATCAGTGGCCTCAGCAGGCCTAAGGAAGAGGATTTGTGATGTGACTGCTGAGGCCAATCAGCAAATGGCATGCTGAGGCCACTGATTGACCGCTGAGGCCAATCAGCGGCTTCAGCAGAACTCCAGAGGAGACCCGGGAGAAACTGTCGCTGGAACGGTCCAGGAGGACACCGGGGAGCATCGGGGACAGGTAAGTATCCATTTTTTTTATTTTTTCAATGCCCCTGGCTGATTTAAAAGTTAAAAGGATTGTCTATTTTTGCCTGGACAACCCCTTTAACCCTTTAGTTTAGCAGAATAGAGGGCTGGCTTTTTTTATCACTAGCTAGGCTCCCTGCTAACAGAGGAGACCTAGGGGGAGGGGGGTGAAGAAGGTGAAGGGAGGGGCTGGCAGGGGGAACAGCAATGTGATTCATGAGATACTTTCACATCACTGTGATCACCTTAAAGAGATTCGTTTTTCTGATCAAAGTAAGAAAGAACTAAAAGTTTCTTTTATCAAAGATGAACTCCCTATGATCCTTGCACTCCTAAATAGAGGAGTTCTTATCACAGCTGTTTGACTTTAATTGACTGCTGCATGGGGTGTCAGCTGGAACAAAAATATCCAGATTAGTGACGTCTAGGGGTTAAACAAACAGTCTCATTGCAGATGTGGAGGAGATCAGCCTAATAAATAGAGAATAAACTGATTTATGTAATAAGATATATTACAATGCTTCTTATATTCACCTGTACTATTAATTTATGAAAAATGGTTTTATAACTTGAGGTATGCTTTAACAGTTAAAATAGCACTACTAAAAGTCACAGTGTAGCCCTGGCCTAAAGGTGTTGCCTAAGGTGGAAATGCTAGTTTAGATTTCACATGGCAGCACCAGGACCAGTACTGATATACAATTTTCTATACAATCCAGATGATAATGTTATTTAGTCTTTAGTCCCTTCCCATATTTATACACTTGTGTCTAAATGTATCTAGGAAATTGTCCAAGGCTTCTGTGTTCCACTCAATTGAGTTTTGCTGAATAGACATTATCCCATTTTAAAAGTTGTATGGGCATATATGCCTACCAGTCGATCTGTCTCATGATGCTTATCTAACAGGTTTGTATAGTACATTTTAATATGTGTAGAATGTACATTTTGATACGTGTATAATATAATACTTTTATTATAATAATTGTATAATAATTTTAATATGTGTGTAATATACATTTTGATATGTGTATGTGTAATATATGTAGAGTTCTGAATTTTGATACGGCAAGTAAGCATAAGCTGTAGGAAAATAAGTATATTTTACTTCATGCAAAGGAAATCAACCTTCACATATGGCATATTCTCATCTGTGACTTTTGGCTAATCATTCAATTAATACATAATGTGATTAAAAATATCCTTATTCTTAGACTGAAGAAATATTGCTTTCTTGAGTAACTCATCTCAGAAAATCCCTCTAAGCATTATCATGTCATCTCTGCATATAGAGGAAAACATCATCGTCCATAAATTTTTAATGCCACCTGTCAATTAGGTTTTCCTCTCTTTAGACATTAGTGTTGTGTAACATACAGTGACCGCCATTTAATTTCCTGACAAATGAATACAAAGGAGTCAAACACATATTGCTGCTGACCTGACAATTTGATCAAGTGAAAAAAAAAAAAAAATTTTCATCCTGTCATGTAGCGTGATGGTTCTCCTAGTTTAACAGCAATTTGCTACTGTGCAGAACCATTGGAAATGTAACAAATGTGTAAAGACATTGCTGAATGCAGTGTATTTTGCTTCTATTAGGTGTGGTTGCCCGGTATATAATATTATCTATTTGATTTATTGCAGTGGAAGATCGCAACTTTGCCTTATTTAATTATGTTAATGAGCAGAACAATGAAATTGAGAGGCTGACAGAACATATAACAGAGGTGAGAGTATGTAATACACTAATGTTTTGCATTCTTAGGCCAAAAAACGCTGCAAAAAAGACCACGGCGGGAACACATTGCATTTTTTAACACAGCTTTTTTTTCAAAGAAAGTTCACAGAGTTTTCCTCTGCGGACTTTCTGCTCCTATTATACCAATACGGAAACTGTCACCGTTTCCGTAGGTATAATTGACATGCTGCATGAGTGTTTTTGAAAACAAAGCTTTTCAGCTGCGGATTTTTTTCTGTAATGTGTGGATGAGATCAGCCAGAATCCCATCCACTTTGCAGGCCTTTAAGGGTTATTCCTATTTCGTCAAACTGCTGCCAAGTTAGGAATTACTGCTTCCTGTCCCAACCCCTTCAGCCAACAGGAATTGGCAGTGCTGCTCTATGATGTTCCCATAACTCCCACAGAGTAGAAAGAGAGCTACTGAAAAAGTGTAGCAGAGCTAAGAATATGCTTCACAGCAACAGATGACTACACTATTTAAGTAGCTCATATTCTCCTCAGGGAGTTGTAAATTTAGCTTAATATGGATTTCTATGAACCTTGAGGCTAATGCCCCATGTTGCGGAAACGTAGCTTTTTTTGTTGCAGATTTTGTTGCGGTTTTTTGAGCCAAAGACAAGAATGGCTACAAAAGGAATGGGAAATATATAGGAAGTTCTTATACCTCTCCCTTCTGCTCAATCCATTCCTGGCTTTGGTTCAAAAAAACGCAACAAAATCTCCAACAAAAAAAGCTGCGTTTCCGCAATGTGAGGCCTTAGGCTAAAGCCCCACGTTGCGGAAACGCAGCTTTTTTTGTTGCAGATTTTGTTGCGGTTTTTTAATTGTCGACTTTAAATGGTCCCTCAGTCTAGTTCAGGGAAGAATACTGATTTGACAGTTGTCCAAAAGGCAAGGAGGGTAAGCCACAAAAGGTCTTTGCTAAAAAAAAGCTAGGTGTTCACAGATTGTTGTATCCAAACATATTAGGGTGGGTTCACACTTGGGCCGAAAATTTTCAATATTAGAAAGCAGTTATTAATAATATGGATGTTGCACAAGTATTCACATATTCTGTTATATAGAATATTTGGGAATTAGTGAGGAATATATTGGGGATAAAGGGATTGCTATCTTTATCTCCATGGTTTAGAGGGCAATGGGTTCATTTTCAGTATTAGTAATTTGGATGTCAGGTGGGCGGCCCTAACTTTTTACTCCAGCCCTTCTGACAGTAAAGAGTCTATTTAGCATATTGGGTACTGACAAAGCTTATAAAAAGAGGAGCCACGGGGGAAAACGTCAAGTGACTCTGTGTATTACAAGTTGTTTTTATTTTTGCATGTTTTTAAATTTGTTTTATATCCGGGAAAATATAAACAAAAGAGGAGGGAAAACCTGTCTGTTTTTTTCAGTTTTCATTTTTTTTTTTTTTTTTTTTATGTAATAGCAAAAAGTGCTACTAAAAAATTTTTAAATAGTTTTTCCTCTCCGTTACAGTAATTTTTATTTTGTATTGTGTTGTTGGGGTAGATCTAGAACCTGTAATAAGGGCATATTATTGGCGTATTATTTTATTTATTTATTTATTTATTACTTTTCTTTCATTTTATTTATTTATTTATTTTTTTACATTGCGTCCCCATAAGGTCATAATAGACCTTTGGGGACATCTGATCATAATTTTTTTGTTGGGAGGTTGATTTCCTCTGATTTAGCCCCAGTTGCAGGAGGAATACAGCCTCCTGCCCATAACTACAGAGCTGATATGGGTCCTCTAGGACCCAGCAGCTCTAACAGACTCTGATCCTGGTGGATCACGTGACCGCTGGGTCAGAGGGGAGCTGCATCATGGTGGCACCCATAGCTGTGTATACAGCGCTCATTGAATATTTTTTCTTCTCTCTCCTGAAGGACCTGTGTGTGTACTTGTAGATCATAGATTAAATAACAGCATGCAATGTCAATCAGCTGCTCCTAAGGGCAGCAGGATATTGTCCAGTATTAAAAGGACTCATGGGACAGGGATGTAATATTACCACTTTACAAATCTTTGATGTGGCCCTATCTGGAATATGCAGTTCAGTTCTAGGCACCATTTCATAGAAGGGTTAACCTAGATTTGGAAAAGTTACAAAGGAGAGCCACAAAACTAATACAGGGCACGAAGGACCTCAGCTAGCAGGAGAGATAAAAAAAAAAAAAAAAAATTGTTTAGTCTTGAGAAGAGGCCTTTAAGGGGTGATATGATAAACCTTTATAAATATATAATTGGCCTGTAAAAAAATTATGGGGAGAAAGTGATCTACTGTATATAAATTCCCCTTAAAATATCAGGGGGCACTCCCTTCGTCTGGTGAAAAAAAGGTTTACTCTTCAGAGGTGACAGGACTTTTTCACTGTAAGGACTGTGAATCTGTGGAATGGAATAGCCTACCCTATGAGCTGTTTAGAGCAACAACAGCTGACAGGTGCTTTCTTACTGCTAAATAACATTGATGCTTATGTCACTGCACAGAATTCTTGTTTCCCTTACCCTTTAACTTCAGCCATATCCTTTTCCCATGCATTTGTTGAACTTGATTGACTTTAAATTTAGTGTGCTATTACACAGCAGCTTTTTACTTACTACCCCATTCTACAACAATGATTTTTTTTAGGTAGCCTTTTTTTTTTATTTTTATATACTGTATTTTATTATTTTATTTATTCTAAGTATTCTTCTAATTTACGGATATTCTGCATTCTAAAAACTTTAGATGTTAGCATGTTGCTAATACATATTCTCTGTTTTATTCTAATTCATGTATTTGATGTAAGAATATCCAAGATGCCATACCACAGACATTACTCTACATGATTGTGTCTATGAACGAATCCAACTTCACCAGGATGTAGCTTTGAGCAAGTCCCTTGGTTTAGATGTACAGGAATCTAAAGAGTGTCTATATTTTACAGATCAAAAGAGAAATTGAAGAATTCAAAGCTCAGGGAATACGACTTGAGCAGGAGCATCGGTCAATTCTTAAGACTATTGAAGGCAAACAAGAGGTGGCTGTGAAACAAGCAGATGACTACCAACAGCAACTGAAAGGAGTCATGAAAATTTTAGATCAGCTGAAGTCAGGTACACATTGTGTTTGTGCAGCGCTCTACAAACATGCATGACCAAGCTCATGTGGCTCTTGTAATCAGATAACATATTGCTAAGAAGCATTGAAATTAAATAGTATAAATGCAAATAATGAAAAAAAAAAATGCTTTCTACTACCTAATTAAAGAGGACCTTTCACCTCCTCTAACAAGTCTAGCTCTTTACATCATTTAATAGCCACCCCTCCACTGTTTCTGGTACAGTTGAAGTTTTTCACTAGCCCCCACTGTTCCTGAGCAATCAATGCTGTTAGTTTTGGTCCCTGATATTCTATTTAGTCTCTGTACTGTCAGAAGGGCAGTGCCAGGCTAATATCTCATTAGGGAGAGATAGGACATTGTCTTATTAGTCCATGCATGCCATGCTAATAATTCTGGGTAAGAAATATGCAAATAAGACCTCATTGGTGGAAAAGAGGAACTTGCTGATAGTGCCACCTTTAGGAAGGTAACTCCCTATTGATTAATGCATGGTTTTCAAAGAAACTGAGGAAACAAAGAAAGAACCCTGCTCTGCACTGAGAGACAAAAACCTCGAAACAGCTGCCTGCAATTCTCTTCCTTTTGGAGATGCCATTCTGGGTTGGCCATTATTTTCAGATAATGCCTTAGGTTTCTTTGAAAACCATGCATTAATCTATAGGGAGCTACCTTCCAAAACATGGCGCTAGGAGCAAGTTCCTCTTTTCTAGCAATGAAGTCTTGTTTGCATATTCGTTACAGTAATCGGATACAAAAGGTCTCAAAATCATGAAACATATCACAGAAAAACAGGACCAAACTAAAACATAACTTTTACTAAAATTAAATAAAATGTACATTGAAATCTTCAGGTCCCCTACGAGATAAAAAAAAGTAAATGCCACAGCCAAAACAAACAATCTAGTAAGTTGTTTACAGGAATACGATATCCCTATACTCACATCTGATCTGTAGGTTCAATAAAGCATTATATATAAGGATAGTATTCCTGACACTGTGATACATCAAGAGCATTAACAGTTGAGCTATGAATTATTTTCCACTGTATTAAAAAAAAAAAAAAAAAATACATGTTAAGTCTCACAAAAACCTGTTAGAGTAGTTGTGACAGCAACAGGTAGACTTACGATTCCCAATGATCAGGAAAGGAACAGACATGCTAATAACATAACCTTAGTACCACATAGCAATGTAGCAAGCATACTTCTTGAATGCACCACACCCAAGTGTGTGGCATCCCTGATAATCCAAGATGGCATATTTCATGATAGTTGCTTCCTCCTGGTAGGACATGCAACATGTATCATCAAGGTGTGTTTAAGTACACTTATAAGATGACCTCCCCCATAGAAACAAGCCAATCAGGGCTGCTAACTCAAACTGTTCTGTGCAAGAGTTTTAGGCAGGTGTGGAAAAATGTTGCAAAGTAAGAAGGCTTTAAAAAATGTGTTAATAGTTTATTCTTGTCGACTAACAAAATTAAGTGAATGAAGAAAAGAGAAATCCTTGGGAGGAGTCTTGGAGGTTATGATATGCTGCCCCCCACATGGTTTCAACATTATTGAGTCTGTCTGGGATTACATAAACAAGTTGAAAGATTTGAGCAAACCTACATCCATATAAGATCTGTGGTTAGTTCTTCAAGTTGTTTGAAACAACCTTCCTGCTGAGTACCTTCAAAAACTGTGTGCAGGTGTACCTAGAAATATTGATGCAGCTTTGAACCAAAGGGTGGTCACAACAATTATTGATTTGATTTAGATTTTTCTTTTGCTCGTGATCTTAGTTTTGCTAATTAATAAAAATAATCTATTAACACACTTGAAAGCATTCTTACTTTGCAGCATTTTTTCCATACCTGCCTAAAACTTTTGCATAGTACTGTATATACCAGACAGACCTCGTCTCCAGCACTGGCGACAACCATCAGTCAAACACATGGATGGCGAACTCACCTCCCATCTGGGTCTACCCCAATATTCACCACATCAGAAGAGATGCCAGAACATCGATAGAGAATGCACGCCTGCAATAGTGATGCAGGCGCACCTCTGACATCATAATGTACTACACCATCAATAGCCAGCAGCATGCATGCTGATAGGCGGCTGCATAAAACATACAAAACACCAGCTAGAGGCTTAAGCTATGGAAGAATGAGTAGAGAATGTGGCTGCTATGAAAGAATGGCCAAACAGTATTACATCAATGCAGGGGACGTGGAAAAGGGAGCATGTAAGCACATGTGGCCAATATAAATAGATATTGAGGACATGCCAGGAAAGCACAGCTGCTACAATAGAAACCAAATTATAATAACACCATACCCGAATAGGCATGGCTATTCCTCATTAGGCTAGATTATAGTGCTGAATACAAGACTATAGTTAAGGCATAATTACCAAATAAAATAATTACTGATTCCCCAGATATCTCAGCTATACAAGTGTAAATGTCAATACATTAGAATGAATAGCAAGACTGAATTGTATACAAGAAAAAAAGATAAAACTATAAGCCCATATACTATTTGTAGACACTTAACATAACCATGGCCGGAAAATAGAAGAGCTCCTTTATGAGTTAATCTAAGTCAGGATAGTTAATCATATAATCAGTAAAAAAACAATACATATTGTATATACAGAATTAAAGGAAGAATCACTCAAAAATCTTTAGAGAAAGCAAGTGAACAATAATGCCTTATATAAGCCAAGCAGAATAAATGACCTGAATCTATAAATCACTGAATTTCTTTCCAAAGGAGTCTGTGTTCCCAATCACCTTTCCATGGAGATGGCCTAATGAGTTCAATTCCAGAGAAGGAGATAGATGTTGTACCTATTCTCAATGTAACTAAGATGTTCTATAAAACTTTGTTTCTTGCTAATGTAGTCCTTAGGACTACCACATTGACAGGTAGGTAGGTAGATAGATAGATAGATAGATAGATAGATAGAACATCTTTACTGTGACAATTAAAAAAACTAGAACAAAAAATAGGTTTGCTCCATTACAGAATCGGATAAAACACAACCACTTTGTTTGTTACACTAGTCAAATCCAATAAAAGAGGCATTTTGGAATTTTTCAGTTTTAAATTGGTAAACCAACCTAATCATGGATCCCTCATGTTCCTCTAGTACAGGGGTGTCAAACTCATTTTCACCGGGGGCCACTTCAGCCTCACGGGGTACCTTGAAGGGCCAAGATTATTTTACAGGTGTATAAAAGTAACTTCTCCTTAACAGTTAAGCTAGCTATTAGACAGCGTATAATATAAACAGGCGCCATAGCCCCTATTCATAGCGCCCCATTTTCACACACTATAATGTTCCACAGCAGTCCCTGCACACTGTATTATGACTCGCAGCTGCCCCTGCACACGGTATTATGCATGGTATTATGCTCCCTAGTGGCCCCTGCACACGGTATTATGCTCCATATTGGCCCCTGCACACGGTATGATGCTCCATATTGGCCCCTGCACACGGTATGATGCTCCACAGTGGCCACTGCACACGGTATTATGCTCCATAATGGCCCCTGCACTTGTATTATGCTCCATAGTGGCCCCTGTACTGGTATTATGCTCCACAGTGGTCCCTGCACAGGGTATTATGCCACATAGTGGCCAAACCATGAACTATTATTATACTCTGGGGTCTTTTCAGACCCCAAAGTATAATGAACGGAGTTCCAGGGGAGGTGACAAACATAAAAACCAGTATTACATACCTATCCATGACATCGGTGCACTCCTTGCAGCTTTCGGCCCTGTTTAATTGCGCACACAAGTCACGTGATCAGGCCGGCGACGCGACCTGATGACGTCACCAGAGGCCTCAAGCCTGCTCGGAGTAACATCGATCGCAGGAGAGGTAAGTAGGATATGTTTTTATGTTCCCTCACCTCCCCTGGGCCCCCAATTATTATACTCCGGGGTCACAGCGGCATCCACTTCCCTTTCTGGGTCGTGGAGGCGGCCACGAGCAGACACGGGGTAGGTAAATAAATAGGCCGTGACCTGCTGGGGATACTCCAGCAGGTCACGGCCTATTTATATATATAAAAAAGTTATACTCACCTGTGATGCCTTGATGCAGCCGCCGCCGCCTCCTCTTCTTGTCCGCGAAGTCTGTGTCTCAGCTTAGGCGGCGCGATGACGTCATTGTATCGCCGCCTGCGCTGAGATGCGACGTCTCTTAAACCAGCCCAGGACAGGCCCCGCTCAGCTCTGTTTTTTTTTGTTTTTTTTGTTTTTTTAAAGCGGCCTGTCCTGGGCTGGTTTACATTGAATAGAAAAATGCCACCCCCCAGACAGTGAGGGACAGTGTCGCCTGAGGCAATAAAGATGGCGGCCGCCCAGGGGCGCACCGCTAAGGAGGCGGCCGCCATCTTTATTGCTCTTGTATTGTGTGAGGCCGGGCCGGATAACAGAAGGCAGTGGGCCAGATTCGGCCTGCGGGCCTTGTGTTTGACACCTGTGCTCTAGTCTGGTTTACTAACAGGAAGTTGTTATCATTGTCTGCCATGTCAGCAAGCTCACATTACATTTGCCACTTATGCACCTTCCTGATCCACTTTTACTGCTCTCCTAAATACTGTTAAGGGTTCACACTTGCGGCAGCACTCTGTCCGTCGCGAATCCGACCTAAATGTTGGACATGCAGGACTTTGTGTCCTACGAAAAAAAACGGCTTCGCGGTGCAGAGGGTTTAAGCGCACACCCGTGCATTGCTTTAAAAACCCATTCAAGCAAATGGGTTTTTAAGCAAAGCGTTGCAAACCTTTCCCTATCCAGTTTTCCGACATTTAGGTCGGATTTGCAGTGGACGGAGTGCCCTAAATCAATGCTGAGCCTGCTGTAATCACAGGGCATTACTAGCCAGCAAGTTCTCTATACATACTAGCCAGCAAGTTCTCTATATAGACACAGAAATAACTTATAATTTTCTGTTTTGGGTTCGGTAAAAAATACTTATCTATCCATCTATCTTCCCATCTTCCCTTCTGTTGAAATGAATGTAGAATGCAACCTGCAAAGGAATGAAGTTGATAAAAATCACTAAATTATTTCTTGGCATCACGTCTCTCCTACTCAGGGGCGTAAATACCGGGGTAGCAGCGGTAGCGGCTGCCACAGGGCCCGGAACATTATGGGGCCCGGAGCCCTGTGGCAGCCGCTACCACAAACCCCACAAACACTGCTATCATTATATTCCGGGGTCTTTTCAGACCCCGGAGTATAATGATTGGAGGCCTAGGGGAGGTGAGGGAACATAAAAAACACTGTAACTTACCTCTCCTACGCTCTGCAGGCTTCAGGCCTGTTTGGTGACGTCCCAGCTGTCAGCCGACGTCATTATGCGTTGCGATGCCGGCCTGGATCACGCGAGATCCGGTCCAACATTGAAGATGGCCAAAGTAGCGCACGGGGGTGCATCGGAGCGAGGAAGAGGTAAGTAGCATTGTTTTTTTATGTTTGTATCCTTCCCTGGGTCTCCGATCATTACACTCTGGGGTCAGAAAAGACCCCAGAGTATAATAATCGTTCATGGGTGGTCCACTATGGGGCATAATACTGTGTGCAGGGACCACTATTGGGCATAATACTGTGTGCAGGTGCCACTATGGGGCAAGCTAGTGTGTGCAGGGGCCACTATGGGGCATAATACTGTGTGCAGAGGCCACTATGCTGCATAATACTGTGTGTAGGGGCCACTATGGAGTATAATACTGTGTACAGGGGCCACTATGGGGCATAATACTGTGTGCAGGGGCCACTATGGGGCATAATACTGTGTGTAGGGGCCACTGTGGGGCATAATACTGTGTGCAGGGGCCACTATGGGGCATAATACCATGTGCAGGGGCCACTATGGGACGTAATACTGTGTTCAGGGGCCACTATGGGGCATAATACTGTGTGCAGGGGCCACTATGCTGCATAATACTGTGTGCAGGGGCCACTATGGGGAATAATAGTGTGCGCAGGAATGCGGTTTGTGCGGGGGGAGTTGGGGGCAGCGGTTCAGGGGGGGGGGGTCCAGCCATTCCTAGTTATGCCACTGCTCCTACTGATCCTTCCCTATACATACAGATACTATATTTTTACCAGTTCCTTACAATCACCCTACTAACCCTACAGCATGCTTATCTCACTGCATGTGAATGAATCTCCACAATAAGCATAACTACATATGTCCACAGATATTTTGAATTCCTGAGGATACAATACCAGGCCAAATAATGCAACGTGCACAGGAGAATTTATTTTTTGTGTAATCACACATTACTGCTATCTAATTCTATTATCTGAATTCTAAATATCATACAAGGGCCTGGGAAACTCAGGTATACAGTATGTGGAATTGCTTTGACTGGTAATCACTTGTGACCTCTAGCGCTTCAAAGTGATAATCTGTACCTATTGTTAATTATGTAAAGAAAATCATTGCAGCTTTTCAGCCTTGCAAAATAACTCCACATACTCAACTTCACTAGATCCCAATGAGAGTGCCTTAGGAAACTGAACACTAAGATTAACTATGGTCACATTTTAGTTTATAGTTTCATTTTCATATACAGGCCTTATAAGTGACCCTTTTTAAATGAAATTTTATAAATTCTTATGTAGATATTACAGTAATATGATATTTACATGTTAGATGGATAGATACCTAAATTTATAAGCATTGTTTGGCTTTGCTTTATACCTATAAATTAAAAAGAAAATTGTCAGCAATCCAATACTCTGTCTGTGCAAATGTTCCTGCAGTTCCAAAGGAGAACATTTGAATATTATTTGTTTATAAGAGATGTCATTTGCATTCAGAAGGTAACAAAAATAGAGGAAAAAAAATCAGTGGCATGCAACAGCTATTTGACCTTTACAGGTTCTTGCTTTGAATGATAAACCACGCATTTGAAATCTGCATTCTGTTCAGTATTGTGCTGGAATTGTAGTCATACTTATCTTGATTACTAATATAGTATTATACAAAAAGAATATTGAGACCATAGTGGATCATTACGAATCTGAAGATAAGACTTTCAAAAAGTAAAGAAATTCCTGGATACAGACAAAGGGGAAAATTGTTGGCAGATGCATCTGAATTATCTGGATTCTGGGGCACTACATTTGCTCCCATGCACCAGAACTGGTGTATATTTCAAGTATAACTCACACTTATTTTCTATAATAAGTTATAGCAAGTCTGTCAGGCTAAGGTGTCCAGCTCTGGCTCATCTTGATCCCCACCCTGCTCCACCTACTTTTCTCATAAGTCGCAAGCAGGTTGGAAAATAGACAAAGAGAACTGGCAAGACGTTAATAAATTTCCCTCAAAATGTGCAATTACTGATTTACAATGAAATGATAGCCATAGTAATAGGATAGCCAAACTAAGGCCGGGGCCACACGTGGAGTAAACTCCACAGTTTGGCCGTGGTTAAAAACATAGCCTTTTACAGTTGATGCAAAGTATAGCGAATCCCATCCACACATTGCAGAAAAATATGCACAGCGGAAATGCTGTGATTTCCAAAACAGTCGTGGTTTCCCTATAGGTATAATTGAAGCAGAAAGTCCGCAGAGGAAAACTCTGCGGACTTAGTGTGAAAAGCTCTGTGGGAAAAAATCACAATGGCTTTTTTGTTGCAGCCTGCTACGTGGGGCCTTAGCCTAAAATTCCATTACTGGATTGCCCTGTCAGCTCTTCATTAGGATATCTGTAAAGCTCTGTTCACATTGTGCTCATAGGATCAGCGCCTTTATCAACAGCTTCAACTTATTCATGGCAAAAACAGCACAGCATATAGTGCTATTCTTGCTATGGATATGACGGACTCCTCTGTAAGTCAGTGGGGACTATTAGCACTCATGGTATCTGCCATATGACTGATACATGACGCTAAGATGTTTTATCTCATCTCCACTAGATGGGGCAATTGTGCATAATTAAAAAGGACCTGTCACCAAGTACAGAATACTAAATGTCATACATCATTTAATTCTTCTTTGCTCCTGATCAGTTTGGCTAACAGACGACAGGACAAATCCCATTTAAATCAATTTTAACGGATCTATTACTGTCCATTGTTACATTTTCTGATGGATGCTAACAATGGACATTAACAACAGTACTGTAAATGCCCCCTAATTCGTCATGAATCTTTGTAATATTGCAGTGTTTGTTGCTATTTTCTAATGCATGGCTTGGAGGGCTCAAAAAGTGACAATATACATATGTAACAAACTGTTTTTAACCCTTCCTATGGTCACTTTGGGAGACTCTTTAGAATCTAGAGTTGTGGCCTATAGTTTAGCCCTAAAGGTAATAACTGGAAAGTTCATCCCCTTCATACACCACATATGTTGGATTCCTTTTTACTTATGGTTTCAAAAAATAAATTCCTTGGTCACTTACAGCAAATTTAGCTGTTTGGGACAGATTTAATATTTTCTCAATACATTCACCAGATGTCTGTTGTTAGGATCCGCTGTACTGTTAGCATTCCAAATACACAGAAAACAAAACTCAGTCATCCATATTGTCAAGTTAAACAACAGGATCATTGGTGTGTAAATAGCTATAGGACAAACTGTACAATTCTGGTGATCCATTTACAGTCCAATCAGTATGGGATTATTAACAGCTTGTAAAGGAGACACATGGCTGATAAGCTTGGCTCTAAACGTAATACATTTTCACCTCTACAAATTACTTTTCTACGTGTACATTAATTTTCCCTAACTAATTTACTTCTGGAGTGATCTTGAAAGGGTCTGGATGCAATGTTGATGAAAAAGGTTGTATAAAGGTTTATTGGAACAGGGCTATAGCAAAGTGCACAAAGAGATGACAAGAACCCTCCAACATAAATATCTTTGTAAGAGCCTTTTGTGATAGAAAAAGCATTCACATGGCCAAACCTAGGATATAAAATGTAGCTCTACATCTCACATTCAATGGTCAAAATCCTATTGATATTAGAAGGTTAGCTCTGCTTAGATGCATAAGGTTTCTTCATTTAGGGCTAGGACAGATCGTTGAAAATAAAATTCTGAGACACTCCCCAGGCTCTGCTTTTGGATGGACTAGTCTACAATTCCCAAAGCATAATGTGCATTGAGTAGTCTGAGAAAATGGTTGCTATTTTACAGGAATGATTAAGAGAAAGGTTAAAAATAGTGCCCCAGATTTTTTTTTTTTTACTGTTTATAAGCATACTTGCCTTTTGATGGTGCTCCATTATGCCCCACTTGTGCCCACTAGTACTGGGACTCATTGCCAGAAGTCCTGTGCCACACATGACCACTGAGAAAAATGAGTGGCCTCAGCGGTTGCTTATAATGATCTGGTGACATATTCTTTGGTTAAAAAGTCATTTCAAGTGAGTGGGACCTAAGCTGCAGTACACTAGCACTGCCACTTCATAGTGAACAAAGTCATCTGCTTTTAGTTCTCTCTCCTGAACAGGTGATTTATGGAAGTTCTGGGCATCGAAACCCCATTGATCAAATATTGATGGACCAACCTGAGAATAGGCCATCAATGTAAAATGTGGCATTCCATACAGGGTTATCTCTTCTTCTAGGTTTTCATTTACTGGCAAGAGTGAATATAACTTATAGAAAATGTCTCTGACCCTAGACAACTAACAATTCAGGGATACAAAGTTGGGCAAAAATATTTCACTTTAAGGCCCATGCCCATACCATAACAACCATAGATTTGTACCTCCTTTATGTACCACTTTATGTCTTAAGTTTTATTGTTTAGTTTTTAACAAAAAAAATTCAATGCATTAACTATGATATTACAGAGCTACTGTTCTCCAAAATTGTTGCTTCTGTAGGAGAATATCTCCAACATATGATGTCACATAGAACAACATATGACCTTATGGCAGCTCTACAGTATGAAGCTGCAGAAGCCTCTATGTGCCACTGTATAGTGGAGGCGATCTCTGTCTTGTCTATTATTTATATAAAGAATGAATGTTTATAGTATGCAGAGACTTTGTAATAAAAAATATGCTTTCTGTGTATGCTTAGGCTGGGTTCACACCGGCGCTTGTACTACGTTTAGGAATTCCGTCCCTGAACCCATTTAAAAAATGCGGAAAGAAAAGCACTGCAAGAAACACTTTTCTCTCAGCATTTTTCGCCCTTCTCCGCATATAACCGCTTTTTTAAGCAGATTAGTTTTCCGTTCGGGGGGGTCCCCAAACGAAGCCCCCGAATGGAAACCTGAATGCAGGTGTGAGCCTAGCGTTACTCCTTGCTCAATGTACTTTCATATATTTCTAACCTCTGTAATGAAATATTGTTTATTTTTATATAATAATCTATAGTGACATCATTCTGTTCTCCATATTGTATCCATTCATGCCACTCTGATACCTGCATGCACTTGCATGAAAATAACTAAGCTGGACTTCTACTTTCTATTAAAATAATGGTGCTTATTCCATAGGAATTAATTCCTTGTTCAAGAAGATAAATTGTGACCGCTCTGTCCTGGACGAAATGTTGGGCGCTTCATCTAGTATTCGTGAAGCAAACATAATGCAGTACCTTGGCCTCATCGAGCAGAAAACTAACGAGCTTCTGGCAGCTCAGTCCTTCCTTGCCTCCAAGGTAGATGGAATAACCTCATCACCACATGTAGGAACAAGGCATGGTTAGAATGGATAATCCCCTATCAAGGACAAAATATGTTTTACAAAATGTACTCAGTTTAATACATTCCCTTGTGAGAACACAGTAGCAGCAGGCTGAGAGTGTGACCATCATACAAGGAAGCAATCTCAGTTCTCATTTCTGTAAAAATACTATGAAGTGGCTTTCTTCCATTCTTTGCCAAGGTTAAAATAAACATTGTGTTCAGTCTGCTTGGATTTAACTCATTTGGTTACATTAAGAGTTTCATTGTTATGCTTGATAGGTATACATAGATTGTTAAAACCTAGTTTATACAGCATGGACTCTCTCTCTATATATATATATATATATATATATATATATATATACGGTTTATGGACCCCCAGTGCCCCCAACCTCCCTTATTACTGCTCCAGCAAGGAAGTAAATGATAGCAACATCTGATCACTACTACTAATGGAACATATTCTTATTCATGAAGGCAGATTCAGAATCATTGTCTTATCCAAAGTATTGTTGGGTTGCAATTAATATCCCAACTGTATGATAATATAATGCATAGAAACTATAAAGGTCCTATTGAAAATTATATTTGTTGTTTTTGATAAATTTCTTCATAGTTCAATAAAAGACAATCAAGATCCGCCAAATTCTTTTTTTATTTTCCATCCTGTTTGAACAGGCATGATGTAAATCATAGTGAAGGTAATTTTTGTACATGTGGCTGTATTGCGGAGTTATCCACTCCCTTTTGGTTTTCAGCTGTGTAATATGACTCTCCAACACAACATCTTATGTTTGGGCAGGAAGTCAATGATAAAATGATTTATTATTTATTTATTTATTATGCTTACTTATATAGCGCCATCATATTCTGCAGCGCTTTACAGACATTATGGTCACTGTCCCATATAGGGCTCACAATCTATATTCCGTATCAGTATGTCTTTGGATCTTTAAAATGATGATCCTGTAAGGTGAAGGCTGTAATGGAAACAAACAAAAGTTTAATGATCACCTCTTACCCCCAAAAATGAAAGAAAATTTGATTAAAAAGTCATATATACATTCCATAACGGTACTAATAAAAACTACATCTCCCTGCAAACAAAACCTATTAGAGTTCTGGGTGTCAGAATAGAGCAAAGCATTTTTTTAAAAGGCAGCATAAAAAACTATATAAATTTGGTCTAGCTGTAATCATACTGACCCACAGAATAAAGTTAAGATGTCACTTTTACTGCACAATGAGCATCAGAAAAATGAAACCCATTAAATAATGGCATAATTGCATAGTTTTTTTTTTCCATTTTTGCCCTAAAGAATATTTTTTTTTTACTGTTATGCAGTACATTATATAGAAAGTTAAATTAGATAATACAGCTTGATTTGCAGAAAACAAGCCATCATACATTTATGTGAAAGGAAAAATAAAATTGTTATGGCTCTTGGAAGATAGGGTGGAAAATATGAAAAAAAAATGTAAAAAATTGCAATGTCTTCAAGGGATTCAATCCCCTTTAAACATCACTGTATATGTTTCACCAGTCAGACAGCTTGCTTAGTGTATTTTGCTTTAATTGCTCTTTCAGAACTATGACAAACCATATGACCCACAAGAATCGGCTCGAGTTTTCTTGGGACAGCTGGTTGACCTGCAGCCACCAGTCCTTGAGATACAACCACCTGGCACAGGGTAAGTTCTCTGCTCAAACGCATACTAAAGAATTCCAGTAGTAAGACTCCAGGCATATATATTTTATCAGGAAGTATTTACTTTTATTTTAGCAATAAGTTTTACTTTAGGTACTTATTACAGTGATTCTAATGGTGACTCTTTAGTACAATTCTTCCTAGGAAAAAGAATATCTGCAAAGCACTGTATATGTTGGCACAAGTAAGAGAAAGAAATGAATACATTATATTCCTCCTCTAAAAGAAAAAAAACACTTTCTAGTGCCACCTACTGTATACGTGACCTATATATGAAATAGGACTTTTCTCCAGTTCCAACAACTCCAAATCTTTGCATCCTTCAATAGATGCAGCTCCTCTGACACAGCTGGAATGTAGTGTCAGAGTGAAGAAATCAGGCGATACCTTTTAGAGGCTGAGTATATTTACAGCTGGAATGTGTTCTCTTGCCCCTACCATTCATGCATGCAAGATTTTTTCATTTGTTACTAAAGTAAACAAACATAACTGAAGAAAGTGTCTGGCATGCTTTTCACATTACAGTCAATGGGAATGGACATTACTCTACTACTTTTAATGTCTGTTGCTGTCATCCTGTGACAGATGACAACAACAGACTGTAAAATGGTAGTGTGAAAATAGCTTAAGAATGTGTGGGGATACACCACAACTATTAACACTCAGTTGGCAATTTACACACAAATTTTTAGCAGGAATAACCGAGGAATGGCTCAACACAGAGTTATAAGAAAAGACACTCCACAATTGTTATATTAGAGGGAATACAATTATTTGCTAAAATAGACATGTCAAGAGAGGTGACAGCTCCTCTTTAACTTTTGTATTATATGAAGAAAAGTTAAAGGTCAATTTATACATCATATTTATTACATACATTTTTCGTCTTCTATATAAAATATTGATAGTTTTAAAAAGAAGGCATGCTGAAGCAGTCACTGAATGTCTCTTTTGTATTGGTTTTAGGCAAAATAATGACGTACATGTACAACAGACTAGATCTGTCATACATTTGTTGCAAATTCAGTGGCACTGCATGGTCATGTTGCATACAAACAACACAATACATTCTACGTAGCCTTGGATCTCATTTTCCAATTGTAGCACTTACCATTTATACTTTTGTTTTATCCAATTTCCATTTTGGCTCAGAGATAACTTTCCTTCTTTATGCTGCCATTACTTTGTTTTGTGCAAAATAGATATATCTGAAAATGTCCATAAAACACTTGTGGTTTAAATTATACAGTCCTTGTAGGCTAAGACCCCACATTGCGGAAAAGCTGCTTTTTTTTGTTGTAGATTTTGCTGCAGTTTTTGAGCTAAAGCCAGATGTGGATTGAGCAGAAGGGAGAAGTATAAGTGTTCCATTTGTAATTGCCATTCCTTTTGTAGCTACTTCTAGGTTTGGCTAAAAAAAAACGCAGCAAAATCTGCAACAAAAAAGTAACGTGGGGCCTTAGTCTTAGATTTATATACTAGGTAAAATAAGCATTCCCTGAAGACAGCCATAATCTGCTACATCTTTAATGTGACATCAATGTTCCTGACTAAGCAGGAAAAGCACACTCCTCACATATTAATAGTTTTCACATTATATTATCTAAATGATAACTATTGTAATAGATGATAGATACTGTACATAGACTGATAGATGGCTAGATAGACAGAGATAGATAGATAGATAGATAGATAGATAGATAGATAGATAGAAGGATAGATAAAATGCATTTTGTGAGCAGTGAGGAAAAAGTGTTAGTGTGTGAAAGACTTATCATGTAGTATGTGAAGGGCATGCAATTATGATTTATGAAGCTTATTGCGGTGTACACATTTTATAAATAGAATTTATGTTTGAAGCATACCTCCTCTGTTTCCTTTAACACTTATTAAGACGCTCTCCTGATCCTTAACTTCAATCTGACTGCTTGTTTACATTATATCCATCTCTGTATTCAGCCTCACACATACAATTCTATAGAGAAGGGAGGGGTAGGGTGGGATTATTCTGCCAGGCTGGTTAATTGACTTATTGCTACATTTTGTGTGCTCATAGCCTCTTATCTACAACCCAGCAATTATTTGAATGTCTTTACTAATCCCTCTCCCCTCCTCATAGACTAATATTGAAAAAGCAACTCCCTGAAAAGTGGAGAAGAAAACATATTTCTTTAATAAGATATATTACAAAGTTTCACATATTTACCTGTACTATTTCTGAAAAGTTGTTTATTATTGAAAGTACGCTTTAAGCCTCACACACTTGTGGCTTGTAGCCATCTATGAAATTAATTACATTAATTTTGTACATTGGTGATTCTTTATAATGCAAGTAAAAATATAGTGACAGTAATTTGCACAAATTAAGTATTCCAAGTATTTAATGATGTTTTATATTCACATATTGGAGTTAAATACTGCTTAGTTCTTGTACAAAATCTGGCCCATGCTTCACCCATATAATAATAATGCATATAATTGCCAGTCATTTATCCAGAATATAGAAGGGTTATACAGAAAGGAAATAAAAAAAAAATGTAAAAATCCTTAGTTATTCTGAGTGTCATAGATATACATTACTCATCTATGGATAGGTCTATACCATATGTTTTACTCTATTGCTACCTTTATATTTCCTTGTTGCTTGTCTTGTCCTCTGATGGAACTTTTTGTATGACCTTTTTGCTACTACTGACTTGTTGCAGTTTCTTGTTTATTCATCTTAGTTCTCTTTTATATTTGAAGCATATATAATGTGTACTACTGTAAAGTTCATATGGGAACATTTTCCTCTCTCACTGAATGTATACAGTTTATAGCAACCACACATAGTGCAATTTTTTGCTCTAATGTAACTATCAGGCTCAGAATCACACCATTCTTTGCAAGCTATCAAGTCCCTCTGAAAGTCAGAATAGAATATTTGATATCACAGAAGAACATTTTTCAACATGTTCACAATCTCCCTGAAAAAAATATGATCATTGCCTTTTGTTATAGAAAACAACAGAAAGGTGCAAATGAAAAAGAGATCTGTGAATAGAAGTAGGCCATTGACAATAGCTGTGAGTGAGTCACTGCAACATGTATGGTCAACTTCAGAGAAAACAGATGTTTGAGTTATTATAGAGATCATAGAGACATCAATGAAGTATTTCAGAAGGCATCAGGCGTTTCAGTTTTTTAATTACCTTTTTTCACGAATCACTCATCTTGAGCCATTCTTTACACTGAACAGAATACCAGGATTTCACTGTATATATAGTTCTGATAGTATCTACAAACATTATGTTTAATAAATTAAATGTATTAGGTTTCTACAAAAGCAATACATAGAAAACCTGATTAGCATGGAATGAAATGCTAATCACTTTTATATATATATATATATATATATATATATATACATAATGACTTGGATTAATGTTTGCATTTCTTATGTTTTATAAAGAGATGAGCATGACAGTGACAGTGACTCCCCAACAGCAGATGAAGAGGAGAGACCCCTAACTCAGGCAGAACTGCGGGAAAGAATAATGAGAGGGGTAAGATATAAATGAACCTTGATACTACATGCCAATGAATGACAGTGTGATATAGTTAATAATAATAATAATAGTCCTTTAATAGTGCCACAATGGGGAAATTCAGTGTGTTACAGCAGCAAAGATAAGCAAATACAAATACAACATGAATAGGAATGTTCCAAGGTGAGAGGCATTACATTGATAGTAGACAGACAGATAGGAAGTAGCAGAGGAGGGCGGGGGGGATTTAACAGGCAGAAAGATATTTCAGTTCTCTGTGTGTATTGATCTCCGCTTAGGTTGGTGTTGGTTGTACAGCCTAACCGCGGTGGGGAGGAAAGACTTCCGATAGCACTCCTTCTCACACTTAGGGTGGAGCAGTCAGTCACTGACAGTACTGCCCAGCGCGATCATGGTCTCATGCATGGTATGGGACTTCTTCTCCCGCATGGAGCTCAACACGGACAGTATCCTTCTGTCACTCACCACCTGCACTGGGTCCAGGGGGATCCCCAGGACAGAGCCGGCCCTTCTAATCAGCTTGTCAAGTTTATTTCTGTCCCTGGTTGATATACTGCTCCCCCAGCAGGCCACTCCGACGAAGATGGCTGATGCCACTACCGAGTTGAAGAAAGTCCTAAGAAGTGCCCCCCGGATTCCAAAGGCTCTCAGCCTCCTAAGCAGGTAGAGCCTGCTGTGGCCCTTCCTGTACAGGACCTCCATGTGATCTACCCAGTCCAGCTTATTATTAAGGAGCAAACCCAGGTACTTATAGGTGTTCACAATCTCGATGCCCGTCCCCAGGATGTCCACTGGTTTAGGAGGGCATCTGCATTTACGGAAGTCCACCACCATCTCCTTGGTCTTCCCCGCGTTAATCTTCAGGTGGTTCCGCTGGCACCAGTCCACAAAATCAGTTCTCTGTACTCCCTGTCATCATAGTCTGTGATGAGACCTACTATTGCAGAGTCATCAGAATACTTCTGTAGGTAGCAGCTAGATGAGTTGCACCTAAAATCTGCAGTGTACAGTGTGAAGAGGAAAGGTGCAAGAACTGTACCCTGAGGTGTCCCCGTATTACATATCACAGTATCTGACACACAGTCTCGGGCTCTCACGTATTGAGGTCAATTTGTGAGGTAGTCTAGGATCCAGTTGGAGAGGTGGTGGTCTACTCCAGCAAGGCCCAGCTTGTCTCTCAGTAACCCAGGCTGTATGGTGTTAAAAGCACTGGAGAAATCAAAGAACATTATTCTCACCGTGTTTCCTGGTTTCTCCAGGTGTGACAGAGCCCTGTGCAGAAGGTGGATGATGGCATCATCTACCCCAATGCCCGGCCGATAAGCAAACTGGAGAGGGTCCATAGCGGGGCTCACTAGAGGGTGGAGATGTGTGAGAACCAATCTTTCTAAGATCTTCATCAAGTGGGATGTCAGTGCTACAGGTCTGTAGTCGTTGAGGTCCATAGGGTGAGGTTTCTTTGGAAGTGGTACCACACAAGAAGATTTCCATAATTCAGGAACTATTTCCTGCCTCAGGCTCATATTAAACATGTATGTAATTATACCACACAGTTGGTACCCACAAGTCTTAATTAGCCTTGCACTGATGTCATCTGGCCCTGCGGCTTTCCTCGCCTTGATCTTTTTTATCTCCTTCCTCACCTGGGCCCTTGTGAAGGTCAGACTGTGGTCAGATATAGACTGATTCCTGGATTTACTGGTCTGTTGGGGAGTAGCCGCATGGGGTGGTCATTGTGGTGGGGGGAACTGAAGGACATGCTGGGGTAGGAGGAGCTGGTGTGTGATCAAATCTGTTGAAGAATAGGTTTAGTTCATTAAGCCAATTAACATCTGCCTCAATCTGGCAGACAGACTGTTTATGACCCGAAATTGACTTAAGCCCCTCTCAGACCCCCCTTATGTCTTTCCTTTCCATTTGCTTTTTCCATTTTTTCCTTATAACTGGCTTTTCCCTGCCTGATTTGATGCTTCAGCTCCTTTTGTACTTCCCTCAGCCCCTCCTTATCTCTTGTCCTGAATGCCATCTTTTTCTCCTTAAGTAGTGTTTTTATATCAGAATTAATCCATGGTTTGTTGTTGGAAAAGCACCTCACCACTTTTGTGGGTACTGTGTTGTCCACACAAAAATTAATATAGTCCGTTATGCAGTGTGTGAGTCCTTCCATATCTTCTCCATAAGAATCCCGCAGAACTTCCCATGCGGTTGTGTCAAAACAATTCCTCAGAGCCTCATCACTCTCCTCGGACCATATCCTCACTGTGCGGGTGACAGCTGGTTCTCTATGTACAAGTGGCTTGTACACAGGTCGGAGATGCACTAGGTTGTGATCCGATCTTCCCAGTGGCGGTAGGGCTGATGAGTTATATGCCTCCCTCGCGTTGGCAAAGAACAAGTCCAGTGTTTTGTTGTCTCTTGTGTCGCAGGTTACATACTGTGTGAAACTGGGCAGTGTGGATGATGGAGAGTGTGAAGGATCCGGATTTACCAGGGACCGCACCTGGCCTTACCTGTGATCGCTTCGATTACCTCACACCCACTTTCCGTGAATGTAGGTCCGGTAGAGGATAATACGAGACGAGCCTTCTAAATTTTATATATTTATTAACCCCTAAATGGGTCGATACTAGACACTCAACACATACATAGAATACATGCAGCGGTTAACAAGCAGATACAAGTGAAAACAGCATAACACGGTACATAACAAATAAAAATGGGGATAAAAGAAAGAAAAGGATATATATTACCAACACCAGCTTGTGCAGGTATCTCTGGCTTCCAATGGGTGCCAGGGCACTTTCTTAGGGGACGACCGGCAGCAGAACACCTTAACGAGGTAAAATCGCAGAAGACCCTGGAACAAGGTGTTTGTCCATTTCTCTGAGCCCATGTGGTAGGCTCAGAGCACAGGTCTTGGGCAAAGCAGGGACACCTCTTTTAGGTCTACAACTAGGCCTCAAGCCTAACTGCTTAGGCCGCATGGCCGCCACATGTGGTCACATGTGGCCCACAGCTTGCTTCTAGGAAGCGTGCATCTCCAAATCCACCAGGCAACAGAGAGCAGTTCAGCCTGGGCGGAACCCTTTTGTCTCCCCTGGTCTCCTCCCTGAGTGAGGTCACCAGGGGGAGAAACCCCACCCCCCTCTCTACATCTCTCAGAATAAATTTTCAGTATAAGTCTATGCATGATGTTTATAGGGTCTGGCTGGTAGTATAATGGGGTTCCTGGCGAGATCCCCAATACATAGACTCCAAGTTTGACACTCCAGCTCCCTTTGGGTAAGGAGATCAGTGCCTGCACCTTTCCTGGACTTTGAACGGTGTTATGTGTATATTCTGAGCGCGCGCCTTGACCTGACGCATCTGGGGAATTTGTCAGATCGACAATAAGATGTTCCCCAGGCCAGATATCGTCATAAAACCATAATTCCTTAGAACCAATAAGGGTGCCACTGAATCTCTCAGGGATATGCGGATCGTTTGCATAAAGCATCCTGTCTAAATGAACCCCTGCTGGGTTAGTGAGGATGGCAGTCTTATGCAGATGAAGGCTTTTGATCGAATGGCTGATTGCTTCAGGGACAGGACAATAGACCTGAACTAGAGAGTAGTTTGACCACTTTCCAGGTACCAACCCTCGCTGTGCAGCAGTATAGGCCAATCTTGATACATACATGCCATACATGCCCCTAATATCATCACAGAGAGACATGGTTGAAATCACCCGACACAAGAAAGAGGGCCTGTGGGTGTCGTGACTGCAGTTGGCTCACCGTGGCTTGTAGGACCTCGCGGGCAGCATCAGCTTTCGCAGAGGGGGGGACATATGCAGCTATCACGATGACATGTGATAGTTCCCTTGGTAGATAGAAAGGTCTCATGCTCACAGCTAATAGTTCAATATCCTTACAGAAAGTTTGCTCCTTAATCACAATGTGCCTAGGATTACACCATCTATCATTCACAAATATTGCCAGCCCTCCTCCTTTCCTCTTACCGCTCTACCTTGTCCAGGCCGCTCGAAGGAGTTTAAAGCCATCCAAGGAGAGAAGAGTGTCCGGAGTAACTTCAGTGAGCCAAGTCTCTGTAAGCAGCATCATGCTGCACACCTGAAACTCCTGATGATGCCTGGTGAGCGCCGTTAGTTCGTCCATCTTGTTTGCAAGAGATCTCACATTGCCCATAATGATGGAGGGGAGAGCTGGTCAGAAACGTCTCTTTTTAATCCTCTGTAGGACTCCGGCTCTACACCCCCTCCCCCTCCTTTTACTTCTCCAGATGTCCTGGGGGATGTCTGGGCAAATGGTATACAGCCCTGCTATGTCTCTAAGCTGCAAAAGTTCCTCTGTGGAGTAGACAAAAGAATTGTCTGCAGACACAATAGTTCCCATTTGAAGTAGAACAAAACAGACAAAAAGTATCACAAAGGTCTGATTCCAAGTCTTCATGTGTTTCTTCATAGTTCAAAGTCCCTTAAGTAGAGTGATAAAACAAGACAAAGAAAGAAAAATAAGAGAATTTATATTTATATATTATATTAAATATGTTATATTTAATGTCCAAGAAGTCAAGCGGAGAAGAAAAATATAAACTAGATCTGCAATACATACTGAAATTCTTTCTTTCAAATTTCTTCAGAGTTAATATGTACAGCCACTCATCTATTTCCTCTATACATGAACAAGATGTTATCACAGCTCCATGCATGCTTCTATATTGTATTAACTGAGAAATAATATAATCTTGCTAAAGGTACAGGATGTCCCCGTCTATATAACTGAGTGATAACAGATATGGTCTCTTAACTTTCTTTTAGTGCCAATTGGCAAACAAAAAGTCCATGTGACTCCATAGTATAGAGCTGTAGGCACAAACCACTGTCAAATTAATGCGCATTTCCAAAATAACTCCATAAGCTTCTAATAGAACATGCTGCAGTTTATCAGATTCCTACAGAAGTATAGAAGTACTTTAGGGTCTTGCCAAACCTAGCAATACCCGGACACTACTGCAGGGGTCTGGGAGGAAGGACAGAGACAAGGGAGCCCTAATCTCACCCCAGCCACTGTCCCTTCCTATTGCCTCAGTTACCCTAAACGGTAAAAGGACAACCTGAAGACGAGCCCTATACTGAGTAAGTGACAACACTGAACAAAGACAGAACAAACAACACAAAGGGAGGTCAGGAAGCCAAGGGTTCGGTAACAGACGAGCAATGCAGTACGAAATCACAATCCAAGAGAATAGTCACAAGTCAAGCCAAAGGTCAGAGAAATAGCGCAGTAAATATCAAGGGCACAAAGAGAGCAGGCAAAGTCAGAGCAATAACCCGCGACCATATGAGGGCTGACAACCTGTTTATAGAAAGTCTGGGCAAGCCCCAGGCTGGATTGGTAGACAGGCTGTCAATCACACAGGCAAGACTGAGATTAACTATATGCTGTCCAGAGAGAAATGCTCAGAACACGGGTGTGGCTGTAAATCCATTACATTGTCTAGGACCATGTTCAGACTGAGCAACAAGAAACCTACACAAGGAACCAAACTGAACACGCCTCCTTCGCCGCAGCGTGCGAGCGGAGGGTGGCGCAGAGACCCAAACAGGCAGACGTTACAGTACCCCCCCTTTAAGAGGGGCCACCGGACCCTCATCAGATAAACCAGTTTTAGTAGGACCCAGTATTTTCTCTGCCTTCAATTCCAGATCTCCCTGAACAACAAGAAGTGCTGGTGGACCAGGCAAAGGTTTTTTATTCGCCTGGCCAGAAATACAGTAGATCTGTCCCCAGAGGACAGAGACATAGATAGCAACATCTTATTGTGATTTCTGGCAAATACCTGGTTGCCTGAGTGGTTCTTCTGATTACCACTCAGGCAATGAAACTTTTCTGCTGGTCTGAGAGGTCTGATCGAGCAGTCACGGATGAAATGACCGGAAGCACCACAGTACAGGCAGAGGTTGTTCCTGAGACGATGCTCTCGTCACGTCTTGGCGTCCATAACTGCCAGTTGCATGGGTTCCTCACCAGGAGTCATGGGAGAAATAACAGGTTTTTCAGGAGAGGTAGAGGGAGAGACAGAAAACTTGGAAGAAGCAGACCCTATTCTCTCTTTAACATCTGGCTCAGCATATATAGACCCCAAAGACAAAAAAAATTTTTCAAGGTCAATCCACTCCTCACCCCCAGGAGGGAGTTTAAGGGCCCAAGCCTGTGGATCCCCCTGTAGGAGGGATATAACTACTCCTACCATTTGGGCCTGGGATGCATGTGGTTTAATCCGAAAATACAGGCGACAGGACTCCTGGAAAGTCTCAAATTTTTCACGATCCCCTGAAAAACGATCCGGGAGTAACATCTTCACCTTAAAAGCGGAAGAAACAGGCGGGGATGCTGCAGCAGCCTCAGTAAGGGTCTGAACCTATTTAGCAAGCTCAGCTACCAGGCCTGCCAAACCTTCCAACAAGGCCCTGAATAGGATCCATGCTGACCCTAGGGGAAGCAATGGCAGAAGGTTATGGGCCAGTTATTCCGTTAGGGTCTTGCCAAACGTAGCAATACCCTGACACTACTGCAGGGGTCTGGGAGGAAGGACAGAGACAATTGAGCCCTAATCTCACCCCAGCCACTGTCCCTTCCTATTGCCTCAGTTACCCTAAACGGTAAAAGGACAACCTGAAGACGAGCCCTATACTGAGTAAGTGACAACACTGAACAAAGACAGAACAAACAACACAAAGGGAGGTCAGGAAGCCAAGGGTTCGGTAACAGACGAGCAATGCAGTACGAAATCACAATCCAAGAGAATAGTCACAAGGCAAGCCAAAGGTCAGAGAAATAGCGCAGTAAATATCAAGGGCACAAAGAGAGCAGGCAAAGTCAGAGCAATAACCCGCGACCATATGAGGGCTGACAACCTGTTTATAGAAAGTCTGGGCAAGCCCCAGGCTGGATTGGTAGACAGGCTGTCAATCACACAGGCAAGACTGAGATTAACTATATGCTGTCCAGAGAGAAATGCTCAGAACACGGGTGTGGCTGTAAATCCATTACATTGTCTAGGACCATGTTCAGACTGAGCAACAAGAAACCTACACAAGGAACCAAACTGAACACGCCTCCTTCGTCGCAGCGTGCGAGTGGAGGGTGGTGCAGACACCCGAATAGGCAGAGACGTTACAAGAACATTTAGTTCTATTTACCTGAGTGGGGTTGTATTGGTCAGTAATAGTGATGAGCGAACCCGAACCGCAAAGTTCGGGTCCATGCCGAACTTCGTTGGTTCGGGTACCTGAACACGAACTTCAGCTGTGAAGTTCAGGTTCTACTCATCCCTAAAGCTGGTTGATTGACTGCTGAGCCCTCAACCAGCTTTAAGCCCACAGACATCACAGACATGCCCGGTATGGGCTGTGATTGGCCAGGCAGGACATGTGACCCCTCTGTATAAAAGTCAGGTTTACAGGTCCTGTCGCCATTCCAGCTAGTTAGGCTAGGTAGGGAGAGGCTGCAGCTGGAGATAGGGACAGTCAGGGCCTTAACTAAATTTAATAATTGTCCTTTTCAGGGCAGTGCAGCTAGGTAGGGAAAGGAGCCTGATACTGTGAGGGACAATAAGAATTGCCCTTTTCAGGGCAGTGACAGTAAACTGTGTGTGTATACCTATAGACACACCAAGTCTCCTAGTGCAATAACAATAACTGCGTGTGTACCCATACTGTCTCCTAGCGCATACTTTGAATCACATGGTGGATGAATATCTCTTGACTCGTCTCCTGGTACTGAGCGATGGGTCCTCCCCATTCAATTTCTGGGTTGGTATATTGAACATGTGGCCAGAGCTTGCCCCCATGCCTTGGAAGTGCTGGCCTGCCTTACGGCAAGTGTCCTATCAGAATGTGTGTTTAGCACTACAGGGGGTGTCATCACCGACAAGAGGATCCGCCTATCCACAGCCAACGTAGACATACTTACGTTCATTAAGATGAACCAGGCAGGGATCCCACAGGACTTGGATGTGCCAGCACCTCTGTGAGTGGTTAAAGAGTTGGCTACCTCCTCCTCCTCCGCCTCTTCCACTTACACCGCCACATCCATTTCCACCGCCTCCTCCCTTGGAACGCTACCAACTGTTTCAAAATTATTTTATTTTATTTGTTTTTAAATTTTTTTTGTTAATTTCTTTCTTTATTTTATCTTTATTTTATGTTATTATTTTAATTACTTTCACTATCCCATTTTTTGCAGGGCATTTGCCCTGTTATTACTCCCATTTTGCAGGCCTCTACCCCTTACTATCCCCATTTTACAGCCATTTTTGGGTCACCAAGTTAGGGTCCCCATTGATTTCAGTGGGGTTCGGGTTTGGGTCAAGTTCGGGTACCCGAACTGAACTTTTGGGCGAGGATTGGCTGAACTCGTTGAACCCGAACTTCAACGGGTTCACTCAACACTAGTCAGTAAGGATGTGGATTTCTGAAAGCCCCAATCATATGTATGGGGCAGCTGCAGGGACTTCTGCCTGTGAATTCATCCTAATGGATTTTTGGGTGTCACTAGATTTGAGAAAGGATTCATCAGAAGAGAGTAGTGTTGAGGAACCAAATATAATTTTGTTCCTTATTTTTATTTTTATATACCGTATTTTTCTATAAGACTATAAGATACACTTTTTTTCCACCAAATTTTGGTAGGAAAATGGGAGGTGCACCTTATAGTCTGAATTTGGGTGTTTTGGCGGGGGGGGGGCGGAGGAGCGGGGTCGCAGCATCGCCCCATCTCCCCACTCCTGCAGCCGCCGGCTTCCTGCAGCGGGGCTTCCTACAGCGGCAGGAGTAGAGCAATGCTGGGCTTGGAGCAGCAGGTGTCCCGGTGGTGTGAACCCATCCCGGAATCTGCCGTGCTATTACGGGGCCTGTTGGGTCTGTAAAGATAATGGCGGCCACTCTGCTGCAGAGTGGTCGCCATAGCTACCGGGTCTCCACTGTAACGTACAGCGGAGACCCGGAGATAATGTACAGAAGCTCCCATAGACTGCAATACAGTTGTATTGAAGTCTATGGGTCTTGCAATCAAATGACTGCAGGTTCAACCCCTCCAAGAGGGAAGTAATAAAATTAGTGTTAAAAAAAAATAAAAAAAATAAATAAAAGTTCTAAATCACCCCCATTCCCTAGAACACATATAAAAGTAGAAAATTACTGTGAAACACCTGTGTCCGAAAATGCCCAGTCTACAAACTTATAAAAATATTTTTCTCGTAGGGTGAACGTCGTAGCGGGAAAAAAAAAATCATAAGTGCTGAATTTCTGTCTTTCTCATTGTTTCGTCTCTGATTTGAATAAAAAGTGATCGAGGCAATAGACTTTCCCCAAAATGGTATAACTAAAAAGTACACTTGACCCCGCAAATAAAGATGCCCTATGCATCCCTGTACAGCGGCAGGGCCACTTGTCAATGCGGCCTTGCAGCTGTTGCAAAACTACAACTCCCATATATTATTAAATATTTTACAACATTTTTTTGCTTCAAATTTTTTTTCCCTATTTTCCTCCTCTAAAACCTAGGTGCGTCTTATGGTCAGGTGCGTCTTATAGTCCAAAAAATACAGTATATGTAGATATATATATATACACAGTATATACAGGGCCCCCCCCCCCCGAACTGTTTACGGGTCCCCAGTAAAATATGCTCAACAGTGGCCCCAGATAGTATTATATGGTCGACAGTGGCCCCCATACAGCATTATATGCTCCACAGTGGCCCCCATACAGCATTATATGCTCTACATTGCTCCCCCCACACACAGTATAATATGCTCCCCACAGTGGCCCCACACAGTATAATATGCTCCACACAGTGGCCCCCACCCTGTATTATGTGCTCCCCGCAGTGGTCCCCACCCAGTATTATATGATTCCCACAGTGGCGCCCACCCAGTATTATATGCCCCCCACAGTGGGCCCCACCCAGTATTATATGCTCCCCATAGTGGGCCCCACCCAGTAGTATATTCTCCACAGTGGCCCCCACCCAGTAGTATATTCTCTACAGTGGCCCCCACCCAGTAGTATATGCTCCACAGTGGCCCCCACCTAGTAGTATATGCTCCACAGTGGCCCCCACCCAGTAGTATATGCTCTACAGTGGCCCCCACCCAGTAGTATATGCTCCACAGTGGGCTCCACCCAGTAGTATATGCACCACAGTGGGCCCCACCCAGTAGTATATGCTCCACAGTGGCCCCCACCTAGTAGTATATGCTCCACAGTGGCCCCCACCCAGTAGTATATGCTCTACAGTGGCCCCCACCCAGTAGTATATGCTCCACAGTGGGCTCCACCCAGTAGTATATGCACCACAGTGGGCCCCACCCAGTAGTATATGCTCTACAGTGGCCCCCACTCAGTAGTATATGCCCACAGTGGCCCTCACTCAGTAGTATATGCTCTACAATGGCCCCCACCCAGTAGTATATGATCCACAGTGGCCCCCACACAGTATTATAAGCTCCCAACAGCCCCCCTCCCCGCTTCGGTGCTATTATTATACTCTGGGGTCTCCTCAGACCCCAGAGTATAATAATTGGAGGCCCAGGGAAGGTGATTAAAAATAACAAACATTCATACTCAGCTTGCCTTACCTTTCCTCGGCATCCTCACTCCATCCTGCCGTCTTCAGCGTCTTCAGGCCCACTTCCAACGTCGCTGCTGAGGCCTGTGATTGGGCCTCAGTAGTCACGTGGGGGTGCACTGATGTCATTACATGGCCGCGCCCTATGTGACCGCTGGGGCCTAATCACAGGCCTCAGTCACATGACGGAAGAGCGCCGGACAGAACGCCCTGCAATCTATTGGAAAGGGGCCTGCAATATCCCACGGTCCCTTTCCAATGTATAGCGGTCAGGGAACCAGGCTTTCCCCAACCGCTATCATGGTGGTCCGGGGCCCCGGCCATCTCCAGCTGGCCACGGGCCCCGTACCCTGCCGGGTGCAGTCGCACCCCCTGCGAGCACTATCGTTATGCCACTGTTTTGTGGGGTTCACGGTAGTGGCTGCCACAGGGCTCCAGACCCCCTAATGTCGCTACCCCGGTATTTACGCCCCTGTTATATATATATATATATATATATATATATATATATATATATGAAATAATCCCATATTCCATACAATTAATTCAGTAGGTGGCTTTTTAATGATTTGCTGTGTCACAGATTTATCTGATTTGTTGTTCTGGTCATTTTGGGAACTTTGTCCTATGTTTCAATACTTTTATAAAACACATGGGAAATTGAACTGTGAGGGAAATTTTTATAGGGCACATAATTTTTATAAGCAGGCTTTAGTTGTAATGGTTCTCATATGGTCTTAAAATGCAGTGCATCTAAGAAACATATTGGTAATAAAAACGAATAGGCTCACAGCATAACACAGAGCTCATAAATGTACATATTTGAGAACTTACTTTTTATTACTTTTAGCTATTCTTTGTTTCTTTCAGATAACACTTTAGCAACAATTTGTTTTTATGTTATCAAGTTTGTAATATTAAAGGGGTTTTCTGGGCAAAAAATGTTTTTTTAAAAAAAGGTCTGTTGGTGCTATTAATGGGCATCCATATTAATCCTGGCATCTTCTGCATTTGTGTACATGATGTAGCTTCCTGCTGTCTTACCTAATGCAATGCATCATGGTACTTGTAGGCTGACTTGAAGGCAGACTCACACTACCTGTCTCTCATTATCTCCTCCCTTCCTGTCTCCCTAGTTATTCTACTACTAGCGCTTCCCAACTAACTCAATCCACCCCCTCACCCCACCCCGTCATACTTATCTATCTTCCTTCCAGACTTCCTTCTGCGAACGGCTCCTCCTCTTTTTTCACTCTGCCAGTCTGCGTGCGCAATAGTCCTGTGCAGTAGAGGTGGATTGTCAGTTGCAGCACAGCAACGGGACCATCGCACGTGCGCGCGCCAGCGGAATGAAGAAAGAGGAGGAGCTGTCCCGGAGAAGGAAGTCTGGAAGGAAGATAGATAAGTATGATGGGGTGGAGGGGAGGGGGGAATATTGGTGACATTCAGTTTCTGGAATGTTACCAATGACCGCCCCAGGGATATGGGTAAATATACATTTTTGTTATATTATGTAATTTAGAAAGTAGACGGGGGGAGGGTGTTTAGATTAGGCTGTAAATTTCATTTTGTCATCGAACACCTTTTTAAAAATGTGACAAGAGGATGGCAAAAATGTTAACACTTACTTACATGGACCATTCAGGACATATGAAAAAAAGCGCTGCGGGAAAAACTGAGGCAGCAACGCATTGTGATTTTTCCCACAGAGCTTTTCACAGGTATGTAGGTATAATTGACATGCTGTGATTTCAAAAACCGCGATGATTTTCCCGCAATGTGTGGATGGGATTCACTAGAATTTTAATTGCATTATCACAGAGTTTTCCTCTGTGGATTTTCTGCCCCTATGTGGAAAACATTAGCATTTCTGCAGGTACAGTTGACATGCAAGCGTTTTTGAAAACGCAGGTTTTCCGCTGAAGATTTTTTTTTCTGCAATGTGTGGATGGGATTAGCCAGAGCTTTGCTATCCTGAAACTATCAACAGTTGAGGAGGAATATTTAAGGCCTGTTCTCAATGTCCCATGTGCCTTCTATTAGTTAATTATTACTAAGGTTGGCTCCAGAACTCTGATCATATCTGGACCTGCTATACTGACATTGGCTTGTTTACTGGATATTCTCTTGTCTCCTGATTCTGGCATTGACTTTGACCTCTTGGATTGACCCTGACCTGGACACATTTACTCTTTTGATTCTATACACACTATTCTTACTGTGAAAAGAGCAAAACAAAAACCTTATGGTTACTATGATTAATTCTTGTTCTGATTACTGTAACTTACTAGTGATTGATTCTCCCCTTAGTATACTCTATTTTTTTTCTTGAACTATGCTATTTCCCTGGAATGTGCTAGCCTACAGAAATCAGATTTATTCCCAATATCCATCATTTCAATTGTGCCCTAAATTACACAGGGAATGGAGTGGAAAATATATGCTGATCTATCACAACCCTGTTTGGTCACTATGTAAAGAGAACTGTCCTGCTTTCTGCTCCATTCTCTATGCATCAGCTGCTGAGAACAACTGAACGGTGATGGAACCAGATGTCAGACCCTCACTAATCTGACATTTTTAGCTCCCTTTAACACAGAAGGGGGTAAAAGATACATCAGTATTAGTCTTTCCATATATCGTACTTCTCCTCATCATCATTCTCCTGTAATATCTGAAAGGCTCATGAAAAAGAGGTGATCTTACCAAGTCCTGGAAAAGTGGGCAAATCTCCCAGATCCAGTAGAATGGACTCACATTGACCATGCTCCTGTTGTGAACTAAAACAAAGAAATAAAATTGCACCCTCTTTGAATTCTCTGGATTTACATATCAGGACATAATAAAAGCATGCGATCCTTATAAGATTAATATTAGGTAAATGCAACTTCAGATGATCAAAAACACATGACAGTTTTTACTGTGTCATTATTGATTTAACAAAAACTACACCAAAATGCAGAACCAGTGTGTGAAAATTTAAATACACCCTTACTGCTTCCATAGGATTTAAGACGATAAATGCCCTTTTTTAATTGATCATCAGCAAGTGTTCCTACTTCTATAAAAAGCAGAAGTTTTGGTGGGTTGTTGGTCTGGAGCATTCAGGCATCAATAACACAATCAATATCAACGTCCTTACCACACGTGACTAATCAGTGGCTTTAGCGGTCCCAGGAAAGGACCCCTGATGTCACTCAAATACGTCACCAGTGACATCACAGGTCCATTCCTTGCGGAGAGGACTTCCGCCAGAACAAGCCCCCAGGTGCATCTGGTCCAGACAGTGGCGGGGAATACCAGACAGGTGAGTATGGCTTATTTTTTTATGTTTCACCTTCCCCAGTCTCCTGCCCCAGTTCTGTATTTCCTGGACAACACTTTTTAAGTCAATTTCCAATTTAAAGTCCATCATTCTACAGTTAAGAAGATTATTCACAGAGAAAATCATTGAAGACAGTTGACAATCGTACCTTGAGTGGACATCCCAGAAAATTCACCTGAAGTTCAGGCCATGCAATGCTCAAAGAAATTGTAAAACATCCAATTGTTTTTTGATTGCTTGGCTTGCGCATCTCGCATGAGGATATTAAATCTGACACACATCTAGCGCTGTTGGTGTTTGTGTCCAATGTGGGAATTTGTACATTGCTAAACAAGAAATTCATGGCACTGTGCAAGATCTGCAAGCAGAATATTAGCTATGTAGGAACTAAGGCTGGGTTCACACCAGCGTTGGCTCTCTGTACGGGGATTCTGTTCCCCTCTACGCATTTTTCACCCTTTTCGGGCAGAAACCGAGCAGAAACCACGCAGACCCCATTATAGTCTATGGAGTCCGCGGGTAACCGGTTTTTTAAGCGGACCCCCAGAACAGAAACCCGAACACAGATGTGAACCTAGCCTCATGAAAAGGCATCATCAGCTCATTTAGCAAAGTAGAATTGGTAGTGACACTGGCAGGGGAAGTGAGAAAGACCATCCTACTCCTTCTGCCTGTGATCTTTCCTGTGCTTTCTTGTAGGCAGGCTATATCCTCGCCTAGCATATGGTTGTCGTTATCATCATTATCCAAGTCTGCTTCTCCTCCTCCTCCTTCTCTAAGCCATCGTCATTCATCCATAAGTGAATGTGTGTTCAGGAAACAGCAATATGAGCCCAGTCAGGTGGCAGTTAGGATACCTAACTGTTCTTATGTCTGTAGCTGATATCAGAGGAAGAGGATGCTGGCAGAATCCAATGGTGGAACCAGGCACTCTTCCACACATTTTTCTTCAAAATAACAAGCCTTTTGCCTTAACAAGTCCCCAAAATAAGCAAATTTTTATATAAAACCATTGCTTTTTCCAATATAACTACCATTTGTACATGGAAAAAAACACTAGGCTACCATAGTCCCCAAAACCGGCTAAATTTGGGAGTATTTTAAATGTTAAAAAACATAAAAGATAGTGGCAGTGCAGTGTATGGTTGAACTAACAGTTTAACCATAGAACTGCTTATCCTACGTTTTCCCATAGACATACATGTTACTGTCACTTTGATATAACTTTAGCTATGTTTCGCCCTTCTCTAACCTCAAGTGATTTACATAGTGATGGCCTTTTCACAGGCTAAGTCATCATCAATAACTAATCAGTGGGGATTCAAAATCTGTACAATGCATGTATGAAATTCTTGAAGCTGTTTACAGATAGAGTATGCAGCCAGAAGCACCTCTGTTACTATTCAAGGGAGTAGGAGCAGAGTTACCGTTCCCCAGCAACACCACTACAGAGCTGTGCACTGTAGCAGTGGTGCCAGGGAAATTCAGCTCTGCTCCTATTCATTTGAATAGGAGCAGAGCAGATTCCAACTATACACACTGTATACAGCTTCAGGAAGTCATATCAGCTGAATGGTTTAGGGTCTGGGCCAGATACTTATGGCCTATCTGGCCTATCCTGTGGCAGTCTCTCCAAAGAAAAACACCAGAATGCATGCCATAAGAAATGAACCAAGTAACAGGCACAACCTAAATTTATTAGAGATCTTCAGTATAAAGAGCCAAGCAACATCATATACCTTCAACACTTTCTTTGGTGGTAAAAGGGCCATTAGGTGCATTGTCTGCTCAATCAAAGGGAATAATCACTTACCCTTACCAATGCTATTTATTTATTTATATTACTTGTACAGTGCCAACATATTCTGCAGCGTTTTTCAGACATGGTCACTGTTCTATATAGGATTCACAATCTAAATTCCCTATCAGTATGTCTTTAAAGTGAAACTGAGAGGAAACTGGAGTACCCAGTGGAAACCCATTAGCACTAGCCAACATGCTAATTGAATGTGATACCCAATGCAAGAGAAGAAATTTCTACTCTGGAAACTACTTAAGGCATCTAGCTAAAGATGCCTGCCATCATTCCTACCACTTATGATGAGGACTTAACAGCAGAATAGCATCATCCATAGAAGACAAAGAGTTTATCCAAATAATGGACAGTAGTTTCACAAAGATGAATCTAACTGCTGTGTTGCACTCTTCCAATCCACCAGTAACAAGCTTCCTCCATGTTCATCTCATTGCAACGATTGTTCATAAACAAGACTGAAATAAATGATAATTTCGCAGGCTTTATAGATAGGATATTTTGCAAGAGAGCTGGTGTCTTTCTTCTTTTGAAGTATGTGACATCTGTGCAGGATTGGTTGTAGAAGGGAGGTATATTTCTCCCAGATTCCTCTCCTATGTGAAGTAGCAGGCAGAGGTCCTCATCTGCTTATTAACTAATTAGTTAATTGAGAGAGGTGGGTATTTAAAGAGGACGTTTCACTTCCTCATCAATGTGCAGTATTAGATACTGCTAGAAAGCCGATAGCTTTCTGGTATGTGCCCCGGTCCTCGAGATATCAATGCCATTAATTTCGGCATCATATCAGTGCCATTAATTTCGGCACCGATATCTCCCTACTGTCAGAAGGGCGGGGCTTACAACCTAGAATCATCATTGGGCTTTGAAGAACGCCCCCCCCCCCCCCTTTCGACAGTACAAGTCTATGGAAGATCGGGGGCCCATACCAGGAAAGGCGTTGATTTCAGTGCACTGTTGGCTTTCTAGCAGTATATAATACCACACATTGATGAGGACATGAAAGGTCCTCTTTAAGAGCGGCTAGGGAGGCAACTCTCTCTTTCTCTCCCTGGGGGACACAGGAAGCCATTCTGTGTGAGAGACACATGTAAGAAAAAAGTTGTTGGACATTGTTGCTGTTCTGAGCTGGCACGGAGAAGCTCTCCCAATGCTAGCTAGGATTATTTAATGTCTAATAAGTGTCGGACAGGCCAAGATTTTCATTTGTTGATGTTTTGTTATATTTTCTGTATACCTGCAACTCTCTCAATAATACCTGACCCAGTATCTGCTTACACCTATCTGCAGCTGTTTGGCCTGGTTCTGATGAAACAGACACGTGTCCTTTTACCCCAGCAAAGGCAATCCAGAGTATAATGTCACAAGTATATCACCTGCGAAAACCTAAATTGATCAGGGTGGTAATCAACTCAAGTTTAAAGTATTGTGGCATATCTCTGAATGACTAAGAATTTCTTCTCACTTGTCAAATCTTGACCAATAATCTGGTAAGAGTGCTTAAGGAGTAGTAACTTGAAGCAAATGTTCCATTATTTTGCTGCACAACAAAATCTCATTAATTATTTTACGTTTCTATGGCTCTAAGGCAACAATAGCAGCCAGGAAATTATTGAATACCGGAGGTACATGTGTTCTGTATCAGTCCTTCACCTGCAGATGTTACATATGGTCTATGTAGGACCCCCTGTGAATAAGAGTTTGGAAAGGATGTCTGACACGTCATTGAAAGAGATTTCTATGTGGATGGCAGACTCTTATTCTTGCCTCCAGCCATGGAAGCCATATATCTGCTCAAAAGACTCAAGGAATGCTTTCTAAGGCTCATCTAAAGATTACATAAAATTGCTTCTACTAGTGCTGTTGTCAGGAAAGCCTTTCAGCCCATGGTTATGCTGTAGACTTCACTGATTTAAAATCTAGGCAATACACTAGTACAGAGGAGTCTGGGTTTGAGGTGGGACTTGTTGAATGGTTCCTTCATCTTTCAGGTCAGTTGCACAGAAAATCCATTTACTAATTGTGTGGTTCTTTCAGTGGTGAACAGCCTATATCCGTGATGGCGAACCTATGGCACGCGTGCCAGAGAGGGCACGCAGAGCCCTCTCAGTTGGCACGCGCGCCGTCACCATGATCGCTCACTAACCGGGAATCCGGTACTGTATTCCCTACTGGATACCCCGTTGGTGAGCGATCGCGTCTTTCAGCTGTATGTGCAAACGCGCACACAGCTGAAAGTTGTCAGTGTAGTCCGCGGAACCGCGGCCTACACGGACTGCAGAGTGTGACTTCTGCCCTGACGTAAATCATCGGCGCCTACGATCGGAAGGAGGAGGAGGACGCTCTTCGTGGGACTGCAGCTCTTCGTGGGACAAGGTAAGTAACAAACTACTGTGTGGGGGCCTTCTGTGGTGCATATACTACTGTATGGGGGGACACTGAAGCATCTAATACTGTATGGGGGACACTGAAGCATCTAATACTGTGTGGGGGACACTGAAGCATCTAATACTGTATGTTGGGGGGCACTGAAGCATCTAATACTGTCTGGGGGAACACTGAAGCATCTAATACTGTGTGGGGGACACCGAAGCATCTAATACTTGTGGGGAACACCGAAGCATCTAATACTGTCGTGTGGGGGGAACACCGAAGCATCTAATACTGTATGGGGGACACTGAAGCATCTAATACTGTATGGGGGACACTGTGAAGCATATACTACTGTGTGGGGGGGCTTATTGTGAAGCATATAATGTGGGTGGGGGTCCAAAATGGAGTATATAATACTGTGTGGGGGCCACTGTGGAGCATATAATACTGAGTGGGGGCCATTCTGGAGCATATAATATTGTCTGGAGGCCACTTCAGAGCGAAATGTACTGTCTGGGGGCCACTTCGGAGCGCATTGTACTGTCTGGGTCCCTTCACTATTTACAGTCATATGAAAAAGTTTGGGCACCCCTATTAATCTTAATCATTTTTAGTTCTAAATATTTGGGTGTTTGCAACAGCCATTTCAATTTGATATATCTAATAACTGATGGACACAGTAATATTTCAGGATTGAAATGAGGTTTATTGTACTAACAGAAAATGTGCAATATGCATTAAACCAAAATTTGACCGATGCAAAAATTTGGGTACCCTTATCATTTTATTGATTTGAATACTCCTAACTACTTTTTACTGACTTACTGAAGCACAAAATTGGTTTTGTAACCTCGCTGAGCTTTGAACTTCATAGCCAGGTGTATCCAATCATGAGAAAAGGTATTTAAGGTGGCCAATTGCAAGTTGTTCTCCTATTTGAATCTCCTCTGAAGAGTGGCATCATGGGCTCCTCAAAACAACTCTCAAATGATCTGAAAACAAAGATTGTTCAACATAGTTGTTCAGGGGAAGGATACAAAAAGTTGTCTCAGAGATTTAACCTGTCAGTTTCCACTGTGAGGAACATAGTAAGGAAATGGAAGACCACAGGGACAGTTCTTGTTAAGCCCAGAAGTGGCAGGCCAAGAAAAATATCAGAAAGGCAGAGAAGAAGAATGGTGAGAACAGTCAAGGACAATCCACAGACCACCTCCAAAGAGCTGCAGCATCATCTTGCTGCAGATGGTGTCACTGTGCATCGGTCAACAATACAGCACACTTTGCACAAGAAGCTAAATGGGAGAGTGATGCGAAAGAAGCCGTTTCTGAAAGCATGCCACAAACAGAGTCGCCTGAGGTATGCAAAAGCACATTTGGACAAGCCAGCTTCATTTTGGAAGAAGGTCCTGTGGACTGATGAAACAAAGATTGAGTGGTTTGGTCATACAAAAAGGCGTTATGCATTGCGTCAAAAAAACACAGCATTCCAAGAAAAACACTTGCTACCCACTGTAAAATTTGGTGGAGGTTCCATCATGCTTTGGGGCTGTGTGGCCAATGCCGGCATCGGGAATCTTGTTAAAGTTGAGGGTCGCATGGATTCAACTTAGTATCAGCAGATTCTTGAGAATAATGTACAAGAATCAGTGACGAATTTGAAGTTACGCCGGGGATGGATATTTCAGCAAGACAATGATCCAAAACACAGCTCCAAATCTACTCAGGCATTCATGCAGAGGAACAATTACAATGTTCTGGAATGGCCATCCCAGTCCCCAGACCTGAATATCATTGAACATCTGTGGGATAATTTGAAGTGGGCTGTCCATGCTCGGTGACCATCAAACTTAACTGAACTGGAATTGTTTTGTAAAGAGGAATGGTCAAAAATACCTTCATCCAGGATCCAGGAACTGATTAAAAGCTACAGGAAGCGACTAGAGGCTGTTATTTTTGCAAAAGGAGGATCTACTAAATATTAATGTCACTTTTCTGTTGAGGTGCCCATACTTTTGCACCAGTCAAATTTTGGTTTAATGCATATTGCACATTTTCTGTTAGTACAATAAACCTCATTTCAATCCTGAAATATTACTGTGTCCATCAGTTATTAGATATATCAAATTGAAATGTCTGTTGCAAACACCCACATATTTAGAACTAAAAATGATTAAGATTAATAGGGGTGCCCAAACTTTTTCATATGACTTGTATATCACACAGTATCTGTAGCAGACATGTGATATTATTACAGGCTGTAATAACATTGCACGGTCACTATAAAATAGATCCTGGTTAATTTAAGGTTAAATTGTAGTGTTGGCACTTTGCGATAATTTAGTGGGTTTTGGGTTGCAGTTTGGGCACTCGGTCTCTAAAAGGTTCGCCATCACTGGCCTATATGATCCACTGGGATTTGTAGTATTCTTGACTGTACAAGGCAAATTTCTGTTACGACAGCTCTCAGAGACTATTGAGCACGTTACTGCTCACCAACAAACAACAAAAATAAAAATCTTGGAAAGAATCTCTGTGTTTTGGATGGAATTCACATATGATGCTACAGTCATGGCCAAAAGTTTTGAGAATGACACAAATATTATATTTTCACATGATCTGCTGCCCTCTGGTTTTTATGTGTGTTTGTCAGATGTTTTTATCACATACAGAAATATAATTGCATTCATATTATGAGTAACAGAAGCTTATATTGACAGTTAGAATGAGTTAATGCAGCAAGTCAATATTTGCAGTGTTGACCCTTCTTCTTCAGGACCTCTGCAATTCTCCCTGGCATGCTCTCAGTCAACTTCTGGACCAAATCCTGACTGATAGCAGTCCATTCTTGCAGAATCAATGTTTTAATTTTGTCTGAATTTGTTGGTTTTTGTTTGTCCACCCGTCTCTTGATGATTGACCACAAGTTCTCAATGGGATTAAGATCTGGGGAGTTTCCAGGCCATGGACCCAAAATCTCTATGTTTTGTTCCCTGAGCCATTTAGTTATCACCTTTGCTTTATGGCAAGGTGCTCCATCATGCTGGAAAAGGCATTGTTGAGCGCCAAACTGCTCTTGGACGGTTGGGAGAAGTTGCTCTTGGAGGACATTCTGGTACCATTCTTTATTCATGGCTGTGTTTTTAGGCAAGACTGTGAGAGAGCTGATTCCCTTGGCTGAGAAGCAACCCCACACATGAATGGTTTCAGGATGCTTTACAGTTGGCATGAGACAAGACTGGTGGTAGCGCTCACCTCTTCTTCTCCGAATAAGCTGTTTTCCAGATGTTCCAAACAATCGAAAAGGGGATTCATCAGAGAAAATGACTTTACCCCAGTCCTCAGCAGTCCACTCCCTGTACCTTTTGCAGAATATCAGTCTGTCCCTGATGTTTTTTCTGGAGAGAAGTGGCTTCTTTGCTGCCCTCCTTGAGACCAGGCCTTGCTCCAAGAGTCTCCACCTCACAGTGCGTGCAGATGCACTCACACCTGCCTGCTGCCATTCCTCAGCAAGCTCTGCACTGCTGGTAGCCCGATCCCGCAGCTGAAACACTTTTAAGAGACGGTCCTGCCGCTTGCTGGTCTTTCTTGGGCGCCCTGGAGCCTTTTTGGCACCAATGGAACCTCTCTCCTTGAAGTTCTTGATGATGCGATAGATTGTTGACTGAGGTGCAATCTTTCTAGCTGCAATACTCTTCCCAGTTAGGCCATTTTTGTGCAGTGCAATGATGACTGCACGTGTTTCTTTAGAGATAACCATGGTTAACAGAAGAGAAACAATGATGGCAAGCACCAGCCTCCTTTTAAAGTGTCCAGTGGTGTCATTCTTACTTAATCATAACAGATTGATCTCCAGCCCTGTCCTCATCAACACCCACACCTGTGTTAATGGAGCAATCACTGAAACGATGTTAGGTGGTCCTTTTAAGGCAGGGCTGCAATGATGTTGAAATGTGTTTTGGGGGATAAAGTTCATTTTCTAGGCAAATATTGACTTTGCAAGTAATTGCTGTTAAGCTGATAACTCTTTATAACATTCTGGAGTATATGCAAATTGCCATTAGAAAAACTGAAGCAGTAGACTTTGTAAAAATTCATATTTGTATCATTCTCAAAACTTTTGGCCATGACTGTACATTCCAGCATCTCTTGCTGTGAGCTGTAGAAGGAAAATCCAGGTATTCTCAGACACATATACTGAGTCCATAGCAGCTGTCGCTTATTTGAAGGTAATGGACCCTTGCAATGAGAATCATGTTGTTTTTCTGTTCAAGAAGGCTAAATTAGCTGCTAAATATGAGCAAATCATCCTCAGGCTTGAATTTTGTCAAACTGTATTAGATATAGAGATTGCATACTTTATATAGCATGAGTTAGATATTCACTTGGATGTCATACCATTTTACACAGAAAGAAAGGCTGTTGTGGGCTACATATGAAACTAGACAAAACACTTCTATGTTTATATCAGTCACCCAGTGGCGTAACTAGCAAAGACTGGGCCCCTCAGTAAACTTTTTTTTTTTCAATCTTTATTTATTTATTGATTTTACTTCTGGAACATCCAAATGCTCTGTAGTAAACTTCAGACGGGCCCGGATATGTACTGGCTTAAGCAGGGGGACACGTCTGGCACTGCAGGATCTGAGTCCCTGACGGCATAGTGTGTTAATAATAATAATAATAATAGTCCTTTAATAGTCCCACAATGGGGAAATTCAGTGTGTTACAGCAGCAAAGATAAGATAAGCAGATACAAATACAAATACAACATGTACAGGAATGTTCCAAGGTAAGAGGCATTACATTGATAGCAGACAGACAGATAGGATGTAGCAGAGGAGGGGGGGGGGATTTAACAGGCAGAAAGATATTTTAGTTCTCTGTGTGTATTGATCTCCGCTTAGATCGGCGTTGGTTGTACAGCCTAACCGCGGTGGGGAGGAAAGACTTCCGATAGCGCTCCTTCTCACACTTAGGGTGGAGCAGTCGGTCACTGACAGTACTGCCCAGCGCTATCACAGTCTCATGCATGGGATGGGACTTCTTCTCCCGCATGGAGCTAACCACGGACAGTATCCTTTTGTCACCCACCACCTGCACTGGGTCCAGTAGGCTCCCCAGAACAGAGCTGGCCCTTCTAATCAGCTTGTCAAGTTTATTTCTGTCCCTTGTTGATATACTGCTCCCCCAGCAGGCCACTACGAAGAAGATGGCTGATGCCACTACCGAGTTGAAGAAAGTCCTAAGAAGTGCCCCCCGGATTCCAAAGGCTCTCAGCTTCCTAAGCAGGTAGAGCCTGCTGTGGCCCTTCCTGTACAGGACCTCCATATGATTTGCCCAGTCCAGCTTATTATTAAGGAGCAAACCCAGGTACTTATAGGTGTTCACAATCTCGATGCCCATCCCCAGGATGTCCACTAGTTTAGGAGGGCATCTGCATTTACGGAAGTCCACCACCATCTCCTTGGTCTTCATCGCGTTAATCTTCAGGTGGTTCCGCTGGCACCAGTCCACAAAATCCCAGTTCAGTTCTCTGTACTCCCTGTCATCATCGTCTGTGATGAGACCTACTATTGCAGAGTCATCAGAATACTTCTGTAGGTAGCAGCTAGACGAGTTGCACCTAAAATCTGCAGTGTACAGTGTGAAGAGGAAAGGGGCGAGAACCGTACCCTGAGGTGCCCCCGTATTACAGATCACGGTATCTGACACACAGTCTTGGGCTCTCACGTATTGAGGTCGATTTGTGAGGTAGTCTAGGATCCAGTTGGAGAGGTGGTGGTCCACTCCAGCAAGGCCCAGCTTGACTCTCAGTAACCTGGGCTGTATGGTGTTGAAAGCACTGGAGAAATCAAAGAACATTATTCTCACCGTGTTCCCTGGTTTCTCCAGGTGAGACAGAGCCCTGTGCAGAAGGTGGATGATGGCATCATCTACCCCAATGCCCGGCCGATAAGCAAACTGGAGAGGGTCCATAGCGGGGCTCACTAGAGGGCGGAGATGTGTGAGAACCAATCTCTCTAAGATCTTCATAAAGTGGGATGTCAGTGCTACAGGTCTGTAGTCGTTGAGGTCCATAGGGTGAGGTTTCTTTGGAACTGGTACCACACAAGAAGATTTCCATAATTCAGGGACTATTTCCTGCCTCAGGCTCATATTATACATATATGTAATTATACCACACAGTTGGTCCCCACAAGTCTTAATTAGCCTTGCACTGATGTCATCTGGCCCTGCGGCTTTCCTCGCCTTGATCTTTTTCATCTCCTTCCTCACCTGGGCCTGTGTGAAGGTCAGACTGTGGTCAGATAAAGACGGATTTCTGGATTTACTGGTCTGTTGGGAGGTAGCCACATGGGGTGAAGGTAGGCTTTGTTACGTTAGTCCCAGCTTTCTGCAGGTCATTCACTAGGTCCCCCCGTGTGGTTCTGGGATTTTTGCTCACCGTTCTTGTGATCATTTTGACCCCACGGGATGAGATCCTGCGTGGAGCCCCTGATCGAGGGAGATTATCAGTGGTCTTGTATGTCTTCCATTTTCTAATTATTGCTCCCACAGTTGATTTCTTCACACCAAGCTGCTTGCCTATTGCAGTTTCAGTCTTCCCAGCCTGGTGCAGGTCTACAATTTTGTTTCTGGTGTCCTTCCACAGCTTTTTGGTCTTCACCATAGTGGAGTTTGGAGTGTGACTGTTTGAGGTTGTGAGCCAGAAATCTTGCTTGTTTGTAGGTGACCAAATACTTATTTTCCACCATAATTTGCAAATAAATTCTTAAAATATCAGACAATGTGATTTTCTAGATATGTTTTCTCATTTTGTCTCTCATAGTTGAGTTCTACCTATGCTGTCAATTACAGGCCTCTCTCATTTTTTAAGTGGGAGAACATGCACAATTGGTGGCTGACTAAATACTTTTTTCCCCACTGTACATCATAATACAAGTGTGTGAATCAGCAAACATGATTACATCAAACCTAATATATTGGAATTCATGACATGTACATATGTTCTGTTTTTGAAATTGTTGTGCTAGATGGCTCAAATAACTTTTTGGTTAGAGTTGTAAACTGTAAACTTGAAAAGGAAGACAACAAATACTTTCTGATATGATGGCTTATTGCAGTCCCAATGATGGAAGCCTAGGGCACTGCAGTTGCTGTCATTTCCAATAAGGATCTCTTTTGTGTGTCCCGTTTACCTTTTTGTCTCAATTTCTTTGGGGCATCTTATCCTCAGTGTCCTATAGAAATGTAAAGGGATTTGGAAACTTTACAAATGAAACAAATCAGTCCTTCTACAGCTGTGATTAGCCTAGGGCTGTAAAAGATGCCTCAGGGCTGTCCTACTTGCAGTCATGCATTTATTACCAGATACCAAGTAGAAGAGTTGTGTGGATTCACAACACATCGAAGTGTTCCACAGTATGAGGTGCAGGCTGACCTACTGATAATATTAGGTCTAAAGTCCCTTTACTGCTTGTACCAGTGACCTATATAAATACACTTACTTACACACACCTTATACTGAAAACTCATGAATTTAAAGCAGAGCTGCCAACAGTTATAAAGATCAAATATATATATATAAATAATATTGTACCAAATGTACTGTATATGCAAATAGTCCAGTATACGATGATGTAATTGTAATTAGTAATTGTTGACGCATACTGTAACAATTCCCCAAGAAGACTTCAGTCAGGGGTGGTTATTTGTCAGAAAAGATGTTTTGATTATCTTTCCAGCTGCTAGATATTGGCTAAATTACTGGTGTGTCTATATCTAAGGAATATAGGATATATTTTTTCATCCTTGGGAGCTCGACTACTGGGATCCCCACTTTCCCTAAAGTAAAGATAATAGTGTCCCTCTTCAAATTTTTTTTGCGTGCTGCAACAAGTATACTGCTGGATGGCTCCTCACCAACTACAACTGCGAAGTGTTGCCAGTGACTTTGGCACTAATGTTGTTGTTGTGCTGCAGTTGGGTCGAAAAACAATGCCGGATGGAGCAGTGCTGAACTGCTGGTGTGCCACTTATAGCATGATACACCACACCAAATAATGCAAATCTATTTCTAAATGGTCAATGCAAAATCAAATGAACACCTCCCAATGATAAAGAAAATTCACAAAGAAAAAAACCACGTTACAAAATATATACAACAGAGTACAAACAAGGTTGTACAGAACTGAAAATGGTCATTTGTTGAACTGCAGCATTAAGAGGTCACATTTACGAAATAAAAACCATCAAAAAACACAACAGGCAAGACACAACAGACAGACCAAAAGTGGACACACCCCATTCCAAGAGTTTCTGTATCATGACATAAAAATGTAGAGTCACACGAAGGCACAAAACATGAATTAACACATGTGGAATTATATACAACAAAAAGGGAAACAACGAAAAAATATACAGGTCCAAAGAGCCACCGCTGATACGCGCACACCTTGGCATCTCGATGAGCCAAGAGAGCACCGAAAGGGCACCCAGGGGCCCGCAGGTTAAAAGGGGTTTCTGCCTTATAAATGGGGTGGGACCACAGTGTGTGTCAGAAGCAGGTGGCACAGCGATAGTCCTACTGAATGGAGTGTTAGAATTGTTTGGCAAGAAAAGCAGCTAAGTAAAGAAAACGAGTGGCCATCTTTCAGATGAAGGAGCGTCCGAAATTGGGAAAACTTTGAAAGTGTCCCCAAGTGCAGTGGCCAAAACCATCAAGTGCTACAAAGAAACTGGCTCACATGAGGACCGCCCCAGGAAAGGAAGTCCAAGAGTCACCTCTGCTGCGGAGGATAAGTTCATCCGAGTCACCAGCCTCAGAAATCGCAGGTTAACAACAGCTCAGATTAGAGAAAAGGTAAATGCCACACAGAGTTCTAGCAGCAGACACATCTCTACAACTGTTAAGAGGAGACTGTGTGCAGCAGGCCTTCATGGTAAAATAGCTGCTAGGAAACCACTGCTAAGGACAGGCAACAAGCAGAAGAGACTTGTTTGGGCTAAAGAACACAAGGAATGGACATTAGACCTGTGGAAATCTGTGCTTTAGTCTGATGAGTCCAAATTTGAGATCTTTGGTTCCAACCACCGTGTCTTTGTGCGACGCAGAAAAGGTGAACGAATGAACTCTACATGCCTGGCTCCCACCGTGAACCATGGAGGAGGAGGTGTGATGGTGTGGGGGTGCTTTGCTGGTGACACTGTTGAGGATTTATTCAAAATTGAAGGAATACTGAACCAGCATGGTTACTACAGCATCTTGCAGCGGCATGCTATTCCATCCGGTTTGCGTTTAGTTGAACCATCATTTTCAAGAGGACAATGACCCCAAACACACCTCCAGACTGTGTAAGGGCTATTTGATCAAGAAGGAGAGTGATGGGCTGCTACGCCAGATGACCTGGCCTCCACAGTCACCAGACTTGAACCCAATCGAGATGGTTTGGGGTGAGCTGGACCGCAGAGTGAAGGCAAAAGGGCCAACAAGTGGTAAGCATCTCTGGGAACTATCACTCAGAGATATTGTTTGCTGCATGACTTGATGCATTGTCATGCATGAAGAAAATTCTGCTACGGAAGGCATGGTTCTTTTTGTACCATGGGAGAAAGTAGTCAGTCAGAAACTCCATATATTTTGCATAGGTCATTTTTACACCTTTAGGGACCCAAAAGGGTCCTACCAGCTCTCCCCCTTTATTCTAGCCCAAAACATGACTCCGCCAAATTTTCTTGCTCACGTTTCAGCCTTGTTGGGACATGGTGGCCCTCCACCAACCATCCACTACTCCATCCATCTTCTCCAGTAAATTCATCAGTAAACTAGACTGTTTCAAAATTAGTCTTCATGTATGTCTAGGCCCACTGCAATCGTTTGTGCTTCTGAGCACTGTTTAGGGGTAGCTGAATAGTAGGTTTATGCATAACTGCAAACCTCTGGAGGATCCTAAACTTTGAGGTTCTTGGGACTCCAGAGGCACCAGCAGCTTAAAATACCTGTTTGCTGCTTTGTTATGGTATTTTAGCAGCTGAGAATCGTTTTTCTTTCCCATATAGCTTGAAACCTGGGGCCTGCTTAATAATATGGAGCATCCTTTTTAGGCTAAGGACCCATGTAGTGGTCCACAGCAAAAAAAAATGCAGGAAAAAATGCAGCCGAAATTCAATGCTTTTTTTCTTGCAGCATTTTTAACAGAAAGTCCGCAGAGTTTTCCTTTGTGGACTTTCCACTTCAATTATATCTATAGGGAAATTGCCAGCGTTTCCATAGGTATAATTGACATGCTTCTATTTCCAAAAAAGTGACGGCTTTGGAAATCACAGCATTTTTGCTGCAGGTATTTTTCTGCAATGTGTAGAATGGATTCGGTAGGCAGGCCCTTTAAAACATGGGGCCCCTGCCTTAAAGGGTTTGTCCATGCAAAAATGGAAACCCAAATTATAATCTAACTAAGCCAGGGTGGTGAAAAAACAAAATAAATAATACTCACCCATTTCCCAGGTGCTCCGCTGCCTACCCATGCGGTTTGGTCCTGCAGCTCATTGTTGTCCTCCAGCGGAAATACCCACCACACGTGACCGCTGAGGCCAATCAGGAACTGGGGACGTCGTTACCTGTATTCACTGCTTTCCATCCGTTTTTCCATAGACATACATATCGCTTTCATTTTTACATATCTTCTGCTGTTGTTGCTTCTGCAAGAAATTCCAGAGCAAGAAGGCAGCAGTGTATGGTTATGGTGGCAGCTCAGTGTATGGTTATGGTTAGAGTATTAGTTATGGTTAGAGTTTATATCCAATGCTTTCCATCCGTTTTTTCATAGACATATTCCTGCTGTGTTTGCCTTAGAGAGATAGAAATTGGATACATAGGTTCTAGGAGCCCTAATGTCATACACTATGTTTTAAGACAATTTAAGATGTGGTTCGTTCCAAACTTGTTTGACCCAAAATGAATCTTGGTCCCAAAATGAAACAAATCTTGAAAGGTTCAACCATTGAGGAGTAACTGGAGGAGGTGAATGGGTCCTGCCTCGTGTTGAATCTGGGCCTGCACCCACATGTTGGTATCATTACTAGCACTTGGCCTTGCTGCATTTCTGGACAGTGGACACTACTGCTCAAAATACTGACCAAGTGGGCCATGAAATCTATTTATTTTCCCTGCCAATAATTGCTGATTCAGATGTTGATGGTGGCATGCACATATCCGCACATGGAGAGAAGGGGCCCACAATGCGATATCAAGCAGGGACAGCTTTCTTAGAGAAATAACGCCAGCTAGATATTCTCCATCAAGATTGTATGCGCACAATCAGTTGGAGAAATGCAGTGGAATGCACTGTAGATTGGTAGTGGTTTGGCACCCACTGCACCAACAGCAACTTGGCCAGGTATGAGTCAGCTTTCCTAGAAAAATGGTGGCTAAATATCCTCCACAAAGGGTAAGCGTATGCCATCAGTTGACAAAATGCAGTGGTATCCACTAAGAGATATGGCAGTGACTGCACCGCACTGGCATGAACTTGGCCAGGTGCGGGTTAAGACCAGTCAGATGACTGGTCGCATATTGCTGTTTCCTAGGCACACATTCCTTTATGGAAGACTGATGTTAGCATGGAGGATGAGGAGAAGCAGACTGAGACAATAATGATAATGACAAAGACAATATGCTAGGTGTGGCTGTGGTCTGCCAACAAAAAAGTTCATGGGGAGAAGGAATAAGATGGCCTTGCTCACTTAGCCTGCCAGTGCCACTGCCAACTCTATTTTGCCAAATGAGCTGATGATTCCATTTCATGTGAGTACAAAGACCTAGTTCTTACATGTGTTCCTGCGCAGCCATAGCTAATCTTCAGCTTACACATCTTGTACCTTGCCATGGATTTCTCATTTGATAATGTACAAACAATTTCCAACAGTAATTCAGGAAATTACACTGTGTAAACACAAGACCACCAGGGAAGGCTGATTATCAGGTAAGACATGCAGAGGAAGCATAGGTATCAGTTCCCACTTGCACTTTATTTGGCAACCGTTCACACAGCCCAACTCAAACAACTTGCTTCAGCATAACGGTACAAAACAAGGTAACATAAATCTTCCTTAGTTCAGGATATAAAAACAGTTCAGAAGAGCTTCCTCACCAATACAGTTGGTTATCTTGGATTTTCTCCTCCGCACAGTGCAGTCTGTATAGCAGCTGACCAGGGTCTGTATGACAACACAGCTTACTTCTGTTCTACCACATCCCTTACTGCTCTGGCAGCTTTCAATTTAAACGCTGCACCTGTCAAGAACACCTGTACTGGAGTCCCCAATCCAAGGCTCCAGACTCCAGGCCTTATCTCACTGCAAGTAGTCTAAGTGGCAGATATCGGCCATCTACCACTTTACCCTCTGCCTGTCTACAACTGTATTACAAAAAAATATCTCTATTACAAAAAAGACTTAAAGAGGTTATCCAACTTCCAAAAATTATCTGCAAGTACATCCACAGCTGCTCCTTGTATCACTGTTTTTTGCATGCAGTGAGTCTGGGAAAAAACTACTCTTCCCATGATTTCTCTTCCTGCACTCCCTCCTTTCTCCACTCATCCCTGGAATTAAATCGCAGTACATAGGTATGGTCATAAGCCTTTCTGAAAAAAATTGGGCACAAAATGATAAAAAGAAAGGGCACATTCCCCTAATAGACACAGGAAATGTACCCCATATTTATCCACAAATTCCACTAGCTGTATTGCCTTGTGTGGGACAAAGTATTAGTACCACTTCCGAGGATGGGGATATTAGGGGTTCTTCAGGAGATTGGTAGCATAATTAATAAAGACAAGAAGTGGAAAGCAAGAGATATGCAGTGAAAACTGTAATTCCTGGTGTTCTGATGAACACCAGTACTTAAATAGCCGACCAAGTGCCATTAAGACGTGCATTCTGAGCCCTACTGAATATATTTAAATTAGCTTGAAAACCCCTTTAGGCTGAGGCCCCATGTTGCGGAAACACAGCTTTTTTTGTTGCAGATTTTGAGCAGCCAAAGACAGCAGTGGATTGAGCAGAAGGTAGAAATATAAGTACTTCCTATATACAGTTGAAACCAGGAGTTTACATACACTATATAAAAAGACACATATGCATGTTTTTCTCACTATCTGACATGAAATCAGAATAAAACTTTTCCCATTTTAGGTTAATTAGGATTACCAAAATTATTTATATTTGCCAAATGCCAGAATAATGAGAGAGGGAATTTTTTTAAGGCATTTTTATTACTTTCTGCAAAGTCAAAAGTCTACATACACTAAGATTACTATGCCTTTGAACAAATTTGGGACAGCCCATATGATGATGTCATGTCTTTGGAAGCTTCTGATAGGTTTATTGGCAACATCTGAGTTAAATAGAGACACATCTGTGGATGCATTTTAAGGCACACCTGAAACACACTGCTTCTTTGTGTAACATCATGGGAAAGTCTAAAGAAATCAGCCAAGATATCAGGAAGAGAATTGTGGACTTGCACAAGTCTGGTTCATCCTTGGGTGCAATTTCCAGATACCTGAAGGTGTCTCGTTCATCTGTACAAACAATTATACGCAAGTACAAACAAGATGGGAATGTCCAGCCATCATACCGCTTTGAACTTTTTGGCCATAATGTCCCTCGTTATGTTTGGAGGAAAAAGGGAGAACTTTGCAAGCCTAAGAACATCATCCCAACTGTAGAACATGGGGGTGGCAGCATCATGTTGTGGGGTTGTTTTGCTGCAGAAGGGACTGGTGCACTTCACAAAGTAGATGGCATCATGAGGAAAGAACATTATGTGGCAATACTGAAGCAACATCTGAAGACATCAGCCAGGAAGTTAAAGCTTGGGTGCAAATGGGTCTTCCAAATGGACAATGACCTGAAGCATGCTGCCAAACTGGTTACAAAGTGGCTTAAGGATAACAAAGTCAATGTTTTGGAGTGGCCATCACAAAGCCCTGATCTCAATCCTATTGAAAAATTATGGACAAAGCTGAAAAGGCAGGTGTGAGCAAGGCAGCCTACAAACATGGTTCACTTACACCAGTTCTGTCAGGAGGAATGGGCCCAAATTCCTACCAACTATTGTGAGAAGCTTGTGGAGGGATATCCAAAATGTTTGACCCAAGTCATACAGTTTAAGGGCAATGGTACCAAATTCTAATGAAATGTATGTAAACTTTTGACTTTGCAGAAAGTAATAAAAATGCCTTAAAAAAATTCTCTCTCTCTCTCATTATTCTGGCATTTGGTAATCCTAATTGACTTAAAATGGGAAAGGTTTATTCTGATTTCATGTCAGATAGTGAGAAAAACATGCATATGTGTTTTTTTATATAGTGTATGTAAACTTCTGGTTTCAACTGTATTTCCCATTCCTTTTTTAAAAAATCTGCAACAAAAAAAGCTGCGTTTCCACAACGTGAGGCCTTTGCCTTAATTGTATTTGTAACAAGTACATTAGTTTAACTTCAACATATATCTTGCAATTTGGAATCCCAGTAGTTTAACTATAAAAGGCACTGTGGGGACAGTGATCATACCTGTGATCTATAGCCAAAGGGGGTTACAAAAGACCCCTTTGCACCAAATAAGGAGACCGGTGCTATAAATTACGCATAACAGTTGGGAAGACTGTTGCAGATTTTTCCATACCTGCCTAAAACTTTTGCACATTGTTGTTTACATTTAAGGTCTGTCCTATTTTGGTCTTAAGGCATTTTTTTTTATCATTAAATTCTAAGAATCAATATAAATGATATGAGCCAATAAACATAATAAATTACATTATTCTTCAGGTCACAGTATAATCCCTCAGATGTATAGCTATGCAGATATCTCGAATTTGTGCCTCCTGAAAAAACATTACTCCACATATAGCTTGCCACCAACCCATTAGGAGGCATCGGCTGTTCCGGTGATGGTGGAGAAGATGGCATGCAAACTGCGTGGAGGCAAAGCCTACCAAAATAAAGTAAGGCAGTTGGTACACATGGCAGAGGAGCTTCCTGTGAAGCCATTTGGGGAATACCCACCTGAAGAAGCCTGCAGGAAAAAGAGAAAGAATCAAAGAAGGCATGCTTGGGCCCCTTTCACATCATGTTATAGAGGTCCGCCTGACTGATACGTTTTTATAGCTGTTTACTTTATAAAAATGTGTCAGTCAGCGGACCCATTGCCTCCAAAAAAAAAAAAAAAATCTGTTATGGTCTCTGTATGCCCCTGTCCGTTATTTCAAACGGACAGAAAAACGTGTACTACAACGCTTTTCTGTCCTTTAACAACAACAGATCCGTGACAGTTCGTTTTCAATTTACTATAGTCCTCTATGTAAATGGATGCAAGTGATTTGCAGCCGCTTAAAGCATTTCCGTTATGGCTGGTCAGTTCATCCCCTGAAGAGGGAACCCTCCTCCATTAGCCATAACCCCGGCTCTCTTTATTGCGCTGAAACCGCGCAGCAGAAAGGAGAAGCCAACTCTCCATAAGGTAAGCCCAAATCCCCTCCTCCCCAACCCCGTCCTAAATGAAATGGCCGCCCCTCCCTTCCCTGGTCCCAGCATGAATGATCCTGCGATTTTGTTATTTGTGCTTCATCTAATACCATTAGGGGTATCACACATGTGGGTGTAGCAGACGTGAGGATGCACCTAATACCATCAGGGATAGCACATGTGGGGGGGGGCAATCAATCCCTAATGGCTGCCCCCTCATGTACTACCCATGATGGTATTAGGTGAAGCACATAAAAACTGATCCCTTTTTTTTAGCAAAAATCTGATGCAAACAGACCGCACATCCGTTAACGGATCAGTTATTTTGATGCATGAATTGACATCAGTTTGCATCATTTTTTTTAATTAAAATAACAGTTAAACTGACGCAAAAAACATGATGTTAAAGGGGCCTTACCTGTAGAGACTACAGCAATATCATGCGGCAGTGTGACTATTCTCTGATAAGGATTTTGCAGGAGCGAATATACCCACCCTCAGAAGCCATTTCACCAGGGAGGTAATTGTCTGGGAGTAAGGGGCAGGGTTCGATGCTCTGTTTGTGGCTCCTCTGCTGCAGCTGGCTTTTTCAAAGGAGATCATGGAGGCAAGGCTGTCTTCAGGGGAGATTGTGGCTGAAGTGCATATTGCCCAGGATGTACAGAGTCAGCGAGAACCCTAATGCAACAATCACTGTAAGCCTGATACAGGCAAAAGAGGTGCCAGTTGCACAAGAGCAGCTGTTGAAGGTTTCTGTGGATCAGGCCCACCATTCTCTGTGTGAGCAGCAGCAGTTCATCCAGGTCCTGTGGGCACAAGCTAGTATTTTCACCTGCCATGAAGCAGATTTTGGGGAGACATACATTCTAGACCACGAGATACTGATGGGGAATGCATCACTTCAGCGCTCTATGAAGAAGTCAAGGCCTTGCTGAAGCAGATGCAGGAGAGTCAACTGATAGTAAGAGCACTTGGGCTTCTCCTGTAGTATTGCTAGAGAAAAAAAACGGTTTTCTGAGATTCAACATATCAAAACTTGAGGAGTCATTGACAGTCCTTGAATGGGCCTAACATTTTTCCACACTGGGCCTGGCCTGCATATACTGACAAGTACCTGTTCCTGAGCAGGCCAGAGCAAAGATGACTTTCATCATGCCGATGGGACTGTATGAATTTTTGCAGACTATTTGGGGTGAGCTACATGCCAGCCACGTTCCAGAGATTGATGGAGTTATGTATGGAGAAATTGAACTGTAAGTACTTAATTTACCTGGATGACATCATCTTCTCCGCCATGTTTGGGGAGCAAAAGGAAAGGCTGTATTAGATGAAACCTCAGAAATGTCATCTTCTCCATGAAAGCATTAAGTATCTGGGGTATGTGCTGTCAGGTTCATGCCACTTAACTGGGACCTGTGCCCATCAACACTAGCTAGCTTCACTCATTCCTAGGACTGATGAATTACCACATTACTATTTATTACTGCTTTATCAAGCACTTTGTCAAAATTGCAACTCTTTTGTAAGATCTGCTGGATCATCTCCAGGAGATGAAGAAATTGCTCACCAGCACTCCAATACTGTCCTACACGAACTTTATGAAGTGTTTGTGTTGCAGATAGATGGGAGCATGAAGGGACAAGGGGCCGTGATGACCAAGATCCAGGACAGTTGAGAGAGGGTGATAGCATATGCTAGCTGGGATTAACATGAGAGTGTATGGAACCATAATAACTACAGCTCATGCAAGTTGGCACTGCTGGCAGTGGTGTGGGTAGTGATTAAAATGTTTTCAGATATCCTGGCAGGCACAAAGTTTACTCTGGTGGCCAACAATAATTCCCTGATGCATTTTGATACTGCTAGAGGCCCCGGAGCAGCATTGGATGGCTCTCCTCAGCAAGTACTCTGAGGGCACAAAACCAATGGATATGCCCTTTCCAAGAACCCTAGCATCTAGCAGAATCAAGGATTAAGACTAAAAGGGGGACAAAATTACAGACTATGCCCAGGCATCATGAGAAGTCTGACAAACCTTTGAACAAGAATCAGGGTCCACAGTGGAAGCCTTTCTGGAGCCAGGAATTAATAAAGAGTGACAAGTACACAAGCCCAGCACTCCCAGAATATGGAAGTGATATAGTGGATACTTTATAACATGGAGGACCCTGTCCCGTGTTGGGAGGAGGAAATGCGTAATGGAGTCTTTTGCCCTTGAAGTTCCTGGTATTAGTTCATTCACTGTTTAGAGACAATATACTCATCCATATTATGGTTAGTATTGCATGCCTTACATGCCAGTTTGATATTGCATGCATGTTGCTGTATAGTAATTGACAGATCCATCAGCTGAATTGAATAGAATATTTTACTCCCAGGGCATGCAAATGGCTTTTCATATTGTCATTTCTACTAGTGCATGCATGTCGTTTATTTGTGTTTTAATACAAGATGGCACTTAAAGAGGTATACCCACAGCAAAAATCATATTTTATATAATAGTACTTAGCAAAGTATCTTTGTCACCCAATGAAAGTAATTAGCCAAATTGAATGTCACTATAAAAAAGACCAATGAAATTCCATTTTCTCTACCGCAGTTTGGGCACTGTTGTCACTGGATACATCTTGTATTCCATCTTCATCCAAAACGAGCACACTCAGTTTCTCTTTTGTCTTCAGTATTACCATAGTCTTCCCTTCAGTTGATTGGTGTTACAGTGCCTTGCGAAAGTATTCGGCCCCCTTGAACTTTTCAATCTTTTGCCACATTTCAGGCTTCAAACATAAAGATATAAAATTTTAATTTTTTGGTGAAGAATCAACAACAAGTGGGACACAATTGTGAAGTGGAACGAAATTTATTGGTTATTTTAAACTTTTGTAAAAAAATAAAAAACTGAAAAGTGGGGCGTGCAATATTATTCGGCCCCTTTACTTTCAGTGCAGCAAACTCACTCCAGAAGTTCAGTGAGGATCTCTAAATGATCCAATGTTGACCTAAATGACTGATGATGATAAATATAATCCACCTGTGTGTAATCAAGTCTCCGTATAAATGCACCTGCTCTGTGATAGTCTCAGGGTTCTGTTTAAAGCGCACAGAGCATCATGAAGACCAAGGAACACACCAGGCAGGTCCGTGATACTGTTGTGGAGAAGTTTAAAGCTGGATTTGGATAGAAAATGATTTCCCAAACTTTAAACATCCCAAGGAGCACTGTGCAAGCGATCATATTGAAATGGAAGGAATATCAGACCACTGCAAATCTACCAAGACCCGGCCGTCCCTCTAAACTTTCATCTCAAACAAGGAGAAGACTGATCAGAGATGCAGCCAAGAGGCCCATGATCACTCTGGATGAACTGCAGAGATCTACAGCTGAGGTGGGAGAGTCTGTCCATAGGACAACAATCAGTCGTACACTGCACAAATCTGGCCTTTATGGAAGAGTGTCAAGAAGAAAGCCATTTCTCAAAGATATTCATAAAAAGTCTCGTTTAAAGTTTGCCACAAGCCACCTGGGAGACACACCAAACATGTGGAAGAAGGTGCTCTGGTCAGATGAAACCAAAATCGAACTTTTTGGCCACAATGGAAAACGATATGTTTGGCGTAAAAGCAACACAGCTCATCACCCTGAACACACCATCCCCACTGTCAAACATGGTGGTGGCAGCATCATGGTTTGGGCCTGCTTTTCTTCAGCAGGGACAGGGAAGATGGTTAAAATTGATGGGAAGATGAATGGAGCCAAATACAGGACCATTCTGGAAGAAAACCTGTTGGAGTCTGCAAAAGACCTGAGACTGGGACGGAGATTTATCTTCCAACAAGACAATGATCCCAAACATAAAGCAAAATCTGCAATGGAATGGTTCACAAATAAACGTATCCAGGTGTTAGAATGGCCAAGTCAAAGTCCAGACCTGAATTCAATCGAGAATCTGTGGAAAGAGCTGAAAACTGCTGTTCACAAACGCTCTCCATCCAACCTCACTGAGCTTGAGCTGCTTTCCAAGGAAGAATGGGCAAGAATTTCAGTCTCTCGATGTGCAAAACTGATAGAGACATACCCCAAGCGACTTGCAGCTGTAATCGCAGCAAAAGGTGGCGCTACAAAGTATTAACTTAAGGGGGCCGAATAATATTGCACTCCCCACTTTTCAGTTTTTTACAAAAGTTTAAAATATCCAATAAATTTCGTTCTACTTCACGATTATGTCCCACTTGTTGTTGATTCTTCACCAAAAAATAAAAATTTTATATCCTTATGTTTGAAGCCTGAAATGTGGCAAAAGGTTGAAAAGTTCAAGGGGGCCGAATACTTTCGCAAGGCACTGTACATAACCATTCATGTGTCATCCAAAAAGAGCAAGTATCTGCAGGGTATTTAATAATTTCTGTTAGGAGGAATGTCCAGTGCAGCAGTTAGGAAGAGCATGGAGGAAGATGTTCTGGAAAGTGTAGCTTATACTAGTGAAGCAGACAGTCACATGCTCCATAGTAAGGGTTGCTGACTCTGGCCGTTGTAGGTTGATTATGTAATGGAGCTATGGGGGTGCAGATCTTGGAAGTGGGGGCACATACCTAAGAAGTAGGCAAACTCACAGTTACTGTAAAGATGTTTATCTGCATTGTTGCTCAAGTGTTTTTTTTTGTTTTTTAATTGTATGTTGGAAAACATACAATTACGAACAAGAGCATACTTGTAAGTAGGGCTGTGAGTTTGAGTTTTTAGGTAGCTTGGAGTTAGGTAATATGAACCAATTCCTATTCTGACTTCAAAATAAAAGTATTAAATATTATAAATGCTTGATATTGTACAGTGGGGAAAAAAAGTATTTAGTCAAACACCAATTGTGCAAGTTCTCCCACTTAGAAAGATGAGAGAGGCCTGTAATTGTCATCATAGGTAGACCTCATCTATGAGAGACAAAATGAGAAAACATATCTAGAAAATCACATTGTCTGATTTTTTAAGAATTTATTTGCAAATTATGGTGGAAATTATGGTGAATAATTATTATTTGGTCACCTATAAACAAGCAAGATTTCTGGCTCTCACAGACCTGTAACTTCTTCTTTAAGAGGCTCCTCTGTCCTCCACTCATTACCTGTAGTAATGGCACCTGTTTGACATTGTTATCAGTATAAAAGACACCTGTCCACAACCTCAAACAGTCACACTCCAAACTCCACTATGGTGAAGTCCAAAGAGCTGTGGAAGGACACCAGAAACAAAATTGTAGAACTGCACCAGGCTGAGAAGACTGAATCTGCAATAGGCAAGCAGCTTGGTGTGAAGAAATCAACTGTGGGAGCAATAATTAGAAAATGGAAGACATATAAGACCACTGATAATCTCCCTCGACCAGGGGCTCCATGCAAGATCTCACCCCGTGGGGTCAAAATGATCACAAGAACGGTGAGCAAAAATCCCAGAACCACACGGGGAGACCTAGTGAATGACCTGCAGAAAGCTGGGACTAACGTAACAAAGGCTACCGTCAGTAACACACTACGCCGCCAGGCACTCACATCCTGTAGTGCCAGACGTGTCCCCCTGCTTAAGCCAGTACATATCCGGGCCCGTCTGAAGTTTGCTAGAGAGCATTTGGATGTTCCAAAAGTATTGGGAGAATGTCATATGGTCAGATGAAACCAAAGTAGAACTGTTTGGTAGAAACACAACTCGTCGTGTTTGGAGGAGAGTGAATGCTGAGTTGCATCCAAAGAACACCATACCTACTGTGAAGCATGGGGGTGGCAACATCATGCTTTGGAGATGTTTCTCTGCAAAGGGACCAGGACGACTGATCTGTGTACATGAAAGAATGAATGGGGCCATGTATCATGAGATTTTGAGTGCAAACCTCCTTCCATCAGCAAGGGCATTGAAGATGAAATGTGGCTGGGTCTTTCAGCATGACAATGATCCCAAGCACACTGCCAGGGCAACGAAGGAGTGGCTTCGTAAGAAGCATTTCAAGGTCCTGGAGTGGCCTAGCTAGTCTCCAGATCTCAACCCCATAGAAAACTTTTGGAGGGAGTTGAAAGTCCGTGTTGCCCAGCGACAGACCCAAAACATCACTGCTGTAGAGGAAATCTGCATGGAGGAATGAGCCAACATACCAGCAACAGTGTGTGCCAACCTTGTGAAGGCTTACAGAAAACGTTTGACCTCTGTCATTGCCAACAAAGGATATATAACAAAGTATTGAGATGAACTTTTGTTATTGACCAAATACTTATTTTCCACCATAATTTGCAAATAAATTCTTTAAAAATTAGACAATGTGATTGTAATGTCTCTGCCTGTTCGGGTCTCGGCGCCACCCTCCGCTCGCACGCTGTGGCGAAGGAGGCGTGTTCGGTTTGATTCCTTGCGTAGGTTTCTTGTTGCTCAGTCTGAACATGGTTCTAGACAAAGTAATGGATTTCCGGCCACACCCGTGTTCTGAGCATTTCTCTCTGGACTGCATAGAGTTAATCTCTTCCTGGCCTGTGTGATTGACAGCCTGTGTACCTATCAGGTCTGGGGCTGGGCCCAGACTTTCTATATACTGGATGCCACTTTCTCAGCAAGTTGCTGGTTATTGCTCTGACTTTGCCTGCTCTCTTTGTGCCCTTGATATTTACTGTACTATTTCTCTGACCTCTGGCTTGCCTTTTGACTATTCTCTTGGATTGTGATTTTGTACTGCTTTGCTCGTTTGTTACCGACCCCTTGGCTTCCTGACCTCTCTTTTTGTCGTTTGTTTTGTCTTGTCCTGTTCTGTATGTCACTTACCCAGTATAGGGCTTGTCTTCAGGTTGTCCTTTTACCGTTTAGGGTAACTGAGGCAATAGGAAGGGACAGTGGCTGAGGTGAGATTAGGTCCTTCCTCCCAGACCCCTGCAGTAGTGTCAGGGTATTGCTACGTTTGGCAAGACCCTAACAGTGATTTTCGGGATTTGTTTTCTCATTTTGTCTCTCATAGTTGAGGTCTACCTATGATGTCAATTACAGGCCTCTCTCATCTTTTTAAGTGGGGGAACTTGCACAATTGGTGGCTGACTAAATACTTTTTTTCCCCACTGTATAATCACTTTATAAAATGCATACCTTGTTGCATGTTTGCTTTCATAGGCACTTAGAGTATTTCTCCCAGAAAATTATTTTATGTTTATGTTTATCTCCTTTGTGTGTATTGGAATAACACACATAAAATCAGAGAAAAAAAAAATCAAAAAAATGATATAATTTCATGCAAAACTTCAAAAATGGGCTGGACAAAATTACTGGCACCCTCAACTTAATATTTGGTTGCACAACCTTTGGAAAAAATAACTGAATTCAGTCGATTCCTATAACTATCAACAAGCTTCTTACACCTCACAACTGGAATTTTGGACCACTCTTCTTTTGCAAACTGCTCCAGGTCTCTCATATTTGAAGGGTGCCTTCTCCCAACAGCGATTTTAAGATCTCTCCACAGGTGTTCAATGGGGTTTAGATCTGGACTCATTGCTGGCCAGTTCAGAACTCTCCAGTGCTTTGTTTCATTCTATTTGTATGTGCTTTTTGAAGTATGTTTGGGGTCATTGTCCTGCTGGAAGACCCATGACCCAGGACGCAAACCCAGCTTTCTGACACTGAGCCCTACATTGAGACCCAAAATCCTTTGGTAATCCTCAGATTTCATGATGCCTTGCACACAGTCAAGGCACCCAGGGCCAGAGGCAGCTAAACAACCCCAAAACATCTTTGAACCTCCACCATATTTGACTCTTGGTACTGTATACTTTTTTTTTGTAGACATTTTCGGTAAACAGTGGAATGATGTGCTTTACCAAAAAGTTCTATCTCGGTCTCATCTGTCCACAAGACTCCCAGAGGGTTTTTGACTTACTCACGTACATTTTGGCAAACTGCAGTCTAGCTTTTTTATGGATCTGTGTCAGCAGTGGGGTCCTCCTCGGTCTCCAGCCCTAGTGTTTCATTTCATTCAGATGCTGACACTGATGCACCCTGAGCCTGCAGGACAGCTTGAATTTCTTTGGAACTTGATTGGGGATGCTTATCCACCATCCGGACTATCCTGTGTTGCCACCTTCCATCATTTTTTCCCTTCTGTCCACTTCCAGGGAGATTAGCTACAGTGCTATGGGTTGTAAATGTGTTGATTATGTTGAGCACCATGGACAAAGAAACATCAAGATCTCTGGAGATGGACTTGAAACCAGACACACAATGTAAAGATTGAGTCAACTTCTCTCCTTTTTATCTGGTTTCAGGTGTGATTTTTATACTGCCCACACCTGTTACTTGCCACATGAGTTTGAATGAGCATCACATGCTTGAAACAAAGTTATTTACCCACAATTTTGAAAAGGTGCCAACAATTTTGTCTGGCCCACTTTTGGAGTTTTGTGTGAAATTATGTCAAATTTACCTTTTTTTTCTCAGTTTTTTTTTTTTTTTTTTTTGTGTTGTTCCAATACACACAAAGGAAATAAACATGTGTATAACAAAACATGTGTAATTGCAATAATTTTCCAGGAGAAATACTTCATTTTATTAGACATTACTGTAAATATGTTATGTTTTCATTATTATAAATTATACCAATGTATTATATACTAACTATTATACATAGTCATTTATGAAAGAGTCAGAGTTAGAGTCAAAGTGTGGAAAGATACAATGTATTGGAGTCAGAGCTGGAAGTTTGGCTTGGAAGGCATTTTACAGTTTCTGTAAAGTGGATGGGAGTCTCAGTTCTGGAAATCGCAGCATGTCAGTTATACCTGCCAGCGATTATATATATATATAATGCCAGCGATTTCCCTATAGGGGTAATTGAAGCAGAAAGCCCACAGAGGAAACCTCTGCGGACTTTCTGTGAAAAGCGCTGTGGGAAAAATTGTAATGTGTTTCAGCCGCATTTTTTTCCCTCACCGCTTTTCGTTGCAGCGTAGCCTACTCTAGGAAAAGCAGCCTAGGAGAACAAATTGCAGCTATATTTTTATTTTATTATTTATTATGTTACAATTTTACTACCAAAGACTTTTCTTCTATAGCAAAAGACCTAAGGAAAAATTAAGAAAATAAACAGAATTTTACCAACTTGCAAGTTGGTAAAACATTTCAAATATTAACGAGAAATTGCCTTCTCTTCCCTGTACAAACCCACAAATTAAAGGCAGGGTGAAAGCTGCACATCTTTTAGATCTTCCTTGTCAAGCTCCAAATTCCCTGGGATTATCTAGCATAACATTTTTAGCCTTCTAGCTCATTTTATCCCTTTTAACAATTCACCCTGTCATAGGATATTAATGTGACAATGACACAGATGAGCTGGCTGATAAGCGTTATCTATCCGTTTCCTTGTAGCCTTAGGAAAGCCCCCAGCATAATTCTTTCACAGCTTGATTATGTGATCCTGGCAATGCTGCTGCTGAATTTAGATTGTTCACCATTTTGTCACATAATGTAAAGTAATTTCAAAGTATGACTCAGAAGCCATGTACTAAAAAATCATATTATAGTATTAGAATTATCTTTACAGACCACTGTGGAGAATGCATCAAAGTAAAACTGTATTTCAAGTCTGCAATGGCCCTTGCTGTGACTGAAACAATTTCTTCTATGATCTCTGCATGACTTTTGCACTACTATTATTTTGCATCACATAAATTTTAAGACATGCCTCAATAAAAGGTTGACCATTCAAGACTATAGCATGTAAGCTATTATTAATGATGTTTTAATGAAATGATTATTGACAGAAAGCAATAAGGGCAGGTTGGAAGTTAGATGGTTGATCACAATAAATGTTTTAAAGGGTGCCTCTAGTGATGATCACATCCACAGAGAGAGGAGTAGTGTTTCCAAGGAAACTGTATGATGCCAAAGCTTTTCATGCATGTGAGCCTGTAACACTCCTGTTGGGAGATGCAACCATGACTGACACTTAGCATACTACTGAAACGCCAACATGTTCTGCAGGCCTCTAGATCTGTTGTTCTTGTGTATCATAGTTAATTCGATTATACAAATGCTTGTGTCTCTTATAAGCTTGTAAATTATTTTGCTTCAAATGAAAGCAAAAATAATTATTTAAAAAATATTTTGAGATATTTTGGAGTTCTGGTTGGTATAATGCCACCTGTCATTGTGGCTTTTTATTCCTTTATGTTTATTACACAGTCATTTTCCTAATACTGAGCAGTATAATGGTAAAGATAAATCACTAATTTATGAGAAATGCCTATAGACATTTTTTTTTGTGTATGGTTATACATTTTATGTGTATCTCATATTTTCCACTACAGTACTGTCTTTAGGCTACATGCACAGGACTTTGAAAAACCAACATTAAAAATGTGTTTTAGCATCTATTTTCTATCAGTGTGTCAGTTATTTTTCATAAGTTTTCTGGCTATCTCTCTGTTTTTAATGTCCTTCTTGCATCACTTTGTCACCTGTAACTGATAGTTAAAAAAAAACTATGAACTTCATTGGTCTATTTATTTATTATTTTGACTCAACCCACATATACGTTTTAATGACGGTCAAACTGATTGACCTATTCACTTAGTCAGTCTGTCCATGAAAATTGACAAAAGTAGAAAATGTTCTGTTTTTTTACTGAACCTGTAAAGAAACAAACACGTGTATGTCCCCATTGACTCCCATTGTTCTTAAAACGGACATTTAACTGACCTTATGAAAATGTCTGTTACATCGCTGGTTTTCACGTTCATGTGCATGGTCCTTTTCTTTTCTGCCATTGAGAATAATTTACAAAATCAGTAGAACTATGGCAGTGTATAGGGAACAGGTGCCCTGTATTCTCTTCTCTCCATGTTTGGTTAGTTGAGCTGATTTCAGATAGTTTGAGATTCACCTGTCATAGCAGCAGGATAATGCACAAAGTGGTGTCACAGTGCAGGTATAACATACACAGTGATGTCACAGTACAGAGATAATACAATACAGTACATGGATAATACATGCAGGTGTTATGTTACACACAGGGCCGGTTTTAGACAAAGCGGGGCCCCAGATGCTGATATGCAAACAACACCATCATCTTCCAGTGGCAACCCCTATAATAACGCCTCCTTCCCTTTTGTCCCACAGCAGCACAATATTGGGGTATTGTGTTGGTAGGACAGAATGGAATTTTTAATGAACAACAAATAGTTAACTGCAACCCCTCCCCCTCCTCAATATAAGGAACGAAGTACCAACCCCACAGCCTGTTTTTTTCTGTCCTGTGTTGGTGGGACAGCTGGGGGAAGGTTATACCTTAACTATAGTGAGGTTATTCAGATTTCTGAATGAATTTCTCTTCCTCTCTCCTGTTTGAGTTTGTTTTGTCTATTCTCCTGTGTGAGGACTCTTTTTCTGCCTTTGGTTCCTGTTGGAACAAAATTCAAAGGTTAAAACTCCTTGTCTATCTTTCCTGCCTCTGCTGCTTAGTCGGCTTAGCTACAGTGAAAGGCCTTTTTTCAGCTGTTGCTTATAATCTGCGGCCAGACAGGTCTGCTGCCTTTAGGTGTCCACGCTGAACCCTTTGTGGCTATGTAAGCCTTGCATTCCTTGTTTTATGGCGATGCATGGCGTTTCCTGCTACTTCTCTCCAGCTCCCGTGTGTGGGGGCGCCGGAGTCTAGAGTACGCTGGCTTGCATACATGATGACATCTTTGAACCTCCAGGTGAGCTACTAGGAAATGTTTTTTTACCTTCTGCCATTTTTTTTTATAAAATCTGTGCGGGGCAGCCTTTTTCTTCCAAAAAAAAAAAAAAGGGCTTTTATTTTCTGTGCAGTCCCTTGGGAAGTCCTGTCAGCCTGGTCTCGCAAAACCAGCGGTCTAGACAGAGGTTTTTTCCTGTCTCAGGAAGCCCGCTCGTCCCTCAAGTGGTGGATTAGGCTAAAAAACTAAAGTCCACGGTCCAGCCTCGCTGGACCCTGTTGGCTACAGATGCATCACTCACATATTGGGGAGCCCACCTGAATGCCATTCTGGCCCATGGGCATTGGAATTCCCTCGAGAAGATGATGTCATCCAATTGAAGAGAACTCCGAGCAGTACAACTGGCACTGCTTCACTTTGCCGACCAGTTGAAGGACAAGGCAGTCCGTGTAAGATCGGACAATATGACGACCGTCCTTTATTTAAACAAGCAGGGAGGAACTTGGTAACAACCTCTTCTAAGCGAAGTGGGGAAGATCTTGAGTTGAGCAGAGAAGAACTTAACCATTTTTCTGCCGTACATGTCCGAGTGTCACTCAATGTAGTGGCGGATCAATTGAGTCGTGGCATCACTGTTCCAGGGGAATGGTCTCTTCATCCAGAAGTCTTTCAAGCAATCACCCTGAAATGGGGTCATCCAGAGATAGACCTGATGGCAACCAGACTCAATGCCAAGGTAGAGAAGTTCTGCTTTCTATACAAGGAGGACAATTCCTTGGCTGTGGATGCCCTGTCCATCCCTTGGAGGTTCAGGCTGGCATAAATATTCCCTCCAATCTCCATGATTCCAAAGTCAGTTTTTTATTTTTTACAAAAGTTTAAAATATCCAATAAATTTCGTTCCACTTCACAATTATGTCCCACTTGTTGTTGATTCTTCACCAAAAAATTAAAATTTTATATCCTTATTTTTGAAGCCTGAAATGTGACAAAAGGTTGAAAAGTTCAAGAGGGCCGAATACTTTCGCAAGGCACTGTAAGTTTCCCAATTATATATAGTAACCCACCCTTATATATAATAGTTCCTCTCTTATAAATTAGAGCCCCCTTATATATAATAGTTCTCCATTATACAGTGTCGGACTGAAGGGCCTTAGGCCCATCAGAGGAACTTGTTCTGGGGCCCCAACCAACAGCTTCCTGCTAATAGCCTACACCACAGCTCCTTCACTGAAGTCTTACATATGTGCTGACTATCTGGTGTTACGGAGTATGTTCCCAGTACAGTCAGCCCCTATAATACTGTGCAGGCCCCAATAACTCCATGGCCAGTTCATGCACAGTACTGTATGGGGAATGACATGGCCATGGAGCACTACACGTATGTGCAAGATTATAGTGAGCTGTGATGCAGATGCAGGAATCTTGAGCCCCCCCACCCCACAGTATAATGCTCCACATGGTATATAATGCTCCACAGTATAAAATGCTCTCCTGAGCCCTCCACAATTTCCCCACATGGTATATAATGTTCCACAGTGGACCCACACTTTATAAAATGCTCCCCTAAGCCCCCATAGTGGCCCCACATGGTATATAAGGCTCTACACAGTATAATACTCCACAGTGGCCCACACAGTATACTACCCCTTAGTGGCCCCAGACAGTACAATATGCTCCCCAGCAGCTCCACACAATATAATATGCTCCATACAATGTAATATGCACCCCACAGTGCCTCCCCAGTATAATGCTCCACAGTGGCCTAACACAGTATAACATGCTCCACAATTGTCTCCACACAGTATAATATACTCCCCAGAGGGGTTCCCCCAGTATGATGCTCCACAGTGGCCCCACAGATTCCCTTAGTGCTATTATTATATTATACTCTGGGGTCTCTTCAGACCCCAGAATATAATAATCAAAGGCCCGGGAGAGGTAAGGGAAAATAACAAACAGTTATACTTACCTTGCCTTACCTCTCCTGGGCCTCCTCGCACTGCTCCGCTATCCCCACTGCCGCCCACATGTTGATAATCTCCAAGAATTTTGGGGAAATATTCTGTGAACTGATGAGACAAAAGTGGAACTTTTTGGAAGATGTATGCCCCATTACATTTGGTTTAAAAGTAACACATCATTTCAGAAAAAGAACATCATATACACAGTAAAACATGGTGGTGGTAGTGGGATTGTCTGGGGTTGCTTTGCTGCTTCAGGACCTGGAGGACTTGCTGTAATTGATGGAACCATGAATTCTGCTCTCTACCAGAAAATCCTGAAGGAGAATGTCCAGCCATCAGTTTGTGACCTTAAACTCAATCCAGTGGCATAGCTAGCAGGGAACAGGGAAGGGGGATGGCGACCTTGTGGGACCCATTCCAGAGTCGCTACAAGTACACACAAAAAATTCAATCTGTATCAGCGTCTATAGGACACTGATGCAGTTGAAATACATGGTAGAGGATGGCTGATAGCTTCCTGCTCTACCATTCTATAACTTGTAGGTCATAAGCTTGTAGTGGTTTGTGGTCTACAGGAGCCCTGACAGCAACTAAGATGTCATACTCCTAATGAAGGCAGGCACGATGGCGTTACTACATAGCGCTGCCTGGGACGCAGACGTTCTGTACACCTTGTAGGCTGCAGGCCTGAAGGGGGGCATACAGGATTATTATTAATTACGAGGACACGGGCATTATTAATTGAAGGGCACTATTAATTGAAAGGGCTGTCCCATCATGTTAGTGCAATTTTTTAAGTGGTATTAGTAATTAAGGGGCACACAGGGGCATTGTTATTTTAAAGATACATATGAAAGTATCATTCATTTAAAGGGGATTTCTTTATATAATGTATTTTATAATTGGGGTAGCAGCAGAATAGGGACTTTGTATACTAGAGGAAAATGTGGATCAGGTGTTTAAAAAAGTGAGAAGCCAAAGATGTCTGTGTTACAAAGTTTACAGAGACAAGTCACAGCTGGAAGAAGTGGTCATGGTGGTTCAAAGGGAAGAGAAGGGAAATGTGAAGGATTAGTCAGAGACGTCACCTGTAAGCCACTACATTTTTCCTGTACTGTTTTTAGTTAAACAACCTGCAGAGCCCTGGCTCATTTCAACCCTTAGCTACACCTCTGACTCAATTAATCAATGATCCGAAGCACACCAGCAAGTCCACCTCTGAATGGTTGAAAAAAACAAAATTAAGGTTAGTCAAAGTCTGGACTTATATCCGATTGAGATGCTGTGGCATGACCTCAAACATGCTCAAAAACCCTCCAATGTGGCTGAATTAAAACAATTCTGCAAAGAAGAGTTAGGAGCAAAACTCCTCCTCAGATGTGTGAAAAACTCATTGCTAGTTATCGCAAATCTTAAAAATGTAAGTATGACAAAAAAGCAAAACCAAAAGCAATCTGTAAGGGGAAAATGCTTTTTCACAGCACTGTATTTGAATGTTATATAAATTGGATGCTATGGTAAATTAATGTGTAGCCCTATTTGGGGGGGTATGAGTATTATCCCTACCACAATAGACTCTGGCGCTGACCTGTGTGTATAATGGGACCTGAAGCCTTCGCTGAAGGGAAGAGTGGGAACATATATGAAATATATCAGTGCCTCCACCCAGAATAGAGCCTCTGTATTACAGGGAGAATCTCTTCCTGGGACTTACCCATGAAGTACAGTTAGTAGCCTTAACAAGGATCACTGTACTAATCTCACAGTCTGAAGAATACATACAGATACCAAAGGGTATACATACATACAATATACTCAGATACCAAAGGGTAATAATACATACATACAATATACGCAGAACACAGCAGTACTACAACAACCAGCAAGTCCACAACCGTCTTAGGTTATATACCCGGGTATATATATAGATATATAGCAAGATTCCGGTGCACAATACCTCCAGGCAACAGAAGAGATGCAGGGGCCCCTGTGGATGACTGTGGATCCTCGGATTCTTCCAGGAGATGATAGACAGCCGATCAGGAGATTATGATGATGATGAGATTCTTCACAGGCAGCAAACAGGGCGAGAGTGACGGTAGTAGATGCAGGCCTGACTACCCTAACACTGAGTCCTTAACCTGCCAGCTAAACTACTAGTGCAACCGGGCCTCTAACTAGCTAGCTGGCCGTCGGAAGCCTAACCTATCACTGCCCTGAACTATATATATATATATATATATATATATATATATATATATATATTGATCCCTAACTACAGTTACTAGCTAGGTCCTGTGAGTATATAGGGGGTAACACATACCTAACTATATACTGTGAAGTAAAGAGGAACAGGTGGCTCTGAAATAAGGTCACTAGCTGGTCTCAAGGATATAGATTCTTAAATATCTATTTATCTACTCCTTAGAATTACACCTACCACCTGCCTTAGACTCCCCCAGACATAACACGTCAGTCTCACAGCAGCTCTACCTCACATCTCTCCCCCCAGCAGCTCTGCCTCACATGTGTCTGACTCACTGTATTTACTAAACAAAACTTACACTGAATGCCTGGGGTCTCTGAAGCCAAACTGCAGGGGCAAAGAAGCTAGATACATTATATACTAGTAGAAATGGCAGTTCCCTACAAATTTTTTATGATTAGACTTTACGTATTTTACTTTTATTATCAATTTAGGATCTAGATTGAAAGGCAACAGCTACACTAGTCTTGTAGGTTTCCCACTGCTACTGATGTCCCTCTGTGCTGATATCATGTCCATAATTATTGGCAGGTGACCCTGGTGGCAAAGTAACTGGCCACTGGTGTGATGTCATTGTAGATGGAATGTCACCATTGTCAAAAGGGGTCACTTTACTTGTTATTGCGTACATCACATTAGTAGTGTTCCCTTTAAAGAGGACCTTTCACCACCTCTACCAGTTCAAGTTCTTAGCACCTGTTAATAGTCTCCGCTCCACCGATTCCAGCACAGTTGGAATTTTTTCTCTAGCCTCCTCCATTCCTGAGCAACAAGCACATTTACTTCTGATGCTCTATTTGCTATTTATGCTCTGTAATGTCAGAAGAGCAGTTTAAGACAGGGGTGTGTGATTCAGAGCTCCAATCAGAGGCAGCCAGTGTCAGAGCTCAGAATCACACCCCTTGTCTGCTCCTGCCTGACACCGCCCTCCTTACAGTACAGAGTCAAAATAGCATATCAGACACCAAAACTAACAGCATTGATTGCTCGGGAATGGTGGGGGCTAGAGAAAAAATTGATGTATAGAGCTGGACTTTCTGAAGGTGATGAAAGATCCTCTTTAAGTAGAGCACTCTCTAAAGGGGAGAGTTAAAACAATATATGAATGAGGTCAACAAGCCCAATAACAGCTATACTTGTCTTCAGGGAGTGAAGGAACATTTCAGCTTGGCAGAGGGATAACTGGTATGATGAAAATGCATTTGAATGCTAAGTATACTGCAATTTTTTTTTTTAACTCTGTGTTTAAATTGATCAAAAAAGCAGAAAACTCTTATAAGGCCACATTCATGCGTATGCATTCTTGGATATGTGAGGTCTGTGCTATCCATGGTTGTTTTTTTTTGTTTTGTTCATTTTTTGTTTTTCAGCAGCTCTCTTTTTTCTGTAATGTGTGCAATTAATGAAATTTCATTCACTGCTGATACAGTCAAAAATGCTGTAGCATTGTCCACTTGTAGTATTTCAGATGTAAAAACACACCAGTCCATCACCTAATTTTGTTTGCTTCTGATCATTTTAAAGAGTAACTCAAATTATAAATAACTTTTCTTAAATAAATATTACAAGTGAATATAAGAAACTTGTTGTAGGAGGAGAAAGCCTGCATGGAATATATCAGACTCCAGGGTGGGCTTAACATTGATTTCTTTAAAATTGCAAATTTACCCAGCCTTACAATGGAATGGGGAGGGAAATGATAGAAAAGACACACATGTAAATAAGGTCTTACTTCTAGTGAAAAATATGTTTGTAACACAACCCCCATCAATTTCTAAGCTGATAAACTCTGCCTAAGGCCAGTTGCAGACGACCATGCTGCAACCGGCCTGCCGTGATTTAAAAGCATGGGCTGCGCACAGGCGGCACACGAGGATGTCCCCGTGTGCTGCCCATGCACGGGCCATGCTTCTGCGGCTCCTTTCATTAGATGAATATCACGGTCCTGTGTACGGGCCCATAGAAAAGAATGGCTCAGTGTGCTCTCCGTGAAGTACACGGATAGCACACTGACCCACAGCACAGTCATCTGCAATGGGCCTAACTTAGAAATTAAGATAGCTCTTTTGACTCTACTATATCTAGGGAATGCTCCACAACTGTACATAATAGGGCAATAATCAGTTACTGCTTGGCAGTAGCCTCCTCCTCCTCTTCCCTCTCCATAATCTTCTGTACTTCTGTGTGTGAGGCTGGGTACGCATAAAGGTTTTATTAGGGAAAAGGGTCTAAGTGAAGAATATAAAACAGAAAAAAGCCCAATAAGTGGAAATGGAAATATTATTCTTTAATATATAAAGATATCTGTACTATACATTAATGATTTTGTTTTAAAATTGGAGGTATGCTTTAAAGTGTAACTAAACTTTCGAACAACCTTCCATTTTCCTTCAGCATTTGTGACTTTCATAAATATTGTAATATACTTTATTAGAAAATTTTGCCTAATTTCCTGTGCTGAAATCCACTATGTTTCCCTATTTATTGCTAGCTAAAATCTGTATACTGCTTGTAACTAGAGTATGGGTGGACGGTTCAAGTATAGTGCAGGGAAGCTAAATCTAAGTGAGGTAATTTCAAACAATTATATTTCAAGTATTTTATAACATAGAACAGTGATTTTAATGTCATATACAGATGAGAGGTTCCCCTATTTCAAGCAATGTTACAGCTCACATTCCTAAACCTTTTTCAAGCATAGTAGTTTTTGTGTAGATGTCTAGGTTCATCACAACAATGCAGAATTATTTCCATGTGCTGGAGAAGGATAGTCAGAGAAACTCTAAATATGTCTTTGGGTGGTAGAATGGGTATCTCTGTCAATGGAATTAATTTTTATGATTTTGGCTGGAGTTACACTAAAAATACATTAACTCTGATTAACTATGTCTGGCATTGCAACTCAACTCCATTCACTGCAGTTTTACGCTACCCCTTTTCTCTATTCCCAAACAGCCGCTTAGACATGGGCAGTAAATTGTTTCAGTTGAAAATTTGGCAATTTTTGAGGCTTCTTTAGATAATAACCAAAAGGTTCAAGTATATGGGTCTGTTTACTCATTCCCATCCTATTTTGTCCATAATTTATTCCATAGCTCTGTTCATTAGTCTGGTTTCTAAATAATTTTTGCATCAATCCTATTTTAACACAGTTTTGCTGGCAATCATTCATTTTCTATTTCCATGTGAGGTTAAATTTGCATTCTTCTGTATTCCATCAACATATTCATTACCATAATGTTTTCTTCTATGTACTTTCTTCTCTTGGTGTTTGCTGTTTTGATAAGTGTTGCTTGGCAAGGGTAGAAGGCGGATAGTTTTCTATTTGCAGAAGTGAATCAAGCGGTACCAGTTTCTGTTTATATTTTGAGTGTAACAGTATGAAAGCTAACTCAATGCCATGACTGCATTTCCCTATGCTCTGAACTGTGCTTCATTATTGTCAGGAGGAATGTGAAAATTGATAATACAGTGCCTTGCGAAAGTATTCAGCCCCCTTGAACTTTTCATCCTTTTGCCACATTTCAGGCTTCAAACATAAATATATAAAATTTTAATTTTTTGGTGAAGAATCAACAACAAGTTGGACACAATTGTGAAGTGGAACGAAATTTATTGGTTATTTTAAACTTTTGTAAAAAAATAAAAAACTGAAAAGTGGGGCGTGCAATATTATTCGGCCCCTTTACTTTCAGTGCAGCAAACTCACTCCAGAAGTTCAGTGAGGATCTCTGAATGATCCAATGTTGTCCTAAATGACTGATGATGATAAATATAATCCACCTGTGTGTAATCAAGTCTCCGTATATATGCAACTGCTCTGTGATAGTCTCAGGGTTCTGTTTAAAGCGCAGAGAGCATCATGAAGACCAAGGAACACACCAGGCAGGTCCGTGATACTGTTGTGGAGAAGTTTAACCCCTTAAGGACCCAGCCCAAAAGTGCGTTAAGGACCAGGCCTCGTTTTTCAAAACTGACATGTGTCACTTTATATGGCAATAACTTTGAGACGTCTTAACTTACACAAGTGATTTTGAGATTGTTTTTTCGTGACACATTGTACTTCATGTTAGTGGTAAACACTAATGAATATTTTTGTATTTATTTATAGAAAAATAGGAAATTTGATGGAAATTTTGAAAAAAATCGCAATTTTCAAAATGTGAAATGCTCTGCTTTTCAGATAGATAGTCATACCACCCAAATACATTAATACATATTATCTACCATATCTCTGCTTTATATCGGCATCATCTTTTAATCGTCCTGTAATTTATTTTGGATGTTAGAAGGCTTACAAGTGTAACAGCGATTTTGCAGATTTACAAGAAAATTTCCCAAACTAATTTTTTAGGGACCACTTCAGTTCTGAAGAGGATTATAAAGGCCTATATATTAGAAACCCCAATAAATCACCCCATTTTCAAAACTGCACCCCTCAAATAATTCAAAATAACATTTGGGAAGTTTGTTAACCCTTTAAGAATTTCACTGGAATTAAAACAATATGGAGGTGAAATTTAGACATTTAATTTTTTCCCACTAATTCCTTAATTTAGCCCTAAAATTAACACATTCACAAAGGGTTAAAGGAAAAAATGCATCTCACAGTTTGTTATGCAATTTCTCCCGAGCACGGAAATACCCCACAAGTGGGTGTAAACTGATGTTTGGGCGAATGGCAGCGCACGGAAGGGAAGGAGCGACACTGGGCGTCTGAAAAGCAGATTTTGCTGGAATAGTTTTCAAGTGCCATGTCTCATTTGCAAAGCCCCTAGAGTACCAATACAAAGGAAAACCCCAAAAAGTGACCCCATTTTGCAAACTACACCCCTCACAGAATTCATATAGGGGTATAGTGAGCATTTTGACCTTACATTCGTTTCACAGATTTTGCTAACACTGGGATGTATAAATGAAACATTACTAAAATGTCACTTTATCCCCAAAGTTTTCATTTTCACAATGGGTTAAAGGAGAAAAAGCACCCCACAGTTTGCAAAATAATTGCTCCTAAACACAGCAATACCCCATATGTGGTCGTAATCTGCTGTATGGGTACATGGCAGGGCTCAGAATGGAAAGAGCGCTATTTGGCTTTTGGAGAGCAGATTTTGCTGGAACAGTTTTCAGGTACCATGTCGCATTTGCAGAGCCCCCAAAGTACCAATACAGTGGAAACCCCCTAAAAGTGACCCCATTTTGGAAACTACACCCCTCACAGAACATATCAAGGGACATAATGAGCATTTTGACCCTACAGCTGTTTCACAGATTTTATTAACATTGGGACATTAAAATGAAAAATTACTTTTTTTCCAATAAACCGTCAATTTAGCCCCAAATTTTTCATTTTCACAAGAGGACAAAGGAGAAAAAGCACCCCAAAGTTCGTTACACAATTTCTCCTGAACACAGAAATGCCCCATATGTGGTTGTAATCTGCTGCATGGGTACATGGCAGGGCTCAAAATGGAAAGAGCGCTATTTAGCTTTTGGAGGGCAGATTTTGCTGGAATAGTTTTCGGATGCCATGTCGCATTTGCAGAGCCCCTAAAGTACCAATATAATACAAACCCCCAAAAAGTGACCCCATTTTGGAAACTACATCCCTAATAGAATTTATCTAGGGGTATGGTGAACATTTTGACCTCACAGCTGTTTCACAGATTTTATTAACATTGGGACATTAAAATGAAAAATTACTTTTTTTCCAATAAACCGTCAATTTAGCCCCAAATTTTTCATTTTCACAAGAGGACAAAGGAGAAAAAGCACCCCAAAGTTCGTTACACAATTTCTCCTGAACACAGAAATGCCCCATATGTGGTTGTAATCTGCTGCATGGGTACATGGCAGGGCTCAAAATGGAAAGAGCGCTATTTAGCTTTTGGAGGGCAGATTTTGCTGGAATAGTTTTCGGATGCCATGTCGCATTTGCAGAGCCCCTAAAGTACCAATATAATACAAACCCCCAAAAAGTGACCCCATTTTGGAAACTACACCCCTTATAGAATTTATCTAGGGGTATGGTGAACATTTTGACCTCACAGCTGTTTCACAGATTTTATTAACATTGGGACATGAAAATGAAAAATTACTTTTTTTCCAATAAACCGTCAATTTAGCCCCAAATTTTTCATTTTCACAAGAGGACAAAGGAGAAAAAGCACCCCAAAGTTCGTTACACAATTTCTCCTGAACACAGAAATGCCCCATATGTGGTTGTAATCTGCTGCATGGGTAAATGGCAGGGCTAAAAATGGAAAGAGCGCTATTTAGCTTTTGGAGGGCAGATTTTGCTGGAATAGTTTTTGGATGCCATGTCGCATTTGCAGAACCCCTAAAGTACCAATATAATGGAAACCTCTCAAAAGTGACCCCATTTTAGAAACTACACCCCTCAAGGAATGTATCAAGGGGTATTATCATTTAGAGCCTAAAAATGCTTCCCAAAAATTAATGTACAAAGTGAAAATTAAAGTTTTTAAAGAAATATCCAATTTCAGTGCCTAATACGTTGCGGCCACTTTGTGGCATCAGAGACATGCACTCCTAAAACTATTAAGTGGGCTATCCCAGGGACAAAAAAATTATATATGTGGGTATAAACTGCTGCTTGGGCACGCAGCAGGGCTCAGAAGGGAAGGAGCACTGTGGTTTTTTTTAGCTTTTGGAGTACAGATTTAGAGGGACTTTCTGGTCGCCATGCTATTTTTGCAGAGCCCTGGAGGTGCCAGTAAATTGGAATTCCCCAAGAAGTGACCCCCATTTTGTAGGGGCAATTTTAGGGTCTCTGCAAATGTGACATGGCGTCCAAAAAAACAACAATCTAAATATGCGCTCCAAAAGCACATAGCGCTCCTTCACATTTGCGCCCTGCTGTGTGCCCAAATGACAGTTTATGCCCACACGTATGACACTGGTGTACCCAGGATAACGTACTTAACAACGCCATATGTGGGTATAAACTGCTGTTTGGGCACAGCCAGGCACAGAAGGGAAAGAGCGCTATTTTGGTTTTTAGAGCACAGTTTGCTTTTTGGACACCATGCCACTTTTGCAGAGACCATGAATTGTCAGTAAAGTGGAATCCGCAGACATGTCACCCCATTTTGGAAACTATACCCTTCAAGGGATTTATCAAGTGGGGTAGCGAGCATTATTAACCCTTAAGTGTTGCATTCTTTTAATTTCCAAAAATGAATGCGCAGCTGATAATGAAAAGTTAAAAATGAAATTTTTCTATAGATACGCCATTTCAGTGCCCGATATGTTGTGCTCAGCTTATGTCTGCACAGACACACACTACAAAAACTGGTGATCGGGGATCCCGGGCACAACAGCTTTTGGAGCGTTCATCTCTGATACAAGCCGGGCACAACATATTACGCACAGAAATGTCGTATTCCTGGAATTGTCATTTTCACCTTTCATCATCAGCTGCCTATTCATTTACGGATAATAAATTATAGCAACACTTGGGGGTTAAAAATGCTCACTGTACCCCTGGATAAATTCCTTCAGGGGTGCAGTTTCCAAAATGGGGTGACATGTCAGGGAATTCCACTGTACTGGCATTTCAGCTCTGCAAAAGTGCAATGGCGTCCAAAAACCAAATAGCGCTCCTTCCCTTCTGTGCCCGGCTGTGCCCAAACAGGAGTTTATACCCATATATCACATTAAGTACCTTATCCTGGGTACACCAGTGTCATACATGTGGGTATAAACTGCGGTTAGGGCACAGAAGGGAAGGAGCGCTATATGGCTTTTGGAGCGCAGATTCAGATGTTTGGGATCTGGATGCCATGTCATGTTTGCAGAGCCTCTAAAGTACCAGTAAAGTGGAATCCCCTAGGGAATGACCCCATTTTGAAAACTGCACCCCTCAAAGAATTTATCAAGGGGTGTAGCGAGCATTAGTATCCCAGACGTGACTGCACAGCGGATGGGGAAAAGTGAATATGTAATCTGTGCGTAGTACATTGGGCACACTAAATTCCCTACTATTTCCCCAGTAGTTCCTATTATTGGGGGGTCACTCTGGGGTCACTTCTGGTTTATTATCCCTCGTAAGCTCTAAATCTGGGGTGTACCCTAATATACGCTCGCACAGCTTATACATTCCCTTCCTGCCGCAGCCAGTTATGCTCTAATGATTTGTCGATTTTTGGGGTTTTTGTCTTCACATTGTACGAGTTATATTTTCTTTATTTCTCTGGTGATGTAGCCATATGAGGGCTTGTTGTTTTCAGGGTGAGATGTATTTTTTAATGACATCATTTTTAGGTGCTTACAACTTATTAAATAAATTTTATTAACTCTTTCTTGGTGGATTAAAAAACAACCCCATCAATTCTGGCACTGCGTTTTATCTTTTAAATTTTTCACCATGCAGCGTAGAGCATAAGTAACATGTTATCTTTATTCTGCGGGTCGGTACGATTACGGCGATACCTCATTTATACTGTTTTTTTATGCAATACCAATTTTGCAGAACAAAAACCCATTTGGGGACATAAATTAATTTTTTTTGCATCGCCATCTTCTAAGATGCGTAGCATTTTTATTTTTCAGTTTAGAGAGTTGGTTTAGGGCTTATTTTTTGCGGTACAACCTGTGCTTTTTATTGGTACTGTTTTGGGGTACACATGAGTTTTTGATCAGTTTTTATGGCATATTTTGTAAGGTGAGATGGCGAAAAATCGTTACTTTTGGCGGGTTTTTTCCGTTTTTTTCTCACGACTTTCAGTTTTATTGTACAGGTTGTTACGGACGCAACGATACCAAATATGTATTATTTTTAGGTTTATTTTTTATATAATTCATTTTATATAGGAAAAGGGAATTTTTGGGGCTTTATTCTTTTATTAATTTTTTTCACATACTTTATTATTTTTTTTTTCACTTTTTTTTTACTTTTTCTTGTGTCCCATTAGGACACCTGAGCCAGCAATGCTTTGATTGCTGGCTCAGCACTATAGACTGCAAGACACGAGCGTACACGTGTCTTGCAGCCTATACAGGAAGTCAGCGCTATGGAAACACAGCGCTGACTTCCTGATGTCTCGGCAGGATCAACCAGGTACTGGGGGCTCCAGGCAGCCTGGGGTCACTTGGTAGACCCCGGGCTGCAGATTAGAGATATCGGCACCCCCCGATCTTGCCGCGGGGGGTGCCGGGGGGGTCGGCAAGACGGCGGAACCCCTTGGATGCCACGGTCATGTTTGACCGCGGCATCCAAGGGGTTAAAACCGCCGATCGGAAGTTATGGCCGACCGAGGGTTATGGAGCAGGGTGTTAGCTGTCAGATACAGCTAACACCCAGTTCCGATACCGCTCGCTCAGATAGTGAGCGGGCGGCCGGCCTCGGGCGTAGTATTACGTCCTGGTGCGCGAAGTACCTAGCTCCCAGGACGTAATAGTACGTCCAAGGTCGTTAAGGGGTTAAAGCCGGATTTGGATACAAAAAGATTTCCCAAACTTTAAACATCCCAAGGAGCACTGTGCAAGCGATCATATTGACCACTGCAAATCTACCAAGACCCGGCCGTCCCTCTAAACTTTCATCTCAAACAAAGAGAAGACTGATCAGAGATGCAGCCAAGAGGCCCATGATCACTCTTGTTGAACTGCAGAAATCTACAGCTGAGGTGGGAGAGTCTGTCCATAGGACAACAATCAGTCGTACACTGCCCAAATCTGCCCTTTATGGAAGAGTGCCAAGAAGAAAGCCATTTCTCAAAGATATCCATAAAAAGTCTCGTTTAAAGTTTGCCACAAGCCACCTGGGAGACACACCAAACATGTGGAAGAAGGTGCTCTGGTCAGATGAAACCAAAATCAAACTTTTTGGCCACAATGCAAAACGATATGTTTGCCGTAAAATAATAATAATAATAATAATAATAATAGTCCTTTAATAGTCCCACAATGGGGAAATTCAGTGTGTTACAGCAGCAAAGATAAGATAAGATAAACAGATACAAATACAAATACAACATGTACAGGAATATGTTCCAAGGTAAGAGGCATTACATTGATAGCAGACAGACAGATAGGAAGTAGCAGAGGGGGGGGGGGGGGGATTTAACAGGCAGAGAGATATTTCAGTTCTCTGTGTGTAATGATCTCCGCTTAGGTCGGTGTTGGTTGTACAGCCTAACCGCGGTGGGGAGGAAAGACTTCCGATAGCGCTCCTTCTCACACCTAGGGTGGAGCAGTCGGTCACTGACAGTACTGCCCAGCGCAATCACAGTCTCATGCATGGGATGGGAGTTATTCTCCCGCATGGAGCTCACCACGGACAGTATCCTTCTGTCACCCACCGCCTGCACTGGGTCCAGTGGGCTCCCCAGGACAGAGCTGGCCCTTCTAATCAGCTTGTCAAGTTTATTTCTGTCCCTGGTTGATATACTGCTCCCCCAGCAGGCCACTCCAAAGAAGATGGCTGATGCCACTACCGAGTTGAAGAAAGTCCTAAGAAGTGCCCCCCGGATTCCAAAGGCTCTCAGCTTCCTAAGCAGGTAGAGCCTGCTGTGGCCCTTCCTGTACAGGGCCTCCATATGATCTGCCCAGTCCAGCTTATTATTAAGGAGCAAACCCAGGTACTTATAGGTGTTCAGAATCTCGATGCCCGTCCCCAGGATGTCCACTGGTTTTGGAGGGCATCTGCCTTTATGGAAGTCCACCACCATCTCCTTGGTCTTCCCCGCATTAATCTTCAGGTGGTTCTGGTGGCACCAGTCCACAAAAAACCGGTTCAGTTCTCTGTACTCCCTGTCATCATCGTCTGTGATGAGGCCTACTATTGCAGAGTCATCAGAATACTTCTGTAGGTAGCAGCTGGATGAGTTGCACCTAAAATCAGCAGTGTACAGTGTGAAGAGGAAAGGGGCGAGAACCGTACCCTGAGGTGCCCCCGTATTACAGATAACGGTACCTGACACACAGTCTTGGGCTCTCACGTATTGAGGTCGATTTGTGAGGTAGTCTAGGATCCAGTTGGAGAGGTGGTGGTCCACTCCAGCAAGGCCCAGCTTGTCTCTCAGTAACCTGGCTGTATGGTGTTAAAAGCACTGGAGAAATCAAAGAACATTATTCTCACCGTGTTCCCTGGTTTTTCCAGGTGAGACAGAGCCCTGTGCAGAAGGTGGATGATGGCATCATCTACCCCAATGCCCGGTCGATAAGCAAACTGGAGAGGGTCCATAGCGGAGCTCACTAGAGGGCGAAGATGTGTGAGAACCAATCTCTCTAAGATCTTCATCAAGTGGGATGTCAGTGCTACAGGTCTGTAGTCGTTGAGGTCCATAGGGTGAGGTTTCTTTGGAACTGGTACCACACAAGAAGATTTCCATAATTCAGGGACTATTTCCTGCCTCAGGCTCATATTATACATATATGTAATTATACTACACAGCTGGTCCCCACAAGTCTTAATTAGCCTTGCACTGATGTCATCTGGCCCTGCGGCTTTCCTCGCCTTGATCTTTTTCATCTCCTTCCTCACCTGGGCCCGTGTGAAGGTCAGATTGTGGTCAGATAAAGACAGATTTCTGGATTTACTGGTCTGTTGGGAAGTAGCCACATGGGGTGAAGTCATTGTGGTGAGGGGAGCTGAAGGACATGCTGGGGTGGGAGGAGCTGGTGTGTGATCAAATCTGTTGAAGAATAGGCTTATAACTGGCTTTTCCTTGCCTGATTAGATGCCTCAGGTCCTTTTGTACTTCCCTCAACCCCTCCTTATCTCTTGTCCTGAATGCCATCTTTTTCTCCTTAAGTAGTGTTTTTATATCAGAGTTAATCCATGGTTTGTTATTGGAGAAGCACCTCACCACTTTTGTAGGTACTGTGTTGTCCACACAAAAATTAATGTAGTCCGTTATGCAGTGTGTGAGTCCTTCTATATCTTCTCCATACGAATCCTGCAAAACTTCCCATGCGGTTGTGTCAAAACAATCCCTCAGAGCCTCATCACTCTCCTCGGACCATATCCTCACTGTGCGGGTGACAGCTGGTTCTCTACGTACAAGTGGCTTGTACACAGGTCGGAGATGTACTAGGTTGTGATCCGATCTTCCCAGGGGCGGTAGGGCTGATGAGTTATATGCCTCCCTCACGTTGGCAAAGAACAAGTCCAGTGTTTTGTTGTCTCTTGTGTGGCAGGTTACATACTGTGTGAAACTGGGAAGTGTGGATGATGGAGAGGCGTGGTTGAAATCGCCAGACAGAAGGAGGGCCTGGGGGTGCTGAGACTGTAACTGGCTCAGCGTGGCTTGTAGGATCTCGCAGGCAGCGTCAGCTTTCGCAGAGGGGGGGACATATGCAGCTATCACGATGACATGTGATAGTTCCCTTGGTAGATAGAAAGGTCTCATGCTCACAGCTAATAGTTCAATGTCCTTACAGCAAGTTTGCTCCTTAATCACAATGTGCCTAGGATTGCACCATCTATTATTCACAAACATTGCCAGCCCCCCTCCTTTCCTCTTACCGCTCTCCCTTGTCCTGTCTGCCCGAAGGAGTTTAAAACCATCCAAGGAGACCATAGAGTCAGGAGTAACTTCAGTGAGCCAAGTCTCTGTAAGTAGCATCATGCTACACACCCGAAACTCCTGATGATGCCTGGTGAGCGCTGTTAGTTCATCCATCTTGTTTGCAAGAGATCTCACATTGCCCATAATGATGGAGGGAACAGTTGGTCGGTAACGCCTCTTTTTAATCCTCTGAAGAGTTCCTGCTCTGCAGCCCCTCCCCCGCTTTTTCTTTCTCCAGAGTTCTTGGGGGATGGGTGGGCAAATGGTATGCAGCCCTGTTGTTGTGACTCTAAGCTGCAGTAATTTCTCTCTTGTGTAGACAAAAGAAATGCCTGCAGACACAAGAGTTCCCATTTCAGCAGGACAAAAAGACAGATAAAAACAAAAAAAAGTATCACAAAGGTCCAATTCCAAGTCTTTGTTTATTCATTTCTTCATAGTGTAAAGTCCATTAAGTAGAGAGATAAAAAAAAAAAAAACAGACAGAGAAAGAAAAATAAGAAAGAGAGTCTCAGAGCTGCCTAACAGGCAGCCACTTCAGCGGCGCCATCTTGGGAAAAAAAAAAAAAAAAAAAAAAGCAACACAGCTCATCACCCTGAACACACCATCCCCACTGTCAAACATGGTGGTGGCAGCATCATGGTTTGGGCCTGCTTTTCTTCAGTAGGGACAGGGAAGATGGTTAAAATTGATGGGAAGATGGATGGAGCCAAATACAGGACCATTCTGGAAGAAAACCTGTTGGAGTCTGCAAAAGACTGGGACAGAGATTTATCTTCCAACAAGACAATGATCCCAAACATAAAGCAAAATCTACAATGGAATGGTTCACAAATAAATGTATCCAGGTGTTAGAATGGCCAAGTCAAAGTCCAGACCTGAATCCAATCGAGAATCTGTGGAAAGAGCTGAAAACTGCTGTTCACAAACGCTCTCCATCCAACCTCACTGAGCTCGAGCTGTTTTCCAAGGAAGAATGGGCAAGAATTTCAGTTTCTCGATGTGCAAAATTGATAGAGACATACCCCATGCGACTTTCACCTGTAATCGCAGCAAAAGGTGGCACTACAAAGTATTAACTTAAGGGGGCCGAATAATATTGCACGCCCCACTTTTCAGTTTTTTATTTTTTACAAAAGTTTAAAATAACCGATAAATTTTGTTCCACTTCACAATTGTGTCCCACTTGTTGTTGATTCTTCACCAAAAAATTTTAATTTTATATCTTTATGTTTGAAGTCTGAAATGTGGCAAAAGGTTGAAAAGTTCAAGGGGGCCGAATACTTTCGCAAGGCACTGTATATGCATTCATAAGACTTGAATCTGTAAAGTTTAATGCGTACTTTTCATCTCCTGGCCATCATTTACTTATCTATTTATTTAGTTATTATGCTTACTTATATAGCGCCAGCATATTCCGCAGCGCTTTACAGACATTAAAAGTCACCGTCCCATATAGGGCTCACAATCTATATTCCCTATCAGTATGTCTTTGGATTGTTGCAGCTTGCAGCTTAGAAATTTATGAAGCACAAATACAGGGTATATCACTTTAAACTGCACCTAAACGTGAACCCTTTCCCACTCAGGGCTGTAGTATTATGCCACATTCAATGTATTGTTATTTCTTAGGTATGTGTCTTCTATGCTGCTGCTGGGTTTCTGCTGTATGATACAGCTGGTACCCGGAACTGGCAGAAGGAGTTGGAAAATGGTCCAACTCTGGCAGCTTAACCATTCATCAATAATGATCACAACATATGGGTAGTTAGGGGGCAAAGGATTTTCTGCAGTGTGATTGTGAGGTTCCAAACGGTTGCCATGGCAGCCAAGAGGCCAATCAATGGCCTCCTGGATGGTAAGAACTGCATCATGTACTGCAATACAGAAGTATAACAGTATATGGTATAAAGGATCCCATAGTCAAGTCCCCTGGTGGGACAGTAAAAAGTTAAGAATGGAAAGTAAAAAAAAGTTTTTTTTAAGTCTAGTAAATAAATAAATAAGTCCATTAAAACCCCTTTAAAAATAATGTAAAAAATAAACAAACATTAGATATGGCCATGTCCACATAGTACAAAAATAATCTCATTTTTCCTATACAGTGAATGCAATGAAAAAATAGGGAATGTTGTAAAAATATCGCAATTCTCAAATTAATATGTTTTGGTCACCTCGCCTCCCTCAAAAAGCAATAAAAACTGATCAAAAAACATACCAGAAAAGTGTACCAATAGAATCTACAACATGCCCCCCCCCCCAAAAAAAAAAAGAGCCCTCACATAGCTCTGTCAACAAAAAGGTAAAAAAAAAAGTTATGTACTACTGAATATGATGACCCCTAGAAAATAATTTATTTTCTTAAAATCGCATTTTATTCTGTAATGGTGGTAAACTATGGTAAACTGATATAAATATGACTGCACTTTCTGTGTATCATTTGTGGGCTCTGTTTCTTCCCCCCTTCCTCTTGCCATCGAGTTTCCACAGGGCTCGGTCCTAGGCCCCCTGCTCTTCTCCCCCTACATAGCCCCCATTGGACAAACCATCACCAGATTTGGCTTCCGGTATCATTTTTATGCTGATGACACCCAATTATATACGTCATCCCGTGACATCACCCCTGCACTTATACAGAACACCAGTGACTGCCTCTAGGCTGTCTCAAATATCATGTCTTCGCTCTATCTGAAACTGAATCTGTGAAAGACTGAACTACTGCTGTTTCCACCATCCAATAGATCTGCCCCTGATATCTACTTACCATATCTCCTAGGCAGTTTGCCCGCTGCCTAGGGATTATGTTTGACTCAGTCCTTTCCTTCACCCCCCATATCCAATTACTCGCACACTCATGTCATCTCCACCTCAAAAACATCTCCAGAATACGCCCTTTCCTTACCAGAGATACACTAAAGACACTTATTGTTGCCCTGATTCACTCTCGCCGTGATTACTGTAACTCCTTACTAATCGGTCTTCCCCTTACTAAACTCTCCCCTCTACAATCTATTCTGAATGCGGCGGCCAGGCTCATCTATCAGTCTAGACGCTACAGCGATGCCTCTGGTCTGTGTCGGTCACTTCAGTGGCTGAATCTTCAATACAGAATACAATATAAACTTATCACCCTCATCCACAAGGCTCTCCATAATGTTGTACCTCCCTACATTTCCTCCCTCATCTCTGTCTATTGTCCAACCCGTACTCTCTGTTCACTCAATGACCTAAGACTAACAGCCTCTATTATCAGAACCTCCCACGCTCATAAACAAGACTTCTCTCGAGTTGTACCACTTCTCTGGAATGCTCTATCTCGGACTATCAGATTAAACCCCATTTTCTACAGCTTCAAGCACAAACTAAAGACTTATATTTTCAGACAGGCCTATCACAACTCCTAATGTAAACCCTTCCGTAGTTAGGGTTTACATTAGGATAAGGGTCCGATCGACGCTGTTTGGTGAGAACTGTCCAGTTTATTCATGAGGCACGCCTCCCGGCGCCTGCGCTGTTCTTCAGTGAAGCCAAAGATGGACAGCCTGGCTTCACTGCGTAATTGCGGGGCATCCGCACTGAAGCCGAGGAGTACTCCTCTGGCTTCATTGAAGAACTGCGCAGGCGCGGGGAATACAGCGGCAGGGTGAGTATAAAGCTTTTTTATTTTTAATGCGGCCATGGATTGCGTTACAACGGTGATTTGGGACACTAAACCCCAGGTCCATATGGACGTGTGGGTGGTTTAGTGTCCCAAATTGCCTTGACAGATTCCCTTTCACAACCAAACTAGTCTGCATTCTTAAACCCTTCCCGACCAAAGGCATTGTTCAATTTTCATTTTTGACTCTCCATCTTTCACAGAGACATATAAGGGCTTAATGTTTGCTGGCCAAATTTTACTTTGTAATGGTACCATTTGCCGCAACCCAGTCGGATGAGATCAGAGGATGGGAGTAGTAGTGGCGGATGCTGTGCCACCTAGCAGGCCGAGCACGCTCCCAAACGGCTCCAGTCCCACTCCTAGGCCGGACAAAGTCGAGTGGGGTCCTTCAGCACTACCGGATGGTGGTGGTAGTAGTTCTTTCCCCCGGGGCACTTCCAGTTGAAGAGGGGGACCTCTGCTACCTGAGCCGGTGTGGTGTTGGTCGGAAGATCCCTGATGTTAAAGCAGGCACGACTCAGGGGTCAGCGTTGCAGCCGTATATTTATGCAACTGGAACAAAGGAACAACAGCAGCTTCCAGATAGGGGTAGTAGTCCTGCAGTGTCCGAACCCCAGCCTTGGTTCTTGGAGGGTGCCCACAGACAGTATAGGCTGACAGTATGACCTTCTCTACTCCTCCTCTATGCCTCTCCCAGCTAGGTATACTGGGGATAGAGTTACAGGGAGTCCTGACAGGGATCTGGTTACCTGGAGACTAGGCCCGAATGTGACTCTCCTGTCAGGGTCCTCTCCTGCTCCTCCGGGCACGACACCGAATAAGTCCAGCCACTTTGAAATCTCTTCTACCTTGCTCTGGGCTGTCTTTAGATGAGCCTGGGGCTGATGATATCCCTCCTGAGGCTGTGAGAGCAGCGGTTGGCCTTCAGTCCAGAGCCTGGTGGCAGGTCAGCTCTGCACACCTAGTCTGGTCTACAGCATGCACTGAACTGACTTTCAACCGACGCCGGGGAGATTATATCTCCTCACAACCCCGCCCAGTGGCTTGTGATAGGCCAGGGCTGAACCAAGTCTGGGTCCGAACACTGCAGGGGGAAACATATAAGGGTAAAGCTGCACATCCAAACACTTAACATAGAACAAAACTTACAGACATAAAACCCAGAGGCATACAAGACAAACACCTAAAAGCAGTAGCACTCTGGGATGCTGCACATTTATTATATCGTACGACAGTGGTCCCCAAATGTTCTTGCACCAAAGACCAGTTTCAGTGAAGACAATTTCTCTGTGGCCCGGTGGGGGGTGGAGGGTTTTGCTAGTTGGGAGCAGAGTTGGGGGCGGAATTTGGGTTGTAGGGCCACCCCACATGTAATTGTGTCCCTCTCCATGCCTCCTCACATAAGTAATGCTATTACCTGTGGGGGCACAATTACTGTAATAGTGCTCTAATAGCACCCCCAACAGGTAATAGTTCCCTCTCCCACAAAAGTAACGCTGTTACTTATGGGGGGCACTATTTCAGGAATAGTGGCCTAATAGTGATCCCCACAGGTAAAAACCCTCCACATAAGTAATGCTGTTACCTGTAAAGGGGCAATATTTCTGTAATAGTGCCCTAATCGCTTTTTATTCAAATTTTTACGAGAGGTGAAACAGTGAAATAATGGTGGTTCGGCTCTTTTGATTTTTTTTTCCCACTACGATGTTCACCATAGGGTAAAAATATTTTTATAAGTTTGTAGACCGAATGTTTTCAGACACAGGGATACCTACAGGTGCATCTCAATAAATTAGAATATCTTTGAACCGTTTATTCATTTCATTGATTCAGTAATTCAATTCATAATCAGCATCTTCCATGATTGTGTGTCCTACTGAACCAGACTGAGGGATCATTTAAAGGCTTAGGAAACCTTGGCAGGTGACACACTGAATTTACAATACTGAATTTTTTTACAATATTCTAATTTTCTTAGATTTGGGTTTTCATTACCTGTAATCCATAATCAACATTTACAGAAATAAAACAATCGAAATAGAATACTCTGTGTGTAAAGAATCTAGAAAATATAGGTCACTTTTTTCATTTAATTACTAAAAGAAATAAATGTTTCAAAGATATTCTAATTTATTGAGATGCACCTGTAATGTGTATGTGTTTCACAGTATTTAAGTACCTTTATATGTGTTCTAGGGAAAGGGGAGTGATTCAAATTTATAAATTTTGTTTTTTATATATATATTTTTTCACTAGTTTTTCTCCCAGAAAATTATTGCAATTACACATAATGTGTTTTGTTATACACGTTTATTTCCTTTCCTTTTCCTTTTATATTTCCTTATTTCCATGTTTAACTTTGTTGGAGGTTGCAGACCCTTTGGAAAAATAACTGAAATAAATTGATTCCTATAACCATCAACAAGATTCTTACACCTCACAACTGAAATTTTCAACAGGATCAACCAGATGTATAGACTTTTGGCAACTCGGGGTCACTGGGCAGACCCCTGGGCTGACAAATTAGATATCGGAACCCCCTGATCTCACCTCTAGGAGGCATTAAAGTAGCTGAAACTCCTTAGATGCCGAGGCCACATTTGACTGCAGCATCTAAGGGGTTAAAACCCCTAATCAGAGCTCAGCTCTGACCGGGTGATAATGGAGTGGGTGTTAGCTGTCAGTTACAGCTACACTAAGTGAGCAGGCAGGCGACACAGGATATAATAGTATGTCCTTGGTCTTTAAGACACCGGCGGCCAGGACATACTATTACAGCATGTGTCGCTAAGTGGTTAAAGAAGTCCTCTTAAGCAAAATTTCAAGTGCAACAAAAGTGAAAAAAAAAAAAAAAAAAAAAAAAAAAAAAAATATATATATATATATATATATATATATATATATATATACATACAGTGCTGGCCTAAAGTATTGGCACCCCTGCAATTCTGTCAGATAATACTCAATTTCTTCCAGAAAATGATTGCAATCACAAATGCTTTGGTAATAATATCTTCATTTAATTTGTCTTCAATGGAAAACCACAAAAAGAATTGTCAAAAAGCCAAATTGGATATAATTCCACACCAAACATAAAAAAGGGGGTGGACAAAAGTATTGACACCCTTTGAAAAATCATGTGATGCTTCTCTAATTTGTGTAATTAACAGCACCTGTTACTTACCTGTGGCACATAACAGGTGGTGGCAATAACTAAATCACATTTGCAGCCAGTTGAAATGGATTAAAGTTGACTCAACCTCTGTCCTGTGTACTTGTGTATACCACATTGAGCATGGAGAAAAGAAAGAAGACCAAAGAACTGTCTGAGGACTTGAGAAGCAAAATTGTGAGGAAGCATGAGCAATCTCAAGGCTACAAGTCCATCTCCAAAGACCTGAATGTTCCTGTGTCTACCGTGCACAGTGTCATCAAGAAGTTTAAAGCCCATGGCACTGTGGCTAACCTCCCTAGATGTGGACAGAAAAGAAAAATTGACGAGAGATTTCAACGAAAGATTGTGGGGATGGTGGCTAAAGAACCTTGACTAACATCCAAACAAGTTCTAGCTGCCCTGCAGTCCGAGGGTACAACAGTGTCAACCCGTACTATCCGTCGGCGTCTGAATGAAAAGGGACTCTATGGTAGGATACCCAGGAAAACCCCACTTCTGACCCAGAGACATAAAAAAGCCAGGCTGGAGTTTGCCAAAACTTACCTGAGAAAGCCAAGAACTTTTTGGAAGAATGTTCTCTGGTCAGATGAGACAAAAGTAGAGCTTTTTGGGAAAAGGCATCAACATAGAGTTTACAGGAAAAAAAAAAAGAGGCCTTCAAAGAAAAGAACACGGTCCCTACAGTCAAACATGGCGGAGGTTCCCTGATGTTTTGGGGTTGCTTTGCTGCCTCTGGCACTGGACTGCTTGACCGTGTGCATGACATTATGAAGTCTGAAGACTACCAACAAATTTTGCAGCATAATGTAGGGCCCAGTGTGAGAAAGCTGGGTCTCCCTCAGAGGTCATGGGTCTTCCAACAGGAAAATGACCCAAAACACACTTCAAAAAGCACTAGAAAATGGTTTGAGAGAAAGCACTGGAGACTTCTAAAGTGGCCAGCAATGAGTCCAGACCTGAATCCCATAGAACACCTGTGGAGAGATCTCAAAATGGCAGTTTGGAGAAGGCACCCTTCAAATCTCAGGGACCTGGAGAAATTTGCCAAAGAAGAATGGTCTAAAATTCCAGCAGAGCATTGTAAGAAACTCATTGATGGTTACCGGAAGCGGTTGTTCGCAGTTATTTTGTCTAAAGGTTGTGCTACCAAGTATTAGGCTGAGGGTGCCAATACTTTTGTCCGGCCCATTTTTGGAGTTTTGTGTAAAATGATCAATGATTTGACCTTTTTTCATTCTCTTTTGTGTTTTTTCATTGCAAGCAAAATAAATGAAGATATTATTACCAAAGCATTTGTGATTGCAATCATTTTCTGGAAGAAATTGAGTATTATCTGACAGAATTGCAGGGGTGCCAATACTTTTGACCAGCACTGTATAACCTATGTTACATAGTATGTATTGTTTCATTGTTTATTATGTATTATATATTATTTATATTATATGTATTATTATATTATGTTATGTATATTATTATATTATGTATAATTATGTAAGAAAGTAACCTGGATGGTAGCAATTGCTGTTAATATTCTGTTTAAAATAAATATTTCTTTTTTTTAAGGGTTTTTTTCATCTAAAGGATTTCACCTACTCTTCTGTCTACTTTCCTCTCTACTTCCTGGTTTCGGTGATAAATTGGTGGGCAGGCTTAGCCTGTCTGATGTATAGCTCAGTTCAGCAGTGTGCTTCCATGACTTAACTGTACATTATTATCTCTGGATTTTCATATAGAGATAAAAGAGGCATTGATCAAGTAATGTTCTAGCAGCTAAAATAACTATGAAAAGCTGACAGAAGGTTCCAAAACCTTTAATCACAGTGAATAGAGCTGGAAACAGTGATTGGCGTCACAAGTCCGACCACCTCAGCTAGATAGCAAAGGTGATGTGAATCCTTGGCAGCGATGTGTAAACACTGATTATGAGCAGTATCTTGAAAACAGAGCAAGCAGGGGCGTAACTACCGGGTTAGCAGCGGTAGCAGCTGCCACAGGGCCCGGGACATTACAGGGCCCCGCGGGCCCCCGATGCATTTTTTTTTTTTTTTTTTATAGTCCGTTATCTGCTGGAGTAACCCCAGCAGGTAACGGGCCCTATATACTTACCGTTCCCCGAGGTCCCGCTCACGGCTGCCTGCGCTTCCGATTCTGGGGAAGCGGCTGTGAGCAGGAGCGGGGATCGGTATGTGAGGCCGCGGCCCGAACACCACAATCTCTGCTATCATTATACTTTGGGGTCTTTTCAGACCCCGGAGTATAATAATCGGAGGCCCAGAGTTGGTGAGGGAACATAAAAAACAATGTACTTACCTGTCCTACGCTTCTCCAGGCTTCGGGCCTGTTTGGTGACGTCCCAGACATCAGCTGACGTCATTTTGCATCGCGACGCAGGCCCGCGTCACGTGACGCCAGCCTGGTCCAACATTGAAGAAGGCCGGAGTAGCGCACGAGCATGCACCGGAGCGAGGAACAGGTAAGCAACGTTGTTTTTTTATGTTTGTATCCTCCCCTGGATCTCCGATCGTTATACTCTGGGGTCTGAAAAGACCCCAGAGTATAATAATTGTTCATGGGTGGTCCACAATGGGACATATAATAGTGTGTGCAGGGGCCACTATGGGGCAAAATACTCAGTGCAGGGGCCACTATGGGACATGATACTGTGTGCAGGGGCCACTAAGGGACATAATACTGTGTGCAGAGGCCACTATGGGACATGAGACTGTGTGCAGGGGCCACTATGGCACATAATAGTGTGCGCAGGAATGGGGGGAGGTTGGAGGGGGGTTGGAGGGGGCGGTCCGGGGGGAGAGGGTCAGGGGCAGCGGTTCGGGGGGGGGGCCCCATGTCAAATGTTCGCCTTGGGGCCCAGCCATTCCTAGTTACGCCACTGAGAGCAAGATAGATAAAGCAAGCTTAAAGGGGTTGTCCAGGCTAAAATTTTATTCATTAATGAAAAAAAAAAAAAAAAAAAAAAAAAACATACTCACCTGTCCCTGGTGCTCCAGTGCCTCCCGCATGGTCCAGTCCTACAGCTTCGTTGTTGTCTTCTGACGGAAGTACCTGCCGCACATGAACGCTGGGGCCAATCAACGGCCTCAGGAAGGGAACCAGTGACAGTTCCCTTACTGGGGCTGCTGAGGCCACTAATTGGCCTCAGCAATCACATGGCCTCAGCGGAAGGGAACTGGGCCATCACAGCTGGCGAGAAATTCCACAGCAAGAAGGCAGCCAAGGTGTAGCACCGGATTCCCCTGGGAGGATATCGGAGCACCGGGGACAGATAAGTATTTTTTTTTTTTTTTTTTTTTCACCTCCTCTGGATTAGAAAATTATGTTTTAGCCACAAGATTAAAAAAAAAAAATGTATGGGCTTACTATATTATTACTATTATTTATTTTTTATTGCACCATTGAGTCTACGGTGCTTTACATTTGAAGAGGGGTTTATATACAAAATACACAAGAACAAGTACAGTAGGCTAACATTATGACCAACTGGTAGAGTAGGATAGTGAGCTCTGCCCATGGTGCATGTAGGTTGTGGTTGGCCTTGTATTAACAGCATTAACATTTTAAACTTTATTGACTAGGCGATGGGTAGCCAGTGAAGCAATAGGCAAAAAGGCTGCTTAATAACAAGGAAATAGCAGAGTGCAGGGTGAACTGGTGGGGAGCGAGAGCATTTGCTCAGAGATCATAGAGAAGGGTGCTGCACTAGGCTATGCAGGACATGATGAAGACATGGACTAGAATTGTTGGAGTTTCTGGGGTGAGTTGGAGGTGGCAGGTGGTGCTGAGGGCTTGGATGCAAGTCTTGAAGGACAATGTAGAATCAAAGGTTACCCCAAGGCAACAGGCTTGTGGGACTCTGATAAGTGGGGTGCCATTAACTTTGATAGATAGGTCGGGTGTGAGATGAGGGAAAGATGATGAATTAAATTTTCTTCATATTAAGTTTCATAAAGGGGAGGTTATTTTTGAGTATCATCAGCATAATAGTGGTATGAAAAACCATGGAACTTTATGAATTAGCCTAAGCCAAGGGTATAAATGGAGAACAGTAGGGGGTTCCAGGACAGAGCCTTCAGGGACACCTACAGAGAGAGAGCGAGGTGAAGAATTGTGCACGTGGAAGATACTAAATGTGTGGTTGGTGAGGTATGAAGAGATCCAAGAAAAGGGTCAAGTCTATGATGCCATGGGATAAGATGGTTTGTAATAAGAGGGAGTGGTGTGGAAGGGGAGGAAAGCTTTAGAAGGAGGAGAACAGAGTAGTGTTGTTTGTCTTTGTCAGTAAGTAGGTCGTTTGCAACTTTGTTTAGGATGGTTTCAATGGAATGATGGTGTGGGAAGCCAGACTGTAGATTGTCAAGGAGTGAATTGGATGAGAGACAGGAGGATAGTTGAAGGTGGACATGTTGTTCAAGGAGTTTTGAAGCAAACTGAAGCAGTGAAATGGGGTGATAGTTGGCTGAAGGGCCAAGAAATGGTTTCCTAAGGATGGGTACGACGGAAACATGTTTAAATGCAGGATAGATACCACAGGTTAGAGACAGGTTGAAGAGGTGGGTTAGAGCAGGAGTAAAGACTTCTGCGAGGTTGGTGATAAGGTGTGATTGGAAGCATACTCTTCCTTCCTGAATTGTCTAAATAGACAGTGCAGCAGAGTGTGCGCCCTTCATGGTAGCAGCAATCAATATGAGTTAAATGAGAGAGAAATGACATAAACCATTATAGTCCTCAGGAAGAAACCAGTAAATGGTAGAAGCATTAGACTCTGTTCTATTCTCATCATGCGAATCATTCAGGGTATGTGCATGGCATTCACTTGGCAAATGCCAAAAGAATATCCATATGCCATGCATTTTTCTTTTTTTTTACTGTATATTGTGCAAAGCATAGTCTGCTGTTTCTTCCTATACAGAGAAGATTGGGATATCAGGAGAAGTTTAGCAAATCAGTTTTCATCTGACAGCTATTGTTTGTATTTTTGTATCCGATACACTGTACATATTAGGAATAACTTATTAAGAACTGGCAGTGAATTCTGCTAGTACAGTAGAGACCAATAGTTTTGAGACTGACACAAATTTTGTTTTTCACAAAGTTCAGTGTTCTTTGATCTTTTAGTCAGATGTTTCTATAGAATACTGAAGTACAGTTACAGTGGGGAAAAAAAGTATTTAGTCAGCCACCAATTGTGCAAGTTCTCCCACTTAAAAAGATGACAGAGGCCTGTAATTGTCATCATAGGTAGACCTCAACTATGAGAGACAAAATGAGAAAACAAATCCAGAAAATCACATTGTCTGATTTTTTAAGAATTTATTTGCAAATTATGGTGGAAAATAAGTATTTGGTCACCTACAAACAAGCAAGATTTCTGGCTCTCACAGACCTGTAACTTCTTCTTTAAGAGGCTCCTCTGTCCTCCACTCATTACCTGTAGTAATGGCACCTGTTTGACACTGTTATCAGTATAAAAGACACCTGTCCACAACCTCAAACAGTCACACTCCAAACTCCACTATGGTGAAGACCAAAGAGCTGTGGAAGGACACCAGAAACAAAATTGTAGACCTGCACCAGGCTGGAAAGACTGGATCTGCAATAGGCAAGCAGCTTGGTGTGAAGAAATCAACTGTGGGAGCAATAATTAGAAAATGGAAAACATACAAGACCACTGATAATCTCCCTCGATCAGGGGCTCCACGCAAGATCTCACCCCGTGGGGTCAAAATGATCACAAGAACGGTGATAAAAAATCCCAGAACCACACAGGGGGACCTAGTGAATGACCTGCAGAAAGCTGTGACTAACGTAACAAAGGCTACCGTGAGTAACACACTACGCCGCCAGGGACTCAGATCCTGCAGTGCCAGATGTGTCTCCCTGCTTAAGCCAGTACATATCTGGGCCCGTCTGAAGTTTGCTAGAGAGCATTTGGATGTTCCAGAAGAGTATTGGGAGAATGTCATATGGTCAGATGAAACCAAAGTAGAACTGTTTGGTAGAAACACAACTCGTCGTGTTTGGAGAAGAGTGAATGCTGAGTTGCATCCAAAGAACACCATACCTACTGTGAAACATGGGGGTGGCAACATCATGCTTTGGGGCTGTTTCTCTGCAAAGGGTCCAGGACGACTGATCCATGTACATGAAAGAATGAATGGGGCCATGTATCGTCAGATTTTGAGTGCAAACCTCCTTCCATCAGCAAGGGCATTGAAGATGAAACGTGGCTGGGTCTTTCAGCATGACAATGATCCCAAGCACACCACCAGGGCAATGAAGGAGTGGCTTCGTAAGAAGCATTTCAAGGTCCTGGAGTGGCCTAGCCAGTCTCCAGATCTCAACCCCATAGAAAACCTTTGGAGGGAGTTGAAAGTCCGTGTTGCCCAGCGACAGCCCCAAAACATCACTGCTGTAGAGGAGATCTGCATGGAGGAATGGGCCAACATACCAGCAATAGTGTGTGCCAACCTTGTGAAGACTTACAGAAAACGTTTGACCTCTGTCATTGCCAACAAAGGATATATAATAAAGTATTGAGATGAACTTTTGTTATTGACCAAATACTTATTTTCCACCATAATTTGCAAATAAATTCTTTAAAAATCAGACAATGTGATTTTCTGGATTTGTTTTCTCATTTTGTCTGTCATAGTTGAGGTTTACCTATGATGACAATTACAGGCCTCTCTCATCTTTTTAAGTGGGAGAACTTGCACAATTGGTGGCTGACTAAATACTTTTTTTTCCCCACTGTATAGGCATTTAATTTCATTTTTTGTTCTTGGAGAGAAGTGGCTTCTTTGCTGCCCTTCTAGATACCTCCAAAAGACCACGTCTCACTGTGCATGCAGATGTACGAACACCTACCCGCTGCTATTCCTGTGCTCTGCACTGCTATTGGACCGATCAAGTAGTTGAATCCTCTTTTGCAGACAGTACTGGCACTTGCTGGACTTTGTTCACAATATTTAAATCTCCTTGAAGTTCTTGATGATCATATAAATGGTTGATTTACGTGTAATTGTTAACATTTTCTCCTGAGCTAACAAGAAGATCGCTGAAATTATATTAGCAGATCATTTTGTGTCCAAGCTGAAATTCAATCAAAATGTTTTTTTTGTGATTAAATTAATTTTCATAGCAAGGAATGAGTTTGTAATTTATTGCAATTTATCTAATCATTCTTTATATCAATCTCAAACTAATGCAAATTGCCACTACAAAAACTGAAGCAGCAAACTTGTGGAAACCAAAATGTGTGTCATTCTGAAAAATTTTGCCTATGACTGTATACACAATATGTGGGTGATAGGCTAAAACCATCTTTTTACATTTATGGTTATGGGATGGTTTGTGTGATTGACTGTGTGTTACTGCTATTTTAAGACATGGACATATTTATACACTGTATACAAAAATATATGTGAACTAGAAATATTCCTCAGGTTGATATTTATTGCTTAAATTTTGGCCTGACCTTATCTTATCTTTGTACCTTTCAGCTACTTATTAGCTGCTCTGCCTTAGGCTTCACCTTAATGTGCTATACCCTATGTCCATCTTAGATATAGTTTGACCAATTAATATAGCAGCACTTGCTTAGCCTCGGGGCAGCTAAAGTACTGGTGAATATTTTTTTAGTTCAGTGGGAAAAAGCTGCTACTATTCATATATCTGATAACTAATAGACATTGCACTTAAAGCACAGTACCTCACTAATGTATGAAAGCAGCATTAAGAATAGGGATGAGCAAACCTTTTTGGATTGAGCCAGATTTGACCTGAATTTTCCAAAAGTTTCGGACTCGACCCTAGCCTGAAATTTTTGGGGTTCATCACCCTTGAAACACTAGTATACTCTAGGCATTCCCGATTCTTCAGGCCTCTGACTGGCATCACCTGCCCCAGGGTTACCGTTGAGGCCTGTGATTGGGCATCAGTGGTCACATGGAGCGCTCTGACGTCATGATGTAGAGTCAACGCGTCATGATGTCGCAGTGTCCTACGTGACTGTTGAAACCTGTTATTGGGGAATTGTACACCTGGGGAGGCTGCGAAGATGCCCAGAAGAGGTAAGGAAAGGTGAATCTAACTGTTATTTTTATTCACCTCCCCTTCCAATTATTATACTCTGGGGTCTGAATAGAGCTCCGGGTATAATAATAGCACTTCTGCTTTCTTGGTTTTTGCCAAACAAGTTCCTCATGAACATTTGAAATGAAACTCGTGAGGTTTTATCTCTACTTAAGAACTATTAGTCCCAACATGACACTACCTCATAATCTTTTATTTGCTTTTGTATTTTATAGGTTTTGAAAAAAGAAATGAAAATTAGCAAAAAAGGTTTTCCAAGTGAAAGTTCCCTTGTCAAGGTGGCAACAACAAAGAAATGAGAGCAACCAATGCAATTATTTGGTACTGGATATATAACGTATATGGATGTCAGAATGTTATGCATTTATGTAACAAAATAAAAGTAGGGTGACCTGGAGAGTAAGATGTGTGTTTTTATAGGGCTATTGGGCTATTGATTCACTAAAAAATTAAATTGCAAACCAAAAGTATACCATGGCAACATTACAAAGCCTTTTTTATGAACAAAAACATTAAAAAATATCATATCCTGAGTGTTCTATCTCATATCTTTATAAGAGAAAATGCCTTATAAATCCAAGAGAGTAAAATCCTTTAGACATTGTATTATAGAGATGTAACATTAGGTTCCTGGATCCTGATGCAAAATGCTCAAACTTCCCATATCCCATTTATAATGTGTGTTTTTATGTGGCAGGGAGTGCTTTGGGCTCTTTCTGGTACCAGAGGGCAGGTACAGCTGCTACATCTGCATCTATACCACTGCCATACAGTGCTGTACAAAAGCACTTTAAGGTACAGGTGGACAAGCAACAAATAGACTGCACAGTTGCAACAGTTAACTATAGATGTAGCAGACTTTAAAAGGAATCTACCACTTTCCCCAAGAATATTTAACTGGCATCACCATATTAGCACATTACGGTGATAAAGAATCTTTGTTGTGTGTGTGTCACTTGTAGATTTGGAGAAAAACAACTTTGAAGTCTTATGCAAATGAGGTATTTTGTGTACTGGGGGTGGGCATTCAACCCTGGGGATACTGATTTTACTGCCTAAGTAGGGTGGGTGATGCCATCGCAGTGGGAGGATCAACTTACTACACAGGATGTGCAGGCCAGAGAGAGGTCTGAACAGCAACAACAGTGTTCCAAAAAGCTAAACTTCTTCCCCCAGGGCACCAATTTCCTAATTTGCATAAAAGTTCAAAGTTGTATTTCTCTAAATCAACAACCAAGTATACCCATGGCAAACTGGGCAGGCAGTATGTTCATTTAGTGTTATGAAGTAAAAAAATTTCTGGCTTATCATTTTCCACATACTGTAACTGGCTGCTGCTGGTGTGGATTTTTGGCAGGTAATGGAGCACTGATTGAGTGAAGAGGACAGGGCCCATTGGGTCTCCTAGACAGACATGTGGCTAGCACTAACAGTTATCTCCCTAAAAGCTATGGCAAGCTGGGTACAGAGGCTAAAAATTATATGCCAAGTTTGCCTCCCTTTGGGATGGAGCAAAAAATCCACATTTTGGCTTTGTAGCGAGAGTCTACAAGCAGAGCAATCCAGTAGTTATCCCTTTGATTTGTGTTAATAACATGATTGTTACTATGTAAGCAACAAAGCTTGCAGCTTGCCAGCTTATGCATGGACCCAGGAGCCTGTCATAGTTGTTGGCCATTGTGGTCATCATTATCATCATCATTATCTTCCCATAATTAAGGGTCAGGTTCGTTCCCCTGGCTGAGATGTGGAAGCTCTTGTTCTTATTTCATCTCTTGAGTGTGTTTCTTTTGGTGGCATTCTTAAAGAGGACCTTTCATGTCCTCATGTATATGCGATTTTACATACCGCTAGAAAGCCGACAGCACGCTGAATTCAGCGCAATGCCGGCTTTCCCGGTATGTGCCCCGGGGCTGGAGATATCGGTGGTGTAAGTTTCACGGTTCACCATCAGAAGGGCGTTCCTGACAGTCTAGCTGCGCTGTGAGGAACGCCCTCCCTGACAGTACTCACCCATAGACTTGTACTGGGGGGGGGGTGTTCCTCACAGCTCAGCGTCATCACTGGGCGGTAAGGAACGCCCCCCTCTGACAGTACAGGGCTATGGACAAGTACAGAGAGAGGGGGCATTCCTTACCGCCCAGCGATGACGCTGAGCTGTGTGGAACGCCCCCCCCCCCCAGTACAAGGCTATGGAGGAATACTGTCATGGAGGGCATTCCTCACAGCGCAGCTAGACTGTCAGGAACGCCCTTCTGATGGTGAACCGTGAAACTAAGACCCAAGATATCGCCAGCCCCGGGGCATATAACGGGAAAGCCGTCAGTGCGCTGAATTCAGCGCGCTGTCTGCTTTCTAGCGGTATGTAAAACCGCATATACAAGAGGACGTGAAAGGTCCTCTTTAAGGAGCCTCAGGACTGAGATGACACATATCCCTGATAAGCCTCCAATAGCAGACATTATGTCTGTGGTCTGCTGTATGTAATAATTATTCACTGTCTTTGGCTGCTCACACACACACACAGATCATCAGCATGTACAATATGGAATTCCAGTAAGTTGAATCATTACAAATGAGATGGCCAGGCAGGCCATTTTATCAGTGGAAGTCCAGCAGGGTGTTCTTTGTCACTGGAATGGGTGAAATGTGCAGAGGCTTCACATCAACAAAATTATGAACAAAGTTCTAAAAATAATGATGTTCTAGATGTGGATGTGGCCTGGCTACAAGAAAGTCTACACAGAGGAGGAATAGGATGGTCTCACTCACTGCCAATTCTATTTTGTCAAATGAGCTGGTGATGCCTTTCCATGTGAATATGAGGAGACTTACAGTCATATGAAAAAGTTTGGGCACCCCTATTAATCTTAATCATTTTTAGTTCTAAATATTTGGGTGTTTGCAACAGCCATTTCAATTTGATATATCTAATAACTGATGGACACAGTAATATTTCAGGATTGAAATGAGGTTTATTGTACTAACAGAAAATGTGCAATATGCATTAAACCAAAATTTGACCGGTGCAAAAATTTGGGTACCCTTATCATTTTATTGATGTTAATACTCCTAACTACTTTTTACTGACTTACTGAAGCACAAAATTGGTTTTGTAACCTCACTGAGCTTTGAACTTCATAGCCAGGTGTATCCAATCATGAGAAAAGGTATTTAAGGTGGCCAATTGCAAGTTGTTCTCCTATTTGAATCTTCTCTGAAGAGTGGCATCATGGGCTCCTCAAAACAACTCTCAAATGATCTGAAAACAAAGATTGTTCAACATAGTTGTTCAGGGGAAGGATGCAAAAAGTTGTCTCAGAGATTTAACCTGTCAGTTTCCACTGTGAGGAACATAGTAAGGAAATGGAAGACCACAGGGACAATTCTTGTTAAGCCCAGAAGTGGCAGGCCAAGAAAAATATCAGAAAGGCAGAGAAGAAGAATGGTGAGAACAGTCAAGGACAATCCACAGACCACCTCCAAAGAGCTGCAGCATCATCTTGCTGCAGATGGTGTCACTGTGCATCGGTCAACAATACAGCACACTTTGCACAAGGAGAAGCTGTATGGGAGAGTGATGCGAAAGAAGCCGTTTCTGAAAGCATGCCACAAACAGAGTCGCCTGAGGTATGCAAAAGCACATTTGGACAAGCCAGCTTCATTTTGGAAGAAGGTCCTGTGGACTGATGAAACAAAGATTGAGTTGTTTGGTCATACAAAAAGGCGTTATGCATGGCGTCAAAAAAACACAGCATTCCAAGAAAAACACTTGCTACCCACTGTAAAATTTGGTGGAGGTTCCATCATGCTTTGGGGCTGTGTGGCCAATGCCGGCACCGGGAATCTTGTTAAAGTTGAGGGTCGCATGGATTCAACTCTTCAATTCAATTCAGATTCTTGAGAATAATGTACAAGAATCAGTGACAAATTTGAAGTTACGCCGGGGATGGATATTTCAGCAAGACAATGATCCAAAACACAGCTCCAAATCTACTCAGGCATTCATGCAGAGGAACAATTACAATGTTCTGGAATGGCCATCCCAGTCCCCAGACCTGAATATCATTGAACATCTGTGGGATAATTTGAAGCGGGCTGTCAATGCTCGGCGACCATCAAACTTAACTGAACTGGAATTGTTTTGTAAAGAGGAATGGTCAAAAATACCTTCATCCAGGATCCAGGAACTGATTAAAAGCTACAGGAAGCGACTAGAGGCTGTTATTTTTGCAAAAGGAGGATCTACTAAATATTAATGTCACTTTTCTGTTGAGCTGCCCATACTTTTGCAGCGGTCAAATTTTGGTTTAATGCATATTGCACATTTTCTGTTAGTACAATAAACCTCATTTCAATCCTGAAATATTACTGTGTCCATCAGTTATTAGATATATCAAATTGAAATGGCTGTTGCAAACACCCAAATATTTAGAACTAAAAATGATTAAGATTAATGGGGGTGCCCAAACTTTTTCATATGACTAATTCGTGCCTGCAGAGCTACAGCTTATTTTCTGCTTGCAGATCTTGCACAACTCCATGGATTTGTCATTTGATAATGTACGGAAAAATTTCCACACTAGAAATGACTGCACCAAGCCAACAACACCAGTACAACTGTAAGCGTTTCTACAATTGCCGCAGCCGAACCACCAGAGCTTGACTTAGGGTTCTTCAGACTGTTTTTTTTTTTTTGTTTTTCTTTTTAAATTGTGGTTGAACATCAGCTCAGCTTATTATTATTGCTACTACCAGCACCCTCTTCCCTCAAGTACCCATACCAGCACAACTACTGGTACCCTACCATTTGTCATTACTACTATCACCAGTCTCTCAACACCAGCACTCATGCCTTCCACCACTACACTATGATAAGATTGGCAATGAATGCTTTTTAGAACTGGGCTGGCAATGGCATAAAAATAATGTATTACTGCCATTTCATACATTTTGTAATGAATGCAGTTAGAACTGTGTTGGACTGGAAATAGTAAAATAAATTATTAAATGCACCAATGTGGTTCTGTAATGAATATGGCTTAATGTATAAGGTTCAGCCCCATGTTTAACTGCCACAATCTCTGCTACTACCCATTATCTCAGGTTGTGGCTATATGTAGTCACCAGCAGGTCTGGGAATATAGTGGGTTTTCACCTTCACAGCTGATTAGCTTACCATGGGACCTGGCATATGTATCTGTAGAACATACATGACAAGCTGGGTCGCTTTCTGCCTAGCTGATATGGGAGATCTCGCACATAATATATATCAGTAGCCTCTAGTGATCAGAGTACTACGTAGTTCCCCCATATCAATAATAGTCATACAGACATAAACGGCCGGTAATCTGATCTACTGAGAGTTCCTCATGTGTGTGATTTACCCACATTACCTGCCTGAAACATTTTTTTTGCATTACCTGCCTGAAACATTTTTTTACCTGTCCAAACAGGACACAAAAAAATGAATAAAGATCCACGCTCGGCCCAGATCAGCGCTGTGCACACCAGCAGAACTAGTTGTTTTTATTCCATTTCCTTTTATTTTTCATAGACTTTTTGTAGAAATGACCCACTTCAATATCTAATATCTACAGCTACTGGGAACCAACTCTAGGCAACTTCTCCAGCAGGGGCTGATTGTAGTTGATCTGTGGGACGACGACTTCCCCAGGTCGTCCAGGGCATGAACATGACATGTAACATTTTCTTGCCCATCTGTCACTTGTTGCCCAGCTGTTTAATCCCTTGTTGGGCTGTTATACACCTCCAAATTGAATTAGCTCTTTGCTGTGGGCTGCCCTAGAGTCTTGTGAACTCTGGATTTACCTCTGAGTTGAAGTAAACTCATAAGCCAAGATTACATTCCCCTAGTTGAGCTAGACCATTCTCTGATAATTTGTTAGTAAGACACACAGTAGGACAATGTCTGCCAAAAAGTTCCCTGTTCCATCTCTTACAGAAAAAGGGACCTTAACTAGACATATTTCACATCCCAGTGGGATGATTATGAGGTGGCAACTGAAGTAGCAAGACTACAAGCTCCATACACATGACTGTAGTTCTTATCTGCAAATCAGCAATATTTATTGCAGGTCAGCAAATGCGGATAAAAGTACCAACCCATTCATTTCTATGGGTCCATACCCATAGCCGTAGTTTTTGCAGCTGTGTGTTCGGGCCGTAGTGAAGAGCCACAAAATATGGAGCAACTCAATACATTTACTACAATGTATGGGTCAAATGACACACAGATTTGTACTGTTTTTACTGGCCCTTGTGCTTGAGGCCTAAGGATAGCAGCATTATGCTCAGTAATGGGGAAAGACTGTCTGCGTATTTATCATAAGCTCACACTCTCTGACAAACCAAGATCCATCAGAGACCATAGATCAGTATGTGACAAAGTTGAGACAGCTTGCAGCAGCCTGTGAGTTGGATTATCACTTGAAGAATTTATCAGAGACAGAATAGTCCTAGGATCAAGATATTAATGCAAGAAAGAGAATGCTCAGAGTACCAGGCCTGAATCTACAGGGAGCTATTGATAGAAGCCATGATCTTACACAAATGCAAATGCAAGATAGCAAAAGTAAAAGTTGTAAATTATACTGCAAAAACTCCAAAAAGACAGACAGTAAAGAAGCTAAGTTTAAAACAAAAGCACGCTCTGCTGACATCAGGTGCAGATACTGTGGAAGTCGCCACCACTCAGACAGAGACCACTGCCCCGCATATAAAATATATCCTCTAAAATTCCAAATTCTGAAAGATAAACACAAGCTGCTACTCTCAGTAGATACAGTAGCTTGCAAAAGTATTCATACCCCTTGAACTTTTCCACATTTTGTAACTTTATAACCACAAACTTAAATGTATTTTGTTGAGATTTTAAGTGATAGATCAACACAAAGAATATTCATGTGTTACAATGGCCAAGTCAAAGTCCAGATCTAAATCCCATTGAGCATCTGTGGCAAGACATGAAAATTGCTGTTCACACTCTCCATCCAATAGCTTGAGCTATTTTGCAAAGAAGAATGGGCAAAATTCTCAGTTTCTAGATGTACAAAGCTGGTAGACACATACCCCAAAAGACTTGCAGCTGTAATTGCAGTGAAAGGTCGCTCTACAAAGTATTGATATAGGGTGGCTGAATACTTTGCCAGTCACACTTTTCAGATTGTTATTCGATTACAATTTTGAAAACCATGTATCATTTTCGTTCCACTTCACAATTATCTGCTACTTTGTGTTGGTCTATCACTTAAAATCTCAATAAAATACATTTAAGTTTGTGGTTGTAAGGTGACAAAATGTGAAAAAGTTTAAGGGGTATGAATACTTTTGCAAGCCACTGTAGGTGAGTCGACCAGAGTCCAGTAACAAATTGGCAGGAGGGCACTGTGCAGTGGAATAGGGTTGTAGAACCAGATGTCGAGAGGAGTTGTAGGAAACACAAGCCACTAGGATAGAGGAAGGAGAAAGGTAGGTACTTGCCCCAGGATCAAAGTGGCTGGAGGAGTTGCAGATGGTTGCAGGCAAGGAGATCCGGCCAGCTACAGCATGGTCAAGATGGCGGCCGCTTCAGGAGGCAGTTGATAGTGCAGGCAGGGGCTGCAGGTGACGGCAGTCTGTCAGACCCCGCCAGAAGCAACCATCAGGGTCAGCGAGATCCTCAGAAGGGTGTGATGCTGGACAGCTCTGGAAGCTGGCTTGGTGAAGGAGAGAGGCGAAGGATGCCTAGGACCAGCACAGACGCCCTGGAGGGGACTGCAGTTCCAGGTAAACTCAACAAGATGGTGGCGATCTTTGTGGCACGGGGTGCTAGCAAAGCAGATGGGACCAGGTGTCGGGTCTGGTGCTCTCACCTCAAGGAGCCCAGGACAGTCAGGACAGTTGTAGGCAGCAGTAGGAGTAGAGGGGTCCTGAGAGGAGTCCCCCAAAACCAAAAGAAAGAAGCAAGCGAACTTTGCATCTGGCAGGTTTCAGCGTCAGGCCCGCCCCCTCGGCTGTCTTCTTTTGCGGAAGTCCTTGCCGACTGTGACATCTTGTGTCCCTAAAAAAGGAACCCGGGGACATCACAGATAGTGATTGGTCTCAGCGGTTATGTGTAGTCAGACTTCCTCCAGAAGAAAACAACGGAGCTGCAGGACTGGGCCACACTGGGAGATAACGAAGCATCGGGGACAGGTGAATGGTTTTGGGTTTTTTTCACCTACCCCAGCCTAATTAAAAAACAAATAAAAAAATAGCCTGGATAAACACCTTTAAGTAGTATTATATAACATCAGGAGTCCATGAAATGTACAAATTAGATGTTAAAGGACATAATAGGTTTTACTGGGCTGAACAATTGTGAGTGTATTAGGCATTTTTGATGACAGGCCTGGCACAGTTTGGAAACAACTGGTTTAGACTCAAGAACTGTGTAAAATATGTCAAGAACCTTTTCTCTTCTGTTATTTATACAAGCAAAACATTTAAAAAGCTTAAAAAAACCTATTCAGATATTTAGGGTTTATACATCCAGTAAATGAAGCAATCCAGAAGATCAAGCAACTAGTTTGCCACAAATTAATAAAATGTTGATGCGCTGTTAGAACTTGATTTATTCTGAAAATATAATCCCTGTTGTATACAGTATTTTAGGACCAGAAGCACAATTTAATTTTCAGGATTTAGAATAAAAAAAAGTAGAAAATTTTGTGTCTGCTTTCATTATAGCTGATGCAAGAGTGACCCCCAGTGCACACACAGAAATATTCCCATGGAAATAACATCCAGGTTACAATGAATGAGCTGAAAATTATATATTGCTTTGCGTGTGGCAAACAATATCACAGAAGTAACACTGATGGTCTGTTCTAAGGATAAGCAGAAATATTAAAAAGGTGGATAACCCCTTTTATATATGGGGGTTATAATTTATATTAGATGAACATTAATGTGGAGGAAAGGGAACACTGTGGGTGACAAGAGGCATTATGGGGGGCTCCAAATGGAACATGATTTTGTGTTAGAAGGTGGTGTGGTCTGAACATTTTCACAGTGTGCTGTGTTCCTTCCCTCCTTCAAAAGTTCTTTGGGGCACATTGCACATACTGGTCCTTCTCTCAACTTAAAAAAATTTGCTCACCCTGCTTTTCACAATCCGCCCCCTCTTCACAGAACTTAAAAATTTGAATACCACCCCAGTGAGCAGGGATTATTTCCTGGGGTAAACAAACCCCAAACATAATAAAAAGAAATCTTATTTTAAGGCAACCCGACAGCAATGAGACGGGGCATATACAGGCACTGTAAATAGGGGCATTAATGGCACCACTATTGAGGAGCAATGTCTTAACCCCTTAACACATATGTGCTTTCTAACAGTAATGCACATGTAACACCTGCAAATGACAATCTTGCTGATTGGGACTGTGTAACCTCTTAGATACTATGATCATTACTGACCTTGACATTTAAGCGGTTCTACAGCTGCAATTAGCAGTATTGCCATTTGTGACTGTTAGTGGCTACTGTCAGCTGTTAAAATGTGCCATATTGTTAGAACACAAGCTCCTTACTTGACCAATTTGTGTTCCCCTTCAATTTCTAATAAAAGTCAATCCTTTGTCAAGGCACCCAGGAGACTCTTGAATTCTTTCAGTTCAATTACATCTAATGCAATAATAATAATAATAATAATAATAATACATTTTATTGATATAGCACCAACATATTCCGCAGCACTGTACAATTTGTAGGGTTCAAGTACAGACAAAAAAGATACATTATAAAGAAATGGTCAATTCACACAATGGGACTGAGGGCCCTGCTCAAGAAGTAGCAGGGGCGGCATCGGAGTTGGCATTGCTTATACAATGGTCAGACAATTCTGTAATAGAGCTTACTGTCATTACACATATATAAAGCTGTATGAGCCATCACCAGTCGTGTCCTTTAATGTGCAGATGGTGCCTGAACATATAAAGTTAGTCTGAAACGGCATCATATCCTGTGAGGTAATGTGGGAGCGTGAACAGAGGAGGGTACGTTTTAGGGATTCTAACTACGGAAGGGTTTACATTGGGAATTGTGATAGGCCTGTCTGAAAAGATATGTCTTTAGTTTGCACTTGAAGCTGTAGAAATTGGGAGTTAACCTGATTGTCCGGGATAGAGCATTCGAGAGAAATGGGGAGAAGTCTTGTATATGGGAGTGGGAGGTTCTGATAATAGAGCATGTTAGTCTTAGGTCTTTGAGTGAACGGAGAGCACGGGTTGGGCGATAGACAGAGATGAGGGAGGAAATGTAGGGAGATGCAGCATTATGGAGAGCCTTGTGGATGAGGGTGATAAGTTTATATTGTATTCTGTATTGAATAGGCAGCCAATGTAGTGACTGACACAGACCGGAGGCATCGCTGTAGCATCTAGACTGATAGATGAGTCTGGCTGCCGCATTCAGAATAGATTGAAGAGGGGAGAGTTGGAGAGTTAAGTAAGGGGAAGACCGATTAGTAAGGAGTTACAGTAGTCAAGGCGAGAGTGAATCAGGGCAACAATAAGTGTCTTTAGTGTATCTCTGGAAAGGAAAGGGCGTTTTCTGGAGATCGTTTTGAGGTGGAGATGACATGAGCATGCAAGTGATTGGATATAGGGGGTGAAGGAATGGTTTGAGTCAAAGATAACCCTGAGGCAGGGGGAAAATCTGCCTAGGAGATATGTTAAGGCCAGGTAAGGCAGTAATTCGGTCTTTGAGAGATTCAGTTTCAGATAGAGCGAAGACATGATATTTGAGACAGCAGAGAGACAGTCACTGGTGTTCTGTATTAGTGCAGGGGTGATGTCATGGGATGACGTATATAATTGGGTGTCATCAGCATAAACATGGTACGAGAAGCCAAATCTGGTGATGGTTTGTCCAATGGGGGCTGTGTAGAGGGAGAAGAGCAGGGGGCCTCAGACCGAGCCCTGAGGAGCCCCAATGGCAAGGGGAAGAAACAGAGCAAATGATACACTGAAAGTGAAGTCTGAAAGATAAGAGGAGAACCAGGAGAGCGCGGTGTCTGTGAGGCTAACTGAGTGGAGCATAGTGAGGAGGAGTTGATGGTTAACAGTGTCAAATGTTTCTGAGAGATCCAGAATAATAATAAGAGAGTAGTTACCATTAGATTTAGCCGTCAGGAGATCATTGGAGACTTTTGTGAGGGCCGTTTCAGTAGAGTGCAGAGTGCGGAAGCCAGATTGTAAGGGATCAAGAAGAGAGTTAGCAGAGAGATAACGGCTTAAACGAGAATAGACCAAGCGTTCCAAGATTTTGGAGATGAAGGGGAGGTTAGAGACGGGTCGATAGTTAGCAGCACAGAACGGGTCAAGGAAGGATTTCTTCAATAGCAGGGTTATGACAGCATGTTTGAAAGAGGATGGGAAAATGCCAGAAGAGAGAGAGAGGTTAAATATTTTAGTAAGGTAAGTCATGACAGAGATTAGAGGAGGTGTGAGGGGAAAGGGTCACTACTGCAGGTCGTAGGGCAAGAAGAAGAAAGGAGCTGAGACACTTCCTCTTCTATAACAGGTTCAAAAGATGAGAATGAACAGTCTGAAGTGCGGCTGGTGAGGGGGGGTCAGTGCCACCTGGAGATTGTGCAGTTATTTCCTGATGGATCTTATGAATTTTGTCATGAAAATAAGAGGCCAGGTCATCTGCACTAAGGTCTGTGAATGGCACCTGCACCTTGGGAGTGAGTAAGGAGTGAAAAGTTTCAAAGAGCCTTTTAAGGGTTACAGGAGAGAGAAGAGATGAGAGTGGTGAAATAGGCTTGTTTGGCAAGGTGAAGGGCAGAACTATAGCTTTTTAAACATAAATTTGAAGTGGAGGAAGTCTGCAGGTATACGTGATTTTCTCCACAGATGTTCAGCACACCTAGAACACCGCTGAAGAAAACGCTTCTGTGGCGTGTGCGAGGGTTGCTGCCACCTGTAGCTAACATTTTGCACTTTTAAGGGTTTCATTATAGTGACTGGTGGCCAGATTGGGACAGGAGATTGAGGAGATGGGGGACAGAGAGGACTGTAGAGTGTCTGAGAGGTGCTGGATGTTAATAACACGTAAGTTCCTATATGTATTGTGACAGCTTAGGGGAATTACACTCAAAATGGCGGCTTGTCCTGGTCCGGACAGCGGTGGTTCGTGGTACTGGGCGCCGGAAAGATAGCTTTCAGACGGTCCAAGTGTAAAATAAACGTGGCTTTATTCAGCTTAACTGCAACATAACAAAAACAACAAAAAACCTATGCCACAGTTAGGGCCTAACTCACTCCTTGAGTCCCTAACTAGCCTCTGGGGGACAATAAGAGCTTGACTTAGTCTCTGTAAGTCCTCTCTGGATCCAGCCCTCTTGGACAGAGCCTCTCTTTCTGTCCTTGCTGGTCCTGACTATTGCTCAGCTCCAGCAACAGTCCCCTGTAGACCCGAGCACTTCTGGCACAGACCGTCTATCTGTCCAGGTGGGTCCACCATTTCCTGCTCCAAGCAGGTTTCTCCAGCCTTCTGGAGATACACGCCCCCCCTCAAAGGCGTGGCTGAGAGCCTTTTAGGGCTGGGTCTGGGTCGCTCAACAGCGCCCTCTGGCTCACATACTCACAGTATAATGAGTAGGTGTGTCCTGTGAAGGAGAGAAAGCACTAATGGTGATAGACAGAAGGTTATGGTCAGAGAGTGCCAAAGAAGAATTAGTAAATTTAGAAACTGTGAGGAGTCGATGGAAGACAAGATCAATGGTGTTGCCCCCTACATGTGTGGCAGAAGAGGAAAGTTGTGAAAGACCAAAAGAAGTGGTTATTGAGAGAAACTGTGAGGCAGCTGGGGAGACAGGTGTGTCAGTGGGGATGTTAAAGTCACCCATGATGAGGGTAGGAATTTCACTGGACAAAAAGAGGCGAAGTGATCCAGAAATTGGTAGGGCCAATATGTCAGGACTAGAGATGAGCGAATTTCTCAAAAGTTTGATTCTGCAGTTCGATTCGAAGTTCCAAAAAAATTTGCTTCGATCCGAATTAATTAGCGGCAAATATCGCTAAAAAACACCTATTTCCTGGCTTCAGAGAGCCTGTATAGTGGTGTAGAAGACTGTGCCTTGCAGTAACACGCATAGGGAGCCTACTGTGGTACTGAAACAATACTGTGAGTCAGTATGACAGGCACATGACAGGCATCGCTCTTAAAACCACTGCACACTTCACTTATTTGGACAGTTATGGGGCCAAAACTGACCAACTAACTCAGGTGTGAACTCAGCCTTACAGGTACATGTTAGTGCCAGGTAGAAAGAACCGTGCCTGCCCTGCCTTTATCATGCTTTTTTATAGGTTTTCATTACTGGGGAAAGAAATATGGGGCATATTTGCCATTCTCTTCAAAGTAGAAAATAACAGGCCTTTTTGCCCTTTGCAATTACATTTTTTCATCGAACAGTATGTCAGACAGAGAAGTGAGAGGCCATGCACAGGGGAGGGACACAGGCCTAAATGTTTCTGGCGCAGGCACAGGTCGCAGCAGAGTAAGGGGGCTTGGCAGCAGGGGTCAGTTACAGAGGCCTGAGCTCCCAGTGTCAAGTAGAGGTCATGTCTTGGCCTGCAACCCAACGGTTGTAGACTGGTTGACTTGGTCATCCAATTCATCCCAAGTCACATCAAACACCCCCAGCCAAGAGTCAGTGAGTTCGTCAGACAAAACCCTTAGTTGGCATGGTCTGGCAGCAGGCCCTACGCCCTCACCTGTCCTTAACCAGCCTCTGTCCTTTTCTGTTCCCTCAGCTAGAGAGTATACAGTGGGCTCAGATCCACTGTACAGTGAGGAGGAGATATTATTATTTATTATTATTGCTTATTTATTTATTTTTTAATTCAAATATTTTATTGAATTTTTACGAATAAACAACATAAAACAACAGACCAGAAATACAAACAATGTAGACCGGAGCCACCAAATGGGACCCCAAGATGTCCACAGTCAGCAAGGCAACCTAAACATTAATTAGAAGAAGATGAGAAAAGAGTGGAGAGGAGAGGGAAGGAGAGCAGAGAGAGAACGAGGAAGAGGAGGGAAAAAAAAGGGATGGGGTATTGGTCAGGCAGAGAGGGTAATGGGGGAGTGAACAGGGTAACATACCCTGTGTGGGCCTTGAGGGAGGCCTGAAGGACAACACGTGTCAGGGCCACAGTAGACGGACCTGAAGTTCACTATGTAAGGTCAGGTGTAGAAACAAAAACAATGGTAGGACAAATGCTAACGGTGGGAGACTATGCTCAGAGCTCAGAGACCAGCGTTCAAGCCCAGGAGGGGGGCCCAGAGCCCAGAAGTGCCTGATACTCCACAGTAGTTAGAATTTCAACCAGTAAAACCAAGTTTTGTTAAAGGCTTCACCTGTGTCATGTAGGAAGGAAGTGAGGTTTTCCATGCGCATAATCTCATTGACATTCAGAATCCAGAGGGAGAGAGGAGGAGGTTCCACTCACTTACAGAATTGCCGGAATGCAAGCTTGGGCTGCGAGAACCAAAAAAACGGAGTAGCGTGCGCCTGTATACACGCACCGGAGACTCGCAGTGGTGAAGTAGAAACAAAGCAGGGCCATGAGACGATGAGACGTCTCAGTAATTTGCAAAATGATCCGTTTAACACCATCCCAAAACGAGGAAAGAGCTGAACAGGACCAGAAGACATGAAGTATGTCGCCCTCCTCCTGCCCACACCTCCAGCACATCAGGGAGACCTGTGGGAAAAGCGTATTTACTGTAGCTTTGCGGGGACCCTATACCATGGGACAAGATCTTAAAACTGACCTCCTGGTAGCGGGAGCTGACAAAAGTCCCATGCAATAGTTGGAAAATACGTTCTCTTTGTTCCTGGGAGAGAGAGAGAGAGACAGATCTGCTTCCCATTTCAACATAAAGGGGGGAACAGACCCATGAGGAGCATCAATCAGTAGCTTGTAAATGACTGAGAGGGAATGGCGCAGGAGACTGTCCCCCACACAGATGTGCTCCAAAAATGTAGGTTCTGACCTAAATTCAGTCGGGGCCAGGAGTGAGTTTATAAAGTGACGAAGCTGCATATCTCGCCAGGTGATTATTATTGTTTATTTATATAGCACCATTAATTCCATGGTGCTTTACATTTGAGGGTTAACATACGGTACACAAGATATACAAAACAGATAATATTAACATTGACCAACTGGCACAGTGGGATACAGGGCCCTGCCCGCAAGGGCTTAAAATCTATGAAAGAAGAGAGATAGAGACAGAAGGTGGGGGTAGAGGCTGTTCAGGTGGTGGTATGGAGACAGTAGCGTTATTGGGGGTTGTAGGCCTTCCTAAATAGGTCTTTGGGGCCTTCTTGAAGCTTGTGATTGTGGGGGTCAGTCTTATGTGTCTTGGTAATGAGTTCCAGAGTATGGGGGATGCACGGGAGAAGTCTTGGAGACAGTTGTGTGAAGAGAGGATAAGAGCAGAGCGGAGTAGGAGGTCTTTGGAGGATCGGAGGTTACGTGCGGGCAGGTAGCGGGAGATTAGGTCGGAGATATATGGAGGGGACAGGATGTGGATGACTTTGTATGTCAGCGTTAGTAATTTGAACTCTATTCGCTGGGCAACGGGTAGCCAGTGAAGGGATTGGCAGAGGGGAGAGGCCGATGAAGAACGGGGGAGAGGTGTATTAAGCGAGCGGCGCAATTTAAGGTGGACTGGAGGGAGGCGAGAGTATTTGCTGGGAGGCCATGGAGAAGGGTGTTACAGTAGTCTAAGCAGGAGATTATGAGGGCATGGACTAGCATCTTTGTAGTTTCTGGGGTGAGGAAGGAGTGGATTCGATGGATTTTCTTTAGTTGGAGGCGACAGGAGGTGAGGGTTTGGATGTGCAGCTTGAATGATAGATCAGAGTCTAAGGTTATCCTAAGGCAGCGGACCCATGGGACTGGGGTAAGTGTAGAGGACCATCAGCAGCTACTGCTGAGCCAAGATCTGGAGGAGACATCCGCCCCTTCCTCTGGTAGGCGTGGGAGCTGGTGTTGAGGAGGACATCAGTGAACTGCAGACAGTAGTGGATGATGATATAGCCGATCGTAATTGGGAGGGGCTTCATGGTCATCAGGATAAGAGGGTTGCAGATTGCGCATGGGGCAGCAGGGGAGTCAGCAGGGTGGCAGCAGTGTGAGGTCGGGAGCTAAACATGCCCGGGGTAGACCACCCGCTTCGCAGCAGCCTAACTGCCTGGAAAGCAGTGGTGCAGGGAGTTCATGGAGGCAGTGGCGGTAGCAGTCAGTTAGCGCGGAGTGTTGGGGTTAAATCACCTACTCGGCAGTGTAGCAGTTTTTTGTAAAGCTGCTGGGGGAGGTCAACATGGCCATATGTTCAATCTGTAGGCAGAACGTGAAGTGTTGCCAGGGTGCCAATGTTGGCACCACAGCCCTGCATCAACATATGCAGCGTCACCATAAAGTGGCTTGGGAGAGCTGTGGCTCCAATGTGGTGGTCCAGCCTGCCGCAGCAACCGCTGCAGCACCTAGTGGCACGCACCCCATTTCAGGCAGTCAAGGCTCCACCACTTCAGCCTCAGGAAGCTGTGTGTCCTTCCCATCATCTGCTGGTCGCCATGCTCATGCTCCTCCTCCTCCTAGTCAGTCATTGCGTCAGCAATCCATCACAGAAGCGATTTTGAAGAGACAACAGTATGCATGCACTCCTCCAACGGTGCAGAAGCTGAACGTGCTCCTGTCCAAGTTGCTGGTGCTGCAGTCACTCCCTTTCCAAGTGGCTGACTCTGCACCTTTAAGAGAACTGATGGCTTGTGCCGAGCCAAGGTGGAGAGTCCCAAGCTGTCATTTCTTTGCCAAAAAGAACCTGAACCAGCCCTGAACAAATATGTAGAAGAGAAGGTGGCCAGTCCTTGAGCCTGTCGGTGTCTGCCAAAGTGCACGGCAGTGCCGAAGTGTGGAGCTGTAACTACGGTCAAGGACAATATATGTCATTTAAGGGCCACTGGGTTAATGTGGTGCCTGCCCAGACACACCAGCAACTTGGACAGGTGACGCAGCTTCAGCCTCCATGTTCTCACGCCGCTGGTTCTGCAACAATGTCAGCCTCATCCTCCACTGCCTCCTCAGCTTCCACTGCAGGGACAATTCACAGTGCTCCTCCAGCATACCACATGTGCAGGGCACGGTCGTGTCAAGCTGTTCTACACCTCGTTTGCCTGGGTGAACGGAGTAACACAGGAGAGGAACTGCTCCGTGTCCTTCCTCAAGAAATCGAACCATGGTGACCGACAATGGGAAGAACATGGTGTCGACACTTCGTCAAGGAAGGCTGAGCCATGCGCCCTGCATGGCGCACGTGTTCAATCTGGTTGTTATGCGTTTCCTTAAGTGTTCCAGCCATCTGCAAGACATCCTAAAAATGTCAAGGAAACTTTGCATGCACTTCAGTCACTCATACACCGCCAAGCACACCCTCCTTGAGCTGCAGCGGCAGAACGACCTCCCACAACATAGGCTCATATGCGATGTTTCCACCTGTTGGAATTCAACCCTCCATATGTTGGATCGACTATATGAACAGAGAAAAGCCATAAACGATTTCTTTATGATGCAAGCGGACAGAGGTACTCTCCTGTGTACAGTTGTGCTAAAAAGTTTACATACTGTACCCCGGCAGATTTTATTGGTTTTTTGGTCTTTTTTCAGAGAATATGAATGATAACACAAAAACCTTTTCTCCACTCATGGTTAGTTGATTGAAGGTTGGTTGTTGGTTGAAGCCATTTTTTGTCAAACTTCTGTGTTTTCTCTTCTTAAATCATAATGACGACCAAAATGACCCTGTTCAAAAGTTCACATACTCCAGTTCTTAATACCGTGTATTGCCCCCTTTAACATCAATGACAGCTTGAAGTCTTTTGTGGTAGTTGTGGATGAGGCTCTTTATTTTCTCAGATGGTAAAACTTCCCATTCTTCTTGGCAAAAAGTTTCCAGTTCCTGTAAATTCCTGGGCTGTCTTGCATGTACTGCACGCTTGAGATCTCCCCAGAGTGGCTCAATGATATTGAGGTCAGGAGACTGATATGGCCACTCCAGAACCTTCACTTTCTTCTGCTGTAGCCAATGACAGGTTGATTTGGCCTTGTATGTCCAATGCGCAGCTTTCTGGCTGATGAATGCAAATTTGCCTCCAGTATTTGCTGATAATGTGCTGCATTCATCTTTCCTTTAACTTTGACCAAGTTTCCTGTGCCTTTAGCACAACTGTAACTTTAACATTAGCCAGTGGCAGCTCATGCGCGACACCTGCCGTTTGTTCGTTCCCTTTGAGGAGGCCACTTTTAGTCAGTCGCCAGGACTATGGAAGGAACAACATCATTCTACTGATTCACATCCTGGAAAATATGCTTTTCAATCTGGCTGGTCAGGGGACTGGAGATATGGCATCTACATCTCACGGCCACATGAGCCCTGTGGGGGCTGAATTGGAGGAGAAGGAGGATGAGGAGGACATTGGAGCACAGACAATGTGTAGCCAAATGAGTGGAGAGGAGGAGCAGGAGCAACCAGAACAGTCAAAGGAAGATGAGGATGATGAGGCAGATGACCCAGACACACCGTGGCAGTATGCAGTGGAGATGGATGCAGGGAGTCCCTTGGAGTCTCCTGCGCAAATGGCCCGAAGCATGCTGACTTCCTTGCGTAGTGACAGCCGAATTGTCACCATTTGGCAGAGGGATGACTACTGGCTCTCCGCCATGTTAGACCCTCGCTACCGGGGAAAAATGGGGGCCTTTTTTACACCCACTAAGAGGGAGGACAAACTGAACTACTATAGAAATATCCTATGTAGTAAGTTGGCCGCTGCCTATCTGTTCCATCGTCCATCCTCTCGCATGTCTGACCAGGGGGGCCCTGAGAGCTCAACTTGCACTGGCATGGCAGCTGTGGGAGGGGGTGGGGGTGGCAGGAGCAGTATCAGCTCCATCATTATCTGAAAACTAGTCTTTGAAAAACTAAACTTTTTGTGTTTCTGCCATCTACTAATCTAAATGCAACATCTCAATCTCAGTTTGTGATCTGACCATAAATCCTAGGTAGTATGCTTGCTGTCTTGGGGTTAAACTCAGATCTTTTGTTCATCCCACATACAGTATTTAATTACCTGCATGCTAATGTCACATGTCCCTCAAAAACCACTCCAGAATACTCTCTTTTTCATAAAAAACTCTTGTTGTCTCTCTCATCTTGTCTTGACTATGGAAATTCTCTACTAATCAATGTTCCACTTACTAAACTATTCCCTCTACAATTTGTACTGTGTAGCCATCAGACTCATATCTTTTTTTCCAACTGCTAACCGGATGCATCTACCTTGTGCCAGTGCCTGCACTGATTGCCTATTCAACACAGAATACAATTTAAGCCCTCACCCACTCACCCTTCATTGTGTCTCCCACTCTACTTTTCCTATCAGTTCTTCCAATGACCTCAGATTTGAATCTTCTGTTATTTGAATTTTTCTCAAGCTGCATCAGTTCTCTGGAATACTCCTGACAATTAGATTGATACCCAACATCTGCAGTTTCAAATGTGTCCCACATCTGATCATACAGTTCTGCATTTCCTCTCACTAAGGTTTCTCAGCATAAATTATCTTTTCTATTTTATTCCATAGAACTTGACTTCTCCATCCAAAAGTTTCCCTCCACTCCATGTATTTTATATCTGTACATTCACCGGCTGGTGAATGGCTCATATGACTTCATTTGTATTATCTCTTTACAATATAACCAGCACATAGTGTATCATAATGTCTGTACAATATAACTAGAACATGCAGTGTTGGACTGAACCCCCCTGTGACCCCCACACATTATAACGCTCCCCAGTATAATGCTCCACATGGAATATAATGCTCCACAGTGGCCCCCTCACACTATAATGCTTCACAAGTGGCCCCACACAGTGTAATATACTCCCCAGTGGCCCCTACAGTATAATGCTCCACAGTGCCCCCACACAGTATAATATTCTCCCCAGAGCCCCCCCCCCTACAGTATAATACTCCACAGGGGCCCCACACAGTATAATATGCTCCCCAGAGGCCCCCCACAATATAATTCCCCACAGTCGGCCCACACAGTATAACACCTACAGTGGCCTCACACAGTGTAATATGCTCCCCAGAGCCTCTCCACACAATATAATTCTACACAGTGGTCCCACACAGTATGATATGCTCCCAAGAGCCTCCCCTCCACAGTATAATATGCTTTGGAAGCCTCAAACTGCTATATAACAAATATTTGTGAGAATCAGCCCACTGGTTTGTTTTGGTGCTATTATTGTACTCTGTGGTCTCCTGCTAGAAATAATATCTCTCAGTACATAATACAGAATAAAAAGTTAGCAAAACGTCATATGCTATATGCAAAATGCTATATCATCTGAACGCCCCACAATATAATGCTCCACAGTGGTCCCACACAGTATAATATACTCCCTTGGGCCTCCCCTAGATGGCAATGCAAAAACAACAGATTTTTCCCAAAATGGATTTTCTATTCTGCAACATTAGTAACACATTAAAAAAAAACAATAAAAATTGGGTATTGCCATAATCGAACCAACCCATAGATTGACAGTAATGTCCCAAACTGAAGCTTATGCACACATATGACATTGTTAAGTGGCTTATCCTGGGTACAACCGTGTCATCCATATATGTGGACATAAACTGATGTTGTGTAACACAACAAGGTGTCATTTTATTGTATAATGTGGTGTACCCAGCTGTGTCAGCAGAGATAGACACTCCAAAAACTGTTGTACCTAGGGTTTTTGGAGTGTGTCTCTCTGCTGACATAAGCTGGGCACAATAATAATAATAATAATAATACATTTTATTTATATAGCGCCAACACATTCTCCAGCACTTTACAATTTGTAGGGTTCAAGTACAGACAAAAAAAATACATTACAAAGAAATAGTCAATTCACACAATCTGACTGAGGGCCCTGCTCGCAAGAGCTTACAATCTATTGGGCACTGAAGTGACATACTTCTGGAAAATTTGCAATTTTAACTTTTGACTATCAGCTACACCAGGGACCGGCAACCCCTGCACGCGTGCCAAGAGTGGCACGTGAGGCTTATTTCCCTGGCACGGCAGCGGAGTCCTCACCCAGCAGCTTCGATCGGACCAAACATGGCCGAAACGAAACTGCTATTATTATACTGTGGGGTCTCTTCAGACCCCCGAGTATAATAAGTGGAGACTTAGGAGAAGTGATGAAACATAAAAAACAATGATACTCACCTTGCTCCCTGCACTACGAGGCGGCTGTGCGATCTGCAGGCGCTTCTGACAGCTGACAGGGCCTCAGGGGTCACGTCCGGCTTCATTACACATAATGACGCGACATGACCCCAGAGACCCAATCAGCGGTCGCTGACGTCAGGGAGAAGCGCCGAAGAGAACAGAGCGGCTGCGGAGCACAGAAAAAGGTGAGTAGCATTGTTTTTTTATGTTTGTCACCTCTCTTGGTCCTGCACTTATTATATTCGTGGGTCTGAAGAGAGCTATGGAACATAATACCGTGTGCAGGGACCGCTATGGGACCTAATACCATGTGCAGGGGCCGCTATGGGACCTAATACCGTGTGCAGGGACTGCTGTGGGACCTAATACCGTGTGCAGGGACCGCTATGGGACATCATACTGTGTGCAGGGACAGCTATGGGACCTAATACCGTGTGCAGGGGCCGCTATGGGACCTAATACCGTGTGCAGGGACCGCTATGGAACCTAATACTGTGTGCAGGGACCGCTATGGGACCTAATACCGTGTGCACGGGCCGCTATGGGACATAATACCGTGTGCAGGGACCGCTATGGGACCTAATACTGTGTGCAGGGGCTGCTATGGGACCTAATGCCGTGTGCAGGGACCGCTATGGGACCTAATACTGTGTGCAGGGGCTGCTATGGGACCTAATACCGTGTGCAGGGACCGCTATGGGACCTAATACCGTGTGCAGGGACTGCTATGGGAGCTAATACCGTGTGCAGGGACCGCTATGGGACCTAATACTGTGTGCAGGGACCACTATGGGACCTAATACTGTGTGCAGAGGCCGCTATGGGACATAATACCGTGTGCAGGGACCGCTATGGAACATAATACCGTGTGCAGGGACCGCTATGGGACATAATACCGTGTGCAGGGACCGCTATGGGACATAATACCATGTGCAGGGACCGCTATGGGACCTAATACCGTGTGCAGGGACCACTATGGGACCTAATACCGTGTGCAGGGACCGCTATGGGACCTAATACCGTGTGCAGGGACCCCTATGGGACCTAATACCGTGTGCAGGGACCGCTATGGGACCTAATACCATGTGCAGGGACCGCTATGGGACCTAATACCGTGTGCAGGGACCGCTATGGGACCTAATACCGTGTGCTGGGGCCACTATATGACATAATACCATGTGCTGGGGTCACTATGTGACATAATACCGTGTGCTGGGGCCACTATATGACATAATACTGTGTGCTGGGGTCACTATGTGACATAATACCGTGTGCTGGGTCCACTATATGACATAATACTGTGTGCAGGGGCCACTATGTGACATAATACGATGTGCAGAGGCTCTTACGGGATATAACACCTTGTGCAGGGGCCGCTATGGGACATAATACCGTGTGCAGGGGCCTCTATGGGACATTATTCTGTATAACGGTGTGTTTTCTGCATTAAGAATGTATTTTTGCACAGAAAACACAGGCATTTTTTTTTTTTGCAAAAATGCACCAGGTGAACGCAGTTTTACATTGAAGTAAAAGTTCCAGTGGCCTAAGACTATATCTGCATCCAGATACATAGTGTGTATTCACCATAAGGATGCTGCCATACGGTGCTCCTGGACACTTACATTTACCACTAATTGGGGGATGCACATGTACTTTCATTGCTTCTAATCGGAAAGTACAGGAGCGTCCCAGGAAATAGCAGTAAACGCATGCGTCCTAAAGCATCTTGTGGCAGCACTTCTGTGTTATGGTTTATGGTATATGACTTTAGTTTAGGGGTCATCAGACTTACAATTATTGACCGGCAGTCCAAGTACCTCATCTTTGATTTTTTAATTAAAATCGGCACACCGAACAAAAAAGGTTGCCTATCCCTGAGCTACACGTTCATTTCTGGAAAGTTAATGAAACTCTCAAGGGTTAAAAATGTTTGGTACATCCCTTGATAAATTCCTTGGGGGGTGTAGTTTATAAGATGGGCTAACTTCTTGGGGAATTCCACTTTACTGGCAACTATGGGTCTCTGCTAAATCTACATGTCATCCAAAAACCATTCTAAAATCTATACCCCAAAAGCAAAAAAGTGCAGTCCTGCTGTGTGCCCAAACAACAGTTTATGACCACATACACAGTAAAACTTTTTTGTACCCAGGAAATCCCAATTGAATTTTTAGGAGGGCGTGTTTCTGTTAAAACAAAATGGGCACATCACATCACACATTTCTTTAAAAATTTCAATTTTCATTTTGTACAATAATTTTTGAGAAGCACTCTTAACTTCAAAATGATAGTACTTCTTGAGAAATTACTTATGGGGTGTAGGTTCTAAATTGGGGTGATATTTTGTGGGTTAATTTTTTATTACCCACCAATGCAGTATAAAATTAGGCATCATATGTGCATCGTACTCTTTTGCAATCTAGACCCTGTCTTATTTACAGACAGAAGATTAGGGTCACATGTAGGGTGTTTCCAAAATCAGGAAACAGGGCATAATAACTTTTCACAGTGCCACATGTTGGGCATGACATATTGATCACTGAAATAGTGTATATCTAGAAAAATGTCAATTATCATTTTGCACCATTTACTGTACATTTCTTTTTTTTTTCACTTGGGGTCAAAATGATCACTATACCCTTTGATAACTTTTGAGGGGTACAGTTTCAAGGTCACTTCTTGGTACTCCACTGCACTGCATTTTATGTGCTCTACAAATGCCTCATGGCACCTGAAAATCATTCTGCCCTTCAAAAGTGCTCCTTGCCTTCTGTGCCATGCTGTGTGTCCAAACAGCAGTTTTCATCCACCTATTGGTATTTCAGTACTTGTTAAAATTACGAATTTGGGGTTAATGCAACATTTTATTGGAAAAAAAATGTCATTTTTAATTACCTCACAATGTTAATAAAACTTGTAAAACAGCTGGGCGGTCAAAATGATCACTATACCTCTTGATAAATTCCTTGAGGAATGCAGTTTTAAAAAGGGAACACATTTTGGGGTTTTCCACTGTACTGGTACTTTTGGGGCTCTGCAAATGAGACATGGCAGACGAAAACTATTCCAGCAAAATCTGCCCTCCCGAATAGAGATCTTGCCGTTCTGAGCTCCACCACAGTGGCATAAATACCGGGGTAGCAGTGGGAGCGGCTGCCACAGGACCCGGGACATTAGGAGGCTGATGTTTTTTTTTTTAATAGATTGTTACCTGCTGGTGTAACACCAGCAGGTAACGGGCCCTATTTACTTACCAATCCGCACTTCTGCTCACGGCCGCCTGTGCTTCCTATTCTGCGGAAGCGGAGGTGGCTGTGAGCAGGAGCGGGGATCGGTAAGTAAGGCCGCGGGCCAGGAACCCCACAAACACTGCTATCATTATACTCGGGGGTCTTTTTAGATTATACGCTGTCTAATAGCTCGCTTAACTGTTAAGGAGAAGTTACTTTTATACACGTGTAAAATAATCTTGGCCCTTCAAGGTACCCCGTGAGGCTGAAGTGGCCCCCGGTGAAAATGAGTTTGACACCCCTGCTCTATTGTATATCTTACAGGATATAATTACACTTATGCAACAAGGGATAGGAGAGGTCAAACAGTTTCCACCTTTTAATCAACATGATCACCCTAGGTTGATCGTGGAGGATCTGAGTTACTGGGACACCAAGACTGGAAGAAGAGGAGGAAGAAGACTCTCCCATAGATGCCCTTGATATGTCACAGGCACAGCCAGGGCAGAAGGATGACCCTTATTTCTTCCAATATGATGATGATAATGAAGACGACCACGCTGGCTAAGAACACCAACCATTGCAGGCCCCTGGGTCCACGCTGGCAAGCACAGCAGGCTGTATGCTCCACTGCTTACACAGCGGCAAATATATTATTAGCATCAAGCAGAGTGTTGAGTGGCAGTGGTCTTTGACCCTCACTATAAAGGCAAAATGGGATAATTCTTCCCTGCTTCCCAAAGGGAAGAAAAATTGCAATATTTTCAGGATAGGCTGTATACGCAGCTTACCTCAGCATTCAGGGAGACCACTGCAACTGCCAGTTACACATGTATCCAGGTGGCCTCTGCCTCACTCCCAGTCTATCTCACTGTACTGCTGATGCTGCCTGGTTCTCATAAACAGCTGCCACCTCTCAGCCAGACATGTCCTGTGGCCCGATCCTTTATATTATGCCCTACTGCACTGCTCTACTGTTTCCACAGCTACCACTACTGCTACCACTCAGCCAGACAGGTCCTGCGGCCTGGTCTATCATATCATTCCATGCCACAATGCCTCTCATTTTGTTACAAACACCACCACTCAGCCAAACATGTCCTGTGGCCTGGTCCAGTTCATGACATTTCACTATAGCACACTGTTGGTGCCACAGTGTTGGCATAGAAAAAAACAAAACAAAAAAAACATTTTGATTTCACTTTTTTTTTTTTTTTTTTGGAAAAGCCCCAATTCTCACTTTTTATGTGGCTCACATCCACAAATTTGTCTCCTAAATAGCAACAAACCCCTATAGCAATTACAAGTCATCAATTTTTTCTATTAAACCACTGTGTTTTGCAATATAAACTCCATGTGTGTCTATAAAGCCACAGGCATGCACATTTCCCCCCAAAAAGGGTAATTTATGGAGCATTTTAAATGTGTGACTTTGGCTGTTTTTGCCTTAAAGAGCTAGGAATTGGATCAATAGGTTCCCAGCTCCTTTAACCCCTTCCCGACATCCACCGTATTAGTACGGCGGATACCGGGTCTTTAAAGATGGTGGCCACTCTTCTTCCAACGTACCTTTAGCGTTGCAGGATGGCTCCCGCACGGTGAGATTGTGAGAACTGACCTGTTCGTCTGACAGCTGGGAGCTTTCTGAAGGCTCCCAGGCTTGTTATTGCACTATAGCTATTGAGGCTGGTGATGACCTGCCTCTATAACTATGTAGCGAATCTCCCATAGACTGCAATACAGTTGTACTGCAGACTATGGGACTTGCAATCAAATGAATGCAGATTCAAATCACCCCTTTCCCTAGAATACATATAAAAGTAAAATATTACTGTGAAACACATACACATTAGGTATCCCTGTGTCCGAAAATGCCTGCTCTACAAACCTATAAAAATATATTTTCCTGTACGGTAAACGCCGTAGCAGGAAAAAAAAATCAAAAGTGCCAAACTGCCGTTTTTTCACTATTTTGCCTCTGACAAAAATTTTAATAAAAAGTGATCAAAGCAATAGACATTCCCCAAAATTGTATAACTAAAAAGTACATCTTGCCCCACAAAAAAAACGCCCTATGCATCCCTGTACACAGAAATATAAAAGAGTTACGGGTGTCAGAATATGGCGACTTTTAGAAAAAAAAAATTTTTTTTCACAGTTTTAGATTTTTGTTAAGGGGTTAAAATGTAAATAAAACCATATAAATTTGGTATCTCCAGAATCAGTGTCGGACTGGGATGTCTAGGGCCCACCAGTGGAATTGTTTCTAGGGGCCCACCATCAGGACCCCTGCAGATCAGCGGTACCGAGACAGGGCGGCTAAAGGTAATAACATGCCGGGAACCATGCTGCTCACCCACTATACCATGTGCACCACTGCACTACCTAAACCTACTGCTACATCTTGTACGGCAAGTGAACAGCGTGGCTCCAAGAATTGTTACCTTTACCTGTAGCCACACTGTCCTGGAAAAGCTGATCTGCAGAGGTCCTGGCTGTTATATCATCGCAGATGTAATATAGATGACCTATCCTAAGGACAGGCCATCAATATTAGAAAGATGGATAAATCCTTTAAAGAGGTTGTCCAGGAATTGGAGCAATCCATGTAGCTGGCGGGAGGTGTAAAGTAAAAAATAAGTAAATTAAAAAGCATATTCGCCTGTCCCCGGCGCTCCGTTGTCCGCTGCCAGTGTCCATTCAGTCTCATGCCGGCGACTCCTTGCTGGGAGTCCTGCACCTCATGTGATCGCTAAGACCAATTAAGTACAGGATTTCCAGAAATGAGGCGCCACCATGAGACCGAATAGACACAGGCAGGGGACAATGAGGTGCTGAGGACAGGTGAGTATGCTTTTTTTTTTTTAAATTTTCTTATTTTTACACCTCCCTGGCGGCCGACACAGTAGTCGCTCCAGTTTATGGACAACCTCTTTAAGGGGTTGTCTGGACCAAATTTTTCTATGGTCACTTCACTGGTCCCCCCACATAGTGGCTTCTTCACTGGTCCCCCATACTGTATGGGGAACAGTGATGGGGTCATTATATTGTGTGGGAGCAGTGATGGGGGCTAACATCCTGTGGGGGGGGACATTAAACTGTGTGGGGCATATTAAAGGGGTTGTCCAGGGTTAATCGTTTTTATGGCCTATGCTCAGGATAGGCCATAAATGCCTGATCGCTAGGGGGCTGACACACGGCCCCATCAGCTGTTCGGAGCCACTTCCGGAGCCCATTCTGTACACAACACAGGGCCGGAAGCAGAAAGCTCCATCCTGTATAGCAGTCAGATGCTTTCACTGCAGCTCAGCTCCTACTGACTTCAATAAGTGCTGAGATACAGTGAAGGTGCCCGGCTAATACACAGTGGACAGAACTTTCTGCTTCTGGCCCTGTATTGTGTACAGGACGGGCCCCAGAAATGGCTCCGTACAGCTGATCAGTCCGGGGTCAGCCCCCTACAGATCAGGTATCTATGGCCTATCCTGAAGATAAACCATAACAAATTATGCCTGGACAACCCCTTTAATATACCCCCAGGGCCCACCTAATGCGCCACACTTTAAAGAGGTTGTCCAGTATAATTTTTTTCTTTTTTATAATTAGTCCGGGGGAGGTGATTCCCCCCTCCCCCCCCCCCCAAAAAAAAAAACATACTAAACATACTCACCTGTCTCCGGTGCTCCAGTGTCCTCCCAGCACGGTCCAGTCCTGCAGCTCTGCTGTCTTCTCTTTGCCGGAATTCCTCACTGGCTGTGACGTCCCAGGTCCCTTCCCTTAGGCCGCTGATTGGCCTCAGGGATCATGTGACGTCACAGATAGTCACGTACAGGGGGAACTTCAGCTGGAAGAAAACAACAGAACTGCAGGACCGAACTGCGCTGGGGGACACTGGGGACAGGAAAGAAAGTTTGGGGGTTTTTTTGTTTTGTTTTTTTCACCTGCCCCAGCATAATTAAAAAAAAAAAAAATGAAGGAGCCACTGTATGGAGTATAAGCTCCACAGTGGCCCCCACGCAGTATTATAAGCTCCACAGTGGCCCCCACACAGTATTATATGCTCCCTACAGTGGCCCCCACCCAGTATTATAAGCTCCATAGTGGCCCCCACCCAGTATTATAAGCGCCATAGTGGCCCCCACCCAGTATTATAAGCTCCATAGTAGCCCCCACCCAGTATTATATGCGCCCACTAGCCCCCCCTCCGCTTCAGTGCTATTACTATACTCTGGGGTCTCCTCAGACCCCAGAGTATAATAATCGGAGTCCCGGGGAAGTGATTAAAAATAACAAACATTCATACTCACCTTGCTTTACCTTTCCTTGGCATCCTCACTCCATCCTGTCATCTTCAGCGTCTTCAGGCCCTTTTCCGACGTTGCTGCTGAGTCCTGTGATTGGGCCTCAGAGGTCACGTGGGGGCATACTGACGTTATTACGCGGCCGCGCCCCATGTGACCGCTGGGGCCTAATCACAGGCCTCAGTCACATGACGGTAGAGCGCCAGAAAAAACGCTGTGCCCAGGAGAGGTGAGAATATGTATTTATTGTTTTCAGTCACCTCCCCTGGGTGCCCTGCCATCTATTGGAAAGGGGCCTGCAATATGCCAGGGTCCCTTTACAATAACAGTATGTATAGTGGTCGGGGAACCAGGCTTTCCCCGACCGCTATCATAGTGGTCCGGGGCCCGGCCATCTCCAGCTGGCCACAGGCCCCGTACCCCGCCGAGCTCGGTCGCGGTTGCACCTCCTGCAACCGCGATCGTTACGCCACTGGTCAGGGGCCCGATCGGGATGGTCAGGATCCCGATCGGGCCCCCATGACATGAGGACTAATAGTCGGGGCTCAGGCCCACCGGTGGATTCACCGGTTCCCTGGTGGGCCAGTCCGACCCTGCCCGGAATCGTTACGAAACATAAAATACAGGTGATATGTCATTTTGGCTGCAGAATGAACATCATACAAACAAAGCCCGTAAGAAAGTCGCACAAATGCACTTTTTCTTCAAATCCACCCCATTCTGAATTTTTTTCTAGCTTCCCAGTATATTGTACAGAAAAATAAATGATAGCATCATGAAGAAAAATTTGTCCCGCAAACATTAAGCCCTCATATAGCCCTGAGAACGGAAAAATAAAAAAAGTTATGGGGTTTGGAAGGTGGGGAGTCAAAAACGAAAATCGAAAAATGTCACTGGCGGGAAGGAGTTAAACCGCTCACATAGTGCTGTAGATGCTGCTAGCAGGGAAAAAAAAAACATACCCTTCTTGTTTCAGAGCCTAATGGATGCGTAGAAAAGCACTTTTAGGCTGAGGCCCCACGTTGTGGAAACACAGCTTTTTTGTTGCAGATTTTGCTGTGTTTTTTTGAGCCAAAGCCAGGAGTATATATTTTCCATTCCTTTTGTAGCCACTAATGGCTTTGGCTCAAAAAAATGCAGCAAAAAAAAGCTGTGTTTCCGCAACGTGGGGCCTCAGCCTTATTATTTATTCAAATCGGATCTTGGAGCACAGGGGGAATTTTCTTCTATTATTGAACACTGCTGCATCATTACTAAACACACCCATCCTGCATTCAGTTCATACCAGTTTACCACACTGAACCAATAGACCAATAATAGAATATGTTCATGCCAATGATGATATTATTGGATTATATCATTGAAACAGAGGCCACATTTACTTGATGTCAGTCAAAGGTTCACTACCGGATGCAAACAGGTCCATGTAGAACATGGTGGAGGTAGCACAGGTGCATAACACTGATACATTTACAGTCTATGAAGGGTGGTCAAAATGCACACAGATAAGGCTTATATAATTATTTTATTTATTTATCGTACATGTATAGCATATAATGTATAGCACATTATGCAGCGCTTTACAGGCATTATCAATCATTGCTCCATATAGGACTCACAATCTACATTCCCTATCAGTATATCTTTGGAGTAGGGGCAGATTGGAACCTGAAAATGGCCCTGGAAAAAAAAAAATTAAAAGTGGCTCAATTTTATAGGCGGGCTCAGTGCAAGTAGTCAGAGTAAATATAAGTAGACAGTAGGCAGTGCAAGTAGCTCCTCCATGTACAGCAGTCCTGTGTAAAGTAATTTTGCACAGGACTGCTTTACAAGGAGGGAGAGGCAGCAGTCCTATGTATGTCAGGCTGAAACTGTAACTTACACAGGACTGCTGCCTCTCACTCCATGTAAAGCAGACATTTCTGTTACACAGGGCTGTCTGCTTTATATGTAAAAGTAGCAGTCCTATGTAAGTAAAGATATAGGCAGTGGTGTCAGGGTGGCAAATAAACTGTAGGTGCAGCAGCATACTCACAGTCCACTGACTCTTTAATCTAGAGGCTCTCAGGATTTGAACAAACTCCATAGAGGCTTGGGGCAGGTGTAACATAAAAAAAGAAAAAAACACATTCCCTGGCGCTCTGGTGTCCGCGGCGGTCGCATGCTTTGGCCCTCGGAAACCCATGCACCGCACGTGACCTCTGAGGCCAATCAGCAGCCTTAGCAGTGGCTGGAGAGGAACTGGTGACATATGTGAGTGACATCACTGGACCCTCTCCAGCTACTGCCTAATTGACCTCAGTGGTCACGTGGGGTACAGAGGGAATGAGGCATGGGGCACGACCAAACGGGCTGTAGTGTCAGACACTGGAACGCTGGGGACAGGTATGTTTTTTTTTTTCTAAGTGTTACTCCTCTTTTAGAATAATGTCCCATAGTGCACACAGTATAATGTCCCAGATTGGCCTTCACATAGTATAATGTCCCATAGTGGCCCCTTCACACAGTATAATGTCTCATAGTGGCCCCTTCACATAATATAATGTATAACAGTAGCCCCTGTACACAGTATAATGTCCCATAGTGGCCCCTTCACATAGCATAATTTTCCGTAGTGGGTCCTCCTCACAATATAATATCTCACAGTGGCCCCTGCACACCATATAATGTCCTATAGTGGCCCCTCCACACACTATAATGCACTATCGTGGTCCCTCCACATTGTAAAATGTCCCATAGTGGCCCTTACACACAATATAATGTCCCATAGTGGCCCCTCCACACACTATAATGCCCTATAGTGGCCCCTCCATACACTACATGTCTCATAGTGGCCCCTCCACACAATATAATGCCCCATAGTGGCCCCTCCACAAAGTATAATGCTTTATAGTGGCCTCTCCACACACTATAATGTCCTACAGTGGCCACTCCACACACTATAATGCCCTATAGTGGCCCCTCCATACACTACATGTCTCATAGTGGCCCCTCCACACAATATAATGCCCCATAGTGGCCCCTCCACAAAGTATAATGCTTTATAGTGGCCTCTCCACACACTATAATGTCCTACAGTGGCCACTCCACACACTATAATGCCCTATAGTTGCCCCTTCACACACTATAATGCCCTATAAAGCCCCCCCCCCATACATTATAATGACCTATATTGCTACCTGTGGTTTTCTTTATGAAGTTTCAAAAAATTTTGGACTTTCACCTGAAATTTTTGGGGGTTTGCCATCCATAAAAATTATTATACTCTGGGGTCTCTTCAGACCCCAGAGTATAATGAGTGAACACCCCAGGGAGGTGATTAAACATAATAAACAGTTTTATTCACCTCTCCTGGCTCAGGCGCCCGTCTTCTGGCATCTTCATGTTTTTGATATGTCATGAATGACGTCGGCATAACATCACGTGGGTCACGCTGGAGTCATTTTGCGTCACAACGCTGATGTGACCACTGAGACCTGTCATTGGGCCTTCAGACATCATTCATGACATCTCTAAAGCCAGAAGACCCACAACGGAGCCCAGGAAAGGTGAGTAACACTGTTCATTATGTTTGCTACTTCCCCTGGGCCTCAGCATACTATACTCTGGGTTAGGACCTGTGCGGTCCAAACAAAACCACTGGGCGGTTGTGCAATTTGTCCAACACATACGCTTAGTGCTGCCTGGCAGCCTCTGCTGTGAAGGGTAGCAATAGTCAGGGTAATGGCTGGGCCTCAGTGCAGGTAGCTTGCCGGCCCAGCGGCCCATATTACAGTCGGAATTTTCCAGTTATACTGTATATATGGCCAAACTGCCCCTGCTTTGGAGTGTGGGACACAAACCCACACAAATATAGGGGGAACATAAACTCCTTGAATATATTGTCCTTACCCTCAGACTAAGAGTAAGGCCACACATTGCAGAAAAGCTGTTTATTAGTCGCAGATTTTGCAGTGGTTTTTTTGATCCAAAGCCAGTAGTGAAACAGCTTTTCTGCCACGTAAGGCCTTAGCTTTAACCCGCATTCACACAAATGAGTTTTACTCATGAAACTTGGTCTGTGTGCTTGTGTCGGATTTACCGGCCTGAATCTTATGCTGGACTCCTCACATCCATATGAGCTTGTTGCCATTCCAAAACCACGGGCTTTAAATTAAAATTATAGTTATCTATTATACTAGGAGTCCCTCTCCCGGCATGATGTTCAGGCTGGTCAATAGTTAATGGGTGAAACTTGGTCGTGTGAATGCAGGCTTAGACTATGTCCCCACATTGCAGAAATGCAGCGTTTTTGGCTGTTGCCTGTTTTTTCTGCAGGGTCTATTACCTACATTTTGCTATATGGGCCTTAGCCTAAAATGGGAAATCTGAGAGATCTGATCTGATTGTTTTAACAATAGCCAACCTTGGGGGGTTTACTTGGTGTTGAGAGTATACCAAGAATGGCATGATCAAGTAAAAACATCCAGTGAAAAGGATTCCTGTTGATGTAAACAATTTGTCAGCGAAGTGGGTCAGAGGAAAACTGTTTTTTTCAGGTTTGGTACAGTCTACACAACTCCTCAAACAACTACTCCTTGAAGCAGGCCCCCTGATTCAAGTGACATCAAGCCATTGACGACTATGAAACGTGTCCACACAGCCTATGCCGCCTGATCCATAATAGTCTCCTCAGCTGCCTAGGACTCCAGAAGAAGGTAAGTAATGCATTCAACTGTCAAGATAGAATCCAGACAAGAAATACATAATCAGAAAAGGTATCCAAAACAGGAAACTAGCAAAAGATATTATCATTCAAGCCTGCCAATTTAATTGTTCCCAGGGTATAAATCCAGTTTGCCTCCGTTTGGAGTACCTTTCAATCAAAGTCACCTGCTCTGGGGCATGGTATCACCACTTTAACACCCATGAACAATTATTATACTCTGGGGTTTTTTCAGACCCCAGAATATAAAGATCAGATACCCAGGAGAGGATAAAAAACAACGTTACTTATCTCTCCATAGCTCCGGCACACTCCCCGCTATTTTCGGCCTTATTCAATGTTGGACCATACGTCACGTGAGCCAGGCATACGTCGCGACACATAATGATGTCGGCCGGGCTCACGGTGACGTCTGGGTCGTCACCAAGGAGGCTCGAAGCCTGCTGGAGCGCTGGAGAGGTAAGTAACATTGTTTTTTTATATTCCCTCACCTCCACTGGACCTCCGATCATTATATTCTGGGATCTGAAAAGATAAGATTCTCATCTTTAAAATGAATCCAAGTGTTTCTTTATAGCTTTAACCAATCCTGAGCAATTCACTCAGGTACAGTAGTGAAGCCGGCAATTACCGGCTTTACTACTGTACATAGACTGTGCAGAAGTCGGGTGCTGCCGCATCCATCTTCAGGCAGCAACCCGCGGCATCCGGCGCTAATGAAATTTTAAGGAAGCCGGATGGAAAAACGCTGCAGGTAGCGTTTTTCCATCCAGCTGAGGCACAGATCCGGCGCCAGAACTGATGCCTCTTGTGCCAGAACCGATCTCATAGAAAACTTGTGTGCATCACGCCGGAGGGAAACTGATAGCTGCGCCGGACATATGTGAACACACCCTTACTCACTTTTTCCTGTGCTCTGCAGCCGCTGTGTGGGCGCTTCTCCCTGACGTCAGCGACCACTGATTCGGTCTCAGGGGTCACGTCGCGTCATTATGCGTAATGACGTCGGACGTGACCCCTGAGGCCCTGTCAGCAGTCTCTTACGTCAGGCAGAAGCACCCGAAGAGCACAGGGCGGCTGCAGATCCAGGGAAGGTGAGTTAACATTGTTTTTTTATGTTTGATCACCTCCCCGGGGACTCCGCTTATTATACTCAGGGGTCTGAAGAGACCCCTCAGTATAATAATAGCAGTTTCGTTTCGCCCATGTTTGGTCCGATCGAAACTGCTGAGTGAGAACTCGGCTGCCGTGCCAGGGAAATAAGCCTCGCGTGCCACTCTTGGCACACGTGCCGGGGGTTGCCGACCCCTGGTATAGTATATACATATATATATATATATATATATATATATATATATATATATATATATAGAGTAGCAGAAGGACCCGGCTTCGCATGGGTATATTTCATTTTTTGTTTGTTTAGTGGCCCCATAAGAATTGGCCAGTTTTGCACTTGACATCCAGTATGGCAGTCCAATATAGGTACAGTCTATTTATGGCTGTGTTGTTATGGAAACCTGATAAATGAAATGTGAACTTATATTGGCTGATACACGTCATATGACTGAATATTTAAGGATCTACAAACTGCTATTGACTCATACAGGCCATAAATAGCTTGGTTGCTATGGAAACCTGGTGTAAAGCTGTGTGTATGTCAAGACTGAAGAACCTGCAATTTTCCATTGGTCCACAAGCATCATATGATCATGTGGTCTCAGTTTGGATATCAGTGAAAAACCTGCGATCGGTTGTTATGGAAAACCTGGAGTAAAGCTGTGTGTATGTGACCTTATGTAACAATGTCATCCACAGCGCCCTGCCCCTTTAAAGCTGACCTACAGCAGTGAATAAAAATGGCTGAGTTGTTATGGAAACATAAAATGCAGCTGTGTGCATGTGGCTGACAATGCCTTGTCAGATTGGAGACGGGCTTGGGTCTGCTGGGGAGTTTCAGCAGCTCGCTGTTGTCAGATTGGTGAAGGGCTTGGGTCTGCTGAGAGTTTTCACTAAATCGAGCTGCAGCCATGCGTTTTGCTTCAAGAGGCATGAGTAGTTTAAAAACATTTCAATTTATAAGAATGCTGACATCCAGTTTGGCAGTCCAGTATAGGTACAGTCTATTTATGGCTGTGTTGTTATGGAAAACTGGTAAATTAAATGTGAACTTATATTGGCTGATACACGTGATATAACTGAATATTTAAGGACCTATGAACTGCTATTGACTAATACAGGTCATAAATAGCTTGGTTGCTATGGAAACCTGGTGTATAGCTGTGAGCCTGTGGAGACTAAGCACCTGCGAGCTTCTATTGGCTGATAAGGGACATGTGACCGGGTGTATGGCAGTTGGAATATGAGTGAAAGACTTGCAGGCTTGTATTGGCTAATGCAGATCATTTTTTGAGAATACTGTATCTTAGGAATGGTACGTCCTAGAGAGCTGAGACCTGGTCTAAAATCTTCCCGGACACTTGATGTACCTGTGTGACAAATTTGGTGAGGATAGGTCCAGTCGTTTTTATATATACAGTGGGGAAAAAAGTATTTAATCAGCCACCAATTGTGCAAGTTTTCCCACTTAAAAAGATGAGAGAAGCCTGTAATTGACATCATAGGTAGACCTCAACTATGAGAGACAAAATGAGAAAACATATCTAGAAAATCACTTTGTCTTTTTTAAGAATTTATTTGCAAATTATGGTGGAAAATAAGTATTTGGTCACCTACAAACAAGCAAGATTTCTGGCTCTCACAGACCTGTAACTTCTTCTTTAAGAGGCTCCTCTGTCCTCCACCTGTAGTAATGGCACCTGTTTGACACTGTTATCAGTATAAAAGACACCTGTCCACAACCTCAAACAGTCACACTCCAAACTCTACTATGGTGAAGACCAAAGAGCTGTGGAAGGACACCAGAAACAAAATTGTAGACCTGCACCAGGCTGGGAAGACTGAAACTGCAATAGGCAATCAGCTTGGTGTTAAGAAATCAACTGTCGGAGGAATAATTAGAAAATGGAAGACATACAAGACCACTGATAATCTCCCTCGATCAGGGGCTCCACGCAAGATCTCACCCCGTGGGGTCAAAATGATCACAAGAACGATGAGCAAAAATCCCAGAACCACACAGGGGGACCTAGTGAATGACCTGCAGAAAGCTGGGACTAACATAACAAAGGATACCATGAGTAACACACTACGCCGCCAGGGACTCAGATCCTGCAGTGCCAGACGTGTCCCCCGGCTTTAGCTAGTACATATCCGGGCTCGTCTTGTCGTGTTTGGAGGAGAGTGAATGCTGAGTTGCATCCAAAGAACACCATACCTACTATGAAGCATGGGGGTGGCAACACAATGCTTTGGGGCTGTTTCTCTGCAAAGGGACCAGGACGACTGATCCGTGTACATGAAAGAATGAATAGGGCCATTTATCGTGAGATTTTGAGTGAAAACCTCCTTCCATCAGCAAGGGCATTGAAGATGAAACATGTCTGGGTCTTTCAGCATAACAATGATCCCAAGCACACCACCAGGGCAACAAAGGAGTGGTTTTGTAAGAAGCATTTCAAGGTCCTGGAGTAGCCTAGCCAGTCTCCAGATCTCAACCCCATTGAAAACCTTTGGAGGGAGTTGAAATTCCGTGTTGCCCAGCGACAGCCCCAAAACATCACTGCTCTAGAGGAGATCTGCATGGAGGAATGGACCAACATACCAGCAACAGTGTATGCCAACCTTGTGAAGACTTACAGAAAACATTTGACCTCTGTCATTGCCAACAAAGGATATATAAAAAGTATTGAGATAAACTTTTGTTATTGACCAAATACTTATTTTCCACCATAATTTGCATAATTTCCACCATTCATACGGTCGTCTGCAAGGGGGCTTACTGCCATTGATACAGGCACAGCCTGAGCTGCAATGCACTCGTGCCAAGAAATAGACACCTCTTACTCAGTCTCCTATCTATTTCAAATTATATTATCTGTGTATTAATAATCCAGAGTTTCCCACCCATTTCAAACTCAGGGCAACCGTAGTAAATAAAAGAATTTCCAGGGGGCATGCCTACCAAATAATTTTTACCAAAAGATATTCTAAGGATGCAGATAACGTTGCATGACGCCATGCAGTCATCCTCCCAACCAGAGTGTAGCAGCCCCCTTGCAGGTTTCCAAGGCACTCCGCAGCTGTACTATCACTGCTCTATCTGATCTATCCCCACAAGGCTTTTTATACTATCTATGGGTCATTAATGACCTATAGTCCCTCATGACTGGCTGTTTCCTATCATGAGGATCCATTTGATTCTTTTTTTTTTTTTTGTTTGTTTTTAGATACTGCATTTGATTTTGCTTTAAAAAAATACAGATTAGCTATCTTATGCTTCAAAAAATAAGGCCTAATGTACATTGAACACAGGTTCAAAAATAAAAGAAGCACAAAAAAACACTGTGCACCACATTTTTCAATTAAGCACTGTAGAAAATTTTAGGAAGTGTTTCTACAGAAATATGAATATGGTATGTGAAAATTGTGGAGATATAGCTAAACAGTTTATTTCAAAACTGGTCATCTTGCGCCACTTGTAATAATGTAACAAAATAATCAGGATGTTTAATACTGAATGCTGCCAGTAGATGTCAGAGTGACCTTCTGGGAGAAAAATATTTCTGAAGCATATCCAACAGCTCCTCTGCCAAGTACATTCTGTTACTTTCTACTTTACCCATTTGCATTGCTAATAGCTGTACAGTACAGTACATTCTACAAAGCCCCTGGATTATGAATATGACCATATAAACATTGGTGTTTTAACTGTAATGGTTTAATCAAAATAAATGTATAGTGTTAAATGGAACATATCTCAGATCAGCTTTAAAGGAACACCTGCTTTAATACAATCCCCAACTGGCACAAGGCGCACACAAGTTAAGGGGCTCTACCTGCCTTGTTCTCCACCCCACTTTGCCCACTTTCAGAAAAATTGAAGAGTGAGGAATAGAATGGAATATATGGTCCATCCTTGCCGCAAGAAAGGGCCGTGTGCCAAAGATGCACCAAAATGACAGGAAACTGGAATAGATAGGTTAATAAATTTCCCCCATTGTGCAGTGCCAAGAGCAGCGTCTGAAGGGGCAAGTTATGTGTTCTTTGAATCCTTGTAATCCTCAGTAATACACAGTTTATCAAATAGGAAAAAAGGTTCTGCTAGTTTTCCAGGGACACATAGTCACTGTTCTTCAATGGTTGTGTCTGGAATTGTAGCTCAGATAATTCACTTAACCCCTTTAAAAGATGACGGCCACTTCATAGCTACCGGGTGTCTGCTGTATTATACTGATTGCGGGCATTAAGGCCCCTATCTCCCACCGTTTTGGGTAGGATCGTTTGTCATGACAGCCAGGAGCCTATTGAAGGCTCCCAGGCTTCTCTGGCATTCATTTGAATCAAAGACTGTTTTAAGCAGCCTGTCATACAAATGATGGTATTTTTCAGTGCATTGCAATTCATTAGCGTTGTAATGCATTGTATTACTGATTAGACCCCCTGGAGTTCAACCCTAAATAAAAAAATTAATAATTCAAATCATACCCCTTTACCTAGAATACATACAAAGGTAGAAAATTATTGTGAACACATATACTGTACATTAGGTACCCCTGTGTCCGAAAATGGCAGGTCTACAGACTTAGAAAAATATTTTGTACAGTGAACGCCGTAGCGGTAAAAAAAAATCAAAAGTGCAAACCTGCCATTTTTTCACTATTTCACCTGTGATAAGAATTTGAATATAAAGTGATCAAAGCAATACAAATTCCCCAAAATTGCATAACTAAAAAGTACGCCTGGTCCCGCAAAAATATACACCTTATAAATCCCCATTCACAGAAATATAAAAAAGTTATGGGTGTCAGAATATGGCGATTTTAAGAAAAAAAAAACATTTTTTGCAAAGGGGTAAAATGTAAATAAAACTATATAGATGTGTACATTGTACAGAATAATAAAAGGTACCATTATGAAGAACAATTTTGTAACAAACCGGATTCAACCTGAATTTTCCAAATTGTGCTGATTTTATAATGAAACCGAACAAATGGCGATTTGCTTCAGATGAACAACAATGGCTAAGCTACGAGAAAATGGCTGCCACCATGTGTTTGTCTCGAAAATGTGACCATTTACCACCCCCAACTTCACCAGGGAAAGCCATTGCTTCTACTCCCCCTCCTCTTTTTCATGGCTGTAAGTTGAAGTGCACATGCTGGAGAGTCTAATTCAGCAGCAGAAGGCAGCAAATGATTACTACGTGCAGCAAATCTCAGGGACATTGTGTTATTTTAAAATACTCCATTGAAGACTCATGAGGGAACTGTATTGCGTCCATACTGGAGGCTCAGGCCGCCAAATATGTCATCAGCAGGGACAACTGCAGCCTCAGTGATGTCATCCCTTTGATGTATATTATGCAGCAAACATTTACAGTTAGGCAATGAGAGGAAGAAGAATAACAACTTATACATCTTAATCACTATTAGAAGATAGTCCAGATTTTTCACATGGCAGACAAGACACACTGAGAGTGTGCCAGAAACTGTTAGTGATATTCTGTAACTGTCACTCATGGTCATAGAATCATTTACATATCAGAAGATATTCTAGCTTTTTGAATTGGCAGGCCAAGCATGTGTAACGTCTCTGCCTGTTCGGGTCTCTGCGCCACCCTCCGCTTGCACGCTGCGGCGCAGGAGGCATATCAGTTTTGATTCCTGGCTTAGGGTTCTTGTTGCTCTGTCTGAACACTGCTCTATTACCTCTTCTCTGTAATTGATTTTCTACCATACCCATCTCCTACACCTTTGTTTTCCTCCGCTCCTCAAATAGTTAATCTTAGCCTTACCTGTGTGATTGACAGCCTGTCTACCAATCAAGTTTGGGGTGGATTCTGGACTTCCTATAAACAGGTCACCTGCTCACACGTTTGCTGGATATTGAGACTTGTCCCTTGCTAAGCGCTTCTCTTGTTATAGTTTTGTATTTACTGACTTCTAACCTTTGACTTCCCTTGTTACTACTCTTTTGGATTTCGATTTGGTACTTTTTGTCTCTATGGTTTGACCTCGGCTTGCTGTCTCTGCTCCTGTGTTGTTTGTCTTGTCATGTCCTGTGTAACACTTATTCAGAGAAGGGATTGCTGCCCAGTTGTTGTCTGTTGCCTAGGCCAGTTCAGCCAATTAGGTAGGGGCAGGGGCTGGGTCGAATTTAAGACTCACTGTCTCTGTCTTTCCCTTCTTCATTGTTTCAGCAGCTGCACTAGGGAATCGCACAACTAGCAATTCCCTTACAGCACGCTGACAGTGTGCCACAAATTTGTCTTGGCTGAACTACTCGAACCCGAAACAAAACGAATCTTCAGAGGTTCACCCATCTCTAGTAATAATTCCCACTATAATGCTCCCAATAATAATAATGTTCCCTTCAGTTTTTTTTTTTTTATTCGTAAAAGGCCTCTTCCAGCTTTTGGCCTAAGGTCTCATGATCAGTGGCAGAGGCAGACCAATGATGTCATTGCTTATCATTGTCTACAGGCCCATCAAGGCCTGTAACATATGAAGTGAACAGTAGGGCAGGCAGAAATAGACTCCAAAGTCATTTCTGCCTGCCCTATGCTGGGGCCTTACCAAACACTGAGAGGCACCTCACCACTGAGGTGTACCTCATAATTTGAGAAACACTGTTCTAGATTATAATAAATGTTTGAAATAATTATTCATGTTATATTACAATCTGTACAGTGCTCATATCTGAGCTTCAATAATATAATACATTCTAAATTGATTTGTACATGGCATCAAGCAAGACATATACAATTATTTTTATAGATTTATCTGATTACTTATAAACTAATAACACCATGTTATAATCTAGTTTGAGGCAGCAGATCTGAGACACTGAAATGACAGTTTACATTAAGCTGCAATGTTTTCTTCTCTCAGTTCCAACCATTGTGTCTTAATGATTTCCTGTACTATTTATAACTAAAGATCAGGGAAACAATTTCTGGAAATTTAATTCTAAAGGACTACAATACTGAAGCAGGTCAGTATACATTTAGATACTGTATCAGTGGATTTGTAACATTTGAATAATACATACATGAGTATTCTATTAACAAAATTAAGCGAATTCTTCATTAGAGTTATATAATACAGTATGATGTACTCTGCATCTAATTTATTTAAGGCATACGTTGTAAAAGGGTTTTCTCTGCTAAAAATCTTAATATATTTATTATTTATGCATAGTCTAAGACATCAATATCAGATCGATGGGGGTCTGACACCTATCACCCCCACCATCAGCTGTTCTCAGCAGCTGATACACATACTTGTAGAATGAAGCAGGAAGCAGAAAGCTATGTTCCCTGTTTAGTTGCTGAACCAAGTCCCTGCAATTTAGTGAATGGTAGCTAATCTGCAGTAATCTGATCTGGCCACCACACAGAACAAAACTACCTGCTTCCTGCTCTAATCCCTGAAGGCTTGAAGGCCAATTCAAAATACTTCAATATCAAAAGTCCAGTAAATTATTTTAATGAATTAGATACATCTCTAGCACCTGGTGTGACAGAAAATTAAATCTACTCTATCTAGAAACTGGCATAGATTTTAACTATAATTTACACTAATTGTTGTTCAAAAATGTGTAGTGGGCTGGTATGCGGGACTGCTATGGGTATCTCAAATATCCAAATGCACTACATAATGGCTAGTGGCTCAGAAACTTTTGCTTCAATGGTATAAAATCCTATTACAGCTGTCAAAATTTATTTCTGATTACTCCCCTGTGTGCTGGCGGGAATGCGGTAAATCTCCTATTTTCACATGTGGTCGGAATGCCCCTTCCTGCATAATTTTTGGATGGCAGTTTGCCACTTTATTTCTAGAGTTGTTCAAATTATTGTTCACATGACGGCCCCCCCAGCTTTGTGTTTTATCAGTCGGGAATCTATCTAATTACCAGCTAGAAACTTAGTGGGCAACATCATACTGGCTGCTCGCTTACTGATTGCGAGGTCCTCTGTCAACCAGAGAACTGTATTCCTTGCTCCAATTTGATCACATTATGGAGACTTTGACCCATAAAAGATTACATCCTCTAAAACACCTGCCTCCACACTGGGATATTTGGATTAATTTTACCTCCAGGGTTCCTCGTACTTAACTATGAAGTTTGCATTCGATGGCTAAGTCTTTTAAATTCTTACACTGCACTATTTATGACAACGTAGTAGGCATTTATATTGGTTACTTTATTCTATTCTATTCTTTATTCTAAAAAAAAATGTGTAGTGGGCTTCATTAAATTTCATATTTTCCCACAATTACAAAACCATTTATGCCAGTTTAGCATTTTGGCACTCATTTAGCTAGTATACTGAACACCACTATCTTGAAGTTGCCCTGTAATGACAAGCAATAGAAGTGTATCCAAAAAAAGTTGCATATTCCTGGTGTATGCTTACCCCACTTACCCTGTATAACAGATCTGTAGATAAAGCTAATTCCAACAGGAAAACCAGCAAAATCCATAAGATGAAAGCAAGATCATGGGCAATTAGTGGCACTCAGCAGGGCTTTTTTAACACATTGGTGGGCCCTGTGCAATAATTTCATAAGTGCCCCCCCATCACCACCAACTAGAAATACCTGACCTGCACTGATTATAATGCTCCCTCATAGTATTATGCCCCTTAGTGACTCTCACACAGTATAATGGCTCCCTAGTGGCCCCATACAATATGTCCCTTATAATGTCCCCCTCCAGGTTGCCCCCCCCCCCAGATTCATGTTCCCCTCCAGGTTTCCTCCCACAGATTCATGTCGCCCTCCAGGTTTCCCCCCACAGATTCATATCCCCCTCCAGGTTGCCCCCTACAGTATAATGTCCTCACCCCAGGTTGCCCCCACAGTATCATGCCCCCCCCCCACACTGACATGGCCCCCTCAGGTTGCCCTCACAGTATCGTGTCCTCACCCAGGTTGCCTCCCACAGATTCATGTTCCTCTCCAGGTTGCCCCCCACAGTATCATGTCCCCCCACAGATTCATGGCCCACTCCAGGTTGCCCCCCACAGATTAATGGCCCCTTCCAGTTTCCACCCCCCCCCCCCCCACAGATTCATGGCCCCCTCCAGGTTGCCCCCCACAGTCATGACCTCCTCCAGGTTTTCCCCCTTGGTTGCCCCCACAGTATCATGTCATCACCCCAGGTTGCTCCCACAGTATTATGCACCCCCACACTGACATGGCCCCCTAAGGGTGCCCCCACAGTATCATGTTTCCCCCCACCCCAGGTTGCCTCCATAGTTTTATGTCCCCCACTATATATCAAAGAAAAAAAAACAAACCTTAATACTCACCTTTACCCGTTCACTCCTTTCTCTGGTCCCGGAGTCTTCAAGTAGCAACAGGAGCGATGTAAGTGATGTCACTACATCGCACCTCCTGCTCCCAGGATACCGGGAGCAAAGAAAGTAACCGGGTGATGAAGTAGTGTGCCATCCGCTCCCTGCTTCATCACTGTCTCATCAGCGTCCAGAGTTGGGGTAGCCCAGACCTGCTGCCCTGGACAGCAAATGTAGGACTGTCTTGCTGTCCAAAGGGGGCCCCCGCTACCAAGGGGCCCAGTGCAAGTGCACCGTTGGCCCTATGGTTAAAGCGGCCCTGGATAATGCAACTACCTGTTTTTCCCAGGTTTATAATCAAACGTGAATGGTCCTCTGTCCAACTATAAATTACAGAAGTACTCATCTGTTTTCTAATGATTTCAATGATTTCTCATCTCCAAAAGTTGTGATGTAGTAATGTATGGAAAACTATCACTTTAAGGCCCCACCAAAAACAGCTTTTTTTAAAAAAAAATTCAAATGTTTTTGTTTTTTTTTAATAAAGGGTGGTACAACAGTTTAACATGTATTAAATACAAGTAATGAACACAAGTACACCCATGTGGAGGAGATGTGGCATGTCAGGCATAAAGTGTAGAGCTGTAGATAAGGGGGGGGTGATGTGTTAAAAGTTAGTAGAGGAGGTAGAGAGGGAGGTAGAGGGAGTGGGGGAGGGAGAGGACTGACTGGCTTCACAACTGCAGTTCCAGTCATGGCGTGCACGTTTTGCCAAATCTTGAGTGGGATCTGTTCTTCCAGTTAGAACGCCTCTTTACAACATAAGAAGATACTAGTATTAAAGATATCACATAAATTGGTGCCCTGTTACATATTTTGCATTAGGGCCCAGTAGCATCAAGTTTCGCCTTTTGTATATTGGTATGTTGCACGCATTGTGAAATGTGTCTAATTTCTAAGACAAACTAAAGAAAATTACCAACTGGCAAATAAAATAGGTGTGCATTTAAAACAGAATTCAATACCCCTAAGCTGCCTGAAAGAACACTGAAAACTACTATATGAAATATATATTAAACGCTACAGCTAACCAGTCACAATAAATTCCTATCAGGCTACTAGATAAGGGATAACTGCATGGGAACTATAGCCAGCATATCCCTTTATTGCTGGGTACAGCTAAACTATGCAAGTTAACTACTCCTGTCTCCTTTTCACTGAGTATCCATATCTGGGATAATACATGTCACATCAACCCATCCGACGCATTTTCCCTCTGGCATATTGTAGCTAGGGGTTCATCAAAGATGTTATTATGGAGGTAAAGGAGAGCCAGCGATATGGCCTCAAAGGTATAAGAATTTTAAGTACCGTGTGCCCCCCCCACACACACTTGTATTTACAGCACTAATAGCAGCAGTGCATTAGTATATATCTCTTATCTCTCATATATATATAAAAATGAGTTCCTGTCTGTCTGTCTGTCTGTCTGTTCTTTATGCACGACCAAACGACTGGACCGATCCTCACCAAATTTGGCACACATGTACATCAGATGTCCGGGAATATTATAGACTGGGTCTCAGCTCTCTTGGATGTACCGTTCCTGAGATACAGTATTCCCAAAAAATGACCAGCATTAGTCTATACAAGCCTGCAAGTCTTTCACTCATATTCCAACTGCCATACACACGGTCACATGTCCCTTATCAGCCACTAAGAGCTCGCAGGCGCTTACTCTCCTCAGGCACACAGGTTTCCATATCAACCAAGCTATGTATGACCTGTATTAGTCAATAGCAGTTCACAGGACCTTAAATATTCAGTCATATCACGTGTATCAGCCAATATAAGTTCACATTTAATTTACCAGGTTTCCATAACAACACAGCCATAAATAGACTGTACCTATACTGGACTCAGTGGCGTAACTAGCAATGGCAGGGCCCCAAGGCGAACATTTGACATGGCCCCCCACCCCACACACAAACTGCATTCCTGCACACACTATTATGCCCCATAGTGGCCCCTGCATACACTATTAGGCCTCATAGTGGCCCTTGCACACAGTATTCTGCCCCATAGTGGCCCCTGCACACAGTATCATAGTGGCTCCTTCATATAGTATTATGCGCACTTCCCGCTACTTCTTCAATGTTGGACCAGATGTCACGTGAGCCAGGCATGTATCGCAACGCATAATGACGTCGGACTGGCCCACCGACATCTGGGACACCACCAAGGAGGCCCGAAGCCTGCTGAAAAGACCCCAGAATATAATGATAGCAGTGTTTGTGGGGTTCACGGCCCACAGGCCTTACTTACCAATCCCCGCTCCTGCTCACAGCCGCCTCTGCAGAAGGTGAAGTGCAGGCAGCCGTGAACAGGAGTGGGGATCGGTAAGTAAATAGGGCCCGTTACCTGCTGGTGTTAAAAAAAAAAAAAACATCAGAGGCCCGCCGGGTCCCCTAATGTCCCGGGCCCTGTGGCAGCCGCTACCACTGCTAAACCGGTATTTACCCCACTGACTGGACTGCCATACTGGATTTCAGCATTCTTATAAATTGAAACGTTTTTTAAACTACTCATGTCCCCTGCAGCAAAATGCATGGCTGCTGCTCGAGCTAATGAAAACTCTCAGCAGACCCAAGCCTGTCTCCAATCTGATAAGGTATGTTACAGACAACAGCGAGCTGCTGAAACTCCCCAGCAGACCCAAGCCCTTCTCCAATCTGACAAAGCATTGTCAGCCACATGCACACAGCTGCACTCCAGGTTTCAATAACAACCCAGCCATTTTTCTTCACTGCTGTAGGTCAGCTTTAAAGGGGCAGGGCGCTGTGGATGACACTGTTACACAAGGTCACATACACACAGCTTTACTGCAGGTTTTCCATAACAACCGATGGCAGGTTTTTCACTGATATCCAAACTGAGATGTACATGATCACATGACACTTATGGACCAATGGAAAATCGCAGGTTCAGTCTTGACATACACACAGCTTTACACCAGGTTTCCATAGCAACCAAGCTATTTATGTCCTGTATGAGTCAATGGCAGTTTGCAGGTCCTTAAATATTCAGTCATATGATGTGTATTAGCCAATGTAAGTTCACATTTCATTTACCAGGTTTCCATAGCAACACAGCCATAAATAGACTATACCTATACTGGACTGCCATACTGGATGTCAAGTGCAAAACTGGCCAATTCTTATGGGGTCACTACACAAACAAAAAATGAAATATATCCGTGCGAAGCCGGGTCCTTCCTCTAGTCTCTTATATATATAAAAATGAGTTTCTGTCTGTCTGTCTGTTCTTTATGCGCGACCAAACAACTGGACCGATCCTCACCAAATTTGGCACACATGTACATCAGGTGTCCGGGAATATTTTAGACTGGGTCTCAGCTCTCTTGGACGCACCATTCCTGAGATACAGTATTCCCAAAAAATGACCAACATTAGCTAATACAAGCCTGCAAGTCTTTCACTCATATTCCAGCTGCCATACACACGGTCACATGTCCCTTATCAGCCAATAAGAGCCCGCAGGCGCTTACTCTCCTCAGGCACACAGGTTTCCATAGCAACCAAGCTATTTATGACCTGTATTAGTCAATAGCAGTTCGCAGGTCCTTAAATAGTCAGTCATATCATGTGTATCAGCCAGTATAAGTTCACATTTAATTTACCAGGTTTCCATAACAACACAGCCATAAATACACTGTACCTATACTGGACTCAGTGGCGTAACTAGCAATGGCTGGGCCCCAAGGCGAACATTTGACATGGGACCCCCCCCCCCCCCCGGTAACCACCTCCCCCCCCCCGCACAAACTGCATTCCTGCACACACTATTATGCCCCATAGTGGCCCCTGCACACAGTATCATAGTTGCCCCTTCATATAGTATTATATGCACTCCCCGCTACCTCTTCAATGTTGGACCAGATGTCACATGAGCCAGGCATGCATCGCAACGCATAATGACGTCGGACTGGCCCACCGACGTCTGGGACGTCACCAAAGAGGCCCGAAGCTTGCTGAAAAGACCCCAGAGTATAATGATAGCAGTGTTTGTGGGGTTCACGGCCCGCAGGCCTTACTTACTGATCCCCACTCCTGCTCACAGCCAGCTCTGCAGAAGGTGAAGCGCAGATAGCCGTGAGCAGGAGCGGGGATCGGTAAGTAAATAGGGCCCGTTACCTGCTGGTGTTACACCAGCAGGTAACGGCCTATTAAAAAAAAAAAAAAAAACATCAGGGGCCCGCCGGGACCCCTAATGTCCCGGGCCCTGTGGCAGCTGCTACCACTGCTACACCGGTATTTACACCACTGACTGGACTGCCATACTGGATGACAGCATTCTTATAAATTGAAACATTTTTAAACTACTCATGCCCCCTGCAGCAAAACGCATGGCTGCTTCATGAGCTAATGAAAACTCTCAGCAGACCCAAGCCCGTCTCCAATCTGACAACAGCAAGCTGCTGAAACTCCCCAGCAGACCCAAGCCCGTCTCCAATCTGACAAGGCATTGTCAGCCACATGCACACAGCTGCACTCCATGTTTCCACAACAACCCATCCATTTTTCTTCACTGCTGTGGGTCAGCTTTAAAGGGGCAGGGCGCTGTGGATGACACTGTTACACAAGGTCACATACACACAGCTTTACTCTAGGTTTTCCATAACAACCAATCGCAGGTCTTTCACTGATATCCAAACTGAGATACACATGATCACATGACGTTTATGGAACAATGGAAAATTGCAGGTTCTTCAGTCTTGACAAACACACAGCTTTACACCAGGTTTCCATAGCAACCAAGCTATTTATGACCTGTATGAGTCAATAGCAGTTCGCAGGTCCTTAAATATTCAGTCATATGACGTGCATCAGCCAATATAAGTTCACATTTCATTTACCAGGTTTCCATAGCAACACAGCCATAAATAGACTATACCTATACTGTACTGCCATACTGGATGTCAAGTGCAAAACTGGCCAATTCTTATGGGGCCACTACACAAACAAAAAATGAAATGTACCCGTGCAAAGCCGGGTCCTTCTGCTAGTCTCTTATATATATAAAAATGAGTTTCTGTCTGTCTGTCTGTTCTTTATGCGCAACCAAACGACTGGACCAGTCCTCACCAAATTTGGCACACATGTACATCAGGTGTCCGGGAATATTTTAGACTGGGTCTCAGCTCTATAGGATGTACCGTTCCTGAGATACAGTATTCCCAAAAAATGACCAGCATTAGTCTATACAAGCCTGCAAGTCTTTCACTCATATTCCAACTGCCATACACACGGTCACATGTCCCTTATCAGCCAATAGAAGCTCGCAGGCGCTTAGTCTCCTCAGGCACATAGCATGGCTACCAACCTATTTATGACCTGTATTAGTCAATAGCAGTTCGCAGGTCCTTAAATATTCAGTTATATCACGTGTATCAGCTAATATAAGTTCACATTTAATTTACCAGGTTTCCATAACAACACAGCCATAAATAGACTGTACCTATACTGGACTCAGTGGCATAACTAGCAATGGCAGGGCCCCAAGGCGAACATTTGACATGGGACCCCCCCCCCCCCCCCGGCAACCCCCACCCCCCGCACAAACTGCATTCCTGCACACACTATTATGCCCCATAGTGGCCCCTGCATACCTTCCTGAGAAACAGTATTCCCAAAAAATGACCAGCATTAGTCAATACAAGCTTGCAAGTCTTTCACTGATATTCCAATTGCCATACACACGGTCATATGTCCCTTATCAGCTAATAGAAGCTCGCAGGCGCTTACTCTCGTCAGGCACACAGGTTAAGGCCAGGTTTCCATAGCAACCAAGCTATGACATGTATTAGTCAAAAGCAGTTCGCAGATCCTTAAATATTCAGTCATATCACGTGTATCAGCCAATATAAGTTCACATTTAATTTACCAGGTTTCCATAACAACACAGCCATAAATAGACTGTACATATACTAGACTGCCATACTGAATGTCAAGTCCAAAACTGGCCAATTCTTATAGGGCTATTACACAAACAAAAAATGAAACATACCCGTGCGAAGCTGGGTGCCCCCCCCCATCACAAACGCATTCCTGCACACACTATTATGCCCCATAGAGGCCCCTACACACACTATTATGCCCCATAGTGGCCCCTGCAGACAATATTATGCCCCATAGTGGCCCCTGCACACACTATTATGCCCCATAGTAGCCCCTGCACACAGTATTATGTCCCATAGTGGCCCCTGCACACAGTATTATGCCCCATAGTGGCTCCTTCATATAGTATTATGCGCACTTCCCGCTACCTCTTCAATCTTCAATGTTGGACCAGATGTCATGTGAGTCAGGCATGCATCGCTTCGCATAATGACGTTGGACTGGCCCACCGACGTATGGGACGTCACCAAGGAGGCCAGAAGCCTGCTATAGCACAGGAGAAGTAAGTAACAGTGTTTTTTATGTTCCCTCCACTCCTTGGGGCCTCCGATCATTATACTCTGGGGTCTGAAAAGACCCCAGAGTATGATAGCAGTGTTTGTGGGGTTACTTACCGAGCCCCGCTCTTGCTCACAGCCTCCTCCGCAGAAGGTGAAGTGCAGGCGGCCGTGAACAGGACCGGGGATCGGTAAGTAAATAGGACCCGTTACCTGCTGGTGTAACACCAGCAGGTAACTGCCTATAAAAAAAAAAAAAAAAACATCAGGGGCCTGCCGGGACCCCTAATGTCCCCGGCCCTGTGGCAGCCGCTACCATTGCTACCCCGGTATTTACACCACTGACTGGACTGCCATACTGGATGACAGCATTCTTATAAATTGAAACATTTTTAAACTACTCCAGGTTTTCCATAACAACCGATCGCAGGTCTTTCACTGATATCCAAACTGAGATACACATGATCACATGACGCTTATGGACAATGGAAAATCGCAGGTTCTTCAGTCTTGACATACACACAGCTTTACACAAGGTTTCCATAGCAACCAAGCTATTTATGACCTGTATGAGTCAACAGCAGTTCGCAGGTCCTTAAATATTCAGTCATATGACGTGCATCAGCCAATATAAGTTTATATTTCATTTACCAGGTTTCCATAGCAACACAGCCATAAATAGACTATACCTATACTGGACTGCCATACTGGATGTCAAGTCCAAAACTGGCCAATTCTTATGGGGCCACAAACAAAAAATGAAATGTACCCGTGCAAAGCCGGGTCCTTCTGTTAGTATATTATATATACACACAGTATGTTAAAATTTGTGTGTGCATATATGTATATATACAGTGGGTATGGAAAGTATTCAGACCCCTTTAAATTTTTCACTCTTTGTTTCATTGCAGCTATTTGCTAAAAGCAAAAAAGTTCATTTTATTTCTCATTAATGTACACTCAGCACCCCATCTTGACAGAAAAAAACAGAAATGTAGATATTTTTGCAAATGTATTAAAAAAGAAAAACTGAAATATCACATGGTCATAAGTATTCAGACCCTTTGCTCAGTATTGAGTAGAAGCACCCTTTTGAGCTAGTAGCCATGAGTCTTCTTGGGAATGATGCAAGTTTTTCACATCTGGATTTGGGGATCCTCTGCCATTCTTCCTTGTAGATCCTCTCCAGTTCTGTCAGGTTGGATGGTGAATGTTGGTGGACAGCCATTTTCAGGTCTCTCCAGAGATGCTCAATTGGGTTGAGGTCAGGGCTCTGGCTGGGCCAGTCAAAAATGGTCACAGAGTTATTCCGAAGCCACTCCTTTGTTATTTTAGCTGTGTGTTTAGGGTCATTGTCTTGTTGGAAGGTGAACCTTTGGCTCCGTCTGAGGTTAAGAGCACTCTGGAAGAGGTTTTCTTCCAGGATATCTCTGTACTTGGCCGCATTCATCTTTCCTTCAATTGCAACCAGTCGTCCTGTCCCTGCAGCTGAAAAACACCCCCATAGCATGATGCTGCCACCACCATGTTTCACTGTTGGGATTGTATTGGGAAGGTGATGAGCAGTGCCTGGTTTTCTCCACACATACCGCTTAAAATTAATGCCAAAAAGTTCAATCTTCGTCTCATCAGACCAGAGAATCTTATTTCTCATAGTCTGGGAGTCCTTCATGTGTTTTTTGGCAAACTCTATGCAGGCTTTCATATGTCTTGCACTGAGGAGAGGCTTCCTTCGGGTCACTCTGCCATAAAGCCCCGACTGGTGGAGGGCTGCAGTGATAGTTGACTTTGTGGAACTTTCTCCCATCTCCCTACTGCATCTCTGGAGCTCAGCCACAGTGATCTTTGGGTTCTTCTTTACTTCTCTCACCAAGGCTCTTGTCCCATGATTGCTCAGTTTGGCTGGATGGCCAGGTCTAGGAAGAGTTCTGGTCGTCCCAAAGTTCTTCCATTTAAGGATTATGGAGGCCACTGTGCTCTTAGGAACCTTGAGTGCTGCAGAAATTATTTTGTAACCTTGGCCAGATCTGTGCCTTGCCACAATTCTGTCTCTGAGCTCCTTGGGCAGCTCCTTTGACCTCATGATTCTCATTTGCTCTGACATGCACTGTGAGCTGTGAGATCTTATATAGACAGGTGTGTGCCTTTCCTAATCAAGTCCAATGAGTTTAATTAAACACAGCTGGATTCCAATGAAGGAGTAGAATCATCTCAAGGTGGATCAGAAGGAAATGGACAGCAAGTGAGTTAAATATGAGTGTCACAGCAAAAGGTCTGAATACTTATGACCATGTGATATTTCAGTTTTTCTTTTTTAATAAATTTGCAAAAATATCTACATTTCTGTTTTTTTTTCTGTCAAGATGGGCTGCTGAGTGTACATTAATGAGAAGTAAAATGAACTTTTTTGCTTTTAGCAAATGGCTGCAATGAAACAGAGTGAAAAATTTAAAGGGGTCTGAATACTTTCTGTACCCACTGTATATACACACATGGACAAAATTGTTGGTACCCTTCGTTTAATGAAAGAAAAACCCACAATAGTCACAGAAATAACTTGAATCTGACAAAAGTAATTTACCAAACTACATGTTGACAAGCCACAAAGCTTCTGGGAGAATGTCCTATGGACAGATGAGACAAAAATCTATATTTTTGGCAAGGCACATCAGCTCTACAAATGGAAAAATTAAGCATATCTTGAAAGAACACTGTCCCTACTGTGAAACATGGAGGAGGCGCTGTTATTTTCTGGGACTGCTTTGCTGTCCCACAGGGTGTCTTGAATCTGTGCAGGGTACAATGAAATCTCAAGACTATCAAGGGATTCTAGAGAGAAATGTGCTGCCCAGTGTCAGAAAGCTTGGTCTCAGTCGCAGGTCATGGGTCTTGCAGCAGGATTATGACCCGAAACACACAGCTCAAAACACCCAAGAATGGTTAAGAGGAAAACATTGGACTATTCTGAAGTGGCCTTCTATGATCCCTGACCTAAATCCTATTGAGCATCTTTGTAAGGAGCTGAAACATGCCATCTGGAAAAGACACCCTTCAAACCCAAGACAACTGGAGCAGATTGCTCTTGAGGAGTGGGCCAAAATAACTGTTGAGAGGTGCAGAAGTCTCATTGACAGTTGCAGGAATCATTTGATTGCAATGATTGCCTCAAAAGGTTGTGCAACAAAATATTAAGTTAAGGGCAGGGGCGTAACTATCGGGGTAGCAGTGGTAGCAGCTGCCACAGGGCCCGGGACATTAGGGGGCCCCCGATGCTTTTTATTTTTAATAGTCCGTTACCTGCTGGAGTAACCCCAGCAGGTAACGGGCCCTATATACTTACCGATCCCCGGGGTCCCGCTCACAGCCGCCTGCGCTTCCGATTCTGCGGAGGCGGCTGTGAGCAGGAGCGGAGATCGGTATGTGAGGCCGCGGGCCGAACACCACAATCTCTGCTATCATTATACTCCGCGGTCTTTTCAGACCCTGGAGTATAATAATCGGAGGTCCAGGGGAGGTGAGGGAACATAAAAAACACTGTACTTACCTCTCCTGCGCGTCTCCAGGCTTCGGGCCTGTTTGGTGACGTCACCGACGTCATTTTGCGTCGCGACGCCGGCCCGCATCATATGCCGCCGGCCTGGTCCAACGTTGAAGGGGCCGAAGCAGCAGGGAGTGGACCGGAGCGAGGAATAGGTAAGCAACGTTGTTTTTTTATGTTTGTATCCTCCCCTGGGTCTCCGATCATTATACTCTGGGGTCTGAAAAGATATATAATTGTTCATGGGTGGTCCACAATGGGACATATAATAGCGTGTGCAGGGGCCACTATGGGGCAAAATACTCAGTGCAGGGGCCACTATGGGGAATAATAGTGTGTGCAGGGGCCACTATGGGATATAATACTGTGTGCAGGGGCCACTATGGGACATGATACTGTGTGCAGGGGCCACTATGGGACATGATACTGTGTGCAGGGGCCACTATGGGACATGATACTGTGTGCAGGGGCCACTATGGGGCATGATACTGTGTGCAGGGGCCACTATGGGGCATGATACTGTGTGCAGGGGCCACTATGGCGCAGGAATGCATTTTTTTTGGGGGGGGTGTTGGAGGGGGGTGGTCCAGAGGGGGGCCCCATGTCAAATGTTCGCCTTGGGGCCCAGCAATTTCTAGTTACGCCACTGGTTAAGGGTACCATCATTTCTGTCCAGGTTTCATGAGTTTTCTTTTTAAAAAAATTCTGTTGAAGCATGGTTGAAAAGCAATGTCTGACTTTCATTTTTTCATTTTCATAGAATTTTTATATATTATTACATTTGTCAGATTCAAGTTATTTCTGTGACCATTGTGGTTTCTTTCATAAAATGAGGGGTACCAAGAATTTTGTCCAGGTGTGTGTGTATTTATGTATTTTATATATATATATATATATATTATATATAGTAATTACTTTATATTTACACACATATATATTTGGCTAAACTATGTTATCACAGTGATATGTTATCACAGAAGACAAAAAAACAATTAAGCCTGTAGGGGGATAATGGCCTCAATCTTCATGGAGTAGAACGCATAGTCCCGGAGCTTTGGCCCTGCACTATCCACACTGGACCTGTCTCCCACAGCACATCCGATCATGGGCAAGAGAATGTCCAAAAAGGCTCTCCATGGGACCCCTGCATGTCCGACTTTGTTTCCGGCGAAAAAAACGGCTTCACGGCGCAGAGGGTGTAAGCGCATACCCGAGCATTGCTTTAAAAACCCATTCAAGTGAATGGGTTTTTAAGCAATGCGTTGCAAACCTTTTCCTATCCAGTTTTCTGACATTTACGTCGGATTCGCGGTGGACTGAGTGCCACCGCAAGTGTGAACCCACCCTAACCTACAGAGCTCCATAGCGGAGTATATGGCTTCTAGTCGCTTATTGCTGATGTCATGAAGACGTGCCGCACTGAAATCTCTGCGGTACCGGGTCGAAACCACATTGCGTCCAGGGTTGAAACCTTGGAGGAGGATCATGAAGCCACAAGAGCTCTCTCAGTACAAGCCATAGTCCTCTCTCAGTTCTCAGTGGTCAGAGACATGCATCGCTACCTGGAGGATCTTGACAACCGGTGTAGGCGCAGCAGTATTAGAGTCAAAGGCCTGCCCGAAGCCACCGAGAGGAAGACCTTTATGTCACCCTGGAAGCCATTTTCAACCTTCTCTTGCATGAACCATCCTTTTATAAGATCAAACTCGATAGGGCGCACAGAGCTCTGTGCCCCAAAGGAACAGGGTTTAATCCCCAGGATGTTATATGCTGTGTCTACACAATTTTGCACTGAAGGAAGCTATCCTGGCTAAAGTAAGGCATACGAGAGACTTTGAATTTGATGGGGCTAGACTCCAGCTGTTTCAGGATTTTTTATAGGTCACCCTCCAGAAGAGACTTCATCTCCACCCCCTTCTTCAGCTACTGAGAGATCATCAACTCTCTTATAGATTGGGGTTTCATTTTGCCCCGACAGATTGATGGGACGTTCCGCTACATTGCGATCCTTCTCAGACCTGCAACTCTTCTGAGAGACCTTGGAAATCCTCCTCCCAGAATTGACGGACTGGGAACTAAGATCTCCTTCTCCACCATCACTCCAACAGCAGAAACTGAAGCGCCGACAGCTGCCACTCCCACTACCATCTACACGGAAACCCCGAGTGGAGTCCCCCCACCCTGACTATTACTCTCTCTTTTCAGGTCCCTGTTCCTCAGGATCCTGTGACTTTTTCATATTAGCAATTTTCACAGGTACCACAGTTTTTCTGTTTATACTGTTACTTATGTTATGCAGGGCGGGATAGCTCCCACCCGGTGTTTATTTCTTATTTCCACCACCTCCTGACATACCCCTTCAGGCTTTCTTATGTCTTTAGCTGGAGCCCTAGACCACTCCCTCATACCAGGGGCTATGACCAGCTATGTATCCCTTGTGAGGATTCACTTGGTTCTTATCTTACTGTTATGCTTGACCTGCTATTGTATGATACTGTTTGCCTCCTGCCAGGAGATTTAGTACTGCTCATAATTTAGGCTGGGTTCACATCAGAGTTTGTCTCTCTGATTTCAATGGGTTTTAAACCCATCCGCAGGTGTCCAGTTGTACCATTTCCATCATGTATCTGCTCTTTTGGATGAAGACAAAAGTTGGACTTGCAGTACTTTTGCTCCATCCACATAATAAGGATACACGACGGACAGCAATAAATCGTTCTTTTTTTAACATTGAGGTCTATGGCAGGTGGACACAAATGCACTACCAACAGATAGTCATCTGTTTATGTCTGTTTTGCAATCTGTTTTTCACTCTTAATTATTCTCTGCACATGCTCAGATTGAAGAAGGAAAAAAAAATGATTTGTCAAAAATGGACACAAATGAACAAAAACTGACAGTTTTTTTTGACGGACACCCATTGACTAATCCGTCAAAAAAGAAGGACTATGGTATGAGCTGTGTAACCGTTTGAATTCATATTTTGACCAATCCGTTTCTCTTTTTTTTATATGGATTTGGAGCAGAGGGATAGCAGGTGCAAGTGTGAACCTAGCCTAACTTGGTTGCATGAGCCCTAATCCTTCTCAAACTGCGTTTTGTTGTTACCATGTTACCTCCATTTTGTACCTCCATTTTGTATTTGCCTCTCTTTCCCTCCGCCTTCTGTCCTTTCCCATTTCCCATTTAGATTCAGAGACCTGCTGCTGATCACCATTACCATATCAACTGCCTTCCGACCAGTACCACTCTGTGGACCCCTCCGACTCTCTGTGGATTGGGTGAGATCAACCCTTAAACTTGCATTCCCCTTATGATCACCTCCTAATATTTAGATGTGTAACTCTGAATGTTAAGGGCCTGGGCTCCAATACTAAACGGCGTCTAGTGTTACGTGAGCTTTGCTTCTGAGAGGAGACCCACTATGACCACCCTTGCATCTTTCACTTTGCCCGACATTACTTCCCCATCGCATATGCTGCTGGGGAAGTAATGTCGTCAGATGGCTGGAGTGGCCATATTTCTCTATCACTATCTCTCGTTCCGTCCCTCAAGGTCGATATATTATACTAGAGGGCCTCCTCCATGGTCAACCAGTAGTTATCTGCAATGTCTATGATCTGAATGTTTCTCAGATTTCATGTATCATCTGTGGTCTTACTCTAATGTGGCCTGGTTGCTTGGCAGAGATTTTAATATGTTTTGTTCTAAATGAGTGGATATGTTGTCCTTGGATGACAGATCTCCACACAGTTCACAGTCCAGGCTCGTGATTTGTGGTGTGTTAACTCCACTGATCGCTCCTATACCTCCTTCCCCCACCCCCACAACCTTCAAACTAGGATTGACTATTTCTTCGGTAATGCCCTAGCCCTCAGTTTACTCACTGGAGCAGAGGTTGGCCTCATTTCCTGGTCCGACCATGCTTCAATGACTGTGTTCCTGTCCCATGTTCCTATCCCATCTAGATGATGCCATTGGCGCCTCAGTGAGGCCCTTCTTCAAACACCTTCTTCTCAGGCCAGTCTAAGCACCCAGCCAATTACTTGTGGGGTCTGTGCCATTGAGAGCAGTCCTTTGAGAGGCTCACAAAGCAGTCATGCAAGGGCACTGCATTTCCCTAGCGACACAACTTAAAAAGGACAGCTAGAAGGCAGGCCCTGATAAATAGGATCCATTTCACAGCTTGCCCCTCCCTCCCTGTGCTCTGTCAGTTGGTGGTGGCCCGAGTGGAACTGAGAGACCTAGCCAATCACACAGTACAACGACTCCTTCTTTACACCAATTAGCACTACTACGAATGTGCACACTTGGTTGGCCAAGCTTTTAAGGGACTCCTATGCCACCTCTACTTCATATGTAGTGCAAGATGCCAGGAGACGTCCTGTGCTCCCCTCAGTTTGTTACAGTAACTCTGCTGTAGATGCACACTAACATATACAGTGCAGACCAAAAGTTTGGACACACCTTCTCATTCCAAGAGTTTTCTGTATTTTCATGACTATAAAAATTGTAGGTTCACACTGAAGGCATCAAAACTATGAATTAACACATGTGGAATTATATACTTAACAAAAAAGTGTGAAACAACTGAAAATATGTCTTATATTCTAGGTTCTTCAAAGTAGCCACCTTTTGCTTTGATTACTGCTTTGCACACTCTTGGCATTCTCTTGATGAGCTTCAAGAGGTAGTCACCTGAAATGGTTTTCACTTCACAGGTGTGCCCTGTCAGGTTTAATAAGTGGGATTTCTTGCCTTATAAATGGGGTTGGGACCATCAGTTGTGTTGTTCAGAAGTCAGGTGGATACACAGCTGATAGTCCTACTGAATGGAGTGTTAGAATTTGTATTATGGCAAGAAAAAAGCAGCTAAGTAAAGAAAAACGAGTGGCCATCATTACTTTAAGAAATGAAGGTCAGTCAGTCCGAAAAATTGGGAAAACTTTGAACGTGTCCCCAAGTGCAGTGGCCAAAACCATCAAGCGCTACAAAGAAACTGGCTCACATGAGGACCGCACCAGGAAAGGAAGACCAAGAGTCACCTCTGCTGCGGAGGATAAGTTCATCCGAGTCACCAGCCTCAGAAATCGCAGGTTAACAGCAGCTCAGATTAGAGACCATGTCAATGCCACACAGAGTTCTAACAGCAGACACATCTCTACAACAACTTTTAAGAGGAGACTGTGTGCAGCAGGCCTTCATGGTAAAATAGCTGCTAGGAAACCACTGCTAAGGACAGGCAACAAGCACAAGAGACTTTTTTGGGCTAAAGAACACAAGGAATGGACATTAGACCTGTGGAAATCTGTGCTTTGGTCTGATGAGTCCAAATTTGAGATCTTTGGTTCCAACCACTGTGTCTTTGTGCGACGCAGAAAAGGTGAACGAATGGACTCTACATGCCTGGTTCCCACCGTGAAGCATGGAGGAGGAGGTGTGATGGTGTGGGGGTGCTTTGCTGGTGACACTGTTGGGGATTTATTCAAAATTGAAGGAATACTGAACCAGCATGGTTACCACAGCATCTTGCAGCGGCATGCTATTCCATCCGGTTTGCGTTTAGTTGGACCATCATTTATTTTTCAACAGGACAATGACCCCAAACACACCTCCAGACTGTGTAAGGGCTATTTGACCAAGAAGGAGAGTGATGGGGTGCTACGCCAGATGACCTGGCCTCCACAGGCACCAGACCTGAACCCAATCGAGATGGTTTGGGGTGAGCTGGACCGCAGAGTGAAGGCAAAAGTGCTAAGCATCTCTGGGAACTCCTTCAAGACTGTTGGAAGACCATTTCAGGTGACTACCTCTTGAAGCTCATCAAGAGAACGCCAAGAGTGTGCAAAGCAGTAATCAAAGCAAAAGGTGGCTACTTTGAAGAACCTAGAATATAAGACATATTTTCAGTTGTTTCACGCTTTTTTGTTAAGTATATAATTCCACATGTGTTAATTCATAGTTTTGATGCCTTCAGTGTGAATCTACAATTTTTATAGTCATGAAAATACAGAAAACTCTTGGAATGAGAAGGTGTGTCCAAACTTTTGGTCTGTACTGTATTTTGGAACTGTGCCCTGATACGAGGCTTCTGGAGGGAGGTTAAAGATAGCCTCTTCCTGCAGGGAGTACCCTTGGATCCCCTCATTCATTTGCTTAATTTGCCCCCGAGGCAGATGGGCAAGAAGCCGTTAAACTGTTCCTCTATATCTGCATGGCAGCTCTTATAGCGCTAGATTTGAAATCTGTCACTCCCCCATCTGTTACTGACCTCCTTGCCTGCATTAAAAATGTTTGCAACCTAGCCTAGACAACTAGCCTAAACAACACAGTGGAAGCCTTTAAATCGAATAGGTTCCCATGGGATACCTATTGCATGCTGCACAGTCTCTGATCCCCCCCCCCCTTTCACTCCCCTCTTATTTTCCTCTGTCTGTCTGGCTTACTGTTGCTTTTGTTACGCACTTTTTTCTATTGTTTTTTGTCACCATTGCACTGATTTACTCCTTGTCCTCCTTTGAACTCTTATTTTAATAGCAGAAGTTGAAGTAAAGGGTAAGTTTATGCAGAGGAATTAGACATGGATTTTGACGCGGAATCCGCCTCCCATTCATTTGATGTTTAATCAAAGTTTATTAAAGATTTTTTAAGTACAGTGGAAAAAGAAAACAAAATAGTGTGAGCAAACAAATGACGCGAAGGCACGCAGGCCTCGCCTACAAACAAGAAGCTTGGGATAAGACCCAAGCTAATGCTGTGGAGCACAGTGCAATAACAGAGGAACTGAAGGCCCAGATATACGGGACCATAAAGCAACATCTTAAAAGTAATGGGAGAAGAACAAACAGACAAAGGAACACACAATGGGAACTACGATCTGGAAAACATATACTAGAGAGAAATAGGGAGGGAGAGAAGGGAACAGTGAGATGGAAAAGCGACCAATAACCTCCTCCAAAGGACAGAAGCGAGAAAAAGGGAAGAAAGAAGCAGCAGGGTATCACTATAACAGGAAAAGAAGGAAGAGAATTTAGACGATTCTCCCATTCATTTAAATGGGATTCAGTAGCAAATTTTTTATGCTAGCTGATTTTTTTCATCTAGCGAAAAAAAAAAACAAAAAAACATCCTGCTCATTCTTCAGGCAGATTCCACCTGAAAACCCCATTGAAATGAATTGGAGGTGTAAAATACCACTCTCTATCGGCGTCAATTTGGACGCAGATTTTGATGCAGAATTTGTCAAATTCCACAAGAAAATCCTCTCGCAGAATTTTGAACTTGGCCCTTACCAAGAAAGAGGAGGCAACTTTATTAATAAGCCAGCAGCCATTTTGTGGATTCAGGAGAAGAACTTTGGACATCACCCAACACTTCTCCTCGCATGAGAAGCTCCTGTTTGCTGCTAAAAAAGTACAGTGCCTTGCAAAGTATTCATACCCCTTGAACTTTTTCACATTTTGTCACCTTACAACCACAAACTTAAATGTATTTTATTGAGATTTTAAGTGATAGGCCAACACAAAATTTCACATAATTGTGAACTGGAACGAAAATGATACATGGTTTTCAAAATTTTAATCAAATAAAAATCTGAAAAGTGTGACGTGCAAAAGTATTCAGACCCCTGTACTCTGTGAAGGCCTCGGTGTTTTGTTAGAGAACACTAGTTAGAGAACTAGTTAGAGTTTGTTAGAGAACACAGCATCATGAAGACCATGGAGCTCACCAGACAGGTCAGAGATAAAGTTGTGGAGAAGTTTAAAGCAGGGTTAGGTTATGAAAACATATCCCAAGCTTTGAACATCCCAAGAAGCACTGTTCAATTCATCATCCAAAAATGGAAAAAGTATTCTACAACTGCAAACCTACCAAGACATGGCCGTCCACTTAAACTGACAGATTGAGCAAGGAGAGCACTGGTCAGAGAAGCAGCCAAGAGGTCCATGGTGTAAGGGAATTGCTAGTTGTGCAATTCCCTAGTGCTGCTGCTGAAACAAGGGAAGAAGGAAAAGACAGAGACAGTGAGCCCTAAACTGAACGCAGCCTGACCCTACCTACTTGCCTTAACTGCCCTAGGCGACAGACAGCAACTTGGTGGCGATCCCTTCTCTGAATAAGTGTTACACAGAACAAGACAAGACAACACAGAAGCGTAGAGTCAGTAAGCCAAGGGTCAAAGCCAGAGAGACAAAGCAGTACCAAATTGTAATCCAAAATAGTAGTCACAAGGGGAGCCAAAGGTCAGAGGTGAGTAATACAGTCATGGCCAAAAGTTTTGAGAATGACACAAATATATTTTCACATGATCTGCTGCCCTCTGGTTTTTATGTGTGTTTGTCAGATGTTTTTATCACATACAGAAATATAATTGCATTCATATTATGAGTAACATAAGCTTATATTGACAGTTAGAATGAGTTAATGCAGCAAGTCAATATTTGCAGTGTTGACCCTTCTTCTTCAGGACCTCTGCAATTCTCCCTGGCATGCTCTCAATCAACTTCTGGACCAAATCCTGACTGATAGCAGTCCATTCTTGCAGAATCAATGCTTTAATTTTGTCTGCATTTGTTGGTTTTTGTTTGTCCACCCGTCTCTTGATGATTGACCACAAGTTCTCAATGGGATTAAGATCTGGGGAGTTTCCAGGCCATGGACCCAAAATCTCTATGTTTTGTTCCCGGAGCCATTTAGTTATCACCTTTGCTTTATGGCAAGGTGCTCCATCATGCTGGAAAAGGCATTGTTGAGCGCCAAACTGCTCTTGGACGGTTGGGAGAAGTTGCTCTTGGAGGACATTCTGGTACCATTCTTTATTCATGGCTGTGTTTTTAGGCAAGACTGTGAGAGAGCCGATTCCCTTGGCTGAGAAGCAACCCCGCACATGAATGGTTTCAGGATGCTTTACAGTTGGCATGAGACAAGACTGGTGGTAGCGCTCACCTCTTCTTCTCCGAATAAGCTGTTTTCCAGATGTTCCAAACAATCGAAAAGGGGATTCATCAGAGAAAATGACTTTACCCCAGTCCTCAGCAGTCCACTCCCTGTACCTTTTGCAGAATATCAGTCTGTCCCTGATGTTTTTTCTGGAGAGAAGTGGCTTCTTTGCTGCCCTCCTTGAGACCAGGCATTGCTCCAAGAGTCTCCGCCTCACAGTGCGTGCAGATGCACTCACACCTGCCTGCTGCCATTCCTCAGCAAGCTCTGCACTGCTGGTAGCCCGATCCCGCAGCTGAAACACTTTTAAGAGACGGTCCTGCCGCTTGCTGGTCTTTCTTGGGCGCCCTGGAGCCTTTTTGGCACCAATGGAACCTCTCTCCTTGAAGTTCTTGATGATGCGATAGATTGTTGACTGAGGTGCAATCTTTCTAGCTGCAATACTCTTCCCAGTTAGGCCATTTTTGTGCAGTGCAATGATGACTGCACGTGTTTCTTTAGAGATAACCATGGTTAACAGAAGAGAAACAATGATGGCAAGCACCAGCCTCCTTTTAAAGTGTCCAGTGGTGTCATTCTTACTTAATCATAACAGATTGATCTCCAGCCCTGTCCTCATCAACACCCACACCTGTGTTAATGGAGCAATCACTGAAACGATGTTAGGTGGTCCTTTTAAGGCAGGGCTGCAATGATGTTGAAATGTGTTTTGGGGGATAAAGTTCATTTTCTAGGCAAATATTGACTTTGCAAGTAATTGCTGTTAAGCTGATCACTCTTTATAACATTCTGGAGTATATGCAAATTGCCATTAGAAAAACTGAAGCAGTAGACTTTGTAAAAATTCATATTTGTATCATTCTCAAAACGTTTGGCCATGACTGTACAATACAAAAGCAAAGGAACAGCTTAGCAAGGATAAGGTCACAGGATAGAGTCACAATAGCCAGCGCCCATGTGTGAGCAGATGACCTGTTTATAGGAAGTCCAGAATCTGTCCCAGACTTGATTGGTAGATAGGCTGTCCATCACACAGGCAAGGCTAAGATTAACTGTTTGAGGAGCAGAAGGAAACAAAGGTGCAGGAGACATGTTTTGCAGAAATTCAATTACAGAGAAGAGGTACTAGGATGGTGTTCAGACAGAGCAACAAGAACCCTAAGCAAGGAATCAAACTGAACACGCCTCCTGCGCTGCAGCCTGTGAGCGGAGGGTGGCGCAGAGACCCAAACAGGCAGAGATGTTACACATGGTCACTCTGGATGATCTGCAGAAATCCACAGTTCAGGTGGGAGAATCTGCCCACAGGACAACTATAAATTATGCACTTCACAAATCTGGCCTTTATGGAAGAGGGGCAAGAAGAAAACTATTGTTGAAAGAAAGACATAAGAAGTGCTATTTGCAGTTTGCCACAAACCATATAGGGGACACCGCAAACATGTGGATGAAGGTGCTCAGGTCAGAGGAGATCAAAGTTGAACTTTTTGGCCTAAATGCAAAGCGCTATGTGTGGTGGAAAAGTAACACTGCTCATCACTCTGAACACACCATCCCCACTGTGAAACATGGTGGTAGCAGCATCATGCTGTGGGGAGGCTTTTCTTCAGCAGGGACAGGGAAACTGGTCAGAGTTGATGGGATGGCTGGGGCTAAATACAGAGCAATCCTGGAAGAAAACCTGTTGGAGGCTGCAAAAGACTTGAGACTGGGAAGGAGATTCACCTTCCAGCAAGACAATGACCCTAAACATAAAATACTGTACAGCCAGAGTTACAGTGGAATAGTTTGGATCAAAGGAATATTCAAGTCCAGACTTAAATCCCATTAAGCATCTGTGGCAAGACATGAAAATTGCTGTTCACAGACGCTCTCCATCCATTCTGGCTGAGCTTGAGCTATTTTGCAAAGAAGAATGGTTAAAAATCTCAGTCTCTTGATGCGCAAAGCTGGTAGAGACATACCCCAAAAGACTTACAGCTCTAATTGCAGCGAAAGGTTGCTCTGCAAAGTATTGATATGGGGGGGCTGAATAATTCTGCACGTTACACTTTTCAGATTTTTATTTAAAATTTTGAAAACCCATGTATCATTTTCGTTTCACTTCACAATTATGTGCTACTTTGTGTTGGTCTATCACTTAAAATCTCAAAATACATTTAAGTTTGTGGTTGTAGGGTGACAATGTGAAAAAGTTCAAGGGGTATGAATACTTTTGCAAAGCACTGTAAGTATGATTGCACATCTATTTGATGTGCATCAAAATTGTCAGTTTATGTATTTTTAAATCTCTAAAGTTTTAATAATTTCTTATGAATATCTACTTTGCAGAACACGCCTTGGTTGCAGAAGACTCTGCTCTACTCCAGCCAAATTCAAAGTAAGTATTTTAGTGCAGATCTTTTTCATGTTCTGCAAAACTTTGAAATTTTTATTTTATAGTTATTCCTTTTTTTTTTATTTTCTGTAGCTCTACTCTGCACAACACAGTGCAGTCGCAGAAGACACTGCAAAAATATGAACCATTGCATATTTTCTGTGCAAAAACTTTTTTTTTTTTTTTACTTTATTTCTCAGTTAACTATCTTTTTTTATGCAGATAAAATTTGCAGAGTGCCAAAAAAAACCTGCAAAAAGTAAGTATTGTAATTTCACATTTCTGATCAGGGACAGGCTGACTGTAGGTCAAGGCAACATAATATATTGTGTCATCTAATTTAGTCTGGGGATGGGGCATAATGTAGAATAGAACCATATGATATATTGCATCATTCATTTTAGGCCTGGTTGTAAAGCACATTGTAGAATAGAACCAGAAAAAAAAAAAAAAAAAAAAAAAGCATACTCACTTGTCCCCACCCTGGACACCTGCAGATCAGCTTTTCCAGGACAGGCAGGCTACAGGCAATGTTAACAATTCCACTGTCACAAGGAATCTTCATATAGTGGAATTTGGTCCAAGTGTTCATCTTGACAAGATGATGAACATAGCTGTATCTATCCACCTTTGCAATAGTCCTAATACATGGAATACAGCAACAACCACAGGTCGCTAAGATTGCAACAACCACTGAGACTGAAACCAACATTAATGTAATAAGTCCTGTCCATTTTCCAAGCCATCCTTCCAGTCAGTCAATAAAAGGATTCGAAACTCCAGAAATTTTTGTCAAGTCCTTTGATAATGAAGTCAGACCTTACAGGGCTTTGGTGATGCTTCCATCAAGGGAAGTGTTGTTGGGAATAAAAGTACAACAATAAGCACAAATCATTTTACATACACCTCCCTGGTATACTAAAATCATATCAAATGCTATTCTGCCATGCCATGAGTGAGGTTGGACCCAGTTGTTCTGCTATGCCCTTTACAGCATCTCTGGTATAGTTTACAAATCTCTGCTGATTATAGTAAAAATAGTTCATCCAGTCTAGATTCTTATTAATCATTACCCACCAAATGAGAGTCTCGAACCCTTTAGAAATTTGATTGCTGGCCTTAAACTCATTAGGTACCCCCTAAGGACCCCTATGTCATCTATGTATACTGTATTCCGGTGTCAAAAGATCCTCCCGATGCGTCTTTTTTTTCTATTTGTACTCCTCCATGGCCTATTCTTTCTAGCAGGCTTTTGTCCCTTTTATAATCTTATCCCACTGTGTATAGAAGAACAGATAGAAGGGCATTATAACTTGCACCAGAGCACATTCCCCTTTCGAAATTATGGGGAGTCTGGGTCTTAATTTTTTGTCACCACACAACCACCAAATATCTGCTCTTGCTTGTTCGTGGCCTGTAAACCACTCATCAGAATAATTTTGTGAGGAATCTGAGACATTTATTCTCTGCACAATAGTTCTTATCAAAATTGCCTACATACTTACCATCTTGTTTTCACACAAAACAGGTATAAATACCTTTATAGGCAGTAACGGGGGGGGGGGGGGTAAGAGTCCTTTCTCAATAGGTGGGTATAGCAGAGAAATAGTTTTACACTTTTCACTAAAAGGAGCAAAAGATTTGTTATACAGCTGCAAAAGGCATTGCAGTCCACCTCGGTCATTTTAGTTATTGAGCCTGAATGGGGTGGTAGCCAAGTGCAGCCTAGCTGTGGCACATGCTATACAATCTATCTTATTTATCTGTCTAGCAGTGTATAGGGTCTTATACCGCCTACATATGCTCCTATAGCAAAAGCCCTTTGATCATAACATTTTGGCTCTTTCAGAGTGATCAGCAATTTGTTACAATTAGTTTGTTTTGTATATTCTGAATTAACCCTTTTGATTATACTCAATCTGGATTTTATACCCGTGGTCAGTGGCGCACCTCTAATGAGGCTTAGTGAGGCGGTCGCCTCAGGCGGCACTGTCTGGGTTGCGGCATTTTTTACTTTCTATTTACTGTAAACTAGCCCAGGACAAGCCGCTTAAAGAAAAAAACAAAGCTGCGCGATACCTATCCTGGGATGGTTTACGAGATCTCCACATCTCAGCGCAGGCGGCGATTCAATGACGTCATCGTGCCTCCTACGCTGAGATGCAGACATCGCGGACAAGAAGAGGAGGCGGCTGCTCCATCAAGGGATTGCAGGTAGGTGAGGATAACTTTTTTTATATATACAGTGCCTTGCAAAAGTATTCGGCCCCCTTGAACTTTTCAACCTTTTGCCACATTTCAGGCTTCAAACATAAGGATATAAAATTTTAATTTTTTGGTGAAGAATCAACAAGTGGGACACAATCGTGAAGTGGAACGAAATTTATTGGATATTTTAAACTTTTGTAAAAAATAAAAAACTGAAAAGTGGGACGTGCAATATTATTCGGCCCCCTTAAGTTAATACTTTGTAGCGCCACCTTTTGCTACGTTTACAGCTGCAAGTCGCTTGGGGTATGTTTCTATCAGTTTTGCACATCGAGAGACTGAAATTCTTGCCCATTCTTCCTTGGAAAACAGCTCGAGCTCAGTGATTTTGGATGGAGAGCATTTGTGAACAGCAGTTTTCAGCTCTTTCCACAGATTCTCGATTGGATTCAGGTCTGGACTTTGACTTGGCCATTCTAACACCTGGATACGTTTATTTGTGAACCATTCCATTGTAGATTTTGCTTTATGTTTGGGATCATTGTCTTGTTGGAAGATAAATCTCTGTCCCAGTCTCAGGTCTTTTGCAGACTCCAACAGGTTTTATTCCAGAATGGTCCTGTATTTGGCTCCATCCATCTTCCCATCAATTTTAACCATCTTCCCTGTCCCTGCTAAAGAAAAGCAGGCCCAAACCATGATGCTGCCACCACCATGTTTGACAGTGGAGATGATGTGTTCAGGGTGATGAGCTGTGTTGCTTTTACGCCAAACATATCGTTTTGCATTGTGGCCAAAAAGTTCGATTTTGGTTTCATCTGACCAGAGCACCTTCTTCCACATGTTTGGTGTGTCTCCCAGGTGGCTTGTGGCAAACTTGAAACCAGACTTTTTATAGATATCTTTGAGAAATGGCTTTCTTCTTGCCACTCTTCCATAAAGGCCAGATTTGTGCAGTGTTTGACTGATTGCTGTCCTATGGACAGACTCTCCCACCTCAGCTGTAGATCTCTGCAGTTCATCCAGAGTGATCATGGGCCTCTTGGCTGCATCTCTGATCAGTCTTCTCCTTGTTTGAGATGAAAGTTTAGAGGGACAGCCGGGTCTTGGTAGATTTGCAGTGGTCTGATACTCCTTCCATTTCAATATAATCGCTTGCACAGTGCTCCTTGGGATATTTAAAGTTTGGGAAATCTTTTTGTATCCAAATCCAGCTTTAAACTTCTCCACAACAGTATCACGGACCTGCCTGGTGTGTTCCTTGGTCTTCATGATGCTCTCTGCTTTAAACAGAACCCTGAGACTATCACAGAGCAGGTGCATTTATACGGAGACTTGATTACACACAGGTGGATTATATTTATCATCAGTCATTTAGGACAACATTGGATCATTCAGAGATCCTCACTGAACTTCTGGAGTCAGTTTGCTGCACTGAAAGTAAAGGGGCCGAATAATATTGCACGCCGCACTTTTCAGTTTTTTATTTTTTACAAAAGTTTAAAATAACCAATAAATTTCGTTCCACTTCACAATTGTGTCCCACTTGTTGTTGATTCTTCACCAAAAAATTAAAATTTTATATCTTTATGTTTGAAGCCTGAAATGTGGCAAAAGGTTGAAAAGTTCAAGGGGGCCGAATACTTTGGCAAGGCACTGTATATAAATTGGCCGTTACCTGCTGGAGTAACCCCAGCAGGTAACGGCTTATTTACTTATCGATCTCCGCGCCTGCTGTGGCCGCCTCCACTTCCCCTTCTGCTATGGGATGCTGAAGGGGGAATCAGAAGCGGCTGTGAGCGGCAGCGTGGATCGGTAAGTGAGTCCAAATACTACTATTATTATACTCTGGCGTCTTTTCAGATCCCGAAGTATAATAATTGGAGACCCAGGGGAGGTGATAAACATAAAAAACAATGTTACTCACCTCTCCAGCGATCCAATGTTACTCCCAGCCGGCTTCGGCCTTCTTTGGTGACGTCCCAGGCGTCAAGTGAGCCAGGCCGACGTCATTATGTGACGAAGCCGGTCTTAGCGACATTTAAGAGGTAAGTAACTGGTTTTTATGTTTGTCACCACCTAGGTCTCCAATCATTATACTCTGGGGTCTGAAAAGAGTATAATAGTTCATGGGTGGGTCACTATGGAGCATAATACTGTGTGTAGGGGCCACTATGGGGCATAATACCATGTGCAGGGGCCGCTGCGGGGCATAATACCGTGTGCAGGGGCCGCTGCGGGCATAATACCATGTGCAGGGGCTGCTGCGGGGCATAATACCGTGTGCAGGGGCCGCTGCGGGGCATAATACCGTGTAATACTGTGTGCAGGGGCCGCTGTGGGCCATAATTCCGTGTAATACTGTATTAAAAAAAAAAAAAAACACCTACTCACCTGTCCCTTGTGCTCCAATGTCTCCCAATGCAGTATGGTTCTGCTGCTCTGGTGTTTTCTTCTGGCGGAAGTCCCCACTGCACATGACCGCTGACGTCGCTGACACGGGACTTCTCAGTGCTGTGGGGAAGAAAACACCGAAGCAGCAGGACTGGAACGTGCTGGGAGACACTGGAGCACCTTCCCCAGCCTCATATTAAAAAAAAAAAGTGGTTATCCTGGACAACTCCTTTAAGGAGGCACTTGGGCTTTATTAAAGGGGCTTTCTAGCAAATTTTTATTAATGTGGAAGGATCTGCTAATAAGCAAAGACACGCCTACCCAATCACATCACTAGTCGTGGGAGTGATTTAGCCACAAGTGTCTCTTGTGTGACTACTGCATAGCCTACTGCATTTGTTCCATCAGGATTCTTTTGCAAGATCCATCAATGAATAAAGTTATCTCACTATCTGGGTAAGGAGTATCTTTAAGGTCTGCTCGTGGTAACACTCTTTCTGCTATAGCTGATAGACAATCGTGTGGTTCTCCATCAGAGGATGTGGGTAACAGGATGAGGTACTTTAAGTGTTAGGGGCTGAAAAAGCACCAGCAATGCTGAGGCTTTAGTGGTTTCTGTTGCAGCTACCACTGATTGTACGTGGTGTGGTAGGGCTCTAGCAACAGGGTCAAGTCTTGAGGAATAACAGGCTAAGGGTCTATTTTTCCCTCCTTGGTCCTGAGTCAGGACTGAAGTCATATATCCCCCTTTACAGTCTACAGTCTGAGTAAATAGCTTGGAGTAGTCTGGTAATCCCAGTACTGAGGAGCTGACTAACACTTGTTTGATTTCACAGAATGCCCTTTCTGCTTCAGGAGTCCAAGTTATAGAATCCTGCGCTGCTAAAGGCTCATCATAAATGAGCGGCTTGAACGCTGTAAGTGGAGCTGTAATTGCAGCATAATTAGAGATCCAAGATCTGCAGAAATTGGTCATTCCAAGAAATTACATCATTTGCCTCTTTGTCAAAGGTCTGCGAGCTTGCAATATAGCCACTTTACGGTCCTTATCTAAATATTTTCCTTCATGTATCCCAAATATCTGACTGTGATCTGCCATAACTGTAACTTGTCTTTATTTACTTTGTGACCTTGTTCTGCCAGAAAATGCAACAAAGCAAAAGTATCTCGCTTACAACTATCTCGGTCACCTGCAGCTACAGTGGGGAAAAAAGTATTTAGTCAGCCACCAATTGTGCAAGTTCTCCCACTTAAAAAGATGAGGCCGGCTTGTAATTGACATCATAGGTAGACCTCAACTATGAGAGACAAAATGAGAAAACAGATCCAGCAAATCACATTGTCTGATTTTTAAAAAATGTATTTGCAAATTATGGTGGAAAATAAGTATTTGGTCAATAACAAAAGTTCATCTCAATACTTTGTTATATATCCTTTGTTGGCAATGACAGAGGTCAAACGTTTTCTGTAAGTCTTCACAAGGTTGGCACACACTGTTGCTGGTATGTTGGTCCATTCCTCCATGCAGATCTCCTCTAGAGCAGTGATGTTTTGGGGCTGTCGCTGGGCAACACGGACTTTCAACTCACTCCAAAGGTTTTCTATGGGGTTGAGATCTAGAGACTGGCTAGGCCACTCCAGGACCTTGAAATGCGTCTTACGAAGCCACTCCTTCGTTGCCCTGGTGGTGTGCTTAGGATCATTGTCATGCTGAAAGACCCAGCCACGTTTCATCTTCAATGCCCTTGCTGATGGAAGGAGGTTTGCATTCAAAATCTCACGATATATCGCCCCTTTCATTCTTTCATGTACACGGATCATTCGTCCTGGTCCCTTTGCAGAGAAAGGGATCTGAGTCCCTGGCGGGGTAGTGTGTTTTTGACGATAGCCTTTGTTACGTTAGTCCCAGCTTTCTGCAGGTCATTCACTAGGTCCCCCCGTGAGGTTCTGGGATTTTTGCTCACCGTTCTTGTGATCATTTTGACCCCACGGGATGAGATCTTGCATGGAGCCCCTGATCGAGGGAGATTATCAGTGGTCTTGTATGTCTTCCATTTTCTAATTATTGCTCCCACAGTTGATTTCTTCACACCAAGCTGCTTGCCTATTGCAGATTCAGTCTTCCCAGCCTGGTGCAGGTCTACAATTTTGTTTCTGGTGTCCTTCCACAGCTCTTTGGTCTTCACCATAGTGGAGTTTGGAGTGTGACTGTTTGAGGTTGTGGACAGGTGTCTTTTATACTGATAACAATTTCAAACAGGTTCCATTACTACAGGTAATGAGTGGCCAACAGAGGAGCCTCTTAAAGAAGTAGTTACAGGTCTGTGAGAGCCAGAAATCTTGGTTGTTTGTAGGTGAGCAATTACTTATTTTCCACCATAATGTGCAAATAAATTCTTAAAAAAAATCTGACAATGTAATTTTGTAGATATGTTTTCTCTTTTTGTCTCTCATAGATGAGGTCTACCTATGATGTCAATTACAGGCCTCTCATCTTTTTAAGTGGGAGAACTTGCACAATTGGTGGCTGACTAAATACGTTTTTTCCCCACTGACTATCATACACATATAGCAGTAACTGACTAATATGTGGTGGTTCAAATTTAGCCAAGACATTGCTTGTGAAAAGATAGTTGGAGATTCACAATAGCCCCGGAGGTATATTAGTAAAGGTGTACCCCAGCTGACTCCACTGTATTCCCCATTACCCCGTCCCCAATACAGGGTTTTTAGGCACATTTTGGAGTAATGTTCTTTAAAAAACTTGGACTCAGTTTTTAAATTGTCAGGGTTCTGGAAATCGGCTCTAGGATCTATTTTTAATTTAACTTCTTTTATCAATGTTTTAGTCATTGAGAATGGACCTGCAGTTATAAGATCTAAACTAAAATATCTAGGATCCTCAACCCCACGTACGACCATAGTTTCCACTATCAGTCCTCTTTTTGTAGGAACTATACCCAATCTCAATGCCTGCATCATATCACTTCCTAGGAGATTACAATAATTTCTAGACAATATGACTTGAACCCGAGTTTCCTTTCCTGTTACGGGATCATGTAAAAAAAAACGGTATTGGTTTCTGTAAATGGATTTATGCAATAGAATTTCCTAGACAGTATATCAAATCGCTCTCTCATTTAATGCAATCATCCACCTTAATTAAAGAAAACCACCATACATCAACTATTTGATTTATCAAAAAACATAAGGTAACACTAATCTCAATCTTGGTGGAAATATACTCTCAAAGCAGTCCCCGTGTGGATATATAAACATGGAGGCTGGATATCATTACACACTTTGACAACAAAAACAGTACTGCTATATTGTAGATGGGAATTCTCAGATACTATGCATGATTGTTGGACTACCTCTATACCCTGGAAGGACAGCCAGTTTGGATCACCATTGTGGTGACTCCACAATGGTCATTTTGGATGAGTCTGGAAGGTTACACATATATATCTAGACCTGTATTCATATGATTTTTTTTTTTCGGCGGTATTTTCATCTTCCTTCTATATCATCCTGTATTTAATACAGAGGTGGAACTGAGTGCTATGTACAGTATTAAGTGAGTAGTATATATGCCCCAATGTAAATGACAGCTAACACCCTGCTCCATAACCCCCGGTCGGAGCTGAACACTGATCGGGGGATTTAACATCCAAGGTGTTCCGCCATGTTTCTGAGACCCTCGGCACCCCCGCGGCGAGATTGGGGGGTTCAGTTTTCTATTTTCTGCAGCCCGGGGTCTGGCCAATGACCCCAGGCTGCTACTAGCCCCCAGTACCTGGTTGATCCTGCCTGCAATTCAGAAAGTCAGCCGATGCCGGAGGCTGACTTCTTCTATAGATTGCAATACATGCGTATACTCGTGCATTGCAGTCTATAGTACTGAACCAGCGATCAGTGCCTTGCTGATTCAGGTGTCCTAATGGGACATACGAAAGTAAAAAAAAGTGTAAGAAAAAAAATAAATAAAGTGTGTGAAAAAAAATTTCTAAATGAATAAAACCCCAAAAATTCCCTTTTCCTTATATAAATGAATTATATAAAAAAAAAAAAAAAAAATTACTAAAAACAATACATATTTGGTATCGCTGAGTCCGTAACAACCTGTACACTAAAACTGAAACAATATTTAACCTACATGGTGAACGTCGGAAAAAAAAAAAACTGGAAAAAAAAACCCCGGAAGTAATGATTTTTCGCCATCTCACCTTACAAAATATGATCAAAAAGTCATATGTACCCCAAAACAGTACCAATAAAAAGCACAGGTTGTCCTGCAAAAAAAAAAATAAGCCCTCAACCAACTCTATAAACCGAAAACTAAAAATATTATGCATCTCAGAAGATGGCGATGCAGAAATAATTGATTTTTGTCCCCAAATGGGTTTTTGTTCTGCAAAATTAGTATTAGTATCGCATAAAAAAAAACAATATAAATGAGGTATCGCCGTAATCGCACCGACCCGCAGAATAAAAGGTACTGTAAGCTACATGGTGAAAAATTTAAAAGGTAAAAACGCAATGCCAGAATTGATGTTTTGTTTTTTTCACTAAACCAAGAAAGAGTTTATTTATTCACTAAGTTGTAGGCACCCAAATATGGTGTCATTACAAAATGCATCTCATACTGCAAAAAAAAACAGCCCTCAAATGGCTACATGAGCAGATAAATAAAGAAAATATAGCTTGTTCAATGTAAAGACAAAAACCCCAAAAATCAGCAAGTCATTAGAACACAACTGGCTGCAGCAGGAAGGGCATGCACAAGCTACGCGAGCGTATATCAGGGTGCAAACCAGATTTAGACCTTACGAGGGATAATAAACCAGAAGTGATCCCCCAGAGTGACCTCCCCTCCCCAATAATAGAAACTACTTGGGAAATGGTAGGGAATTTGGTGTTCAGCTTACATATTCACACTTCACCTTCTGATGTGCATTCACGTCTGGGATACTAATGCTCACTACACCCCTTGATAAATTCTTTGAGGGGTGAACTTTTCAAATTTCACTCTGTAGGGGATTTCACTTTACTGGTACTTTAGAGGCTCTGCAAACATGACACGGCATCCAGATACCAAACATCTGCACTCCAAAAGCCACATAGCGCTCCTTTCCTTATGTGCCCTGCTGTGTCCCCAAACTGCAGTTTATGCCCACATGTATGACACTGGTGTACCCAGGATAACATAGTTAATGGCATATGTTGGTATAAACTGCTGTTTGGGCACAGAAGGGAAGGGGCGGTATTTGTTTTTTGGTGCACAGACATAGACGGTTTGGTTTTTGGACGCCATGACACTTTTGCAGAACTGAAACGCCAGTAAAGTGGAATCCCCTGACATGTGACCCCATTTTGGAAACTACACCCCTGAAGGATTTTATCCAGGGGTACAGTGAGCATTTTTAACCCTCAAGTGTTGCATTAATTTATTATCAATAAATGAATAAGCAGCTGATTGTGAAAGGTGAAAACGGCAATGTTTTGGGGAATATGTAATTTTAGTGCGTAATATGTTGTGCTTGGCTTGTATCAGAGACAAATGCTCCAAAAGCTGTTGTGCCCGGGATAACCACTTAACAGTTTTTGGAGTGTGTGTCTCTACTGACATAAGTTGAGCGCAACTTATCGGGCACTGAAATGACATATCTCTGGAAAAATTGCATTTTTCATTATCAGCTGCACATTCATTTCTGGGTATGAAATTAATGCAAAACTCAAGAATTAAAAATGCTCGTTACGCCACTTGATGAATCCTTTCAGTGGTGTAGTTTCCAAAATGGGGTCACCTGTCTGCGGATTACACTTTAGTGTCAATTCAGGAGCTCTGCAAAAGTGACGTCCAAAAACCAAACTGTGCTCCAAAAACCAAAATAGCACTCCTTCTCGTCTGTGCCCAGCTGTGCCCAAACAGCAGTTTATACCAACATATAACATTAAGTATGTTATCCTGGGTACAACAGTGTCATACATGTGGGCATAAACTATCGTTTGAAGGAACGCTATGTGCTTTTAGAGCGCATATTTAGATTGTTGTCGCTTTTGGACGCCATGTCACATTTGCAGAGATCCTAAAATTGCCCCTACAAAATGGGGTCACTTCTTGGGGAATTCCAGTTTAGTGGCACCTCCAGGGATCTGCAAAAACAACATGGCGTCCAGATTCAATTTTTACTTTGTACATTGATTTTTGGGAAGCATTTTTAGGCTCAAAATGATAATACCCCTTGATACATTCTTTGAGGGGTGTAGTTTCAAAAATGGGTTCACTTTTGAGGGGTTTCCATTGTGAAATGGCACCTGAAAACTATTCCAGCCACATCTGCCCTCCAAAAGCCAAATAGCAGTCTTTCCATTCTGGGCCCCGCCATGCACCCATACAGCAGATTACAATCACATATGGGGCATTTCTGTGTTCAGATGAAATTGTGTAACAAACTGTGTTTTTTCTTCTTTAACCACTTGCAAAAATTAAAAATATGGCGCTAAATGGACGGTTTATTGGAAAAAAAGTAATTTTTCATTTTCATGTCCCAATGCTAATAGAATTTGTGAAACAGCAGTAGGGTCAAAATGCTCACTCTTGATATGTTCTGTGAGGGGTGTAGTTTCCAAAATTGGGTCACTTTTAAGGGGTTTCCATTGTATTGGTACTTTAGGGGCTCTTCAAATGTGAAATGGCACCTGAAAACTATTCCAGCAAAATCTGGCCTCAAAAAGCAAAATAGCACTCTTTCATTTCCAAGCCTGCCATGTACCCATACAGCAAAATACGACCACATATGGGATATAGCAGTGTTCAGGAGCAATTGTGTAACAAACTGTGCAATGCTTTTTCCCCTTTAACCCCTTGTGAAAATGAAAACTTTGGGGATAAAGTTACATTTTAGTAATTTTTCATTTACACACCCAAATGTTAGTAAAATCTATGAAACGGCTGTGGGGTAAAAATACTCACTATACCCCTTGATGAATTCTGTGAGGGGCACCTGAAAACTATTCCAGCAAAATCTGGAACGTCCAGTGTCGCTCCTTCCCTTCCATGCGCTGCCGTATGCCCAAACATCAGTTTACACCCACATGTGGGGTATTTCTGTGCTTGGGAGAAATTGCATAACAAACTGAGTTGCATTTTCTCCTTTAACCGTTTGTGGATGTGTTAATTTTAGCGCTAAATTAATATATTAGTGAAAAAAATGAACTGTCTAAATGTCACCTCCATATTGTTTTAAGTCCTGTGAAATACTTAAAGGGTTAACAAACATCCCAAATGCTGTTTTGAATTATCAGTTTTGAAAATGGGGTGATTTATGGGGGTTTCTAATATATAGGCCTTTATAATCCCTTTCAGAACTGAAGTGGTCCCTAAAAAAATTAGTTTGGGAAATTTTCTTTTAAATCTGGAAAATCGCCGTTATACTTGTAAGCCTTCTAACATCCAAAATAAATTAGAAGATGATTAAAAGATGATGGTAGATAATAAGCAGAGATATGGTAGATAACATATTTGGGTGTTATGACTGTCTGAAAAGCAGACCATTTCACATTTTGAAAATCTTTTTCCAAATTTCCATCAATTTTCCTATTTTTTTTATGAATAAATATAAAAACATTGATTAGTGTTTACCACTAACATGAAGTACAATGTGTCACAAAAAAAAAAAATAAAATCTCAAAATAACCTGTGTAAGTTAAAGTGTCTCAAAGCTCTTTCCATGTAAAGTGACACGTCAGTTTTGAAAAACGAGGCCTGGTCTTTAATGCACTCTTGCGCTGGGTCCTTAAGGGGTTAAACTATATGTGTGTTTTTATTACTTTTTACATATCCCACAAGAGGACTTGATGCTGGGATCTCAGGTCATTGCACAGTAGTTTCTATTGGAACTATGCATATTTCAATGATGTATTGTGTCAAGTCAACAGATCCTGTGGTTGAGAGGGCGGATACACTATGCTCTTGATGTAGCCCCACAAAATGAAGTTGCTGGATGTTTGACCTGGCGATCATGAAGGTCATCACACAATTAGTGACTCCAGTGACAGTATCCTTGCCAAAAAGAAAAAGGAAGCGCAGACTTTGAGCCAGCTAATTACACAGAAAGTATTTTTGTGAGCTCTAAACTCTAATGTTGTGGTGATTGATCTTCCCATGGACACCAACCTGTCAGTGAATTAATGGTCTTACATTTGGCCTTGCAAAGTAGCACAAAAGTATTTGCTTCTGCAGTATCCTTTTTGAATTACCCTGTATGTTTCTACAATACAGTACAGTATGTCTCCAAAATTGGATATGACATTTAAACAACTACGATATTTGTATGCATTTATCTCCACCTTACCCTGAACACAATTTTGACCACAGGTTTCTGTTTCCTTTTTGAGATAGAAGATCTGTGATCACAGGAAGCAGATAAATGAAATGAATCAGCTTCTAACTGAAAGCTGGTACAAAAAAAAAAAAAAAAAAAAAAAAAAAAAAAAGCTAAAATGACACAGAGGTCTTGACTTCTAAATGACCAAACCCAAATTTGGTTGCTGTGGTTACCCATAATAAAATGGTCTTAAACATTGACAGTGTTCTCCATTCTGTCCTTAGTTACAGTTTATTTTTGCACAAATAAACAATTTCTCCTCACAGTCAGTACTGTAGCCTAGTGCAGTCCTCACTAAACTATTAATCATGTAGTACAGAAAGCCAGATGCTATCATCCTGTGGGTATTTCCTACATGTTCAACTATGAAAAGTAGAGAAAGGTGGGGGGCGTGGCCTGGACGCGCATGGAGTAGCACGCGCGCAGGTCCTTCTCCGCTCCTCCACTCGCTACTGAGACCCGTGGACCCCTCAGCGAGCAAAGTATGGGCAAGCGCTTGCCGAGGAAGGTGGCCCCGGGCACCCCAGCGCCCATGGAGAGGTCTGGGGGGGCCACCCTGGTCGCCTTTCTGGCCCAGCGGCCTTCTCTACCGGGCCAGGCTGCTGCGGGGCGGCCATCTTGGACTTCCTCCGCTCTCCAGGCACAGGGGTCGCAGCGCAGCTTCTCTCCTCCCGCGCTCCCCCTGTCAGCCAGCGGAGCGCCGCTTCAACAGAGATCCCTGTCGGCGCCTGGGCAACCCAGAGTTTCCCCATCACAAGTACTCCCACAGTCTCCTCGCCCTGGGATGTCCCAGCAACTACATTCTGCTTCACCAGCACTCCTGGCAGAGCGGCATGAGAGGACCCCGGATGTCTCCAGCTTCTCAAGGAGTTCTGAGGTCAGTGGCTCTGCTCCCTCCTACACCGCTGATGAGTTGCAGCCTGTGGCCACAGAGCTGGTCTCTGTGGCCCCCCACCTACTATCTTCCCCCATCGCCCCCCCCCTCCATAGCTCAGGGGGGGATGGCGCGGTGGAAGGTGCTGGCGTAGGGGCTCCTCTGCCCCACACTCCCAAGGATTATGGCTCCCCCCATCCAGTCCTGTACCCCCAGAGCTACATTCCAGGCCCATCTTCAGCACCATCATCCATGGCGGACCTTCTTCAACTCACTACTAAACAAGACCTTAAAAGTATGGTTGCGGAAATCACAGCATCCTTCCGATCTGAAATTGCTACCCTCCGCACTGATTTACACTCCATTGCTAACCGAATGGACACGCTGGAGAATGACCATGACACTACCAGGGACTATGTTGCCTCACTGCATGATACTACCACTGAACAGGGTTCAGCTATACGGGACATGCAACGCCACTTGGAGGATCTTGACAACAGGGGCCGGCGCAACAATATACGCGTCAAGGGACTCCCAGAGGCTGACCAATCGGAGGATCTGCCTGTTCTGCTGGAGGCTGTCTTCAACACTATACTGCAGGAGCCCCCGTCCCACAAAATTAAGTTTGATAGGGCACATAGAGCCCTTCGACCCAGAGGATCTTCCGCCACACCCTGTGATGTCATCTGCTGCCTCCACGACTTCACCCTTAAAGAGGCCATAATGAGCAAAGTGAGCAAACTCAAAGACTTCGAGTTTCAGGGAGCTCCACTACAATTCTATCAGGATCTGTCGCTAATCACCCTCCAGAAATGCCACCATCTCCGACCCCTCCTCCAGATTCTTCAGGAGCACCAAATTCCTTACTGGTGGGGATTTCCGTTTGCTCTCATTGCTTGTAGGGATGGTCGCTCCGCTACGCTTCGCTCCTTTGCGGATTTGCCTCTCTTCTGTGACCTATTGGATGTTCCCCTGCCGGATTTAACAGACTGGGAGCTATTCTCTCCACCCCCTCCCCCACCACCGGTTTGGCAACGATTGGAGCCCAGACGACGTCATGCATCCTCCGCGGTGGTGACCACTCGGAGGCCCCGGCTGGAGACTGATCCCTGAGGAGGCTGCCCCCCCCTTGAGACGTTCTCCCTTTTCTCGGTGGTGCTTTGGAATCTGCATGCCTTAATGTTATGTTTGCTTCTCTTTTTTTCTTTTTTAGGTCTACGGGTCTCATCTATTATGCTTATTATTGGATTGTTTTAGCGGAGTAGGGCGGGGGTGGGGTCCCGGTGACTCCCCTTCCTTCCTTCTTTTTACTGGTGGTTGGGGATCCACCGCCTCCCCTCCGACCTCCTGTCCACGCTCTCCCCCCTAAGGGGATACTTGGACTGTGCGGCCATTGATCCTGGTTGGACCTCTGGCTGTCCTCACTGGTCCCCAGGCGAGTGACTTAGCCTCGCCCACAAAGTATTGTTTAACTGTTTTTATTTTTACTTTGTCATTTATGATGTCTTTTGCCTCCCTCCCTCTCTTCCCCCCCCCCCCCCGATCTAGAGACCCTGCCTCGACTTTGGGTTCCTGTTTGTGGATTGCCCTTTTGCCTCTCCGAGGGAAACTTGCCAGCGTCATGTGAGATGGGTGAGCTTATTGCAATCCGCCACTGTCCTCCAATCCTGGGTCCCAATGGTTAGGTGCGTGACAATTAATGTCAAGGGCCTGGGTTCCAACATTAAAAGGCGCCATGTCCTTAGAGAACTCCGCTCCTTACGAGCAGATGTGGCGTTTCTTCAGGAGACTCATTTTGACCGCGCTGGTACTTTTGCCTTCGCTAAGCATTATTTTCCCGTAGCTTTTTCGGCCTTCCACGATCGACGCAGAGCTGGGGTGGCTATCCTTCTTTCTCGATCCTGCCCAATTACAGTGACGACTTCCCACATAGACCCAGGTGGCCGGTTTGTTATCTTGGAGGGGCTCCTTTATGGTGCCCCAATTGTTTTATGCAATGTCTATGCCCCCAATTCAGTGCAGATCCCGTTCTTGCGCCGGGTATTCTCCCCGTCTGCGTGCTCTCCCACCATCAGCTTGGCTGGTGGGGGGAGACTTTAACATGGTCTTCTCTGAACTGGCGAATCGTCTGGCGTTACCCCAGGGCCCAACCCCCCATAGGTTGGCCCAACTTGCAAGGGAGTTCCGCAGGCTGATCCGCGTCCACTCTTTGTATGACCTTTGGCGAGTGGACAATCCTACGGCGCGCTCCTACACCTTCTTTTCTCACCCTCATAACACTCACACCCGCATTGACTACTTCTTTGGAAATGCTCCCGCTCTTCGTTTGCTTAGGGACACGAACATTGGCCCTCTCACCTGGTCTGATCATGCCCCAGTCGTGGTTACCTTATCTACGACTCCAGTGCCTACTCGCCAATGTCATTGGCGTCTTAACGAAACACTGCTCAAATCGCCGACCTCCCTCGAGACCCTGCGCACGCACTTGATAGATTATTTTAGGGACAACTTAGGCTCGGTAGACTCTCTTGCCATTCTCTGGGAAGCCCATAAGGCGGTCATGAGAGGATGCTGTATCGCATTGGCTTCTAGGCTTAAAAGGGACAGACAGGCCCAGGAACAGCTCCTCCAAGCCCGTATTCGGTCCCTTACGACGACTTTGGCAGCGCATCCATCCCTGGGGGTTCTTTGCCGTTTGGTCCTGGCCCAGGCGGACCTCCGTGATTTGGAGACCCGCCATGTGGAACGACTTCTCCTTTATACCCGTCAGAGGTTTTTTGAACGAGGTAATAAATCTCATACCCTCCTGGCAGGAACCCTCAGGGATCATCGGGCCTCTTCCACACCACACTCTGTCCGTGACCCCGCGGGTACTCTTCAACATCACCCTGATGCTGTGGCGCTGGCGTTCCACTCTTACTACTCTAAGCTGTATGACTTACCCCCCCCCCACGAGCACTACTCCCTGGGGATGACTCAACACTACTGGAAGACTATTTAAAGGATTGTTGTCTCCCACGCCTTCCTCCTGAGGCCTTAACCTCCCTGAACACCCCCATCACCAGGGAGGAACTAGAAGGGGTCCTGAGGGACCTCCCAAATGGGAAAGCCCCAGGCCCAGATGGGTTCACTTACAATTATTATAAGGTTTTCCAGGGTGAACTCTCTGCTCATCTATTGTCCCTCTTCAATTCCTTCCTTTCAGGTTCCCCTATACCCCCGACTATGCTCTCTTCACTACTCCCATTGGTCCCTAAACCGGGTAAGGGCTTGCAGGATTGTGCTAACTACCGACCGATTGCTTTGCTGAACACGGACCTGAAACTTTTCACCAAACTCTTAGCCAATAGACTGAATGCTTGGCTCCCTCTGCTTGTCCATAAGGACCAGGTGGGATTCATCCCCTGTCGTCAGGGTAGTGACAACACCAGGAGGACTGTGGATTTGGTGGAGGTGGCCAATCATTATTCTACCCCGGCCCTTCTCTTGAGCCTGGACGCTGAAAAGGCTTTTGACCGCATAAATTGGTCGTTTATGCATACTACGCTTAAAGCGTTCGGGCTTACGGGACCGTTTCTCACAGCTATCCAGGCCCTTTACTCCTTACCCTCAGCAGCAATTACGCTTCCCCATGCATCTTCGCCCTCCTTCCCTATTCGAAATGGCACTAGGCAGGGTTGCCCCGTCACCCATCATATTTGCCCTCTGCATTGAACCGCTAGCGGCCAAGATTAGGCGAGACCCTAATATCAAGGGGATCATGGTCCAAGATAAGGAATTTAAGGTATCTCTCTTCGCGGACGATGTACTCCTCACTCTCACTTCCCCTCATACTACCCTTCCAAACTTGCTGCGCTCGCTGGAGACCTATGGTGATCTCTCAGGGTATAAGGTGAACCCCGCGAAGACTGAGGCACTCCCACTTAACATCCCACGGGACCTTCTCCTTCTCCTCCGCAGTAATTACGATTTCCAGTGGCGGGAGTCCTCTATCCGCTACCTGGGAGTCCATATATCCACCTCCTATGCGACCCTCTACTCGGCAAACTACCCGCGGTTGTTTTGTGAGCTAAGAGCCCTATTGGACAAATGGCAACCCTTGCCTATCTCCCTTTTGGGGAGAATTGCTGCGGTCAAGATGACTCTCCTCCCGAAGCTACTGTATTTTTTCGAGACGCTCCCGGTCGCGATACCTCGGGGAGAATTACGGAACCTACAGAAAGCTATCTTCCAGTTTATCTGGAAAGCAAAACGACACCGAATACCTAGATCTGTTATGCTGGCGGATAGAGGGTCTGGGGGTATGGCTGTCCCACATTTGTTACATTATTACTGGGCGGCCCACTTACGCCATATCCCATTCTGGGCGGCTATGCCAGCATACACCAGATGGGTGCAGATAGGATGCATGGGTGCCAGCCATAGCTTCTCTAACGCGCTTCTGTGGGTCAGCTCCCCCCCCCCCCCCTGCCTCGTACCTGTTGGGCCCCATTCGGTTTACTAGATCTATCTGGTCTACCTGTTGTGCTAGATTCTCCCTGATGTCCCCGCGCTCATCTATGGTCTCCATACTATACAACCCCCTTCTCCCGGAGAGCCTGACTTCTGCCATGACTAAAGTGTGGTCTGAAGCTGGCCTTTACCGGATTGCTAATATGGTTGACCCTGGAACCTTGGAACTCAGGTCCTTTGCTCATCTTACAGCTAATCAAAACCTGCCAGGTACTGAATGGTTCCATTACTTGCAGGTGGTTCACTTTGTCCGCTCCCTCCATGGGTCTCTTAAGGTGTCACTCCCCACCGCTTTTGAAAAGATTTGCCGTGCAGGCACGTCCACTAGGGGCTTTATATCCTCTATTTCCCAACTTCTTAACTCACAAACTACAGGCTCTCCTGTTAATCATCGCTATATGCTTAAATGGGAGGAGGCGGTGGGTAAACCCATCTCCCAGGAGCAGTGGCGGATTGTATGGTCTCGGGCCCAGAAATCATCTCAGTGCATTACGTTTAGGGAAGCGCAGTATAAGCTGTTGATGCATTGGTATCATACTCCGGCTCTCCTTCATACTCTAAACCCATTAGTTCCCCCATGGTGCTGGCGCTGTGGAGCTGCGGTGGGTACCCTGCACCATATCTTTTGGACGTGCCCTCTCATCCTCGGTTTTTGGAGGGAGGTCAGGACTCTGATGACTGCTCTCTTTTTGCAAGAGGTTCCTCTTGACCCTCTTTATCTTCTGAACCTTCCCCCCAGACACCTGAGCAATAAGTCATCCAGGCTTTTCTTGCATCTTTGTACTGCAGCTAAAACTCTCATAGCTAGAAACTGGAAGAAGGTGAGTCCCCCATCTAGTCTTGAGCTTGTGGCTAGAATGAAGAATGTGAGGAGTCTTGAATACCTGACTGCTGGCCTACATAATTCACGGGAAGCCTTTGGGGCTATTTGGGCACCCTGGGTCATGTATTGTACATCACAGGGTCTCTGATCTCTAGTCCTCTCCTTCCCTCCCCCCCTTCCCTTTGGTCCTACCCTTGTCTTCTTAACCCCTCCATTCCCCCCTCCCTTGTTCACTGCTTAATTTAAATGCATATTGCTTAAGGGGGAGGAGGCGGATAGCCTCTATTTACCTCAATGCTTCCTGTTTGTTTGATTATTATTGTTTTTTGGTTTTTTCTTTATTCCTTGTTAATGAAAAATTTTTCAATAAAATTACAGTTATATAAAAAAGAAAAGTAGAGAAAGGTATTCCCTTCTTGTGAACAATATGGTACCAATACTCTGACACAATAAGTGGCATTCTTGCGCCTTTTGCTTCTTGGCTCTGGAAACAAATCCGTTTTCCAGCACTGAGTAATATTCTGCCAACTAATCTCTACATATATATATTATATATATATATATATATATATATATATATATATATATATATATCTCTATATATATATATAAATGAGTTCCTGTCTGTCTGTTCTTTATGCGCGACCAAACGACCGGACCGATCCTCACCAAATTTGGCACACTTGTACATCAGGTGTCCGGGAATATTATAGACTGGGTCTCAGCTCTCTTGGACGTACCGTTCCTGAGATACAGTATTCCCAAAAAATGACCACCTAGGATAATCCCTGAATGTCCAATAAAGCCAGGATATTGCCCCATGGCATTGGAATAATGCCTTATTCATATCATTGGACGTCAACTCATACCTAGGAGTGTATCCATAAATAAAGCTAAATACACTGGAATGGATCCAAGCCAAGTTTCATGAATACCTTTGTCATTGTAAGGCATCAGGTGTTGGTGCGATGCAGCAGATTCCCCACCAGAGCTCTTCATTTTAATGACAATCTGAAAGTCCTTCCCAGAGCTGATTCAAATTTGGATTGTCCCTATTGGATTTTAACGGGAGATTTATCCGTCAGGCAATTTATATCTTCTAAAAGGACATAATACAAGATCAAATTATACTAACTTTGTGAAGGTGGGAATATACGGAGGGACAGCTAAATTGACCCCTAGAGGGTACGCACCTGCACAAAATATTTCTATGCAGACAATTTTTACACAACATCAGCCTCTACAATCTACCAGCACATATCAAACACAGGAGTCAGTGGAACAATTTGTAAAAATGAAAAGGGCCTTTGCACAGCACAGTAATGAACAGTTGACTGTTAAATATAGGGACATGGTAGTAGCAGGGGTGAACCTAGCCTCTCTGCTGCCTGAGGTCAGTTACAGAAAGGCACCCCTCCCCCCCCCAAAAAAAAAATACCTAACCCAGCTATTTTTGGTTGCATGATGGGGCCACACAGTATACCCCCTTTCTTTTAGCCCCCACACGGAACACGACCCCCTTTTTCTGGCTCCTCACACAGTACATGACCCACTTATTCTGGCCCCCCCACATGGTACATGACCCCCTTTTTCTGGCACCCCCACAAGCTACATGACCCCCTTTTTCTGGCCCACCACACGGTACACGACTCCTTTTTTCTGGTCCACTCCCAAAATGCTGATATACAAACAACGCCATCACATTCAGTTAATTAACCACTTCCATACCAGGCCCATTTTCAAGTTTTTTGTATGTGGGTCTCCGATTATTATACTCCAGGGTCTTAAAATATCCCAGAGTATAATAATAGTAGTATTTGGCCTCACTTACCGATTCCCCCTTCTGCGTCCCATAGCAGAAGGGGAAGCGGAGGTGGCCACAGCAGGCGCGGGAATCAATAAGTAAATAGGCCGTTACCTGCCGGGGTTACTCCAGCAGGTAACAGCCTATTTATATACAGTTCCTTGCGAAAGTATTCGGCCCCCTTGAACTTTTCAACCTTTTGACACATTTCAGGCTTCAAACATAAGGATAGAAAATTTAAATTTTTTGGCGAAGAATCAACAACTAGTGGGACAATTGTGAAGTGTAACAGAATTTATTGGTTATTTTAAACTTTTGTAAAAAATAAAAAACGGAAAAGTGGGGCGTGCAATATTATTTGGCCCCTTTACTTTCAGTGCTGCAAACTCACTCCAGAAGTTCAGTGAGGATCTCTGAATGATCCAATGTTGTCCTAAATGACTGATGATGATAAATATAATCCACCTGTGTGTAATCAAGTCTCCGTATAAATGCACCTGCTCTGTGATAGTCTCAGGGTTCTGTTTAAAGCAGAGAGCATCATGAAGACCAAGGAACACACCAGGCAGGTCCGTGATACTGTTGTGGAGAAGTTTAAAGCCGGATTTGGATACAAAAAGAATTCCCAAACTTTAAATATCCCAAGGAGCACTGTGCAAGCGATCATATTGAAATGGAAGGAGTATCAGACCACTGTAAATCTACCAAGACCCGGCCGTCCCTCTAAACTTTCATCTCAAACAAGGAGAAGACTGATCAGAGATGCAGCCAAGAGGCCCATGAGCACTCTGGATGAACTGCAGAGATCTACAGCTGAGGTGGGAGAGTCTGTCCATAGGACAACAATCAGTCGTACACTGCACAAATCTGGCCTTTGTGGAAGAGTGGCAAGAAGAAAGTCATTTCTCAAAGATATCCATAAAAAGTCTCGTTTCAAGTTTGCCACAAACCACATGGAAGACACACCAAACAAGGTGCTCTGGTCAGATGAAACCAAAAATTTAACTTTTTGGCCACAATACAAAACGATATGTTTGGCGTAAAAGCAACACAGCTCATCACCCTGAACACACCATCCCCACTGTCAAACATGGTGGTGGCAGCATCATGGTTTGGGCCTGCTTTTCTTCAGCACGGACAGGGAAGATGGTTAAAATTGATGGGAAGATGGTTGGAGCCAAATACAGGACCATTCTGGAAGAAAACCTGTTGGAGTCTGCAAAAGAGCTGAGACTGGGACAGAGATTTATCTTCCAACAAGACAATGACCCCAAACATAAAGCAAAATCTACAATGGAATGGTTCACAAATAAACGTATCCAGGTGTTAGAATGGCCAAGTCAAAGTCCAGACCTGCATCCAATCGAGAATCTGTGGAAAGAGCTGAAAACTGCTGTTCACAAACGCTCTCCCATCCAACCTCACTGAGCTCCAGCTGTTTTCCAAGGAAGAATGGGCAAGAATTTCAGTTTCTCGATGTGCAAAACTGAGAGACATACCCCAAGCGACTTGCAGCTGTAATCTCAGCAAAAGGTGGCGCTACAAAGTATTAACTTAAGGGGCCGAATAATTTTCAGTTTTTTATTTTTTACAAAAGTTTAAAATGTCCAATAAATTTCGTTCCACTTCACAATTTTGTCCCACTTGTTGATTCTTCACCAAAAAATTTAAATTTTATATATTTATGTTTGAAGCCTGAAATGTGGCAAAAGGTTGAAAAGTTCAAGGGGGCCGAATACTTTCGCAAGGCACTTTTTTTTTATATATATATATATATATATATATATATATATATATTCTCCTTGCCTACCTGCGATCCCTTGATGGAGCCTCCGCCTCCTCTTGTCCACGACGTCTGTGTCTCAGTGTAGGTGTGATGACGTCATTGAATCGCCACCTGCGCTGAGATGTGGAGATCTCGTAAGCCAGCTCAGAACAGGTATCGCACAGCTTTGTTTTTTTTTTTCTTTTAAGCGGCCTGTCCTGGGCTGGTTTACGGTAGATAGAAAGTAAAATATGCCGCCCCCCCCCAAACAGTGACGGATAGCGCCGCCTGAGGCAGCCGCCTCACTTCGCCTCATTAGAGATGCGCCCCTGGATAGGTGTCCGTTTTTTTTTTTTTTTTAAATGGACACTATCATAACGGATATCCATCGGTAGTGTGAACCCATCCTAAGGCCTCATTCATACGACTATACTTTTGATCCGCAATTGTGGATCCATAATTGAGGATCAAAGAATGAACACATGCATTTCTATGAGCATAGAACCATTTTATGCGGCTGTGTGTCCATAAACTAGAAGCATGTACTATGCTTGCCCACATTTGTTGCATATACAATTGAAGAGGATCATACAAGTCTTTTTGCACATCCGGTATTGTGGATAACATTTTTTGCAGACTGTGGATCAGTGTTTGCGGACAGTAAAAAACCTACTGCTTTTTGCCACAACTTGTGCCATAATTTTGACACATTTTGCATACTAAATATCCCCCCAAATTTTCATTATTTTCCATTCAAATGTGACTTTATTTACCACGTGGTCTGTAATTTAGCAGTTGTAGAACTACAACTCCCAACGTGACAAAACTGAGTTGCAGTTTAAAACACAACCACAAGTTGCAGAGTGAACGCAGCGGGCGAGAGAACTAAAGCCAACACCGGTATTATGAAGGGAGTACAGACCACTTCCCAATAGCGACATGTAGTAATACCTCAGCTTTCCCACATAACTGGCAGCCTCCCTGAAGAACGGATAGACTGCTTCACTAGGGACAGTGGAGAATTACACACATAAGTATAAGGGCTGACTGAACAGCAGCAGTTCTCCACTATTTGTGTGATGTGTGATTGCCTCCGGTCCCTGAGCTTTGTGTATGTGTCTTGTAACCGCACCCACCCAGCCTCAGGTTCTGTTCATTCCCTTCTTCGCCTCCGGCAGTCAGCACGTTGTTCGGGCACTGGACAGGGAGGTAAGGTTTAATGCTATTCCAGATAATATAAGCATATTACACATAGTTATTACTATGTAGAAGATTCCAAAGAAGAAACCAGTGCTTCCATATTACTGCCATACTCCTAGCTCTGCACATGTGTATGACTAGTGTGTGCTGGGTGTGGCTGTAGCACAGATGTTGCCAGCTGGTATACACAAGTCTGTGGACTCTATCGGTGCAGCGAAGGGGTTTCAGGATTTAATAATCCGGCTGTATGAACCTAGAATACTACCCTGATAAACTTTTTTTAAAACTCTACTTTTCCCCTACTATCTGTTTCATGGGACGCACTCATTAGGCTAGGTCTACACATTGACTTCAGCTGCGACTCCTGCACTAATGTTAATGAATGGAGTCACATGGCAACCCTGAAGATACTGCGATTTACAGTTGCAAAAAGATCGACAGCTGCTGGAATTTATTTGCAATTAGCAGTCGCAGAAACCTCAGAGTTGCAATGCGACTCCATTCACTTAGAAATCACAGGGCAACATAGCGACATTTGGTTGAACAAAAGCAAAATGTCCCAGCTTTTTGATATATACAGTATATTATGCTGTAGCAGTTAGTACCTTCTTCAAAATCTGTGGCATTCCATACAAGTCAGTTTAAAGTGACTGAATGATAGTGCCTATGACTTCTACTGGGAGAAGAATGGCCCTAAAATGGCATAAGAAATGCTTAAAGTGTTAAAGTGATGCTGGATATTACCATGGATTAAATGTACATATCAGATTTTGGGTTTCTTGCTACAACAGTTGATCCCCTATATCCACACTGGAAAGCTACAGCTGTAGAGATCTGAGAACGCTGTACTCTCTTCAGCTTCAGGACACAGTACTCATGCATCTCATCACAAGCAGATTAAAAGGAACAACACTACTGAAAGATGCAATGGACTGGACTGAGGAGGTAAACCCCAGAAGCAGATTCCCTCTAAAAAGTCAGGGTTGTGATCTCTGTCCCTTTGCATAGTGTCCTAGTCTGTTCTGAAAGACCGAAATCTAACAATATAAGATTTAGTCCAGCAATTGCTATCAAAAGTGATTAATTTGGATGGACTGAATATAACAAACAATTCATTGCTTCATATTACCTGCTGTACACATGTCCGTCTGGATTTGTTCTTAGCCCTGTGTCTGAACATAATTATGACCATAAGTGGACAAGTAGTGTGCTTCGTGTCTGGCATCTGTCCATAGTATGTCCAATAATAGTGATATTACACAGTCGTCGTGTTACTAGAATAATTTCTTCTTTATAGAAGACTGAACATGAGGAACCTTCTCAAATAATTCCTTGAGTTATAATATCATGTGATACCTAACTGCACATAGAGGAGATTGTCAACTTATATTAAATTATACACATTTGTAGCTTGGAAACTTTATCATATCCTTATACTAAACACCACAATACAGCTGAAGGAAGTGGAAACTAGGCATCAGCCCGAGACTGGGTGGTACTTTGGACCCCCCCCCCCACACACACACACACTTTACAAAACTTTTGCCTACGGTGTGAACCCAGCCTAAAGCCGATTGCACACAACTGTGTGCTAACCAGTGGCCGTGAATGAACTGCACGGGTGTCGTGTGGGCGACACATGGATGTCATCCGTGTTCCATCCGTCCACCGGCCATGCTTCCGTGGCCCCTTTAATTCAATGAATAGGAGCCATGGAAGCAGGGCCACAAAATCGGACAGGAATAGGACCTGTTCCATATTTTGCGACTAGGACTGTCTGCCCACACATGTGACCATGTAATTCACGGTCGTGTGTACGGGCCCACAGAAATGAATGGGTCAGTGTGCTATTCAGGAAAAACCCAGCTAGCACACTGATCATTCATACGGTCGTGTGCAAGAGGGCTTAGTTAGAGTATTGATTGATAGTGAGAACTTTGCAGCCTGTTAGGTTAATAAACTATATTACAAAAATGTTCACCAAACACACCCTGATACAGTAGATTAAAAAAATAAGAATAAAATGGGAATTACACTTTAACCTCTTTTGTACTGGGCCAATTTCCTTGGTTCAGGACCAGATACTTTTTTGTTTCTTTTCGTATGTGCAATTTTGAGAGCTAGCACATTTTTTTTGTTCAGGTGATTAAAAAAAAGTTTTTTTTTTTTTTTTTTCGGTGACACATATGGATTTATTTTTTTTTTTGCTTTGTTTTTAATATACAGGAAAATGTAAACAGGGAAGGGAAACATGTCTTTCACATTTTTCACGTTTATTTTTTAATAGCGCAAAGTGCTGAGGCCCCACGTTGCAGAAGCACAATTTGTTTGTTGTAGATTTTGTTGCCGTTTGTTGAGCTACAAAAGGAATAGGAAATATATATAGGAAGTATTTATACTTCTACCTTCTGATCAATCTACTCCTGGCGTTGGCTCAAAATACTGCAGCAAATTCTGCAACAAAAAAAGCTGCGTTTCCACAACATGGGACCTCAGCCTAAAATAGCTTACAGTAATTTTTATGTAGTGTTGTGTTTCTGGGGATGGTGCCTAGAACCTGTGATGTGGGTGTGGTTTTAACTTTTTTTTAACTTTTTTTTTGTTTTTATTTATTTTTTTACATTGTGCCTTCCATAAGGTCATAATAGCGGGGCATCTTAACAGTACTTTTTTTTTTTTCTTTTTTTGGCCGATTTTTCCCTGTAGCTCCAGTTACAGGAGTAATGCAGCCTCCTAACCTGATCTGCAGAGCATCATGGTGGCTCCCATAGCTGTGTACACAGGACGGTTTAAGAAGAGCCGGGTTCAGCTGGCTCCCCAGTTCTGTAGCTGCACGATTTTGTGTAGATGCTTAACACTACAAGTACATCCTTACAGAGTTAAGAGTGGACTGTTTGGACATATAAAATCTATGGGTGGTCCAGAACTGGTGAGTTTCTTCCACAGAGTCATTTGTTACACCTATTATACCAGGCTTCTTTTATAATATATTTTTTGCGTTTTTTTTCCGCAGCATTTTTCACAGAAATTCCACAGAGTTTCCCTCTGCGGACTTTCTGCCCTTGTTATACCTGTATGGTATAATTGACATTCTGCAATTTTCAGAAACGCAAGCATTTTTGAAAACGCAGATAACTTTTCCGCTGCTGTTTTTTTTTTTTTTGTTTTGTTTTTTTCTGTAATGTGTGGATGGGATTAGCCAGAATCCCATCCACTTTTCAGGTACTCTAAAAAACAAAGTTTTCACAATGTGGGGCCCCGGCCTTAATATGATATAGTACATTTCCCTGGTGGTGTACTTTGTATAACAAATCTTTACACTGTAATTGTTACTTGGTTGTATGCCACTGCCATAACTCCCAACCGTCCCACATCTGGCGGGACAGTCCCAATTTTACACTGCTGTCCCGAATAGCTTACAATTTGTCCCGCTATGCCCCTGAAGTGTTTTGCTATTAACAAACTTTATTAGGGTAGGGTAAAGGCTAAATGGTAGATGCTAAATCGTAATGGCTAAAGGACCTTTGATGACATCATGACCATGTGATCAACTCTTGTGTGGGCAGAGCTATTCTGGATACTGCTGGACAGTGTGATGTTACACAGAGGAAGCTGTTGGAAACGAGAGTGATCGAAGATGAAGATAGAAGAGACAGCGTGTGTGACCAAGAGGGGGGAACTGAGGGCAGATGTAGGTGGCAGTTAAACTGAAGGCAGATGAACGGGCAATTAAACTGAAGGCACTTGAAGGGGGGCATTAAGCTGGTGGCAGATAAAGGGGGACATTAAGATGGTGGTAGATGGAGGGGACAATTAAACTGTTGGCAGATGAAGGGGGACATTACAGTAAGATGGTGGCAGATTGAGGGTGACATTAAACTGGGGGCAACTGAAGGAGGACATTAAACCGTGGGGGGTAGCTGGAGGGGGACATATCCCCCTCCAGCTGGCCCATAGTTTGTCCCCCTCCAGCTACCCCCACTGTTTAAACTGTCGGCCCCTATAGTTGCGGCCAGTTTAAACTGGGGCACGAGGAGAGGGTGTCTTAATACTGTGGGGCAATTGGAGGGGATTATAATGTTAGGGTGACTGTAGGAGCATTATACTGTGTGGGGGCACATGGAAAAAAATAGATGAGAATGGGCGGAGTCAATGTAGAAGTGGGTGGAGCTAAATTTGCCGTGGCGCACATAGCGCACCGCATATTTTGTCCCTCTTTCTGTCTTTTGAAAGTTGGGAGGTATGGCCACTACTGGTAATTGTACTTGATTGTGTATTTGCCTTGGTGCCCAAGGCCAAGTGGTTCTTCTGAGTTTTGTAAAGCATATGTAATGACCATATGTAGAGGTATGCTTTCCATACTAGTGCAACAGATCTCATACTTGTGTTCTGTCAGAAGTTAGCAGAGATTCTCTGCAATGTGTTTTTTTTTTTTTTTTTTTAATCAGACATGTAGTAATATCCATATGATCAATAAAGGCTGATTTATTTTACTCTCCTATCCAGGCCACCCTCCGCTGCCGCCTCAAGGTGGCCCAGTACTTAGCGTCCTAGAGTTCTTCAGTGCCATGACGTATGTACAGCATCCTGATGTTCTTCAGCTTTGGCTACAACACTCTCTGGAGGTGGTAGTGGAGGGGGCCTAAACAGGCGTTTGGATGGGTGAATAAAAATTATCGGCTGCTACCTACTGCAATAATACAATAGGTAGCGGCCTAACATACTGTGTGTGTGGGGGGGAAGGGTCCTAAACTGTGTGTGGGAGGCTGTGTGCAGTAAAAAGAGGGTCATATACTGCGTGTGGGCTATAAAAAGAGGTCATATATTGTGTGGGAGGCCAAAAAAAAAGGGTTGTATCATGTGGTGGGCCAAATAAGGGGATGTTTTGATCTGTACACGTGTCCTAATAATAGGGGCCTCATCACGCAACCAAAGATAACCAGGTTGGGTTTTTTTTTTTTTTTTTTGATGGGGGGGCTGGGGCACCTTTCTATAGTTTGCCTCAGGCAGCAGAGAGGCTAGGTTCACCCCTAGGCATATTAGTACCCTTTCATGCATCTATCAAAGGAGGTCACAGAAACTAAGGAAATTCTCTGAGGTACCTGAAGTAGGTTATCAACCCATTTAAATCTTGAAATGAGACTTGCCCCTCAGGTATGCAAAGGAGGCTTGCACCTAAAAAAATAAAATAAAATAAATAAATTGTATTGTTGAAATTGGTGACCATTTTCTAGATAATATGTGCTAAGGCAAATGTTTTCTAGCACAGTCATTAGAACATTCTTTGTAGGACTCACATGCTTAATGATATTCATTATCAACCAGTAATTGTGATTGTGACAGGCAGCTTTATTAAATGCAGCCTATGTTCTAATGAGAATTTACATTATATACAGGCTCTAAATATGACTTTGTAGAGTGTTAAATATCTCAAGTTACAACCATTTTGTTACGCAAGGGTGTGTCATGGGTATAAGCTGGAGTATATACTGGAGTTATCCATATGTTACAGGAACATCTAAGTATCTAAGGCACACCTACACTATTGGAATAAATGATTAATAGCTACACATGGGATGGTTCACACTTATGGACGACGCAGTGAGGATTGGGGTGGACTTAACCTCTAACTTGATATCTTCAGTGACTGACGCTTGAGCATTAACAGCTGATATATCTATTGCTCACCTGTATCTACCTTCATGAAAACCACAATAAATTTCCGTTTTTTTTTTTTTTAATGAGAAACTGTGAGTCCTCCTGATATTCCCCATAAGTCACATGTGGTTAAGAATTATGAACTGTGTAATTTTTTCTTTACAAAGAGACATAATTAATTATTATTAATTTAGCACCATTAATTCCATGGTGCTTTACGTTTGAGGGTTTACATATGGTACACAAAATATACAAAACACACACAATGCACAGTGGGACAGAGGGCCCTGCCTGCAAGGGCTTACAATCTATGAAGGGCACATGTATGAAAGGGGTTGTCCAGTTCTTTACTGAAGACAACAGTGGGAGTCAGACACCTGGGTCCCCTGCTGACCAGCTGCTGAAGGGGCTCTGGGGCTGGTGTGAGCAACAGCTGATCGCGGGGGGGGGGGGACAGGCGTTGGTCCCCACTAATCTTTTATTGATTTAATTTGCTGTGTTCCATGAAATTCAGTCGATCCACAATGGATAGAATGATGTCATCTTCATGAATGATGCTGTCTGGTGGCCTGTTGCTGCTGCATATACCAACAGCATCAGTAATTCAGCAACTGACACAAGAAATGATGATGCTGGCTATGGGATCCTTTACCCTGGGCAATGTATTCTGTCTCAACAAAAACCAGCAGGGCACCACATAACATGCCACAATCACTAACAAGCTGCTCAAATAAAATGTTTTAAGAGGGTTGTCCATGAATTGGGGGGGGGGGGGGAATACAGCACACCTGTCACCAGCTCTCCATTGTATGGGCAGAACGGTAGCTCAGTGGCTATCCTTGTAGCACCTCCCAGGTACTCAGGTTTCCTCCTAGTTTGATTTTTTTTTTTTTTTTTTTTTTTTATAATCTTCTGACACTTGTTAGTGTTGAGGATAAGTGCCTGATATTAGAGTCCCTTGTATGAGGAAAAACTCATTACAAATGTTGATCATTGTCACTTATGAGCTTCACGTAACTCAAGAGGGACTTATGTCACCGGTTCCTTGCCAGTGACCATTGAGGCTGCTGATTGGTCTTGGCAATCATGTGAGGCTGAGGAAGCCCTGGAGCACAACACATGTATCACAGTGGTGTTTCCCTAATGATACTGTCCATTCTGACTCATTTATTTTTAATTTTACACCTCCACAGGCCTCCTGTCTCTTTGCTCCAATTCCTGAAAACCATTTTAGGCTATGGCCCCACATTGCAAAAACTCAGCTTTTTTGTTGCAGATTTTGCTTGCATATGAAATGCCAGTCTTATTAAAATTCAATCCAGTGGAAAACTATTAAAGTTTGCATTTCCTAGGCCAGTCTTGGGCTGCATTTTTCATGGTTGTTTTACACCCGAGGGGCACCCGTTTTTTATGGATCCCCATACATTTCAGTGTATGGAGGGATCTGTCAAAATAACGGTCATGTGAATAGCCCCCATTCGCTGATAGTTTAATGCTGCTGTGTGATTTGTTTGCGTTTTTTTGAGCAGAAGGTAGAAGTATAAGAACTTTATATTTCCCATTCCTTTTGTAGCCATTCTTGGCTTTGGCCCAAGAAACCACAACAAAATCTGCAACAAAAAAAGCTGCGTTTCCGCAATGTGGGGCCGTAGCCTCAATAACCTCCCTGACTAGCATGAAGTGAGCCTGAATTAAGAGTCTTCGGTCTCTTAATAAAATCGGGAGCACTGCCATGTTTCAGAATGGAAATCTAAATTTAATTTCCATTGTAACTTGCTCACATTGTGATTTATAATATGTTGGTCTGAAGCTTCCCTGCTCCTCTCCACTTACTTTTGAAAAAAAGGATGTGTTAAATCTTTGGTGCAAGGAAGGGCCATGTGCCAAAAATGTGCCACAGTTATACAGAAAATTGGGGAAATTTTAACCCATCTATGCCAATGTGTTTTGTTTGAATTACATTGTATAGAGTGCACTAGAGACCTAATCTGACCCATGTGATTCTTCCAATTGTCTTAAAAGAGGAACTTGAACTATTCACAGTAACTGTTTACATAGCAACCAAAAATGCAGAAGTCCCATGGTTTGGAAGTGTTGTGAAATAAAGCTTTGTGTATTACTTTTCTGTCAAAACATTGAATTTAGATGTTTCATTATAAGGTTTATCAAACTTGTACAATCAAAAAACACACAAAAGAAATGCAGTAAATTTTGCTGTTTTTTTGAGTGTTAGTTCATGCTCTGTAAACCACAGACAACAACGTGGTGTTGGCCATTTTTAAGGCTCACACACAAGGCTTGTCACTCTGCTCTTTTGTCGAGCAAAGTGAGCGCAGTTTATATGGAGTAACATTTTACAATGCATTTTTGAAAAAAGCGCAAAATGGGGGGCAACTGCTAGTCCATGGGCAGAGTGAAAAACTTGAAAGCTGTTTGATGGTAAATTTTGCACAAAACGAATTATCCAATTCTGCTTTTTTAGTAAATTAGGCACACAGAATGCCAAGGCATTAAAAAAAAAAATAAAAAAATTGCATGCCAAAAAAGGCGCAGAAAAATAATACATATTAGAAGTAACCCATATTGCAATACTACAACAAAAACTGCATGCAGGTCTTCAGTAAGGATGGTATGACACACAGTACTGGATGTGGCTATACCTGCATCCGGTCCCTGGGCCACAGGTGATTTTGCTCATTATTTTCAGCTACAGTGGGGGAAAAAAAAAAAAAAAAAAAAAAAAAATATCTAGTCAGCCACCAATTGTGCAAGTTCTCCCACTTAAAAAGATGAGGCCTGTAATTGACATCATAGGTAGACCTCAACTATGAGAGACAAAATGAGAAAACAAATCCAGAAAAATCACATTGTCTGATTTTTTTTTAAACAATTTATTTGCAAATTATGGTGGAAAAATAAGTATTTGGTCACCTACAAACAAGCAAAATTTCTGGCTCTCACAGACCTGTAACTTCTTCTTGAAGAGGCTCCTCTGTCCTCCACTCATTACCTGTAGTAATGGCACCTGTTTGAAATTGTTATCAGTATAAAAGACACCTGTCCACAACCTCAAACAGTCACACTCCAAACTCCACTATGGTGAAGACCAAAGAGCTGTGAAAGTACACCAGAAACGAAATTGTAGACCTGCACTAGGCTGGGAAGACTGAATCTGCAATAGGCAAGCAGCTTGGTGTGAAGAAATCAACTGTGGGAGCAATAATTAGAAAATGGAAGAAATACAAGACCACTGATAATCTCCCTCGATCAGGGGCTCCACGCAAGATCTCACCCCGTGGGGTCAAAATAATCACAACAACGGTGAGCAAAAATCCCAGAACCACACGGGGGGGACCTAGTGAATGACCTGCTGAAAGCTGGGACTAACGTAACAAAGGCTACCGTCAGAAACACGCTGCCAGTGACTCAGATCCTGCAGTGTCAGACGTGTCCCCCCTGCTTAAGCCAGTACATATCTGGGCCCATCTGAAGTTTGCTAGAGAGCATTTGGATGTTCCAGAAGAGTATTGGGAGAATGTCATATGGTCAGATGAAACCAATGTAGAACTGATTGGTAGAAACACAACTCGTCGTGTTTGAAGGAGAGTGAATGCTGAGTTGCATCCAAAGAACACCATACCTACTGTGAAGCATGGGGGGGTGGCAACATCATGCTTTGGGGCTGTTTCTCTGCAAAGGGATAAGGACGACTGATCCGTGTACATGAAAGAATGAATGGGGCCATGTATCGTGAGATTTTGAGTGCAAACCTCCTTCCATCAGCAAGGGCATTGAAGATGAAACGTGGCTGGGTCTTTCAGCATGACAATGATCCCAAGCAAACCGCCAGGGCAACGAAGGAGTGGCTTCACAAGAAGCATTTCAAGGTCCTGGAGTGGCCTAGCCAGTCTCCAGATCTCAACCCCATAGAAAACCTTTGGAGGGAGTTGAAAGTCCGTGTTGCCCAGCGACAGCCCCAAAACATCACTACTCTAGAGGAGATCTGCATGGAGGAATGGGCCAACATACTTACAGAAAACGTTTGACCTCTGTCATTGCCAACAAAGGATATATAGCAAAGTATTGAGATTGAACTTTTGTTATTAACCAAATACTTATTTTCCGCCATAATTTGCAAATTCTTAAAATCAGACTGTGATTTTCTAGAGGTTTTCTAATTTCTACCTATGATGTCAATTACAGGCCTTGCACAATTGGTGGCTGACTAAATATTTTTTCCCCACTGTATATAGCATCACTGGCCATGTGTTTCCTGTTACCATCTAGCCAGGAATGATATACTGCTGAAATAAATCAATGTTTCATGTACTAAGAAATGAAAGCACTGGCAGCCCAGAAACTGGATATAACTATGGCTGCATCAAGTATATTCATGAGGCACCACCCTAAGGCTATGTGCACATGACTGTGCATGTGCCTTGTCCGTGGTTGAAAGGTACATGGATGATGTCTGTGTCTTGCCCATGCTTCCACAGACCCATTCACTTTCTTCTGTGAGGGCTGGCCACAAAAGGGATATAGGTATAGGACCTGCCCTGAGTTTTGCTCAGAGCCCTATACACTAGCCAGTGATGATACGTACGTGTGTGTGTGTGTGTGTGTGTGTGTATGGGGCTATTACAATATAGTGGATCAGTGCGCTAGACATGAAAAACATGGCTAGCACACTGGCAGTGTACATGGTCATGAGCATGGAGCCTTAGGCTGAGTTTACACAAGAATTCCAAAAAACTCTTATTTTTCCGTTCACAGAACTGTATGAGAGTTAACTTTTTGTGAGCTAAAAATTGTACTTTGTAGTGGGACCATTTAATATTCTGTACAATGTTTTGGGAAGTCGGGTAAAAAAAAAAAAAAAAAAAAAAATTCAGAGTGGGGTGGAATTGTAGAAAAACTGTGTTTGCAAGACTTTCTTGAAGCTTTGTTTTTAAGGCGTTCACTGTGCAGCCAAAATGACGTCGCCTGTATTCCATTGGCTGATATGATTCCAGGCTCGCCAGTATAATTTTTTTTTTTTTTTTTTAATGTCGTAACAACTTAAAGTACTTTTCGCCATATTCTGACAGCTGTAGCTTTTTATATTCGCACGTATGAGGATGCATAAAGCATCTTTATTTTGGGCCAGATGTACTTTTTATTTATACCAATTTGGAGAATGTCGATTTTGCTTTGATTGCTTTTATAGCTACATTTTTATGAAAGGTGAAAATAGTGGTTCAGTTTGTGTGTGTGGGTTTTTTTTTTTTAATGCTATGCCATTCACTGTATGTGAAAAATATTTTAAGTTTGTAGACCAGGTGTTTTCAGACACAAGGATACCTAATGTGTGTGTGTGTGTGTGTGTGTGTGTGTGTGTGTGTGTGTGTGTGTGTGTTAATTTATGTACTTTTATATGCGTTCTAGGGAAAGGGGATGATTTGAAGCATGGGGGATGCTATATCCCAGAGATAACACATTTCCCTGGACGCTACTGGTGACATTACCAGTAATAACAAGCACCTGCTTGTCACTAGGCCTAGGTGTCCTTTTTAACTTAAGCTCTGGCATTCCATTCATATAGAAAATATTCAGACTGAGGAAACCATCATCTTTGGAGACCCTCCATCTCCAGGAGTCGAGGGGGTTGAGCTGTGTGCATGGTATATAGATGGTATTCTGGTACTGTGGAGGGGCTACAAAGGAGGGTTTGTATCCTTTGTTGCAGCCCTTAACAACAATGACATAGGACTAAGTTTACATTTGAGATTGATTTGATTTCCTTCCTATTTCTGTATGTTCTGATCGTAGAATCTGGGACAGAGACCTTGGATACCATCGCTACAAACTCCCTCCAGAGGTGGGAGAGCCATCATCCAACCCCCTCAGGAATTCCTAAAGACCAATATCTTAGAGCTAGGCAGCATGGTGGCTCAGTGGTCAGCACTGTTTCCTTCCAGTGCTGGAGTCCTAGCTACAAATACAGCCAAAGACAACATTTGCAAGGAGTTGATATGTTCTCCCGGTGTTTGTGTGGGTTTCCCTCCTTTTACTCTGATTTCCTCCCACACTCCAAAAAGACATACTGATAGTGAATTTAGATTGTGAGCTCTATATGAGACAGTGACCACAAAGTCTGTAAAGCGCTATGGAATATGATGGTGGAAACTGCAGTACATCAGCCTCTCATCGAAACTACAAACGGGGGACCTCTGCAAAAGTTTCCTTGACAGAGGGGTTTGAGGCATAATCTGAGCCAATTTCTGGGGTGTAACCCCATGAAAAACACGAAGGGGTTGGATATAAGATTAATAGCTACCTATAATAATTGGGCTCGGGAAGCGAAGAGGGTGTTTTTAGATAGGAGGCACTGTCTATAATATCAAAGATTATAGGTAATACCTGAGAACTGTAATTCCAAGGGGGATATAGTGCTGGCCAAAAGTATTGGCACTCCTGCAATTCTGTCAGATAATACTCAATTTCTTCCAGAAAATGATTGCAATCACAAATGCTTTGGTAATAATATCTTCATTTATTTTGCTTGCAATGAAAAAAAACATGAGAGAATGAAAAAAAAAGTCAAATCATTGATCATTTTACACAAAACTCCAAAAATGGGCCGGACAAAAGTATTGGCACCCTCAGCCTAATACTTGGTAGCACAACCTTTAGACAAAATAACTGCGAACAACCGCTTCCGGTAACCATCAATGAGTTTCTTACAATGCTCTGCTGGAATTTTAGACCATTCTTCTTTGGCAAATTTCTCCAGGTCCCTGAGATTTGAAGGGTGCCTTCTCCAAACTGCCATTTTGAGATCTCTCCACAGGTGTTCTATGGGATTCAGGTCTGGACTCATTGCTGGCCACTTTAGAAGTCTCCAGTGCTTTCTCTCAAACCATTTTCTAGTGCTTTTTGAAGTGTGTTTTGGGTCATTGTCCTGCTGGAAGACCCATGACCTCTGAGGGAGACCCAGATTTCTCACACTGGGCCCTACATTATGCTGCAAAATTTGTTGGTAGTCTTCAGACTTCATAATGCCATGCACACGGTCAAGCAGTCCAGTGCCAGAGGCAGCAAAGCAACCCCAAGACATCAGGGAACCTCTGCCATGTTTGACTGTAGGGACAGTGTTCTTTTCTTTGAAGGCCTCTTTTTTTTTTCCTGTAAACTCTATGTTGATGCCTTTTCCCAAAAAGCTCTACTTTTGTCTCATCTGACCAGAGAACATTCTTCCAAAAAGTTTTTGGCTCTCAGGTAAGTTTTGGCAAACTCCAGCCTGGCTTTATGTCTCTGGGTCAGAAGTGGGGTCTTCCTGGGTATCCTACCATAGAGTCCCTTTTCATTCAGACGCCGACGGATAGTACGGGTTGACACTGTTGTACCCTCGGACTGCAGGGCAGCTAGAACTTGTTTGGATGTTAGTTGAGGTTCTTTAGCCACCATCCGCACAATCTTTCGTTGAAATCTCTCGTCAATTTTTCTTTTCCGTCCACATCTAGGGAGGTTAGCCACAGCCCCATGGGCTTTAAACTTCTTGATGACACTGCGCACGGTAGACACAGGAACATTCAGGTCTTTGGAGATGGACTTGTAGCCTTGAGATTGCTCATGCTTCCTCACAATTTTGCTTCTCAAGTCCTCAGACAGTTCTTTGGTCTTCTTTCTTTTCTCCATGCTCAATGTGGTACACACAAGGACACAGGACAGAGGTTGAGTCAACTTTAATCCATTTCAACTGGCTGCAAATGTGATTTAGTTATTGCCACCACCTGTTATGTGCCACAGGTAAGTAACAGGTGCTGTTAATTACACAAATTAGAGAAGCATCGCATGATTTTTCAAAGGGTGCCAATACTTTTGTCCACCCCCTTTTTTATGTTTGGTGTGTAATTAGATCCAATTTGGCTTTTTGACAATTCTTTTTGTGGTTTTTCCATTGACGACAAATTAAATGAAGATATTATTACCAAAGCATTTGTGATTGCAATAATTTTCTGGAAGAAATTGAGTATTATCTGACAGAATTGCAGGGGTGCCAATACTTTTGGCCAGCACTGTATATAGGGCCACATGTGACTGGCCTTGAATACATTGGTTAAACCTGTAGTTCCAACGAAGGGTTGGTGAGCATTTGGGGGACATAGCCCACTAAAGGGATACCTCCCTAACTCCTTGGCACAACACATGCATGAACATAATCATGGTAGTTCTACTGCTATTAACTTTGTTTAGTCAGTTTTTATTGAGGTTTTTGCAAATAACAAAAGGAAACAAAACCAATACAAAGGCATCAAATAAGGCAGTAGGAGGCACGCAGACCACCCAGTCGTGGAGAAGTTGCTGAGGAACAGCCAGGGTAGAGGGCTGCTGACGCCCGCAACAGAGAAACCAGTAATGAGTGGCACTATAACAACATGGGGAAATGCATCATTGGGGGTGATGGCAGGGAACTCTTTAGGACTGAAGGAAAAGTCCGGCTGTGGAGGGCCACCACAGTGCCACTCGCACACTAGAAGAAAAAGACAAATGCAGGGAAAGGGGAACTTGGGATTAAACACGGGTGAACAGAAACACAAAACCACATAAAAGACCGGGATGGGACAGGGCACACTGAAGAGAAGGGGGAGAGGGGGATGGTACAGAAGGAGACGGCCAGACCCCTTACGGAAAGGGGAGCAAGGCGCTCCCAGTTCAGGAAAAGAAAGAAGAGAACTCTGAAGTCTGGAATGTCACCCACGGCCGCCAGAGGGACTCAAATTTAGAAGGGTCAGGCGAGTCCTCAGCCACCAGGGCCTCCCTTCTCTTAATAAGGAGAAGCTTCTGTAGGAACTCAACCAGGGTGGGCACAGCAGTACTGTGCCAATGCCTGGGAATGACTGTTCTGGCAGCAGTGAGAAAATGTCGCAGGAGGTCTCTTAACAGCGGAGGCGTTCCCTGGTATAATGGAGAGAAGGGGTAGACGAGGTGAGGGTGTGACAGATTTGCCACTCACTTTAGTATACAACGCGAAAACAGCATCCCAGAAGGGTCTGAGGGCAGCGCATTCCCACCAGATGTGATACAGTGTACTTCTTTCGGAACCACAGCGCCAACACCGGTCGGATACACCAGGATAGATCCTGTGCAGGAGGTCAGGACAGCGGTACCAGCGGGTTAGTATTTTGTAGTTCTTTTCCTGCGCACTGCAAGGCAGCGGAAGCTTATGCGTATACAGGAAGGACCTATCTCAATTGGTAGGGGAAAGACAAGTACCAAGGTCAGATTCCCAGGGGCTGGTATAGGAAGGGAGCCCAGGTGTAGCATCCTTGAGGAGAATGCCATAGAGAACAGAGAGGACATGTGGTGTGGTGTCAGCGCGAGAGAGCAGACGCCAAGTCATTCAAGGGGGATGAGAGCATGGGAAGTAAGGAGAACTTACGGAGGAAGGCAGTGAGCTGACCATATTCCAACCAAGATAACCGGAGATCGGGGTAGGAGGTGCACAATTGTGTCAGGGAGGGGAGAGGTGTACTGCCTGCAACTTGGTGCAAGTGAACGTCATCCCTACCTAGCCAGCAAAGGAATTTATCTGCACAACAACCTGGGGGGAACATGGGATTGTTGAAGAGAGGGCTGAGGGGGCCCGGGACCCTGGCAGTGTGACCGCCCACACACCGCATCCCAGGTCCTTAGGAAATGGGAGGACAGCACTGAATGCCTAATGGCGTTGGAGCGGAAGAGGGACGGAATCCAGGGCAGAGAGGGAAGGTCTCTATAGAGACCCACTGCTTATCCGCTCCGCGAAAAGGCGCAACAGCATAGCCGCGCGGTAGTACAATCTAGGGTCTGGTAGACCGGCGCCACCATGACATTTACAGCGTGTCAGCGTTTGAAACCGCAGTCTGCTCCGCACCGCTCCCCACACAAACTTCCCAAACCGAATTTGAACATGAGTGAAGAAAGTACGTGGGAGTGGAATGGGAAGAGCCTTTAACATGTATAGTAGGCACAACGTCCATTTTCAGGGCGTTAATGCGGCCAAACCAGGTGAGCATAAGAGCGCCATATAACTGTAGGTAATTAAGGCGGTAAAGGAGGGAGGGGTCAGAGGGGATATGGACCCCGAGATACTTAAGAGGTAGCATGCCATTTAAAGGGGAAGCAATCCGCAAGGAGAGTGGCCTCCGCATGGGGCAGGGTGATATTGAGGGCCTCGCTTTTAGACAGATTCACCTTGAAATTGCCAAAGCGATGGAATTCACGCAGAATAGATGGGAAAGAGACACACGTTTTGGAAACATATAGGAGAAAGTCGTCGGCATATACAGTAGGGCTGTTTTGACCTGCCAGCTGCCCATCTGGAGGCCATGGATCCTAAGGCAGCGCCGTATTTAAAGGGATTGATGTGGTCCATCAGTAGCAATTTGAGGGGTGATTCGGACCATCAGATTTTAGAGAAACTAGATACATGGTATTTAACCTGAAAATCCACTAACAGCCTAAATGAGCAACTGTTTAGTTTCATTTAATACCTATTTCTCTGCCTCCCTCCCCTAAATAGGCGGTGTTGGTGGCTTTGAATTAGATACTGAGTCATGATGGCCTGGTATTCTGGATTTAGAACACACGTATAACATTTAGTCTCCTATAGCCTGAATCTGAGTTTTTCTATGAATGGAATGCCAGAGCTTCTGTAAAAACTGACACCTAGGCCAGTTGACTTATCTCTGGCCCCTTTTTGCCATGTCCAGTCCCCTTGTCCGCCTATACTATGTATCCTAACAGCCTAAAACAACAACTGCGTTTTAGTTTTCTCTTAAAGGGATTCTATAATTCAAAAAAACATTTTAAACAAAGCGTACGTAGGAATAGTCTTTATAAAGGCGATTCATCTCTTTCCTTTATCTTGAAGGTCCACGCTGCCATTTTTGAATTTTTATTCATTCTTCATTGTGCTGGGAAAGCACAGGGGCAGTTCCCCCTGTGCACAAAATTCACCTCCTCTTACAGGAGACCACCACAAAATGGCCAACAGAACAGCCGACTGCGCATGACCGTCGGGCATTTTGTGGTGGTCTCCTGTAAGAGGAGGAGCAGAAGAAAGGCGGCGCTGAATTGGATGGTAACACCCCCTGTGTATTTTGAGCACAGGGGGTGTTCCCCCTGTGCTCTCAGCACAATGAATAAAAATTCAAAAAATGGCAGCACAGACCTTAAAGATAAAGGAAAGAGATGAATCTCTTTTATAAAGGCTATTCCTACGTGCTCTTAGTTTAAAACATGTTTTTTAATATCCCTTTAATACCTGTATTTCAACCCCCTTTCCCTAAATAATCAGTGCTGATGCTATATTTCTAAATTTGATAGAGACATTCTGGTTTGGTATTCTGGACTAAAGTTTATTTAGAATACATCTAGTCTGCCTTTAGCCTTAATCTCTGAATATTTTTATGAATGGATTGCCAGAGTTTCAGTGAAAACACCTAAGCCAGGTTGCTTGTTGCTGGGCCCCCTTTTTTGCCATGTGTACATTAGCTGTTGGACCTTATTTTGGTGTCCATATCCAATAAATGATCCTTCATTTTCATGTACCAACAGTTTCTGATGTAATGGAGCACTAATCTGCTGTATCCACTGCATTTGGTGCAGATTGTATTTGTTTTCAGATCTCTGTAGGTGATCCTGCAGTTTCTCATGGAGACTGAGATAATGTGCCACTCATTACTGCAGTCAAAAACTGCATACAGTTCTTCAGTAAGGTTGTATTTACATGGTGCTCTGTTATTAAAGATTTGCACTGAAGAGTAACACACATTACACATACAGGTGAAATGTATAGTAACGTGTGTGTTGCACATTGTTGCACCTGAAAACTGCATGCAGTTCATCATTAAAAAAAAAAAAAGTGCATTATAAACTTAGCCTTTAAAAAGCGCGGTATAAACCCAGCCTCAGTGAAACACAGATCAATTTCAGCTGCAACCACACACCCTATAGTGATATGCTTCTAAAATTAATCCGTGTTTCACTTTTAGGAGTGAAAATGTCATAGGGACTGAATGCATCTATTAGGTACATCACCATAATGAAACTGATCTACAAACTTATAAAAAAAAAATTCCCATTTAAAAATATGAATACAATACCCACCACCTGGGCCTGTCTGAGTATGCTCAACCTGTCAGATGCAGACTCAATCAGAACTCTGCATCACCCTTGGCTTTAGCACAGTTATATGCTGGAGATTGTTTCAGCTATTGGACTCTGGTTTCTCAGTTTCACCCTGAATTTCTTCTTCTCGTTGCTGATCTGCTTTTACTGACACAAGGCTTGTTCTCAATTTGCCCTCTGTTTCTGATTGAATATTTCTGTAACCGTCTGGATTTGACCATAGCTTGGACTCTGACATATCGCTGGCCATGTTTTGGCTTTTTTGCACTCCCTGGTTTAAGCGCGGTTTACCGTAAGATAACTGGCTTGGCTGGTTCTCTCTGCAGGTGCACTTATTTTACTGTACCAAGTTTTTGCCTTTGCAACCTGGTTCCTGAATTGGCTAAAGTCAAAGTGGCCTTATGGCGGGATCTTGTGAAAACATTGGAGGTTCCTTAAACTCTGCAAACCAAAACTGTATTGGAGAGCGGTTTACTTGCTGATAGTAGAACTTAATTTGCTGTAATTAATCTGTATTGGGGTCACAAGTAGGAATCTCTGGCAGATTCCGCCCCAAATTTGCTTCCCAGCGTCCTGCTCGATCTTCTCGTGGACTCCTTGGCTGATTCAGCCGTGGTTTCCATGTCTCGGGAGTTCCTACCGGTTAGGCCCATTCATTAATTTTAAGAGTAGTATTTTTATTCTGCCGGAAAAAAAATGTAGTGCGACCTCTGGGTTGGACAAACATCTGTTATGCACTGAAACAATTTATGTTCATAAAGGAAGAAACCTGCTCTGAATATTATACAACAAAAGTATGTGACTATTATACAGTCATATGAAAAAGTTTGGGCACCCCTATTAATCTTAATCATTTTTAGTTCTAAATATTTGGGTGTTTGCAACAGCCATTTCAATTTGATATATCTAATAACTGATGGACACAGTAATATTTCAGGATTGAAATGAGGTTTATTGTACTAACAGAAAATGTGCAATATGCATTAAACCAAAATTTGACCGGTGCAAAAATTTGGGTACCCTTACATTTTATTGATTTGAATACTCCTAACTACTTTTTACTGACTTACTGAAGCACAAAATTGGTTTTGTAACCTCACTGAGCTTTGAACTTCATAGCCAGGTGTATCCAATCATGAGAAAAGGTATTTAAGGTGGCCAATTGCAAGTTGTTCTCCTATTTGAATCTCCTCTGAAGAGTGGCATCATGGGCTCCTCAAAACAACTCTCAAATGATCTGAAAACAAAGATTGTTCAACATAGTTGTTCAGGGGAAGGATACAAAAAGTTGTCTCAGAGATTTAACCTGTCAGTTTCCACTGTGAGGAACATAGTAAGGAAATGGAAGACCACAGGGACAGTTCTTGTTAAGCCCAGAAGTGGCAGGCCAAGAAAAATATCAGAAAGGCAGAGAAGAAGAATGGTGAGAACAGTCAAGGACAATCCACAGACCACCCCCAAAGTGCTGCAGCATCATCTTGCTGCAGATGGTGTCACTGTGCATCGGTCAACAATACAGCACACTTTGCCAAGGAGAAGCTGTATGGGAGAGTGATGCGAAAGAAGCCGTTCTGAAAGCACGCCACAAACAGAGTCGCCTGAGGTATGCAAAAGCACATTTGGACAAGCCAGCTTAATTTTGGAAGAAGGTCCTGTGGACTGATGAAACAAAGATTGAGTTGTTTGGTCATACAAAAAGGCGTTATGCATGGCGTCAAAAAACACAGCATTCCAAGAAAAACACTTGCTACCTACTGTAAAATTTGGTGGAGGTTCCATCATGCTTTGGGGCTGTGTGGCCAATGCCGGCATCGGGAATCTTGTTAAAGTTGAGGGTCGCATGGATTCAACTCAGTATCAGCAGATTCTTGAGAATAATGTACAAGAATCAGTGATGAATTTGAAGTTACGCCGGGGATGGATATTTCAGCAAGACAATGATCCAAAACACAGCTCCAAATCTACTCAGGCATCATGCAGAGGAACAATTACAATGTTCTGGAATGGCCATCCCAGTCCCCAGACCTGAATATCATTGAACATCTGTGGGATAATTTGAAGCGGGCTGCCATGCTCGGCGACCATCAAACTTAACTGAACTGGAATTGTTTTGTAAAGAGGAATGGTCAAAAATACCTTCATCCAGGATCCAGGAACTGATTAAAAGCTACAGGAAGCGACTAGAGGCTGTTATTTTTGCAAAGGAGGATCTACTAAATATTAATGTCACTTTTCTGTTGAGGTGCCCATACTTGCACCTGTCAAATTTTGGTTTAATGCATATTGCACATTCCGTAGTACAACAAACCTCATTTCAATCCTGAAATATTACTGTGTCCATCAGTTATTAGATATATCAAATTGAAATGGCTGTTGCAAACACCCAAATATTTAGAACTAAAAATGATTAAGATTAATAGGGGTGCCCAAACTTTTTCATATGACTGTATACAGTGCCTTGCGAAAGTATTCGGCCCCCTTGAACTTTTCAACCTTTTGCCACATTTCAGGCTTCAAACATAAAGATATAAAATTTTAATTTTCTAGTGAAGAAACAAGTGGGACACAATTGTTAAGTGTAACAAAATTTATTGGTTATTTTAAACTTTTGTAAAAAATATATAAAACTGAAAAGTGGGGCGTGCAATATTATTTGACCCCCTTACTTTCAGTGCATCAAACTCACTCCAGAAGTTCAGTGAGTATCTCTGAATGATCCAATGTTGTCCTAAATGACTGATGATGATAAATATAATCCACCTGTGTTTAATCAAGTCTCCGTATAAATGCACCTGCTCTGTGATAGTTTCAGGGTTCTGTTTAAAGCGCAGAGAGCATCATGAAGACCAAGGAACACACCAGGCAGGTCCGTGATACTGTTGTGGAGAAGTTTAAAGCCGGATTTGGATACAAAAAGATTTCCCAAACTTTAAATATCCCAAGGAGCACTGTGCAAGCAATCATATTGAAATGGAAGGGACTATCAGACCACTGAAAATCTACCAAGACCCAGCCGTCCCTCTAAACTTTCATCTCAAACAAGGAGAAGACTGATCAGAGATGCAGCCAAGAGGCCCATGATCACTCTGGATGAACTGCAGAGATCTACAGCTGAGGTGGGAGAGTCTGTCCATAGGACAACAATCAGTCGTACACTGCACAAATCTGGCCTTTATGGAAGAGTGGCAAAAAGAAAGCCATTTCTCAAAGATATCCATAAAAAGTCTCGTTTCAAGTTTGCCACAAGCCACCTGAGAGACACACCAAACATGTGGAAGAAGGTGCTCTGGTCATATGAAACCAAAATCGAACTTTTTGGCCACAATGCAAAATAATATGTTTGGCGTAAAAGCAACACAGCTCATCACCCTGAACACACCATCCCCACTATCAAACATGGTGGTGGTGGCATCACGGTTTGGGCCTGCTTTTCTTCAGCAGGGACAGGGAAGATGGTTAAAATTGATGGGAAGATGGAAGGAGCCAAATACAGGACCATTCTGGAAGAAAACCTGTTGGAGTCTGCAAAAGACCTGAGACTGGGACGGAGATTTATCTTCCAACAAGACAATGATCCCAAACATAAAGCAAAATCTACAATGGAATGGTTCACAAATAAACGTATCCAGGTGTTAGAATGGCCAAGTCAAAGTCCAGACCTGAATCCAATCGAGAATCTGTGGAAAGAGCTGAAAACTACTGTTCACAAACGCTCTCCATCCAACCTCACTGAGCTCCAGCTGCTTTCCAAGGAAGAATGAAATTCTTGCCCAGTCTCTCGATGTGCAAAACTGATAGAGACAGACCCCAAGCGACTTGCAGCTGTAATCGCAGGAAAAGGTGGTGCTACAAAGTATTAACTTAAGAGGGCCGAATAATATTGCACGCCCCACTTCACAATTGTGTCCCACTTGTTGTTGATTCTTCACCAAAAAATAAAAATTTTATATCTTTGTTTGAAGCCTGAAATGTGGCAAAAGGTTGAAAAGTTCAAGGGGGCCGAATACTTTCGCAAGGCACTGTATATTAACCTCTTGCTGAAAGCAGAGTGGCACATATCCAAGGCAAGAGCATGAAAGAAAATATGTGTCATGGAAAACAAAGACTGTTTAAGGAATTAGGAAAATTACTTCATTGCTCGGGGTCAGGAGGATTAGGAATGTCTGTAGTATCACATTCTCTATCATTTTAAGGCCAGATGCTTCATATATATCTCCTGTCTGCAGAGTCATTCCTTCTACTACTTACAGAAATATTAGGACTACTGGGGTGACTAGTAGTGCATCATGTGTACTAGAAAGTACATGCACAAGATTTTTGCTGTGATCTCAAATCTCAAACTTAAAATGTGCCAGTTTTTAACCCCTTCCTGCAGCAGGCATTTTTTGATTTTCGTTTTTGACTCCACACCTTACAAACCCCAGAACTTTTTTTAATCTTCCGTTCAGAGTCATATGAGGATTAAATATTTGTGGGCTAAATTTTACTTCGTTGTGCTACTATTTAATAATCCATACAGTGCACTGTGAAGCTGGAAGAAAACTCAGAATGGAGTGGACTTGGTGAAAAATTGTTTGTGTGACTCTTAGGGGTTTTGTTTTTATGGCGTTTACTGTGCATCCAAAATGATATGTCTACTGTATTCTGTGGGTTGGTATGATTTGGAGGATACCACATTTATTTAGGTTTTTTTTTTTTTTTTTAAACTAGTTTTTATTAAGGTTTTACATAATAAAATATGCATCAACAAGAAGAGGTAAGGAATAGCCGCAACATGCGGCATAACAGTCTAGCCAAATATCACAACCAAAGAAAACAAAAAAACAGTGGTAGGACAAGCAGACACCAGACCAAACAGAGGGGAGGGGGGAGGGTGGGAAAAAGAGAGGGGGGGGGGGGGGGAGTTGGTCAGAGTCAAAAACCATGTACAATGCAAGAGAAGTCCCAGTGCGAACAGACAACATTAAAGGCATCAACAGTGTGGTTTAGGGTAGCAGTTAAAAATTCTAGGCTATGAAAGTCCTTCATGTGGGCAACTAACTCAGGCCCCGTGGGAGGGAGAGTCTGCTTCCAATGTAGGGCAATAAGGGTCTTAGCTGCAGTACACAAATAAAGGAACAGTCGAGACGTTTTCTTGCCTAGATGTTTGGGAGGCAAATTGAGTAAATAGGTCATGGGGTCCAACGGAACCCCCTGAATAAAGAGGGAATCAATGAGGAGTTTTACTTCCGTCCAGAAAGGGCAGGGCAATCCCAGAAAATAGGCCTCGCTGGGTACGGTATAACCTGACATCGCCAGCACGAGGAGGAGATAGAGGGATTAAGGGTGTGGAGCAAAGCTGGCATGTGATACCAGTGCATTGTATTGGGTTTCTCGAAATGTGATACAGGACGAGGATTTGGCTTCACGAGACCATGAGATCTGCTTATCCAGAGCCTCAGCCCACTTAACCATATATTTATGGGAAGGGGGAGATCGCCCCACTGAGCAGAACAAGAGCCTGCCTTAGTGTTTTTTTTTTTCTCTCGTTGTAACCCCTTGAAAAAGTCCAAAACTCTGCAAAAAAAAAATAAATAAAAAATTCTTGAAGTCGCCATATTTTAACACCCATAACTTTGTACAGGGATTCATAAAGTGTCTTTTTTTTTGCAAGGCCAGATGTACTTTTTGGTTATACAATTTTGGGGAATGTCTGATGTTTTGATCAGTTTTTCTTCTTGCTCATTTTGATTATAATTTTTTTTTTTTTTTTTTTACATTTTTAATTTTTTTTTTTAACTATATTAGCTCCCCTAGGGACATTTAACCAGCAATCTTTTGATTGCATGTCCCATAGACCTGCAATACAACTGTATTGCAGTCTATGGGACTTTCCCTACATACAGTGGGGGAAAAAAAAGTATTTAGTCAGCCACCAATTGTGCAAGTTCTTCCACTTAAAAAGATGAGAGATGCCTGTAATTGACATCATAGGTAGACCTCAACTATGAGAGACAAAATGAGAAAACAAATCCAGAAAATCACATTGTTTGATTTTTAAAGAAGTTATTTGCAAATTATGGTGGAAAATAAGTATTGGGTCAATAAAAAAAGTTCATCTCAATACTTTGTTATATATCCTTTGTTGGCAATGATAGAGGTCAAACGTTTTCTGTAAGTCTTCACAAGGTTGGTGCACACTGTTGCTGGTATGTTGGCCCATTCCTCCATGCAGATCTCCTCTACAGCAGTGATGTTTTGGGACTGTCGCTGGGCAACACGGACTTTCAACTCCCTCCAAAGGTTTTCTATGGGGTTGAGATCTAGACACTGGCTAGGCCACTCCAGGACCTTGAAATGCTTCTTATGAAGCTACTCCTTCGTTGCCCTAGCGGTTTGCTTGGGATCATTGTCATGCTGAAAGACCCAGCCACGTTTCATCTTCAATGCCCTTGCTGATGGAATGAGGTTTGTACTCAAAATCTTACGATACATGGCCCCATTCATTCTTTCATGTACACGGATCAGTCGTCCTGGTCCCTTTGCAGAGAAACAGCCCCAAAGCATGATGTTGCCACCCCCATGCTTCACAGTAGGTATGGTGTTCTTTGGATGCAACTCAGCATTCACTCTTCTCCAAACACGACGAGTTGTGTTTCTACCAAACAGTTCCACTTTGGTTTCATCTGTCCATATGACATTCTCCTAATACTCTTCTGGAACATCCAAATGCTCTCTAGCGAACTTCAGACGGGCCCGGATATGTACTGGCTTAAGCACGGGGACACGTCTGACACTGCAGGATCTGAGTTCCTGGCGGTGTAGTGTGTTACTGACGGTAGCCTTTGTTACGTTAGTCCCAGCTTTCTGCAGGTCATTCACTAGGTCCCCCTGTGTGGTTCTGGGATTTTTGCTCACCGTTCTTGTGATCATTTTGACCCCACGGGGTGAGATCTTGCGTGGAGCCCCTGATCGAGGGAGATAATCAGTGGTCTTGTATGTCTTTGGAGCATGACTGTTTGAGGTTGTGGACAGGTGTCTTTTATACTGATAACAATTTCAAACAGGTGCCATTACTACAAGTAATGAGTGAAGGACAGAGGAGCCTCTTAAAGAAGAAGTTACAGATCTATGAGAGCGAGAAATCTTGCTTGTTTGTAGGTGACCAAATACTTATTCTCCACCATAATTTGCAAATAAATTCTTAAAAAAAAAAAAAAAAAAATCAGACAATGATTTTCTAGATATGTTTTCTCATTTTGTCTCATAGTTGAGGTCTACCTATGATGTCAATTACAGGCCTCTCATCTTTTTAAGTGAGAGAACTTGCACAATTGGTGGCTGACTAAATAAATACTTCCCCCCCCCCCCCACTGTATCTATTGAGGCAGGTCTATGAAACCCGTGATCCCACCTCCGTGCACCCCTTCCCTCAGTTCTAGCCCTCACCCTTCTTCTCACAAGCAATCTAATGACTGCAGGCAGGTTCAAGCCTCTAGTGTGGGCTAAAAAAATGTTTAAAAAATTTAATTCATCCACACTTTCCATAAATCAATGTTTCTCAACCTTTTCAAGCCAAGTACACCCTCATGAAAAAAAAAAAGCCAAGTACCCCCAACTCGTGACAAATGCTGCTCCAGACACTGGTGGTTTCCCTATAGGTATAATGGAAGCAGAAATTCTTTCTGTGAAAAGGGTTGGGAGAAAAATCACGGTGGAACGCATTTTTGCTATGGCCCACTACTTAGCCTTGTTACACTAGAAATGCTGCATACATTATGAAATGCCCTTGAAACAAGGGGTATAAAGGGGTAAAGTATATTGGACAGACACCCTGTGCTATCAAAAAGAGATTGAGTGGATACAGATCTGCTATTGGGCTATAAAGGTATTACAATTCTGGTACTTACGGCTGGAATGCAGTGGCTAGATGGAAGAAAGCCAGGCGCAGTTAGATGTTGTAGAGTAGTAGTCCGGGGTGTGGCTTGAGGTGTAGATCACAAGGATAATACAGCGAGGAGTAGAAACAGTCTGGGAAAGACAGTTCAGAGGAGCTGGAGACTGGAACAAGTCACAATACTCAAGCAATGGTTGAATTGCCTCATGGGTATAAATAGGCCCAAACAGGAAACAAGATGGCTTCAAATTAGCACACATCAGTCATCTTGGTTAAGGGCAAATCCTAGGATAACACAGCAGCCTCCAGTGGTGAGTAGTGGAAGTGCAACACAATAGTTCAGAGTGAGAGAAACAGCGGCCACTGGTGGTAAATTAGAAAAATATGCCAAGATTCTGACAAAAGGGAACAACAGAGATAAGAGGAAGAAAAGACTTCAGGAGTGGCGAGAATGGAAAGGTAGAGTAAAGATAAATCTGTCTCGAGAAAAAAGAGCATCAGAGATCTGGGGCTAAGAAAAAAAGTGAATAACACTGCCATTCTAATTTGAGAAAATTCCTTGATGATGTTGTGTGGTTTTTTTTTTTTTTTTTTTTACCCTTTAGAAAACTCCTTTAAGTGTTGTATAAATGTTTGTTTCCCTGTGACTGAATACTCAGAATCTGAGTATGGAGGTATACTGGAACTTGAGACCTTGCATCCAAAGTGGTTAAAAGCGTTAACCAAGGAATTTTCATATTGATATCCTATCCTGTGTGTTCATCACATGACCGTGGACTGATTTTTATCCACAGGAAGTAAACAAAGAATGACAGCAAGCAGAGATTAAGAAAACTGTAGGGAATTGTTATAGAGAGTGTATTGGAAAATATAACTTTTCATTATACAAACAATAACATTTATTTGCTGTAACTGGAACACCCCCTTTAAATATAAAATCATTTGTGTTGGATTGAGACAAAACAGTCTGTATTCTTTATCACTTTATTAATCCCCTACTGATGAGAACAACCTGTGCTCATCCATGTAGAATAAGGGTGGGTTCACCCTTGCGGCAGCACTCAGTCCGCCGCGAATCCGACCTAAATGTCAGAAAACTGGATAGGGGAAGGTTTGCGACGCATTGCTTAAAACCCCATTCACTTGAATGGGGTTTTAAAGCAATGCGCGGTTGTGCGCTTACACCCTCTGCGCCGCGAAGCCGGTTTTTTTTAGTCGGGAACAAAGTCCTGCATGTCTGACTGTTTCCAGCGGAAAAAAAAAATGGATTTACGGCGCAGAGGGTGTAAGCGCACACCCGCACATTGCTTTAAACCCATCAAATGAATGGGTCTTTAAAAACCCATCTCAAACCTTTCCCTATAGTTTTCCGATATTTTCAGTCGGACTCCAGCGCAAGTGTGAACCCACCCTAAGCCAGTACTGTTGTAGACAGGCACAGGCTGTCCACAGTGAATGCAGAGAGAACAGCTGATTAGATGAGCTGGCCTCTCTGCAACTTGTCAGGTCAACTCCAACTAACAGGAGATAAGATAAAGTAAAATAAACCCTGGGAAAAGTATTTTTGTGGAATATTCTGCCCAACAGTAAAGTTCCCCCTGACATCCAAATGCTCTTCAATAAAAAATGTATTTGTCTGCTCCTTTTCAGTGTCCTCACAGATCTGTGCATGTAAGGATACATTTTTCGATTGGCAGGGTCCAACTGTTAGTACTTAGAGATCAGCTGTTTTTATGTGCTGGTTTTTATATAACTTTCACTCACTGTATTGCAGCAATGTTTGGGTTATAACAGCAATGTCCCATTCTGGTGTAATGGACACCGCAGTAGTAGTAACTCATAACTGCCTCTATGAACGAGACTGATGGATAGGCCATCAACTTTATGAAATTGGATAATCTCTTTAAAGGGAAACTGTTATCTAGTATGGGGCCCCTAAACCAACAGCATCTCCTTAAACGATACCTGAGTTTTCATGAAGATATCTGTGGAGTCCTGTTGAGCAATCTTTCTTTACCTATCAGTTTTTCTGCTGCTAATAATCCCATTATGGCTGCAGTGTATTTTGCTTTTCTAACTGACGCTGGGGTTATATACAAAAAGGTGCAGGCAAACCTCCTCCCTTTACTTTACTACAACATGTAATTCTGTCAAGAGTAATTGTAAAAAACCATTATATTGGAGATCCAGGGACACTGTACTGTAAATAAAGGGCATGATGCAGCTAAACAGACCTGACACAGTAAAAGAGAAATCTATGAGCACAGTCAAGAAATCTGCTTGCTGTTCTATGACTAATATCCCATCAGTAATAACACAAGCAGACAGAAGTAGATACTAGTACACAAGTTAACTTTAATTACTTTGTAAGCTGTGAGATCTTGCAGAATGTGATCAGACAACTGTACAGACAGGGGTAGCTTTTTCAGATATTTGGAGGCTGTGATGAAAATCGGCCCCTCTACTCTCCATTCACTGTGTGAAGAAAAACAGTCCCTCCTCCAATCACTGTTAAGATATCTTCTTATTGAAGATGACTAAAGAGGAAACTTTCCTAGTAAGAGAGTGAAAAGCAAATTAGCTAGACGGGAGATACACCTATTGTCAGGAACTTTTAGAAAGGATTTTCAAGCAGAAAACATACAACATACAGTAGGTGAAGCATACCTCCCAACTTTCAAAGGATAGAAAGAGGGGCAGAATGTGCAGCACGCTATGTGTGCTGTGGCAAATTTAGCTCCACCCACTTCTATGTTGACTCTGCCCATTCTCATCCATTTTTCTGTGTGCCCCCACACCGTATAATGCTACTACAGTCACCTATTATATGCCCCCACATTATAATGTTCCCCTCCAATTGCCCCACAGTATGAAGTCCCTCTCCTGGTGCTGCAGTTTAAACTGGGAGAAACTAGAGAGGGACATTAAACTGGGGCTGCTGAAGAGTGACCTTAAACCATGGGGGTAGTAGGAGAGGGATATTAAATTGGGGGCAACTAAAGGCAGACATGTCCCCCTCCAGCTGCCCCCCAGTTTATTGTGCCCCCTTCATCTGTCCTCAGTTTGTATCACACTGATACTCACCTCTTCTTGCCCCCCTGCTGCTCTGTGAAGTCTCTTCTCTGAGTGTTCAGGGAGCTGCAGGCGCGATGTGAGTGACATCATCACATTGCACCTACAGCTCCCAGGGCCGTAGCATACATGCCGAACGGGTCTGTCCCGCTGAATTCGGAACGGTTGGGAGGCATGGGTGAAGTAAGTACTGAACACATCACCAGTTTTCTAAGTGAATATATTTCTAAAGGTGCTATTAACATGAAATCCTCACCAGATGTCAGTGACAACCCATCCAGTGAAGTCTGGGGTGCATGACCTCAATCACAGGCCTGGAAGAGCCCCGAACCGGAACCTGGGGATGTTTGGAAGCCCAGGGGAGGTGAGTATAAGGGTTTGTTACTTTTACTCCCCTCGGCAGACTCTGTGTATAGCGATCGGGGAACCAGGCTTTCCCTGATCACTGTCACAGTGCTGTGGGGCCCCCGGGCACTCCGGGCAACCCTGCTACACTGCTTTTGCCAGTACACCTTCCCCCCCCCCCCCCATCCACTACATTTCAAATAAAAAAGGGCGCCCATTTTCCTCCCAAATTTAGAGCACTTTCACCTGCTGTATGTAAATAAAGTAAATTACATTTTGGTAGAGAATCACATGGTCTATTAAATTAAACTAGGCTGTCTGAGCCAAACCTGGGAATGCCATTGCTTTTTGTGAATCTGTTTAGCGTGTGCTTTTTTTTTTTTTTTTTTTTTTTTTTAATCTGCTGGAGATGACTTCTCACTGACAGCTCCCCATACATACGCCCCAGTTATGTTGCAATTCTGTGTCACATGCAACATAAGCCACTCAACTCACCGTTTGACTCTTTGGCTGATTGGTGGCACAATTCAAGCACAGTTGCACTGCATTTTTATAGTGCCAGTAGAGTAAATAAAATTTTATTTAGTCTCTCCACATTGAGGAAAAAATGTTTTGGACAATGCTGTGTTTTTGAAAAATGCAGCATATTCATGATTTTACCTGTGAAAAATAGTCACACTAGGCTCACACTAGCGTTTGAGTCTCAGTATGAAACTCTGCCACCAATACGCTTAAAATAGGCAGAGCAGGACTTTTCTCTCCGCCTGAAGAACGGAAACCTGAATGCTAATGTGAACCTAACGTTAGTGACTTGAGGGACACAAAAACTATAAAAGCAGTGGAAAAGCTGTGAAAAAATGAAAGGCCTTAGCCTAAAATTGTTACCTTGTAGTAATAAGCCATGTTGCAGGCTTGAATTTTGGGAAGTCCCTGTTCATTTTAAAGGTTAGATTATACATTATATATTAAATTTGTAGATTCAGATGTGCATGTGCTGAGCTTGGTGGGTTTGTGTTTTTTTTTTTTTGTTGTTTTGTTTTTTTCCCCCCCACTGGCATTAAGACAAGCAGGAAGGAGATGGAGAATATGTCTAGCCACAAAATTTGTGAGGTTTTGCCAAGAAATACATTATTCCTAGGCTTGTTGCAGCTTTTAGCTATGTGGAACAGTGACTTGTTCCATTAACCTGCCTAAAATGTACAATTCATGGTTGTTGAACTGTGAGTGCACTATAAGTCCCATCAGTCTATCAACTCATTTGAGTGGCACACGGCAGTTTATCATTTTGCTAGAGGCACAGACTGAGATTTCAGACTGGTGTCAGGAAATGCCCCACCTTTATTCGTCTGTGCGTGGTATTGCTGCAGTTGTACTTTATTACAGGTTACCTCATCTTATAAAGTATAACAGGAAATGCCTGTGACTCATGCATTGCAGCTGCTAAAATGTGCTTCTCTGTTTTTCTTTACAGCGTTTTAGCAGAGATGTTCTATGTATCTGAAAAATAGAATCAGTTTTCCGTCACCACATTCCACATTAGACAACACATTGATATTGCTATTGAATGTGATTTTTATTTTTTTTAAAACAGAGAAAACATGCACACAGCCAAATTATAGCTTAGTTTTTTATGTGGAGCTATAATTGAGCTGCCATAGAGACATAAAGGTTTTACTCCATAAAGCTACAGATTTCATGGAGTTTTTTTATTTATTTTTTGTCAGATTGCATATGGATCCAGGGTACAGAAGATCGAGGCATGATCTAACTTTGTATGAACTGAGGCATTTTCCGCTCTAAGTTTACTTTCTAGGGGTAGTATTTCTACACATGTAGAGTTCTGTAGAAAAACTTATTTTTGCATCACATTTACTTTTGAATAAAGAGTCTCATTTTATTTTTCAAGTACTGTCCTCATTCCATCAGGTAAATTTGACACCCAATGACGTACACCATTGAATAGCATTTTGGTGTTTTGTTTTTTCGAATCTGTTCAGCAGTTCCAAAGACATAAGCCCCATTAGTGTTTATGCAGATTTGTGTCTATTAGCCAAGTGGGCAGTAACACTGCATGACATACCCCCAAGAGAAACCAGTGTTACCTCTCACTTGACTAATAAACCCTAATTTTCATAAACACGGGCTTTTATCTTTTAGAACACCTTGCCATGAATAAAAAGCACGGGCGGGACACGGTGATGTACCCGTGTGCCACCCGTGCACGCGCTGTGCTTCCGCGGCTCCTTTCATTAAATGAATAGGAGCCACGGAAGCACGGGCTGCAAAATAAGACAAGAATAGGACCTGTTCTCTCTTATGCGGCCCGGACTGTTGGCCCGCACAAGGGACTGTGAAATTCACGGTCGTGTGTACGGGCCCATAGAAAAGAATAGGTCAGTGTGCTATCCATGAAATACACGGATAGCACACTGACCCACACCACAGTCATCTGTAAGGGGCCTAAGTAAAGGCTCATGGAAAATACAATCCTAAAAATGTTACCGTAATCAGAATTTCTTAAAGCCTTAGAACCATCATCTAAGTAAGATATAAAATATCCACATACTACATAATTAGTTTGCATTTATAGGGTTCTTATTCCTGCAACATTTGAGCTAGGGCATGATTTTATTGCTTTGGTGAATTCTTTGCTCTCTGGGGGAAGCAGATTCAACACCCCCTCAAGTTACGCCCCTGTCTCCAGATACAGAAGGAAAGTACCAACCAAATCAGTATATGCAAATCATCCAGCTGTAGTCATAACCAAATAATTAAATCTGGTAATAATGGTCTGTACTCTTATTGTGACATAGCACAGGTATACACACTAAAAGATTACTGCTTTCATTATGATATCACAGCATATGAAAAAAATAATTATAACCGTGTCACATATTGAATTATTTTCTAATCCATTCTATAAGACTACTCAGTAGGCACTGGTCTAATCTCCACTGCTTTACCTTTATTGAATAAACTATATTTCTATATAGAAAAATAGGAGGAGTGAAGAATAATCTAGAGATACATCTCTGTCTAGATATATATCTCTCTATTTAATCTGTGTATGTAGAAAGAGAGAAAAAAAAAAAAAAAAATATATATATATATATATATATATATATATATATATATATATATACAGTACAGACCAAAAGTTTGGACACACCTTCTCATTCCAAGAGTTTTCTGTATTTTCATGACTATAAAAATTGTAGATTCACACTGAAGGCATCAAAACTATGAATTAACACATGTGGAATTATATACTTAACAAAAAAGTGTGAAACAACTGAAAATATGTCTTATATTCTAGGTTCTTCAAAGTAGCCACCTTTTGCTTTGATTACTGCTTTGCACACTCTTGGCATTCTCTTGATGAGCTTCAAGAGGTAGTCACCTGAAATGGTCTTCCAACAGTCTTGAAGGAGTTCCCAGAGATGCTTAGCACTTGTTGGCCCTTTTGCCTTCACTCTGCGGTCCAGCTCACCCCAAACCATCTCGATTGGGTTCAGGTCTGGTGACTGTGGAGGCCAGGTCATCTGGCGTAGCACCCCATCACTCTCCTTCTTGGTCAAATAGCCCTTACATAGTCTGGAGGTGTGTTTGGGGTCATTGTCCTGTTGAAAAATAAATGATGGTCCAACTAAACGCAAACCGGATGGAATAGCATGCCGCTGCAAGATGCTGTGTAACCATGCTGGTTCAGTATTCCTTCAATTTTGAATAAATCCCCAACAGTGTCACCAGCAAAGCACCCGCACATCATCACACCTCCTCCTCCATGCTTCACAGTGGGAACCAGGCATGTAGAGTCCATTCGTTCACCTTTTCTGTGTCGCACAAAGACACGGTGGTTGGAACCAAAGATCTCAAATTTGGACTCATCAGACCAAAGCACAGATTTCCACAGGTCTAATGTCCATTCCTTGTGTTCTTTAGCCCAAACAAGTCTCTTCTGCTTGTTGCCTGTCCTTAGCAGTGGTTTCCTAGCAGCTATTTTACCATGAAGGCCTGCTGCACACAGTCTCCTCTTAACAGTTGTTGTAGAGATGTGTCTGCTGCTAGAACTCTGTGTGGCATTGACCTGGTCTCTAATCTGAGCTGCTGTTAACCTGCGATTTCTGAGGCTGGTGACTCGGATGAACTTATCCTCCGCAGCAGAGGTGACTCTTGGTCTTCCTTTCCTGGGGCGGTCCTCATGTGAGCCAGTTTCTTTGTAGCGCTTGATGGTTTTGGCCACTGCACTTGGGGACACTTTCAAAGTTTTCCCAATTTTTCGGACTGACTGACCTTCATTTCTTAAAGTAATGATGGCCACTCGTTTTTCTTTACTTAGCTGCTTTTTCTTGCCATAATACAAATTCTAACACTCCATTCAGTAGGACTATCAGCTGTGTATCCACCTGACTTCTGAACAACACAACTGATGGTCCCAACCCCATTTATAAGGCAAGAAATCCCACTTTATAAACCTGACAGGGCACACCTGTGAAGTGAAAACCATTTCAGGTGACTACCTCTTGAAGCTCATCAAGAGAATGCCAAGAGTGTGCAAAGCAGTATTCAAAGCAAAAGGTGGCTACTTTGAAGAACCTAGAATATAAGACATATATTTTCAGTTGTTTCACACTTTTTTGTTAAGTATATAATTCCACATGTGTTAATTCATAGTTTTGATGCCTTCAGTGTGAATCTACAATTTTTATAGTCATGAAAATACAGAAAACTCTTGGAATGAGTAGGTGTGTCCAAACTTTTGGTCTGTACTGTATATAATGTGTGTGTATCTATGAGAGACCTACATTAAACACGATGAAATATAAAAATATAAATTAACACAGCTATGAACCAAACATACCTGAAAATCAGAGGTTAAAATCGGCACTGTAAATCCCCATTGTGGATAAAGACCGGATCATTTCTCCCAAACGGTGACATACAGTGCCTTGCGAAAGTATTCGGCCCCCTTGAACTTTTCAACCTTTTGCCACATTTCAGGCTTCAAACATAAGGATATAAAATTTTAATTTTTTGGTGAAGAATCAACAACAAGTGGGACACAATCGTGAAGTGGAACAAAATTTATTGGATATTTTAAACTTTTGTAAAAAATAAGAAACTGAAAAGTGGGGCGTGCCAAATTATTCGGCCCCCTTAAGTTAATACTTTGTAGCGCCACCTTTTGCTGCGATTACAGCTGCAAGTCGTTTGGGGTATGTCTCTATCAGTTTTGCACATCGAGAGACTGAAATTCTTGCCCATTCTTCCTTGGAAAACAGCTGGAGCTCAGTGAGGTTGGATGGAGAGCGTTTGTGAACAGCAGTTTTCAGCTCTTTCCACAGATTCTCGATTGGATTCAGGTCTGGACTTTGACTTAGCCATTCTAACACCTGGAAACGTTTATTTGTGAACCATTCTATTGTAGATTTTGCTTTATGTTTGGGATCATTGTCTTGTTGGAAGATAAATCTCCGTCCCAGTCTCGGGTCTTTTGCAGACTCCAACAGGTTTTCTTCCAGAATGGTCCTGTATTTGGCTCCATCCATCTTCCCATCAATTTTAACCATCTTCCCTGTCCCTGCTGAAGAAAAGCAGGCCCAAACCATGATGCTGCCACCACCATGTTTGACAGTGGGGATGGTGTGTTCAGGGTGATGAGCTGTGTTGCTTTTACGCCAAACATATCGTTTTGCATTGTGGCCAAAAAGTTCGATTTTGGTTTCATCTGACCAGAGCACCTTCTTCCACATGTTTGTTGTGTCTCCCAGGTGGCTTGTGGCAAACTTGAAACGAGACTTTTTATGGATATCTTTGAGAAATGGCTTTCTTCTTGCCACTCTTCCATAAAGGCCAGATTTGGGCAGTGTACGACTGATTGTTGTCCTATGGACAGACTCTCCCACCTCAGCTGTAGATCTCTGCAGTTCATCCAGAGTGATCATTGGCCTCTTGGCTGCATCTCTGATCAGTCTTCTCCTTGTTTGAGATGAAAGTTTAGAGGGACGGCTGGGTCTTGGTAGATTTGCAGTGGTCTGATACTCCTTCCATTTCAATATGTTCGCTTGCACAGTGCTCCTTGGGATGTTTAAAGTTTGGGAAATCTTTTTGTATCCAAATCCGGCTTTAAACTTCTCCACAACAGTATCACGGACCTGCCTGGTGTGTTCCTTGGTCTTCATGATGCACCTGAGACTATCACAGAGCAGGTGCATTTATACGGTGACTTGATTACACACAGGTGGATTATATTTATCATCATCAGTCATTTAGGACAACATTGGATCATTCAGAGATCCTCACTGAACTTCTGGAGTGAGTTTGCTGCACTGAAAGTAAAGGGGCCGAATAATATTGCACGCCCCACTTTTCAGTTTTTTTTTATTTTTTACAAAAGTTTAAAATAACCAGTAAATTTCGTTCCACTTCACAATTGTGTCCCACTTGTTGATTCTTCACCAAAAAATTAAAATTTTATATCCTTATGTTTGAAGCCTGAAATGTGGCAAAAGGTTGAAAAGTTCAAGGGGGCCGAATACTTTCGCAAGGCACTGTATCCTGCTTTATGCAACCTGTCATACAAAATACAATTGCTGATATTTTATTTATATTTTAATACTTAAAATTTTTTTTGCAAAGTTTTAGATTTTTCTTAAAGGGTTAAAAGGTAAATAAAACTATATATAAATTTGGTATCCCCGGAATCATACCAAAACATAGAATACAGGTGACATCTAATTTTGGCTGCAGAGTGAACATCGTAAAAATGAAGCTTTAAAAATAGTCACACAAATGCACTTTTTCTCCAATTCCACCCCATCCTGAATTTTTTTTTTTTTTTTTCTCCAGCTTTTCAGTACATTGTACAGAATAATAAATGGTACCATTATGAAGAACACTTTGTTCCGCAAACATTAAGTCCTCATATGGCTCTGTGAATGGAAAAATAAAAAAGTTACGGGGAGTCAAAATCGAAAAATTCCACCAGCGGGAAGGGGTCAAGGCATGGATGAGGGGGAGGGCTTATATATTTTAAGATTACAAAACAAACACTCCCTTATCTCAGCCACTCTCCTTACACCCCCCCCCCTTTCTCTCATAAACTTAGTCTTCACACATAATTGCAGACACAAAGGAATACCACATTCCAGCACTCATACAGATGACCTACCTCACAGTTGAAGGTGTTCTATAAAACCTATCAGCAGTTCAAAATACCAGTGTTCTTATAGGTGGGAATTCACAGTATGAACAAATTCTCACTCACCGCGGTTTCAAGTGTTCGCAACTGCACAGACCAGAGCGCTCATTCTGGATTGTATCTCTGGACTTCTATTGGGGTTTCCAGCTCAAAGGACCAAACAGTTGCTGCAGAATTCAGAATTTAATAAGCCCCAAATGGACTAACTATTTTGTAGGATTCAAATTATATTTAGGAAGGGCTACATCAATGGAGTTGCCTTTAAGAGTTTTCACTCAACCAATCATTTATTGAAATGCTAAAGCCATGCCTCAACCCTGATATCTGATCAACCAATCACATTCACATTTAAATGGCATATACATATATGGTCCATAGGATGTTAGTAGCCATCAGGATGAGTTAGCAAGCCTACTCATATTTGGCTGCCTCTTTTTGAAAAACTGTATTTTCATACAGTAGCAGCACATCTACTGTTCCTTTTAAATACACATTTAGGCAGGTAGGAAATCCTGTGCAATGCAATTTGCATGCAACATATAAAAGCCTACAGCCACTTAACCACACCCATCCACTGGCAAAACATCTGTCTAACCCAACAGACACACTATAGGGATGTTTGCAGCAAGAACACTGTCTCTGTGACTCCCAAGACCTTAGTCCATTACACTTTAAGTTGGGCACAGCTCCACAGTGTATGAAAAAGATCAGCAGGGTCCAAACTGCATCTTAAGCATATTGCATCAGCTTGGGCAACAATATGCTGTAAAAACAAAGTTGTCTTATATATGTGATAGAGGATTTACAGCTACGAGAGCCTGCTACTTTCATTTCAAAAGACAGTAGGCTCAGCTAAAGAATGCTCACAAGTGGAATTGTTCTTCCATATAAGGTCACGGTCTCTGCAAGGCCTGGCAAAGTGCCATGTCTCAGTCACTCTCTAGCCATGTAACAGGCTGATGAATATGTTTACATGTCACTAATGTGCTGGACTTCCTTCCCAATGGGAAATTTGGCAGCATGAACATGCTTTGTATATATTATCACTTGCTAAACATTGTGGCTCTGGCTTGGATCTTTGTATATTAAGTCGTCTTCTGTCGTGTGTGTTTTTTTTTTGTTTTTTTGTTTTTTAACCCTAGCATGCGTGACATCACAAATCTACAATTTTATGTAATGGGGGCCTTTTAGTCCCCCATGCAAATCATGGAGAAACTCACATAAATAACTTTTATAAGTTTATTTCAAAATTGCAAAATAAGATATGAATAATGTACAACATTTTAATTTATAATTTTTTGTAGAAAACACCAAAAAAACATTTTTTTTTCCACATTTCAAACAAAGATATGAAAAACACACAAAGGTTTATAAATCTAGTAAAACTATCTGCAGCTACATTTCTTTTCTAATGTTTTCTTTTCAATTTTATTGGTCTTCCAAACAATTTTCACACGTTTATCTTTTCTGAAGAATGTTCTTTACATTTTCCTCACAAGTGGTACAATATCGCTCAGTTTTTCTCTCTCAGGTTTCTTGAACAAATGAAACAACGCTTTCGTTTTCTTTCTCCTGGCCCTGGAATATCCCTGAAACTGTACGTCACATCGTTTCATTGCTGCTTTAGTTTGCTTTGGCAAGCATTTCATGTTGCTTTGCTCCATCATGTGAGGCATTACAAGTTCATAGCAAAGGTCCTTCAAGAACATACTGTCCTCATTACTCTCTACACATCTCATTACTGTGTTCAGAAGGACCTGCGATGCTGTCAGCCTTATCACTCCCTCCCAAAATCACATGACATCCTCACATGGCATGATCCACCCCCTGGCCCCTCCACCAGCAACCCTCACTACAAATCAAGTAACTTGAGACACAAACAATGCTGAGTACATGATAAAAATAGCAGGGACCTAAAAAGCCCCCGTTCTGTACAGATGTGGTTTTTCCCAACAAGCATTGTTACACCAAAATGCCTAGCAAAAACAATTATATGAACAACTGGATATTACCAACAACGACATACTTGAGGAATACCTAGAGTTTCAAAATTCTAACTAAAGTAATTTTGCAGATAATGGCAAAAGAGTAAGCACGGGGGCCTAAAAGGCCCCCGATACGCATGCTAGGGTTAAACTCCAGTGTTTGGCATCTGTAATAGATGCTGCTCCACTGATTTCAGCATGGTTTGAATTTTTACTCTACCTCCCTACTTTCTCAAACAATATAGTGCCTTGTATAATGTTTAGGCTATTTACTGTCAGGTGGGCAGTGTCAGGCAGACACAGGCAAAGGGGCATGACTCAGCTCCAATCAGAAGTGAATATTATTAGAGCTCAGAATCAAACCCATTTGCCTTCTGCTGTCTGATGCCACCCACAAAGCATAAGTGGCATATGAGCTACAAAAACTAACAGCACTTATTGCTGGAGAACAGTGGGAGCTAGAGAGAGAGAATTCTATCTGATATACTGTAGAATCAGTGGAGCAACAGCTATTAATGATGCAAAGAGCTAATCTTTGCAGACATGGTGAAAGGTCCTCTTTTGGTGCTAGGATATTGTAAATATTCAGTGTTGTCTATTTAGGTAGTGTCCACACATGGTAGAATAATTTATTTTCAATAATAACTCATTTCCAATTGATTTCCAACAATTCCATTCCCAACCATCTTGAAGATTTGACACACTCCAATTTCAATGAATGTAGTTTGTAGAAATCCATATGCAGGCTTCAGAAACCAGAGGTAAGATTGATTAATATTCAAAATAAATAAATAAATAAAGTTTGATGGAAATTTGCAATTTTCAGACAATCATACTACCTAAAATACAATAATAAATATTATCTACCATATTTCTGCTTTTTATTGGCATCCTCTTTTAACCTTTATTTTTCTGTTCTCCGAGTCATATGAGGGCTTAATGTTTGCAGGACAAATTGTTCTTCATGATGCTACCATTCATTATTCTGTACAATGTACTGGGAAGCTGGAAATTAATTCAGAATGGGGTGGATTTGAAGAAAAAGTGCATTTGTTCGACTTTCTTACGGGCTTTGTTTTTACAGCGTTTACTCTGCAGCCCAAACGACATTTCTCCTGTATTCTACAGTGGGTACGGAAAGTATTCAGACCCCTTTAAATTTTTCACTCTGTTTCATTACAGCTATTTGCTAAAAGCAAAAAAGTTCATTTTATTTCTCATTAATGTACACTCAGCACCCCATCTTGGCAGAAAAAAACAATGTAGATATTTTTGCTAATTTATTAAAGAAAAACTGAAATATCACATGGACAGCATGTGAGTTAAATATGAATATCACAGGAAAGGGTCTGAATACTTATGACCATTTCCATCTGATTCTCCTTGAGATGGTTCTACTCCTTCGTTGGAGTGAAAAAAAACGCTGGAATTAATGATTTTTCGCCATCTTACCTTACAAAATATGCTATAAAAAGTGATCAAAAAGTTATATGTACCCCAAAACAGTACCAATAAAAAGCACAGGTTGTCCAGCAAAAAATAAGCCCTCAACTAACTATGTAAACCGAAAAATAAAAATGTTACGCCTCTCAGAAGATGGCGATGCAAAGATAATTGATTTTCTTTTCCCAAATGGGTTTTTGTTCTGCAGAATTAGTATCGCATAAAAAAAATATAAATGAGGTATCGTCATAATCGTACCGACCCGCAAAATATAGGTAACATGTTACTTACTTATGTTTTATGCTGCATGGCAAAAAATTTAAAAGGTAAAACGCAATGCCAGAATTGATGTTGTTTGTTTGTTTGTTTGTTTGTTTGTTTTATAATCCACTTAAAAAAAATTAGTTGATAAAATTTATTCAGTAAGTTATAGGCACCCAAAACTGGTGGTGTTGCAAAATGCATCGCATCCCGCAAACAACAAGCCCTCATATGGCAATATCACCAGTAAAATAAAAAAATATAGCTTGTACAATGTGAAGACAATAATCACCAAATCATTAGAACAAAACTGTCTGTGGCAGGAGGGGAATGTACACCCCAGATTTAGAGCTTACGAGGGAAAAGACACCAGAAGTGACCCCCCCCCACCCCCAATAATAGGAACTACTGGGAAAATAGTAGGGAATTTAGTTTACCCAATGTACTCCGCACAGCTTACATATTCACTCTTCACCATCTGCCGTGCATTCCTTCTGGGATACTAATGCTCACTACGCCGCTTGATAAATTCTTTGAGGGGTGCAGTTTTCACAATGGGGTCACTCCTTAGGGGATTCCACTTTTCTGGCACCTTAGAAGCTCTGCAAACATGACACGCTGTCCAGATCCCAAACTTCTAAATATGCACTCCAAAAGCCACATAGTGCTCCTTCTCTTCTGTGCCCTGCTGTGTGCCCAAACTGCAGTTTATGTCCACATGTATGACCCAGGATATCGTACTTAATGTCATCTGGGTATAAACTGATATTTGGTCACAGAACCAGGCAGAAGGGAGGGAGCCTTATTTAGTTTTTGGCGCAAAGATTTAGATGGTTTGGTTTTTGAACGTCATGATACTTCTGCAGAACTCTTGAAATGCCAGCTCCTGAGTCTCCAGCACACTGCATCAGGGGTTCGTTTCTCAGGTAAGGGCCAAGAGCAGAGGCGTAGCTAGGGGTACAGTACGGGGGGGTTAACATGTCCAAGTGGGCCCCCAACTTGGACTTGTTCGTAAACCGATACTATCAGTATACGGTGAGTGTATATATATAGCAGTATAGCAGTATACGGTGAGTGGTATATAGCAGCTCTACACAGGGCTCTGCAGATAATTTAGGTGAATACAGGGCAGTAGCATTTAGTGACTTACAGGTGACGTCTCTGACCAATCCTTCACATTCCCCATCTCTTTCATCTGGACGGCATGACCACTTCTTCCAGTCTCTGTAAAGTTTGCAACACAGACATCTTTGGCTCCTCACTTTTCCAGGCACCTGACCCACATTGTCCTCACCTGCACACCCATCCTGTTGCTACTCCAATTATAAAATCTATAATTTAACCCTCCATAATGAATAATATCCTCAAATGTATCTTTAAGTTAATAATTTCCCTGTGCACCCCTTTAAATAGTGCCCATTATTAATAATGCCCCAGGTGTTTCCTAATTAAAAAGGAAAAAAATTATTGGGGTTCCAATACCCCGGACCCCAGGATCAGCTGTTTGAATGAACCATGGTACCTGTGTAAGCGCTCTGACCCCTTCTCTGTTTACATAGTGTCATTCTTTTCATAGCGGCCATGTAATGTAACTACAACCTCATCCTATACACGTCTGTGACAAGGCTGGATTTACATCACATGGTCACTATAAACAGACAGCATGTGATATAAACAGGCACTATAGCCCCTTCATACAACTGATCTGTGGGGAATCACTTATCTCTTATTGATCATCAATAAAAATGAGCTGGGAAAACTTGAAGAGGACCTTTCACGTCCTCATGTATATGTGGTTTAACATACTGCTATAAAGCCGACAGCGCGCTGAATTCAGCGCACTGCTGGCTTTCTCGGTATGTGCCCTGGGTCTGGAGATACCGGTGGTCTTAGTTTCACGGTTTACTGTCAGAAGGGCGTTCCTGACAGTCTAGCTGCGCTGTGAGGAACGCCCTCCCTGACAGTTCTCGTTCATAGACTTGAACTGGAGGGGCGTTCCTCACAGCTCAGCGTCATCGCTGGGCTATAAGGAACACCCCCTCTCTGTACTCGCCCATAGCGCTGTACTGTCAGAGGGGGCGTTCCTTACTGCCCGGCGATGTCGCTGAGCTGTGAGGAACGCCCTCCCAGTTCAAGTCTATGAACGAGAACTGTCAGGGAGGGCGTCCCTCACAGCGCAGCTAGACTGTCAGGAACGCCCTTCTGACAGTAAACCGTGAAACTAAGACCACCGGTATCTCCAGACCCAGGGCACATACCGGGAAAGCCGGCAGTGCGCTGACTTCAGCGTGCTGTCAGCTTTCTAGCGGTAGGTAAAATAGCATATACATGAGGACGTGAAAGGTCCTCTTTAAGGCTAAGGTCCCACGTGGTGTCCTACAGCAAAAAAGAGCTGCTGGAAAAACTGCAGCGGCGACGCATCGCGGTTTTTCCTGCAGCACTTTGCACAGAAAGTTCGCAGAGGTTTCCTCTGCAGACTTTCTGCTTCAATTATATCTACAGGAAAAGCCGCCAGCATTTCCGTAGGTATAATTGACATGCTGTGATTTCCAAAACTGCGTCTGTTTTGGAAATCGCAGTATATCCGCTGCGCATATTTTACTGCAAAGTGGGGATGGGGGCCACATGTGGCGAAAACCCACAGAAAAAAACCCTGCATTTTACATCTAGCAAATCCCATCCACACATTGCAGAAAAATACGTGCAGCAGACGCACTGCGATTTCCAAAACCATTGCGGTTTTGGAAATTGCAGCATGTCAATTATACCTACAGAAACACTGGCAGTTTCCATATAGGTGTATTGAAATCAGAAAGTCCACAGGGGAAACCTCTGCAGACCTTCTGTGAAAAGCGCTGCAAGAAAAACCACAATGTTACCGCTGCTGTTTTTCCTGCAGCGCTTTTTTTTTCTGCAGCCCACTATGTGGGGCCTTAGTCTTATTAATACCCAAGTGCCACTTTAATTAAAATTAATTGACCCTCATATTATGCCCCTGATTCACCCTGACATAAATACTGCACCTCTAATGACCCCTTGTATTAATGACCACCCCCTTATGTTCATAATACCTCCTAATATAAATGATGCCCCCTAATGGCCCCTTATATAAATAACCTCCCCTTTCTATTAATAATATCTCCTAATAACCCTTATATAAATGACCCCCCATCATCATAATGCCCTCTAATGAATCCTCCCTTATAGTTATATTTCCCCCTCCTAACCACCCCTTAAACTATTAATATACCCACAACTAAGCTAAAAAAACAAAAACAAAAGTCATACCTACTTGCGATGCTGATGAATGGAGCCGCCGCTTCCTCCCTGTCCACGCACAGGAAGTCTGTGTCTGAGCGCAGGCGGCGCGATGTTGTGACGTCATCGTGCCGCCCATGCTGAGAAGCAAACATCCGTCTGTGGTCTCGGGGACTTGTAAACCGCAGGCCTGTATTGGCTTGCGGTTTACAATACTGATAAGTAGCAGGTTCCTTTTTAACTAGAACGGTGTCTGCAGAACTTTTTTTTTTTTACTATTTTATTAGCCCCCCTAGGGGGCTTGAACTTGCAATCATTTGGGAATTTTGTTAAACCTTTAAGCATTGCATAGGAATTAAAACAATATGGAGGTGAAATTTAGACATTTTTTTTTTCAATAGTAATAAATTTACACGTTCACAAGGGGTTAAAGTTGAAAATGCATCTCACATTTTGTTATGCAATTTCTGCTGAGCATGGAAATAGCCCACATGTAGATGTAAACTGATGTCTGGCCACACAGCAGGGGTCAGTAAGGAAGAAGCACAGCGTTTTTTTAGCTTTTGAAGTATAAATTTAGAGGGACTGGTTTTTGGACGCCATGTTGTTTTTGCAGGGCCCCAGAGGTGCCAGTAAATTGGAAATCTACCAAGAAGTGACCCCATTTTGTAGGGGCAAATGGTGAATTAACTGATCTAATTTTGATTAATACCCTGCCCTAGTTCTGACTTTGGGACAGGTGATCGTAAATACCACTTGACCCCAAAGTTGCTCCACCTTCTCCCTCCTTTCAGTAAACGAATGTGATCTCCGAATGATGTTGCCGCCGTATTCCTAAATGCAGCAGTGCAATCTGGGCTGAGGCCACCAATGCTTTCATTACTGAGCTCAATTATCAAGTAAATTATCCAGCTCCATGAGGAGATAAAAAGCTTTATTTGATCTGATCTCTGTTCTTTGTCTGCTTGAAACCAGTTAGTGATACTACAAAAATCTGTGTTGCACTATGTCTTGGTGGTGGTAGCAATTATGAATAGCCAAAGTCCCTTTTTGGCATTTGTTGGGTGAATAGAACCATATGAAAAACCTAGGATTCTAATGTAATGTACAATATATAGTGTCTAAGAATACTTATAAAATTCAAATTGAACGAAAACCTTTGTATAAACCATATAGTATGAGGGCTAGTCACACAATCGTTTTACTTGTTGAGATCGTTTATTCTCCCTGCCAAAACATTATAAAATCATCTTTGATCTTAATTCATTTTTGTTGCTGCTCCTTATTAATTTTTTTTTTTTTTTTGTGCTTTCTTTTCGTAGGTACAATGCCGGTCCAAAAGAGAACCGTGGTGGTGGGCAACACTCACATTCTAAAGTCTCCTGTTGGAATTGTCCGCATTCTTGCAGCTATTTTTGCCTGCGTTACCTTCAGCTTGGTTGCCCACAGTAAAGCTTGGAGTGGTCGAATTGGAGATTTGTGCATGTTTTCCTGGTGCTTCTGCTTTGTAGTTACTATAATCATCCTCATTGTGGAGTTCGCTGGAGTGCAAAATCGGATGCCTGTATCCTGGAAGAACTTTCCAATCACTTTTGCGATGTTTGCTGTCCTGATGTGCCTTTCTGCCTCCATCCTTTATCCATTGTACTTTTTGGAAGACAGAAGCTATGGTGGTAGTCGGCGTACCTATGAAATTGTTGCCACTGTGTTTTCATGTCTTACCACCTTGGCCTATATCATTGAAGTTTCCCTAACCAGAGCTCAACCAGGAGAAGTTACCGGATACATGGCAACTGTTCCTGGACTTCTGAAAGTCATAGAAAGCTACATTGCATGTGTCATTTTTATCTTTATATCAGATCCACCTCTGTATGATAAACATGATGCACTGAAATGGTGCTTGTCTGTATACTGTATTTGCTTCATCATTTCTGTTCTGGTCATTATTATGTGTGTTGGAGAGTGCACTAGCTGGTTGCCTTGTGCTTTTGAGAAATTCCTCAGTGCTTATGCCTTACTTGCAGTCCTTCTCTATGCGTCTGCCTTGATTATCTGGCCCATCTTTCAATTTGATTCAAAACATGGTGGTGACCCTAGAAGGCCTAGTGACTGTGGACATCGTTCAGGTCGATTAATTTGTACTTATGATAAATTGGTAGCTATTGCTGTTTTGACAGCTGTCAATCTCTTAGTTTACATTGGTGATCTTGTGCATTCTGCTCGACTTGTTTTCATCACTGTGTATTAAGATCAGGGTTTCCTGTAGCCTTCTTCACATTTGCTGTAATAAATCCTTCTTTTCATTTACATCAAGTTATATAACATATATATCCATATGAAGGTGTTTTTTGTCTTTGTTTTTAGAATAGAAGGTCATTGTGGAAATGTAACCATATTTCAGACACACTATATCCCACAAGTTCCAATGTACTCCACTAGTTCTACTAACCATTTAGTGGCCTTAACTGGGTAATGGCTCTTGCTTGTCATGTCATGTAGATCACTGTTTGTCACAAATCATTAAGTAATTCCATTATTTAAGACTTTTGGTCCAAAGTGAATTTGATAGTGTACATGTGTAGTGCTTTCTGAGCAAGCTTGTAGTAGTACTTAAAGGGGTTGTCCAGGCTAAAATTTTAATTAGGCCGGGGAAAGTGAAAATAAAAATAAAAAAAAACATACTCTGTGCAAAACAAAATTTATAGCCTGGACAACCTCTTTAAGTGCTTTAATACCATAATACATTCCATGCAAATTGCTCTTGAAAAGAAAACAAGACGTCCTCCGTCCTTGCTTCAAATAGGTTTGTGTAATTGTAACCTATAAGAGAAATACATATCTGCTGCACATGAACCATGTAATTGCAAAAGTGTGAAAAGGATGTTCTCGTTCTCCTACACACTAATGGGTCAGCTTAATACCCATATGCACTGAGCATATTAAATATAGTGGTTTTATGTAATTGAATATTATATGGAATTTTTAAAGCTTTAGCAAGGAAAATTGGTTTTTGAAGTTTTTTTTTTTCATTACACTTTGAGCTTTGATAGCTTTAATTTCTGCAAAAAAACAACTTATGAATTTATACATGTGTATTAATGCATGTGATTATTTTTAGATTTTGTATGACATTTACTAAACAAAAAAAATCCTACTTTCACTGACAAACTTTTCATTTTTATATTCAACATTGTAATAACATCTTATAAATATTCTTAAACATTCTTAGTAAAATTCTTTACATCTAGATATAATTTGCATACTGTATTAGTATTGTCTTAGTCTTCATTTTTTCTGTAACAGACTATGATGTAGATGACAATCTACACAAAATACCTGATACATGGATTGTGGTTTCTTGTCTAAATGTCATGCACATGTTAGGCTAGGTTCACATCTGCACCAGAGTCTCCATCTATTCGGCCGGGAGAAGCCTTACACAAAGGACTTTTCTCTTCGCTGGTTTCAGTATAAAAACATCGGACACCCGGTGAATCCCATTACAGTCTATGGGGTCTGAGGGTAACAGCTGTTTTAGCAGTCGGGCTCTTCATCATTCAGGTCCTCCGGCAGACATAAACAATGGAGACCTATGCGTAGTTGTGGACCTAGCCTTAGTTAATGATTAAGCAGGACTTTTCTGTCTGAATTTTTCGGGCGGAAACCCAGTGGACCCCATTATAGTCTATGGAGTCCGCAGGTTTCCACGGGTAACAGTTTGGGTTTCCGTTTATATGGTCCTCAAGCGGAAATCCGAAGGTAGGTGTGAACCTAGCCTAAGTGTGTTATGTTTACATAGAGAGATAACAGCCATGGCTTTATCAGCAAACTGCAATTAGCTGAACAGCAGAGCTGTAGATAGTGAGAGAACTCAGCTGCTGCTCTAAGTAGTTTAGCAGAGATCTTGAATTCTCTTCATTTTTCGCCGCAGTCTAGCTGAAACGGGATGCTGATGCAATGCAGCGGCATTCCGTTACGGCTTCCCGCTACTAATTAGGCCCAGATGAATGGACCTAATCAGCAGGGAATCTCGAGCCGTGGACTCTGTGGCTGAATCAGCTGCAGAATCCGTGGCAAGATCGAGCAGGACGCTTATTTTTAACACATCCTGCTGCAATCTCTGCTTCCCATTGAAAACAATGGGTGGCAGATTCTAGGAGGAATCTGCCCTGGATTCGGGGGCGAAATCCACCCCCAAATCTGCGGCAAATTTCTCTGTGTGAACATACCCTTATAGAGCATAAAGGAGGGTTTACTTGGGTGTATTTAGTACTCGTCAGTCCCTAATATAGGATTACCTTGTATGTTACCCAGCTATCCCAGAATCCAGAAAGGGAAATCATGGAATGTTATGGCATGATTTATAGCACAAGAAGGTAGATTTATGTAGGTAATTATAGTATTCAGTATTCTTTATTACAGCTCCACATGCTATGTTACCCAGTTTGAAAGTCAAATCTGGCAAGCTCTGTATCAAGATTTATTTTATTATATAACTTTATTATTTGGCAATCCCTATTACAGCATTACCTACATTCCAAAGGCCCTGAAAAGCAAATCTGGCATGATATGCCACACTATTTACTTACTCATACATGTAGTATCGGGACAATAGTGAAATCTGGTATTCAGAATACTTATCCTTTGGTTGTTACTCAGCTTTTCAAAGCTCATGAAAGATAAACATACATAACTACACCTAATTGCAAGCAGTTTTAGAAAGTTGAGTGACATTTCCCTGTAGATGCGTACTGGGTTGTATTGTTGTCACTTTGTATACGCTACTGTGGTACTACTTTTCATATCCATGTTATACTGTGTTATTTGTGGGATTCTTTCCAACAAAATGGCTACATTCACTGGATAGACAAATATTGTGCAGCCTAAACCCCACCATAAAGAAAACACTGCTTTTCTAATTTTTATTTTTCATGCTCTGTAATTAAGATATAAGAGAAAAGCATATCAAGAAAAACCAGGAGATAATGTGAGGCATCATATAGGGAAATATTGTTCTTTTGATTTGTTTGGATTCTGAGTTTAGTTGTCCTTTTAAGGTGGTTATCCCATAAAAAAACTAATATTGATGATCTATCCCCGATCCTTGATAGGACCCCCATCTTAAATTGATGTTGGCAGGAGGTTTTGATGGTCGCATACTTAATAATATAATAGATTCACCACCAGTTTTTTAATTAGATATTTAATATATATATTTTCAAAAAATGTCCATATGTAGCCTTTTTGCCTTTAAAGGAATCAAGGTTTTGTGCTTTATTAGTCATGCATTGGCAAGGAAATATGCATAAAACATTTGCAAATCGATTTGCAATATTCTAGACAAATCTATTTGCACATATTATATCAATAGCATGCATTTTGTAAACCTATTATAAACTATGTAAACCTAAGCTGGTTTTTATATTCCGTTTTGTATTTTTATGTTGAAAACCCTGTTTGCTTTTTTAAAATTGTAATAAATACAATGATGTACAATATGTGCATGTTTATTTGCATCTATGGAAGTGGTAGCCATTATCAAGTAACTTTTGGATCAGAAAGTAACACACAAAAAGAAAACTCCCATTCTTATAACAGGATCTGAATGGATTTGTTCGCAAAAAGTTACTTGTATGGCCATACTGCAATGTACTGTTTTACGTTTGGCTCTCTATATGACTGATGGGAAGAAGTGGCCAGCAGAGTTCATATACAAGTCTGTGAGAAAACTACACGGACAGCACATGGATGATATCAGTGTGCCATATGTGCCCTCCAAAGAACCCGTATATTTCAGTTAATGAGCTAAGGCCACAGGAATATGATCTGTCATAAGATTTGCCTCCGGGATCACTGCCAAGATCATGGGCCAAGTTGTCTTGGGCATAGATGGCATCACACAGGGGCTAGTACCTATGTTGACACCATTCTATGCCCCTTTGTGGTGACAGTGCCGTCTTATGTCCGAGACACTATGCATATCTTGAGGCTATACTAATACGTTCTTGGCTAATTTAGATGTGGAGGCCCTGTACAGCTCCATACCCCACGACAAGGAGTGTAGGGCTGTTCGCACTATTTAGACACACATGAACTCATTTGGGCTCACATAACAAGCTGATATTGGACCTCTTGGGATTTTCCTCAACAGAAATTTATTTTTTGTTTAATGGGCGCTTCTTCCACCAGCGGCAAGGTACCACAATGGGTAGCTATGCTGCACCCACTTAGCAAATTTGTTTTTGGGATGGTGGGAGGAGCATCTGGTTTTATTTGAGGAAATTGAAAAATGGACCATGTCGATCATACTCTGGCTAAGATATGTCGACAATAACCAACGTGAAATTTACATTTGATGCTTGCAGCATTACCTTCCTGGATTTGTTCATTTCCATTAAGATGGATGGACTATACCACACTCTATGCAAAAGCAAAGCCACTAATAACTTACTGAGACTAAGTTCACATCTGCACCATCGTCTCCGTTGGGGACTCCGTCACAGAAACAGCCAGAAATCAGCGGAGAGAAGTCTTGCACTGAGGACTTTTCTCTCTGTTTCAGTACAGAAACAGACTTCCTATAGTCTATGGGTTCTGCCAGTGTCCACGGGTAACCGCTGTTTTAGCGGTCCACTTCTCCAACATTCGGGTCCCCTAGAAGACCCAAATGGTAGAGAGCTGTGTGCGGATGTGAACCTAGCCTTAGATGGGATAGTTATATCCATATTCCCTAAGACGTGGCATTCCCAAAGGATAGTTCCTTGCTACATGAATATTGAATCCAGGCAGGTGAACGAAAACCAGCTGGAGGGGTAAGCAACCTTTGGCACTCCAGCTGTTGTAAAACTACAACTCCCAGCATGCATACTTGCTCTTCTGTTCTTGGAACTCGCATGGAAGTGAATGGAGCATGTTGGGAGTTGTATTTTCACAGCAGCTGGAGTGCTGAAGGTTGTTGACCCCTGCCCTAACAAAAGTATTGAGATTCCCGAGACTTTGCTATGTTACAGAATTGTACGGATTTTACTTACCTCCCATAGTCTAATTATGACAGTATTTGTTTGATTGGCACATTTGACTGTAAATCCAATGAAAATTCTGAATATCCTTTGGTCATACTAAAACTGGATCCTGATGCGACGGATAAAAATACATCCATACCATCCATCACATGGAGGGGAAGGAACCTGGGTGACCAACTTGTCCACAGCCATATAGGCCAAATTCTATGTGGCTGCACAGGAGGAAACTGGCAGGCACTTTTAAATGTGGCTCATGCAAAGCTTGTGACTTCGTTCTTGAGGGAGATAATGTCTCTAGTGCATCTACCAGTATATCCTCAACCATAAGGGATTTTATCAACTGTAGCACGAAAGGGGTAGTATATGCCGTTACATGCCCATGTCCTCTGAATTATTTTGGGAAGACCCAGATGGAACTGAGACTGAGGACTCTTGACCATATTGGATATATTGCTCATCAGGTGGATCGTTCCCTCAGCTTACATGTCTGGGAACATCATGAGGGTGACCTTACGTGTTTACGTTTTCAAGGGGTGGAACATATTCACCCCTCAATAACGTGGGGATTGGGATCAGGTAAATCTCCAAAGAGAGGCTGGGTGGATGTTCCGCTTTAAAAGTATTAAACCTGACTGGCTGAACAAGGCCATCTCTTTTACATCTATTATATTGAGATATAATACCTAAAACATCACTTTTATTAAGATAATTTAAAAATGGATATATCAACCAAAACAGGGCTACTAATATAAAATCCTGCTAATTACATCAAACCAGAGCAAATTCAAACAACTATGCACACACGTCACATTAAATCATAGATCCATTATTTATCACTGTGATGAAACCCCAATCTCCTATACAGAGTGGCCTCATAGATAACTTCACTTAGACCTATGTAATATCACTAAACTGCCTCAAAAAAAGAAGCCAGGCTACAGATTGAAACAATTTGCCACAATATTGACTCAGATGAAATAATAAATGGAGACCAAAACGCTTCATCTATCCTGAGACTACTGGCCTAATGCCACGCCAACAGGACTCAGAGGAGCCAGGTGTTCCAAACTTAAAAGGCAAAAACTATTTCAATCATGCAACCGGCTTTAGATATCTAACTCTTCAACTACCCAACGCGTTTCCTCTACAAGATTCATCAGGGGCCAATAGTATATTTCTTAATGAGCAGTTAAAACTGCTTTTTCAAAGATGTTTTAACAGAAAAATGACAGCGTGACTGCTGTGATGATGGCGGTCCCGATACAGCCTCTTTTCCGTCCTTAAATATCGTCCTACTGCTCCCCAACAAGTTAAATGGCCAGTCACCAGTACTGCCTGTTCCACACCTATCAGAACACACCCTCAGGACTAGGCCAATCACGCATGCATCCTTCCACACGCGTGATTAGGGATTTCTCCGCCTCTCTGCGGAAAATCCCTCCGCCCAGTATTAGAACCAGCCGGACGTCTAGTACCTCCCCCAGTTTCCTCCTATTACTGGGACGTCACAATGATACAAACACGCCTCCTAAGCCGAAATCAACGCTTTCTGCAAGATCTAATTTATTGTAAGAGCAATCTACTACATAAATCTAGCGTAACGCAACCAGATTTTATCAACCACCACTCCCTACCGGCAAAAAAAGGCTCCGTGCGTAACGCAAACCCTGATCCAAGTTGTAGACTCCTCCTGCTGCCAAAACACTCCCCCTAATGGGAAATATTCACAGCTTATCCATTGGAGTTAGATATATATTAGTATGATCAAATGAAACAGATATCAAATTGAGGTGAATGAAACAAACAGACTATATCTCGTTATAATATCAAAGAGTAGGTAGCTTCTCAATAAGGATCAGGGGCGATATAACATCGCCTCCTGTAAGAACAGGACTATCTCTACAGATATTCGATACTAATAAAAGAAACCAAAGAGCACAAAAAAAAAAAAAAAAAAAAAAAAAAAAAGAAGAAGAAGAGGAGGGGGAATAAAGATGTAATCACAAAGTCTAATATAGATAGACGTAATGAAATTCTCAAACTCTGCATCAAAAATATGCATATTTATTAAAATTTTTTTATTTTAAATTAAACTATCAAAACAATGTTAGAATACCAATCTAAGGTTTAATAGCTACATATCATAGGGAAAGTACAAAAATAGTACTCAGGAAAAAAGTATATTGGTTTATTACAATAATGCAATAAATAGATTTTAAATCCACCATGATTGTTACTCAATAAAACAGGTAACATCAAACTATTCATTTAATCCATAAGGTTGCAAAGTATTCAACCTATAAATCCACTGTATTTCTTTTTTTAAGGATAAAATTATCCCAATCTCCTCCTCTAGGTGGCGGTCTCACCCACTCAATAGCCTGAAATTTCAAACCGCTCGTTTGTTCATTATGGTAACGCACAAAATGTCGTGCCACAGGTGTGTCATGTCCATTCTGGATATCACAAACATGATCCATGATCCGTCTCCTCAGTTGCCTTCTCGTTTTCCCAACATAATTGTAGGGACATGGACAACTAAGAAGATAAATCACACCCATCGTGGAGCAGTTTACGAAATCACGACATCTGTAGGAGATCTTCATGGAAGCACTGACAAAGAACTTATTCTGATCAATAAAATCACATGCTGTACATGTACCACAACTAAACGTACCCATCGGTTTTGTCTTTGACAACCAAGTGTTTGACTCCAAACTTGGTGGAAGATAACTATGTACCAAACGTTCCTTCAAGTTCCTCCCCCTTCTGTAAGTTATTAATGGTTTTACACCTACATCCTTATCCAAATCATGATCAGCCTGTAAAATACGCCAGTGACTCCTCAATACCTCTTGGACTCTCCCAACCTGTGTGTTAAAGGTACCTATTATCCTAATCTGTTGGACTTTATTCTTCTTTTTCCTAGGAACCAAAAGACTATTTCTGTTCGTACTCATTGCCCTATGATAGGCTCTATCAACAATGCTTTTTGGGAAAAACCTATATTGAAACCTTCTGGATAGGTCTTTGGACTGGGAAATAAACTCACCAAAGGACGAACAATTTCGACGTATACGCAAGAATTGGCCTGTTGGTATACCCTGCTTTAACTGTAAAGGATGACAACTACTCCAGTCTAAAAAACTGTTAGTCGCCGTTTGTTTTCTATACAACGTTGTAGTTATTTGACCATAAGAAGATCACATCAATTTAAGATCCAAAAAGGTTAGAGTTTCGGTCTGAAACTCCAATGTAAATTTCAAGCCCAAATTATTGATGTTTAATCCTTCAACAAAGCTTTCAAATTCCAATGTGGTCCCTCTCCAGAAAATTAAAATATCGTCAATATAACGAATCCACAAATCAATATTTCCCATCCAGGCTATGTTTTCCTCCAAGAAAACCACGGTTTCCTCCCACCAGCCGAGGTACAGATTTGCATAGGTGGGGGCCACTGGGCTCCCCATCGCTGTACCCCTCAGCTGGTGGAAGGTCCGCCCCTCAAAAACAAAAACATTCCTCTCTAGGACAAATTTCAATAATTTCACAACCAATTCATTATGTGATTGCATAAAGACCCCTCTTGATCTTAAATAATATGCTATTGCTTGATATCCCTGTTGGTGTTGGTGACTCCATATAATAGGAGTCTGTGAATTGGTTATTGGATAAGGAGATAGTTTATCTTGAATAAGTCAGTGAATTTATTCATCTCTTTTACATCATTCATCTAAAGGGGCCTTTCTTTTTTGATATGCATATATGTCATAAGACTGATATTCTAGGGGTGGACATGGAGGCAAGGGTACTGGTGTGCACTGCCTAGTGCAGTTTATACTTGTCATCTTATATTAGGTCATCATCATATACCTCTGTCGAGTGATATCATTTGTATCCTTGTCTCATGTATTTGTTTTTCTAAGCGAGACAAGGGTGTTTTATATATATATATATATATATATATATATATATATATATATATATATATATATATTTACCTTACTGTAATATATATTTGAAAAATAGAAAAAACAATTTCATTTTATTAACACAAATCATCAAAAAGACATACATAAACAAGGGAATAGATAATGGAGATACCACATGATAAATGGCAGGATAAGGTACATAGGCAATTTTTGCATAGAAAATAATAATAGTGTGGGAAATTTCCAATCAAGATATACTGTTGTATATAATACTCGATGAAATCCCGATGTCACGGATAACCAATGTATTGTAAAGGAGCAAAAACCTAAACATATGAATACATCAATGATACATATAGAGTAAATGAACAGCCTTAGTAAACTCACCCTGCCACACACCTCACCCCAACACACGTTTCGCCTTGCGGCTTCATCAATGGGGCGTGCAGCATGGTCAAAAAGCTAAGTTTAAATATCCCACAACAACCAATCCACCATAAAGGAATTGTTACATGAAACAGAAACGCACCTGAAAGATGAATAAAACATCGTATTAGGAGATACTGTGGCGCTAATAAATCCCATTGCGCATGTGCGGGAATAAGACCTAATATCACAAGACGACTCTCGTACATAACATAGCGCATGCGCGAGAATAGATTACATAGCACCGTGAGACTAAGCTTGCACATTTAATACATATGGGGGAATCAATCCCATTATCACGAGACAACACTCGCACATACCACAGTGTAAGAATATAATACCGCAATATTACGGTAAGATTGCATGCGTGGACTCATAAGTTATAATATCACCATATAAATACAATGCAACAACACCGAACTCCACAGAGAAAAGCAGTGAAAAAAACACTACTAATGATAATGAGTCCACGCTTGCGCAAAGGGCATCAGTAGATGTTATAAATTAAAATATATATACCGCATATGAACACACGTGGGGATAAATGCCACATACCTAATACAACCTCCTAGGACTAGATACAATATGGAAATATATAAAAACCCCAATAAATATATAAATATAATAAATAGTGAGTGAAAAGTGCAAGTGAACATGCCGTGCAAAGTGAAGTATAATAGTGAAGTGCAAAAGTGAAAAAATAGATAAAAATGAATAAAAGTGTCTAAATGATTGAGGTTGACATAATGGACACCCACAAAGGGGTGAATACACAAATGATGATAATGAATAACAGTGAAAATAAGTCAATGCATGAACAATATACATAGCGTTTAAGTATTGGGTTGCATGTAAGAATGTAAAATGCCCCAATACTTTTTTTAAAATACGCTGTACATGAAACCACTGAGAATTATGAGTTGTAATAAACCTTACCTGTTGTTGGGTCTGGCTAGATGTGTTACGTGAAGGTGAAGACTAATAATTCACTTTGACGTGATGTCTGAGCTTGTAAATATCTGTCACTGGTCCAATTCTCATGAAACCCACGTTGTCTAAACCTAGCACCTAGTTCCATAGCAGATTTCTCGAAGGCCATTTCAGTAGAGCAAATGCAACGAGCCCTCAAGAATTGACCTACGGGAATATTACGAATTAAAGTCACTGGATGAGCAGTTTTAGAATGTAGTAAGGAGTTTGTGGCAGTATTTTTCCAATATAATTCCATTTGAATTAAAATTAGAATCAAAGCATAATTTAACCGGTTAAGGACCGGGCCTAAAAGTGCCTTATGGCCCAGGCCTCATTTTTCAAAACTGACATGCGTCACTTTATATAGCAATAACTTTGAGACGCTATAACTTACACAAGTGATTTTGAGACTGTTTTTTCATGACACATTGTGCTTCATGTTAGTGGTAAACATTGATCAATATTTTGTATTTATTTATAAAAAATTAAGAAATTTGAGGGAAATTTGGAAAAAAATTACAATTTTCAAAATGTGAAATGCTCTGCTTTTCAGACAGATAGTCATACCACCAAAATACATGAATAAATATTATCTACCATATCTCTTCTTTATATTGGCATCATCTTTTAATCATCCTTTAATTTATTTTGGATGTTAGAAGGCTTACAAATGTAACAGCGATTTTCCAGATTTACAAGAAAATTTCCCAACCTCATTTTTTAGGGACCACTTCAGTTCTGAAGGGGATTATAAAGACCTATTTATTAGAAACCCCCATAAATCACCCCATATTCAAAACTGCACCCCTCAAATAATTCAAACAGCATTTGGGAAGTTTGTTAACCCTTTAAGCATTTCACAAGAATTAAAACAATATGGAGGTGAAATTTAGACATTTCATTTTTATCCAATAATACATTCATTTATCCCTAAAATTAACACATTCACAAAGGGTTGAAGGAGAAAATACATCTCACAGTTTGTTGTGCAATTTCTCTCGAGCACAGAAATACCCCACATGTCGGTGTAAAATGATTTTTGGGCACACAGCAGCGCATGGAAAAGAAAGAGTGACACTTGGCATTTGAAAAGCAGATTTTGCTGGAATAGTTTTCAGGTACCATGTCTCATTTGCAGAGCCCATAGAGTACCAGTACATTGGAAACCACCCAAAAGTGACCCCATTTTGGAAACTACACCCCTCACAGAATTTATCATTTTGACCCCACGGCCATTTCACAGATTTTATTAACATTGGGATGTGTAAATGAAAAATTACTAAAACATCACTTTATCCCCAAAGTTTTCATTTTCACAAGGGGTTAAAGGAGAAAAAAACCCCCCACAGTTTGTTACACAATTGCTCCTGAACATGGCAATACCCCATATGCAATCGTAATTTGCTGCATGGGTACATGGCGGGGCTCGGAATGGAAAGAGCGCTATTTGGCTTTTGAAGGGCAGATTTTGCTGGAATAGTTTTCAGGTGTCATGTCGCATTTGCAGAGCCCCTAAAGCACCAATATAATGGAAACCTCCAAAAGTGAGCCCATTTTGGAAACTACACCCCTCACAGAACATATAAAGGGGTATAGTGAGCATTTTGACCCCACAGCCGTTTCACAGATTTTATTAACATTGGGACATGAAAATGAAAAATTACTTTCTTTCCAATAAACCATCAATTTAGCCCCAAATTTTTCATTTTCACAAGAGGATAAAGGAGAAAAAGTGCCCCAAAGTTTGTTACACAATTTCTCCTGAGTACAGGAATACTCCCCATGTGGTTGTAATCTGCTGTATGGATACATGGCAGGGCTTAGAATGGAAAGTGCGCTATTTGGCTTTTGGAGAGAAGATTTTGCTGGAATAGTTTTCAGGTGCCAGGTCACATTTCCAGAGCCCCTAGAGTACCAATATACAATGGAAACCCCCAAAAAGTGACCCCATTTTGGAAACTACACCCCTCAAGGAATTTATCAAGGGGTATGGTAAGCATTTTGACCCTACAGTTGTTTCACAGATTCTATTAACATTGGGATGTAAAAATTAAAAATTACTTTTTTTCCAATAAACCGTCCATATAGCGACATATTTTTAATTTTTACAATCTGATAAAGAAGAATAAACCCCACAGTTTGTTACACAATTTCTCCTGAACACAGAAATGCCCCATATGTGGTCATAAACTGCTGTATGGGTACATAGTGGGGCTCAGAATGGAAAGAGCGCTATTTGGCTTTTGGAGGGCAGATTTTGCTGGTATAGTTTTCAGGTACCATATTGCATTTGCAGAGCCCCTAGAGTATCAATACAATGGAAACCCCTCAAAAGTGACCCCATTTTAGAAACTACACCCCTCAAGGAATGTATCAAGGGGTATTATCATTTTGAGCCTAAAAATGCTTCCCAAAAATTAATGTACAAAGTGAAAATTGACAATTTTAAATAAATATGCCATTTTGGTGCCAATACATTGTACCCACTTTGTGGCATCAGAGACATGCACTCCTAAAACTATCAAGTGGGCTATCCCGGGGACAAAAAAAATGATATATGTGGGTGTAAACTGCTGCTTGGGCACACAGCAGGGCTCAGAAGGGAGTAGCTTTTGGAGTACAGATTTAGAGGGACTTTCTGGACGCCATGTTGTTTTTGCAGAGGTGCCAGTAAATTGAATTCCCCAAGAAGTAACCCCATTTTGTAGGGGCAATTTTAGGGTCTTTGCCAATATGACATGGTGTCCAAAATCCAACAATCTAAATCTATGCTCCAAAAGCCACATAGCGCTCCTTCACATCTGCCCCCTGCTGTGTGCCCAAACTGCAATTTATGCCCACATCTATGATACTGGTGTACCCAGGATAATGTATTTTATGTCATATATATGTTATAAACTGCTGTTTGGGCACAGCCGGGCACAGAAGGGAATGAGCGCTATTTTGGTTTTTGAAGCACAGTTTGGTTTTTGGACACCATGCCACTTTTGCAGAGCCCCTGAATTGCCAGTAAAGTGTAATCCGCAGTCTTGTGACCCCATTTTGGGAACTACACCCCTGAAGGGATTTATCAAGTGGGGTAGCGAGCATTCTTAACCCTTAAGTGTTGCATTATTTTAATTTCAATAAATGAATGCACAGCTGATAATGAAAAGGGAAAATTGCAATTTTTCCAGAGATTCGCCATTTCAGTGCCCAGTATTTTGTGCCCAGCTTATGTCAGCAGGCACAAACCCTCTAAAAACCGTTAAGTGGGTATCCTGGGCACAACAGCTTTTGGAGCGTTCATCTCTGATACAAGCCGGGCACAACGTATTATGCATTGAAATTACATATTCCTGGAAAAATTGCCATTTTCACCTTTCACAATCAGCTGTGTGTTCATTTCTGGAAAATAAATTATAGCAACACTTGGAGTTTAAAAATGCTCACTGCACCCCTGGATAAATTCCTTCAGGGGTGCAGTTTCCAAAATAGGGTCACGTGTCAGGGGATTCCGCTTTACTGACATTTCAGGAGCTCTGCAATTGTGTCATGACGTCCAAAAGCTAAACTGTCTAAATCAGCGCTCATTCCATTCTGTGCCCGGCTGCGCCCAAACAGCAGTTTATACCACATATGACATTAAGTACATTATCCACGGTACTCCAGTGTCATACATGTGGGCAATAACTGCAGTTTGGGCACACAGGAGGGTGCAGATGTGAAGGAGCGCTATGTGGCTCTTGGAGCGCAGATTCAGATGTTTGGTATCTGGACGCCATGTCATGTTTGCAGAGCCTCTAATGTACCAGAAAAGTGGAATTTCCTAGGGAGTGACCCCATTTTGAAAACTGCACCCCTCAAAGAATTTATCAGGGGGTGTAATAAGCATTAGTATCCCAGACATGAATTTGGGATGAATTTAATTTACCTTGTAAGCTCTAAAATTGGAGTGTCCCCTGATATACGCTCGCACAGCTTATACATTCCCTTCCTGCCGCAGCCAGTTATGTCCTAATGATTTGGTGATTTTGGGAGTTTTTGTCTTCACATTGTACAAGCTATATTCTTTATTTTTCGGATGATGTAGCCATATAGGGGCTGATTTTTTGCAGTATTATATGCATTTTTTAATGACACCATATTTTTTCTGTGTCTATAACTTATTGAATAAATAATATTAACTCTTTCTGGGTGGATTTTAAAAAAAACATCAATTCTGGAATTGGTTTTTACCTTTTAATTTTTTTGCCGTGTGGCGTACAGCATAAATCACATGCTACCTTTATTCTGCGGGTCAGTACGATTACAGCAATACCTAATTTATATTTTTTTTATGCGTTACTAATTCTGCAGAACAAAAACCCATTTGTGGACATAAATTAATTGTTTTTGCATCACCATCTTCTGAGATGCGTAACATTTTTATTTTTCGGTTGACAGACTTGGTTTAGGGCTTATTTTTTGTGGGAGGACATGTGCTTTTTACTGGTATTGATTTGAGGTACATATGAGTTTTTGATAACTTTTTATAGCATTTTTTTGTAAGCGAGATAGCCATTTTTTTTCCGGTTTTTTTTTTCGACGTTCACCGTGTACATTAAATATTGTTTCAGTTTTATTGTACAGGTTGTTACGGACGCGGCGATACCAAATATGTGTTTTTATTAATTTTTAGGTTTTTTTATATAATTAATTTTATATAGGAAAAGGGATTTTGGGGGCTTTATAACTTATTAATTTTTTTTTTTTTACACACTATTTTTTTTAACTTTTTTTTACATTTTTTACTTGTCCTATAAGCACACCTGAGCCAGCGATGCTCTGATCCTGGCTCAGTATTATCGGCTGACATTCCTGTATAGACTGCAATCCAAGAGTATGCTCGTGTATTGCAGTCACGAGCATACTCTTGTATTGCAGTCTATACAGGAATGTCAGCCGATGTAGACGCATCGGCTGACTTCTTGACATCTCGGCAGGATCAACCAGGTAGTGGGGGCTTCAGGCAGCCTGGAGTCACTGGGCAGACCCCGGGCTGCAGTTTATCGATATTGGCACCCCCCCGATCTTGTCGCGGGGGGTGCGGCAACATGGCGGAACCCCTTGGATGCCGCAGTCATGTTTGACCGTGGCATCCAAGGGGTTAAAACCTCCAATCGGAACTCAGTTCCAACCAGGGGTTATGGAGCAGGGTGTTAGCTGTCAGTTACAGCTAACACCCCGCACCCAATCCCGCTCACAGTGTCTCTGAAGTGCCGGCCGTAAATTTACAATTAGCCGGACTTCAGAGACCAGGACTGCTGGCCATAAATTTACGGCCGGTGGTCGTCAACCGGTTAACATCCATAAAATCAATTTCTCTCTTGCTCCATCTGTAAGTAAGTCTGATATTCTTACTATTCTGATTCAATGATGCCAAGAATAATTCCAAAGTTTCCACGGAGCCCTGCCAAATAAAGAGCACGTTGTCGATATACCTCCCCCAGAAGTGCACATTCTCAATGAATTGCACTGGTTCAGTGAGGAATAGAGTTCTTTCCCACAGCCCCAGGAAAAGGTTGGCGTAGGCAGGTGCACATGACGCCCCCATAGCCGTTCTCTGGAGCTGCAGGAAGAACCCATCCCCAAACATGAAAAAATTATGAGTAAGGATGAATTCCAATAATGTAATAAGGAACTCACCCAAATCTTTATCCATGTCCGACATGAAAATAAATGCCCTCGTAGCCGCCAAACCAGGGGTAGGCAACCTTTTTTGTTCGGCGTGCCGATTTTAATTAAAAAAATCAAAGATGAGGTACTCGGAGTGTCGGTCAATAATTGTAAGTCTGACAACCCCTAAACTAAAGTCATATACCACAAACCATAACACAGAAGTGCTGCCACAAGATGCTTTAGGACACATGCGTTTACTGCTCTTTCCTGGGACGTGCCTGTACTTTCTGATTAGAAGCAATGAAAGTACATGTGCAGCCCCCAATTAGTGGTAAATGTATGTGTCCAGGAGCACCGTATGGCGACATCCTTATGGTGAATACACACTATGTATCTGGATGCAGATATAGTCTTAGGCCATTGGAACTTTTACTTCAATGTAAAACTGCGTTCACATGGTGCATTTTTGCACAAAAAAAATGCCTGTGTTTTCTGTGCAAAAACACATCCTTAATGCAGAAAACACACAGTTATACAGAATAATGTCCCATAGCGGCCCCTGCACACGGTATTATGTCCCATAACAGCCTCTGCACACCGTATTATGTCACATAGTGGCCCCTGCACACGGTATTATTTCATATAGTGGCCCCAGCACAAGGTATTATGTCCCATAGCGGTCCCTGCATACGGTATTATGTCCCAAAGTGACCCCTGCACACCGTATTATGCCACATAGTGACCACAGCACACGGTATTATGTCATATAGTGGCCCTAGCACACGGTATTAGGTCCCATAGCGGTCCCTGCACACGGTATTAGGTCCCATAGTGGTCCCTGCACACGGTATTAGGTCCCATAGCGGTCCCTGCACACGGTATTATGTTCCATAGCTCTCTTCAGACCCCCGAGTATAATAAGTCCAAGAGAGGCGACAAACATAAAAAAAAACAATGCTACTCACCTTTTTCCACGCTCCGCAGCCGCTCTGTTCTCTTCGGCGCTTCTGCCTGTAGTCATCGACCGCTAATTGAGTCTCTGGGGTCACGTCGCGTCATTATGCGTAATGACGTCAGACGCAGACGTGACCTCTGAGGCCCTGTCAGCTGTCAGAAGCGCCTGCAGATCACACAGCCGCCGCATAGCGCAGGGAGCAAGGTGAGTATCATTGTTTTTTATGTTTCATCACTTCTCCTAAGTCTCCGATTATACTCGGCGGTCTGAAGACCCCACAGTATAATAATAGCAGTTTCGTTTCGGCCATGTTTGGTCCGATCGAAGCTGCTGGGTGAGGACTCCGCCGCCGTGCCAGGGAAATAAGCCGACCCCTGCTCCAAACCATCCGTATGCCTGATGGAGTTATAGAGAGATTCGACATCACATATAACAATAATCATATTTTCTTCTAAATGAATACCATCCAGTTTTCTAAGGACATCAGTTGTATCTTTTATAAATGAAGGGAGAGTTTCAACCAAAGGCTGCAGGTGGAAGTCCACAAACTTACTAATCTGTTCAAATAGGCCATTGGTGCAAGACACAATAGGACGACCGGGAGGGCAGGAAGCGTTTTTGTGAATTTTAGGGAGCATGTAGAGAGTAGGTACAGTTGGTGACTCTGGAAGTAAATATCTCACTTCCTGTTGTTGGATAACTCCATTATCAACTGCAGCCTGCAAAAGTAAACTCAACTCAGATGCTACTGTAATAACAACATGGGTCTCATGAGAATTGGATCCGTGATGGATATTTACGAGCTCAGACATCATGTCAAAGTGAATTATTACAGTCTTCACGTTCACGTAACACATCTAGCCAGACCCAACAACAGGTAAGGTTTATTACAACTTATAATTCTCAGTGGTTTCATGTACAGCGTATTTTAAAAAAGTATTAGGGCATTCTTACATGCGACCCAATACTTAACCGGTTGACGACCACCGGCCGTAAATTTACGGCCAGAGGTCGTGGTCTCTGAAGTCCGGCCAATAGTAAATTTACGGCCGGCACTTCAGAGACCCTGTGAGCGGGATCGGGAGCTGGTGTTAGCTGTAACTGACAGCTAACACTCTGCTCCATAACCCCCGGTCGGAATTTAGTTCCGATCGGAGGTTTTAACCCCTTGGATGCTGTGGTCAAACATGACCGCGGCATCCTAGGGGTTCCGCCATGTTGCCGCCCCCACCGGCAACTCCCGCGGCGAGATCGGGGGGTTGCCGATATCTATTTTCTGTAGCCCAGGGTCTGGCCAGTGACCCCCAGGCTGACTGAAGCCCCCACTACCTGGTTGATCCTGCCGGGATGTCAAGAAGTCAGCCGATGCATCTACATCGGCTGACATTCTTGTATAGACTGCAATACAAGAGTATGCTCTTGTATTGCAGTCTATAATACTGAGCCAGGATCATAGCATCGCTGGCTCAGGTGTCCTTATTGGACAGGTAAAAAATGTAAAAAAAAGTTAAAAAAAAATTAATAAAGTTATAAAGCCCCCAAAAATCCCTTTTCCTATATAAAATGAATTATATATATATATACACTGTGTGCAGAATTATTAGGCAAGTTGTATTTAAGATGATTATTTTTATTATTGAACCACAACTATGTTCTCAATCAACCCAAAAGACTCATAAATATCAAAGCTTAATATTTTTGGAAGTTGGAGTGGGTTTTTTTTAGATTTGGCTATTTTAGGAGGATATCTGTTTGTGCAGGTAACTATTACTGTGCAGAATTATTAGGCAACTTAATAAAAACCAAATATATACCCATCTCACTTGCTTATTTTCACCAGGTAAACCAATATAACAACAGAAAATTTAGAAATTTAAACTTTTCTGACATTCAAAAACAAAACCAAAAACAAATCAGTGACCAATATAGCCACCTTTCTTTACGATGACACTCAAAAGCCTTCCATCCATAGATTCTGTCAGTTGCTTGATCTGTTTACGATCAACATTGCGTGCAGCAGCCACCACAGCCTCCCAGACACTGTTCAGAGAGGTGTACTGTTTTCCCTCCCTGTAGATCTCACATTTTATGAGAGACCACAGGTTCTCTATGGGGTTCAGATCAGGTGAACAAGGGGGCCATGTCATTATTTTTTTCTTCTTTTAGACCTTTTCTGGCCAGCCACGCTGTGGAGTATTTGGATGCATGTGATGGAGCATTGTCCTGCATGAAAATCATGTTTTTCTTGAACGATACCGACTTCTTCCTATACCACTGCTTGAAGAAGGTGTGTTCCAGAAACTGGCAGTAGGTCTGGGAGTTTAGCTTCACTCCATCCTCCACCCGAAAAGGTCCCACAAGTTCATCTTTGATGATACCAGCCCATACCAGTACCCCACCTCCACCTTGCTGGCGTCTGAGTCGGAGTGGAGCTCTCTGCCCTTTACTGATCCAGCCTTGGGCCCATCTATCTGGCCCATCAAGAGTCATTCTCATTTCATCAGTCCATAAAACCTTTGAAAATTCAGTCTTAAGATATTTCTTGCCCCAGTCTTGACGATTTATTTTATGTTTCTTGTTCAAAGGTGGTCGTTTTTCAGCCTTCCTTACCTTGTCCATGTCCCTGAGTATCGCACACCTTGTGCTTTTTGATACTCCAGTAACGTTGCAGCTCTGAAATATGGCTAAACTGGTGGCTAATGGCATCTTGCAGCTTCACGCTTGATTTTCCTCAATTCATTAGCAGTTATTTTGCGCCTTTTTTTTTTCAACACGCTTCTTGCGACCCTGTTGGCTATTTGCCATGAAACGCTTGATTGTTCGGTGATCACGCTTCAAAAGTTTGGCAATTTCAAGACTGCTGCATCCCTCTGCAATACATCTCACAATTTTTGACTTTTCAGAGTCCGTCAAATCTCTCTTCTGACCCATTTTGCCAAAGGAAAGGAAGTTGCCTAATAATTAAGCACACCTTAAATAGGGTGTTGATGTCATTAGACCACACCCCTCCTCATTACAGAGATGCACATCACCAGATTTACTTAATTGGTAGTTGGCGTTCAAGCCTATACAGCTTGGAGTAGTACAACATGTATAAAAAGGATGATGTGATCAAAATACTCATTTGCTTAATAATTCTGCACACAGTGTATATATATATATAAAAAAAATAATAATAAAAACAACACATATTTGGTATCGCCACGTCCGTAATAACCTGTACAATAAAATTGAAACAATATTTAACTTACACGGTGAACGTCGTAGAAAAAAAAACGGAAAAAAACCGCTTAAAAAAAATGCTATAAAAAGTGATCAAAAACTCATATGTACCTCAAAACAATACCAATAAAAAGTGCAAAATATAAGCCCTAAACCAAGTCTGTCAACCGAAAAATAACAATGTTACGCATCTCAGAAGATGGTGATGCAAAAACAATTGATTTATGTCCACAAATGGGTTTTTGTTCTGCAGAATTAGTAACGCATAAAAAAACAATATAAATGAGGTATCGCCATAATCGTACTGACCTGCAGAATAAAGGTAACATGATACTTATGCTGTACGCCACACGGCAAAAAAAATTAAAAGGTAAAAACCAATTCCAGAATTGATATTTTTTTTAAAATCCACCCAGAAAGAGTTAATATAATTTATTCAATAAGTTATAGACACCCAAAAAAATGGTGTAATTAAAAAATGCATATGATACTGCAAAAAATCAGCCCTCATATGCCTACATCATCCGAAAAATAAAGAATATAGCTTGTACAATGTGAAGAGAAAACCCCCAAAAATCACCAAATCATTAGAACACAACTGGCTGCGGCAGGAAGGGAATGTATAACCGATGCGAGCCTATATCAGGGTACAAACCAGATTTAGAGCTTACGAGGGATAATAAACCAGAAGTGACCCCCAGAGTGACCCCCCCAATCATAGGAGCTACTGGGGATATAGTAGGGAATTTCGTGTTCCCCATGTACTCTGCACAGCTTACATATTCACTGTTCACTATCCGCTGTGCATTCACATCTGGTATACTAATGCTTATTACACCCTCTGCTAGATTCTTTGAGGGGTGCAGTTTTCAAAATGGGGTCACTCCCTAGGAGATTCCACTTTTCTGGTACAGATACCAAACATCTGAATCTGCACTCCAAAAGCCACATAGCGCTCCTTCCCTTCTATGCCCTGCTGTGTGCCCAAACTGCAGATTATACCCACATGTATGACACTGGTGCACCCGGGATAACGTACATAATGTCATATGTGGGTATAAACTGCTGTTTGGGCACAGCCGGGCACAGAAGGGAAGGAGTGCTATTTGGTTTTTGGAGCACAGATTTAGACAGTTTAGCTTTCGGACGCCATGACACTTTTGCAGAGCTCCTGAAATGCCAGTAAAGCGGAATCCCCTGACACGTGACCCTATTTTGGAAACTGCACCCCTGAAGGAATTTATCCAGGGGTACATTGAGCATTTTTTACCTCCAAGTGTTGCTATAATTTATTTTCCAGAAATGAATACGCAGCTGATGGTGAAAGGTGAAAATGACAATTTTTCTAGGAATATGTCATTTCAATGCATAATATGTTGTGCCCGGCTTGTATCAGATGTGAACACTCCAAAAGATGTTGTGCCCGGGATACCCACTTAACAGTTTTTAGAGTGTTTGTGCCTGCTGGGCACAAAATATTGGGCACTGAAATGGCGTATCTCTGGAAAAATTGCAATTTTCCCTTTTCATTATCAACTGTGCATTCATTTATTGAAATTAAATGAATGCAACACTTAAGGGTTAAGAATACTCGCTACCCCACTTGATAAATCCCTTCAGGGGTGTAGTTCCCAAAATGGGGTCACAAGTCTGCGGATTACACTTTACTGGCAATTCAGGGGCTCTGCAAAAGTGACATGGTGTCCAAAAACCAAACTGTGCTTCAAAAACCAAAATAGCGCTCATTCCCTTCTGTGTCCGGCTGTACCCAAGCAGCAGTTTATACCAAGTACATTATCCTGGGTACACCAGTGTCATACATGTGGACGTAAACTGCAGTTGGGGTACACAGCAGGGGGCAGATGTGAAGGAGCGCTATGTGGTTTTTAGAGCAAGATTTAGATTGTTGGATTTTGGACACCATGTCAAATTGGCAAAGACCCTAAAATTGCCCCTACAAAATGGGGTCACTTCTTGGGGAATTCCAATTTACTGGCACCTCTGCAAAAACAACATGGCGTTCAGAAAGTCCCTCTAGATCTGTACTCCAAAAGCTAAAAAGCGCAGTGCTCCTTCCCTTCTGAGCCCTGCTGTGTGCCCAAGCAGCAGTTTATACCCACATACAGTACAGACCAAAAGTTTGGACACACCTTCTCATTCCAAGAGTTTTCTGTATTTTCATGACTATAAAAATTGTAGATTCACACTGAAGGCATCAAAACTATGAATTAACACATGTGGAATTATATACTTAACAAAAAGTGTGAAACAACTGAAAATATGTCTTATATTCTAGATTCTTCAAAGTAGCCACCTTTTGCTTTGATTACTGCTTTGCACACTCTTGGCATTCTCTTGATGAGCTTCAAGAGGTAGTCACCTGAAATGGTTTTCACTTCACAGGTGTGCCCTGTCAGGTTTAATAAGTGGTATTTCTTGCCTTATAAATGGGGTTGGGACCATCAGTTGTGTTGTTCAGAAGTCAGGTGGATACACAGCTGATAGTCCTACTGAATGGAGTGTTAGAATTTGTATTATGGCAAGAAAAAAGCAGCTAAGTAAAGAAAAACGAGTGGCCATCATTACTTTAAGAAATGAAAGTCAGTCAGTCCGAAAAATTGGGAAAACTTTGAAAGTGTCCCCAAGTGCAGTTGCCAAAACCATCAAGCGCTACAACGAAACTGGCTCACATGAGGACCGCCCCAGGAAAGGAAGACCAAGAGTCACCTCTGCTGCGGAGGATAAGTTCATCCGAGTCACCAGCCTCAGAAATCGCAGGTTAACAGCAGCTCAGACTAGAGACCAGGTCAATGCCACAAAGAGTTCTAGCAGCAGACACATCTCTACAACAACTGTTAAGAGGAGACTGTGTGCAGCAGGCCTTCATGGTAAAATAGCTGCTAGGAAACCACTGCTAAGGACAGGCAACAAGCAGAAGAGACTTGTTTGGGCTAAAGAACACAAGGAATGGACATTAGATCTGTGGAAATCTGTGCTTTGGTCTGATGAGTCCAAATTTGAGATCTTTGGTTCCAACCACCGTGTCTTTGTGCAACGCATAAAAGGTGAACGAATGAACTCTACATGCCTGGTTCCCACCGTGAAGCATGGAGGAGGAGGTGTGATGGTGTGGGGGTGCTTTGCTGGTGACACTGTTGGGGATTTATTCAAAATTGAAGGAATACTGAACCAGCATGGTTACCACAGCATCTTGCAGCGGCATGCTATTCCATCCGGTTTACGTTTAGTTGGACCATCATTTATTTTTCAACAGGACAATGACCCCAAACACACCTCCAGACTGTGTAAGGGCTATTTGACCAAGGAGAGTGATGGGGTGCTACACCAGATGACCTGGCCTCCACAGTCACCAGACCTGAACCCAATCGAGATGGTTTGGGGTGAGCTGGACCGCAGAGTGAAGGCAAAAGGGCCAACAAGTGCTAAGCATCTCTGGGAACTCCTTCAAGACTGTTGGAAGACCATTTCAGGTGACTACCTCTTGAAGCTCATCAAGAGAATGCCAAGAGTGTGCAAAGCAGTAATCAAAGCAAAAGGTGGCTACTTTGAAGAACCTAGAATATAAGACATATTTTCAGTTGTTTCACACTTTTTTGTTAAGTATATAATTCCACATGTGTTAATTCATAGTTTTGATGCCTTCAGTGTGAATCTACAATTTTTATAGTCAGGAAAATACAGAAAACTCTTGGAATGAGAAGGTGTGTCCAAACTTTTGGTCTGTACTGTATATATTTTTTTTTCCCCCGGGTTTCCATTGTACTGGTACTTTAGGGGCTCTGCAATTGCGACATGGCACCTGAAAACTATTCCAGCAAAATCTGCCCACCAAAAGCTAAATAGTGCTCTTTCTATTCTGAGCTCCACCATGTACCCATACAGCAGATTACAACCACATGGGGAGTATTCCTGTATTCAGGAGAAATTGTGTAACAAACTTTGGGGCACTTTTTCTCCTTTATCCTCTTGTGAAAATGAAAAATTTGGGGCTAAATTGATGGTTTATTGGAAAGAAAGTAATTTTTCATTTTCATGTCCCAATGTTAATAAAATCTGTGAAACGGCTGTGGGGTCAAAATGCTCACTATACCCCTTGATATGTTCTGTGAGGGGTGTAGTTTCCAAAATGGGGTCACTTTTGGGGGTTTCCATTATATTGGTACTCTAGGGGCTCTGCAAATGAGACATGGCACCTGAAAACTATTCCAGCAAAATCTGCTTTTCAAATACCAAGTGTCGCTCTTTCTTTTCCGTGCACTGCCGTGTGCCCAAAAATCATTTTACGCCCACATGTGGGATATTTCTGTGCTCGGGAGAAATTGCACAACAAACTGTGAGATGCATTTTCTCCTTTAACCCTTTGTGAATGTGTTAATTTTAGGGATAAATGAATGTATTATTGGATAAAAATGAAATGTCTAAATTTCACCTCCATATTGTTTTAATTCTTGTGAAATGCTTAAAGGGTTAACAAACTTCCCAAATTCTGTTTTGAATTATTTGAGGGGTGCAGTTTTGAAAATGGGGTGATTTATGGGGGTTTCTAATATATAGGCCTTTATAATCCCCTTCAGAACTGAAGTGGTCCCTAAAAAATGAGTTTGGGAATTTTCTTGTAAATCTGGAAAATCGCTGTTACACTTGTAAGCCTTCTAACATCCAAAATAAATTAAAGGATGATTAAAAGATGATGCCAATATAAAGCAGAGATATGGTAGATAATATTTATTCATGTATTTGGGTGGTATGACTATCTGTCTGAAAAGAAGAGCATTTTACATTTTAAAAATTGCAATTTTTTTCCAAATTTCCCTCAAATTTCCTATTTTTTTTATAAATAAACACAAAAATATTGATCATTGTTTACCACTAACATGAAGTACAATGTGTCATGAAAAAACAATCTCAAAATCACTTGTGTAAGTTATAGCATCTCAAAGTTATTGCCATATAAAGTGACACATGTCAGTTTTGAAAAATGAGGCCTGGTCCATAAGACACTTTTAGGCTCGGTCCTTAACCGGTTAAACGCTATGTGGGGCCCCATCCCTCAATCCCATACCACCGTTCCAGAAACCTGCGGGATATGTTGGTTCGCAGCCACTATCCCGGTAAATCCCCTGGTTTTTTGTTTGGAGGATCTGGTCCGAGGAACGGTTGTCGCCCCTGTGGGAATTGTGTGGCCTGCAGTAATATCGAGGCCAGCTGTGCTTTTCAGAGTAGTGATGGTAAACGCCAATATAAAATATTGTCCCACTATACATGTCAATCCATGGGGATGGTGTATCATGCCACATGCCCATGTGGACTAATTTATATTGGTCTCACTACTCGTGAATTGCGTAGACGTGTTCGTGAACATGTATCTCAGCAGAACATTGTGAAGCCGATGCTTCGCTTAAAACGATACCTAAAGCACTTTAAGTTGTTTCACAGCCATTGACAGTGTGAGGACAGGTCCTAGGATGGGGAATTGGAAGCAGTTGTTAGCTCAAAAAGAGTGTAAGTGGAGCTATACTCTGAAAACAACACATCCTTTGGGTCTGAATGAACAAATTAGTTTTGCCCCTTTTCTTTAATATCTAGTCTTAGATCACCTTTGTTCTTTATAATTTTTGGTATTTGGTCGATTTTTTTCCCGGTGACCGTATATGTGTATGGTCTTTTATATGTTTTTAATTAAGTGTTTTTTATTCTAGATAAACTCTGTGACGTCTTGTTCCTTTGTTTTGATGTGAAGACTTCCTCCACATTCATGTATTTTTCATATGATGTTACAGTATGTTGATTGGAGCTTTCCCACACTATATTATTGTTTTCTATGTAAAAATTGCCTATGTACCTTATCCTGCCATTTATCATGTGATATCTCCATTATCTATTCCCTTGTTTATATATGTCTTTTTGATGATTTGTGTTAATAAAATGAAATTGTTTAAATATTTGGTGGTCATGTTTTTTCTATTTTTGATATTCTTACATGGTCCACGATTCTTTTGTGATTTATTTATCATTAGCCCTTGTTTGTATTTTCTGTAATATATATTTATATATTTGTCATCATATATTATGTTATTATTGCCAGGTGACCACTGCCAGGAGTGACAATCATTTGCATCCCAGGGTCATTTTTATCCTTGTGTATTTGTTTACCTTTTTTTATTTTACTACCCTCTCTTATATCCTTTTCCGATAAACCATATATTCTCTTAGCTGGTAATATCTTATACCCTTCTTGGGTACTTTTGCTATTGTCGTAATCCAAACAACATACTTGCCTTTTGTATATGTGTATTTCATTATTAGTAAGTTATTCTCACTATCTGCAGCGGATTGACAATAAGTTTATATATACAATCGCCACCACTGCTTTTTGTTTTTCTCTTTTTACTTTTACATGTGTATTTCACGCTCGTGTAACAGGCCACCGCAAAATGGTGGCGGTGCATGCGCAGTTGGCGTATAGCGCAGCTTCGGATGCCTATGCAAGGCAGAAGATCAGGAGAACATGAAGAGGGGTGTGAACAGAATTAACTAAGGTGCGGCGAGAGGCTATAACGCGAGGGTGCTCGGAGCACAGTGAGCGTAATTTGCATATCGCAATAAACAGATTTTTACAGAAATGGCTGGGAGAAGAAGAGAATGGAAGGTAGGAGTAGAATAGCCTTTTTAAAGGCTATTCCAACGTGCCATTAGTTCAAAAGGTGATTTTATAATGATAGACTCCCTTTAAGAAGTAATATGCAAATTAACCTAAGTAGTCACGGAGAGCAGGGAGCGGCTTTAGCCTAGTCACGCTTTCCACTTGCTAATGATATCTCCTGGGTGTGACTTACATATCCTCACACCCTGATGTCTCACATTCACTGATGTCATGAGGGTGATGTCAGTTATGCCCAGGAGGTGTAATTGGCAGGGGGACAGTGTGACTAATGTGAAGCTACTCCCCTCTCACCCTGACTACTTAGGGTAATTTGCATATGACTTTGTATGCTTTTAAATATTTATAACTTCATTTTGCTGCAACTGACAGATTACAGAGGGGCACCAATGGAAAGGTCATTACGTCATCCTGCACATGATGGGGCCAGTTTATGGTGCAAAGACCACCTGACAAGTTCCCTTTAATGACACGGCCACAGTGACTTGCAGCAACCAAGATAGATGATATTACTCCTGCATTGTCTTCCTAAGTGCACTAAACAGCCCATTTGCAAATAGAATAAAAGTTGAATTTCTCAGCAGCAAGTTTGCACTTCACCCCACATTGCAGGAGCCATAATTTTTTTTATTTCAGTTGACATGGCAGCTTATTTTTTTCAGGACACATACTTTCTAACAGCATCATTTAATAGTCTCTGCAATACACTGGGAACCATGGAAAAAAATTCAGAAGAAGGTGAAATTGGAAAAAAAAAATTTAAGGGTTTGTTTTTATGGCATTTATTGTACATAAAAAATATAAAACAACATGTTAGCTTTATTCTGCAGGTCACTAAGATAACAGTGACACCAAATTTATATAGTATTTTTCATGTTTTCATGCCTTTTAAAAAAAATTTAAAAATACAAAAATGTTTTTGCTTCGCAAAACTTTTTCATATTTTCATGTACGGAGCCAGGTAAGGCGTTTTTTCCAGAATAAGATTTATTTTTATGAATTCCATTTTGGGGAATGTTTGATGGTTTGATCACTTTTTTTTTCATTTTCAGGTGAAGCATTGAATAAACGGTTTGGCCAGTTTGATTTATTTTTTCCTGCTGTAGCGTGCACCGTTTCAGATAAATATCTTTATATTTTAATTTTTGCATGCGGGGATACCTAAGGTGTTCATGTATTTTTTGATTTTTTTTATATGTGATCTATGGAAAGGGGGTGCATTGCATTTTAAACTCTTAAAAACTTTTTTTTACTTGTATTTGATAAACCATATACTATATAGTATATTGTAAAAGCCATTGACTTCTGTTACTAGTGCCTTCAGCCTGACACGGCAACTGATCAAAGCCCTCGAATGAAGATAATTTTCTCACGGTGACTGGGTTATCTTCTTGTTTAGGCACACAGAAGCAGGTACAAGAAGATAACCTAGGCACAATGAGGAAATCATGACTGGGTTTTGACAACTTCCATACCATAGAAAGTTTCTGCATTCATGGCTATTTGCTGGCAGCCTATCAAGACGAAAGACTGCCATAACTAGTATGGGTAGAAAAAAAAAATATTTATATTTGCAAGAAAAGATTAACGTTTAATTGTCTACTAATTTAAATATGGTTATGCTAATACTAATAATAATAATAGTCCTTTAATAGTCCCACAATGGGGAAATTCAGTTAATTGTAAAAGCCCTTTAAGTAAGTGAAAGCATTCATTAATTATTTTAATTAATTTATAGGATTTCCCTTGTCCCTGTGAATGGCCTGCGTGGCCAGTGAGGCTGTATTCACATAGTGCTTTTTTTTCTGAAGAACTGCATGTAGTTCTTATTTGCAGTAATGAGTAGCATATGCTACTGTGCAATTTACCTGTATGATTACAGCCAGTAAATCAGACATTTTCAATTCAGTTGGGGTTACTTATGAAGACTAGCATATTCAACGCGAGTCTTCATATCCCTGGTGGAACAGCGGAGGCATACGTCCAAACGAGACAGCTCTTCTGCTGGGGCGTTCACCCATTGGTCATTAGCATACAGGTAATGTTCTACTCATTACTGCAATAAAAACCTGTCTGCAGTTCCTCAGCAAGGAGGAGGCAAAAATGCTGCGGAAAATGTTTTTTGTGCAGCATTATTCATTGAATTCTGCTTTTTCTATGCATTTTTTCCTCTTATTAAATACATAGAGAAAGCCCTTGCGATTCTGCAGCTAAAATTAACATGCTGTCATTTTCAAAAACACAAGCAGGCTTTTTTTTTCCCCACAATGTGTGTATGAGAATAAACAAAATCTCATTCACTTTGCTGGTGCTGTAAAATGCAGCATTTCTGCTGTGTTTCTGCAGCAGCCAAAAATGCTCAAGAGAAAAAGCCACTAATGACTTACTTAAAGAGGACCTTTCTTGTCCTCTAAGACTAGCATATATAGTGTTATATACCACTGGAAAGCTGACAGTGCACTGAATTCAACACATTGTCAGTTTTGCTGATATGTGTCCCGGTTGCAGAGATATCAGTTAGTTTTTATACCAATATCCCTGCACTGTCAGAGTAGCCGGCCTTACAGCTCAGTGTCATCGCTGGGCAGTGAGGAACACCCCCCTCAGCCAACAGTACAAGACTATAAGTGTACAGTCATCAGGGGGGCCCCAATGCAAAATGTGTAATGGAGCCCCTACCTATCTTGTGCCATTTAGGTGGTATATTTTATGTGGCAGAGGGACCTTTTTGGGGGACCCCCAGAATCCAGGGCCCACTAGCGACTGCTACCTTTACACCTCTCTATAGCTACACCCTTGGTTGCAGCCAGTAAACTGTGTGGTAACAGCAAAACGGCACAGCCTGCAACGATATGCAGGTGAAATTTATTAATGTTTTACTTCATTCCAGATACACTGCATGTCACCACCCAAAGGGCAACTTCAGGGATTGTCTCATGAAGACAATTTATTCTTTCAAGCTGACCTATTTCAGCTGATCATTGCAATAATGACTTCAGAAACCATTGCTAGTTAATCATTTCTCCTGCTGACAAAATGTGCTATTACATGGTGGATATTTAATACATGGACAAAATCAGTTCCCCCACAGTGAGAGCTGCTCTTTGTTAGCAGCTCGCCGTTCTAACTAGAGGGGTGCTGAACAGGGGACCCTTTTATTATTCAAAAGTGGTTGTTTTAGTGAGACATTTTTAATCCAGATTTGGACAGGGGGCCAGAATTTGACACCTATGTCCTAAAATAACAAAAAATATTGCTCACCTGCTTTACAGGAATCTAGCACTACCTCTTCTCTGGCCCTCTTGGTGTATGTTTACTTGCATGTGATTGCTGCAGGCGTCTTTCAAATAAGCAATAATGCCAAGAATAGGGCTCTGGAACACTGCAGCAGCAATCACATGTCCTATGCAAGGAAATGGACTCTGGGAGGACTGAAGAAGAGACCACTGTATCGCTGGATTCCTGGGAGACAGGTAAATAGTATATATTATCTTATTTTAGGCCATTTTATTTATTTAGCTATTTTAGACAGGGAACTACAATTTATCAAAACCACAATGCAGAAAGTCGCAAGGTGGGAAGGATCGCTATGGTTGTGTGAAGAATCCATAACATTAGGCAATTATATTAGATATTTGAAGTAGTACCAGAAGTTTCTGTGGAGCTTTCACATATAAGGGCCATGGCAAAGTATGTTCTTATAAGTGCATTAAACATGGGCTACAGATCTGTTTACATACACAAACACATGCTGTGGGCTAGACCTCTAATTCAGTTAATTTTCATCATTCATTGGGGACCTCTTCTCATGCCAAACTAAGCAACTACTAATACATGATTCACAAATCTAGGCCTTTTCCAAAATTGCACTTAAAAGAAATAGAAATATTTGGCTCCTACCTATGAATAGTTACAACAGAAAATCACAGAACAGGAAATCTTTACTCAATCCTTCTCTGAGCAGACTTTGGTAAGTTATTTTAAGACTGAGATGGATTTTGTAAGAAGGATTTATCAATCCTATATGGAAGGAGAACAAAATTATACACATCTAGTTTATTGCTTATAGAAATATGCAATAAGCAATTTTATATATATATATATATATATATATACAGTCATATGAAAAAGTTTGGGCACCCCTATTAATCTTAATCATTTTTAGTTCTAAATATTTGGGTGTTTGCAACAGCCATTTCAATTTGATATATCTAATAACTGATGGACACAGTAATATTTCAGGATTGAAATGAGGTTTATTGTACGAACAGAAAATGTGCAATATGCATTAAACCAAAATTTGACCGATGCAAAAGTATGGGCACCTCAACAGAAAAGTGACATTAATATTTAGTAGATCCTCCTTTTGCAAAAATAACAGCCTCTAGTCGCTTCCTGTAGCTTTTAATCAGTTCCTGGATCCTGGATGAAGGTATTTTTGACCATTCCTCTTTACAAAACAATTCCAGTTCAGTTAAGTTTGATGGTCGCCGAGCATGGACAGCCCGCTTCAAATTATCCCACAGATGTTCAATGATATTCAGGTCTGGGGACTGGGATGGCCATTCCAGAACATTGTAATTGTTCCTCTGCATGAATGCCTGAGTAGATTTGGAGCTGTGTTTTGGATCATTGTCTTGCTGAAATATCCATCCCCGGCGTAGCTTCAAATTCGTCACTGATTCTTGTACATTATTCTCAAGAATCTGCTGATACTGAGTTGAATCCATGCGACCCTCAACTTTAACAAGATTCCCGGTGCCGGCATTGGCCACACAGCCCCAAAGCATGATGGAACCTCCACCAAATTTTACAGTGGGTAGCAAGTGTTTTTCTTGGAATGCTGTGTTTTTTGGACGCCATGCATAACGCCTTTTTGTATGACCAAACAACTCAATCTTTGTTTCATCAGTCCACAGGACCTTCTTCCAAAATGAAGCTGGCTTGTCCAAATGTGCTTTTGCATACCTCAGGCGACTCTGTTTGTGGCGTGCTTTCAGAAACGGCTTCTTTCGCATCACTCTCCCATACAGCTTCTCCTTGTGCAAAGTGTGCTGTATTGTTGACCGATGCACAGTGACACCATCTGCAGCAAGATGATGCTGCAGCTCTTTGGAGGTGGTCTGTGGATTGTCCTTGACTGTTCTCACCATTCTTCTTCTCTGCCTTTCTGATATTTTTCTTGGCCTGCCACTTCTGGGCTTAACAAGAACTGTCCCTGTGGTCTTCCATTTCCTTACTATGTTCCTCACAGTGGAAACTGGCAGGTTAAATCTCTGAGACAACTTTTTGTATCCTTCCCCTGAACAACTATGTTGAACAATCTTTGTTTTCAGATCATTTGAGAGTTGTTTTGAGGAGCCCATGATGCCACTCTTCAGAGGAGATTCAAATAGGAGAACTTGCAATTGGCCACCTTAAATACCTTTTCTCATGATTGGATACACCTGGCTATGAAGTTCAAAGCTCAGTGAGGTTACAAAACCAATTTTGTGCTTCAGTAAGTCAGTAAAAAGTAGTTAGGAGTATTCAAATCAATAAAATGATAAGGGTACCCAAATTTTTGCACCGGTCAAATTTTGGTTTAATGCATATTGCACATTTTCTGTTAGTACAATAAACCTCATTTCAATCCTGAAATATTACTGTGTCCATCAGTTGTTAGATATATCAAATTGAAATGGCTGTTGCAAACACCCAAATATTTAGAACTAAAAATGATTAAGATTAATAGGGGTGCCCAAACTTTTTCATATGACTGTATATATATATATATATATATATATATATATATATGTAGTGGGGAAAAGTATTTAGTCAGCCACCAATTGTGCAAGTTCTCCCACTTAAAAAGATGAGAGAGGCCTGTAATTGACATCATAGGTAGACCTCAACTATGAGAGACAAAATAAGAAAACAAATCCAGAAAATCACATTGTCTCATTTTTAAATAATTTATTTGCAAATTATGGTGGAAAATAAGTATTTGGTCAATAACAAAAGTTCATCTCAATACTTTGTTATATATCCTTTGTTGGCAATGACAGAGGTCAAACGTTTTCTGTAAGTCTTCACAAGGTTGGCACACACTGTTGCTGGTATGTTGGCCCATTCCTCCATGCAGATCTCCTCTAGAGCAGTGATGTTTTGGGGCTGTCACTGGGCAACACGGACTTTCAACTCCCTCCAAAGGTTTTCTATGGGGTTGAGATCTGGAGACTGGCTAGGCCACTCCAGGACCTTCAAATGCTTCTTATGAAGCCACTCCTTCCTTGCCCTGGCGGTTTGCTTGGGATCATTGTCATGCTGAAAGACCCAGCCACATTTCATCTTCAATGCCCTTGCTGATGGAAGTAGGTTTGCACTCAAAATCTCACGATACATGGCCCCATTCATTCTTTCATGTATACGGATCATTCGTCCTGGTCCCTTTGCAGAGAAACAGCCCCAAAGCATGATGTTGCCACCTCCATGCTTCACAGTAGGTATGGTGTTCTTTGGATGCAACTCAGCATTCACTCTTCTCCAAACACGATGATTTGTTTCTACCAAACAGTTCCACTTTAGTTTCATCTGACCATATGACATTCTCCCAATACTCTTCTGGAACATCCAAATGCTCTCTAGCAAACTTCAGATGGGCCCAGATATGTACTGGCTTAAGCAGGGGGACACGTCTGGCACTGCAGGATCTGAGTCCCTGGCGGCGTAGTGTGTTACTGACGGTAGCCTTTGTTACGTTAGTCCCAGCTTTCTGCAGGTCATTTACTAGGTCCCCCCGTGTGGTTCTGGGATTTTTGCTCACTGTTCTTGTGATCATTTTGACCCCACAGGATGAGATCTTGTGTGGAGCCCCCTGATCGAGGGAGATTATCAATGGTCTAGTATGTCTTCCATTTTCTAATTATTGCTCCCACAGTTGATTTCTTCACACCAAGCTGCTTGCCTATTGCAGATTCAGTCTTCCCAGCTTGGTGCAGGTCTACAATTTTGTTTCTAGTGTCCTTCCACAGCTCTTTGGTCTTCACCATAGTGGAGTTTGGAGTGTGACTGTTTGAGGTTGTGGACAGGTGTCTTTTATATTGATAACCATTTCAAACAGGTGCCATTACTACAGGTAATGAGTAGAGGACAGAGGAACCTCTTGAAGAAGTTACAAGTCTGTGAGAGCCAGAAATCATGCTTGCTTGTAGGTCACCAAATACTTATTCTCCACCATAATTAGCAAATAAATTCTTAAAAAATCAGACAATGTGATTTTCTAGATATGTTTTCTCATTTTGTCTCTCATAGCTGAGGTCTACCTATAATGTCAATTACAGACCTCTCATCTTTTTAAGTGGGAGAACTTGCACAATTGGTGCCTGACTAAAAAATGTTTTTCCCCACTGTATATATATACACTACCGTTCAAAAGTTTTGGGTCACCCAGACAATTTTGTGTTTTCCAGGAAAACTCACACTTTTATTTATCAAATGAGTTGCAAAATGAATAGAAAATATAGTCAAGACATTGACAAGGTAAGAAATAATGATTTTTATTTGAAATTTTCTCCTTCAAACTTTGCTTTCGTCAAAGAATGCTCCATTTGCAGCAATTACAGCATTGCAGACCTTTGGCATTCTAGCTGATAATTTGCTGAGGTAATCTGGGGAAATTTCACCCCATGCTTCCAGAAGCCCCTCCCACAAGTTGGATTGGCTTGATGGGCACTTTTTGCGTACCATACGGTCAAGCTGCTCCCACAACAGCTCAATGGGGTTGAGATCTGGTGACTGCGCTGGCCACTCCATTACAGATAGAATACCAGCTGCCTGCTTCTTCCCTAAATAGTTCTTGCATAATTTGGAGGTGTGCTTTGGGTCATTGTCCTGTTGTAGGATGAAATTGGCTCCAATCAAGCGCTGTCCACAGGGTATGGCATGGCGTTGCAAAATGGAGTGATAGCCTTCCTTATTCAAAATCCCTTTTACCTTGTACAAATCTCCCACTTTACCAGCACCAAAGCAACCCCAGACCATCACATTACCTCCACCATGCTTGACAGATGGCGTCAGGCACTCTTCCAGCATCTTTTCAGTTGTTCTGCGTCTCACAAATGTTCTTCTGTGTGATCCAAACACCTCAAACTTCGATTCGTCTGTCCATAACACTTTTTTTCCAATCTTCCTCTGTCCAATGTCTGTGTTCTTTTGCCCATATTAATCTTTTCCTTTTATTAGCCAGTCTCAGATATGGCTTTTTCTTGGCCACTCTGCCCTGAAGGCCAGCATCCCTGAGTCGCCTATTCACTGTAGACGTTGACACTGGCGTTTTGCGGGTACTATTTAATGAAGATGCCAGTTGCGGACCTGTGAGGCGTCAATTTCTCAAACTAGAGACTCTAATGTACTGGTCTTGTTGCTCAGTTGTACAGCGGGGCCTCCCACTTCTCTTTCTACTCTGGTTAAAGCCTGTTTGTGCTGTCCTCTGAAGGGAGTAGTACACACCATTGTAGGAAATCTTCAGTTTCTTGGCAATTTCTCGCATGGAATAGCCTTCATTTCTATGAACAAGAATAGACTGTCGAGTTTCATATGAAAGTTCTCTTTTTCTGGCGATTTTGAGAGTTTAATCGAACCAACAAATGTAATGGTCCAGATTCTCAAGTAGCTCAAAGGAAGGTCAGTTTTATAGCTTCTCTAACCAGCAAAACTGTTTTCAGCTGTGCTAACATACTTGCACAAGGGTTTTCAAGGGTTTTCTAAACATCCATTAGCCTTCTTACACAGTTAGCAAACACAATGTACCATTAGAACACTGGAGTGATGGTTGCTGGAAATGGGCCTCTATACACCTATGTAGATGTTGTATTAAAAACCAGACGTTTGCAGCTAGAATAGTCATTTACCACATTAAAAATGTATAGAGTGTATTTCTGAATCATTTAATGTTATCTTCATTGAAAAAAACTGTGCTTTTCTTTCAAAAATAAGGGAATTTCTAAGTGACCCTAAACTTTTGAAAGGTAGTGTATATACAGTACAGACCAAAAGTTTGGACACACCTTCTCATTCCAAGAGTTTTCTGTATTTTCATGACTATAAAAATTGTAGATGCACACTGAAGGCATCAAAACTATGAATTAACACATGTGGAATTATATACTTAACAAAAAAGTGTGAAACAACTGAAAATATGTCTTATATTCTAGGTTCTTTAAAGTAGCCACCTTCTGCTTTGATTACTGCTTTGCACACTCTTGGCATTCTCTTGATGAGCTTCAAGAGGTAGTCACCTGAAATGGTCTTCCAACAGTCTTGAAGGAGTTCCCAGAGATGCTTAGCACTTGTTGGTCCTTTTGCCTTCACTCTGCGGTCCAGCTCACCCCAAACCATCTCGATTGGGTTCGGGTCTGGTGACTGTGGAGGCCAGGTCATCTGGCGTAGCACCCCGTCACTCTCCTTCTTGGTCAAATAGCCCTTACACAGTCTGGAGGTGTGTTTGGGGTCATTGTCCTGTTGAAAAATAAATGATGGTCCAACTAAACACAAACCAGATGGAATAGCATGCCGCTGCAAGATGCTGTGGTAACCATGCTGGTTCAGTATTCCTTCAATTTTGAATAAATCCCCAACAGTGTCACCAGCAAAGCACCCCCACACCATCACACCTCCTCCTCCATGCTTCACGGTGGGAAACAGGCATGTAGAGTCCATTCGTTCACCTTTTCTGCGTCACACAAAGACACGGTGGTTGGAACCAAAGATCTCAAATTTGGACTCATCAGACCAAAGCACAGATTTCCACAGGTCTAATGTCCATTCCTTGTGTTCTTTAGCCCAAACAAGTCTCTTCTGCTTGTTGCCTGTCCTTAGCAGTGGTTTCCTAGCAGCTATTTTATCATGAAGGCCTGCTGCACACAGTCTCCTCTTAACAGTTGTTGTAGAGATGTGTCTGCTGCTAGAACTCTGTGTGGCATTGACCTGGTCTCTAATCTGAGCTGCTGTTAACCTGCGATTTCTGAGGCTGGTGACTCGGATGAACTTATCCTCCGCAGCAGAGGTGACTCTTGGTCTTCCTTTCCTGGGGCGGTCCTCGTGTGAGCCAGTTTCTTTGTAGCACTTGATGGTTTTGGCCACTGCACTTGGGGACACTTTCAAAGTTTTCCCAATTTTTCGGACTGACTGACCTTAATTTCTTAAAGTAATGATGGCCACTCGTTTTTCTTTACTTAGCTGCTTTTTTCTGTGCCATAATACAAATTCTAACACTCCATTCAGTAGGACTATCAGCTGTGTATCCACCTGACTTCTGAACAACACAACTGATGGTCCCAACCCCATTTATAAGGCAAGAAATACCACTTATTAAACCTGACAGGGCACACCTGTGAAGTGAAAACCATTTCAGGTGACTACCTCTTGAAGCTCATCAAGAGAATGCCAAGAGTGTGCAAAGCAGTAATCAAAGTAAAAGGTGGCTACTTTGAAGATCCTAGAATATAAGACATATTTTCAGTTGTTTCACACTTTTTTGTTAAGTATATAATTCCACATGTGTTAATTCATAGTTTTGATGCCTTCAGTGTGAATCTACAAATTTTATAGTCACGAAAATACAGAAAACTCTTGGAATGAGAAGGTGTGTCCAAACTTTTGGTCTGTACTGTGTATATGTGTATGTACAGTCATATGAAAAAGTTTGGGCACCCCTATTAATCTTAATCATTTTTAGTTCTAAATATTTGGGTGTTTGCAACAGCCATTTCAATTTGATATATCTAATAACTGATGGACACAGTAATATTTCAGGATTGAAATGAGGTTTATTGTACTAACAGAAAATGTGCAATATGCATTAAACCAAAATTTGACCGCTGCAAAAGTATGGGCACCTCAACAGAAAAGTGACATTAATATTTAGTAGATCCTCCTTTTGCAAAAATAACAGCCTCTAGTCGCTTCCTGTAGCTTTTAATCAGTTCCTGGATCCTGGATGAAGGTATTTTTGACCATTCCTCTTTACAAAACAATTCCAGTTCAGTTAAGTTTGATGGTCGCCGAGCATAGACAGCCCGCTTCAAATTATCCCACAGATGTTCAATGATATTCAGGTCTGGGGACTGGGATGGCCATTTCAGAACATTGTAATTGTTCCTCTGCATGAATGCCTGAGTAGATTTGGAGCTGTGTTTTGGATCATTGTCTTGCTGAAATATCTATCCCCGGCGTAACTTCAAATTCATCACTGATTCTTGTACATTATTCTCAAGAATCTGCTGATACTGAGTTGAATCCATGCGACCCTCAACTTTAACAAGATTCCCGGTGCCGGCATTGGCCACACAGCCCCAAAGCATGATGGAACCTCCACCAAATTTTACAGTGGGTAGCAAGTGTTTTTCTTGGAATGCTGTGTTTTTTTGACGCCATGCATAACGCCTTTTTGTATGACCAAACAACTCAATCTTTGTTTCATCAGTCCACAGGACCTTCTTCCAAAATGAAGCTGGCTTGTCCAAATGTGCTTTTGCATACCTCAGGCGACTCTGTTTGTGGCATGCTTTCAGAAAACGGCTTCTTTCGCATCACTCTCCCATACAGCTTCTCCTTGTGCAAAGTGTGCTGTATTGTTGACCGATGCACAGTGACACCATCTGCAGCAAGATGATGCTGCAGCTCTTTGGAGGTGGTCTGTGGATTGTCCTTGACTGTTCTCACCATTCTTCTTCTCTGCCTTTCTGATATTTTTCTTGGCCTGCCACTTCTGGGCTTAACAAGAACTGTCCCTGTGGTCTTCCATTTCCTTACTATGTTCCTCACAGTGGAAACTGACAGGTTAAATCTCTGAGACAACTTTTTGTATCCTTCCCCTGAACAACTATGTTGAACAATCTTTGTTTTCAGATCATTTGAGAGTAGTTTTGAGGAGCCCATGATGCCACTCTTCAGAGGAGATTCAAATAGGAGAACAACTTGCAATTGGCCACCTTAAATACCTTTTCTCATGATTGGATACACCTGGCTATGAAGTTCAAAGCTCAGTGAGGTTACAAAATCAATTTTGTGCTTCAGTAAGTCAGTAAAAAGTAGTTAGGAGTATTCAAATCAATAAAATGATAAGGGTACCCAAATTTTTGCACCGGTCAAATTTTGGTTTAATGCATATTGCACATTTTCTGTTAGTACAATAAACCTCATTTCAATCCTGAAATATTACTGTGTCCATCAGTTATAGGATATATCAAATTGAAATGGCTGTTGCAAACACCCAAATATTTAGAACTAAAAATGATTAAGATTAATAGCAGTGCCCAAACTTTTTCATATGACTGTATAACAGAAGACCAGTCTGAAAAGCAAAAATTGAGCACAACTCTCTGGATATGATCCTTTAACCAGTTTTCAATCCAATTACAAACTATATTTTCCAAGCCAATGGACCTGATTTTACCCATTAAATGTATATGAGGGACAATGTCAAACACTTTTGCAAAGTCCCGGAACACTGTATTCACAGCCTCCCCCTATTAAGACTTCTCACCCCTCCATAAAAACAAATCAAGTTTATCTGACAAATTCTGTCCTTAGTAAAAACATGCTGTCATTTATAATATTAAGTACAAACACATATTCCTGTATATAATCAGTTAAAAGCCCCTCAAACAGTTTTACCATAATGGATATTAAACTCACCGGTCTATAATTACCTGGGGAAGACCTAGAGCCCTTTTTGACAATAGGCACATTTGCCTTGCGCCAGTCCCTTTGCACTGTATCAGTCACTAGAGAATTCCTAAAAAATAAGAATAGGGGTACAGCAATGACAGACTGAGTTCTTTAAGTAGTCATGGATGTAATCCATCTGTACTTGGGCCTTGCTCATGTTTAAGTGGTTTAGCTTGGCTTGGAAAATTTCTATGTTTATCCAGTTTACTATATGGATTGGTGTATTATAAGCATTGGTGATCCCCTACATCAACTACTCCCTGCTCTTCTGTATACACAGAGCTAAAGAACCAATTTAGTAGCTCTGATTTTTCTTGATCCCCGTTGACCAACTCTCCATTACCATTATTCAGGGGACCTACCTATTCTGACTTTTTTTTTTGTGCATTTATATATTAAAATATTTTTTTGTGATTAGTTTTGCTTTCTTAGACACCTGCCTTTCACTATGTATTTTACTTGATTTTATTTCCCTTTTACAGATTTTATTTTGAGAAGTACTTTCTCAAAGGCTACAGCTGACCATTCAGATATATATATATATATATATATATATATATATATATATAGTACAGGCCAAAAGTTTGGACACACCTTCTCATTCCAAGAATTTTCTGTATTTTCATGACTATAAAAATTGTAGATTCACACTGAAGGCATCAAAACTATGAATTAACACATGTGGAATTATATACTTAACAAAAAAGTGTGAAACAACTGAAAATATGTCTTATATTCTAGGTTCTTCAAAGTAGCCACCTTTTGCTTTGATTACTGCTTTGCACACGCTTGGCATTCTCTTGATGAGCTTCAAGAGGTAGTCACCTGAAATGGTTTTCATTTCACAGGTGTGCCCTGTCAGGTTTAATAAGTGGGATTTCTTGCCTTATAAATGGGGTTGGGACCATCAGTTGTGTTGTTCAGAAGTCAGGTGGATACACAGCTGATAGTCCTACTGAATGGAGTGTTAGAATTTGTATTATGGCAAGAAAAAAGCAGCTAAGTAAAGAAAAACGAGTGCCCATCATTACTTTAAGAAATGAAGATCAGTCAGTCCGAAAAATTGGGAAAACTTTGAAAGTGTCCCCAAGTGCAGTAGCCAAAACCATCAAGCGCTACAAAGAAACTGGCTCACATGAGGACTGCCCCACGAAAGGAAGACCAAGAGTCACCTCTGCTGCGGAGGATAATTTCATCCGAGTCACCAGCCTCAGAAATCGCAGGTTAACAGCAGCTCAGATTAGAGACCAGGTCAATGCCACACAGAGTTCTAGCAGCAGACACATCTCTACAACAACTGTTAAGAGGAGACTGTGTGCAGCAGGCCTTCATGGTAAAATAGCTGCTAGGAAACCACTGCTAAGGACAGGCAACAAGCAGAAGAGACTTGTTTGGGCTAAAGAACACAAGGAATGGACATTAGACCTGTGGAAATCTGTGCTTTGGTCTGATGAGTCCAAATTTGAGATCTTTGGTTCCAACCACCGTGTCTTTGTGCGACGCAGAAAAGGTGAACGAATGGATTCTACATGCCTGGTTCCCACCGTGAAGCATGGAGGAGGAGTGATGGTGTGGGGATGCTTTGCTGGTGACACTGTTGCGGATTTGTTCAAAATTGAAGGAATACTGAACCAGCATGGTTACCACAGCATCTTGCAGAGGCATGCTATTCCATCCGGTTTGCGTTTAGTTGGACCATCATTTATTTTTCAACAGGACAATGACCCCAAACACACCTTCAGACTGTGTAAGGGCTATTTGACCAAGAAGGAGAGTGATGGGGTGCTACGCCAGATGACCTGGCCTCCACAGTCACCAGACCTGAACCCAATCGAGATGGTTTGGGGTGAGCTGGACCGCAGAGTGAAGGCAAAAGGGCCAACAAGTGCTAAGCATCTCTTGGAACTTCTTGCCAAGAGTGTGCAAAGCAGTAACCAAAGCAAAAGGTGGCTACTTTGAAGAACCTAGAATATAAGACATATTTTCAGTTGTTTCACACTTTTTTGTTAAGTATATAATTCCACATGTGTTAATTCATAGTTTTGATGCCTTCAGTGTGAATCTACAATTTTTATAGTCACGAAAATACAGAAAACTCTTGGAATGAGAAGGTGTGTCCAAACTTTTGGTCTGTACTGTATATACTGTATATATATATATATATACAGCGGGCAAAAAGTATTTAGTCAGCCACCAATTATGCAAGTTCTCCCACTTAAAAAGATGAGGGAGGCCTGTAATTCACATCATAGGTAGACCTCAACTATAAGAGACAAAATGAGAAAACAAATCCAGAAAATCACATTGTCTGAGTTTTTAAGAATTTATTTGCAAATTATGGTGGAAAATAAGTATTTGGTCACCTACAAACAAGCAAGATTTCTGGCTCTCACAGACCTGTAACTTTTTCTTTAAGAGGCTCTTCTGTCCTCCACTCATTACCTGTAGTAATGGCACCTGTTTGAAATTGTTATCAGTATAAAAGACACCTGTCCACAACCTCAAACAGTCACACTCCAAACTCCACTATGGTGAAGACCAAAGAGCTGTGGAAGGACACCAGAAACAAAATTGTAGACCTGCACCAAGCTGGGAATACTGAATCTGCAATAGGCAAGCAGCTTTGTGTGAAGAAATCAACTGTGGGAACAATAATCAGAAAATAGAAGACATACAAGACCACTGATAAACTCCCTCGATCAGGGGCTCCACGCAAGATCTCACCCTGTGGTGTCAAAATAATCATAAGAACGGTGAGCAAAAATCCCAGAACCACACGGGGGGACCTAGTGAATGACCTGCTGAAAGCTGGGACTAACGTAACAAAGGCTACCATCAGAAACACATTATGCCGCCAGTGACTCAGATCCTGCAGTGTCAGACGTGTCCCCCTGCTTATGCCAGTACATATCTGGGCCCATCTGAAGTTTGCTAGAGAGCATTTGGATGTTCCAGAAGAGTATTGGGAGAATGTCATATGGTCAGATGAAACCAAAGTAGAACTGTTTAGTAGAAACACAACTCGTCGTGTTTGGAGGAGAGTGACTGCTGAGTTGCATCCAAAGAACACCATACCTACTGTGAAGCATGGGGGTGCCAACATCATGCTTTGGGTCTGTTTCTCTGCAAAGGGACCAGGACGAATGATCCGTGTACATGAAAGAATGAATGGGGCCATGTATCGTGAGATTTTGAGTGCAAACCTACTTCCATCAGCAAGGGCATTGAAGATGAAACGTGGCTGGGTCTTTCAGCATGACAATGATCCCAAGCAAACCGCTAGGGCAACGAAGGAGTGGCTTCGTAAGAAGCATTTCAAGGTCCTGGAGTGGCTTAGCCAGTCTCCAGATCTCAACCCCATAGATAACCTTTGGAGGGAGTTGAAAGTCTGTGTTGCCCAGCGACAGCCCCAAAACATCACTGCTCTAGAGGAGATCTGCATGGAGGAATGGGCCAACATACCAGCAACAGTGTGTGCCAACCTTGTGAAGACTTACAGAAAATGTTTGACCTCTGTCATTGCCAACAAAGGATATATAACAAAGTATTGAGATGAACTTTTGTTATTGACCAAATACTTATTTTCCACCATAATTTGCAAATAAATTGTTTAAAAATCAGACAATGTGATTTTCTGGATTTGTTTTCTCATTTTATCTCTCATAGTTGATATCAACCTATGATGTCAATTACAGGCCTCTCTCATCTTTTTAAGTGGGAGAACTTGCACAATTGGTGGCTGACTAAATACTTTTTTTTTCCCCACTGTGTATATATATATATATATATATATATATATATATATTTCTAAATATGTATATATTTTTTTTGTTTTTCGCCCTTTTATCCATAGCTGTAAGCAATGGGTGGGTTAATTTGAATATATATACAGTACTTGCTTAATGTAATTTTAAAAGTCTCCCACTTAACCTCTGTATCACTATCTGACATGTATCACTGATCTGATTCCATTCTATATCCTGAAGTGCTGCCCTTAACCTGGGAAAATTGGCCTTTTTTGCTCTCCCAACCTTTGTTTGTTTTTTTACAATTTAAATGGAATCTGATTAAATTATGGGAGACGTGCCTTGCCTGGGAGCTTAAAAAGCTAGAGTATCTTCTGAAACAAAAAGTATTCTATGACCCTGAGAACAATTGAGAGGCAGAAAAGAACTTGGATGATTGTGTCAGTTATGGGAGCTAATGCCACATCAACATTGTGTTGACTGAGTGACAATTGACAAAATTACCAGAAAAATTTGGGGTGCGCTCTCAGCATGTCTGGAAATGCCAACATTGTGCCAACACAGTGACAATTTACATAATTTCAAGAAAAATTTGGGGCACACTATCAGTGTACCTACTGCCTAGCTTGCCTCATGAAAAAGCTGAACTTATGGACAATCTTCCAAAAGTGATTATTGTGTCTGTGGTTTTCTGCATGCCGTAAGTGCCATTCAATATGCAATTCACCTTAAAACCATGAAACGAGGGAAGGGGAGTGGAACCAATGGCTTGCCCTGGTGAAGTTGGGGGTGGGAAATGGTCCAGTGTATAGGAATTGGAGGAGGCGGTGTTGAAATTGTGCCTGCACTGCACCTGTGAGGTGATGTCAGTACTAGAAAGCACTGGGCCTTGCTGTGTTTCTAGACTGTGGTCTCTGATGCTCAAAACTTTGACCCAGTGGGCCATCACAGCCAACTGTCCCCTGCCCATAAATGATGCTCCACATATTGAGTGTGGCGTGCACCTTTCCCCACATGGACATTTACAAGGAGAGGCCCACAAGCCTCAAGCTGGCACAATTTTCCTCAAAAAATAATGGCAGCTAGGTATTCTCTATGGGGTACGTTGCCATCAGTTTGCAAAAGGCAGTGGATTCCATTAAGTGACACGGCAGCGACTGCACCGTCAGTAACTTGGCCAGGTAGGAGTTACACTTGCAGACCAACCAGTGTAGATTGCATGAAGGATGAGGAGAAGCAGATGGAGATGATAATAAATGATAATGTAACCATGTGTTAGGTATGGAATGGATGTGACCTTTCTACAAAGACGATCATGGGGAAAAAGAATGGAACGGTCTTGCTAACTTGGTGCCACTGCTAATTTGACTTCGAGTATGGAGAGACCTAGTTACTACATGTGTGCCTGCATACCCATGGTTTATTATTTGCTTTCACATCTTTCACCTTGCCATCAATTTGTCATTTGGTAATATACAAAAAATTTCCCATTCAGGGTTTAACCGCACGTAGCTGCCGCAAAAATGAGAATTGTGTATGCCAGTGCCACTGCAACCATCCGAGCTTGACTTACTGTAGATCTACCCTAGGCAGGTGCTTGGAGCTGAACACTGGATGGAACTATTGCATCTGCTACCACACTCTTCCTGTGTCACCCAGAAACAGTTGCCAGGTTTTATCTGTAATCATCATCAGATTCCATATCACCTTTCTTACTTTTTTGTGACTCATGGCAATGGGATTCCTGTATGCCCTCACAATTCCTAACAGATTTTCCTCTAGTGCCCGTACCAGCACTACCACCAGTAGCACTTCCCCTGCCACTACTACCTTCATCAATACACATGTCTAACACCTCTACCTCCTCTCCCATCTAAAAAACAGTGGCAGTTCTCATCCAACTCATCAAAAAGAGGAAAAGGAAGAGGAAGTCTAGGTCATCCACATTATTGTTAGTAGTAAGACTTGCACAAGTCTTTCCTCCTACCCCTCCTTTTGCCTGTCCACTGCCCTATTTTCCAGTCATTTTACTGCACACAGGGATAACATTTTAACCCATTAAAAAAAATCCAGAACTTAAAAAAAAAAACAGTATCACGGACCTGCCTGGTGTGTTCCTTGGTCTTCATGATGCTCTCTGCGCTTTAAACAGAACCCTGAGACTATCACAGAGCAGGTGCATTTATACGGAGACTTGATTAAACATAGGTGGATTATATTTATCATCATCAGTCATTTAGGACAACATTGGATCATTCAGAGATCCTCACTGAACTTCTGGAGTGAGTTTGCTGCACTGAAAGTAAAGGGTCCAAATAATATTGCACGCCCCACTTTTCAGTTTTTTATTTTTTACAAAAGTTTAAAATAACCAATACATTTTGTTCCACTTCACAATTGTGTCCCACTTGTTGTTGATTCTTCACCCAAAAATTTAAATTTTATATCTTTATGTTTGAAGCCTGAAATGTGGCAAAAGGTTGAAAAGTTCAAGAGGGCCGAATACTTTCGCAAGGAACTGTATGTATATGGGAAAACGGATGGTAAGCAGTGGAAATAAAAAGCTTGTTTAACCAGATGCTGCACTGTCAGATTTTTTACTTTTTTAAGATTAAAAATGCACTAAAAATTAGCCAGATTAGGGGAAAATACCTGTCTGTGTCTTTTTAACACACACGGTAATTGTATTGGAAAAAGTAATGGCTTTTACAAACGTTCCAAAAATTATCCCGTTTTGGGGTCTAGTGCGAGAGGTTCGGTATTATTTTGAATAAAAAATTGTGGCAGTGTGCCTGGGTTACAAAAGTAAAGTGGCTATAGAAAAAAAAAAGATCCATTTATGGGAGCAGTTTCCACACCAATATGGCACTGGTATTGGAAGTACCAATGTATTTTTTTTTTGGCAATTAGCAATGGCAAATCTGCTCATTGACATTTGCCGGAGGTGTGTGAAAATCTTCATGGATCTAAGCCTGAATTGATTTGACAAATGTAATGTTTTCCACACTTGTGGGGGATAGATTTGGCCAATTGGGTGGGATGATGAATCCTGCAGCACAGCCCCCTTTGCCATTACACTTGAAGCTATAAAACTGAAATTGTGAAATTGAGCGTGGGAAGTGGTCAAGTGAGGAGGAAATTAAAGAGATGGGTAGGCACTGCCTGATGTTGACAGTGGACCTACACAAACAGCACAGTGTCAGTACTAGCACATGGGCATTTTGCATTTGTGGACTGTCACCACTGCCATGCAAAATATTGACCCTTTTGGCTTTAAAAGCCATGTATTGCCATCATCTTCCAAGGAGCAGGCCACATTCTCAGACATTTTACAATCTAAGATGAGGACAGTTTTCCTTGCGAAATAATGGCAGATAATCATCCTCCATTCAGGCTGAGCACACAAGTTGGCAAAACACAGTGTAATCCTCTAAGTAGTACACTTGACTGCACCACCAGCAACTTGCCCAGGTTTGATATAAGTTTGACAAACAACTGGATGGTCAGGTACATATTGCTGTTTTGTTGAAACACATTCCCTTATGGATGGCTGAAGTTGCAATGGAGGAGGTAAAGGAGTAGAAGAAGCAGATGGTGATGATGATAATGACAGTAATCATTTACTAGTTGTAGATGCGGTCTTGCTAAAAGAAGGACCATGGTAAATAGGAATATGATGGTTTAGCTCACTTGCTTGGTGAGATGTAGTTTCTACATTTGTGTCAACGGCTATGGCTTATTTTATGCTTTCAGATCTTATACAGTGCCATGGATCATTTGGTAATGTACAGAAAAAACAACAAGGCTGTGCTGGAAATGTGTCTACCAGTGCAACCACCACCCAATATTAGGTCTGCCCCAGTAGGTATCTTTAATATTGTGGCCACACATCTGCTCAACTCATTATTACTACCGCTAGCACCCTCTTCCCCTGTTGTCACCCTAGAAGGATTGTCAAGTCCTGCCCACAACAAAATTATCATCACCAATGGACTTATCTTCCTTGCCACTTTTTTTTAAATTCAGAATTATGGCCATGGGATTATTGTACCACCTCATATTTCCCCCATCTAGATTTCCCCAGAGCCTCCAGTACCTCACCCCGTGGCACAATTACCACCATCACAAATGACTTCCACATCAACAAAAACAGTGACTGTTTTCAATCTCATCCAACTCCTCAAAAACAGGAAGACTAGGATGAATATGTTTTTCAGTAGCCTGAGTCTTGTTTCTTGGGAAATGGAAGTTTCTCACTAAGGATCATTGTCAGAGAAAATGAAGACAGGGTGTACAGAGCAGAGAGGAAGCTTGGGAAATTAAGTGTTGTGATGAAATAGGAGGAGAAGCAACACACTGACGCAAAGTCAGAGTTCATGTCAGATGTAATATTCTGCTGTGACAGATGGATGATGTGACAGTGGCACAGGTGTTTCCTCCTACTCTTTTACCCCATGCCCATCTTGTCCCTGTCTTTTTTCCAGAGATTTTACAACTTTTATTTTGTTTTGAATTATATGGTAAATTTGGTAATGAATGTGATTTAGAACTGAGCTGGCAATAGCATAAGAAATCTTTAAATGCACTGCTGCTATTTGAAAAATTTGATAACAAATGCAATTGTAGAACTAGGCTAGCCTAGAAATAGCACAAGCAGAGGCGTAGCTAGCGGGGGGGGCAGAGGGGGTGGCTGCCCCGGGCCCACTGAATTTTTGGGGGCCCACCCCGGGGCCGCCATTAATACAGCCTTTATTTCTAACTAGATCGGTGTCTGCAGACACCGATCTAGTTACAATGCTTCCTGGTGCTTAACTGTCTTGTAAACCGCAAGCCAATACAGGCCTGCGGTTTACAAGACGGCGAGACCACAGACCGATGTCTGCTTCTCAGCACGGGCGGCGCAATGACGTCATAACATCGCGCCGCCCGCGCTCAGACACAGACGTCCTGTGCGTGGACAGGGAGGAAGCGCCAGCGGCTCCATTCATCATCATCGCAGGTGAGTTTGACTTTTTTTGTGGGTATATTAATAGTATAAGGGGTAGATAGGAGGGGGAAATATAACTATAAGGGAGGATTCATTAGGGGGCATTATGACGATGGGGGGGTCCTTTATATAAGGGTTATTGGGGGGTCCTTTATATAAGGGTTATTAGGGGGTATTATTAATACAAGGGGGAGGTTATTTATATAAGGAGCCATTAGGGGGCATCATTTATATTAGGAGGCATTATGAACATAAGGGGGTGGTCTTTGATATAAGGGGTCATTAAAGGTGCAGTATTTATGTCAGGGGAAATCAGGGGCATAATATGAGGGAGCAATTAATTTAATGAAAGTGGCACTTGGGCTTTATTAAGACTAAGGCCCCACGTAGCGGGCTGCAGGAAAAACCATGGCGGTAACATTGTGGTTTTTCCCGCAGTGCTTTTCACAGAAGGTCCGCAGAGGTTTCCCCTGTGGACTTTCTGTTTTCAATACAGCTATATGGAAACCACCGGTGTTTCCATAGGTATAATTGACATGCTGCGATTTCCAAAATCGCAGTGCGTCTGCTGCACATATTTTTCCGTAATGTGTGGATGGGATTTGCTAGAATGCCACGGTTTTTTTCTGTGGGTTTTCGCCACAAGGGGCCACATCCCATCCCCACTTTGCAGTAAAATATGCGCAGCGGAAACGCTGCGATTTCCAAAACAGTCGCAGTTTTGGAAATCGCAGCATGTCAATTATACCTACGGAAACGCCGGCGGTTTCCCTATAGATATAATTGAAGCAGAAAGTCTGCAGAGGAAACCTCTGTGAACTTTCTGTGCAAAGTGCTGCAGGAAAAACCGTGATGCGTCGCCGCCGCAGTTTTTCCCACTGTTTTTTGCTGCGGGATGCTACATGGGGCCTTAGCCTTAAGGCGTTTTCCAGATCATTTTTATTGATGGTCTATCCTCAGAATAAATCATCAATAAGAGATAAGTGAATCCCCACTGATCAGCTGTATGAAGGGGCCCCGGCGCCTGTTTATATCACACGCTGTCTGTTTATAGTGTCCGTGTGATGTCATTCCAGCCTTGTCACATAGACGTGGATAGGATGAGGCTGTAGTTACATTACATGGCTGCTATGAAAAGAATGACACTATGTAAACAGAGAAGGGGTCACGGCGCTTACACAGGTACCACAGTTCATTCAAACAGCTGATCCTCAGGGTCCCGGGTATTGTAACCCCAATAATTTTTTTTTTCCCTTTTTTTTTTTTTCCCCTTTTCAATTGGGAAATACCTGGGACATTATTAATAAGGGGCTCTATTTAAAGGGGGTGCACAGGGAAGTTATTAATTTAAAGATGCACTTAGGGGTATTATTCATTATGGGGGGATATATTATATATTTTATAATTGGGAGTAGCAGCAGGATGGGGGCTTTGTGCAGGTGAGGACAATGTGGGTCAGGTGCCTGGAAAAGTGAGGAGCCAAAGATGTCTGTGTTGCAAACTTTACAGAGTCTGGAAGAAGTGGTCATGGGCGTCCAGATGGAAGAGATGGGGAATGTGAAGGATTAGTCAGAGACGTCACCGGTAAGTCACAAAATGTTTCAGCCCTGTATTCACCTAAATTGTCTGCAGAGCCCTGTGTAGAGCCGCTATATACCACTATACGCTCACCGTATACTCATAGTATCGGTATACGAACATGTCCAAGTTGGGGGCCCACATGTTCGCCCCCCCTGTGCTGAACCCCTGGCTACGCCTCTGAGCACAAGAAATAAGTAAATACACTGCTGACTTTTGATGAATTTCACAATGTGAATGCAGTTTAGAACTGGGCTAGCAATAGCTAAATAAATAATTACACACATGTGTTATGCTAAATTTGGTAATGAATGCCTCACTTTCCTTCATTTCCAAAAATGCTTACTTTTTTGCATCGCCGGGTCGGGCAGGTTTTTCTATCTTCCTACCTTGATCAATAGGTATACTAAGAACCTCATGTTCAGTATTGTAGAATTTGCTGAGAAGCACAAGATCAATGTATAAGATTGGGATGTGCGGTCCATGTCTTTTTCATTTTTTTCTTTTTTGATATTTTATTTTTAATCTGTCTTTTTTATTTTTTTTTTTTGTTTTGCCTTGGTACCAGCACTCCTCCCATTTGGCCCAGGTGTTTTTAAATTAAGGGAGCCTTCTACTGGTCCAGTCCTCTGACTGAGACCATATGGCAAGGTGAACTTTTTGAGACCTGTTCACATGTTGCAGTCCTTTGAGTGACACCAGGGCCGGATTTAGACAAAGTGGGGCCCTGGGCAAAATTAAAAGCGGGGCCCCAAATGCTGATATGCAAACAACACTATCACCTTGCAGTGGCAGCTCCTATAATAACGCCTCCTTTCTGCCAACAAAAAGGTAATAACAAGCCCCATTTTACCACACACAATTCAAATGAGCACTTTTGTACCACCTAATAGATTTTTGCACCCAGTCATCAGTTATTATAGCACCTCCTTATAAATAATAGTCTCTGCTTATAATATTACACCTTTATCAGTAATAACTCCCTTATAAATGATAAGTAGTGCCGTGTATCAGTAATATTCCCCCTTATCAGTAACAGACACCCCGCAAAAATAATACTGCTCCCTTATTAATAATAGCCCCCTCATAAATAATAGTTACCCTTATAAATAATAGTCCCCATTATCACTAATCGCCCCCTTTATAAATAAGCCCTCTTAACAATTATACCCCCTTATAAACAGTTCCCCTCTTATATATAATAGCTCCCCCTTATAATGGATGCCTTATATATAATAGTTCCCCCCTTATAAATAATAGCCCATCTTATAAATAATAGTTCCCCCTTATAATAGCCCCCTCAAACTTAAGTTTCCCAATTATATATAGTAACCCACCCTTATATATAATGGTTCTCCGTTATACAGTGTCAGACTGAAGGGCCTTAGGCCCACCAGAGGATCTTGTTCTGGGGCCCCACCCAACAGCTTCCTGCTAATAGCCTACACCACGGCTCCTTCACTGAAGTCTTACATATGTGCTGACTATCTGGTGTTACTGAGTATGTTCCCAGTATAGTCAGCCCCTATAGTACTGTGCAGGCCCCAATAACTACATGGCCGGTTCATGCACAGTACTGTATGGGGAATGACATGGCCATGGGGCACTACACGTATGTGCAAGATTATAGAGAGGGAGCTGTGATGCAGACATAGCAGGGATTGTGAGCCCCCCCACAGTATAATGCTCCACAAGGTATATAATGCTCCACAGTATAAAATGCTCTCCTGAGCCCTCCAGTTTCCCCACATGGTATATAATGCTCCACAGTGACCCCACACAGTATAAAATGCTCCCCTGAGCCCTCCACAGTTTCCCCACATGGTATATAATGCTCCACAGTGACCCCACACAGTATAAAATGCTCCCCTGAGCCCCCCATAGTGGCCCCACATGGTATGTAAGGCTCCACACAGTATAATACTCCACAGTGGCCCACACAGTATACTACCCCTTAGTGGCCCCAGGACAGTGCAATATGCTCCCCAGCAGGCCCACACAATATAATATGCTCCATACAGTATAATATGCACCCCACAACGCCCCCCCAGTATAATGCTCCAGTGGCCTAACACAGTATAACATGCTCCATAATGACCTTCACACAGTATAATATACTCCCCAGAGGGGTTCGCCCAGTATAATGCTCCACAGTGGTCCCCCACAGTATAATGGTCTACAATGGCCCCACAGAGTATCATATGCTCCCGAAAAGATCTACACAATATAATACACTCCATAGTGACCCCACACAGTATAACAGGCTCCCCACACTGTCCTTTCCCCCAGTATAAAGCTCCACAGTGGCCCATAGTATAATATGCTTCCCAGAGGGCCCCCGCTAGTATAATGCTCCACAGTGCCCCCCTCCAGTATTTTGCTCCACAGTGGCCCCACGCAATATATTATGCTCCCCAGAGCATCCCCCCAGTATAATGATCCACAGTAGGCCCCACGCAGTATAATATGATCCCCAGAGGGCCCCCTAGTATAATGCTCATTAGTCCCCCCGAATAATGCCCCACAGTGGTGCCACGCAATATAATATGCTCTTCTGATGGCCCCCCCCAGAATAATGCTCCACAGTTACCCCACTCAGTATAACATGCTCCAGAAATGGCCCCCACACAGTATAATATACTGCCCAGAGAGGTTTCCCCAGTATAATACTACACAGCGGCCCAAAACAGTATAATATGCTCTCCAGAGCCCCCACCAGTATAATGCTCCACAGTGGCCCCACACAGTATAACATGCTCTCCAGAGCCCCCCCCCCCAGTATAATGCTCCACAGTGGCCCCACACAGTATAATATACTGGGGGGGCCCTCTGGAGAGCATATTATACTGTGTGGGGCCACTGTGGAGCATTATACTGGGGAGAGGGCCCTCTGGAGAACATGTTATATTCTGCGGGGCCTCTATGGAGTATTATAAAGTGGGGGGCTCTGGAGAGCATGTTATATTCTGTGGGGCCACTTTGGAGCATTATACTGGGGGGCCCCTCTGGAGAGCATATTATACTGTGTGGGGCCACTGTAGAGCATTATACTGGGGGGCCCCTCTGGAGAGCATAATGCTCCAAAGTGCCCCCACATAATATAACATTATCTCCAGAGCCGCCCCCCCCCCACATTATAATTTTCCACAGAGGCCCCACAGAATATAACATGCTATCCAGAGGGGTCCCCAGTATAATGCTCCACAGGAGCCCTACAGTGCTATTATTATATTATATTCTGGGGTCTCTTCAGACCCCAGAGTATAATAATCGAAGGCCCGGGGTAAGTAAGGTAAAATAACAAACAGTTATACTCACCTTTTCTTACCTCTTCTGGGCCTCCTCACGCTGCTCCGCTTTCTCCGCCGGCACCGGCTTCTTCTTCTCTGCGGCTGACGTCACGCGTTGTGGACGGTGATGTCCGGAACGCCAGAAGATGACGTCCGATGCCAAGGACAGGTGAGTAAAAATGTTTGTTATTTTTACTCACCTTGGAGAGGGGCGCTGCGGTCCCTTTCTGTTATTGATTTGGCTGGGCCTGACTCCGGGATCCAGAGTCATCAGGTTCCAGATCCCAGGGGCCCCTTTGGGGACGGGGCCCTGGGCAATTGGCCAGTTTGCCCCCCCCTAACGCCGGCCCTGAGTGACACCATATGGTAAGGTGAACTTTTTTGTTATCTGTTCACATGGTGCGGTGCTGTGTGGTGTCTGCCGTCGCTGTGGTGCAGTGCCCATGGGGGCGATGTGGCCCAGAGCCTGGGGGCTTAGCCTGGCAGCAGGGGTGTTGCTAGGTTGCCTGGTCGCTCGCCCTGTGGGCGCTGTATTGTGGTGGTGGTGGTCGCTGTTCAGTGCCGCACCCAGTAGTGTAGGGACCCACTATAAAGAGGTCGCCGTGAAGTGGCTAGTGGGCTTATACACCTTGATCAATATGTACTGTATACTAAGAACCTCATGTTCAGTATTGTAGAATTTGCTGAGAAGCACAAGATCAATGTATAAGATTGGGATGTGCGGTCCATGTCTTTTTCTTTTTTTCTTTTTTTTTTTTTTTTCTATCTTCCGCTGACATTACGGGATCTTCTAATTCCCCTTCCGGGCACGGGATGTCACATAGTCTCCACCCCATCATATTTACCGCGCAGGTATTGGTAGAATTTCAGCCTCCCTTTGAAACTGATCAGGGACTCATCTATAGGGATGTATAATGCTGCAAATTTGGTGTTAAAGTGGTCAATGACTGGCCTAACTGTGTATTACATTATAGTGTAAAAATTTCAGGATCATTTCAAAACGTGCCCTGCTCATGGCCATTCGATAGGCTGGAGTATTATATAAGACGTCTGTACTCCAATACTGTCCAGTTTGTGGTTTTTTCACTATGCACATATGCAGAACATATGCAGAACTCCAGAAAATCTTCATCTCTGCTGAATTTACTGGGATCCACCTGTGGGGCCTAGCATATGAAGAGGTGCCATTTTGTTCTATAAATTGCTGGGCATACAAATTTGTTTGGGCCACCATAAAATCTATAAACTTAGAGAAAAAGACTTTGAAAAAGTTAATTTCTCGAAAGCCTTCAGTCTCAATTTGGATTCCTGACCTGCCTGCAAAGTCAGGAAGCTGAGGCTCATAATTTTCTAGCGGTGGGATCCGCATTGGTTCTGCGCTTTCACGAGTTGCCTCAGCAATTGTTCTGGGGCCTCCTTTGGGGTCGCTCATCAATGGAAGATGATGAGGAGTGGGAAAAGGAAAAAATAGAGGAATGGGGCATTTTCTAGTTCTCCCTCACTGGCCATATCAGTTTCAGAGTTCAGTAAGGCATACTCCTCTTCTGAATACCTTCTTTGGGACGTTTTTGTGTTTGCTGTGTTTTTACACGTGTATATAAACTTTTATTTCTTGAAATGTGAAAGTGTTGAGTGTATGTTGTGCTTCAACATGTGTATATATGTTGTAGACAGGCAGAGGGAAATATTGTGGAGGGAAGATACCTCCCACTAAGGTGGCTCCTCTCCAATAGCTAATGGACTGGAATCTATATCCGGGGTTTGGGTGTGAATACAGACCTGGGCTCAAAGCTCTAGTCCTGGGTTTTGTTAGAGCCAAGTTGAAGCCTTAACGCTGACCAGGTAGGAGAGTGGGCCCTCTCTCTCTCTCCCTCTTCTGATGGTGGCTCTGAGCTTTCTGCCTGTGTGGAGGCTAGAAAGTGGAGACAAACTGCTATGTGAGCCTGTTGGACTGTTTTTGTCTTAAAGGCTATTTTGCGTTGCTGGACTTTCTGCCACTTAGCTGAAACAAGCCTCTTTGTTTTGTGTTGCCCTATGCTGCTGAAAGCCATTTATGTTATGGACTCTTTGAAATCGTCCCAATAAAACACTAGTGTGAACTTGCACCCACTCCTCCACGTGTCTTGCTTGCCTGATAACCAGCCCCCCCAAAGGCCCCGCATTGACAATGTAAAGATGTCAAAAAAAAAAAAAAAAGGACCTGAAATGTAACTATTAGAGATGAGCGAATTTTTCAAAAATTCAATTCTGCAGCTTCGCCGATTTTTCCAAAACAAATCGATTCGATCCGAATTAATTCGTGGGGAATCACGTTAAAAAACAGCTGCAGAGAGCCTGTATAGTGGTGTAGCTGCTAAGGACGCCGCGCTACCCGATAGTTTACACGTTACCATAGCAACGTGGCCTAGCGTGAAGTATCCAGCCTCGGTGTCTAGCAAGACACCATCGGTTAGCGCCGTGTCCTATAGCTTCTAAGGACGCCACTCTACCCACATCTCTCCCCCCCCACACTACACCCTGCACCCCACATCTCTCCCCCCCCCCCCCCACAGTACACCACGCACCTCACATCTCTCCATGTTCCTCCACTGCATGGGATACAACTTTTCATGATGTGTACAGATCTTCTTACCAGCAGACACGCCTTACCAGTCACATGACTAGAGCCATGTCATGTGACCGCCTGACGTCAGAAGGTCCTTACCGAGTATAGTATTTAGCCTTTACCACAATGCAATGCGTGCAGCTAATCAGGGCTGACTGGCTGCTGATTGGCTGCACGCATGGCATTATGAGCGATCCCACATTCCCAGAGTTCCTTGCTCCATGTCCTAACATGAGCAGCAAGCCATTTTAGAAAAAAATGCGATGTGTTACCTCAAAGCGTCAGGAAATCTGGCAATCATAGCAAGGTGCCCGTAAAAGATGTGTTGCAGTCAGTCAGTACTTAAGTAAAGTATCACAGCACTCTTTATTCCATGTGATCAAGATATAGTATTTTCATTGATATAAAGCACGGTAATATTTCAGTGAGGAATATACGTGTCAGATATTCAATACATAAACCTTCATCAGCGAATATCTTGTAGCTGCAGGTCCTGGATATCTGTGGTTATCCTTCAGCCATGAGTCAGAGCAATATGGATGCTCGAAACACGTAGTCTGTTATGTACTGATAAGATTTAAATATGTGAAATAAATATTGGATTTTAATCTGGATGGTGTTTTAATCTGATTAAAATCTTCCAATGTATACAGATGGAGACAACTGATGAAAATGCAGAATACAAGTCATAAAATAGCAAGAAAGAGTTATCATTCATGTACACAAGGCAGTTTAATCTGAATAGTCACCTAAAAGTAAAGGGACACTTTAAGAAACACATTTCTACAAATATACACTATATGGACAAAAGTATGTGGGTACTTGACCATCATACCTACAGTATATGAGCTTGTCAGAATCCATTGTAAAACCATGGTGCTAATATAGAATTGGGCCTCTTTGATGGCTATAACAATGTCCACTCTTCTGGGTAGGTTTTGACTTGCATTTGTGGGAATTTGAGCCCTTTCAACCTGATCCCATTTGTCTTGTGGACAGATACTAATTATAGATGAAACTGTTCATGTTTTGTGCCTTTAGGTCTGTTTAATAATGTTTTGTACTCGTCCCTTTGAGAGAGAGTGTTTTTCTACAGACTACCTCAATATTTGTACACATGAGTGGAATGCCATAGAAGGTGGATAAAGTTAATGTAACAAATATCCTCCCCTCAGTAAGAGTTAGTGAGTAGTGAGTTCCGAAGCTGGAGTTGCAGGTGAACGTTAGCTGTGGAACTAAACCCAGGCTACCTGAGACAGGTTGCCACACATCATCAGGCCTCTATAAACTCACACAGAATAGTCTTTTCTAAGAACACCTCTACAGAGACATAGTGAAAACCCATATCCATGGTAAGGGTGCCCTGACCACACAGAAATAGGCTGTATTGCATAGGCCAAGAATAGTAATCTATGAACAGACCTGTGGTTACCCCAAAATAGCCACAGCAAGGTTCAGGGGATAGTGAAGATAAATTACTACTCCTACATCCTGGCATGTCAGTGGACCCTATAACTAAAGAAACTAAAGCGTGGAGATGTAACCTTTATAATTTTGATGAGAAAGTGCCTTGAACTACACCTGATAACTGCCACAAGTTCTCATGCCTTTTTATTTATAGAATCAAGGGTACCTCAATTCACCATTTACTCTAGCCGGGAGATATAAATACAGCTGTCATTTTCATAAAAAGTACTATCCATCATCACATTGCAGACCATATAGTAAATCCAGTATAGGACCAGTGCAGTCTGAGGCAAAATGAACAGATACATTTAGTGACTGCAAAGTGACATCTTCAGTTAGTGGGAAAATTATACCACCAACAATGCAGAATTGCCATAGAAAATCCAGATGTCTCTGGGTACGCTAAACTGATTATGGGTCGATAGCACTGCATCCATTTATAAATCCTGCTTGTTGGCACTAACAGTGCCAGTGCTATAGTCATTATAAAAATGATTGATTCCTAATACTGAAAGAGGGTAGTGAAATGGGTTTAAAAAATGTAATTTCAACAGTAATATCTAAATATGTACAGTGTGCTGCTGAACCAGTGTATCATCGGTCTTGCATATAAATTTAGTTTTTTTTTTTGTCTGGAATGTGTCTGTTTTCTTTAAAAACCCTAGGAATGCCCCAATAACATAATTTATTGCTGACAACATGTTGTCAGGCACTAGTAAAACTTACAGGGGCACAACTAAATGGAATACAAAAGTTACAGATCCTGGAGCCTAAAATGGCTGAAAAGGTTGTGAGGAGACCAATATAAATAACACTAAGTTTACACTTGCGTCACCCCAAACGGTCACCCAACACAAGTGTGCCCGTAGCCTAACTCTTTAAGGACGCAATTGATTTTTTCTTTTAGTACAAGGTGATTTTTGTCAGCTTTATCATTATTGAGCTCTGAAAGCCAGAACTTTTTAAAATATTTCCCTTTTTGAGCACTTGAGAAAAAGTCACCAATTTTGGCAATGTTTGGTTTAATATTTTGCCAATTTTGTACCATATAACACTTTTATAAGATATATTTAAAAAGTAGTATAGTATAGCTGGTTCACACAGCTCTATGTAGCTTTTTATTCTTGTGTTTTTTGTTATCTGTGCATAAGTGACTAGCCAAGTCAATGGCTAAGTAAATGGCTAATCTATGCTAATGTATGTGGAAACCTTTGGTGTAGACCATATCCCTGCTGCCCCCCCCCCCAGTTATATTCCAAAAAATCTATGGTTTTAGATAATAATTGGCCCATTTTGATGACTTGTAAATGCTACAGACTTTTTGTTATTTTGAAGACAAATTTGTATCTGTGAGCCCAGTTGAAAAGTGATGAAGAATTGGCTTTTCAAAAAAAAAAAAAAAAAGCCATCAAAAATTATCCCTTTATGGGAGCAGAATATAACACCAACATTGTATTGGTATTAGAAGAAGCAATGGTGGGGATGTTAGTTTTATTTTCTTGTTATTTTGCTAGAGTTTGTGGCAAAGTGTGGGCATGCCTGCCACTTGAAAAGTGAAGTGATAAAGAACAGACTTCAAAAAACGCCACTAAAAACAGAAATAGATGTAATACCAATGAGTGACAATCACAGAATTTGAAGAAAATTTTGTGATGCACTATTAGCGCACCTGGCGTACCAGCAGAAAAAGCTAGAATATACTCGGAAATGGAAAGCATTCTATGACCGTAAGAACAGCACTTGGGAGGCAGAAAATAACCTGAATTACTCTGCTGGTTATTCCTGAATGGGAGCAAATACTACATTAACATCGTGCTGGCAAAGTGACAATTTACAGAATTTCAAGAAAAAATTGTGGCACACCATCATTGTGCCTAGCCTGCTATTTGAAAAAGCTGGACTATATTCCAGAAGTGATCATGAGGTGTAAGTTGTTTTATGACCTTTTACAGTTATCTGCTCCATTGTTTGTGGTTTGCTGCTTTAGTAATCATTCATCCTAAACTGCTGCTCAGACTGACGCAACAACCTGTGCCACTCAATGTGCACTCCATCTTACAGCCATGAAATAAGGGAAGTGTAAGCAATGACTTTTCCTGGTGGAAGATGGGGGGCAGGAAAAGGTCAGGTGTGGTGGAACTGGAGTAGGTCCGTCTGGTTTTCAAACTGGGCCTGCACCCATGAGATGATGTCAGTACTAGAAAGTACCTGGCCTTACTGCGTTTCTAGACTGTGGCAACTGACGCTTAAACATTGACCCAATGGGCCATAAAAGATATGTATTGTCCCTGCCCATAATTGCCGAAGGAGTGGCCCACATGGTGATATCAAGCAGGGACCGCTTTCCTAGAGAGGTAATCTCCATCGGGACAGTGCACAAGCCATCAGTCGGTGAAATACAGTGGATTCCACTAAGTGGAACAGCAGTGACTGCTCTGTCAATAACTTGGCCAGGTAGGAGTTAAAGTTGTAGACCAGCCGGATGACTGGGGAATATTGCTGTTTACTGGACACACATTCCTTTATGGATTATGATTGACATTGGCACGATGGAAGAGGAGGAGAACAAGCAGACAGAGATAATAACGATAAAGACGACTGCCATGTGCTAGGTGTGGATGGAAGGAATAGAACAGTCTTGCTCACTTTGTACCACTGCTCAATTGGTGCTATTTGGCCAAATGAGCTGCTGAATAGACATCCAGTGGGGAAAAAAAATATTTAGTCAGCCACCAATTGTGCAAGTTCTCCCACTTAAAAAGATGAGAGAGGCCTGTAATTGACATCATAAACAGTCCTCAACTATGAGAGACAAAATGAGAAAACAAATCCAGAAAATCACATTGTCTGATTTTTTTAAGAATTTATTTGCAAATTATGGTGGAAAACAAGTATTTGGTCACCTGCAAACAAGCAAGATTTCTAGCTCTCACAGACCTGTAACTTTTTCTTTAAGAGGCTCCTCTGTCCTCCACTCATTACCTGTAGTAATGGCTCCTGTTTGAAATTATTATCAATATAAAAGACACCTGTCCACAACCTCAAACATTCACACTCCAAACTCCACTATGGTGAAGACCAAAGAGCTGTGGAAGGACACCAGAAACAAAATTGTAGACCTGCACCAAGCTGGGAAGACTGAATTTGCAATAGGCAAGCAGATTGGTGTGAAGAAATCAACTGTGGGAGCAATAATTAGAAAATAGAAGGCATACAAGACCACTGATAAACTCCTTCCATCAGGGGCTCCATGCAAGATCTCACCCCGTGGGGTCAAAATGATCACAAGAACAGTGAGCAAAAATCCCAGAACCACACGGGGGGACCTAGTGAATGACCTGCAGAAAGCTGGGACTAACGTAACAAAGGCTACCATCAGTAACACATTACGCCGCCAGTGACTCAGATCCTGCAGTGTCAGACGTGTCCCCCTGCTTAAGCCAGTACATATCTGGACCCATCTGAAGTTTGCTAGAGAGCATTTGGATGTTCCAGAAGAGTATTGGGAGAATGTCATATGGTCAGATGAAACCAATGTAGAACTGTTTGGTAGAAACACAACTCGTCGTGTTTGGAGGAGAGTGAATGCTGAGTTGCATCCAAAGAACACCATACCTACTGTGAAGCATGGGGGTGGCAACATCATGCTTTGGGGCTGTTTCTCTGCAAAGGGACCAGGATGACTGATCCATGTACATGAAAGAATGAGTGGGCCATGTATCGTGAGATTTTGAGTGAAAACCTCCTTCCATCAGCAAGGGCATTGAAGATGAAACATGGCTGGGTCTTTCAGCATGACAATGATCCCAAGCACACCACCAGGGCAACGAAGGAGTGGCTTCGTAAGAAGCATTTCAAGGTCCTGGAGTGGCCTAGCCAGTCTCCAGATCTCAACCCCATAGAAAACCTTTGGAGGGAGTTGAAAGTCCGTGTTGCCCAGTGACAGCCCCAAAATGTCACTGCTCTAGAGGAGATCTGCATGGAGGAATGGGCCAACATACAAGCAACAGTGTGTGCTAACCTTGTGAAGACTTACAGAAAACGTTTGACCTCTGTCATTGCCAATAAAGGATATATAACAAAGTATTGAGATGAACTTTTGTTATTGACCAAATATTTTCCACCATAATTTGCAAATAAATTCTTTAAAAAATTCAGACAATGTGATTTTCTAGATATGTTTTCTCATTTTGTCTCTCATAGTTGAGGTCTACCAATGATGTCAATTACAGGCCTCTCTCATCTTTTTAAGTGGGAGAACTTGAACAATTGGTGGCTGACTAAATACGTTTTTTCCCCACTGTAGTTCCTACACGTGTGCTTGCATGCCCAGGGCTTATTATCTTCTTGCAGATCTTGCACCTTGCCATTGAGTTTTCATTTGGTAATGTACAAAAAAAAAATTTCCAAAAGGGAGAACTGCTGCCGAAAAGATCAGTAGCAGTGGAAACATGTCTGCCAGTGCCATCACCACCCAAGCTTGCCTTAGACCTACCCCAGAAAGCTCTTTTGTTGGGGCTGCACATCGAATAGAATACTTACTATTGCACCTGTCGCCACCCTCTTCATCTGATGTCACCCTACCCAGTTGCCAGATCCTATCTGCAATAGAATCATCATCAGATTCAGTAATTTCATTGTATTTCCCACTTTTTATGACTCATTATGGCAATGGCATTTCTCTAACAGATTTCCCCCTAGTGCCCCTACTAGCACAAATACCAGTATCACATCCCCTGCCACTACTTCCTCCTCCAACACTCATGTCTTCCACCTCTACTACCTCCACATACAAAAACAATGGCAGTTCTTATCCAACTCATCAATGAGAGGAAGAAGAGGATGTCTTGGGCAGATGCCACATGACTCCTAGAAAATGGGATTTGTGTCAGTGAAAATAAAGAAGACGACATAGCTGACAGTACAGAAAAACAGCATGGTAAATTATGTGTTATAAAAGAGGAGGAGGAACACACAGAGCCCTGACTCAACATTTGTGTTTCATTGCTTTCATAAATGTCTTTATTCTCAGGAAGTATGACAACACTGCAGCTACTGGTAGAGCTGTCGAGACCAGAAGTAGTGTTGTTCTTGCCACCCACATTCTTATTTTTATTACTTGCACAACATTTTCCTCCTTTTGCCTGTCCCCTGCCCTGTTTATTTTTAGTCATTTTTCTGCACACAATTATAATAGTGATTGGCAATAGTTCTGGCACTGTGTAAATGTTTTTTTTTTTTGCACAAAACTATTTCAAGAAAAATAGCAAAGCACTAAAAACACTAAAACAGTGACCTGGTCAGTGAGTATTAGACTAGAACTGCATCAGTTATCTTGGGGTTTTTTTGCTATTGTAAAACTGATTTTTCAGATTAGCATAAGTGAGACTATTTTGGGTAAGCAAAAAAAAAAAAAAGCCTTAATAAATTTGGATTTTTTTCAGATTAGTAGGCTGCATCACACTGTTAATTGTATGAGCAAAAAATACCCTTAAGAAATGGATATTTTTTAGATTAGTGCAGACAGAAACAGTGTTATGCTGTTAGAACAGCACTTTGTATGTATTTAACGAAAGAAATATTAAACTCTTGTCCATAAAAAGCCCTTAAACAAGATTTTCACCAACTAACATTTTCACCAGGACTGTCAGTAAAAACAATGTAAAACACAGTCACAGATCAGCCTGCTCTATTGCAAAACAGACAGACAAAATTGGCAATGAAAGTTTTAACTGTCCTTTGTATTACTGCAGCAGTCTAGCTCACACAGCACAGATATTCTCCCTCACTCCTATCTATGATTTCTTTTTTATATAACTGTAATTTTATTGAAAAATTTTTCATTAACAAGGAATAAAGAAAAAACAAAAAAACAATAATAATCAAACAAACAGGAAGCATTGAGGTAAATAGAGGCTATCTGCCTCCTCCCCCTTAAGCAATATGCATTTAAATTAAGCAGTGAACAAGGGAGGGGGGAATGGAGGGGTTAAGAAGACAAGGATAGGACCAAAGGGAAGGGGGGGGGAGGGAAGGAGAGGACTAGAGATCAGAGACCCTGTGATGTACAATAAATGTCCCAGGGTACCCAAATAGCCCCAAAGGCTTCCCGTGAATTATGTAGGCCAGCAGTCAGGTATTCAAGACTCCTCACATCCTTCATTCTAGCCACAAGCTCAAGACTAGATGGGGGACTCACCTTCTTCCAGTTTCTAGCTATGAGAGTTTTAGCTGCAGTACAAAGATGCAAGAAAAGCCTGGATGACTTATTGCTCAGGTGTCTGGGGGGAAGGTTCAGGAGATAAAGAAGAGGGTCAAGAGGAACCTCTTGCAAAAAGAGAGCAGTCGTCAGAGTCCTGACCTCCCTCCAAAAACCGAGGATGAGAGGGCACGTCCAAAAGATATGGTGCAGGGTACCCACCGCAGCTCCACAGCGCCAGCACCATGGGGGAACTAATGGGTTTAGAGTATGAAGGATAGCCGGAGTATGATACCAATGCATCAACAGCTTATACTGCGCTTCCCTAAACGTAATGCACTGAGATGATTTCTGGGCCCGAGACCATACAATCCGCCACTGCTCCTGGGAGATGGGTTTACCCACCGCCTCCTCCCATTTAAGCATATAGCGATGATTAACAGGAGAGCCTGTAGTTTGTGAGTTAAGAAGTTGGGAAATAGAGGATATAAAGCCCCTAGTGGACGTGCCTGCACGGCAAATCTTTTCAAAAGCGGTGGGGAGTGACACCTTAAGAGACCCATGGAGGGAGCGGACAAAGTGAACCGCCTGCAAGTAATGGAACCATTCAGTACCTGGCAGGTTTTGATTAGCTGTAAGATGAGCAAAGGACCTGAGTTCCAAGGTTCCAGGGTCAACCATATCAGCAATCCGGTAAAGGCCAGCTTCAGACCACACTTTAGTCATGGCAGAAGTCAGGCTCTCCGGGAGAAGGGGGTTGTATAGTATGGAGACCATAGATGAGCGCGGGGACATCAGGGAGAATCTAGCACAACAGGTAGACCAGATAGATCTAGTAAACCGAATGGGGCCCAACAGGTACGAGGCAGGGGGGGTGGGGGGGGAGCTGACCCACAGAAGCGCGTTAGGATGCGTGGGTGCCAGCCATAGCTTCTCTATCTGCACCCATCTGGTGTATGCTGGCATAGCCGCCCAGAATGGGATATGGCGTAAGTGGGCCGCCCAGTAATAATGTAACAGATGTGGGACAGCCATACCCCCAGACCCCCTATCCGCCAGCATAACAGATCTAGGTATTCGGTGTCGTTTTGCTTTCCAGATAAACTGGAAGATAGCTTTCTGTAGGTTCCGTAATTCTCCCCGAGGTATCGCGACTGGGAGCGTCTCGAAAAAATACAGTAGCTTCGGGAGGAGAGTCATCTTGACCGCAGCAATTCTCCCCAAAAGGGAGATAGGCAAGGGTTGCCATTTGTCCAATAGGGCTCTTAGCTCACAAAACAACCGCGGGTAGTTTGCCGAGTAGAGGGTCGCATAGGAGGTGGATATATGGACTCCCAGGTAGCGGATAGAGGACTCCCGCCACTGGAAATCGTAATTACTGTGGAGGAGAAGGAGAAGGTCCCGTGAGATGTTAAGTGGGAGTGCCTCAGTCTTCGCGGGGTTCACCTTATACCCTGAGAGATCACCATAGGTCTCTAGCGAGCGCAGCAAGTTTGGAAGGGTAGTATGAGGGGAGGTGAGAGTGAGGAGTACATCGTCCGCAAAGAGAGATATCTTAAATTCCTTATCTTGGACCATGATGCCCTTGATATTAGGGTCTCGCCTAATCTTGGCCGCTAGCGGTTCAATGCAGAGGGCAAATATGATGGGTGACAGGGGGCAACCCTGCCTAGTGCCATTTCGAATAGGGAAGAAGGGCGAAGATGCATGGGGAAGCTTAATTGCTGCTGAGGGTAAGGAGTAAAGGGCCTGGATAGCTGTGAGAAACGGTCCCGTAAGCCCGAACGCCTTAAGCGTAGTATGCATAAACGACCAATTTATGCGGTCAAAAGCCTTTTCAGCGTCCAGGCTCAAGAGAAGGGCCGGGGGTAGAATAATGATTGGCCACCTCCACCAAATCCACAGTCCTCCTGGTGTTGTCATCACCCTGACGACAGGGGATGAATCCCACCTGGTCCTTATGGACAAGCAGAGGGAGCCAGGCATTCAGTCTATTGGCTAAGAGTTTGGTGAAAAGTTTCAGGTCCGTGTTCAGCAAAGCAATCGGTCGGTAGTTAGCACAATCCTGCAAGTCCTTACCCGGTTTAGGGACCAATGTGAGTAGTGAAGAGAGCATAGTCGGGGGTATAGGGGAACCTGAAAGGAAGGAATTGAAGAGGGACAATAGATGAGCAGAGAGTTCACCCTGGAAAACCTTATAATAATTGTAAGTGAACCCATCTGGGCCTGGGGCTTTCCCATTTGGGAGGTCCCTCAGGACCCCTTCTAGTTCCTCCCTGGTGATGGGGGTGTTCAGGGAGGTTAGGGCCTCAGGAGGAAGGCGTGGGAGACAACAATCCTTTAAATAGTCTTCCAGTAGTGTTGAGTCATCCCCAGGGAGTAGTGCTCGTGGGGGGGGTAAGTCATACAGCTTAGAGTAGTAAGAGTGGAACGCCAGCGCCACAGCATCAGGGTGATGTTGAAGAGTACCCGCGGGGTCACGGACAGAGTGTGGTGTGGAAGAGGCCCGATGATCCCTGAGGGTTCCTGCCAGGAGGGTATGAGATTTATTACCTCGTTCAAAAAACCGCTGACGGGTATAAAGGAGAAGTCGTTCCACATGGCGGGTCTCCAAATCACGGAGGTTCGCCCGGGCCAGGACCAAACGGCGAAGAACCCCCAGGGATGGATGCGCTGCCAAAGTCGTCGTAAGGGACCGAATACGGGCTTGGAGGAGCTGTTCCTGGGCCTGTCTGTCCCTTTTAAGCCTAGAAGCCAATGCGATACAGCATCCTCTCATGACCGCCTTATGGGCTTCCCAGAGAATGGCAAGAGAGTCTACCGAGCCTAAGTTGTCCCTAAAATAATCTATCAAGTGTGTGCGCAGGGTCTCGAGGGAGGTCGGCGAATTGAGCAGTGTTTCGTTAAGACGCCAATGACATTGGCGAGTAGGCACTGGAGTCGTAGATAAGGTAACCACGACTGGGGCATGATCAGACCAGGTGAGAGGGCCAATGTTCGTGTCCCTAAGCAAACGAAGAGCGGGAGCATTTCCAAAGAAGTAGTCAATGCGGGTGTGAGTGTTATGAGGGTGAGAAAAGAAGGTGTAGGAGCGCGCCGTAGGATTGTCCACTCGCCAAAGGTCATACAAAGAGTGGGCGCGGATCAGCCTGCGGAACTCCCTTGCAAGTTGGGCCAACCTATGGGGGGTTGGGCCCTGGGGTAACGCCAGACGATCCGCCCGTTCAGAGAAGACCATGTTAAAGTCTCCCCCCACCAGCCAAGCTGATGGTGGGAGAGCGCGCAGACGGGAGAATACCCGGCGCAAGAACGGGATCTGTGCTGAATTAGGGGCATAGACATTGCATAAAACAATCGGGGCACCATAAAGGAGCCCCTCCAAGATAACAAACCGGCCACCTGGGTCTATGTGGGAAGTCGTCACTGTAATTGGGCAGGATCGAGAAAGAAGGATAGCCACCCCAGCTCTGTGTCGATTGTGGAAGGCTGAAAAAGCTACGGGAAAATAATGCTTAGCGAAGGCAAAAGTACCAGCGCGGTCAAAATGAGTCTCCTGAAGAAACGCCACATCCGCTCGTAAGGAGCGGAGTTCTCTAAGGACATGGCGCCTTTTAATGTTGGAACCCAGGCCCTTGACATTAATTGTCACGCACCTAACCATTGGGACCCAGGATTGGAGGACAGTGGCGGATTGCAATAAGCTCACCCATCTCACATGACGCTGGCAAGTTTCCCTCGGAGAGGCAAAAGGGCAATCCACAAACAGGAACCCAAAGTCGAGGCAGGGTCTCTAGATCAGGGAGGGGGGGGGGAAAGAGAGGGAGGGAGGGAGGCAAAAGACATCATAAATGACAAAGTAAAAATAAAAACAGTTAAACAATACTTTGTGGGCGAGGCTAAGTCACTCGCCTGGGGACCAATGAGGGCAGCCAGAGGTCCAATCAGGATCAATGGCCGCACAGTCCAAGTATCCCCTTAGTGGGGAGAGCGTGGACAGGAGGTCGGAGGGGAGGCGGTGGATCCCCAACCACCAGTAAAAAGAAGGAAGGAAGGGGAGTCACCGGAACCCCACCCCGCCCCACTCCGCTAAAACAATCCAATAATAAGCATAATAGATGAGACCCGTAGACCTAAAAAAGAAAAAAAGAGAAGCAAACATAACATTAAGGCATGCAGATTCCAAAGCACCACCGAGAAAAGGGAGAATGTCTCAAGGGGGGCAGCCTCATCAGGGATCAGTCTCCAGCTGGGGCCTCCGAGTGGTCACCACCGCGGAGGATGCATGACGTCGTCTGGGCTCCAATCGTTGCCAAACCGGTGGTGGGGGAGGGGGTGGAGAGAATAGCTCCCAGTCTGTTAAATCCGGCAGGGGAACATCCAATAGGTCACAGAAGAGAGGCAAATCCGCAAAGGAGCGAAGCGTAGCGGAGCGACCATCCCTACGAGCAATGAGAGCAAACGGAAATCCCCACCGGTAAGGAATTTGGTGCTCCTGAAGAATCTGGAGGAGGGGTTGGAGATGGCGGCGTTTCTGGAGGGTGATTAGCGACAGATCCTGATAGAATTGTAGTGGAGCTCCCTGAAACTCGAAGTCTTTGAGTTTGCGCACTTTGCTCATTATAGCCTCTTTAAGGGTGAAGTCGTGGAGGCAGCAGATGACATCACGGGGTGTGGCGGAAGATCCTCTGGGTCGAAGGGCTCGATGTGCCCTATCAAACTTAATTTTGTGGGACGGGGGCTCCTGCAGTATAGTGTTGAAGACAGCCTCCAGCAGAACAGGCAGATCCTCAGATTGGTCAGCCTCTGGGAGTCCCTTGATGCGTATATTGTTGCGCCGGCCCCTGTTGTCAAGATCCTCCAAGTGGCGTTGCATGTCCCGTATAGCTGAACCCTGTTCAGTGGTAGTATCATGCAGTGAGGCAACATAGTCCCTGGTAGTGTCATGGTCATTCTCCAGCGTGTCCATTCGGTTAGCAATGGAGTGTAAATCAGTGCGGAGGGTAGCAATTTCAGATCGGAAGGATGCTGTGATTTCCGCAACCATACTTTTAAGGTCTTGTTTAGTAGTAAGTTGAGGAAGAAGGTCCGCCATGGATGATGGTGCTGAAGATGGGCCTGGGATACAGCTCTGGGGGTGCAGGACTGGAGGGGGGAGCCATAATCCTTGGGAGTGTGGGGCGGAGGAGCCCCTACGCCAGCGCCTTCCACCGCGCCATCCCCCCCTGAGCTATGGAGGGGAGGGGCGATGGGGGAAGATAGTAGCTGGGGGGCCACAGAGACCAGCTCTGTGGCCACAGGCTGCAACTCATCAGCGGTGTAGGAGGGTGCAGAGCCACTGACCTCAGAACTCCTTGAGAAGCTGGAAACATCCGGGGTCCTCTCATGCCGCTCTGCCAGGAGTGCTGGTGAAGCAGAGTGTAGTTGCTGGGACATCCCAGGGTGAGGAGACTGTGGGAGTACTCGTGCTGGGGAAACTCTGGGTTGCCCAGGCGCCGACAGGGATCTCTGTTGAAGCGGCGCTCCTGGCTGACAGGGGGAGCGCGGGAGGAGAGAAGCTGCGCTGCGACCCCTGTGCCTGGAGAGCGGAGGGAATCCAAGATGGACGCCCCGCAGCAGCCTGGCCCGGTAGAGAAGGCCGCTGGGCCAGAAAGGCGTCCAGGGTGGCCCCCCCCAGACCTCTCCACGGGCGCTGGGGTGACGGGGCCACCTTCCTCGGTAAGCGCTTGCCCATACTGCGCCTGCTGAGGGGTCCACGGGTCTCAGTAGCGAGCGGAGGAGCGGAGAAGGACCTGCGCGCGTGCTACTCCATGCGCGTCCAGGCCACGCCCCCTATCTATGATTTCTATCACTATCTGCCTGTAATTGATTAACTTTGACTAAACTTTGTTCTACGTCTCCTACTCCTATGATTTTCTAGCTCTATTGCATGTTTTGCTGCAGTCAGTGCTGTATATAACTGAAGAAAATGGAGTAATTGATTTGGATCATTCAGTGATGATAACACATTCATTCCCTACTTCCACCATCACTAAAATGCCTCACGTTCCAGCACACAGTATCTTATATATTATATGTGATATCAGCACTGTAAGGTGTCCACCTACCACTGACTATTGGCTAAGAGGCTGCCATGTGATGTCAGGTGATGCCAGAACATCAAAGTGATTTTCTCTGAGCAATGCATGTTGCAGCAGCCATTTTAGTTCATCAAAGACAAATCGCAATTTATTCAGTTTCGTTACAAACTGAACAATTTGGTATATTCAGATGACTTTTGGATTGTATATAGTTCTTTAAAAAATGTTAAACATTTGTTATTTTTTTAAAAATTTTTTTATCCAAGCAGGGGCTCAAACTGTGTAATCTGCTACCTCTGATAGGACCTAATAGCAGGGGAGGACACAGACTGCAGGGGGCCCCTGTGCAAATAAATTGTCTTCCAAGAATTGGCCATGATTGTATAAACATAGCCTTACCATTTACCTTACCAGTGCCTCTCACTCTGTAAAGCAGATATTTCTGTTACACAGGGCTGCCTGCTTTGTATGTAAAGGCAGCAGTCCTAAGTAAGTTTTAGGCAGTGGGGTCAGAGTGGCAATAAAACTGAAGGTGCAGCAGCAGCCATAAAATGCACAGTCCACTTATTCCTCAATCTGGAGGGTATGGGTGAAAAAAAAAATGTACTCTACATGACCGAGGCCAATCAGCAGCCTCAGTGGTCGCTGGAGGGAACGGTGACATAAGACATATGTGAGTGACATCACTGGTCCCTGTCCATCGACATCATGTGGGGTGCAGAGATTTGGGGGAATGAGGCACGGTACACGATCGTACAGGCTGCAGTATTGGACACCAGAATACAGGGGATCTCTGATCTCGGGCAATCCAGCTGCTGATTGCAAAGCTTTGGTTCCTGATTCCTGATTCAAATCACCCCCCTTTCTCTAGAACACAGTAAAAAAAAAAAAAAAAAAAAAAAGTGAAACACATACACATTAGGTATCTCTGTGTCCCAAAAAATGCCCAATCTACAAATTTATAAAATTATTTTTCCCATGCTGTAGCAGGAAAAATCAAAAGAGCTGAACTGCTGTTTTGAATAAAAAGCGATAAAAGCAATAGACATTCCCCAAAATAATATAACTAAAAAGTACACCTGGCCCTGCAAAATAGGACGCCCTATTCATCCCCGTACACAGAAATATAAAAAAGTTAAGGGTGTCAGAATATGGCGATTCCAAGAAAATTTATTTTTTGCAAATCTTTTGGATTTTTTTAAAATCAGTTAAAATGTAAATAAAATTATATAAATGTGGTAGCCTTGGAATCATGCCAATCCATAGAATATAGGTGACATGTCATTTTGGCTCCACAAATGCAGTTTTTCTCCAATTCCTCCCCATTCTGAATTTTTTTTCCAGCTTCTCAGTACATTGTACGGAAAATTAAATGGTTCCATTACAAAGTACAATTTGTTCTGCAAACATTAAGCTCTCATATGGCTCTGAATGGCAAAATTAAAAAGTGTGGTTTGGAAGGCTGGCAGTCAAAAACAAAAATCCAAAAATGCCTGCGACAGGAAGGGGTCAATATTACAATAACAATCAGCAACCATGCATCTCTACTGAACTGCACTTACATAACAGTAGAATTATATGGTGATCTTGGTGAAGTTTATTTCAGCAGAACAGACATCTGTATGATCATAACATGGATATTACAATATCATCATATTAATGCCATGTGAAACTGACCTACATTACATTCACTTTCTGTATAAAGTCACAAAACTGAAAATCTAGTAGCACCATATGAATTCACAAGTAAAAAGCTGCCTCCTAAATATTTCAGAATAAGTCAATGAACTATAAAAAAAAAAATCTGCATTCAATTGTGCCACCTTGTGGCTAGCATGTGATATTGCAAACTCTGTATTAAAATTCTCATTTACATTACTTAAAGAGAATATATATCACTTTTTTTTTGCTTTAGTTATTATAGGTCGCTCATTTAACCCTATATTTCCATGTTTGTTTTTTGCGTAGTGGAGGTACTTACTGAATTGTATTGAAAACATACAGTATGTTTTTTATCTATTGCTTTCCAAGATGCCATTCTAGTTTAACTGGGTTATTTTCAGTCAGAAGAAGGACAAGTTGTCCTATTCCTTTCTATCTGACTCCATTTCCACATCTCTATACCATTCCTAGATAATTCTCTTTTGCAGCCACACTTGTTTATAACTTATCTTTATTTTATCTGTTCTGTCATACTTGTTTATAGGTATCTTGTGTTACTGGTTCACTGCTTCATTTTGCTGTCTTGAAATACTGCATATTATTTTGATGGTTATTTACCCAGAATCTTTGTACTCAATGTTTGTACAAAATGTTTGTTTTTTTTCTCTAATAAATCTTAGGGAACGGTTACAAAAGGGTAATTCTGCAATTATTTGTTTTATCTAGCTTTACTTTTTACTTTTATGCACACTATAAAACACTTTACCACCTATAGGATGCAGCCATTTCTTAATTTGTGTTTTTTTATTTTTTACTCCTTACATTCCAAAAGCAAATATCCTTATGAGGGCTTGCTTGTTTTTAGCAGGACAATTTGTGTTGCCTAATGGCACTCAATATTCATACAGGTTTTGTTTTTATAGCATTTACTGTTCAGTAAGAATGACATTACCACTGCGGGTCAGTAATATCACGGCAATGAGAATTTTGTATAGTTTATGTTTTAGTATTTTTTTAAAAAATATAAACCTCTGAAAAAAATCATTCTGTACATCATCATCATATTCTGACACCAGTAACTTTTATATTCTATATTTATAGAGCTGTGTTTTTTTGTGTGAGACAGGTTGTACTTTTTATTCAAACTATTATGAGGACTGTATGACATTTCAGTAACATTTTATAATTTTTGTGGAAGGCAAAAAAATTACAACCCAGGCATTTACATTTTTCCTAGTCCGTTATTAACCATATGGGATAAATTATTTTTAGTACCAGTACTTGCATTTTTACATGTGGGAATGTGTAATGTTTTTATTTTATATATGGTCTAGGGAAAAGAAATTAAAATTTTTATATTTTGTATTTCTTTAATATTTTAAAACTTTTGTAAACCTTCCCCTCCCCCCACAGGGGCTTGAATGTGCAATCATTAGATCACTTAAAACATACACTGTTATGCTACTATACTATAGTCCTATTTTTAACTAGGCAAGGGAGGATCTGGTTCTGAGGGATAGTACCATCATCCTGTCTAGTCCTCCTTCTGCCTGATTCCAAACTGACAGTATCTCCAATTGAAGATTTCGAAAATGCCCTTGAACTCAGGGAACCGCTGTAATACAGGCTTTTAGGGACCCAACACCGACATGACATGACATAGCTACAACCTTTTCCACCAGGAGAAAGGGCCTTTGGACCATAGAGTCCAGAAGAATCCCCAAAAATATTTGGCGTCTGGAGGGGGTTGACCTGGATTTTTCAATGTTGAGCAGCCACTCCAGATGCAAAAGGATGCTCAGAATCTCGTTGACTACTTCCATGTTTGCTACGATCAGGAAGCTATCCAGATACGGGAGAAAAATAATATCCTTCTCCCTGAAATGCTCTGCCATCTCTGCCACTAGTTTCGTGAATATTCTGGGGGCCATGGAGATCCCAAATGGAATTGCATGGTACTGGAAGTGACAAACAATACCATTTATTTCCACCACCACCCTTAGTAATTTCTGATGGGCCAAAGAGCTCGGGATGTGGTAGTAGGCATCTTTCAGGTCCATCATTGCCATCCAACAATTGGAGAACAAGTTTATGGCTGATTCTGACCTTCTCCATTTTGAATTTTTTGGGAACTAGATTTAGCTGATTTAGCCTCTTCAGATTTATAATCATACTGAAGGACCCTTCTGGCTTTTTCACTAGAAAAAGATGGGAGTAAACCCCCAGCCCAGCCTCTTATAGAGGAACCAAATTATTTTAAAAAAGTATAAAAATCCCCTTACAAAATACCTTATTATTATTACATATAATTGCTACACTGATGAACCATTAAGAAAAGTTAAGACTGAGAGGGGAGATGAACACAAATGGGAAAACAATTTTATCGGTTCTAAAATTAGGTATGTCATTAAGGGGTTAAAATGCACTTAATGCACCTGAGTTATGTGCCAAGTATATTTACTTGATTGATATTTTAAAAGTCTACAATAAAAAAAAGTGACATTTTTAGGAAGGTTTTTACTATTTTAATGTGGGAGTTAAAAAGGGGTGCTGGAGTGGGCTGAAATAAAAAAAAAAAAAAAAAGCTGTCAATACTCACCTAACCCATCCTTAATGACCGGGAGGAAAGTGGCTCAGGTGACTTCTGCAGCCAATCAGTGGCCTCATGTTGGACACCAGTGATGTATTAGCAGTGGTGACATCGCCACTACCCAACAGTGACCGCTGAAGTCAATGTTGAATGAATGGCTGCAGTAGTCATCTGAGTTGCTTCACTTCTGACCCAAACATGGAATGGATGGAATGGACTGGCATACCCAATGCAGGAATTGAGGACCAGGCATAGGTGAATATAGTTTCTTTTTTATTTTAGCCTATCCCCAGTTCCCCTGGTTTTGCCAGTTTGAGCTTAGAAAAACGTAATTACTGAAACTAATTACTTAAGTCAGAACACCTATGGATAACATAAAATTCAATATAAGCTGCTTGTACAATACCAAACTCATTTACAAAAAAATAATACACCAAGAAGGAGTTGTTGTAATCAAACAAAATTTTATATGTGTATTTAGTAAAACCTAAATACAAGACTAGACCCCTTGCAGACGGCCATCATGACATCCATGTACCGCCCATGCAGTGGCCGTGCTTCCACAGTCCCATTCATTCAATGAATGGGGCCGCGGAATAGGAATAGGACCTGTCCTGAGTTTTGCAGCCCGGATTGTGGGCCCATAGAAATTAATGGGTCAGTGTGCTATCCAGGAAAAACCCAGATAGCACATTGAACTCGCACAAAGCCGTCTGAAAGGGGCCTTAGATACAGCTAGGCACGGAGGCATTCCAAGAATTTCACATTTGTCCACAGATGTTGCAGCTGGACCTGTTAATCCTGCACACTCAGTTGCTCAAGCTGGCATCCCAGGTGACCCCAACCTAGATTAATCACTAGAGACAATATGGTTCTAGTCTGTTGCAGTTCTTGTTCTTGATACCACTGTAACCAAAATTGATAATGGCTGAATGTCAATGTTAGAACACATAATGGGTACTGTAACATTAAATTTGCTTCAGATAAGCAACTGGATATGGTTGGGGCAGAGATAGGGGTGTGTATCAAAGTGTCACTTGTGTCTGGATGGTGGATTAGTAAACTGTGAGAGCTGCTTGTGCTTGTCGGCAAATCAAACAATCTTCTCTACTGTTTTTCTGTCTGCAACATCCAGATTTTTTTCTCTGTATATGCATGCCTTCATGTAAACAATGGTCCCAACATCTCCTAACAGCTAAGTTAGGAAAGCCTAGATGGCAGGTAATTTGTCAAAACAACAATTCTGCTTCTCTCAGTCCAGTGATATACCCTCTCTCAAAGTTTGTCAACTGGGGCAAAATGTCTTTGATTACATTATAATAACCTAACAGTTGCCTAACAGTCAACATTCTCTCACCAAGTGGTGTACAACCTAAACGTAGCCTCTGAGAGCATTTTCATAGGGCAGCATGGGAAACACTTTTACACCCTCTTATGGCAAGATCCAGTTTCTAATTAGACTACACCTGTAGGTTTCCTGTTGAACCACATTACAGCCAGCCAGCCTGGCACTGCTTATAGATCAGAGAGATCATAGTTTTATGCCCATATCTCCTAAGGGGGGCACCCCAGAGTTACCCCTGATAAATTCTGTAGGTGTCCCAGAGAAAGACGCACGTGGTCAGTCCAATCATGGTGCTATTGTGAGCTCAAGAAAGGTCCAGACATTCAACTCCCTACCCAAAGGGAATTGGGGTGCCATGCTTGGTATCTATACAAAGGGGATCACACCCCGAGTCCCCCCCCACCACTTGCCGGACAATCCGGTCACCTGATAAGGAATCAGGACCATTTTCTAGTCCAGGGGCTCCAAGCCGGTAGGTGTAACTTCCCTCCCCAGTGACATCACTCTGGGCAGGGGCAGAGAAAACACAAAAGCCTACCATGTGAGGGCCACATGGCCTTTTGTCCTTTGTTCGACTGAAAGCCACCCGGATAGCACTGCCCAGATATAGGGGGGGGTTACCACTGAAATAGCATGCCTGGACGCATGCTTTAAAAAGGCCATTCTTCTCCTACCTTTCATTATTGTCTTCTCCTAGCTGTTTCTGTAAAAATCCGTTTCTTCAATTATGGAAATGATCCTCACGGAGCACCTGGGGCGTTCCTCCTTGGCAAAGAGCACCCATAGCATTATGCTTGTCACCGCCCATTAGTCTGTTGTGGTGACTACCATCTTGGTCTTCTCTGTATCTTCTTTCTTTTACTTCCTTTGACACAGCGCTGGACGGCAGCGACTGCGCATTTTCCGGTGACCTGTACTGCGCTTCTTGTGAAAGACAACTGGAAAATGGCGGCGGTCCAGCGCTGCGTCAGAGGAAGTAGATGTATTTTTGAACTTACCGCCTCTCTTCTTCTTTAGCAGATTCCTCTTCTTGACGTCATCCTTGTACAAGTCTTCGTTCCACCATTTTCCTGTGGCCTAATGGACATGTGCAGGAAAATGGCCAAATGGACATGTGCAGTCAGCGCATGTCTCCCGGAGGAAGGATCAAGAAGTGGCATCTGCTAAAGAAGAAGAGAGGCGGTGCAGTAAGTTCAAAAATGCATCTGAGGAGAGCACAGGGGATGCCCCTGTGCAGTTTCAGCACTGGCAGAACGCCCTCTGTGCATTCTAAAGACGCATTTGCATAAAAATAAAAATCAAGATTTCTTCTAAACAGCAGTGAGGAGCGAAACGATAAAGCTAGGAGACTAATAGTCTTTATAATGCCTTTATCAAGGCTATTACAATGTGGCTTCAGTTAAATACATGATTTCCCAATGATAGAATCCCTTTAAGTGTCTAATACCGACCCGTTAATAAATATATAAAATTTAGAAAGCTCGTTCTGTATTATCCTATCGGCCCAGAACACTCACTGGAGGTGGGTGTGAGGTAATTGAAACGATCTCAGGTGTGCTGAACGCGGGTTCGGTAGGACGAGATCTTTCACACTAAGTTTTTCGGCATTCCAACATTTCTTTCTGGGTGCGTTATTTTATTTTTTTTGTCAATGAATGCATTTCAAATATTTTATGCTTTTTGTTATATTTGATGTCCCTAATCCTCTACCCATAATTCCTTGACAATTTGGTATTGGTAGTGAATTATCAGTTAATAAATTGCAAAGTAATCTGCATTGCCATTGGATAGATACCTGAGAAAATATAATGAGAAAATAAACTTTTTTTTATGCTTCTCCAAATATAAAAACAATCTGATTGCCAGTATTTAGCATAACATTAGCCTAGAACAGTTGCCATGACTTGCATAATGTCTTTTGAGGACTGTACTTTCTAAAAATGCTAGTAAATGTCAATTTGCTTGTATTGTAAAATACCTTGGTCAATCCCTTCTCCTTACAACTGCAGCTTCTCAAATATTGATTGCCAACAAATAATAACAGATTCAGCTAAAGAACACTGTGTTTACAGGAATCTAGTGAACATGAACAGAAGGAACGGAGGTCTCTCCTTAGTTCTGACTCATTATTTGGATAAAGGACCATAGTGACTCGATAAAGCAGTAACAATGTAATAACTTCTCATTTTATTTTATAAAACAGCTTACCAATAATTAAGTAATTTCATATTCGGCAAGTTCAACGAGTTAGGAAGTCGCCTTGTAAAGTCATTAGGAGCCATTGATAGGACTTTGTTTTTGATTATAAGGTCATGCTGCAAACTGCAATTGGCTTCTGTAAAAAAAAAATTAAAAAGTTTCAAAAATTGTTGTTCGTTGGCACTAAAGATAGGTGAACCTTTCAGGATTTGTTTCAGGTTTGGGTGGCTTGGGTCCAAGATTAATTTTGGGTTGAACCACACCTTAAAATGGCTTAAACCATAGTGTAGGACTCTCCCATGGCTACTAGAAAGCTATCTATCCAATTTCTAGCTCTCTAAGAGAAACATGGCCAAAGTTATGTCAAAGTGAAAGTATCATTATTATACTGAGGCCTCAGTGGTAAGATGGGCATGCCGAGCATCATGATGTCATCATGATGCTGAGAGGACGCTCAAGAGAGGTAACGGAAGTTGAGTATGAATGTTTTCTTTTTTTGTTTTGTTTTTTTGTCACCTCCAATGGGCCTCCACCTATTATACTCCGGGGTCTCTTCAGATTTAGTGTGGTGGCCATTTTAGTTTGACTGAGATAAATCTCCATTTGTTCAGTTTTGCAAAAAAAAAAAACAATTTTAAATATTCGTGTTGAACCCGGCTCGGTACGAGTGTTACGATCAGGGGACCTAAGCAGTAACAGTTAGCACAAAAACAAACAGCATTAAACTATATAGGAAATATCCTGCAAAAGAAAGCAAGCAGAGAAATGGGAAATTTAAATAAACAACAAACATATAATAGACCGTACTCACAACCTGCAGCAGGGAATTCAAACCAGCAAAGACTGTGAGAGATTTGCAGAGAACCACACCCAAAAACAGGTAGCAGATCAAAATCATGTGTGAACAGACTCCTATCTACAGAAAATAATAAAGAATACTTCTGGCCATGTTTTCTCCCTAAAATGGCATCAGAAAGAACGGACGCTAACTGAGGCTAGATAGGAAAGTCTAGTAGAGAGAAATACTAACATTTAAAAGAAGCCCTGTCTATTCACACTTCAAAAACACTTGCCCGCAGTGAGAAGCCTAGAATTTAATATTCTTGCTACTCACGGTTCACATGCAACAAATAACTACTGGAACTGGTTACTAGACTTACTGGACCTACCTCTTTCCATAAACTCCTATGTGTTATGTCAACCAAACCGTCCCTGAAATAACCATATTCACACCTTTATTTGTGGATTATGTGGGTAGGCCACAGCTTTATTTATTTTTCTTTAAACATCTTAACCATAAACCAAACAAAATTTGACCAGAACCGTTCCATGCCCGTAGTAAACATCTTTTATCCTGGACCAATTCTTCTCCCTATTCTTCCCGAACGCTACCGCTGGAGGACAGCAGACATGTGGGAGCGTCTTTCCCATATTTTCTGGGGCATGGTATCCCGCCAAGGAGCTGGCAGTGTATCTCCTACACCTGCCTGCGACCCACCCCACCTAACAAAACCAATGCCTTTTCCAAACCATCTTGCACCCCGAGCAAAAATATATCGTTACCAATGGGGTTCAAATGCACCCCATCCCTCAGCAATAAATTGGCATTATCACCTTCCAGCTCTTTATGCCGTACGACCACACCTCCAAGGAACCTGACGAACTTAGAAACCAGGACATTAAGAACCTGGCGAGCATTATCAATAGCCACAGGGTCCCCAGGCTTGGACTTACTACGACTAACCAACTCACCCACCAGCAAAGCGGCAAAAAAGGCAAGCGAAAAAGCCATGTGAAAAAGCAGCACCTCGAACGGCTCCCTGCAAACTACCTCCAAAACAGCTAAGAGACGACCCAACAAACTAAGAGATACCGGGCGTCGATTGTCCCCCCACTCTTCTCTTTTCGCCACCCCTTCAATACCTGCTGAATAACAAAGTGTTTGGTAATATCGCTTCTGCCAAACAATTTCAACATAAAGGCCACACCAGCCAACTTCCGCAATACTACATTATACGAAACTCCTCTCTTCCGCAACTTTGACAAAAATTCCAAAGAAATAGTCAACAAGGTGTCGCCATCTGCAGGTACCGTTCCGCCAGAGATGGTTAGCCATTCAGCCCACGAACCATAATGACCTTTCAAGTAGCTTGCGATACGGAACCACGAACGAGCTCTAGCAGCTGTTCTCGACCAGTCTCCATAATGTAGCTGGGCAGATCCAACCTTCCCCGGCAGCCGATGGATGAAGGAGCCGAAATACCTGTAAATTGGAACGTGACAAAGCGTCAGCCATCTTGTTCTCCACTCCCGGAACATGCTTTGCTCTAAACCAGATGTTATAGCGTAAACACAGGAGCACAAGCCTCCGAAGCAAAGCAAGCACCGGATTAACAATCTGAACCACTGACAAATTGTCACACCTAAAACAAATCCTGCTATCTGCCATTCTAACTCCCCATAACTCCACCGCCACGACAATGGGAAACAGCTCAAGCAGTGACATGTTCTTAACCAAACCAGACTCGACCCAAGCCGCAGGCCATTCCTCTCTGCACCACTCATGCCCAAAAATCGCCGCAAACCCATTGCCCCAGCCGCATCTGTAAACAAACTAATATCCGCATTAAACACCTCCCCCCTCTGGCACAAAGTCCTGCCATTAAAAGTATGCAAAAAGTACGCCAAACTAGCAAGTCCTCACGGAGGGAGTGAGTAATGCGGATAAAATGATGAGGTGCCAACACGCCCGTGGTGGCCAGGGACAACCGACGACAAAAGGCGCGACCCATCGGGAGAACCCTGCACGCAAAGGTCAACAACCTCAACAAACTCTGCATCTGATGTAAAGTAACCTTCTTTGCTGCAGCACACTGTTCAACCATGGAAAGAAGCTTTTCTAACTTGTCGTCTGGGAGACGGAAAACCATATCAACCGTGTCAATCTCTATCCCCAAAAAGGACAGCCGCGTGGTAGGACCTTCCGTTCTCTCAGCCGACAACGGTACACCCAGCTGAGCCATGAGAGACTTAAAGGTATGGAGCAAGTATGCACAAATATGTGAGCCATCCGAACCCACAAACAAGAAGTCGTCTAAATAGTGCAAAACCGATGGGATGCCTGTTTCAAATCGGACCAACCACTCTAGAAAGGAGCTAAAGAGCTCAAAACAAAATAATAGCAGGAAATAGAGCATCCCATGGGCAAGCACATATCAACAAAGAACTTATCGGGAACCGCGCAACCCAACAAATGAAAACACTCCGGATGAACCGGCAACAATTGAAAGGCTGACTCGATATCCGACTTGGCCAACAGCGCCTTGGGACCCGCTTTTCTAACCAACAACACCGCCCAATCAAAAGAGGTATACGACACCTTCGCATCCTCTTTCGAAATCCCGTCATTAACAGAGGACCCAGGAGGATATGAAAGATGATGGATGAGGCGGAATTTACCCGCTTCCTTCTTAGGCACTAAGCCCAGGGGTGACAGGCTCAAATTAGGAAGCAGGGGCTCATTGAAAGGACCAGCCATGCGCCCCAATGACACCTCCTTCATAACTTTCTCCCAAGCCATATCACTGTTGTCCTGAACGGATTTCAAGTTCTGAGAAAAACACATAACCGCTGCCGACTCGTGCGGAATGAAAAAAACAACGGAAAAACCCTCATGGAGCAGGCTTGCTTCCTGCCTCCTGGGATACAGTGCGAGCCACTGCCCCAGTACCCGAGCGCTCACTGGCGTTCTCCGCTGTGCCAGAAGACCCCAGTTTGGAGGACTGCTGGTTGCGACAGAAACAGCGCAAAGCGGAGTACGTTCCTCCACAAATGGAGCATTCATGTCGGAAACGGCATGTGGCGTGGAATCGACAATGTCCTTCGTTAAAAAGCCAACATGCCCCATTGGGCTTCTGTGCTGCTGTGCCGGGTTGAACCCCCGAACCAGCGGCAGCAGCCGGAAAGGATTGTTGAGGACGCTGGGACAGGATCAACTGGATCCACACGTCCGTCGTCTTTGATGCCCAACCCACAGATGGGTTCAGTGCCAGGCGCTGACGAAATTCTTCACCATAACACCACCACACCGAACCACCGTGCAATTTGTGAGCGCTGAAAATTGTGTCCAGGTAGACGAAAAGCTCGGGGCCCCTCGCTGGACATGCTTGAGAAACTATATGAGCCAAGGTGGTGAAGGCCTGCAGCCAATTGCCGAAAGTCTTGGCCACCTTAACCTTCTTTTCGTATCCGCGTTCAAAAGTGCGCTCTCTGTCTACGGTAACTTGATCCACCAACAACAAAAACCACACGTCCACATAGTCACCCTTCACAATCTTCTCTCACATCTCCGCGGGCACATGAGTGCCCAACGGAGCAACCCCACAAAATATAGAATCCCGAAAAGTAAAATTAGAAAGAGGGGGGATCCCCGACCGGCAAGGGAGGGCTTACCATCAATAACCGCTAACATCTTCTTCAATAGGGCAGCAACATCCCCGGAACCAGAAGGTGTAGATGTGTGTAGAGGTGCAACTGCCGAGAGGCAGGCGTACTCACCATCCTTCGCCCTTCCGGGACCTGTAGAGGAGCTGCTGGGAATGATGCTGAGGGGGGAGGCTGTTTCTTGGCAAGCCCAGTAGAAGAAGCCCTTCCGGATGGAGCAACCGAAGGAGGTCTCTGGCGTCGGTGAGATGACGTGGAAGCCGCTGGTTGTCATGGCGACAATCCCGCTTACCGCCCGATCCTGAAGAAGAAGAATTGCTGCGCGGGGTACGGCGTCTGCTGTGGCTCCTCCTCCAAACATGACTCTTGTAACCGCTGGACCTCCGATCCGCTTCGCCGTGCTGCCCACGTCGGCGGCGGTAACGGCCACCATCTGAAGTGGAGGACTCAGAGAGAGACGGGTGATCAGTATGAGCAACAGAACAACACCTGGAATGACTGGCTAAGGGACCCTCCTGCCACTACAGCTGATGCCATCTCTGCTATTTCTCCTGCTCCATCCCTCCTCCCCCCCATCTCTAACCAGAGCTAAGCTGTTCCTCCTGCTCCGCTCCCCCTCCCTGCTTCCCCCTTCCTTCCTCCAAGGGCAGCACAACCATGTGTGCTGCTGGCAGAGAGACCTGTGCTGGGCTCTGCTAAAAACTGACCCAGCAGCAACCCCACTACCTGGACTGTCCAGCAAAACACCAGAGACGCTGGAACCTGCCCCCCTTCCCCTCAGCGGCGCCAATCGCCCCCTCCCCCACAATACTAACACTTGTCGCTCCTGCAGGCCTCCCACCCGAAGTAGAGCGGGGAGGGAAGCCCGGCCCAGGAGCGCCGGCAACGGCTAAGAGGGATGCGGGGAAGCTATAGGCATCCCCGCTCGCCCAAGCAAGTACAGTCACCGCTGTGCCTGAAACAGAGGCCTCCTTGGACGGGGAACTCAGCAAGGCAGCCAAAGCAGTGCCGCCAGCCGAAGCCACGCCCCCTAATTCGCGCGGCAACGGGCCTGCGGCCGGCGCGGTCCGCCAGGCTGCCCGCCCACAGCGCCGCTTACCTGTCCCTGCAGCTGACAGGGAAGGCTCTCCTGGGGTCCTAGTCACCTCTCCAGCCCTGCTACCGAAACATGGCGTCCCCCCCATTACCCTACATGTCGGTGGGCAAGGGCTTAGGCGGGAAGGTGGGCGAGACTCCCGCCGTGGTCTGCCGTCTCTCTGCGAGGTGGCACCTGCACCAGAGGTAGCACCACTCTTCTGAAGGACCTCCATCAGCCATCCGGAGCCCTGACAGGCCACCCACTCCAGGATCAACTTCTCCAGGGAATCCGCTATACTGCAGGTCCTGTGTTCCTCTCACCAAGTTTCTGGTAGAAGGTAAGCCCCCTCCTACGTGCCCCTGATTATAAGAACTTCCTTAAAACTCCTCCCCTTGCATAACCACGTCACATAGTGATTTGAACATCAACACTCTTCCCGGCCAATAAGTCTAGAGCCCTTTCATTAACCATTTCAGGGCTCTCCAGATCCAAGGTTTCAGGAAAGCAATGAGACAGAATCAGGCTGATCGCAGAATATAAGATGACCCGCTCAGAGTCCAGACAAGACTGAGCTAAAAAGCTAACAAAATAAAACCCATCCCCCAGAAATTCATATGACACAAAGAAACCAGGAAAAGGAAAATCCCGGAAAACAAAAACCAACAGAAACAAAACATGGAACCATAACAACGAGTCAGTTTGCCCATCTATACCTGGCACACAGTGGCGTAACTAGGAATGGCTGGGCCTCAAGGCGAACATTTGACATGGGCCCCCCCCCCCCCCGAACCGCTGCCCCCAATCGCCCCCCCGGACCGTCCCCTCCAACACCCCCCCCCCCAAAAAAAACGTATTCCTGCGCACACTATTATGTGCCATAGTGGCTCCTGCACACAGTATCATGCCCCATAGTGGCCCCTGCACACAGTATCATGCCCCATAGTGGCCCCTGCACACAGTATCATGCCCCATAGTGGCCCCTGCACACAGTATCATGCCCCATAGTGGCCCCTGCACACAGTATCATGCCCCATAGTGGCCCCTGCACACAGTATCATGCCCCATAGTGGCCCCTGCACACAGTATCATGCCCCATAGTGGCCCCTGCACACAGTATCATGCCCCATAGTGGCCCCTGCACACAGTATCATGCCCCATAGTGGCCCCTGCACACAGTATCATGCCCCATAGTGGCCCCTGCACACAGTATCATGCCCCATCATGCCCCATGGTGGCCCCTGCATACAGTATCATGTTCCCTCACCTCCCCGGGCCTCCGATTATTATACTCTGGGGTCTTTTCAAAGACCCCGGAGTATAATGAAAGCAGAGATTGTGGGGTTCGGCCCGCGGCCTCACATACCGATCCCCACTCCTGCTCACAGCCGCCTCCGCAGAATCGGAAGCGCAGGTGGCCGTGAGCGGGACCCCAGGGAACGGTAAGTGTACAGGGCCCGTTACCTGCTGGGGTTACTCCAGCAGGTAACGGCCTATTAAAAAAAAAAAAAAAAGCATCAGAGGCCTGCGGGGCCCCGTAATTTCCCGGGCCCTGAGGCAGCTGCTACCGTTGCTACCGCGGTAGTTACGCCCCTGCTGGCACATGCTTTTTTATCTAGTAGTTTCACAGATAAGTACTCACTGATACATTTTCTTTAATCGATTCTATGACTAGTACTTCATTTTCTATCAGACCCGCATTTAGGCTAAGGCCCACGTTGTGGAAAAGCTGTTTTTTTTTGTTGCAGATTTTGATGCATTTTTTTTTTAGACAAATCCAGGAGTGGATTGGGCAGAACTCCTGGCTTTGGCTCAAAATAAGGAAAGCTGGCCATACACATTAGATTTTAGACTTCTCAAGTGGCAGATTTTGAACTGTCTGTTGTTGTTAGTCATGTATAAACCTATAACAGGTTGTCCCATTCAGCCAACCATCAACTAAAGTGGGTCAAAACCAAAATCTGTTGTGTTGGATTTTTTTTTCTGCTGTCTGTCTGCCATGATCAGTTGTGTATGGGCTATACCAGGGGTTGGCAACTTCTGGCACGCATGCCAAGAGTGGCATGTGAGGCATATTTCCATGGCACGGTGACCCGAGTCCTCACCCAGCAGTTTCGATCGGACCAAACACGGCCAAAACGAAACTGCTGTTATTATACTCGGGGATCTCTTCAGACCCCCGAGTATAATAAGCGGAGGCTCAGGAGAAGTGATGAAACATAAAAAAAAACAATGTAAGTCACCTTTCCTGCGCTCCGCAGCCACTGTGTTCTCTTTGGGCGCTTCTGCCTAACTGACGTAATAGACAGCTGACAGGACCTCTGGATTCACGTCCGACGTCATTACGCATAATGACGCGACGTGACCCCTGAGAACCAATCAGCGGTCGCTGACTACAGGCAGAAGCACCCGAAGAGAAGAGGGGCCGCTATGAAACATAATACGGTGTGTAGGGGCCACTATGAGACATAATACGGTGTGCAGGGACCACTATGGGGCATAATACTGTGTGCAGGGGCTGCTATGGGACATAATACGGTGTGCAGGGGCCGCTATGGGACATAATATGGTGTGCAGTGGCTGCACCATGTGAACGCAGATTTACATCAAGCTAAAAGTTCCAGTGGCCTAAGAATATAGCTGCATCCAGATACATAGTGTTTTTTCACCATAAGAATGCTGTCATACGGTGCTCCTGGACACATACATTTACCACTAAATGGCGGCTGTACATGTACTTTCATTGCTTCTAATCGGAAAGTACAGGAGCATCCCAGGAAATAGTAAACGCATGTGTCCTAAAGCATCTGGTGGCAGCACTTCTGTGTTATGGTTTGTGGTATATGACTTTATTTTAGGGCGCGTCAGACTTACAATTATTGACCGGCACTCCGAGTACCTCATTTTTGATTTTTTTTATTAAAATCGGCACGCCGAACAAAAAAGGTTGCCTACCCCTGGGCTAGACTGACACACCTGTGGGTGACTTTTGCATTGTGGGCATGTTTGTACTAACACACATCCATGAAGTGCACATCATTTCCTGCTTTGAGCACTTTATTAGCACCAAATGACTTTCATCTCTTAATTATCCAGGTGTCTGGGGTCATCAAACATCTGAAGGTTCGTGGTTGTTCATGTGTTTGTAACAGTTGACTGTACAACCATAGTTGATTCCGACGATTGATGGCAGTCTAAAATCTAATGTGTATTGCCAGCTTAAGGCCTGCATTACACATTTTTTACATTTATTTATGTGGAGTTTATTTTTATTTGTGACAAATGTAAATTTGGCAATGGATTTTTCTGGAATCGTTTTCTATTATTATAGAGAATCCTATAAAAAAAAAACACACCCAGAGCATGTTGCATTTTTATAACAGCGTGTAGACTTTTCATACCCTTTCCCATCCCTTGGTTGAACTTGATGAGCGTATGCCTTTTTCAAGCATGCTAATTATGTAACTATGTAACTGCCATCAGTGTTTCTGAAAAAATAAATCACTTTGAAAAATTGTCAGAAAAATGTAAATAAACTCTGTGTGAAACTGGCCTAAGAAGGTTGGGAGTCTGGTAAAAATTTGGTAGAAGCTCTTAACCCACATTTGAGACCCCACTTAACCCTTTATTGCAGTCCTATATAGGAGACGTATGCACACATGCACGTGGCCCCATCCAAAGAAGCTCTGTCTGTCTATCTGGAACTGTTTAATATCTTGTATTGGAGCATATGGTGCAAAGAGATCATGTAGTTCTACAAGGTAACATAATGTCTCATTTCTCTAATTCATTGTAAAAATCTATGAGAAATAACATTGTTTTCTATGTCTCTTATCTTGTAGTAAGAGCATCACAAAATCATTCTCTCTCTCTCTCTCTCTCTCTCTCTCTCTCTCTCTCTCTCTCTCTCTCTCTGGTCATTTAGAGTAATCATATTTCTTCTCTGGTTCTAATAACTGTATATCAGTTATTAGTGAGATAATATACTATTTCCATATACTGTTTTACATATAAAAAAGGTTGGCCACTTTAAATCAAGTGTATCTAAATGCCGTTAAATAATAGTGCTATGTCACTTACTAATAGGACAGAACCAAAGAAAAAAAGATGCACGTCTTCAAAAGACGCACAGCCCAAATAATTAAAAAAATAAATAAATCTTTATTGAGCATGTATTGGAAATTTTTTTTAAAAACATTTAAAACAAACAGAGGAGCCCATGTTAGGGTAGGGAAATAAATTTGGGTCTATAATAATATATATCTGAATGTGCACTGTTTGCTAGATAAAGTGTGAATATGGCTCTCCCTCAAGTGCTGTCCCTATAGTATAATAGTGATTACAAATATGCCATTTGAAAAATCTAAAAAGGAAAAAACAAAAAAAAAAATATAGTAATAAATACATATAAATAGTGTATGAAATAACCAGTATTGCTGAAGAGACAAATAAAATATATCAGCTGTGCAATATTGAAATACAAACAGTGAAAACTTATCTAGCAAGGTGCATGTGATATATGCACATTTAGAGTAACATAACAACAGAGCAATAAAAAGGACCCATTATAACACAAATGGTATTAGAACCTACCCATATGAGACTCCATGAACAGTCATCCACGCATATCGCCCATGCAAGGGCTTCCTCAGGGGATAACATCTTCGCTCATAGCCATTTAAAACCTTTGAGATTACACGCAGGGAGGAAAAAAACTCTCTCTACACATGTGTGGGTTTACCATGGTAGGGATCCCAAATGTCTCAGCTTTCAGGGCCTCGAACGTGTCCATCCAGCAGTTAGGGGTGGGAATTGGGATCGTCTGATATTACAACAGGAGACAAAATGGATATTTCGCTTCCAATGTGTTAAACCTAAGGGTTTAAACGATTCCAATTCCTTTACCCCTTTTATTTAATGTCCCTTTTTTCAGATTGTGTTTATCTCTCTAAAGACATATGTATAATTAGGTGATCTCTTTTATTCTCATTAATCTTTACATTTAGGCATTCTATATACCTTAGATCCTATACTGATTATAGCATATTTGTACTATATGCTATAATTGCAGAAGTATTTACATCTTTGCTACCTATTTTAAGTATACGTGTATTTTATCTGCATGCATGTTAGCTATATACTGTACATCAGAAGTTTATTCCTATCATGTGCTTTAGAATTTTTCTATGCTCAAGTGTACAGTCTCTGATAACTACTGTGGAGATGAATGTGTAAGATGGGGAAACAGCCCTTATGTTATGAATGTACCTGTTTCTGTAGATAAGTTTATTTTTTTTTATAAACTGACGTTTGTTTGACCACAGGAGGCCACTGTTACCTCAGAAATGGGAAGGACTGTAATTCTGTAATTCCCTGGAGTAGTGATGTGGAGACTGTAGTGACTGTAGTAGTGATGTGTTCTGCAGAGGTGGTACGAGAAGGAGCAGAGTGTGTGTGGCAGCCATCTTAGGAGTGTGCTTTTGAGCTTTTAGAAGAAGAAGGATTGAAGCGAGAGGAAAAAGATTCCTAAGAGATCAGAGATATTACAAGGGGGTGCTGAAGCAGAGACTGTTGCAGGGTTTGTCAAGACAGCATCCTAAGTTGAAGATTGCTATCAAGGACCCGGCTGAGAAGTGGCCCTGTCAGTGAGATTGCATGTTTTCTGGATGAGCCCCGCTTCCAGCTGCTCCAGACCAAGATGAAAAGGTACACAACAAAGCTGGATCAGTAAGAGAAGTAATCGTGCACGCACCGCATTACAATGTTTTGCTTAGGACTGAGCAAGGGCCTGTAGTTAGACTAGTTAGGCATACTCATCTTCACAGGCCACACTACTGGTGAATTATCTACCTATTCGGTAGTAAGGACTAAGACTCAGAGAGTTCTATAGACTTGTAACTCCCAGAGAGGAGCGACATCTGAGGAAGTCTAGAAGCGACATCTTATACATTGTCACATTTCTTTAGCTTGCAAGCTGACCTACTATTATATTTACTCGGTTGTACTTTGTTTGTGGGGAATAGGGGTATTTTGATAAGTTTGTAAGCTCTTGTGTTATACCGCCGGTGCGCCTATCACACTCACTGAATTGTTCCTGTGACTAGGGTGATGAAAAGGTAACAAGTGGCTGGTTAGTTGCAGCCTGCAGATAGGTAAAAGCTTGGAGTGTTTTGGAGCTGCACATGAGAGGGCACCGCGCTGTACAACACCAGGGCCTCAGCTTCCTGGCTGAGTGTATGTAAATAGTTGGGAGTGTTTTTTCGGGAAAGAGGTGTTACTACACAAAGTAAAATCTTGTTTTTTTGCTAAATTGATTTGGAGTTGCTTCCTTTGTTCGTGACTTCGCTGTATCCTGGGAAGCCCACCCCGGTACACGCCTTACAAATGAGTGCCAAATTTAAGAATCTAGCTTGGATCTGGTGTATATGAAGCCACTATCTGATTAAGGTCTCCTCTGCTGTTTGACTAGGAGGGCAGTTCCTTTGTTATGATTGGACGGGTCCGATGACGTCACGGCGAGGGGCATGGCTTAAATGCTGAGACAGTGGTATTTAAACCCTGCTGTTCACAGCGATCGGCATTGGCTATTATTTCATTGGTGTACACCTTTAGGACACCAGTAACTGCAGTTTTCACTGCAATTACCCTATCTGGCTTACCCTATCTGTGACAATCCTCCTGATGATCCCACCAATGTATGGGGAAACATGTAGAGGGATATAGTTAGAACTTTGCTACTGATAGCATGGTGTGAACATTCACCAAAGCTACTAATGCCTACTGGATTATCAAATCCTGGGATAACTTTGTAATTAATAGGTTATACTGCAGGTGAATTATGGGAGTGCTAGCTAGCTGCAGCAGGCAATGACTTATTAGCACTGACTATTCTGCTATCCAGATATGCATATGTGAAAGTGAGGTGGTTTTATTATTGACACCTGCCTTTGCTGTAATAAATATCCTATATGATTTCAAGTCCCTGTTATATACAGCAGGTGACTTTATCACAAAAGCTGATATTTCATTGTTTTGTAGTGACAATTGGACTCACACATATGAGATTCCTTTAATCTTTGGATCTTTGAGTTATAGGAGCAACACCCATTCATTAGGGGCGCAAATATATTCTGCGCCCTTTACTAATAACACAATCTATGGGAATAACTCCTTAAATCATACTCCTTAAATATCACTATTGTTCTGTCTACATCTATTAGAAGTGTATTATTGATAATTCCACAGCAATCCTAGTTACATATAAGGATCAGTGCATCTAATTTCACTCATGATAGGGTGACAATTTGTTTGTGCGTTCAATTACCTACATTTTATTACTTATATTTATGCGTATATACAGTATGCCTATATGTTGTAGTCTACACTGATGTAGGTTTTAAAATATTAATAAAAGTTATATTTTATTTTAGTGCTATTTTTTGTTTACACAGCAAGTATTTTGGCCCATTTGAATTTAACGCCAATCACAGAAGAGTCTTTGGCCAGTATTGATTTCAACAGCGGCAGCTACTCTTCTGTGATTGGTCCATTTCAAATTACCGCCAAAGTTCCTTCCTTCGAAAGACCAAGGTATCTCTTCATAGCAGTTTGGCTGTGGTTTTTTTTTTTTTTCCAACTGCCTCCAGTTTTATTTACTATTTCTGTATTGTGACATCATAGTGTTACAGCATAGGAAAAGATCATAGAAGAACAAACACTACTATTACCGGCGGTGCTGCTATCACAGAAGAGCCACTGGGTCTATTGAATTCATAGGGGCATCTGCTCTTCTGTTATTGGTCCATTTGAATTTAACGCCAAAATGGATACTTTGGTGCTAAAGTCAAATGGGCCAATTATAGCAGAGCCAGCAGCTTATATTGATTTAAAAAATGGCAGCAGATCTTTTGTGATTAGTCCATTTGAATTTAATGCCAAAGTTCCTTCTTTGGTGCGGAATTCAAAAGTCCAAAGAATTTATTTATAGCGGGGCTGCCACCAACCATTGCCACCAATTTTATTTACTATCCCTATACTGTGACTCTATCATAGTGTCACAGCACAGGGATAGATCATAGCAGGACCACCACCACTATTACTGGCGGTCAAGGGCGCACCTCTAATGAGGCAAAGTGAGGCGGCCACCTCAGGCGGCACTGTCCGTCACTGTCTGGGGGCGGCATTTTTACTATTTATTTTACCGTAAACTAGCCCAAGACAGGCCGCTTCTGTCCTGGGCTGGTTTGCATCTCAGTGCAGGCGGCGATACAATGACGTCATTGCGGCTCCTACACTGAGACACAGGAGCGGGTAAGTGAGGCCGCGGGCCTCAAATACTACTATTATTATACTCCGGAGGCCCAGGGGAGGTGATAAACATAAAAACCAATGTTACTCACCTCTCCTGCAATCCGATGTTACTCCCAGCAGGCTTCGGCCTTCTGGTGACATCATCAGGTCGTGACGCCAGCCTGATCACGTGACGTCTGTGCGCAATTAAACATGGCCGAAAGATGCAGGGAGTGCACTGGTGGCCAGAATAGGTGAATAGCATTGGTTTTTATGTTTGTCACCTCCCCTGGGTCTCCGATCATTATACTCTGGGGTCTGAAAAGACCCCAGAGTATAATAATAGTTCATGAGTGGGCCACTATGGGGCATAATACCGTGTGCAGGGGCCACTATGGCACATAATACCAGTGCAGGGGCCAGTATGGAGCATAATACCAGTGCAGGGGCCACTATGGAGCATAACACCAGTGCAGGGGCCAATATGGAGCATAATACCATGTGCAGGGGCCGCTGTGGGGCATAATACCGTGTGCAGGGGCCGCTATGGAGCATAATACCAGTGCAGGGGCCAATATGGAGCATAATACTGTGTGCAGGGGCCACTATGGGGCATAATACCGTGTGTAGGGGCCGCTATGGGGCATAATACCGTGTGCAGGGGCCACTATGTGGCATAATACCGTGTTCAGGGGCCGCTGTGGGCCATAATACTGTGTGCAGGGGCCGCTGCGGGCCATAATACAGTGTGCAGGGGCTGCTGTGGAACATTATAGTATGTGTAAATGGGGTGTTATAAACAGGGGCTATGGCGCTGGGGCATTATTAATAAGGGGCACTATTTATACAGGGTACACACGGATGTTATTAATATAAAGATGCACTTGGGGGTATTATTCATTATGGGGGGTTTTATCATATATTTTATAATTGGGGTAGCAGCTGGATGGGGGCTTTGTGTAGGTGAGGACAATGTGGGTTGGGTGCCTGGAAAAGTGAGGAGCCAAAGATGTCTGTGTTGCAAACTTTACAGAGACAAGTCACAGCTGGAAAAAGTGGTCATGGCGGTCCAGAGGGAAGAGAAGGGAAATGTGAAGGATTAGTCAGAGATGTCACCTGTAAGTCACAAAATGTTACTGCCCTGTATTCACCTAAATGATAGAGGATAAATAACTGATTGATGGGGGCTTGTCTGCTGAGACCCCCACTGAGACTGAGAATTGGGTTTTTCCCCCCACTGGGTGGGAATTCAGCCTGTCCGCAGCCAGGCTGAATATAGCCATGTAGCTTGGTGGATGGACGAACCTGCATGGCTATCATTCACTTCAATGGGAGTGTCATAGATAGCCGAAGTACAGTACTCAGCTATCTGTGGCGCTCCTATTATAGAGAATGGGGGCCATGCGGGCTCATCCATCCACCAAGCAGAAGATGTATGAAGTTATTGTCATTGTTAATGCCGTGTTGTTGATCTGATACTGAAGTAATACAGAAAGAAGAATTCTTAAAAACTGTTTTATAACTTTGTGTATATTGTGCAACGATAACAGTGTGTGAAGCTAGTAGCATGTAAACTCTTTTTTTTTTTTTTTTTTTTTTTTAGCGGGGGGGGGGGCGTCTTTCTATAGTCCTCCTCAGGCAGCAAAGAGGCTAGGTTCACCACTGCTGGCGGTGGTCCCGTTATCACAGTCCAGACACTTCACCTATTGGATTCAATAACAGCAGCAGCTCTCTTGAGATTTGTCCATTTAAATTTAGCGCCAAAATGGCTTCTTTAGCAGTAAATTCAACTGTGTCAATCACAGAAGAGCTAGTGGCCGCTATTGAATTCTATGGCGGCAGTGGCTCTTCTGTGATTGGTCCATTTGAATTTAGTGCCAGAACGCCTAAACTCAAATGGCCAAAGTGCCAATACATAGCTGGGCTATCACCAGTATTAGCGGCAGCAGCTCCACTATGTTTTTTTCTTTATTTTTAACCACTGCACAGCAATAGAGCATAGCGGCAGTGGTACTGCCATGACAGAAGAGCCTCTGCCACTATTGAATTCAACAGAGGCAGTGACTTGCCTGTGATTCGGCCATTTGAATTTAGTGCCAGAGCACCTGCTTTGGCGCAAAATCCAAATATCAAAAAGCATTCACCAGACTCAGGGCTAAGCTCCACCTGCTGAGTACAACGGGAATGGCAAACACAGCCAGCCCCTGTGCCATGCTCCCCCTTCTGAGACATCGCCATCGATTACTTGACTGCAATGTGGTTTCCAGCCATGTGATTGATGACGATCAGACCCCAAGTCATGTGATTAAAAAAAAGATTCCACTTCCTGTATCACGTGATTAAGGCTAAGGCCCCACATTGTGGAAACTCAGCTTTTTTTTGTTGCAGATTTTGCTGTGTTTTTTTGAGCCAAAGCTCAGAGTGGCTACCAAAGGAATAGGAAACAAATAGGAAGTACTTATACTTCTACAGATAAAGAGAAAGAAAAACGGTGGCACTGCTAAAACCTAGTTTGTGTATACTGGTATACATGGAAACATATCAAGTCAGACAGGAGTTGCAAAATAATTATGATGCCCAGACAGGTGGTGCTCACACCAGAGAAAAAACCTTTGGTCTATTATGTTTTAATTCATAATGTATATTTATGTAACTCAAATATTATTTTACTCACTTATTATTTTATTTTTTTGGAACTATTATTCCTTTTAACTCTTTCATAAGTGGACCTCAATATTAAAAATCCTCTATCAAGTATAAGTTCCCAAAAGCGGCAGATACCCGTATAGACTTTCAAATTCAGAAGATATCTAAAGGTACCCACTGATATCATTACGGTCATTCAGACCCAGGGGTCCCAGGGCATTTGTTTTTATAATCCGTTTTGCTTCTTTTTGTAGAAGCATTTTTTTCCTATCCCCTCCATAAGCGGGTATCAGGACCGATACAATTCCAGCAAAGGTCATACAATTAGCGTCACCTCCATGAGACTCATTGATATGTTCAATGAGTCTCGGTGACCCCTCACCTGACCTGATTGACTTGAAATGCTCATGAAATCTCACATACATGTGTCTGATACTTTTCCCTATATAAAAAAAGCTACAAGGGCAAAAAATAGTGTAAACTACAAAATTTGTTTTACAAGTTATAAACTGAGAGGCTTTATGTCAAACATCTCCAAAAGACAGTGTATTTTTTCTACTATTATATTTACAAAATGCACAATTATTGCATCTAAAGTTACCTGCTGGTGCTCCTTTTCCCAGCCAGTTATCTACATGTTCGGAAAAACGGCTGGAAACCAGCGAATCTTTTATTGTTTTACATTTTCTGAAAGTTATCAATGGCTTATTTGATGCTTTAACGGCAAGGGTAGGATCTGCCTCGATAATACCCCAATTTTTATGTATGGCAGTCTGGATCTGATTAGCCATCGAGCTAAATTTGAATGAGAAATTAAAGCTCTCATTGTTCTTAATTTTCTTATGTTTTTTTTCAAAAAGATGTTTTCTATCAATACTTTTAGCCCTATCGTATGCCTTTTGTATAACTCTCATAGGATAATCTCTGGCTAATAGACGTTTTTTCAGATCTTCAGCCTGTTGTTCAAAAATTTGTTCATCATTATTAATCCTCTTTAGCTTAATAAACTGTCCATAAGGGACAGAATTTTTTACGTGTTGAGGATGGTAACTTTTATAGTGCTATAAGGCATTTGTAGCTGTAGGTTTTCAAAAAACTTCTGTTGTTATACCTTTATCTGATTTTTTCACCAGCACAATAAGAAATTCAAGTTGACTATCATTAATCTTTGAAGTAAATTTCATATTCATATAATTTATATTCAGATTTTGGACAAACTCTGTGAACAGATCATCTGTTCCAGACCAGAGTATAAATACAACGTCCACATATCTCAGATACAAATAGATATATTTACCAAAGATGTTTGTAAGGGGAAAAACATATTTTTCTTCAAAATAAGCTAAAAAAAATATTTGCATTTGTACTTATACTTATACTTCTACCTTCTGCTTAATCTACTCCTGGCTTTGGCTAAAAAAAAATGCAGCAAAATCTGCAACAAAAACGCTGCATTTCTGCAACGTGGGGCTTTAGCCTAAGGCACAAATTAATAGAGACAATACAGTAAAAAAAAAAAATTTTTTAAATACGTATACAAATATGCAGGCAACTCACATTAATATTAAAACTTTTAATGTCACTGGACAACCCCTTTAACTGCTAGGTAATAAACCCTTTTATCTTTTCTAGCATACCAGTTAGTGAAACGACGGTGGTTTCCCTATAGGTATAACTGAAACAGAAAGTCTGCAGAGGTAACCTCTGCGGACTTACTGTGAAAAGTGCTGTGGGAAAAACCCCAATGCGTTGCCACTGCAGTTTTTCCTGCAGCACTTTTTTTGCTGTGACCGCTATGTGGCGCCTTAGCCTAAAATGGGCATTCATTCATTTAAACAAGGCTGGAAAGGTTTGTATGAATTGATTAGACACAAAGATCAGGCTGTGTAGAGTCCTCCTCAGTCCTCTGTTCATAAGAAAGCCCATTCTATCAACAGACAAGTGTCACATTGAAATAGAAGTTTAATCAACTAAATAATTGATTGAGTATATGGATTGTGTTATACAACTTTAATGTAAAGGTCAATATTCTTACAATTATTGCATGACACACTTACTTTTTTTTTTTTTTTTTCTTTAAATCGGCACAGATACAGTGTTCCCAGATATAGTGGATGAAGTGGATCTAGAGATTAATGGTAGGTTACAGACTTTCAATGCAATGCATATACAGTATGTGATATTTTAGCACCCAATACAGAGGCATAGCTAGGGGTTTGGCACAGGGGAGCAAACATATCCAAATGGGCTCCCTACCTGGGTATACTGATATTATCACTATACGGTGACCGCAGAGTGATAGATACTGGCTGTACAGAGGGCTCTGCATACAGTTGAAGTAAATACAGTACAAGGAAATGTTGTGACTTACAGATGACTTCTCTGTCTGTAATCTTTCACATTTCTCATCTCCTCCATCTAGACCACTTCTTCCAGCTGCAGCTTGTCTCTGTAAAGTTTGCAACACAGATATCTTTGGCTCCTCACTTTTCCAGACATGTGACCCACATTTTCCTTGCCTATACAAAGTCCCCATCCTGCTGCTACATCCTATTATAAAATACATGATATAAAAATTCCCTGTAAATGATTGATACCCGCATTATGTATGTAATTAACAATGCCCCTTTGTGCCCCTTAACCCCTTAAGGACCCAGCCCAAAAGTGCATTAAGGACCAGGCCTCATTTTTCAAAACTGACGTGTCACTTTATATGGCAATAACTTTGAGACGTCTTAACTTACACAAGTGATTTTGAGATTATTTTTTCATGACACATTGTACTTCATGTTAGTGGTAAACACTAATGAATAGTTTTGTATTTATTTATAAAAAAATAGGAAATTTGATGGAAATTTGGAAAAAAATCGCAATTTTCAAAATGTGAAATGCTCTGCTTTTCAGACAGATAGTCATACCACCCAAATACATTAATACATATTATCGACCATATCTCTGCTTTATATCGGCATCATCTTTTAATCGTCCTGTAATTTATTTTGAATGTTAGAAGGCTTACAAGTGTAACAGCGATTTTGCAGATTTACAAGAAAATTTCCCAAACTAATTTTTTAGGGACCACTTCAGTTCTGAAGAGGATTATAATGGCCTATATATTAGAAACCCCCATAAATCACCCCATTTTCAAAACTGCACCCCTCAAATAATTCAAAATAACATTTGGGAAGTTTGTTAACCCTTTAAGAATTTCACTGGAATTAAAACAATATGGAGGTGAAATTTAGACATTTAATTTTTTCCCACTAATTCCTTAATTTAGCCCTAAAATTAACACATTCACAAAGGGTTAAATGAGAAAATGCATCTCAAAGTTTGTTATGCAATTTCTCCCGAGCACAGAAATACCCCACAAGTGGGTGTAAACTGATGATTGGGCGAATGGCAACACACGGAAGAGAAGGAGAGACACTGGGCGTCTGAAAAGCAGATTTTGCTGGAATAGTTTTCAGGTGCCATGTCTTATTTGCAAAGCCCCTAGAGTACCAATACAAAGGAAAACCCCAAAAAGTGACCCTATTTTGGAGACTACACCCCTCACAGAATTCATCAAGGGGTATAGTGAGCATTTTGACCTTACAGCCGTTTCACAGATTTTGCTAACACTGGGATGTATAAATGAAAAATTACTAAAATGTCACTTTATCCCCAAAGTTTTCATTTTCACAAGGGGTTAAAGGAGAAAAAGCACCCCACAGTTTGCAAAACAATTGCTCCTGAACACGGAAATACCCCATATGTGGTCGTAATCTGCTGTATGGGTACATGGCAGGGCTCAGAATGGAAAGAGCGCTATTTGGCTTTTGGAGGGCAGATTTTGCTGGAATAGTTTTCAGGTACCATGTCGCATTTGCAGAGCCCCCAAAGTACCAATACAGTGGAAACCCCCTAAAAGTTACCCCATTTTGAAAACTACACCCCTCACAGAACATATCAAGGGGTATAGTGAGCATTTTGACCCTACATTCTGTTTCACAGATTTTATTAACATTGGGACATTAAAATGAAAAACTACTTTTTTTCCAATAAACCGTTAATTTAGCCCCAAATTTTTCATTTTCACAAGAGGACAAAGGAGAAAAAGCTCCCCAAAGTTCGTTACACAATTTCTCCTGAACACAGAAATGCCCCATATGTGGTTGTAATCTGCTGTATGGGTACATGGCAGGGCTCAAAATGGAAAGAGCGCTATTTAGCTTTTGGAGGGCAGATTTTGCTGGAATAGTTTTCAGGTGCCATGTCGCATTTGCAGAGCCCCTAAAGTACCAATACCATACAATCCCCCAAAAAGTGACCCCATTTTGAAAACTATACCACTCATAGAATTTATCTAGGGGTATAGTGAGCATTTTGACCTCACAGCTGTTTCACAGATTTTATTGATTTAGGGACGTAAAAATGAAAAATTACTTTTTTCAAATAAACCGTCCATTTAGCGACATATTTTTAATTTTTACAAGTGGTTAAAGAAGAAAACACACCTCACAGTTTGTTACACAATTTCTTCTGAACACAGAAATGCCCCATATGTGGTCATAAACTGCTGTAGGGGTACATGGTGGGGCTCAGAATGGAAAGAGCGCTATTTGGCTTTTGGAGGGCAGATGTGGCTGGAATAGTTTTCAGGTGCCATGTCGCATTTGCAGAGCCCCTAAAGTACCAATACAATGGAAACCTCTCAAAAGTGACCCCATTTTAGAAACCACACCCCTCAAGGAATGTATCAAGGGGTATTATCATTTTGAGCCTAAAAATGCTTCCCAAAAATTAATGTACAAAGTGAAAATTAAAGTTTTTAAAGAAATATCCAATTTCAGTGCCTAATACGTTGCGGCCACTTTGTGGCATCAGAGACATGAACTCCTAAAACTATTAAGTGGGCTATTCCAGGGACAAAAAAATTAAATATGTGGGTATAAACTGCTGCTTGGGCACACAGCAGGGCTCAGAAAGGAAGGAACACTGTGTTTTTTTAGCTTTTGGAGTACTTTCTGGTCACCATGTTATTTTTGCAGAGCCCTGGAGGTGCCAGTAAATTGGAATTCCCCAAGAAGGTACCCCCATTTTGTAGGGGCAATTTTAGGGTCTCTGCAAATGTGACATGGTGTCCAAAAAAACAACAATCTAAATATGCGCTCCAAAAACACATAGCGCTCCTTCACATTTGCGCCCTGCTGTGTGCCCAAATGGCGGTTTATGCCCACATGTATGACACTGGTGTACCCAGGATAACGTACTTAACAATGCCATATGTGGGTATAAACTGCTGTTTGGGCACAGCCGGGCACAGAAGGGAAGGAGAGCTATTTTGGTTTTTGGAGCACAGTTTGCTTTTTGGACACCATGCCACATTTGCAGAGCCCATGAATTGCCAGTAAAGTGGAATCCGCAGACATCTCACCCCATTTTGGAAACTATACCCTTAAAGGGATTTATCAAGTGGGGTAGCGAGCATTATAAACCCTTAAGTGTTGCATTCTTTTAATTTCCAGAAATGAATGCCCAGATGATAATGAAAAGTTAGTAGTGTAGTGTAGTTTCCAAAATGCGGTGAAATGTCAGGGGATTCCACTTTACTGGCATTTCAGCTCTGCAAAAGTGAAATGGCGTCCCAAAACCAAACCGTCCAAGTCTGTGCTCCAAAAACCAAATAGCGCTCCTTCCCTTCTGTGCTCGGCTGTGCCCAAACAGCAGTTTATACCCACATATGACATTAAGTACGTTATTCTGAGTACGACAAGTGTAATACATATGGGTATAAACTGCAGTTTGGGCACACAGTAGGGCGCAGAAGGGAATGAGCGCTATGTGGCTTTTGGAGCGCAGATTCAGATGTTTGGGATCTGGGTGCCATGTCATGTTTGCAGAGCCTCTAAAGTACCAGTACAGTGGAATCCCCTAGGGAATGACCCCATTTTGAAAAGTGCACCCCTCAAAGAATCAAGGGGTGTAGCGAGCATTAGTATCCCAGACGTGACTGCACAGCGGATGGGGAAAAGTGAATGAATATGTAAGCTGTGCGTAGTCCATTGGGTACACTAAATTCCCTACTATTTCCCCAGTAGTTCCTATTATTGGGGAGGTCACTCTGGGAGTCACTTCTGGTTTATTATCCCTCGTAAGCTCTAAATCTGGTTTGTACCCTAATATACACTCGCACAGCTTATACATTCCCTTCATGACGCAGCCAGTTTTGTTCTAATGATTTGGCGATTTTTGGGGTTTTTGTCTTCACATTGTATGAGCTATATTTTCTTTATTTCTCTGGTGATGTAGCCATATGAGGGCTTGTTGTTTGCTGGGGTGAGATGTATTTTGTATTGACATCATTTTTAGGTGCTTACAACTTATTAAATAAATTTTATTAACTCTTTCTTGGTGGATTAAAAAACAAACCCATCAATTCTGGCACTGCGTTTTACCTTTTAAATTTTTCACCATGCAGCGTAGAGCGTAAGTAACATGTTATTTTTATTCTGCGGGTTGCTACGATTACGGCGATACCTCATTTATACTGTTTTTTATGCGATACCAATTTTGCAGAACAAAAACCCATTTGGGCACATAAATCAATTTTTTTTGCATCGCCATCTTCTAAGATGCGTAGCATTTTTATTTTTCAGTTTAGAGTTGGTTTAGGGCTTATTTTTTTGCGGGACAACCTGTGCTTTTTATTGGGACTGTTTTGGGGTACATATGAGTTTTTGATCACTTTTTATGGCATATTTTGTAAGGTGAGATGGCAAAAAATCATTACTTTTGGCGGGTTTTTTCCTTTTTTTTTTCACGACGTTCACTGTGTACATTAAATATTGTTTCAGTTTTATTGTACAGGTTGTTATGGACGCGGCGATACCAAATATGTATTGTTTTTATTAATTTTTAGGTTTATTTTTTATATAATTAATTTTATATAGGAAAAGGGAATTTTTGGGGCTTTATTCTTTTATTAATTTTTTTCACTTACTTTATTTTTTTTTCACTTTTTTTTTACTTTTCATGTGTCCCATTAGGACACCTGAGCCAGAGATGCTTTGATCTCTGGCTCAGTACTATAGACTGCAAGACACAAGCATGCAAGTGTCTTGCAGCCTATACAGGAAGTCATCGCTATGGAAACACAGCGCTGACTTCCTGAGGTCTCGGCAGGATCAACCAGGTAGTGGGGTCTCCAGGCAGCCTGGGGTCACTTGGAAGACCCCAGACTGCAGATTATAGATATCGACACCCCCCCGATCTCGCCGCAGGGGGTGCCCGGGGGGGCGGTAAGATGGCGGAACCCCTTGGATGCCGCGGTCATGTTTGACAGCGGCATCCAAGGGGTTAAAACCTCCGATCGGAACTCAGTTCCGACCGGGGGTTATGGAGCAGGATGTTAGCTGTCAGTTACAACTAACACCCGGTTCCGATGCCGCCCGCTCAGATAGTGAGCGGGCGGCCAGTCTCAGGCGTAGTATTACGCCCTGGTGCATGAAGTACCTAGCGCCCAGGACGTAATAGTACGTCCAAGGTCGTTAAGGGGTTAAAGGGATTGTTCGGGATCAGAAATATTAATGCAGGCAGCAGGACAGGGCTGTAAATAAAAATGCACTGACACTTACCTGCATCCTCCCCTGTCCCTGCCCTGGGCCAGCCATCACCTTCACTGCACTATTTGTATAAAGAGCGGATGCAGCACTGATGTCAAGTTGACAAGACCACTGCAGCCAATCACTGCTCTCTACAGTACAGCAGTATGTAGTGTTGGGTTGCCACGGTTCCACTGTTGTGACATCTTTCTGCAGCTGCTCTGTATATAAGCAATGGTGACAGACAGCTCAGTACAGGTAAAGGGGGGATTGTACATTATAACGCTCGCCTGCTGTCTGCTTTAAAATTTATCATAGCACAACCCTTTAAATTAATAGTGCCTCTCGATTAATAATGCCCCTGTACCCCCATTTAATAATACTCCTGTATGCCCCTTTAAGTGAATAATGCCCCCTGTGAGCCTCTAATAATACTCCTGTATGCCTGCATAAATTAATAATACCTCAGCTAATAATGCCCCCTAATTAATAATACTCTTGTATGTCTGCTTAAATTAATAATACCTCAGCTAATAATGCCCCTTAATTAATAATTCTCCTGTATATTCCGTTAAAGGGGTTTTCCAGGAAATCCAGAACTGGCAGGAGACCAGGGAAGATGAAACATAAAAAAAACGCAAAAAACAAAACATACTCTCCAGTCCCCGGTGCTTTGGTGTCCCCTTGTTGCTGTCAGGTCCAGCGTCGCCCGGGGGCTTGTTCTGGCGGAAGTCCTTGCTACATGTGTCCTCAGCGGTCACAGGAAAGGACCTGGGACATCACTCGCATAGATCACTGGTGACGTCCTGGGTCCTTTTTCTGTGACTGCTGAGGCGACTGATTGGCCTCAGCAGTCACGTGTGGCGAGGACTTCCGCCAGAAGATTCCCGTGGGCAGCGTTTGACTTGACAGCGGTGGGGGGCATCGGAGTGCTGGAAACAGGTGAGTATGTTGTTTTTTTTTATGTTTCACCTTCCCTGGCCTACTGCCCAATTACTGTAATTCCTGGGCACTCCTTTAAATCAGTAATGCCCACCTTAAATTAGTATAGCCTGGGGGCATGGCCAGGGACTCCATGCAGTAAGACGTGTTTCACAGGAGCTCCTGCCCTACCTGCACCAGCACGAACGACTCGGACGCAGGCCACAGGCGATCCTGCACCTGCCAACCGCTCTGGGCAGCCTACCTTAATGGCCTTTATTCACTCGGTGCCTTCTACCACCCGGGCCTCCAGGAGACGGTGGCCATCTTCCTCGGCTGTGCCACCACCTCCAACACGGCTGCAACGGCCACTCCGCTCCCTTAGCGCAGACCCTCCACTTTACAAAGAGACCAGCCTGCCGGATCCCTTGCCTTGATGGAGCCGACACCTCAGCCCTCCACCACAGCGATACCTCCGGAGTCTCCCTTGCCGGGTATACTGTATCTGCAACAGAAACCACTGTCCCCGCAGCGCTGACTTCCCCCCCCCCCTCCCCCACGGCTCCAGCCTGTCTCTTCCTCCTCAGTCTCTTTCTCACAACAACAAGGGAATCCTGCCATTTTAGAGTTTGCTGCACCCTCCTTTCACCTCTCCAAGTCACTTCCTGGCTCTATAGTGCTTCCCTATACTATGGGGGATGGGGGGAACCCCACATCCTCCAGCAGCCCCTGCAGCCTCCTGGCGCTGCATATCCACAGCAGCCTTCTCCCCCCCCCCCGGGAATGGAGACATGGACTTAAGGGCAACTCCATCCCTGTCCCCTTTTGCTGTCTACACCCAGTCTTTTCCTGCTCCTGCTTTGCCATCCCAGTCTCTGCCTTCTGTTGCTGTGGCGGCCTCCTCTGCCTCTCTACGGTGGTTGGAATACCTTGCTCACCTGCCTTCTAAAGAGGATTTTGATTCCTTGGTTGCTAAAGTCACAGCAGCATGTCGTACGGAGATATGTACGGAAATCTCTGTCCTGCAGCAGGATCTTCAGCATATTGCAAAGTGGGTTGACATCCTTGAGGACAACCATGACCACACCCGTTCTTATGTTTCTCAACTCCAGAACACTGTCCTCTCCTAGAGCCAGATGGTTAATGATATGCAGGGCCATTTGGAGGACTTGGACAACCAAGGTAGGCGCAATAATATCAGAATTAAAGGGCTGCCTGAAGCTACCCACGAGGAGGATCTGCATATCACCTTGGAGGCGATCTTTAACTTCATTCTACAGGAGCCGCCTACACACAAGATTAAATTGGATAGAGCACACAGGGCCTTGCGCCCTAAGGGATCTGGCCCTACTCCACGTGATGTTATTTGTTGCGTGCATGACTTCACTTTGAAAGAGACGATCCTCTCTAAGGTCCGACGTCTTAGAGACATTGATTTTGACGGAGCCAAGATTCAACTTTTTTAAGATCTTTCCTGGAGTACGCTACAGAAAAGGAGATATCTGCGCCCTCTGCTCCAGCTCCTACGTGACCATCAAATACCGTATCGCTGGGGATTTTCTTTTTCTCTGATGGCTAGGCTCAATGGTCGTTCAGCTACTCTACAATCCTATGCGGACCTGAAACCGTTCTGCTCTGCTATGGACATTCCTCCTCCTGACCTGCAGAGTTGGGAATTGATTGTTCCGCTGCCACTGCCTCCCCAAGTCTGGACTGTCCAGAGATCTGTGAGACGCCAGCTACTCTCTCCAAGTGCTCCTTCCAGAAGACTGAGGGCGGATTCCCCCCCCCCTCCTTGACTGTATCTTTTTTGTTCTCCTAGATCCTAGTAGTGATACTCTTGTTATGTGTTTTCTGCCATTTGTGCTGTTTTTCTCTGGGCTCCAACACCAAACGACGCATGGTCCTGCGGGAGCTCCGGTCCCTCCGGGTGGATGTGGCTTTCCTTCAGGAAAGCCTACTCTGCTTTCCATAATCGCCGGAAGGCTGAGGTGGCTAATCTATTATCTCGTTCCTGCCCCATTACTGTTACCACTTCCCATCTCGATCCTCAGGGTTGTTACATTATATTGGAGGGCCATTTGCATGGCCAACCTATTGTCCTCTGCAATATCTACGCTCCTAACACCTCCCGACTGTCCTTCCTCCTTGGAGTCTTGAACCGTTTGCGAACCTTCTCTGGCACGGCTTGGCTCCTTGACGGAGACTTTAATATGTTCTTTTCCGAACATGTGGATAGATTGTCCTTGCGTGATAACCCGGTTGCTGCCTCTCAGCCTCGCCTCACCAGGGAATTTTGCCGCTTGATAAGAGCTTCTGCCCTTTATGACTTATGGCAAGTCAACAACCCCACTGCCCAATTCTACATGCTCTACTCCCATCCTCACAACACTCATACGAGGATAGATTATTTTTTTGGTAACACTCCGACGCTCCGTTTGCTTATTGATGCTGATATTGGTCCCATCTCGTGGTCAGACCACGCCCCGGTTTCCATCGCCCTTTCCCCTGCTCCAATTCTGACTAAGCGCTGTCACTGGCGCCTTAATGAGTCCCTCCTACATTCGGAACCTACCCGTACCACCTTGCATACCCATTTAACTGAGTATTTTCGGGATAACGAGGCCTCTGTCTCTACCCTTTGGGAGGCCCATAAAGCTATTATGCGAGGTCACTGGATTGCCATAGCAACGAGGCTGAAAAGGGACAGAAAGGCTAGGGAGCTGGCACTGCATGCTAAGATAAAGTCCCTCACCGATAGACTAGCATCCCGCCCCTCCCTATCCCTCCCACGTCAGTTGGTCGCCGCTCGAGCGGACCTCCGGGATTTGGCCACGCATGCTACCCAGCATCTTCTACTCTATAGTCGCCAGCGCTACTATGGGCGTGGCAATAAGGTCCATACGCTGCTGGCCAAGACCCTGCAGGACCGTCAGGCATCTTCCACTCCCCATGCAATTCAAGTCCCCTCTGGCACCCTCCTACATCATCCAGACGCTATTGCCTCTGCTTTCTAGTTATACCATACCCGACTGTATAATCTCCCATTGAGAACCCATCCTGAACTTCCTTCTCCCTCTCAGGGGCTACAGGCTTACCTTGACTCTTGCATCCTCCCGTCACTAAGCTCCTCTGCTCTTCACTCTCTTAATGCTCCGATCACAGATGAGGAACTTGCTAACACTTTAAAAAGTCTCCCGAATGGCAAAGCCCCGGGCCCTGACGGCTTCACCTAATTATAAGACTTTTCAGGCCCTGCCATACCTAGACGGTGCTCCTATCCCCCAGTCGATGCTCCACTCCCACATTACTTTAGTCCCCAAACTGAATTAGGATCCGCAGGAGTGCTCCAATTATCTCCCCATAGCTCTCCTTAACTCGGATCTTAAACTTTTCACAAAAATTTTGGCTACTAGATTGAACGCTTGGCTTCCCTCTCTTATCCACAAGGACCAGGTGGGCTTCGTCCCCTGCCGTTAGGGTGGCGATAACACCAGAAGGGCTGTGGATTTGATAGATGTTGCCGACCATACTGCTACCCCCAACCTTTTCCTGAGTTTAGACGCTGAGAAGGCCTTTGATCGCCTGGATTGGTCTTTCATGTTTGCTACACTTCAGGGGCCTTCTTTACGGCAATTACAGCACTCTACTCTTCCCCCTCTGCTGTGGTTGAGCTTCCACACGCCACCTCTTCGTCTTTCCCCATTTGCAATGGAACACGACAGGGGTGTCCTTTATCCCCCCTTATCTTCACCCTATGTATTGAGCCCCTAGCTTCTAAAATATGCTCTAATCCTAATATTACGGGGATTTCTGTGCGAGACCGGGACTTTAAAATCAGCCATTTCGCTGACGACATTCTGTTGACCCTCACTAATCCCCACACCTCGCTTCCCAATCTCATGGCTAACGTTGCGAGATTATGGCTGCTTTTCTGGGTATAAGGTTAATCCTTCCAAAGCAGAAGCTCTCCCTTTAAAGATCCCGGACCCTGCCCTCCAACTCCTCTGTCACAATTATGACTTCCAGTGGAAGACTCCTTCCCTTCGTTACTTGGGTATCCAACTGTCCCCCTCCTACACTACCCTATACTCAGTTAACTATCCCCAACTATTCCGTGACCTCTGCTCTCTCCTGGATAAGTGGCGCCCCTTACATATTTCCCTGATAGGGCGGATCACTGCCGTTAAAATGACACTCCTCCCTAAACTGCTTTACTTCTTTGAAACCTTGCCAGTGGTAATCCCCCGCTCAGAACTACATTCTCTTCAAAAGGCTATCTGCCAATTTATTTGGAACGGGAAGAGACATAGCATCCCACGCTCGGTTATGCTGGCAGGTAAGGTGGAGGGGGGTCTTGCGGTCCCGCACCTGCTCCACTACTATTGGGTGAGCTATTTACGTTATATTCCATTTTGGGCGTTGGCCCGGACTTATACTAAATGGGCGGAGATAGAAAGGTTTGGTTGTTTTCTTGTGGGGCTGCTCATCCCCCCTGCCTCCCACCTCTCTCCTGGGACCCATCCACTTCACTAGAGCTATATGGAATACTTGTTATAAGCTTTTCCCCCTTGCCTCCCTCCATACCTCTATGATTTCTTTCCTATTTAACCCTCTCCTCCTGGGAGGGCTGGGAACTGATATGGTACACCTCTGGAGTAGACTGGGTCTGTTCCACATAGCTGACCTAATTGACCAACCAACCTTGGAGCTCAGGCCCTTTGACTATTTTACCTCTAACTTGCTGTCCTCTGAGTGGCTTCATTATAGGCAGATAGCCTACTTTATGACCAATTTGTTTGGGGCCCTGCGGGTGTCCGTCCCTACCTCTTTTGAGAAGATTTGCAGAGCCAATACCTCTACGAGGGGCTTGATATCGAATATCTATCGTATATTCTCTTCTCTGGAGGGGTGGGCCCCCTTGTCCACAAGTACATGGTCAGGTGGTTGGAGGCTCTAGGTAAGCAGATCTCCCTGGCACAATGGCAGATTATATGGTCCCATGCTGCCAAATCATCCACATGCATTACATTTCGTGAAACTCAGTTCAAGTTACTTATGGTTTGGTACCATACCCCGGTCCTCCTCCAAACCCTGAATCCTAACGTATCCACGGACTGCTGGAGATGTCTGTCCGGGGAGGGTACGTTGCACCACATATTTTGGTCCTGCCCAGTGATCCACCCTTTTTGGACAGAGGTCCGGGTATTAACATACACGCTCTTCCTCCAGGGTGTCCCACTGGACCCTTTGGTCTACTTACTTAATTTACCTCCCGGACACCTTGGTGGAAAGGCCTCTAAACTTTTCCTGTATCTCTGTACTGCTGCTAAAACGCTTGTGGCTCTTCACTGGAAAAGTGTACATCCTCCTACTGCCCCTGCCCTTGTGGCTCGGGTCAAAGATGTGCACAGCCTGGAATACCTCACTGCTATGCTTAACTACACTACAGCTGCCTTCCAGTCGGTCTGGTCCTCTTGGGATACGTACTACACTCTCCATGGTCTCTGATCCCCCACCTTTCCCTCCCTTCCCCCCTTGTTGTCCCACTTCCATGTCCATGTTTTGTCTTACGTCTTGTGTTCTGTTTGTTTTTATTTCTGTCCTTATACCTTTGTATAATTTAAAATTTAATAAAAATTACAGTTTAAAAAAAAAAAAAAAATTAGTATAGCCCAATACCCTCTTACACCCTTAAATTCTGCCTCCCAATAGCCCCCTCATATTAATAATGCTCCTTATATTAATAATTCTCCTGATTTCCCTAATGACCCCTTATGGATATAGACCCTTAATATTTTTAAGGCCTCCCCCCTCCCCAACAAAAAAAACAAAAACAGTAATACTAACCTGCCTAATTTTCCCTTGCTCGGACTTGCCACCGCGACTCTCCTTGCTGTATCAGGCACGTCTATGTCCCAGCTCATGCGGCACTATGTAGCGGCGTCATTGTACCCGCCTGTGCCAGGAGGCTGGCATCTTAATTGTTGCTAGGGAACCTGTGGCCTACAGTGGTCCCCAACCTTTTTCGCACCAAGGACCAATTTTAGTGAAGACAATTTTTCTGCGGCCCAGTGAAGTGTGGTGCTGGTTGGGGGCGGAATTTGGGTTGCAGGGCCACCCCACATGTAATAGTGTCCCCCTCCATGGATAATAGCCTTCTCACCTGTGGGGGGAATTACAGTGGGGAAAAAAAGTATTTAGTCAGCCACCAATTGTGCAAGTTCTCCCACTTAAAAAGATGAGAGAGGCCTGTAATTGATATCATAGGTAGACCTCAACTATGAGAGACAAAATGAGAAAACAAATCCAGAAAATCACATTGTCTGATTTTTAAAGAATTTATTTGCAAATTATGGTGGAAAATAAGTATTTGGTCAATAACAAAAGTTCATCTCAATACTTTGTTATATATCCTTTGTTGGCAATGACAGAGGTCAAACGTTTTCTGTAAGTCTTCACAAGGTTGGTACACACTGTTGCTGGTATGTTGGTCCATTCTTCCATGCAGATCTCCTCTAGAGCAGTGAAGTTTTGGGGCTGTTGCTGGGCAACACGAACTTTCAACTCCCTCCAAAGGTTTTCTATGGGGTTGAGATCTGGAGACTGGCTAGGCCACTCCAGGACCTTGAAATGCTTCTTACGAAGCTACTCCTTCGTTGCCCTGGCGGTGTGCTTGGGATCATTAGTAGTATAATGTTGTACAGTGTTAGCCATTGAAAGTAGTGGAAGAGTGAAGAAATCAGGCGATACCTTTTAGAGGCTAACTGAGTATATTTATAAGTAAGCTTTCAGGAGTACTAGCTAGCTCCCTTCTTCAGACATGGTGTGATACAAGAACTGAAAATTCACAGATTTTTATACACATGGTTTTCAAAGCATTTTAAAATACAATCTAAGTAGAGAAGTTATTTACAACAGGTCAAAAAAAAAAAACAGTCTGGAAACTTGTGGTGCGTGACGGAGGGATCAGTAATTCTTGCTGTTATCTGTTTGCTATCAGGAGGTGATTTGTGTCCCTCACAGTTCATACATAGTGTGATTTGAAGCTGGCATGAATATTGAGTTCAGTTCATGGTTCATACATAGTGTGACATGAAGCTGGCATGAATATTAAGTCCAAATTGCAGAGTTTGAAATTTTTGCATAAATTTATACTCCCATTCTTTTCTTTTCTCCTGCGTTTTAAAATGTCCCATTAAAACCACAACCCGCAAATCTTCACTAGAGTGGTTTTCTCCGGAGAAATGTGCGGCCACTGGGAGATCTGTTCTGCTGTTATTAATATTGGATCTGTGTGAGTTCATTCGTTGACTGAGTCTCTGCCCTGTTTCCCCCGCATAGAAGCCTGTGGTGGGACATTGCACACACATTATGAGGTACACCACATTGGAAGACGTGCAGGAAAATGTCCCCCTAATTCTGTGCACCTGTTGTGACTGTGGGATAGGTACACTGTCAGTGGTGTGGATGTGCTTGCAGGTCATGCACCTTTTATGTAGACAAGGTGAGGTGCCATTTTCAGTTGGGGCCTTCAGGGCACTCCGGACGATAATACGCCTCAGGTTTGGTGGTTGTCGAAAGGAAAGGAGAGGGGGGACTGGAAATATGTCCTTGAGTCTGTTGTCCCTATGTAGCACAGGTTGGAGCTCCTTGGCAATCCTTCGTAGGATCTCCAGCTGTGGGTTGTAGGTGACTACTAGGGGCACTCGGGCATCTTTCTGGGTCTCTCTATATGTGAGCAGACTGTCTCTGTTAATGGCTGCCGCTTTGTTCAGTTGGTTGTCTGTTACTTTTGGTTTGTATCCCAATCTGAGAAATTTCATCCTCAGATCCAGGAGGTGCTTGTCCAGGTCTGTTTTGTCGGAGCAAATACGATTGTATCATATAGCCTGGCTGTAGATTATAGATTGTCTTGTGTGCTTGGGGTGGAAGCTGTCGTTTCTCAGGTAGGCTGTTCTGTCTGTGGGTTTGTGGTATATTGATGTGAGTAGCCGGTGGTCTTTAATGTATATTGTGGTATCCAGAAAGTGAATTTCACTCCCTGAATAGCTAAGTTTAAGGTTGATGGTCGGGTGAAAGTCATTGAAGTCATTATGGAATTGAAGTAAATAACTTCTCTACTTAGATTGCATTTTTTTAAGGACTCTAAAATGCTTTGAAAACCATGTGTATAAAAATCTGTGAATTTTCAGTTCTTGTATCACACCATGTCTGATGAAGGGAGCTAGCTAGTACTCCTGAAAGCTTACTTATAAATATACTCAGTTAGCCTCTAAAAGGTATCGCCTGATTTCTTCACTCTTCCACTGCTTGGGATCATTGTCATGCTGAAAGACCCAGCCACGTTTCATCTTCAATGCCCTTGCTGATGGAAGTAGGTTTGCACTCAAAATCTCACGATACATGGCCCCATTCATTCTTTCATGTACACGGATCAGTCGTCCTGGTCCCTTTGCAGAGAAACAGCCCCAAAGCATGATGTTGCCACCCCCATGCTTCACAGTAGGTATGGTGTTCTTTGGATGCAACTCAGCATTCACTCTCCTCCAAACACGATGAGTTGTGTTTCTACCAAACAGTTCTACTTTGGTTTCATCTGACCATATGACATTCTCCCAATACTCTTCTGGAACATCCAAATGCTCTCTAGCAAACTTCAGACGGGCCCGGATATGTACTGGCTTAAGCAGGGGGACACGTCTGGCACTGCAGGATCTGAGTCCCTGGTGGTATAGTGTGTTTACTGACGGTAGCCTTTGTTACATTAGTCCCAGCTTTGTGCAGGTCATTCACTAGGTCCCCCCCCGTGTGGTTCTGGGATTTTTGCTCACCATTCTTATGATCATTTTGACCCCACAGGGTGAGATCTTACATGGAGCCCCTAATCGAGGGAGATTATCAGTGGTCTTGTATGTCTTCCATTTTCTAATTATTGCTCCCACAGTTGATTTCTTCACACCATGCTGCTTTGCCTATTCAGATTCAGTATTCCCAGCCTGGTGGCTAACACGGTACAACATTATACTACTATCAACTTGAAAGATACCACAATGTACCGCAAAAGAATGGAACTGAAAAACCGCTTAAGAAACTTGCACAACTCAACAGCGACATCTTCTTCTTAACAAAATGCAAAAAGGAGAGACTCATCCCAAAAGGCTTCAATTTACGTAACCCAACCCGGAACACCTACAACAGCCGATATGCAGAACAACTATGTATTCGGACATCTGAAAGGCTGCGGAACAATATGATAAAAATTTCCTATAACAACAAAAAAAGAACACAGGAGGAGATACAGGTCCTGAAATCATCATTGGCTAATGACACAGAGGAAATGAAGGCCAAACTCCACACATACTACTGGAAACTTCAGGATATGCTTATTAACAACAAAAAGAAAAAGCTCCACAGACTGAGACAAAAAGGTCTCATTACTACAACCGCAAGTACTAGCCCAGCTCAGCAAAGCTGTGTTGTGAATCTTTCCTCTTATGAGCCAAACAAACACGAAATGTCAGTTCTCTCCAAAGGTCTCTCCTTCTGTCCCTCGGCACACACTGACCATATCCAACTCTGCAATGATATGGAGGAGTTTTTCAGAAAAATGAGATTAAGGGAATATTTTTATGACAAAGACCTTCCATACAGCAGCGACTCTGAGATGGAACAGCCCATAAGGAATCCTACCAAAAAATCTACCTGGACCCCACGCCCTGGAGCTAATGCAGCACTGGATAAATATATTGACTGTTTCAGAAGCAAAGTAAAATCAGAAATCCTGGAGAAACAAAAGAAACAGGCGCATAACCTAACCCTGCAAGAACAGAAGGCTATTACTTCACTGAAAGAAAATCAGGATATAATAATAAAACTGGCTGACAAAGGGGGCGCAATAGTCATAATGAACACCTCAGACTATATCCAGGAAGCAAACAGGCAACTGTCAAATCCCATCCATTACTCCAAATTTGGAAGTGATCCCACAGAGGCCTATATGAAAGAACTAAAGAGTATGATCAAGAAGTTTCCAGTCCAGATCCAGAATCAGGTAAAAGCACTTATCCCACAAGATCCCAGACCGGGCTGCTTCTATATGCTCCCAAAGATACACAAAGATGGCAACCCTGGGAGGCCTATCATTTCTGGCATTGGGACACTGACAGAAAACATCTCAGGTTGGGTGGAAAATCTCCTAAAACCCCTTGTCAGGGATACTCCAAGCTATATCCAGGACACCACTGACCTTCTTAACAAACTGAATGCCCTGGGCCCTCTACCTGAGGGTACCATTTTGGCCACCGTGGATGTGGAATCCCTGTATACCAACATTCCCCACAAGGATGGAGTTGCAGCATGTCGGGTACACCTGGCAAAACAAAACCTCCCAACAGAACCAGTAACGCAGCTCATACAATTCATCCTTAGCCACAACCATTTTACCTTTGGAGAGGATCTATATCTACAGCGAATGGGAACTTCAATGGGGACCAGATGTGCACCCCAATATGCAAATTTCTTTATGGCAGAAATGGAAGGAACATATTTATCAACATGCGCCACCAAACCTATGATTTACCTTCGTTATATCGATGATATCCTTGTCATCTGGACTGGAGGTGAGGAGGCCCTACTTCAATTCCATAATGACTTCAATGACTTTCACCCGACCATCAACCTTAAACTTAGCTATTCAGGGAGTGAAATTCACTTTCTGGATACCACAATATACATTAAAGACCACCGGCTACTCACATCAATATACCACAAACCCACAGACAGAACGGCCTACCTGAGAAATGACAGCTTCCACCCCAAGCACACAAGACAATCTATAATCTACAGCCAGGCTATACGATACAATCGTATTTGCTCCGACAAAACAGACCTGGACAAGCACCTCCTGGATCTGAGGATGAAATTTCTCAGATTGGGATACAAACCAAAAGTAACAGACAACCAACTGAACAAAGCGGCAGCCATTAACAGAGACAGTCTGCTCACATATAGAGAGACCCAGAAAGATGCCCGAGTGCCCCTAGTAGTCACCTACAACCCACAGCTGGAGATCCTACGAAGGATTGCCAAGGAGCTCCAACCTGTGCTACATAGGGACAACAGACTCAAGGACATATTTCCAGTCCCCCCTCTCCTTTCCTTTCGACAACCACCAAACCTGAGGCGTATTATCGTCCGGAGTGCCCTGAAGGCCCCAACTGAAAATGGCACCTCACCTTGTCTACATAAAAGGTGCATGACCTGCAAGCACATCCACACCACTGACAGTGTACCTATCCCACAGTCACAACAGGTGCACAGAATTAGGGGGACATTTTCCTGCACGTCTTCCAATGTGGTGTACCTCATAATGTGTGTGCAATGTCCCACCACAGGCCTCTATGTGGGGGAAACAGGGCAGAGACTCAGTCAACGAATGAACTCACACAGATCCAATATTAATAACAGCAGAACAGATCTCCCAGTGGCCGCACATTTCTCCGGAGAAAACCACTCTAGTGAAGATTTGCGGGTTGTGGTTTTAATGGGACATTTTAAAATGCAGGAGAAAAGAAAAGAATGGGAGTATAAATTTATGCAAAAATTTCAAACTCTGCAATTTGGACTTAATATTCATGCCAGCTTCATGTCACACTATGTATGAACCATGAACTGAACTCAATATTCATGCCAGCTTCAAATCACACTATGTATGAACTGTGAGGGACACAAATCACCTCCAGATAGCAAACAGATAACAGCAAGAATTACTGATCCCTCCGTCACGCACCACAAGTTTCCAGACTGTTTTTTTTTTTTTGACCTGTTGTAAATAACTTCTCTACTTAGATTGTATTTTTTTAAGGACTCTAAAATGCTTTGAAAACCATGTGTATAAAAATCTGTGAATTTTCAGTTCTTGTATCACACCATGTCTGATGAAGGGAGCTAGCTAGTACTCCTGAAAGCTTACTTATAAATATACTCAGTTAGCCTCTAAAAGGTATCGCCTGATTTCTTCACTCTTCCACTGCTTGGGATCATTGTCATGCTGAAAGACCCAGCCACGTTTCATCTTCAATGCCCTTGCTGATGGAAGTAGGTTTGCACTCAAAATCTCACGATACATGGCCCCATTCATTCTTTCATGTACACGGATCAGTCGTCCTGGTCCCTTTGCAGAGAAACAGCCCCAAAGCATGATGTTGCCACCCCCATGCTTCACAGTAGGTATGGTGTTCTTTGGATGCAACTCAGCATTCACTCTCCTCCAAACACGATGAGTTGTGTTTCTACCAAACAGTTCTACTTTGGTTTCATCTGACCATATGACATTCTCCCAATACTCTTCTGGAACATCCAAATGCTCTCTAGCAAACTTCAGACGGGCCCGGATATGTACTGGCTTAAGCAGGGGGACACGTCTGGCACTGCAGGATCTGAGTCCCTGGTGGTATAGTGTGTTTACTGACGGTAGCCTTTGTTACATTAGTCCCAGCTTTGTGCAGGTCATTCACTAGGTCCCCCCCGTGTGGTTCTGGGATTTTTGCTCACCATTCTTATGATCATTTTGACCCCACAGGGTGAGATCTTACGTGGAGCCCCTGATCGAGGGAGATTATCAGTGGTCTTGTATGTCTTCCATTTTCTAATTATTGCTCCCACAGTTGATTTCTTCACACCATGCTGCTTTGCCTATTGCAGATTCAGTATTCCCAGCCTGGTGCAGGTCTACAATTTTGTTTCTGGTGTCCTTCCACAGCTCTTTGGTCTTCACCATAGTGGAGTTTGGAGTGTGACTGTTTGAGGTTGTGGACAGGTGTCTTTTATACTGATAACATTTTCAAACAGGTGCCATTACTACAGGTAATGAGTGGAGGACAGAGGAGCCTCTTAAAGAAGAAGTTACAGGTCTGTGAGAGCCAGAAATCTTGCTTGTTTGTAGGTGACCAAATACTTATTTTCCACCATAATTTGCAAATAAATTCTTAAAAAATAAGACAATGTGATTTTCTAGATATGTTTTCTCATTTTGTATCTCATAGTTGAGGTCTACCTATGATGTCAATTACAGGCCTCTCTCATCTTTTTAAGTGGGAGAACTTGCACAATTGGTGGCTGACTAGATACTTTTTTCCCCACTGTATCAATTTGCTCAGCTCCCCCTGCTCTAGAACATGCTTTTTACAGACTGTACTAAATTTTTCATGTGACAGGTTCCCAAACGCTTCCTGCTTCACACCATAAAAGAACACTGCAACTTATAAATGCCCCCAACTCCCCCCAGGATGCTTTTTGATCTGTCATGGTTACTGTCCCAGGCAGCAGCCCATCACAGTTCAGTGCCGAGAAACACTTAGTGGTAGTACCACATCTGCGATTGCCACTATTGGTTAGTCATTGGCTAGTGACCAATTCCAGTGATCACCAGCACTATTTCCATATGTCCATCCGAAAAAAAAACATGGGAAATCAGAATATGTATCAAAAAATGTAAAATAATTTTATTAAATAGTAATTAAGTAATGACATGAAAAATATAATGTACAGTATAAATGGGGAAAAACATACAACAAAGAATCACTGAAAAACAGTGACCCAGATACCTAGCCCTCCCTCCCTGTGATTTTTTTCCAAAGACATACCCACAGTATGTACAAAGAATGGCAGGAAACAAAGATAAATAAATGAATAGAGAATATGCACACGTGGACAAAATTGTTGGTACCCCTCGTTTAATGAAAGAAAAACCCACAATAGTCACAGAAATAACTTGAATCTGACAAAAGTAATAATATATAAAAATTCTATGAAAATGAACAAATGAAAGTCAGACATTGCTTTTCAACCATGCTTCAACAGAATTTTTTGAAAAAGAAAAGTCATGAAACAGGCCTGGACAGAAATGATGGTACCCTTAACTTAATATTTTGTTGCACAACCTTTTCAGGCAATCACTGCAATCAAACGATTCCTGTAACTGTAAATGAGACTTCTGCACCTCTCAACAGGTATTTTGGCCCACTCCTCATGAGCAAACTGCTCCAGTTGTCTCGGGTTTGAAGGGTGCCTTTTCCTGACGGCATGTTTCAGCTCCTTCCAGAGATGCTCAATAGGATTTAGGTCAGGGCTCATAGAAGGCCACTTCAGAATAGTCCAATGTTTTCCTCTTGGCCATTCTTGGGTATTTTTAGCTGTGTGTTTTGGGTCATTATCCTGTTGCAAGACCCATGACCTGCGACTGAGACCAAGCTTTCTGACACTGGGCAGCACATTTCTCTCTAGAATCCCTTGATCCCTTGTGTTTCCTGTGTTTCCTGTATGTTATTTCATGATTAGTTAAACTGATTTATTACTGGTTTTCCCCATTTATACATTATATTTTTCATGTCATTAATTGATTACTATCTAATAAAATTATTTTATATTTTTTGATACATATTTTGGTTCCCCATGTTCTTTTTTCAGATGTGTATATGATATTCTTTATGGGATATTTGTTATTTTTGAGGAAAGTCTATTTTGGCGATTTCCATATGTCTCCTGTTGAAGCTGTGATTGCTTGTGTCCCAGATAGGGCTTGGTAGTTTTTGCTATATCTGCACTCCCTATAGCTATGCCCCTGCATTCTAGGGACTCCTCCATTGTACTGTACCACAATGTCCAGAATGAGCTTTGAGGACATACTTTGCTTCTTACATTATGCAGATAATATACAGTGTTCACCCCAAGATGACCCCACTTTTCACTCTTTTGAGACCCTAATAGTTCATTTCAGTGCCTGGATTGCACAAGAATATACCTCCAAGAAGTGTATTTCCATTGACGAGTCCCTGCTACATTTTAAAGTTAGGCTTCAATTTCGCCGGTACTTGTCAAGTGAAGATGTATAAGTTGTATAAGTAGCGTGAGAGTGCATCACAGTATACTTACAGATTTAGGACATATGAAGGGAAGGACACTAAAATGAATCCCCTAGAATCCTCCCTCCCTTCTTGAGAGTTAATGCCAAAATTGTGTGGGATTTGTTGAATCCTCTAATGGACCACCTCTACCTGGGTAATTTTTATACCACCTTGTCATTCTTCAAGTGCTTTGCTTCCAGAAGTACTGTGACTTGCAGCACTATAAGAAACGGCCTCCCTAAGACCAGGGCCGCTTTAACCATAGGGCCAATGGAGCACCTGCACTGGGTCCTATGGTAGTGGGGGTCCCGTTGGGACAGTGGAACTATCCTGCATATGCTGTCCTGCAAGGCTGCCCCAGTTGCATACAATAATGAAGCAGGGAGCTGTCCGCTCCCTGTTTCACCATTCTTGCCCTCTATTCCCAGGAAGCTGGAGGTGCGATGTGATGACGTCAATTACATTGCGCCTGTAGCTCTCTGAAGACTCCGGACCCAGATGGCAAGGGGGAGAGGTGAGTATTAGGTAGGGTTCACACTACCGTTGATGTCCGTTCTGATAGTGTCCCTTAAAAAAAGAAAAACAAAAAAAAACGGACACCTGCAATAACAGACACAAACGGACTTTAATGATAGCTATGTGTCCATTTTTTTTAACGGATCCGTTAAACTCAATCCGTTAAATATACATAAAAAACGGACAGTAAACCATCCGTTTGTGTCCATTTGTGTCTGTTTGTGTCCGTTAATTTCTAGTCCGTTTTTTTGCTTAATTGGTTGCCATAAACACAGAATGACGACAGAGAGAATATAAAAGCAGGAAGAAGAGCTGACAATTCAGTCTGGAGGCAACTTTGGAGAGGAGAGTATCGTTGCTGTGTTCCAGTTCTTCTTGCGGTGCTGCTGTAATTTTTTAAAAATGATTCCACCATCTCTTTTATTTGACCTAGAGGTGATCCGGCTGAGGGCGAAGTGGAGAAGGCAGAGGCGGCGTCAAAGGCGACGATTCTGGGTCCATCCCATTACATCTGCCCGCATGACAAGGGGAGTGTATTCAAGCCTGTATGGAGAACTGCGACAACATCCAGAGAAGTTCCATGATTATCTGCATATGTCCATTCCCAGCTTTGATGAAGTTCTTCGGTGGCTGTCAACAAGACTCCAGAGGCAGGACACCCACTTGAGGAGAAGCGTTACACCAGAGGAGCGCTCGACAGTGACCCTTCGGTGAGTATCAACACTGTATTTCAAATGTGTGTGTTATATATATATATATATATATATATATATATATATAGATATAGATATCTATATATATATAAACTTTAATTTTAAATTTTTTTTTTCAAGGTATCTGGCAACAGGTGAGAGCTTCTCCTCATGCACTTCCAGTTCCGCCTTGGCAAGTCGACCATCTCCTACATCGTCCAGGATACTTGCCAGGCTCTGTGGGATTTGCTGCGTGAAGAATTTCTCCCACATCCATCTACCGAACAATGGAAGGACATAGCAGAAAAGTTCTGGGAGGTGACACGTTTTCCAAACTGTGTAGGAGCAGTTGACGGAAAGCACATCCGTATCCAGAAACCTGCAAGGAGCGGCTCCCTGTTTTTCAACTACAAGAAGTATTTTTCCATTGTGCTGATTGCCATTGCTGATGCCCAGTATCGATTTTTGGCTGTAGACATTGGGGCATACGGCCGCACCAACGACTCCAGAATCTTCAAGGACTCTGACATGGGATGGAGAATCTATTCTGGAAATTTTGGATTGCCAGCACCAAAGCCATTTCCTGGAACTGATGGACCTCCTATGCCGTTTGTTATTGTTGGCGACGAGGCCTTCCAGATGTGTGGAAAACCTTCTGAAACCGTACTCCAGCCGTGGACTCAACTTCCAGAAAAGAATCTACAATTACAGACTATCAAGAGCCCGGACACTTGTGGAGTGCGCGTTTGGGATCCTCACTTCGAAATGGCGAATTTTTACCACTGCTATCCAGCTGAAGCCAGAATCTGTGGATGACGTTGTGAAAGCCTGCATGGTCCTGCATAACTTCCTGCTGACAAGGGAACCATTGCCAGTTGACACCCAGGAACTGGAGTCTGGGTTACATGGTCTCAACTCATCTGGCCCACGATCTACAGTTGCTGTCAGCCGCATGAGGGACAATTTTGCAGCTTTTTTTCTTTCCAACGCAGGTTGGGTGGACTGGCAGGATGGCAGAGTGTAAGTTTTTTCATTGGATTTTTTTTTTTTTTTACCTTTTTTTGGACAGTCAAATGTGCTGAAAAGTCTCGATGATTAAAGTCCTGAGCACTGAAAATGAGAGACCTTATTACTCAGCATAAAGACTGCTCCATTTTCAATGCTTGCAACTGCCACAGACTTTTTTTATTCCTCAGTTGTCTTTTGTACATGCTTTCTCAAAGGGTGCTGTCATGGGGGGGGGGTGGCCCTCAGTGGACAAAATGTAAACATACACTTTGTCCACCGAGGGTCCCTCCCCTGACATTGCCTTTAAAGAAAGCGTGTTTATTCATTCTTTTGCCTGAGTTTGTGTTTTGTACATGCTTTCTTAAAGGGTGCTGTCATGGGGGGTGGCCCTCAGTGGACAAAGTGTAAACATACACTTTATCCACCGAGGGTCCCTTCCCTGACATTGCCTTTAACCCCTTAATGACATTGGACGTACTATTACGTCCTGTGCGCTTGATAGTTTGCGCAACAGGGCATAATAATACGCCCTGGGGCGGCCGCCCGCTCACTATCTGAGCGGGCGGCATCGGAATCCGGATGTTAGCTGTAACTGACAGCTAACACCCTGCTCCATATCCCCCAGTCGGAACTGAGTTCCGATCAAAGGTTTTAACCCCTTGGATGCCGCGGTCAAACATGATCCAAGGGGTTCCGCCATGTTGCCGCTCCATCAGTACCCCCTGCGGCGAGATCGGGGGGTGCCGATATCTATAATCTGCAGCCCGGGGTCTGCCCATTGACCCCAGGCTGCCTGGAGACCCCACTACCTGGTTGATCCTGCCGAGACCTGCGGAAGTGAGCGCTATGCGTCTGCATAGCCTCACTTCCTGTATAGACTGCACTTGTATGTTTGTGTCTTGCAGTCTACAGTGCTGAGCCATAAAGCCATACAAAATATGCCATAAAAAGTTATCAAAAAGTCATATGTACCCCAAAACAGTACCAATAAAAAGCACAGGTTGTCCCACAAAAAATAAGCCCTAAACCAACTCTGTAAACCGTAAAATAAAAATGTTACGCATCTCAGAAGATGGAGATGCAAAAACAATTAATTGATGTCCCCAAATGGGTTTTTGTTCTGCAAAATTAGTATTGCATAAAAAAAACAGTATAAATGAGGTATCTCCGTAATCGTACCGACCCATAGAATAAAGGTAACATGTTACTTATGCTTTATGCTGCATGGTGAAAAATTTCAAAGGTAAAACGCAGTGCCAGAATTGATGGGGTTTTTTTTAATCCAACAAGAAAGAGTTAATAAAATTTATTCAATAAGTTATAGGCACCCAAAGATGATGCCATTACAAAATACATCTCACCCCGCAAACAACAAGCCCTCATATGGCTACATCACCAGAGAAATAAAGAAAATATAGCTCGTACAATGTGAAGACAAAAACCCCAAAAATCGCCAAATCATTAGAACATAACTGGCTGCGGCAGGAAGGGAATGTATAAGCGGTGCGAGCGTATATCAGGGGACACCCCAGATTTAGAACTTATGAGGGAAAATAAACCAGAAGTGACCACCAGAGTGACCTCCCCAATAATAGGAACTACTGGGGAAATAGTAGGGAATTTGGTGTTCCCAATGCACTCCGCACAGCATACATATTCACTTTTCCCCATCCGCTGTGTATTCACGTCTGGGATACTAATGCTCACTACACTCCTTGATAAATTCTTTGAGGGGTGCAGTTTTCAAAATGGGGTCACTCCTTTGGGGAATCCACTGTTATGGTACCTTACAGGCTCTGCAAACATGACATGGCGTCCAGATACCAAACATCTGAATCTGCACTCCATAAGCCACATAGCGCTCCTTCCCTTCTGCGCCCTGCTGTGTGCCCAAACTGCAGTTTATGCCCACATGTATGAGACTGGTGTACCCAGGGTAACGTACTTAATGTCATATGTGGGTATAAACTGCTGTTTGGGGACAGCCGGGCACAGAGTGGAAGGAGCGCTATTTGGTTTTTGGAGCACAGGCTTGGACGGTTTGGTTTTTGGATGCCATTGCACTTTTGCAGAGCTGAAAAGCCAGTAAAGTGAAATCTCCTGACATGTTACCCCATTTTGGAAACTACACCCCTGAAGGAATTTATCCAGGGGTACAGTGAGCATTTTTAACCCCCAAGTGTTGCTATAATTTATTATCCATAAATGAATATGCAGCTGATTGTGAAAGGTGAAAATGACAATTTTTCCAGGAATACATCATTTCAGTGCGTAATATGTTGTGCCCGGCTTGTATCAGAGATGAACGCTCCAAAAGCTGTTGTGCCCGGGATCCCCGCTTTACAGTTTTTGGAGTGTTTGTCTCTGCAGACATAAGCTGGGCACAACATATCGGGCACTGAAATGGCTTATCTCTGGAAAAATGTTATTTTTAACTTTTCATTATCATCTGCGCATTCATTTCTGGAAATTAAAAGAATGCAACACTTAAGGGTTAATAATGATCGCTACACCACTTGATAAATCCCTTGAAGGGTGTAGTTTCTAAAATGGGGTCACAAGTCTGTGGATTCCACTTTACTGGCAATTCTTGGGCTCTGTAAAAGTGACATGGTGTCCATAAACCAAACTGTGCTCTAAAAACAAAACTAGCGCTCCTTCCCTTCTGTGCCCGGCTGTTCCCAAACAGCAGTTTATACCCACATATGGCATTAAGTACGTTATCCTGGGTACACCAGTGTCACACATGTGGGCATAAACTGCCATTTGGGCACACAGCAGGGCGCAGATGTGAAGGAGCACGATGTACTTTTGGAGCGCAGATTTAGACTGTTGGTTTTTGGACGCCATGTAACATTTGCAGAGACCATAAAAACCGCCCCTACAAAATGGGGGTCACTTCTTGGGGAATTCCAGTTTACTGGCACCTCCAGGGCTCTGCAAAAATAACATGGTGACCAGAAAGTCCCTCTAAATCTGTACTCCAAAAGCTAAAAAAACACAGTGCTCCTTCCTTTCTGAGCCCTGCTGTGTTCCCAAGCAGCAGTTTACACCCTCATATATAATTTTTTTTCCCCCGGGATAGCCCACTTAATAGTTTTAAGAGTTCATGTCTCTGATGCCACAAAGTGGCCTCAACATATTCTGAAATTGGATATTTCTTCAAAAACTTTAATTTTCACTTTGTACATTAATTTTTGGGAAGCATTTTTAGGCTCAAAATGATAATACCCCTTGATACATCCTTGGGGGGGTAGTTTCTAAAATGGGGCCCCTTTGGGGGTTTCCATCCTTGGTACTTTAGGGGCCGCAAATGCGACAGGCCCAACCCCCCCCCCATTCCCCACACCCCCAAACCCCTCACCGACCCACAGCAGACTACCACTGGGGCATTTCTGTGGTCAGAGAAGTTGTGTAACAAACCGTGGGGGGATTCTTCTTAACCCTGCAAAAATAAAAAAATGGCTAAAAGGAGGGTTTATTAGAAAAAAAAAAACTGTTTACTTCCCAATGATAATAAAATCTGTGAAACAGCTGTGAGGTCAAAATGCTCACTATACCCCTAGATAAATTCTATGAGTGGTGTCATTTCCAAAATGGGGTCACTTTTGAGGGGTTTCCATTGTATTGGTACTTTAAGGGCTCTGCAAATGCAACATGGCACCCGAAAACTATTCCAGCAAAATCTGCCCTCCAAAAGCTAAATAGCGCTCTTTGCATTCTGAGCCCCACCATGTACCCATGCAGCAGATTACAACCACATATGGGGCATTATCTGTGTTCAGGAGAAATTGTGTAACAAACTTTGGGGAGATTTTTCTCCTTTTGTGAAAATGAAAAATTTGGGGCTAAATTGACAGTTTACTGGAAAAAACGAAATTTTTCATTTTCATGTCCCAATGTTAATAAAATCTGTGAAACAGCTGTGGATTCAAAATGCTCACTATACCCCTTGACATGTTCTGTGAGGGGTGTGGTTTCCAAAATGGGTTTACTTTTAGGGGGTTTCCACTGTTTTGGTACTTTGGGGGCTCTGCAAATGCAACATGGCACCTGAAAACTATTCCAGCAAAATCTGCCCTACAAAAGCAAAATAGCGCTCTTTCCATTCTGAGCCCCGCCATGTACCCATACAGCGGTTTACGACCACATATGGGGCATTGCTGTGTTCAGGAGAAATTGTTTAACAAACTATGGGGTCCTTTTTCTCCTTTAACCCCTTGTGAAAATGAAAACTTTGGGGATAAAGTGACGTTTTAGTAATTTTTTATTTATACATCCCAATGTTAGTAAAATCTGTGAAACAGCTGTGTGGTCAAAATGCTCACTATTCTCCTTGATGAATTCTGTGAGGGGTGTAGTTTCCAAAATGGGGTCACTTTTAGGGGGTTTCCATTGTTTTGGTACTTTGGGGGCTCTGCAAATGCAACATGGCACCTGAAAACTATTCCAGCAAAATCTGCTTTTCAAACGTCCAGTGTCACTCCTTCCCTTCTGTGCACTGCCGAATGTCCAAACATCAATTTACACCCACATGTGGGGTATTTCTGTGCTCAGGAGAAATTGTATAATACACTGGGAGATGCATTTTCTCCTTTAACCCTTTGTGAATGTGTTAAATTTAGGGCTAAGTGAAGAGATTAGTGGAAAAAAATGAAATGTCTAAATTTCACCTCGATATCGTTTTAATTCTTGTGAAATGTTTAAAGGGTTAACAAACTTCCCAAATGCTGTTTTGAATTATTTCAGGGGTGCAATTTTGAAAATGGGGTGATTTATGGGGGGTTTCTAATATATAGGCCTTTATAATCCCCTTCACAACTGAAGTGGTCCCTAAAAAATTAGTTTGGGAAATTTTCCTGTAAATCTGGAAAATCGCTGTTACACTTGTAAGCCTTCTAACATCCAAAATAAATTAAAGGACGATTAAAAGATGATGTCAATATAAAGCAGAGATATGGTAGATAATATTTATTAATGTATTTGGGTGGTATGACTATCTGTCTGAAAAGCAGAGAATTTCACATTTTGAAAATTGCGATTTTTTTCCAAATTTCCATCAAATATCCTATTTTTTTATAAATAAATACAAAAATATTGATTAGTGTTTACCACTAACATGAAGTACAATGTGTCACGAGAAAACAATCTCAAAATCACTTGTGTAAGTTAAAGTGTCTCAAAGTTCTTGCCACATAAAGTGACACGTCAGTTTTGAAAAACAAGGCCTGGTCCTTAACGCACTTTTGGGCTGTGTCCTTAAGGGGTTAAAGAAAGCGTGTTTATTCATTCTTTTGCCTGAGTTTGTGTTTTGTACATGCTTTCTTAAAGGGTGGTGTCATGGGGGGGTGGCCCTCAGTGGACAAAGTGTAAACATACACTTTTTCCACCGAGGGTCCCTCCCCTGACACCACCTTTAAATAAAGCGTGTTTGTTCATTCTTTTGGCTCTGTTTATAATTTTGTGGAAAAGAAAACACATTTGTTTTAATAAAAAAAACTTTATTAACATTTTTTTTATTGTATATACATTTCCATTAAAAATTTTGTCAAACATATAAACTGTTAAACAGTTGAGGTATATTTTGGGCCTGAGTGGTGGAGGTACAGGGCATAGGAGTGCAAGTGCAAGGAGTGCAAAACTTTTGTTTATTTTTTTTTTGTGTGGCTTGAACGGCCTTTTTTTTTAATTTAATTTTTTAATTTTTTTTTAGAAAAATAAAACTTGGCATGTATAGGGAGGTAGAAACAGACGCCCTAAATATCAGGTATGTCCGGATGAAGGGTGGAAGACCGTGGAGTAAACTGGCCTGCCTCACCTGCTGTGTGCCTTATAGCACCAGAAATGGCTTCACTGAGCCGAGGAACTCCAGTGGGAGTGGAAGGGTCAGGTGTTTGGAGGGAATAGGAATGAGAAAAGGAAGGAGTTTGAGGAAGATGAGAAGTAGGAGTAGGTAGTGAAGTGGCAGGTGGAAAGTGAAAAGAAGGTGAAGCAGAGAAAGAGTGTGATGGGGGTAGGAGTGTGATGGGGTAGGAGTGTGATGGGGGTAGGAGTGTGATGGGGGTAGGAGTGGGAAGGGTGGTGGAAGGGGGAAGGGTAGTGGAAGGGGGAAGGGTAGTGGAAAGGGGGTAGGGATGGGATGGGGGTGGGGGGGTTGGATGGGGGGTAGGAATGAGACGGGTGGTGGTGTTGGTATGGGGTGCGGGATTGGGAGCGGCACTGGAAATCCCGGGCATAGGAAAGCAGTCCTACTTGAGCATCATATACCTGCTCAGGCGGTAATTGGTCCAAGAAAGGTAGCAGAGTTTGAAGAAAATGTTGGTTGGTTGTAAGGGTTGACGAAGACCCCGCTCCCTCCAGTCGTCGTTCAACTGAATCCATTATCCGACCAACATGCTCTTCTAATCTCAACAGGCAATCTCGCATTGCCTGTATGAGATCCTCTATCTCACTTCCTTGTCTCCGGCCAGTTCTCTGCCGCCTTAACAGCTGCCCAAATGTATTTTGTATCTGTTGACGAGCTGTTAAGGCGGCAGAGGGTTCTGGCCGGGGACCTTCTGTTTCCTGAACAGGTATATCAGCAGATGAGGGGCCAGCAGGCTGGTCTTCCACTTGGATCGCTTCACAAGGGACATTTTGAGAGGATGTTCTGTGAAAAAAAAAAAGGTTAAAATGATAATATGAAATAAATTTATATATCACATAACATTGCAGTATTAAAAGAGTTAAAAGAAAACAAGAACCCCCCACCAAACACTCAAACCCCCAAAAATCGACATAACTTATTTTGAGCTCAACTTACGCTCGTGTTTCAGAGGCCCTTCTAAGAAAACTTAATTTTTCAAGAAATATGTAGGGTTTGCATTTTTTAGGAGCCGATCCGCTGGGCCTCTCCCTCTCCTCTCTCATGTCCCTTGTGAAGCGATCCTTTATGGACCTCCCCCTCATCCGGACATACTTCCCTTTAGAACAAAAGTTTACATACAAATTTTTACACTATGTTCCATTCTAAAGACATACCTGAAAAGTAAAAAAAAAATTAATTATATTAAATTTAGAAATATATGTACTCACAACATGCTTCTTTATGTGAATCAGACAAGCCCTCGTAGTCCTGTACTAAATGAGACGCTATATCCCTTCAGAGGCGCTCCGTCAGGTGTTTGTCTGAGTGGAGCTGGCCAGAAGAGTCCCACAGCGACGGCTTGGCCTCCACCAGCTCGATGAGGAGCTTACTGTCTATAGACCAGACAAGCTCCTCACCGACCTCTTCGCTGGCGGAGACAAGCTGAAGAAAAAAAAAAAGGAAAAAATTAAAATTTCAGAAAATAAAAAACTAATTATCCAAAAAACTTTCCAGACCTGGATAGTCAACAAAAAACAAATATATTATAGTTTAAGATTTGTCAGCTCAAGGCGCTTTCAGGTCCTAGAAGAGGCGTGTTATAATATAATGCTACAAAACTGACTGTCTGATAGGCTGGTATGCATGCATTTGCTAGACATATTGTTGCCTTATTCCACACATCTTTATATTGTAAAATATATATATATATGTTGCACACTTCAAAACACTAGAAAGCTGTGAGGAACGCCCCCCAGTACAGGGCTATGGACGAGTACAGTCAGGGAGGGCATTCATCACAGCCCAGCTAGACTGTCAGGAACGCCCTTCTCATATTGAACGGTAAAACTAAGACCACCCATATCTCCAGCCTCAGGACACATAATGGGAAAGCCGACAGTGCGCTGAATTCAGCGCTCTGTCGGCTTTCTAGCGGTATATACAACCTGCATATACATGAGGACATGAAAGGTCCTCTTTAAAATCTGCTGGAAAAAAAAACCCCAAAAAACTTACAACTTGTCTCCTTCGTCTCACTGGAGGTCCCCGCATTTCCGAATCCGAAGACATCTGTTTTACAAAAATAAAGTTTATTAAATTTATGTAAAATTTAATTTATGATGTATGCAATTTGCTAGGAGTAAAAAAAAAAATCTGCTTACTTTTTAAAGGATTTTGTAGTGTTTTGTTTTTTGAAAATCTGTATAAAAAGGAAAAAAAAAAATATTATGAGGGATACATGTTGAACAGAATAGATCGTGCACAATTCAATTGCAAGGCCTGTATTTGTTGATCTTTTTCTATATTATTTTTTTTCATAAAAAATAAACTTTTTAGTGAATTCATCTACAATATACTTGAAGGTAGTGTTCTATTGCTTAAAAATGTGGAGTGAACTACAAGTACAAGACAGCACATGGAAATCTACTTTTCGTCTGTGCACACATCACTTTTGTGCACCAATGTTCCATCTTTGCAAAAGTATGCAAATGGCATGCTTTTCTGCAAAGATGTGGAGAAAACTACAAGATAGCACATGGAAACCTACTTTTCATCTGTGCGCACATCACTTTTGTGCACCTTCATAGACCTAAGGGATCCTGAGATATAGGGCTCTAAAGTGTCCTCCCCCCTCCTGCCTTAGAGCTGAGGGAAGGAGGAGAGCTGCAGACTGCAGAGACAATAAAAAAATCATCATTGTCTGTGCATAACCTGTATGTGATTCCAGGGAGAGGGGTAGCGAGGACTTCTGTCCATGTTATCCCCTCTCCTATCAATCAGAGTGCATACTATACCTTTGCTCTCTGATTGTCACATAGAGGGATAATGTAATACCCCCCTGAGCCTTATCACAGGGGTATTCTTATGTAATACCCCTCTGAACATAACCAGGAGTTTTATTGGTGCTGTGACCCAGACATTTACCATCTTCCAGGTCGCAGCACTATGAGTTGCACCAAACACTTACACAACACATACATAAAGTCATCAATAAATTTTAAATTTTTTTCACTGTCCCTGTCCTATCCATGCCTGATCTTTATAGAGTAAAATACGCCGACCGCCTCTCTAGCAATATCCATTACATGATAACACGTTTTCACGTGTTGAATGTCTCCATATAAAATCCCAGTTTTTGGCAGCTTTCAGATGGGTATAATAGCGGGTGGTGATGGGGGAGGGACACTTATGAAACCTTTGCACTGGGCCCACCAATGTGTTAAAAGGGCCTTGCCTAAGACACTACTTGAGCAGACACTCAGAAAGAATGACAGCAGAGCTCAATGTAGCAGCAAAATGTTATGTGTCAAATACAATGACAAGAGAGAGTCCTTGTATTGACAACAAAATATGGCCATACCAGCACCCATGTACCACAACCAGGTACCAGTACAGAGACCCCCAAACAAGACAACAATAGGTAAATGGGGGGAAGTGGACTTGTAAGATGAAGTCTTAAAAACCTACAGCGACATGCAGAAATCAATGGTGTGGTACTAGAAACTGATATCAGAGGAGAACTTGTTGTGGATATCAAGAACCTGATTTTTAGGGACACCCAGTTCTTCTAGAAGTGAGGTCACATGCATAGTACCAGGGCAATACTTTCTCAAAGGAGTTTCCTAAGCTGGCAAAAAAAAAAAAAAAAAATGGAAAGAGTCAAAAGAGGTTCTGAGTGCTCAAAGAGGACTACATTTTACAGGGATTATGTCTCCAGTGGCATATGCTGGATGCTGGGCACAATATATCAGGCACTGAAATTGTATATATGGATAGAAAATTGCAATTTTCACTCTGCACCATCTGTTGTACATTAATTTTTGGAAACATCAGTGGGCTCAAAAGACTCACTAGACCCCCATATAAATGCCATAAGGGGTCTAAATGAGTGTTGCCAAGCAGATTACCAAGTCCCTGAGGAGGTGGCACTACCGACAGCAGTACCAAAGAAGAACCTACGATCGCAATGTGGGAGTTCACCCACGCTGTTACATTAAAGAAGAATGCTCAACTGCACTGCTACTTTAGGCTAAATGAGGAATGGAAGGAGGGAAGTACAGTGGGGAAAAAAAGTATTTAGTCAGCCACCAATTGTGCAAGTTCTCCCACTTAAAAAGATGAGAGAGGCCTGTAATTGACATCATAGGTAGACCTCAACTATGAGAGACAAAATGAGAAAACAAATCCAGAAAATCACATTGTCTGATTTTTTTCAGAATTTATTTGAAAATTATGGTGGAAAATAAGTATTTAGTCAATAACAAAAGTTGATCTCAATACTTTGTTATATATCCTTTGTTGGCAATGACAGAGGTCAAACGTTTTCTGTAAGTCTTCACAAGGTTGGCACACACTGTTGCTGGTATGAAAGCCCATTCCTCCATGCAGAGCTCCTCTAGAGCAGTGATGTTTTCGTGCTGTCGCTGGGCAACACAGACTTTCAACTCCCTCCAAAGGTTTTCTATGGGGTTTAGATCTGGAGACTGGCTAGGCCACTCCAGGACGTTGAAATGCTTCTTATGAAGCCACTCCTTCATTGCCCTGGCGGTGTGCTTGGGATCATTGTCATGCTGAAAGACCCAGCCACGTTTCATCTTCAATGTCCTTGCTGATGGAAGGAGGTTTGCACTCAAAATCTCATGATACATGGCCCCATTCATTCTTTCATGTACACGGATCAGTCGTCCTGGTCCCTTTGCAGAGAAACAGCCCCAAAGCATGATGTTGCCACCCCCATGCTTCACAGTAGGTATGGTGTTCTTTGGATGCAACTCAGCATTCACTCTCCTCCAAACACCACGAGTTGTGTTTCTACCAAACAGTTCCACTTTGGTTTCATCTGACCATATGACATTCTCCCAATACTCTTCTGGAACATCCAAATGCTCTCTAGCAAACGACAGATGGGCCCGGATATGTACAGGCTTAAACAGGGGGACACGTCTGGCACTGCAGGATCTGAGTCCCTGGTGGCATAGTGTGTTACTGACGGTAGCCTTTGTTATGTTAGTCCCAGCTTTCTGCAGGTCATTCACTAGGTCCCCCCGTGTGGTTCTGGGAATTTTGCTCACCGTTCTTGTGATCATTTTGACCCCACAGGGTGAGATCTTGGGTGGAGCCCCTGATCGAGGGAGATTATCAGTGGTCTTGTATGTCTTCCATTTTCTAATTATTGCTCCCACAGTTGATCTCTTCACACCAAGCTGCTTGCCTATTGCAGATTCAGTCTTCCCAGCCTGGTGCAGGTCTACAATTTTGTTTCTGGTGTCCTTCCACAGCTCTTTGGTCTTCACCATAGTGGAGTTTGCAGTGTGACTGTTTGAGGTTGTGGACAGGTGTCTTTTATACTGATAACAATGTCAAACAAGTTCCATTAGTACAGGTAATGAGTGGAGGACAGAGGAGCCTCTTAAAGAAGAAGTTACAGGTCTGTGAGAGCCAGAAATCTTGCTTGTTTGTAGGTGACCAAATACTTATTTTCCACCATAATTTGCAAATAAATTCTTAAAAAATAAGACAATGTGATTTTCTAGATATGCTTTCTCATTTTGTCTCTCATAGTTGAGGTCTACCTATGATGCCAATTACAGGTCTCTCTCATCTTTTTAAGTGGGAGAACTTGCACAATTGGTGGCTGACTAAATACTTTTTTTCCCCACTGTAGTACGCCCAGTGCTCATAGGCCCAGCACCTGACTCATTCACTCCCACACAGACTTTCTCCTCTCTCACAGTGGGGTGAAGACTGTGTGTGAGGTGAGGTGTCGCATAGGAAGGAGACAGTGGATAGGAGGATAAGCAGAGAGAGTCTGTGTACAGTGTATGTAAGCTCAGAGTCCCTAATATTCTAACTCATGGCAGGGAGCCAGTGCCACAGTCAGTGTCAGCGTTCTTCAGAAGAACACTTTTCATCACTGACACTGACTGTGGCATTCATTCCCCCTCAATCCTGCAGCAGTCAACTTATTACAATTAAGCTGACCCCCTGGGGAGGCCATAGTCAGGGTCAGAGTTACTCAGAAGAACGCTCTTCGCTGGCACTAATTGTGGCACTGGTTCCCCTTCCCTCTGACCCTGGGGGTCAACTTAATTGTAATAAGTTGACTAAGGGGTAGAGGACAAAGGTGGGCCACTGCCACAGTCAGTGCCAGTGAAGAGTGTTCTTCTGATTAACACTGGCACTGTTATACTGACTGTGCCACTTGTCCTCCCTCACCTCGCCAATCAGTTTAATAGAATTATTAAAGTAGTTATTGGAGGGGCGTGGCCTGTGACTCGATGTAGTTGGACGTGCTTCTCTATGGCTTCTGCCCTGCCTGCCTGCTAAGGGATCATCTTGGCTTTCCTGCCCCCCCCCCCCCATGGGGAAGAAAATGCTTAAAACCTCTGTTTCTGGGACCCCTACCTCCTCTGACCGCCCGGGACAATCTAAAATAGCCTCTTACCTGGTGCCAGCCTCTGCACCCCTCCATGCATCCGTGCAACGTCGGCCATCTTGCCAGGCCGCTTTAGCCCCGCAAGCCTCTTCTCCTGGGGCTCTGATGGCTGAACCGCTCCCTCCACGTGGCCGGACTGTCTCTCCGCTCTCTTCTGACCTTCCCTCAGCTCTCAGGTGGGTCCTCTCTCCCAGACTCCGGGGACTGCTGCAAGCAGAGTGCTCTCCTTCACCTCCCAGCTACCGCAGGAATCCAGCATGGCGCCGCCTGCAGCTCTGCTCCCCGCTGCCTCAGAATCTCAGCGCTGCTCTTCCATCACAGGTTCCAATCAGGTTACTACATGTGCACCTCCTGCCTCAATGTCTGACGGTGGTCGTCCCTCTGCCTCAGCTCTCCCCCCTGAAGACACCCTCACAGCCTTGCCTTTACCAGTGTCCTCCTCACAAGTGCACTCTCTGGTTCCTGGGCACTCCTCACCAGTGCACTCCTGGGGTGGGGGAGATGGATTTGGGGGCAACACCATCTATGTCCCCCTATGCAGCTCCCTTCACCTTCCTCACCTCCTCCAGCTTCACAGCTCCAGCAGCAAGGCCTCCATCCTCCCTCCTGCCTCAGTGGCTTCATTTCTTCACTCGCTTACTAGTCACAGAACTGAGGCATGTTGTGCGGAAATTCGCACTGAGATACGAGCTGAAATTTCCTCGCTACGGCTGGACCTTCATCATATTGCATCACGTGTCGATACCATGGAGAATGATCACGACCAAACACGTACTTACAGTATATCTCCCAACTTCAGGACTTTGTTGTGTCACAATGTCGCTTGTCTAACGACATGCAGCGCCATATTGAGGACTTAGACAATAGAGGCCACCGCAACAACATTAGGGTTAAGGGGCTGCCCGAGGCTACCCATGAGGAGGACCTACATGCTACTCTGGAGGTGATCTTCAACATAGTCCTACAGGAACCTCCTACCCATAAAATCAAGCTAGACCGAGTGCATAGAGCTTTGTGCCCCAAGGGCTCTGGTCCTAACCCGCGTGATGTTATCTGTTGTGTGCACGATTTTGCCTTGAAGGAATCCATACTATCGAAAGCCCGAGTCCTTCAGGATCTTGATTTTGATGGAGCCAAGATACAGCTTTATCAGGACCTCTCCTGGATCACTCTACAGAAACGGAGACATCTTCGTCCCCTCCTCCAGGTGTTGCGGGACCGACAGGTACCATACCGTTGGTGCTTCCCCTTCGCCCTGACTGCTAGACTCAATGGCCGCTCGGCTACCTTATGCTCTCATGCAGACCTGCAATCTTTCTGCTCAGCCATGGACATTATACCTCCTCCAGATCTTCCTTATTGGGAATTGGCCATTCCTCCACCACCGCCACCTCTCCTGTGGTCTCACCAGAAGTCAAAAAGACATCAATTGCTGTCACCTGATGCTGCCCTTTATGACCTCTGGTGCGTCCACAACCCTACTGCCCGTAACTACACTTTCTATTCTCATCCTCATAAGATGCACTCTAGTATAGACTATTTTTTTTGGTAATACCTTGGCCCTTAGACTCCTGTTTGATGCAGACATTGGCCCCATCTCCTGGTCAAATCATGCCCCTGTATTGATTACCCTGTCCCCCCACCCCTATCTCGACTAAGCTCTGCCATTGGCGACTTAACGAGTCCCTCTTTTACTCCCTGACTTCTTGTAGCGCCCTTCGCACGCAGCTCCTGGAATATTTCAGCCACAATGTGAACTCGGTCTCCTCTGACTCCACGCTGTGGGAAGCCCATAAGGCTGTTATGAGAGGCCACTGTATTGCTCTGGCTACCAAGGATAGGAAGGCTAGGGAGGTGACCCTAGTTGCCCGGATCCGATCCTTGTCAGATCGCCTGGCCCAGGCCCCCTCGGTGTCACTCCTTCGCCAATTAGTGGTGGCCAGAGCGGATCTCCATGATCTCGCTACTCAGGCCACTCAGCGCCTCCTCCTGTACAGTCGCCAGCGTTATTATGAAAGAGGCAACAAGGCCCACACCCTCCTAGCTAAGATCCTCCGTGATCATCGGTCCTCTTCCATACCACCATGCCATTCGTGACTCCCATGGTACTCCCCACCATCATCCTGACTCCATAGCGTCCCTATTTAAGGATTACTACACTAAACTGTATATTCTTCCCCCTCGTTTGGGCTCCGATCCTGCCTCTCGAGATGCAGCTTTGCGTTCTTATCTCGACTCTTGCCCTCTTCCTAAGCTCCCAACCTCAGTGCTTGCTTCCTTGAATGCCCCAATTACAGAAGAGGAGCTTACTGTGACCCTCTGACCCTCAAGGCTCTCCCAAATGGCAAGGCACTGGGCCCGGATGGGTTTAGCTACTTATACTACAAAACCTTCCAAACTGACTTGCTCCCACATATGTGCCGTCTCTTTAACTCCTTCCTGGATGGCGCCCCTATTCCTCCATCCATGCTTCATTCTCATATTACATTAGTCCCTAAACCCCGTAAGGATCTCCAGGAATGTTCTAGTTACCGTCCCATTGCTCTCCTAAACAGTGATCTAAAACTTTTCACCAAAATTTTGGCTAACAGGCTTAATGCTTGGCTTACGTCTCTTGTCCATAAGGACCAGGTGGGTTTCGTCCCTTGTCGCCAGGGACGACAACACCAGAAGGACTGTGGATCTAATAGATGTGGCCAACCGTTCTGCCATCCCAACCCTACTTCTGAGTCTGGATGCCAAAAAGGCTTTTGATCGCCTCGATTGGTTGTTTATAACTGCTGCCCTTGAAAGATTTGGGTTCTCAGGAGCCTTCCTCACAGCAATTAGGACATTATACTCTTGGCCCTCGGTTATGGTTAAACTCCCTAATTCACTCTCCTCCCCATTCCCCATCCATAATGGCATGTGACAGGGCTGTTCCCTATCTCCACTCATCTTTGCTCTGTGTATTGAACAGGAATATGGTGTTCTCTCCGGTTATAAGGTCAATTACGCCAAAACATAAGCGTTACCCCTTAACATTCCTAGCCCTACACTACAGCTACTTAGGTCTAACTTTGACTTCTAGTGGAGGGAGCACTCTCTCCGTTACTTGGGTATTCAGTTGTCTCCCTCATACTCCTCCCTCTACTCAGTCAACTATCCTCACCTATTCTGTAAGCTCCGCTCCCTCCTGGATGGGTGTCGCCCCCTCCAAATTTCTCTCATTGGTCGCATCACGGTGGTCAAAATGACCCTCCTCCCGAAACTCCTTTATTATTTTGAAACACTCCCAGTTGCAGTGCCTAGGTTTGAGCTGCGCTCCCTCCAAAAATTGATTTTCCAATTTATTTGGAATGGTAAACACCATCACATCCCTCGTTCGGTGATGTTGTCTGGCTGGAGTGAGGAGGGGTTGGCGGTCCCACATATTTTGCATTAGAATTGGGTGGCCCACTTACGCTGTATTCTGTTTTGGGCTGCACCACAGGCTTACACAAAGTGGGTTCAGATTGAGAAGCTCTGGTTAGCTCCAGTCCACCCTAATGCGTTTTTGTGGTCCTGTTCTTCTCCCATTCCCTCCACCCCTCTCCTTGGGCCCATCCGCTTCACGCGTGCTATTTGGATAACTTGCTCTAAACTTTTCCCCCTGGCATCACCACGATCCTCCATGATTTCTTTCCTGTACAATCCGCTCTTCCCGGGGGGACTCTCGGCCGCCATGGTAAAACAAGGAGCAAGCTAGGTCTCTTTCATGTTGTGGATCTGGTTGACCCGTCGACTTTGGAGATCAGGCCGTTTGACTATTTCACCTCTGTACTACGCTTGCCTGCTTCAGAGTGGTTTCATTACCAGCAAATAGTCCATTTTGTAGCCTCCCAGTTCGGATCCTTGAAGGTCTCGGTCCCTACGACTTTTGAGAGAATGTGCCGAGCCGGTACCTCCATGATAGGCTTGATTTCATGTATCTGCGGGCTCCTCTTCAGGGGGGAGGATCCCCCCACTCATAAGTGCATGACTAAATGGTCCGAGGTTCTGGGTAGGCATATCTCTTCTGGTCAATAGCAGATTATTTGGTCCCGTGTAGCTAAGTCCTTCACATGTGTTACTTTCAGGGAAACTCTGTATAAACTACTTATGTACTGGTACCACACCTTGCTTCACTCACTTAATTCTAGTATTTCCTCTCTTTGCTGGCGTTGCCAGGCGGGGGGTGGGTACGCTGTGTCACATCTTCTGGGATTGTTCATGAATCCGTCCCTTCTGGCTGGAGGTTAGGTCCCTCACAGATGCTCTCTTTCTACAGCGTGTCCCTTTAGACCCCCTCATTTACTTGCTTAATCTCCCTCCCAGACATTATGGCGTTATGCCAATGTTTTTTCCTTCTTTATTACCATACGATTTTTCACTTCATTGTTGTGTTAATTTTCAATAAAAATGACAGTTTAAAAAAAAGAAAAGTAGTTATCTTCTATCCATTGGAGGGCTAACCACTGAGATGTCCACTGATCCGGAGAACAGGGAGTCCTTTTCCTCTTCTGTGCATTCAGCTTGACCACAGCTAGGGTGAATGTAGGCATGACTGGTGGTGGATGGCGCTCCTATTCACTTCACTGGGAGCGTCGGAGATCACCTTGTACTTTACTTCGGCTATTTCCGGCAATCCCATCTAAGTGAATGGGAGTGCTATCCACCAGCAGTCTCCCCTACATTCAGCCTGGCTGCAGTTTAAATGTGTAGTGGGGGAAACCCCTCATTCTCAGAATCATGGTCAGACCCCCTCCAATCAGGTATTTATCCTCTAACCTATTTTCAAAAAAGGCTCTAGGTCTTCCACAGGTAAATACAAACCGGTGAGTTTAAGGTGCTCTTAAGTGACAGGATGTTCTGGAGTATGTGACTATATGTAATATTGGAAGAGTGAAGAAATCAGGCGATACCTTTTAGAGGCTAACTGAGTTAAATATACTCAGTTAGCCTCTAAAAGGTATCAACTGATTTCTTCACTGTTCCACTACTTTCAATGGCTAACACGGTACAACATTACAGTATACTACTATATGTAATATTGTAAGTGACAAACAGCATGGTTTTACTAAAGACAGAAGTTGTCAGACTAACCTGATTTGCTTTTATGAAGAGGTGACGTAGGTTACAAGAAGACTTGTACAGAATGAGTGTTTGTGCATCCACATGGCAAATTAGGTTCAATGTGGATAAATGTAAAGTTATGCATCTGGGTAAAAATAATCCACATGCAACATATCTCCGGGGGGAGCAAAGCTGTGAGAGTCACTGGTGGAGAAGGACCTGGGTGTATTTGTATATATTAGATTAAATTACAGCATGCAATCAGCTGCTTCTAAGGCTAGTAGGATACTTCCTTGTATTAAAAGGGGTAAGGACTTGCGGGGCAAGGGTGTATTATTCCCACTTTATAAGTCATTGGTGCGGCCCCATCCTGAATATGCAGTTCAGTTCTGGGAACCAGTTAATAGAAAGGATGTCCTAGAGTTAGAAAAGGTTCAGTGAAGGGCCACAAAACTGATAAGGGGCATAGAGGACCTCAGTTATGAGGAGAGACTAAAGGAGTTAAATCTGTTTAGTCCTGGGAACAGGCATTTAAGAGGAGATATGATAAATCTGTACAAATATATAAATGGCCCATAAAAGAAATGTGGGGAAAAGCTGTTCTATGTAAAATCCCCTCAAAAGACAAGGGGGCACTCCCTTCATCTGGAAAAAAAGGGTTTAGCAGACAAGGCTTCTTCACTTTAAGGACTGTTTTTCTGTGCAATATCCTCCCCCAGGTGCTGGTCACAGCAGCAACAGCTGACAGCTTCAAAAAAGAATTAGATGCCTTTTTAGAGCAAAATAGCTTTGATGGTTATGGAAATATATAGAATGTTGTCATGCACTTTCCCATTCCCTGGTTCAACTTGATGGACATACTAACTATGCAACTACGTTATACTTTTTGTGACACAACCCCATTAAAGGGATTTTCTCATCTCATGATTTCAGTTGCCCTCCTGTATCCTCTCTCAGGGGATGGTAAGAGGGTACCAGTGCCACAGTTAGTGCCAGTGAAGAGTGTTCTTTTGAATAACACTGGTACTGACTGTGGCACTGGTCCCCCCTCCCCATGCCCCTCGAGTTCAGTTTAATGGGGTTTTCCAGGTGAAAATCGAGTTTTCATACTTATGACTGATCCACAGTAGAGGTTATCAGTATGCAATGTGTTGGGGTCTGACACCTGGACCCCGCACAGTTTGGCTGTTGCATCAGCCTCTGAGTCACAGATGCTGGTAGTTGACAGGCGGTTAGTACACCACCACTCCTATTTAAGAAATAGGATTATCCCTTCAGTTCACCTGAACCACCACTACGCAGTGGATGGGGTTGCTGTGTCACTCCTATTACTTGAATAGGAGCAGATCTGCACTCCCCGCCCATCCACTAGCAGATTCCTGCACCCAGAGGCTGCTGCAACAGCTGATCTGTGTGGGGTGTCGGCCCCTGACAGATCACATACTGATGTCCTGTGGGTAAGTCATCAGTATGAAAACTCAATTTGGGTCTGGAAGTCCCTTTAACCCCTTAATGACCTTGGACGTACTATTACGTCCTGGGCGCTCGATACTTCAGTGCACCAGGACGTAATACTACGCCCTGTCCTTAAGGAGTCTCCGTGTCTAGCGACACGGAGATTTTAAGAAGATCGCTGCAGTCCATGACAGCAGACAATCTTCCTGCTCGGAAACGGGGGGTTTAACCCCCCTCCCTGCCACGTAGATGGCTGCAATTGGCCGATCGATTCAGGTTTTTCTAATAGTAGTTAGAAATAGTTGCTATATATATAGATAGAAGTCTCCTATATATATATATATAGTTCAATTTTAGCTAGAAGAAGCAGAAGCTTTTTTTTTTTCATTGCACAAGCCTTTTTTTTGTGCAGGTCCTGCCGCCACCGAGCACTGGTCAGTGACAAATATACGTTACTGATCACATCTGTGCTCATTTTTTTTGGCGCAGGTTTTTCTAATAGTAGTTAGAAATAGTTGCTATATATATATAGATAGAAGTCTCCTATATATATATAGTTCAATTTTAGCTAGAAGAAGCAGAAGCTTTTTTTTTTTTCATTGCACAAGCCTTTTTTTTTGTGCAGGTCCTGCCGCCACCGAGCGCTGGTCAGTGACAAATATACGTTACTGATCACATCTGTGCTCATTTTTTTTGGCGCAGGTTTTTCTAATAGTAGTTAGAAATAGTTGCTATATATATATATATAGATAGAAGTCTCCTATATATATATAGTTCAATTTTAGCTAGAAGAAGCAGAAGCTTTTTTTTTTTTCATTGCACAAGCCTTTTTTTTGTGCAGGTCCTGCCGCCACCGAGCGCTGGTCAGTGACAAATATACGTTACTGATCACATCTGTGCTCATTTTTTTTGGCGCAGGTTTTTCTAATAGTAGTTAGAAATAGTTGCTATATATATATAGATAGAAGTCTCATATATATATATATATATATATATAGTTCAATTTTAGGTCTTTTTTTATTTTGATATCTTTACATCTATACACGTGTTAAAGCACAACATACATCCCACACTTTCAAGTTTCAATAAATAAAGTTTTATAACACCACAAGCACAAAAATGTCCCAACAATCCCAATCATCCCAACAATCCCAATCATCCCAAAGAAGGTATTCAGTAGAAGAGGCGTATGCCTTACTGGCCTCTGAAACTGATACCGCCAGCGAGGGAGAAGAGGAAAATGCTCCATTCCTTTATTTTTCCTCTTCTTCTTCCTCCTCCTCCTCATCCATTGATGAGCAACCCCAAAGGAGGCGCCCCAGAACTATTGCTGAGGTAGTTTCCGAAGCTGCAGAGCCCATGTGGACCCCACCCCCAGAAAATTATGAGCCTCAGCTTCCTGACTTTGTGGGCAGGTCAGGAATACAAATTGAGACTGAAGGCTTCAGAGAAAATGAATTTTTCAAAATCTTTTTCTCTGATGAGTTTATAGATTTTATGTAGCCCAAACTAATTTGTACGCCCAACAATTTTTGGAACAAAATGCCACCTCTTCTTATGCCAGGTCCCAGAACTGGACCCCAGTAAATGCAGCAGAAATGAAGATTTTCTGGGGTCTTGTTCTGCATATGGGCATAGTGAAGAAACCTACAATTCGACAGTATTGGAGTACAGACATCTTGTACAATACTCCAATCTATCGAATGGCCATGACCAGAAAACGTTTTGAAATGATCCTGAAATTCATACACTATAATGACAATGCACAGTGCCCCCCCCCGAGATGCCCCAAATTTTGAACGCCTATACAAAGTTAGGCCAGTTATTGACCACTTTAGTGCCAAATTTGCAGAGTCCTACATCCCTGATCAGAACATTGCAATTGATGAGTCTCTGATCAATTTCAAAGGGAGGCTAAAATTCCGCCAATACCTGCCCAGTAAGAGGGCACGGTATGGCATTAAAATGTATAAACTGTGCGAGAGCAGCTCAGGGTACACCTATAAGTTTAGGGTGTATGAAGGAAGGGACACAAGGATTGAGCCCCCAGAATGCCCCCCAATCCTAGGAGTTAGTGGGAAAATAGTGTGGGATTTGCTGCACCCACTGCTGGACCAAGGTTATCACCTATATGTTGATAACTTTTACACCAGCATCCCACTCTTTAGGTGCCTCAGTTCCAGAGGAACTGCAGCTTGTGGGACAGTGCGCAGAAATCAAAGAGGCCTCCCTAGGGCACATATTGCGCATCGCCTCAGAAAGGGTGAGAGTAGGGCCGTCTGCAATGAAAATATACTGCTGGTCAAGTATAAGGACAAGAGGGATGTCCTTGTACTGACCACAATTCATGGCAGCGGCAGCACCACTGTCCCTCTGCGTGGCACCAGTACCACTGTCCCCAAGCCAGACTGCATCCTGGCATACAATAAATACATGGGAGGGGTTGATCTGTCTGATCAAGTCCTGAAGCCATACAGTGCCATGCGGAAAACAAGAGTGTGGTACAAAAAGCTGGTCGTGCACATCGTGCAGATGGCAATGTATAATGCTTACGTGCTATCACGATGTGCAGGCCAGACAGGAACCTTCCTTGAGTTTCAGGAGGCAATTATCAAGACCCTGATATTTGGGGACCTAGAAGTGCCAGTCCCCAGTACTTCTGGAACTGAAGGTTCCCGCATTGTACCAGGGCAACATTTTCCCAGTGAAGTCCCCCAAACTGCAAAGAAAGGGAAAAGCCAAAAAAGTGCAGAGTGTGTTACAAAAGAGGAATAAGGAAAGACACAACTTATCAGTGTGAAACCTGCCCCGAAAAACCTGGCCTGTGCATCAAGGAGTGCTTTAGATTATACCACACTTCCATGGATTATTAATTTTAGAATTTATTTTCCATGGAATATCACCTCCTTATACCATCATGTGCACTCTGCACAGATTTATCTTTCATCCAGTTATGCAGTAACTAGTAATTTATTTCTGTAAAATAAATTATTGTCATACAAGTGGGTTCCAAATGTTTGTTGTACGCCTTGATACATTTTTTAAGGGGTGTAATTTAACAGTGAAGTCATTTGTTGGGGGTTTCCACTGTTCTGGCACTTCAGGGGCTCAGCACATGCGACATTGTTCCTGAAAACTATTACAGCAAAATCTGCCCTCTAAATATTTTTCTCTCCCACTGTGTGACCATACAGCAGTTTACACCCGCATGTGGGGCATTTCTTTAGTTGGGAGAAATTGCTTAACAAATAATGGATGCTTTTTTCTCCTTTAACCCCTTGTGAAGATGAAAAATTTGGGGCTAAAGTGACATTTTATTGTAAAAAAGGTAATTTTTCATTTTCACATCCCAATGGTTAAAAATTCTGTGAAACTCCTGTAGGGTCAAAGTGTTCACTATACCCCCTGATAAATTCCTTGAGGGGTCTAGTTTCCTAAATGGGGTCACATTTTTGGGGGTTTCCACCGTTTTGGCACTTCAAGGCCTCTGAAAATGTGACATGGTAACTAAAACCTATTACAGCAAAATCTGCCCTCCAAATATTTTTCTCTCCCACTGTGTGACCATACAGCAGTTTACACCCGCATGTGGGGCATTTCTTTAGTTGGGAGAAATTGCTTAACAAATAATGGATGCTTTTTTCTCCTTTAATCCCTTGTGAAGATGAAAAATTTGGGGCTAAAGTGACATTTTATTGTAAAAAAGGTAATTTTTCATTTTCACATCCCAATGGTTAAAAATTCTGTGAAACTCCTGTAGGGTCAAAGTGTTCACTATACCCCCTGATAAATTCCTTGAGGGATCTAGTTTCCTAAATGGGGTCACATTTTTGGGGGTTTCTACCGTTTTGGCACTTCAAGGCCTCTGAAAATGTGACATGGTAACTAAAACCTATTACAGCAAAATCTGCCCTCCAAATATTTTTCTCTCCCACTGTGTGACCATACAGCAGTTTACACCCGCATGTGGGGCATTTCTTTAGTTGGGAGAAATTGCTTAACAAATAGTGGATGCTTTTTCTCCTTTAATCCCTTGTGAAGATGAAAAATTTGGGGCTAAAGTGACATTTTATTTTAAAAAAAGTAATTTTTCATTTTCACATCTCAATGTTAAAAAAAAATCTGTGCAACACGTGTAGGGTCAAAGTGCTCACTATACCCCTTGATAAATTCCTTGAGGGGTCTAGTTTCCAAAATGGGGTCATTTTTTGAGGGGTTCTACTGTTCTGACACTTCAAGGGCTCTCCAAATGCAACATGGTGCCTGAAACAAATTCCAGCAAAATCTGCCCTCCAAAATCCCAATAGCGCTCCTTCCGTTGTGGACCTTACAGTGTGCCCATATATCACTTTACATCCACATGTGGGGTACTTCTGTAGTTGGGAGAAAATGCTTATCAAATTGTGGGGTGCATTTTCTCTTTTAACCCCTTGTGGAAATGCAAAAATTGGGGTTAAAGCAACATTTTATAGAAAAAAATGTAGCTTTTCCTTTTCCTGGCCCAATTCTGTGAAACTCCCGTAGGGTAAAAGTGCTCACTATACCCCTTGATAAATTCCTTGAGGGGTCTAGTTTCCAAAATGGTGTCACATTTTAGGGGTTTCCACTGTTTTGGCACCTTGGGGGCTCTGCAAAAGGGACATGGTGCCTGAAAACTATTCTAGCAAAATCTAGGCTCCAAAATCCAATTAGCACTCCATCCGTTCTGAGAGCTGCTGTGTGCCCGTACATCAGGGTACCAGCACATATGGGGTATTGTCGTGTTCAGGAGAAATTATGTAACAAGATGTTAGGTGCAATTTCTCCTTTAACCCCTTGTGAAGATGAAAAATTTGGGGCTAAAGTGACATTTTATTGTAAAAAAAAGTAATTTTTCATTTTCACATCATAATGTTAAAAAAATCTGTGCAACACGTGTAGGGTCAAAGTGCTCACTATACCCCTTGATGAATTCCTTGAGGGGTCTAGTTTCCAAAATGGGGTCATTTTTGGGGGGTTCTACTGTTCTGGCACTTCAAGGGCTCTCCAAATGCAACATGGTGCCTGAAACAAATTCTAGCAAAATCTGCCCTCCAAAATCCCAATAGCGCTCCTTCCGTTGTGGACCATACAGTGTGCCCATATATCACTTTACATCCACATGTGGGGTATTTCTGTAGTTGGGAGAAAATGCTTATCAAATTGTGGGGTGCATTTTCTCTTTTAACCCCTTGTGGAAATGCAAAAATTGGGGTTAAAGCAACATTTTATAGAAAAAAAAAGTGACTTTTCCTTTTGCCGGCCCAATTCTGTGAAACTCCCGTAGGGTCAAAGTGCTCACTATACCCCTTGATAAATTCCCTGAGAGGTCTAGTTTCCATAATGGTGTCATATTGTAGGGGTTTCCACTGTTTTGGCACCTTGGGGGCTCTGCAAAAGGGACATGGTGCCTGAAAACTATTCTAGCAAAATCTAGGCTCCAAAATCCAATTAGCACTCCATCCGTTCTGAGAGCTGCTGTGTGCCCGTACATCAGGGTACCAGCACATATGGGGTATTGTCGTGCTCAGGAGAAATTATGTAACAAGATGTTAGGTGAAATTTCTCTTTTAACCCCTTGTGAAGATGAAAAATTTGGGGCTAAAGTGACATTTTATTGTAAAAAAAGTAATTTTTCATTTTCACATCTCAATGTTAAAAAAATCTGTGCAACACGTGTAGGGTCAAAGTGCTCACTATACCCCTTGATGAATTCCTTGAGGGGTCTAGTTTCCAAAATGGGGTCATTTTTGGGGGATTCTACTGTTCTGGCACTTCAAGGGCTCTCCAAATGCAACATGGTGCCTGAAACAAATTCTAGCAAAATCTGCCCTCCAAAATCCCAATAGCGCTCCTTCCGTTGTGGACCATACAGTGTGCCCATATATCACTTTACATCCACATGTGGGGTATTTCTGTAGTTGGGAGAAAATGCTTATCAAATTGTGGGGTGCATTTTCTCTTTTAACCCCTTGTGGAAATGCAAAAATTGGGGTTAAAGCAACATTTTATAGAAAAAAAAAGTCATTTTTCCTTTTGCCGGCCCAATTCTGTGAAACTCCCGTAGGGTCAAAGTGCTCACTATACCCCTTGATAAATTCCCTGAGAGGTCTAGTTTCCATAATGGTGTCATATTTTAGGGGTTTCCACTGTTTTGGCACCTTGGGGGCTCTGCAAAAGGGACATGGTGCCTGAAAACTATTCTAGCAAAATCTAGGCTCCAAAATCCAATTAGCACTCCATCCGTTCTGAGAGCTGCTGTGTGCCCGTACATCAGGGTACCAGCACATATGGGGTATTGTCGTGTTCAGGAGAAATTATGTAACAAGATGTATGGTGCAATTTCTCCTTTAACCCCTTGTGAAGATGAAAAATGTGGGGCTAAATTGACATTTTATTGTAAAAAAAGTAATTTTTCATTTTCACATCATAATGTTAAAAAAATCTGTGCAACACGTGTAGGGTCAAATTGCTCACTATACCCCTTGATGAATTCCTTGAGGGGTCTGGTTTCCAAAATGGGGTCAATTTTTGGGGGATTCTACTGTTCTGGCACTTCAAGGGCTCTCCAAATGCAACATGGTGCCTGAAACAAATTTCAGCAAAATATGCCCTCCAAAATCCCAATAGCGCTCCTTCCGTTGTGGACCTTACAGTGTGCCCATATATCACTTTACATCCACATGTGGGGTATTTCTGTAGTTGGGAGAAAATGCTTATCAAATTGTGGGGTGCATTTTCTCTTTTAACCCCTTGTGGAAATGCAAAAATTGGGGTTAAAGCAACATTTTATAGGAAAAAACGTTGCTTTTCATTTTTGCCGGCCCAATTCTGTGAAACTCCCGTAGGGTCAAAGTGCTCACTATACCCCTTGATAAATTCCTTGAGGGGTCTAGTTTCCAAAATGGGGTCACATTTTAGGGGTTTCCACTGTTTTGGCACCTTGGGGGCTCTTCAAAAGGGACATGGTGCCTGAAAACTATTCTAGCAAAATCTAGGCTCCAAAATCCAATTAGCACTCCATCCGTTCTGAGAGCTGCTGTGTGCCCGTACATCAGGGTACCAGCACATATGGGGTATTGTCGTGTTCAGGAGAAATTATGTAACAAGATGTATGGTGCAATTTCTCCTTTAACCCCTTGTGAAGATGAAAAATGTGGGGCTAAATTGACATTTTATTGTAAAAAAAGTAATTTTTCATTTTTACATCTCAATGTTAAAAAAATATGTGCAACACGTGTAGGGTCAAAATGCTTACTATACCCCTTGATAAATTCCTTGAGGGGTCTAGTTTCCAAAATGGGGTCATTTTTTGGGGGGTTCTACTGTTCTGGCACTTCAAGGGCTCTCCAAATGCAACATGGTGCCTGAAACAAATTCCAGCAAAATCTGCCCTCCAAAATCCCAATAGCGCTCCTTCCGTTGTGGACCTTACAGTGTGCCCATATATCACTTTACATCCACATGTGGGATAATTTCATACTCGGACCAAAGTGCATTACAGATTGTGTGATGCATTTTCTCTTTTAACCCCTAATAAATATGTAAATTCTAGGGCTAAATGAATATATTAGTGACAGAAATTGAAAAGCGTAAATTTTACCTCCATTTTGTTTTAATTGCTGTGAAATGCTGAAAGAGTTAAGAAACTTTCTAATTGCTGTTTTGGATTCTTTCAGGAGTGTAGTTTTGATAATGGGGTGACTTATGGGGGTTTCTATTAGAGAGGCCTTTCAAGGCCCATTCAGAACTGAACTGGTCCCTGGAAAAATGTGTTTTGGAAATATTCTTGAAAATTTGGAAAATTACTGCTTGACTTGTAAGCCTTATAATATCTGAAAAAAATTAAAGGGTGATTAAAATTTGATTGCAACATAAAGCAGAAACATGGTAAAATATATTTATGAAGAAATGTGGGTAGTATGGCTTTCTATATGAAAAGCATGCAATTTCAAAGTTTGAAAACTGCATTTTTTTCCAAATTTTCACCAAATTTCCTATTTTTTCATAATCAAAGACAAAACATATCGACCAAAATTTACCACTGACATGAAGTACAATGTGTCATGAAAAAACAATCTCAGAATTACTTTGATAACTTAAAGCGTCTCAAAGTTATTACCCTATAAAGTGACACATGTCAGATTTGAAAAATGAGGCCTGGTCCTTAACGCACTTTTGGGCTGTGTCCTTAAGGGGTTAATTATAATAAGTTGACTGCAGGGGGAAGGGAAATATGAGAACAGAGCCCAGTTAGTGCCAATGAAGGCCTCAGGTAGCAGAAGAGCTAGAATTGGCCCTGCTTCTCAGGGGTCTCAACTGTACTGGTACCTCAGGGGCCCTGCATACAGTACATGTATTAGCTGCAATGCTTTCCTGCTGCCAAGTCCATGGTCCTTCCCGCTTCTGAGCACTGGCATGTGCCCAGACGACAGATAACAGCCACGTGTAGGGTATTGCCATTTCCAGGAGAACCAGTATTACAATTTATGGTGTGTATTCGTCCAGTGTCATATGTTGAGCATAATATATTGGGAACTGAAATTGCAATTCTCACTTTGCATCATCTGCTGTGCATTACCATATGGAAGCAACAGTGGAGAAAACATGCTCATTACACCCCTATGTGATTGCCATATGGGGTGTAGTTTTTAAATGAGGTCACTTGCTGGGGGTTTCAACTGTACTGGTACCTCAGGGGATCTACATATATGACTTTGATTAAATACTTTTGTACTGTCAAGTCCATAGTCCTTCCCTTCTGAGGCCTCCCGTGTGCTCGAACAGCAATTTATGAACACAGAGTATTGTCATACTTGAAAGAAATTATGCAAGAAAATTTGATACTTTATTACATGGGGAAAAAGGGGGAAAAGGCAAAGAATTGATCAAAAATTACTTATAAATGGAAAAATTGTCATTTTTTTTATTTTCAAGATTCAATTCAAATAAGTTCAGTAAAAAAATTGTGGGTTCAAAATAGTCAAAACACCCATAGATGAATTTCCAAAATGTAACTTTTTAGGGATTTCCAACATTCTCTACAAATGCAACATGGTAAGTGAAAATCATCTCCAGCAAAACCTGAACTCCAAAAGACAAATAGCTCTTTCCCTTCTCATTTGCTCAAACAGCAGTTTTTGACCACAAATGTGGTATTTCCTGACTCAGGAGAAATTGTGTAACAAACTGTAGTTTTTTTATTTCTTTTGAAAATGAAAAGTTTTATACTAAAACTACATATTATTTAAAATATTCACAATGCCCATAGATAAAATCTTTTACATGTAGTTTCCGAAATTGGATCACTTCTGGTGGGATTCCACTGTTCTGGTACTTCTGGGGTTCTGCAAATTCAACATGGTGTCTGAAAAATGTCATTATACGATTGCACTAAAATCCATAAGGTGTTCTTTCATTTCTAAGGACTGTATTTGAGTTAAGTGGCACACAAGGCATTTTTTGGCAACATGCAGAATCAGGATAATAAATATTGAGATTTGCTTTTAACCCTTCACAGGAAAGATGGTTTAAAATGGAAAAATTTATATAAAAAAATGACATTTTGAAATTTCATCTCCATTTTATTTTAAATCCTATGGAACACATAAAGGGTTAAAAATAATCTTAAACACTGTTTTGAATAATTTGAGGGGTACATTTTCTAAAATGTCGTCATTTATGTGGAATTTCACAGCTGAATAGGTCCCTAGAAAACAGTATCTTGAAATTTTCTTGAAACTTTGAAAATTTGCTACTAAATTTTTAAGCCTTCTAACATCCTAGAAAAATATAAGAACATTTAAAAATGTATTCCAACATAGAGTAGGCATATGATAAATGTTAATTATTAACAATTTTGACATTTTAGTACATTTTCTTTTGTTTTTCTTTTTTTTTTTTTTTAATAAATTAATCAAAATTTACCACCAATGTAAAGTACAATGTGTCATGGTAAAACAGACTTAGAATCACTTTAATAGGTAAATGCATTATGCAAGTTATTTTCACAAAGATGTCAGATTTTAAAAATGGAAAAAATAAAAGCAATAAAAAACGCTGGGATTTTACATGCTGCTTTTTGAAGCAGTTGGTATACACAGCTGGTAAATATTTATGTTCCTTTATTTGTTCCACTTGGACACAGTATATAAAAAATAAAAGCCATAATGAATACAAACAGATTAATAGATATAACAAACATATAAATATATTAAATTTAGATAAAATAAAAACCATTGGAATATATAGTGTATAATACGGTATGTAATTAAATAATATACAATAAATAACCGGCCAGTAAAAGAAAACTGGCCAGTAAGAAAAAAAAAAATCTGAATATTGTGTGTTGATGAGAATGGGGGCTGAGTAGTAAATTAATAAATTGATAATGACTTTGTAAATGGGAAAATAAGAATAAACATAAATAATAAAAATTCTAAAATAAAAATAATGAAAAAAGAGGATAAGGAGGAAAAGTGGATGGAGAAATTATTGAATTTAATGGCAGCGCGGTTAAAGCAAGATCGTGGTATCCTAGGACCGCTAGCATTGTGTATATGTGTAGGGCAAATCACGCATGCACAATCTGAAAGAAAGGTGTAGGGAAAGAGGGCCAAAGTAAGGGCAAGCGGTCTAGCATTGAGAGAACTAGTAATGTCGAGGTAGACGTAAAATCTGAGCTATAGTAGGAGAAAGGCTAAAATAAAGAGGGAATAGAGAGAATAGAATGGGAGCAGAATGAAAAGGAAAGGAAATAGGGGGGAAAGCGAGAAGGAAGTGGGAGAGTAGGATGGTGGGAAAAAGACAGGAAAGAGAAGCGATGGGGAGGAAAGTGGGCAAGGGAAGGGGAATAGAAAATGAAAGAGAAGTGAAAATTGATATTAAAGAGGGAATGATAAACATACTGTTGAGAATATGATAATAATTGTATGAGTAATTAGGTGGGAATGGAATAGAACAATAGGGGCACAGGGGGGGGGGATAAGGAGGGTTGAGGAATGAGAAAATACAGTTAAAAATGAGGGGTATAAGTGAATAGCATGTACAAATAAAAATGAAAAGTATAAATGGAAATAAAAGTTAAGAAAAAATATTAATATATATATGAAAGTATTAGTGACCAATTCTTTTAAAAGAAAGATTCCACGGTATTGTTAGGTCCACTGGGGGTTAGGGCCATCAATTTGTAGATCCAGAAGGATCTCGTTGTCGCAACTTCAGAAAACAACTAGATGGAACTAGATGTAGGAATTTGCTCAGTTGGCATTATGGAGATGCATCTGAAGTCACAGTGATATTTAAGGGCGCAGTGTAGAGATAGGTTGTGTTTCTGTAACCCTTTGTTTACGTTTGTATGGTGGCTATTGATTCTACAATGGCGGGGTTGGATGGTCCGACCTACATACTGTAAGTTGAAGGGGCACTCCAAAAGGTATATAACATATTCTGAGTTACAGTTGAGGAAAGACTTAATGGAGAACACCTCGTTTGTGATTTTGGAGTCGAAGGAGGTCGCTTTGTGTTTGATGTTTATACTACATGAACATCTCGGATAACCATATTTATACTCTCCTTTCACTGATAAAGGGCGGTTAAGGTTGGTACAGGTTTATGACCGAAGCCTACTATGGACCAACAGATTGTAGAAAGTAGTAGATCTCCGGAAAGAGTAGGCCGGTCAGGAAGGTGTTTTTTAGTGTGTGGATCACTCAGAAGTACCTGCCCATGTTGGGATAGAACCAGAATTGAATGTGGTTTTAGTGCTCTTTGGGACTGATAGTGGGTTGGTAGTTTTTTCCTTTTCTATGAGACAAGTTTCTTGGGTTACTTGGGTTTTTCTGTAAACCATTGTCTAAAGATGGTCACTTGGTCTCTGTAAGTTTTGTCATCACCACAGCTTTTCCTAATCCACTTGAACTGACTGAATTGGATGTTATTGAGCCAGGGAGTGTAATATGCACTTTTGTAGTCCAGATAACTGTTAACATCGACTGTTTTGAAAAAAGTGGAGGTGTAAAAGGACCCATCTGTTGTTTTGGATATGAGCAAATCCAAAAACTAATTTTTTTCCATGGTAGATTCCTCATCACCATTCCAAATAAAAAATAAGTCATTGATATATCTTTTATAGAAGATGATCTGGGGATCTGGTTGTTCCAGGGAGTGGATGTATTTACCTTTGAAGAAGCCCATATAAAGGTTAGCATAGGGCGTTGCAAATCTAGTGCTCATTGCATATCCTTGTTGGTTAATTGTGTTTTGAAAGGAGAATATACTATGTTCTAATATGAATTAAATACCATCCAAAATGTACATTTTCTGTGTTATTGGCATTGATTTATTTTGTGAGAAATGGTCAATTGCTGTTATTCCTTGTGTGGGATGTTCGAATATAGAACTGAGACATCTGCTGTCAGTAGAGCCCACCCATTTTTGGGCTGGTGCATAGTATTAAGGTGTTTAAGTTCATTGATGAGTTGAGTGGAATCTTTTAGATATGAAGGAAGGTGTAACACCAGACCCTGAATGTGGAGATCTATGAAGTGGGATAGGTTACTCATTAGTGAACCTATCTCTGATATTATGGGTCGTCCAAGAGGGCAAATCAGAGATTTTTGTACTTTTGGTAAGTGGTAGAAGAAAGGAAGGAGAGGTTCAATAACCTAGGAATCTTTTCACTTTTTTTTTTTAGGACTTTACAGGCGGTGGCCTGATTGATTGAGGTCTCCATATTCAAGGATTCATAGAATTCTTTGTCATCAAAGATACGGATTGATTCCATCGCATAGTCAGCACAGTTTTGGATCACTATACAGCCTTCTTTGTCTGCAGGATGGATCACCACGTTCAAGGTTCCTTTTTAGATTTTTCAGGGCCTTGGATTCTGTTACTGAGAGATTTTTTGGTGGAGCCTGTGTGGTTTCTACATTCGGAAAGTAGTGGAAGGTTTGGGGTCTAGGATGGTATCAACCATATGTGGTGTTTTTCTAGTGAAGATCCTACTGTGTTTTTAATCTGGGGGCAATCTCAGCCTAGAAGAATTCATGGAAGATTTTAATAGTTGCCTCTTCATATTCTTGGACACAGAGGTATATGAGGTGTTCTTATTTAAGGGAGTTGTTGTAACCTGGTTGAAAATGACCTTGCATTGTTGCTGTCAGGTAGATGAGGAGTATTGACTCCCAGGGTTTCATTGTCGTTGTTGTTGATAACGGTAGTCTGATGGATTAAACAGTCACGTCTTAATTTCCAGGTCTTCTTCTCTATAAATTGAAATTCCAGATTGTGTATTATTTGATTGACCACACCAATGCGATTGGAGAATTCTGGGTGTTTTTCGAATTGTGTCAGTAGTGCGGTTAGATTGTTGATCTGTAAAGTAGCTTCCTCATATAGAGAAGCTGTTGTACTAGGCCCTCTGAGCATGTTACCAGAAAGGAATCCCACTCATTGCTAAATGTAGGATCATTGGGAAAAAGTGATTTGAGGGCCAGTTTAAGGCGTCTTGGGGAGATTTTTTTCCTCCAGATAGATACAGAGGTACTGACAGTCAATGTTGTGTATGGCTTTAATCTTCAAAAAAACCTTCAATTTAAGGAAAAGATTTCTTATATTCCAAGAATCATCGGTTGTATATTGTGGTTCTTGATGTGGCCTCAGAATTGATGTGTCCCCCAAGAATTGGGAGATCAAAGATGATCTACTTTCACTTCCATCGAATAGTAGGTGCAGCATCTTGTGGAGGTATGTGGATCAATAGGGTGAAAGTTTTTATATCTTGGATATTATAAATTATTTCCAAGCTAGAGGTAGAAGTAATTTCAAGGTGTAGAGGCTGGCCAGTGGGCTGAGTTATATCCTGTCTTGGAAATCAGCAGAAACTCAGCGTTAGATGTCAACTGCCAAAACTTCTGGGGACTTAGGCGTTAAACGTAGATTCTGGATGAAATAAAAAACATCAATACTTGTGCATCATACTGTATTTTAATCACAGATGTACTCCAAATTTTCTGGAGGTATATGTCTTTATTTTCCTATTCCGGTGAGCTGGTATAAAGCTGCTGCTCCTTCCAGAGACCACTTAATCAAAGATTAGTGGTAATGCAATAGAAAAAGAAAAATCAATAAAAAAAACGATGGGTGTTTAGATGAGCGCTGTTTAATGAAGTAGCAGGCATACACAGCTGGTAAATCTAAATTTACATTCCTTTATTTGTTCCACTTGTACACACATATATAGGGGTATAGGCAAAGCGTTTTGACGCTGAGCCAGCGTCTTACTCAGGCCAACTATGCTCTATGACTGAACATTTTGCACTTCTCACACCTTACAATGAAAGAAGTCTATTATGTGCTTTTACCTACTACTGGCTGCCTGTGTTATTACATATGGGATATTATTCACAGACAGCAAGAAGCTTTCCAGCCTTCCTTTTTCGTGTGCTCATAGATTGTTCTTTTCCTGTGTCAGAGATCTTTTTAACTGCATAATGCCTGCATGTATTTGCCGCACATTTGAAGTTCAGTGTTACTATATCTCCTATATTATGCTCACTTGGGCTTTTCTCGACTATTTGTTTGCTATTGTACAGTTACTCCTGGCAGACTTACAGGTAAATAAATCAGTAGTAGTTATAATGGATAGGATATTGGGCAGACTGCTCCTTAATGTACATGTTCCACAGCCTCAGACATGTAAAATGTGCTGCTGCCATAATGTGATTATTTGTAGCAGAAAAACTGATGGGACATCATGTATGAAGGCTTATACAGTTATAGGCCAGACTGCTCAGCAAGATCTTGCACATATTTCATCTTTTCATGGAAACTCAGGTACCCTTTAAGGGGTTAATAAGGTTTCTCTTCTAACAACGTCAGCATTCTTTGGACAGGGTGAGTGACTATAGACATTGACAAAATGAAGGGTAACATCCAATTGGCACAATGCAAAATTTTGAGAAACAAAATTGTTGCTGATGAATGCAAATACAGTATTTACTAAAACAGACATGTTAGGAGAGCTGGCAGGTCTTTTTTAATAATATTGTCTTCTGTTAGGTACACAGAAAGATATGGAAACCACTGCTTCTTTTCAAAACACCAATTCATTATAATGTTAACATTACTTTTTGTTTGGCAAGGTAAAATGAGTTTCAAACATATAAAAAACTGGCCGACCTCTATATCTAAAAATAATTGCTCATTTCCTGGAAAGAGCACATCAACGCATATCAAGATGTGTGCCCATATTTAACAGTGTCTCATGCTTAATGATGACTTTCAGAAGTACTGTGGTCACACCTTGTACCATATGGCATAGAATGATATAATAATATCATATGGAGGTACATTATAGGCCACAGGGCACTGTTTTACTAATCTAAATGACCAGGGCTGGCTCCAAGTTTGTGGGGGCCCGTTTTGGAGCAACTCATGCAAACCGCAGCAAAAAAACACCTGAAATTGGGTGTTTTTTGCTGAGGCAGACCTATTGGAGTGGACTGTAATACAGTAGGTAGAACCCGTTCAGATGTAAGAAAGTAAAGAGGAATTTGAGGAGGACCTCTGCCTTTGATTCCTCTTTATTTTCTGTCCCCCGGCTCAATGCAGAGCATCAGCATTCCATTATGACTTTCCACCGCTGATTATGCCAAAATGAATGCGCCTAATCAATGGGGAGTCTCAAGCCGTGGCCTCTGTGGCTGAATCAGCTGCAGAACCTACAGCAAGATTGGGCAGGATGCTTATTTTTTTCAGTGTCCTACTCCAATCTCTGCCTCCCATTGAAAATGAGGGCAGAATCTGACGCAAAATCAGTGCCAGATTCCACAGTGTGAACAAGGCCTGATACTGTTAACAGTGCAATGAATGCTTTCATCTGTATTAATGGAAGTGCTGAATACAGAAACCGAGTGGGCCCCCACTGGGTTGCCGTGTGCTGACTGCCTCACTTTGTTTCCCCCCACTTACTTACCAAGTGTCTGGGCAGGCTGACAGCTTCCTCCTCCTCCCAGAGTCTTGTACTGTAGGCAGGGCCGGTTTTAGACAAAGTGTGGCCCTGGGCAAAATTAAAAGTGGGGCCCGAAATGCTGACCTACTAACAACACTGTCATATTCTGTCACTTCAGAAGTCAGTGCTGCACTTCCAGCGGCATTGATATAGTCTTAAAAGATCAGCCGAAAAAAAAAAATTGCAAACTTGTATATAGTTGTGAAACCGCTATGTGTGTATGACTGTGTGTGTACCACTATGTGTGAAACACACTGTTATATGTGAGCTGCTATGTGTGTGCCGCTATGTGTGTACCACTATACTGTGGAGAATTACCATGCTTCACAGTAGGTATGGTGTTCTTTGGATGCAACTCAGCATTCACTCTCCTCTAAACATGACGAGTTGTGTTTCATCTGACCATATGACATTCTCCCAATACTCTTCTGGAACATCCAAATGCTCTCTAGCATACTTCAGATGGGCCTGGATATGTACTGGCCAGAGGCGTAGCTAGCGGGGGGGCAGAGGGGGTGGCTGCCCCGGGCCCAATGAATTTTTGGGGGCCCACCCCGGGGCCACCATTAATATATCCTTTATTTCTAACTAGATCGGTGTCTGCAGAGGAGGAACGCCCTCCCTGACAGTTCTCGTTCATAGACTTGTACTGGGGGGGGCGTTCCTCACAGCTCAGTGTCATGGCTGGGCTATAAGGAACGCCCCCTCTCTCTACTCGTCTATAGCCCTGTACTGTCAGAGGGGGTGTTCCTTACTGCCTGGCGATCGGTATACGAACAAGTCCAAGTTGGAGGCCTACTTGGACATGTTCGCCTCCCCTGTCCTGAACCCCCGAGATACGCCTCTGGTACTGGCTTAAGCAGGGGGACACGTCTGGCACTGCAGGATCTGAGTCCCTGGAAGCATAGTGTGTTACTGATGGTAGCCTTTGTTACGTTAGTCCCAGCTTTCTGCAGGTAATTCACTAGGTCCCCCCGTGTGGTTCTGGGATTTTTTCTCACTGTTCTTGTGATCATTTTGAGCCCACGGGGTGAGATCTTGCGTGGAGCCCCTGATCGTGGGAGATTATCAGTGGTCTTGTATGTCTTCCATTTTCTAATTATTGTTCCCACAGTTGATTTCTACACACCAAGCTGCTTGCCTATTGCAGATTCAGTCTTCCCAGCCTGGTGCAGGTCTACAATTTTGTTTCTGGTGTCCTTCCACAGCTCTTTGGTCTTCACCATAGTGGAGTTTGGAGTGTGACTGTTTGAGGTTGTGGACAGGTGTCTTTTATACTGATAACAATGTCAAACAGGGGCCATTTCTACAGGTAATGAGTGGAGGACAGAGGAGCCTCTTAAAGAAGAAGTTACAGGTCTGTGAGAGCCAGAAATCTTGCTTGTTTGTTGGTGACCAAATACTTATTTTCCACCATAATTTGCAAATAAATTCTTTACAAATCAGACAATGTGATTTTCTGGATTTGTTTTCTTATTTTGTCTCTCATAGTTGAGGTCTACCTATGATGTCAATTACAGGCCTCTCTCATCTTTTTAAGTGGGAGAACTTGCACAATTGGTGGCTGACTAAATACTTTTTTTCCCCACTGTATATTAAGGGAGCTATTTATAAGGATAAGGTATAACTATTAATGATAAGGCTGAGGGAACTATTATTAATAAAGGGGGGGGAGTAGTTCCCCTAGCTTTATTAACAATAGCAATAGTATATAGTATTATATTCTCCACAGTGGCCCTCACACAGTATTATATGCTCCACAGTGGCCCCCACACAATATTATATGCTCCACAGTGGCCACCACACAGTATTATACACTCCCAAGAGCCCCCCTAGAGCCAGTGATATTATTATACTCTGGGGATCTCGGACCACAGAATATTATAAATAGAGGCCCAGAGGAAGGGATTTAAAATAACAAACGCCTTATACTCACCTTGCCTCACCTCTCCTGGGCATCATCGCTCCGTCCAGCTGTCTTCATCATCTTTCTTGGTCCCCTTCTGCCTGCCAACTAAGGTAAACACGCCCAAGACGTCACTGCTGGGCCGGTGATTTGGCCTCAGTGGTCACATGGGGAGCAATGACATCATTATGCCGGAGCCCAGGCCTCAGCAGTGACATCTGGGGTGCGAGACCTCAGTCACAGGCTGGAAGAGCCCAACAGAGGATGCTGAGCTCAGGAGAGGGGAGTAGAAGTATTTTTGGAGAAACTAATGCGCAAGGCAGCAAAAAAAACACTCGAAATTGTGTGGGTTTTTTTCTGAGGCAGACCTATTGGAGTGGAATGTAATACAGTCCATCCCATAAAAGTAGATAGAACCCGTTCAGACATTGGAAAGTAAAGATAAATTTGTAGTGGGCCTCTGCCTCGGATTCCCCTTTATTTTCTGCCCCTGGGCTCACTGTGTGTGTATATATTATATTATATTTTATTATATTATATTATATTATACACACACACACACACACACACACACACATATACAGTGTATATCTGTATATCTACGCACACATGTTCTGTCTTCTGAGTGGGTATGTATATACACAAAAACACACAAAAGACACAGCACATACCTGGAGCCAAGCCAGGCATTAATTACACTGGTCTGCCTCTGCCCAATGTATTCCATCCCTGCAGTACAAGACTCCAGGAGGAGGAGGGAGCTGTCAGCCTGTGCAGACACTTGGTAAGTAAGTGGGGGGAGACAAAGTGAGGCAGTCAGCACACGGCAGCCCAGCATCCCAGTACTTGCTGACACCAATCAATAAAACAGCAGTTTGCGTGAGATGCAAAAATACATCTTTGTGTATTGTATGTGATTAGCTTTATTTGTATTTGTGAGATTTTCTGCACCTATAATAGCAGGTTTTAGGTTCTGCTTATACTATAACTGGGAAAATATTCTGTTTTAAGCATCAACAAACAAAAACATATGCATTTTTCCTCCTATGTACAGCTGATTCAAAGAAACACTTTCACGTGAATGAAATGCATTTAATAAAAGTTGCAGTCATTACAAATAAATATTGAATCTATACACAATTCTCCTAAATGCTACAATAAATCTAAAGTAGCTAACCCAAAAGTAATTGCAGCTCTTGATATGACTGTTCTCTTACACTGGCATGCAGCATTATTTACAGCCAGAAGGAAATAGTTAATGAAAAAATACATAATAGCACTATCCTGTCTTGTTTACACAGTGCGTTGCAATATTTAACATAACATCTTCTTCCATTCTTTGAAAGCATTTACAGTTCTTGGCATGAAGAAATTTCTGACACAAGGTTCTTGAAGAAAAAATTGTACTCTACCCAGGTTGGCTCTAAAGAATATAGAAAGAGATATTTTTAGAAAAATTCTCAAATCAATGTGTTTGGTCCCTTGATAACATACAGCTGAATTGACCCAATCATTGTACAGCTTTAAGGCCCCTTATGGCACTGTTAAGTACATTACAGCCGTCAGTTTTAAATGTATGGCTTACAGGCACCTTATGGATCCCGCTTTTCCTAATTAGAAGAGTATTTCTCTTTCAAGTGAAAAATAACCTGAATGGTATAATGTACCAGTCTGTTGTAATCCTGTTTTTAAAATCTATTAAAATAATCTGCCAGTTTTATTTGGGTTATTCATCAATACTCATCTTTAATAGTTTTTCTTTTTTTCTTAGCTATCAGTTTTAATTTTTGCAATTCTCTCATTTGCTTTTACTAGCTGTAAAGTTCCACAAGCAACATTAAGTAGCTGCAGAGAAATTAGTGTACATTTCTTACTGTAGTTTGTTTTATATGACAATCCCTTTCTATATGCCCTATTTTGTTGTAGAAGCTCCAAGAACAGAGGGGTTGTGAAGCAGATGGTGTCTTGACCCAAGGAATTGTTGCTGCTTTAGTGCAATGAGCTGGGATAGCCTTAGTGGCACAAAGGGACATCTTGCAGGCTCTGTGTGGGCTATCACTGAAAACTGTGGAGTGGACAGTTTGCTGTGGCTGAGGGAGTTGTCAACCCAAAGGGAACCAAAGTATCTTCGGTGATAAAAGGGTTATCCCTTGGTAAGTCTATAGCTGAGTCTGGGATATGCTGTGTGGTATGACAGCCTGGGGGGTGCTGTTGATCCTGGTGATCAGTGTGATCATATAATAATACTAGACCCCAAATAAAACAAACAATTGCTCTATTCAGGCTTATTTATGCCATCTAGTGATTATGTTAATAATTTTATTGTGTGATTCGTAATGGTTACAGCTATACTGAATACATATGTTTTGTTTTGTGAAGACCATTTAATAAAATGTATTATTAAAATAGGTTTATTGTAATTTGTAATTTGCTGTTAATGCTTTAGTAATTTCTCTCTCTCGCTCTCTATAACTTATATATATATATATATATATATATATATATATATATATATATACACTTTTATCAGTGCTTTGTAGTTTAGATACTACAGTGCACACACCCTAGTCTTTTATTACACAATGTAGGTTGAATAGACGAACAATTTGGGCATACACAGGATAGATTTAGGCTCTAGCTTTATGCCTCCTTTACTCAGATTTCAGCTTTCGGATCAGCTGCTGAACTATAAATCCTCAGTCTATTTGGAGGATAGTATCTATACAGAAGCTGACTTCTCTATATTGGGTTGAACAGGCAACAAATAATTGGGCATATACAGGACAAGTTTTTATCTTTGCCCTATGCCTTTTCACTCTGACTAGTAACGTGTAATTCAGCTATTGAACCACATAATCCCTCGGTCTATAAGAGGACAGGTCATTAGGGTAGCAGCACACGACCGTGTTTGACCCTTGAAACTCAGTCCGTGTGTTAGTCAGATTTAACGAATTGAACTTCGTGCTGGGAGCGAGACTCCTAGCAGTATAGTTATCTTTGATGCTAGGAGTCCCTGCCTCCCAGCGACATACTGTCCCGTATCAATTACAGTACCGGCACAGATCCAATGATCTGTACTGGCAGGTTACTCGAAAAATATCAGTGATTGGTACTATATATAGCACCTTGCACTGCCAAGGGTCAGGGGGATCGTATAGTGGCGCCACTCCTGCCTGATCACTGCAATTGATCAGTCTGTGCAGACTGACTAATTGCAGCCAAGGTGGACAGTTTAAAATAACAGTCACTGCCCTGCTTGCGTCACTCCCTCTGGGATTGTGAGCAGGACAGTGCCCGTGCTGCCCCTGTGAGCGTTATTGACTGTGATTCCTTTGTAGTTCCTCCTGGCAAATCGATTTGTGCCACCAGGCATCTCCCTCCATCCCTTTTTCCACCTTCCCTCAACTCCTAATTTTATTTTTTACTGTCCCCCCCCATCCCTCCTTTCTGCTGAGTAGGGAATAAGCACCCTGCTTTTTTGTTATATTCCTGTGCCGCTGCAGAGCTCCATTCAGTGACGTAAGTTACTGATCGGGCCTCTGCTCAATTTTTTTTGGCTGCAGGTTTTTTTTTTTTAATAACCTAAATTTTAGGTAGAATTACTATGAATTTACAGTGGCATGCAAAAGTTTTACTTTTAGGACAGGGTCTTCTTTTCTGTCTCTCTTTTTTTCTGGTTAAATTTTTTACATATATACACATGTTGAAGCTTAACATACACCCGACATTTTCAGTAATGGTTCAATAAATAAGTTTCTATACACATGTAACAACACAAAACATACACAAAATGTCCCAAACATCCTAATCGTCCCAAAGAGGATATTCAGCAGAAGAGGTGTATGCCTTACTGGCCTCTCACATTGATACAGCCAGAGAGGGAGGAGAGGAAAATGCCCCATTCCTATTTTTCCTCCTTCTCATCCAGTGATGAGTGACCCCAAAGGAGGCACCCCAGAACGATTGCTTAGGTAGCTTCCGAAATTGCTAAACAAATGTGCACCCCCACCCCCAGAAAATTATGAGCCTCCGCTTCCTGACTTTGTGGGCAGGACAGGAATCCAAGTGGAGACTGAAGGCTTAAAAAAAAAATTATTTTTTGGCTAAAAACTGTGTCAGTTTACATCCACATGTAATATGACCGTATATCAGTGTATCAGCACATATGAGGTATTGTCATGTATTTGCAACAAAATGTGGGGTGCAATTTCTCCTTTGATCCCTTGTGAAGATGAAAAATTTGGTGCTAAAGTCTAAAATCTAGCTGAAGGCTAAAAATCTGTGAAACACCAGTAGGGTGCTCACTATACCCCTTGATACAAGTGCTCGCTATACCACTTTGTTCCCAAAATGGGGTCATTTTTTGGGAGTGGAGTTCCACTGTTCTGGCACTTCAGGGGCTCTGCAAAGGTAACATGGTGCCTGAAGCAGATTCCAGTAAAATCTTCCCTCCAAAATCCCAATAGCTCTCCTTCCGTTCTTTACCCTACTGTGTGTCCAGACATCAGTTTATATCCTCATGCAGGGCCGCTTTAACTATGGGGCCAATGGTGCACTTGCACCAGGCCCTATGGTACTGGAGCCCCCATTGGGCATACCACCCAACTGTCCAGGATTCTGGGTCCTGTCCCGGTCGGCGGGAGGTATGTCCCAGTATCAACTCATCTGCGTCCTCTCCGGACGCAGATGAGTTAAATACAATGATGAAGCAGGAGCCGTCCGTGGATAGCCCCTGCTTCACCATTGTGTGTGAAGCACATCTTTGTGTGCTCTGGTCCGTCGAGCTACGGGAGTGATGTGATGATGTCAGTGTGGGAGAAGAGACCTCACAGAGTGGCAGCGGAGTGAGGAGTGGTGAGTATCAGTGTTTTATTATGTTAAACTAGTGAAGAGGCACAGTAAACTGAGGGCAGATGAAGGGAGACATTAAACTAGGGGGGCAGATGGAGGGTGACATTTAACTGGGGGCAGCTGAAGGGGGGCATTAAACTGGGGGCAGATGAAGGGGGACATTAAACTGGGGGCAGATGGAAGAGGGCATTAAACTGGGGGGAGATGAAGAGGAACATTAAACTAGGGGGGCAGATGGAGGGTGACATTAAACTGGGGAAGATGAAGGGGGACATTAAACTGGGGGCAGATGGAGAGGGGCATCAAACCAGGTGCAGATGAAGGTGGGACATTAAACAGGGGGGAAATGAAGAGGAATATTAAACTGGGGGGCAGCTGGAGGGGGACATGTCTGCCTCTAGTTGCCCCTGGTTTAATGTCCCCCTCTAGTTGCCCCAGGTTAATGTCCCCATCCAACTAACCCCATGGTTTAATGTCCCCCTCCAGCTACGCCAGTTCAATGTCCCTCTATAGTTTCCCCCAGTTTAAAGCGGGGCACCAGGAGAGGAGACTTCATACTGTTGGGAAATTGGAGGGGAACATTATAATGTGGGGGCATATAATGTTAGGGTGACTGTAGGAGGATTATACTGTGTGGGGACACACAGAAAAATGGATGAGAATGGGCGGAGTCAACATAGAAGTGGGTGGAGCTAGATTTGCTGCGGCGCACATAGCCTAATCACAGGGATATTTTATTTAGTATCCCTCTGAACATAACATAGCCAGGAAGTTATTGGCACTGTGACCCAGACATTTACCATCGTCCAGGTCGCAGCGCTAAAAGACTTTCACCAAACACTTACACAGCACATACACAAAGTTATCAATAAGTTTACATTTGACCCTGTCCCTGTCCTGCCCATACCTGATCTTTGTAGAGTAAAATACGCCGACCGCCTCTCTAGCGATATCCCTTACACAGTAAAATAATAGCAATAACGATTATTACTAAAGATAAACGTATAAAACATTTCTGACAGGTGGAAAGTTCCATCAGTCAGGTAATACATTGTCACCCATTGAATGTCACCATATAAAATCCCAGTTTTTGGCAGCTTTCAGATGGGTATAATAGCAGGTGGTGATGCGGGGGGGGGGGGGGTCCATTTATGAAACATCTGCACTGGGCCCACCAATGTGTTAAAATGGCCCTGTCCTCGTGGAATAATTTCATGCTTGGGAGAAATTGTATGACAGATTGTGAATGAATACATTATATAAATATATAGAATAAATTTGAACTCCATTTTGTTTTAATTGCTGTGAAATGGTGAAAGGGTTAAGAAACTTTCTAAATGCTGTTTTGAATTAATTTAGGAGTGAAGTTTTGAGAATGGGGTGATTTATGGGGGTTTCTATTAGAGAGGCCTTTCAAGACCCCTTCAGAACTGAACTGGTCTCTTGAAAAATATGTTTTGGAAATATTCTTGATAATTTGGAAAATTACTGCTTGACTTTTAAGCCTTATAATATCTGAAAAAAATAAAAGGGTGATTGAAGTTTGATTGCAACATAAAGCAGAGATATGGTAAATTATATTTATGAAGTAATTTGGGTAGTATGACTTTCTAAATGAAAGGCATGCAATTTCAAAGTTTAAATTCAGCATTTTTTCAACATTTTCACCAAATTTCCTATTTTTTTTTTTATAATCAAAGACAAAACATATTAACCAAAATTCACTCACAAAAAGTACAATGTGTCATGAAAAAACAATTTCAGAATCACTTTGATAACTTAAAGCAGGGGTAGGCAACCTTTTTTGTTCAGCGTGCCGATTTTAATTAAAAAATCAAAGATGAGGTACTCGAAGTGCCGGTCAATAATTGTAAGTCTGACGACCCCTAAACTAAAGTTATATACCACAAACCATAACACAGAAGTGCTGCCACAAGATGCTTTAGGACACATGTGTTTACTGCTATTTCCTGGGACACTCCTGTACTTTCCGATTAGAAGCAATGAAAGTTCATGTGCAGCCCCCAATTAGTGGTAAATGTAAGTGTCCAGGAGCACCGTATGGCAGCATCCTTATGGTGAATACACACCATGTATCTGGATGCAGATATATTCTTAGGCCACTGGAACTTTTACTTCAATGTAACACTGCGTTCACATGGTGCATTTTTGCACAAAAAAAAATGCCTGTGTTTTCTGTGCAAAAACACATTCTTAATGCAGAAAACACACATTTATACAAAATAATGTCCCATAGCGGCCAATGCACATGGTATTATGTCCCATAGCGGCCCCTGCACAAGGTATTATATCCCATAACAGCCTCTGCACACCGTATTATGTCACAAAGTGGCCCCTGCACACGGTATTATGTCACATAGTGGTCTCTGCACACCATATTATGCCACATAGTGACCCCAGCACACGATATTATGTCATATAGTGGCCCCAGCACACGGTATTAGGTCCCATAGCGGTCCCTGCACACGGTATTATGTCCCATAGCGGTCCCTGCACACGGTATTATGTTCCATAGCTCTCTTCAGACCCCAAGTATAATAAATCCAAGAGAGGTGACAAACATAAAAAAACAATGCTACTCACCTTTTTCTGCGCTCCGCTGCAGCTCTGTTCTCTTCAGCGCTTCTGCCTGTAGTCAGTGACCGCTGATTGAGTCTCTGGGGTCATGTCGTGTCATTATGTGCAACGATGTCAGACGCAGACGAGGCCCTGTCAGCTGTCAGAAGCTCCTGCAGATCGCACAGCCACCGCGTAGCGCAGGGAGCAAGCTGAGCATCATTGTTTTTTATGTTTCATCACTTCTCCTAAGTCTCCGCTTATTATACTCGGGGGTCTGAAGAGACCCTACAGTATAATAATAGCAGTTTCGTTTCGGCCATGTTTGGTCCGATCGAAGCTGCTGGGTGAGGACTCCGCTGCCAGGGAAATAAGCCTCGCATGCCACTCTTGGCACGCGTGCCGGGGGTTGCCGACCCCTGACTTAAGCAGTCTCAAAGTTATTACCACATAGTACAAGTGACACATGTGAAAAAAAAATGAGGCCTGGTCCTTAAGGTACTTTTGGGCTGCGTCCCCTAAAGGTTAATAAATTACCCTTTTACATGAAAAGTGTAAAGTTTTGGGTCCAAAGCTGAAGAACACAAGCATATGTAGAAACTGTAGAATCACCTCTATGACAAGGTTGATTTTCAAATTTATCAAATTTAAGACCATTTTCTAATGGCAGGATCTCTTTAAACCTCTGCAGGATAATGCAGTTCCCTTTCCATTAAAGTTATTAATACAGCAAAGTGAAGTTATAAATGTTTGAAAGCATAAAAAGGCATATGCAAATTAACCTAAGTATTCACAGTGGGTGGGGAGCAGTTTCAGCTTTGTCACAAGAGATGGGCGTACCTCTCAAGATGTGATTCTTTTCGGGTTTGAGTGGTTTGGTCCAAAGATTTGTTTTTTGGGTGGAATAAGTTCGGTATGAACTACAGCTTAAATTGGCTAGTGTATTACAGGGACAGGGCTTCTAGTAACTTATCTATCCAATTTCTATATCTCTTAGACAAACACAGCCGAAGTTATGTGAAAGTGACATGTTTCTATATGGAAAAACAGATAAGTGACTCCCTTTTTCGTTTAGTTTTTTTCCCTCTCCACTCTCTAAAAGCTATAAAACATTTATATTTTTCGGTTTACAGTCATATGATATATCAAGCTTATTTTTTGCAGGACGAATTGTGTTTCATAGTACAATTTATTTTTCCATACACTGTACTAGGAAACTGGAAGATTATTCAGAATGGAGCGGAATTGAAAAAAACGCAATTGCACAATTTTCTTTTATTTTTCTTTTATTTTTAAGGTGTTCACTGTGCAGTATAACTGTTCTGACTCAATAGCTTGGTTGCAAATGTGAGGTTGTGAGAGTGTCCTGTAGTCTCTATGCTAACCAGCAATTTACACCAAGATATTTATCAGATAGTGTTCAACTCAACTGAGGAGGTGTAGATAAGATTCCAGATGCTTTAATCCAGGTAGATCTTGTAAAACCTCATACAGCAGTAGGTGAAAAATGATGATGAATCACCAGGAGCTGAGCAGACATGTTGCTTACTAAGAAGTGAAACTAAACTGAGGGAGAGAGAGGAGGAGCTACAGCATCACAGCTAAGGATACAGAGAGAGAGAAGGGACAAACTACAAAGACAACACAGTATCACAGATACATGTCAGTGAATTAAACCAAGTCCTGGGACATGACAATAACTGACACATTACCTACACATGTGGACAAAATTGTTGGTACCCCTCGTTTAATGAAAGAAAAACCCACAATAGTCACAGAAATAACTTGAAACTGACAAAAGTAATAATATATAAAAATTCTATGAACATGAACAAATGAAAGTCAGACACTGCTTTTCAACCATGCTTCAACAGAATTTTTTAAAAAAGAAAACTCATGAAACAGGCCTGGACAGAAATGATGGTACCCATAACTTAATATTTTGTTGCACAACCTTTTCAGGCAATCACTGCAATCAAACGATTCCTGTAACTGTCAATGAGACTTCTGCACCTCTCAACAGGTATTTTGGCCCACTCCTCATAAGCAAACTTCTCCAGTTGTCTCAGGTTTGAAGGGTGCCTTTTCCAGACAGCATGTTTCAGCTCCTTCCAAAGATGCTCAATAGGATTTAGGTCAGGGCTCATAGAAGGCCACTTCAGAATAGTCCAATGTTTTTCTCTTAGCCATTCTTGGGTGTTTTTAGCTGTGTGTTTTGGGTCATTATCCTGTTGCAAGACCCATGACCTGCGACTGAGACCAAGCTTTTTGACACTGGGCAGCACATTTCTCTCTAGAATCCCTTGATAGTGTTGAGATTTCATTGTACCCTGCACAGATTCAAGACACCCTGTGCCAGATGCAGCAAAGCAGTCCCAGAACATAACAGAGCCTCCTTCATGTTTCACAGTAAGAACAGTGTTCTTTTCAGGATATGCTTCATTTTTCCGTCTGTGAATATAGGGCTGATGTGCCTTGCCAAAAATTTAGATTTTTGTCTCATCTGTCCATAGGACATTCTCCCAGAAGCTTTGTGGCTTGTCAACATGTAGTTTGGCAAATTCCAGTCTGGCTTTTTTAAGTTATTTCTGTGACCATTGTGGGTTTTTCTTTCATTAAACGAGGGGTACCAACAATTTTGTCCACGTGTGTATATTCTGGGGGTCGGTACAATCACAGAAATACCAAATTTATATAGTTTTTTTTTTTTAAGTTTAACACCTTTACAGAAATTCAAAACTTTAAAAAAATTTAAAACTTTTCTTTCTGTCGCCATACTGTGACACCTGTAATTTTTTATATTTCCATGTATGCTGCTATGTAATGGCTCATTTTTAGTTGGGCAACATGTAGTTTTTCTTAATAACATTTTGCGACTTGTATGACGGTTTGATCGCTACCTATCTAATTTTTTGAGGAAGGGGAAACAACAAAATGTCATTTTTTGTGATTTGATTTTTTTTTTCCCCGCTATACTGTTCACTGTATGGGATAAATACAGGGGCGCACCGCTAATGAGGCGAAGTGAGGCGGCCGCCTCAGGTGGCACTGTCTGTCACTGTCTGGGGGGCGGCATTTTTTACTTTCTATTCACCGTAAACCAGTCCTGGACAGGCTGCTTAAAAAAAAAACAAAGCTGTCCTGGGCTGGTTTACGAGATCTCCGCATCTCAGCGCAGGCGGCGATACAATGACATCATCGCGCCACCTACGCTGAGACGCGGGTGAAGAAGAGGAGGCGGCGGCTCCATCAAGGCATTTCAGGTAGGTGCGGAGAACTTTTTTTTTTAATATATATATAAATAGTCCGTTAGCTACTGGAATAATCCCAGCAGGTAACGGCCTATTTACTTTTCGATCCCCGCTGCTGCTGTGGCCGCCTCCCTTTCTCCCTCTGCTATCGGACGCAGAAGGGGAATCAGAAGCGGCTGTGAGCAGCCGTGGGCGTCGGTAAGTGAGGCCAAATACTACTATTATTATACTCCGGGGTCTTTTCAGACCCCGGAGTATAATAATCGGGGGCCCAGGGGAGGTGATAAACATAAAAAACAATGTTACTCACCTCTCTGGAAAGACCCCAGAGTATAATAGTAGTTCATGTCATGTAATAGTCACTATGGAGCAGAATACTGTGTGCAGGGGCCACTATGGAGTATAATACCGAGTGCAGGGGCCACTATGGAGCAGAATACTGTGTACAGGGGCCACTATGGAGTATAATACCGAGTGCAGGGGCCACTATGGAGCATAATACTGTGTGCAGGGGCCACTATGGAGTATAATACCGAGTGCAGGGGCCACTATGGAGCATAATACCGAATGCAGGGGCCACTATGAAGCATAATACCGAGTGCAGGGGCCACGATGAGACATAATACCTTGTGCAGGGCCACTATGGAGCATAATACCGAATGCAGGGGCCACTATGAAGCATAATAACGAGTGCAGGGGCCACGTTGAGACATAATACCTTGTGCAGGGCCACTATGGAGCATAATACCATGTGCAGGGGCCGCTGCGGGGCATAATACTGTGTGCAGGGGCCACTATGTGGCATAATACCGAGTGCAGGGGCCACTATAGAGCGTAATACTGTGTGCTGGGGCCATTATAGAGCATAATACTGTGTGCAGGGGTCACTGGAGAATAATACCGTGTGCAAGGGACACTATGGAGCATAATACCGTGTGCAGGGGCCACTATGAGGCATAATACCATGTGCAGGGGCCACTATGGAGCATATCACCGTGTGCAGGGGCCACTATGGAGCATAATACCATGTGCAGGGGCCACTGCGGGGCATAATACCATGTGCAGGGGCCGATGTGGGGCATAATACCATGTGCAGGGGCCGCTGCAGGGCATAATACCGTGTGCAGGGGCTACTGCGGGGCATAATACCGTGTGTAGGGGCTGCTGCGGGGCATAATAATGTGTGCAGGGGCTGCTGCGGGGCATAATACCATGTAATACTGTGTGCAGGGGCCGCTGTGGGCCAATACTATGTAATACTGTATTTAAAAAAAACATCTACTCACCTGTCTCTTGTGCTCCAATGTCTCCCAGTGCAGTCTGGTTCTGCTACTCTGGTGTTTTCTTCCGGCAGAAGTTCCAGCGGCACATGACCGCTGAGGTCGCTGACACGGGACATCACAGTGCTGTGGGGAAGAAAACACCGGAGCAGCAGGAATGGAACGCGCTGGGAGACACCGGAGCACCTTCCCAAGCCTCATATTAAAAAAAAGTGGTTATCCTGGACAACCCCTTTAAGGTAGCACGTGGACTTTATTAAAGGGTCTTTCCAGCTCATTTTTATTGATGTTCTATCCTTAGGACAGATTATCAATAAGAGATCAGTGGATCCCCCTACTGATCAGCTATATGAAGGTGCTATGGATTATATATATATATATATATATATATATATATGAAGCTGTCTGTTTATAGTGACCGTGTGATGTAATTACAGCCTTGTCACATGGACATGTATAGGACAAGGCTGTAGTTACATTACATGGCCGCTATGAAATGAATGACACTTTGTAAACAGAGAAGCGTTCACGGCACTTACACAGGTACCACGGCTCATTCAAACAGCTGATCAGTGGGGGTCCTGGGTTTTTGGGCCCCACTGATTAGTTTATTAATGACCTAGAAAACCTTTAAATTAGTTAACACCTAGGGCATTGATAAGGGGCACTAGTTATACAGGGTACACACAGACATTATTAATATAAAGATGCACTTGGGATTATTATTCATTATGGGGGGGGGTCTGTCTGTGTTACAAACTTTACTGTACAGAGACAAGTCACAGCTGGAAGAAGTGGTCATGGTGGTCCAAAGGGAAGAGAAGGGAAATGTGAAGGATTAGTCAGAGACATCACCTGTAAGTCAGAAAATGTTACTGCCTTGTATTCACCTAAATGATAGAGGATAAATACCTGATTGATGGGGGTCTGTCTGCTGAGCCCCCCACTGAGCCTGAGAATTGTTTTTTTTTTCCCCCACTGGGTTGGAATACAGCCTGATCGCAGCCAGGCTGAATATAAGCGTGTCGCTTGGTGGATGGATGAACCCGCGTGGCTCTCATTCAACTTCGATGGGAGTGCCAAAGATATCCGAAGTCCAGTACTCAGCTATCTGCGGTGCTCCTATTATAGAGAATGGGGGCCACGTGGGCTTGTCCATCCACCAAGCAGAAGATGTGTGAAGTTATTGTCATTGTTAATACCGTGTTGTTGATCTGATACTGAAGTAATACAGTAAGAAGAATTCTTAACCCCTTAAGGACCCAGCCCAAAAGTGCGTTAAAGATCAGGCCTCGTTTTTCAAAACTGACATGTGTCACTTTATATGGCAATAACTTTGAGACGTCTTAACTTACACAAGTGATTTTGAGATTGTTTTTTCGTGACACATTGTACTTCATGTTAGTGGTAAACACTAATGAATATTTTTGTATTTATTTATAGAAAAATAGGAAATTTGATGGAAATTTTGAAAAAAATCGCAATTTTCAAAATGTGAAATGCTCTGCTTTTCAGATAGATAGTCATACCACCCAAATACATTAATACATATTATCGACCATATCTCTGCTTTATATTGGCATCATCTTTTAATCGTCCTGTAATTTATTTTGGATGTTAGAAGGCTTACAAGTGTAACAGCGATTTTGCAGATTTACAAGAAAATTTCCCAAACTAATTTTTTAGGGACCACTTCAGTTCTGAAGAGGATTATAAAGGCCTATATATTAGAAACCCCCATAAATCACCCCATTTTCAAAACTGCACCCCTCAAATAATTCAAAATAACATTTGGGAAGTTTGTTAACCCTTTAAGAATTTCACTGGAATTAAAACAATATGGAGGTGAAATTTAGACATTTAATTTTTTCCCACTAATTCCTTAATTTAGCCCTAAAATTAACACATTCACAAAGGGTTAAAGGAAAAAATGCATCTCACAGTTTGTTATGCAATTTCTCCCGAGCACGGAAATACCCCACAAGTGGGTGTAAACTGATGTTTGGGCGAATGGCAGCGCACGGAAGGGAAGGAGCGACACTGGGCGTCTGAAAAGCAGATTTTGCTGGAATAGTTTTCAGGTGCCATGTCTCATTTGCAAAGCCCCTAGAGTACCAATACAAAGGAAAACCCCAAAAAGTGACCCCATTTTGCAAACTACACCCCTCACAGAATTCATATAGGGGCATAGTGAGCATTTTGACCTTACATTCGTTTCACAGATTTTGCTAACACTGGGATGTATAAATGAAACATTACTAAAATGTCACTTTATCCCCAAAGTTTTCATTTTCACAATGGGTTAAAGGAGAAAAAGCACCCCACAGTTTGCAAAATAATTGCTCCTAAACACAGCAATACCCCATATGTGGTCGTAATCTGCTGTATGGGTACATGGCAGGGCTCAGAATGGAAAGAGCGCTATTTAGCTTTTGGAGAGCAGATTTTGCTGGAATAGTTTTCAGGTACCATGTCGCATTTGCAGAGCCCCCAAAGTACCAATACAGTGGAAACCCCCTAAAAGTGACCCCATTTTGGAAACTACACCCCTCACAGAACATATCAAGGGACATAATGAGCATTTTGACCTTACAGCTGTTTCACAGATTTTATTAACATTGGGACATTAAAATGAAAAATTACTTTTTTTCCAATAAACCGTCAATTTAGCCCCAAATTTTTCATTTTCACAAGAGGACAAAGGAGAAAAAGCACCCCAAAGTTCGTTACACAATTTCTCCTGAACACAGAAATGCCCCATATGTGGTTGTAATCTGCTGCATGGGTACATGGCAGGGCTCAAAATGGAAAGAGCGCTATTTAGCTTTTGGAGGGCAGATTTTGCTGGAATAGTTTTCGGATGCCATATCGCATTTGCAGAGCCCCTAAAGTACCAATATAATACAAACCCCCAAAAAGTGACCCCATTTTGGAAACTACACCCCTTATAGAATTTATCTAGGGGTATGGTGAACATTTTGACCTCACAGCTGTTTCACAGATTTTATTAACATTGGGACATTAAAATGAAAAATTACTTTTTTTCCAATAAACCGTCAATTTAGCCCCAAATTTTTCATTTTCACAAGAGGACAAAGGAGAAAAAGCACCCCAAAGTTCGTTACACAATTTCTCCTGAACACAGAAATGCCCCATATGTGGTTGTAATCTGCTGCATGGGTAAATGGCAGGGCTCAAAATGGAAAGAGCGCTATTTAGCTTTTGGAGGGCAGATTTTGCTGGAATAGTTTTTGGATGCCATGTCGCATTTGCAGAACCCCTAAAGTACCAATATAATGGAAACCTCTCAAAAGTGACCCCATTTTAGAAACTACACCCCTCAAGGAATGTATCAAGGGGTATTATCATTTAGAGCCTAAAAATGCTTCCCAAAAATTAATGTACAAAGTGAAAATTAAAGTTTTTAAAGAAATATCCAATTTCAGTGCCTAATACGTTGCGGCCACTTTGTGGCATCAGAGACATGCACTCCTAAAACTATTAAGTGGGCTATCCCGGGGACAAAAAAATTATATATGTGGGTATAAACTGCTGCTTGGGCACGCAGCAGGGCTCAGAAGGGAAGGAGCACTGTGGTTTTTTTTAGCTTTTGGAGTACAGATTTAGAGGGACTTTCTGGTCGCCATGATATTTTTGCAGAGCCCTGGAGGTACCAGTAAATTGGAATTCCCCAAGAAGTGACCCCCATTTTGTAGGGGCAATTTTAGGGTCTCTGCAAATGTGACATGGCGTCCAAAAAACAACAATCTAAATATGCGCTCCAAAAGCACATAGCGCTCCTTCACATTTGCGCCCTGCTGTGTGCCCAAATGACAGTTTATGCCCACACGTATGACACTGGTGTACCCAGGATAACGTACTTAACAATGCCATATGTGGGTATAAACTGCTGTTTGGGCACAGCCAGGCACAGAAGGGAAAGAGCGCTATTTTGGTTTTTAGAGCACAGTTTGCTTTTTGGACACCATGCCACATTTGCAGAGACCATGAATTGTCAGTAAAGTGGAATCCGCAGACATGTCACCCCATTTTGGAAACTATACCCTTCAAGGGATTTATCAAGTGGGGTAGCGAGCATTATTAACCCTTAAGTGTTGCATTCTTTTAATTTCCAAAAATGAATGCGCAGCTGATAATGAAAAGTTAAAAATGAAATTTTTCTATAGATACGCCATTTCAGTGCCCGATATGTTGTGCCCAGCTTATGTCTGCACAGACACACACTCCAAAAACTGGTGATCGGGGATCCCGGGCACAACAGCTTTTGGAGCGTTCATCTCTGATACAAGCCGGGCACAACATATTACGCACAGAAATGTCGTATTCCTGGAATAATTGTCATTTTCACCTTTCATCATCAGCTGCCTATTCATTTACGGATAATAAATTATAGCAACACTTGGGGGTTAAAAATGCTCACTGTACCCCTGGATAAATTCCTTCAGGGGTGCAGTTTCCAAAATGGGGTGACATGTCAGGGGATTCCACTGTACTGGCATTTCAGCTCTGCAAAACTGCAATGGCGTCCAAAAACCAAATAGCGCTCCTTCCCTTCTGTGCCCGGCTGTGCCCAAACAGGAGTTTATACCCACATATCACATTAAGTACCTTATCCTGGGTACACCAGTGTCATACATGTGGGTATAAACTGCGGTTTGGGCACACAGTAGGGCACAGAAGGGAAGGAGCGCTATGTGGCTTTTGGAGCGCAGATTCAGATGTTTGGGATCTGGATGCCATGTCATGTTTGCAGAGCCTCTAAAGTACCAGTAAAGTGGAATCCCCTAGGGAATGACCCCATTTTGAAAACTGCACCCCTCAAAGAATTTATCAAGGGGTGTAGCGAGCATTAGTATCCCAGACGTGACTGCACAGCGGATGGGGAAAAGTGAATATGTAATCTGTGCGTAGTACATTGGGTACACTAAATTCCCTACTATTTCCCCAGTAGTTCCTATTATTGAAGGGTCACTTCTGGTTTATTATCCCTCGTAAGCTCTAAATCTGGGGTGTACCCTAATATACGCTCGCACAGCTTATACATTCCCTTCCTGCCGCAGCCAGTTATGCTCTAATGATTTGGCGATTTTTGGGGTTTTTGTCTTCACATTGTACGAGTTATATTTTCTTTATTTCTCTGGTGATGTAGCCATATGAGGGCTTGTTGTTTTCAGGGTGAGATGTATTTTTTAATGACATCATTTTTAGGTGCTTACAACTTATTAAATAAATTTTATTAACTCTTTCTTGGTGGATTAAAAAAACAACTCCATCAATTCTGGCACTGCGTTTTATCTTTTAAATTTTTCACCATGCAGCGTAGAGCATAAGTAACATGTTATCTTTATTCTGCGGGTCGTTACGATTACAGCGATACCTCATTTATAATGTTTTTTTATGCAATACCAATTTTGCAGAACAAAAACCCATTTGGGGACATAAATAAATTTTTTTTGCATCGCCATCTTCTAAGATGCGTAGCATTTTTATTTTTCAGTTTAGAGAGTTGGTTTAGGGCTTATTTTTTTGCGGTACAACCTGTGCTTTTTATTGGTACTGTTTTGGGGTACATATGACTTTTTGATCACTTTTTATGGCATATTTTGTAAGGTGAGATGGCGAAAAATCGTTACTTTTGGCGGGTTTTTTCCGTTTTTTTTTCCCCGACTTTCACCGTGTACATTAAATATGGTTTCAGTTTTATTGTACAGGTTGTTACGGACGCAACAATACCAAATATGTATTGTTTTTATTAATTTTTAGGTTTATTTTTTATATAATTCATTTTATATAGGAAAAGGGAATTTTTGGGGCTTTATTCTTTCATTAATTTTTTTCACATACTTTATAATTTTTTTTTTTTCACTTTTTTTTACTTTTTCTTGTGTCCCATTAGGACACCTGAGCCAGCAATGCTTTGATTGCTGGCTCAGCACTATAGACTGCAAGACACAAGCATACTCGTGTCTTACAGCCTATACAGGAAGTCAGCGCTATGGAAACACAGCGCTGACTTCCTGATGTCTCGGCAGGATCAACCAGGTACTGGGGGCTCCAGGCAGCCTGGGGTCACTTGGCAGACCCCGGGCTGCACATTAGAGATATCGGCACCCCCCCGATCTCGCCGCGGGGGGTGCGGGGGGGGGTCGGCAAGACGGCGGAACCCCTTGGATGCCGCGGTCATGTTTGACCGCGGCATCCAAGGGGTTAAAACCGCCGATCGGAAGTTACGGCCGACCGGGGGTTATGGAGCAGGGTGTTAGCTGTCAGATACAGCTAACACCCGGTTCCGATACCGCCCGCTCAGATAGTGAGCGGGCGGCCGGCCTCGGGCGTAGTATTACGTCCTGGTGCGCGAAGTACCTAGCGCCCAGGACGTAATAGTACGTCCAAGGTCGTTAAGGGGTTAAAAACTGTTTAATAAGTTTGTGTATGTTTATTGTAAGAATAATAACAGCGTGTGACGCTAACAGCATGTAAACGCAATTTTTTTTTTTTTTTTTTTTTGGGGGGGGGTGCGTCTTTCGATAGTCCGCATCAGGCAGCAAAGAGGCTAGGTTCACCACTGGATAAATATCATTATATTGTTATAGTTTAGGCATTTTCGGACATGGGGATACCTAATGTTTTTATTACACACATTTTTATGTGTAATCTAGGGAAAGGTGATTTAAACTTGCAGCTGCCACAAGGCCCAGGATCTTAGGGGGCCAGGTGGGCCCCTGATTTTTTTTTTTTCTTTAAATACAGTGGGAAAAAAAGTATTTAGTCAGCCACCAATTGTGCAAGTTCTCCCACTTAAAAAGATGAGAGGCCTGTAATTGACATCATAGGTAGACCTCAACTACTGTATGAGAGACAAAATGAGAAAACAAATCAGAAAACAGATTTGTAAAGAATTTATTTGCAAATTATGGTGCAAAATAAGTATTTGGTCAATAACAAAAGTTCATCTCAATACTTTGTTATATATCCTTTGTTGGCAATGACAGAGGTCAAACATTTTCTGTAAGTCTTCACAAGGTTGGCACACACTGTTGCTGGTATGTTGGACCATTCCTCCATGCAGATCTCGACTAGAGCAGTGATGTTTTGGAGATGTCGCTGGGCAACACGGACTTTCAACTCCCTCCAAAGATTTTCTATGGGGTTGAGATCTGGAGACTGGCTAGGTCACTCCAAAATCTTGAAATGCTTCTTACGAAGCCACTTCTTCATTGCCCTGGTGATGTGCTTGGGATCATTGTCATGCTGAAAGACCCAGCCACGTTTCATCTTCAATGCCCTTGCTGATGGAAGGAGGTTTGCACTCAAAATCTCACGTTACATGGCCCCATTTAATCTTTCATGTACACGGATCAGTCGTCCTGGTCCCTTTGCAGAGAAACAGCCCCAAAGCATGATGTTGCCACCCCTATGCTTCACAGTAGGTATGGTGTTCTTTGGATGCATTCACTCAGCATTCACTCTCCTCCAAACACGACGAGTTGTGTTTTTACCAAACAGTTCTACTTTGGTTTCATCTGACCATATGACATTCTCCCAATACTCTTCTGGAACATGCAAATGCTCTCTAGCAAACTTCAGACGGGCCCGGATATGTATTGACTTAAGCAGGGAAACACGTCTGGCACTGCAGGATCTGAGTTCCTGGCGGTGTAGTGTGTTACTGACAGTAGCCTTTGTTACATTAGTCCCAGCTTTCTGTAGGTCATTCACTAGGTCCCCCCGTGTGGTTCTGGGATTTTTGCTCACCGTTCTTGTGATCATTTTGAACCCACGGTGAGATCTTGCATGGAGCCCCTGATCGAGGGAGATTATCAGTGGTCTTGTATGTCTTCCATTTTCGAATTATTGCTCCCACAGTTGATTTCTTCACACCAAGCTGCTTGCCTATTGCAGATTCAGTCTTCCCAGCCTGGTGCAGGTCTACAATTTTTTTTTCTGGTGTCCTTCCACAGCTCTTTGGTCTTCACCATAGTGGAGTTTGGAGTGTGACTGTTTTGAGGTTGTGGACAGGTGTCTTTTATACTGATAACAATTTCAAACATGTGCTATTACTACAGGTAATGAGTGGAGGACAGATGAGCCTCTTAAAGAAGAAGTTACAGGTCTATGAGAGCCAGAAATCTTGCTTGTTTGTAGGTGACCAAATACTAATAATTTGCAAACAATTTCCTAAAAAATCAGACAATGTGATTTTCTGTATTTGTTTTCTCATTTTGTCTCTCATAGTTGAGGTCTACCTATGATGTCAATTACAGGCCTCTCATCTTTTTAAGTGGGAGAACTTGCACAATTGGTGGCTGACTAAATACTTTTTTTCCCCACTGTATTTATACAAGTTTATCATATCTCCCCTTAAACACCTCTTCACCAGACTAAAGAAATTTCACTACTTTAACCCCTTCCCAAACCCCATAACTATTTTATTTTTCCGCTCTCAGAGCCATATGAGGTCTTAATGTTTGCAGAACAAATTTTTCTTCATGTTGCTACCATTAATTATTCTGTACAATATACTGGGAAGCTGGAAAAAAATTCAGAATGGGGTGGATTTGAAGAAAAAGTGCATTTGTGCGACTTTCTTACAGGCTTCATTTTTACTGCATTCACTGTGCAGCTAAAATGACATGTTATCTGTATTCTATGTTTTGGTATAATTCCGGGGATACCAAATGAATATGGTTTTAGTTACATTTTAACCCCTTAACAAAAATCCAAAACTGTGCAAAAAAATTTTTTTTTTTCTAAAAGTCGCAATATTCTGACACCCGTAACTTTTTTTATACTTCCATGTACGGGATGCATAAGGCGTTCTTTTTTGTGGGACAAGGTGTACTTTTAGTTATACCATTTTGGGGAATTGCTATTGCTTTGATCACTTTTTATTCAAATTTTTATCAGATGCAAAACATTCAAAAAACGACGGTTTGGCACTTTTGATTTTTTTTTCCCTCTACGGCGTTTACTTATAGATTTGTAGACCGGGTGTTTTCGGACACAGGGATACCTAATGTGTATGTGATTCACAGTATTTAAGTACTTTTATATGTATTCTAGGGAAAGGGGGGTGATTTGAACTTTTAATATGTTTTTTTTTTTTCACTTTTTTTTTTGCATTTATTAGACCCCCAAGGCTCCCGGCAAAATGGCGGCGCCCGCGTGCCACCGGTAAAATGGCGACTCTGTCAGCTTTGACCAAAGCACCAGAGAGGTTAATGCCTGCAATCAGTGCTGACACTGATCGCGGGCATTAGCGCAGGGTCTCTGCTGTAAAAAACAGCCACCATATTTAAACATCCGACATCTGTCGTACTATTACTGCGGATGTCGGGAAGGGGTTAATCGCTCCTCAAAACTGACATAGATTGTAGTGTACTACATAGCTTGGTGTCATCTGTAAAAATAGAGACAGTGCTATTAATCCTATCTTCTGTATCATGAATAAATAAGTTAATTACAGAGGACCCAGCACTGAAACCTGGGGTACACCACTTATAACAGAGGACCAGTCGGAGCTGCAGTCATTGACCACAATTCTCTGGATCCTTTAGGCTAAGGTCCCATGTAGTCAGCCGCAGCAAAAAAACGCTACAGGAAACGCATTGTGGTTTTTCTCGCAGCGCTTTTCACAGAAATTCCGCAGAGTTTTCCTCTGTGGACTTTCTGCTTCAATTATACCTATACGGAAACGCCAGTGTTTCTGTAGGTATAATTGACATGCTGCAATTTACAAAATCGCAACAGTTTTTGAAATCGCAGCATGTCCGCTGCGGATATTTTTCTGCAATGTGTGTATGGGATTAGCCAGAATCCCATCCACTTTGCAGGGACTGTAAAAAGCAGTGGCGTTTATGCTATGTGGAGCCCTGGCCTTAATCAGTTTTCAACCCAACTACAAACTACATTTTCCAAGCCAATGGACCTGATTTTACCCATTAAATGTCTATGAGAGACAGTGTCAAACACCTTTCCAAATTCCAGGAACACTATATCCACAGGCTCCCCTCTGTCCAGACTTCTACTCACCTCTTCTTCTTAAAAAAAAAAAATCAGGTTAGTCTGACAACAACTGTCCTTAGTAAAACCATGCTGTCTGTGACTTATAATGTTACGTTCAGTCACATACTCCTGTATATAGTCACTTAAGAGCCCCTCAAACAGTTTCCCCATAATGGATGTTAAACTCACCGGTCTGTAATTACCTGGGGAACACCTAGAGCCCTTTTTGAAAATAGGCACTACATTAGCCTTGCACCATTCCTTTGGCACTGTGCCAGTCACTAGAGTATCCCTAACAATTAAAAATAGGGGTATAGCAATGACAGGACTGAGATCTTTAAGTACTTTCAATTTGTTAGCTTGTTATTTATGTATGACTCAATAAAGATGTTACGTGTATTCTATTTTTGACTATACTGTATATACTTTGTGGAGGTGTAGTTTGGGGTGCACAGTTTTGGGATTTTGTTGCTGTTAGGCCCTTTTGTTTGGGTGTTTTTGCAACTGAAAGATTACAGTGGGGAAGCAAAGGAAAGGGAATTACTTCATCCTGCACATGATGGGGCCAGTTTATAGTGGAAAAACCACCTGACAGGTTCCGTTTAATCTGTGGTGAACTTGGATTACAATTTTAAATTTAGTAAAAAATTATACATTTTATATTCATAAAAAATATATTTTGCCTGGAGAAAGCGAAAATGTCCCACAGGAACATATAAAGACAACATGTTCTCATAGGGACTTGTATGTGTTTTCTTTTTAGTAGTGGTTTCTCACATTCACATAACTGAGATTTATGTCATAGTTTTAGTCTTTATAAGCATTTAAGAAAAAATGAAACATTTGGTTATATTTACACACTTTCTTTTGCAATTGTGTGTTTGGCAGTGATTTTCCAATATACTTTTGCTTGCAATCAAAAAACACAAAAAAGTCAAAATCATTGATCATTTTACACAAAACTCCAAAAATGGGCCGGACAAAAGTATTGGCACCCTCAGCCTAATACTTGGTAGCACAACCTTTAGACAAAATAACTGCGAACAACCGCTTCCGGTAACCATCAATGAGTTTCTTACAATTCTCTGCTGGAATTTTAGACCATTCTTCTTTGGCAAATTTCTCCAGGTCGATGAGATTTGAAGGGTGCCTTCTCCAAACTGCCATTTTGAGATCTCTCCACAGGTGTTCTATGGGATTCAGGTCTGGACTCATTGCTGGCCACTTTAGAAGTCTCCAGTGCTTTCTCTCAAACCATTTTCTAGTGCTTTTTGAAGTGTGTTTTGGGTCATTGTCCTGCTGGAAGACCCATGACCTCTGAGGGAGACCCAGCTTTCTCACACTGGGCCCTACATTATGCTGCAAAATTTGTTGGTAGTCTTCAGACTTCATAATGCCATGCACACGGTCAAGCAGTCCAGTGCCAGAGGCAGCAAAGCAACCCCAAAACATCAGGGAACCTCCACCATGTTTGACTGTAGGGACCGTGTTCTTTTCTTTGAAGGCTTCTCTTTTTTTTTTCCTATATACTCTATGTTGATGCCTTTTCCCAAAAAGCTCTACTTTTGTCTCATCTGACCAGAGAACATTCTTCCAAAAAGTTTTTGGCTTTCTCAGGTAAGTTTTGGCAAACTCCAGCCTGGCTTTTTTATGTCTCTGGGTCAGAAGTGGGGTCTTCCTGGGTATCCTACCATAGAGTCTCTTTTCATTCAGACGCCAACGGATAGTACGGGTTGACACTGTTGTACCCTCGGACTGCAGGGCAGCTAGAACTTGTTTGGATGTTAGTCGAGGTTCTTTAGCCACCATCCTCACAATCTTTCGTTGAAATCTCTCGTCAATTTTTCTTTTCCGTCCACATCTAGGGAGGTTAGCCACAGTGCCATGGGCTTTAAACTTCTTGATGACACTGCGCACGGTAGACACAGGAACATTCAGGTCTTTGGAGATGGACTTGTAGCCTTGAGATTGCTCATGCTTCCTCACAATTTTGCTTCTCAAGTCCTCAGACAGTTCTTTGGTCTTCTTTCTTTTCTCCATGCTCAATGTGGTACACACAAGGACACAGGACAGAGGTTGAGACAACTTTAATCCATTTCAACTGGCTGCAAGTGTGATTTAGTTATTGCCACCACCTGTTATGTGCCACAGGTAAGTAACAGGTGCTGTTAATTACACAAATTAGAGAAGCATCACATGATTTTTCAAAGGGTGCCAATACTTTTGTCCACCCCCTTTTTTATGTTTGGTGTGGAATTATATCCAATTTGGCTTTTTGACAATTCTTTTTGTGGTTTTCCATTGACGACAAATTAAATGAAGATATTATTACCAAAACATTTGTGATTGCAATCATTTTCTGGAAGAAACTGAGTATTATCTGACAGAATTGCAGGGGTGCCAATACTTTTGTCCAGCACTGTACATGGAGACTAAAGATGGGCTAACCCATTCATTACAAGCCTGGTTTGAACCAAATATTCCAAATTGTTTCGTTTTTAGCTAAACCAAATACTTTTCAATTTGTCTTGGCCAAACTAAAATGGCAGATGCGACATGCATTGCACAGTGAAAGTACAGAGAAGACATGTGTGTGATATCCTGGCATCAACGGAAAACCTCTCAGCCAATGATCAGTGGTAGGTGGGCATCTTACAGTGCTGATGTCACATACAGAATATAAGATGATGTGGGCAGGAAAAGGAATCATTTGCCAGGGAACAGACTTGTTTATCACTGCATGATCCAAAGCAATTACTCCATTTTCTACTGTAATACAGCAGCAACGCTTGCAATAGAACTTCTGAACCATAGGAGAAGGAGAAATAGAATGAAGTTTAGTTAGATTTATGAATTAATTACAAGCAGATAATGAGATAAATCTTAGGAATGGGGAAGGGAGAATATCTGCAATGTGCAGTGAGCCTGTAACTGCTGCAGTACAGACATTGGACAGTTAACTCTTTTTGGGCAAGAGTTTATTTTTCTTTCATTAAATATATGGAAACTGCCATTCTAACAGCAAAACACTGATTACGTCTGTGCTAATATGAAAAATCTGTTTCTTGAGGTGTTTCTTTTGGTTACCATATATACATAAAACTGCCACCATTCTAATGGCAAAACACTGACCCAGTCTGTGCTAATCTGAAAAAATCTCAGTTTAAGATTTTTTTTTTTTTGGATACCCAATATTCATACAAACTGTAATGGTTTATAAAACCATTGCCTTTTGCAATAAAAACGCCATGTATGTATAAAAAAACCCCCACAGTAAAGCACCTTTCCCCCAAAAATAAGAGCATTTTAAATATTAAAATGTGTAAAGCATGGAAATTGTTTAAACTAGGAGTTTGTATTAACTGCTTGTGATCAATTTTTTACATAGACAACCATGTCACTCTCACATAACTTCAGCTGTATTTGCCTTAAAGAGCTTAAAATTGGATAAATGCATTCCTAGGAGCCATGACAGTGTTATACACCATTTTTTAAGCCAATTTAAGCCCTGATTTGTACGAAACGTGTTTGCCCCAAAACAAATCTTGGTCCCGAATCACTCAAAACAAAATGAACCAAGAGGTTTGCACATCTCTAGACTGTCTAGTTTAAGTTTATACCACCTTTTAGTTTTTAGTTTGAGTCAGAATTTAGCTATAACCCCAATTGTAATTCTCAGTCATTGTGTTTCAAGGAACCTTATCACAGCTGCAACATATAGGTGCATCTCAATAAATTAGGATATCTTTGAAACATTTATTTATTTCAGTAATTAAATTAAAAAAGTGACCTCCTATATTTTCTAGATTCTTTACACACAGAGTGTTCTATTTCAAGTGTTTTATTTGTGTAAATGCTGATTATGGTTTACAGGTAATGAAAACCAAAATCTAAGAAAATTAGAATCTTGTAAAAAAGTTCAGTATTATAAATTCAGTGTGTCACCTGCCAAGGTTTCCTAAGCCTTTAAATGGTCCCTCAGTCTGGTTCAGTAGGACACACAATCATGGAAGAAGCTGATTATGAATTGAATTACTGAATTACTGAAATGAATGAACGTTTCAAAAATATTCAAATTTATTAAGATGCATCTGTATGTGTAAACACAGACAGCATATGATTCTACTCATTCCTGGGTTGTGTGCTGTCTGTGAAAACAAATCTAAATTTGTTTTAAAATTTGCTATAACTTTCAAAGTGTCTGGGTCTGTGATTTTCCCATACCTACATACTTTAATAGGTGCCTGTTGTCCACGAAACGAGTATTTTTACATGGGTCAACATCCATATGCAAAAAAATACATTAAAACCCAAAGTGTGAAGTGGATCTAGGTATTAATGGTAGGTTACAGACTTTAAGTGCAATATATATACAGTCATATGAAAAAGTTTGGGCACCCCTATTAATCTTAATCATTTTTAGTTCTAAATATTTGGGTGTTTGCAACAGCCATTTCAATTTGATATATCTAATAACTGATGGACACAGTAATATTTCAGGATTGAAATGAGGTTTATTGTACTAACAGAAAATGTGCAATATGCATTAAACCAAAATTTGACCAGTGCAAAAATTTGGGTACCCTTATCATTTTATTGATTTGAATACTCCTAACTACTTTTTACTGACTTACTGAAGCACAAAATTGGTTTTGTAACCTCACTGAGCTTTGAACTTCATAGCCAGGTGTATCCAATCATGAGAAAAGGTATTTAAGGTGGCCAATTGCAAGTTGTTCTCCTATTTGAATCTCCTCTGAAGATTGGCATCATGGGCTCCTCAAAACAACTCTCAAATGATCTGAAAACAAAGATTGTTCAACATAGTTGTTCAGGGGAAGGATACAAAAAGTTGTCTCAGAGATTTAACCTGTCAGTTTCCACTGTGAGGAACATAGTAAGGAAATGGAAGACCACAGGGACAGTTCTTGTTAAGCCCAGAAGTTGCAGGCCAAGAAAAATATCAGCAAGGCAGAGAAGAAGAATGGTGAGAACAGTCAAGGACAATCCACAGACCACCTCCAAAGAGCTGCAGCATCATCTTGCTGCAGATGGTGTCACTGTGCATCGGTCAACAATACAGCACACTTTGCACAAGGAGAAGCTGTATGGCAGAGTGATGCGAAAGAAGCCGTTTCTGAAAGCACGCCCCAAACAGAGTCGCCTGAGGTATGCAAAAGCACATTTGGACAAGCCAGCTTCATTTTGGAAGAAGGTCCTGTGGACTGATGAAACAAAGATTGAGTTGTTTGGTCATACAAAAAGGCGTTATGCATGGCGTCAAAAAAACACAGCATTCCAAGAAAAACACTTGCTACCCACTGTAAAATTTGGTGGAGGTTCCATCATGCTTTGGGGCTGTGTGGCCAATGCCGGCACCGGGAATCTTGTTAAAGTTGAGGGTCGCATGGATTCAACTCAGTATCAGCAGATTCTTGAGAATAATGTACAAGAATCAGTGACGAATTTGAAGTTACGCCAGGGATGGATATTTCAGCAAGACAATGATCCAAAACACAGCTCCAAATCTACTCAGGCATTCATGCAGAGGAACAATTACAATGTTCTGGAATGGCCATCCCAGTCCCCAGACCTGAATATCATTGAACATCTGTGGGATAATTTGAAGCGGGCTGTACATGCTCGGCGACCATCAAACTTAACTGAACTGGAATTGTTTTGTAAAGAGGAATGGTCAAAAATACCTTCATCCAGGATCCAGGAACTGATTAAAAGCTACAGGAAGCAACTAGAGGCTGTTATTTTTGCAAAAGGAGGATCTACTAAATATTAATGTCACTTTTCTGTTGAGGTGCCCATACTTTTGCACCAGTCAAATTTTGGTTTAATGCATATTGCACATTTTCTGTTAGTACAATAAACCTCATTTCAATCCTGAAATATTACTGTGTCTATCAGTTATTAGATATATCAAATTGAAATGGCTGTTGCAAACACCCAAATATTTAGAACTAAAAATGATTAAGATTAATAGGGGTGCCCAAACTTTTTCATATGACTGTATATATATATATATATATATATATATATATATATATATATACAATACTGACGGTGACTATGAGCACAATGTATGTGTCATAAAACAGCATCTTTTTACCTTTATAACACTCTGGAGGTTCAAGTACACCATCAAAACATTGGCTAGAGGCTGTATAACTGCAGCCTTGTGTTTTATTCCTGCAAAAAAACTCGACATTCTCTGAGTGATGCACAAGCCCCTCATCAATTTCTGTAATCCAGACCTTCCGACCTTGGTAAATAACTTGGCTTCGTTGCACTGGTACTTTGCACCTTGCTGTGTATAGAACAGAAAAGAACAAAAACAAATACTGTACAATTAAGAAAAAACAGAATTATAACACAAATTTCCTCTTTTTGGTTCAGGCCAAACGTTGCAGAAATGCAGATTTTTTTTTTGGCTGTTACAGAAATGCAGCAATGAGGACACCTCAACATATTCCTTATAACTCACAATAGTTTCCTGGCATTTCTAAACAGAATACATCCCTGTAAATTAGCTGCCCAGTAGCTAGAGTCCAGCCATATCTCACTTATCCCCACTATGTCACATTCTTCACACACTTGAAACGTAACCCTTAGCAAAAATTAAGCAAACATATAAGATTATAAAAGTAAAAGAGTACCCCAGCCTACACCACTCAAACACTATGCAATTAACTGTCAGGCAAACAGATATAACAACAATGTATACATTATAGGAATGCTATTACTTGCTTTAAAATGTAAATTAGAAGTTATATTGGTTAAGTTACACACTTAAGACAAAACACACTTGGAATAAAAAAAAAACACAATCACAAACTCCCACACTCACTTTTTATGCTTTCTCCCAATCAGATGCAGTGAAGGCTTCAAATGATTCCTCTGTTGCAAAAAGTTTGATCTAGCATGGTTTATTAATGTCTATAATGTGTTATGATGTATTTGCACTGAACTTGAATGTTCGGATCAATTTAATTGGTGCAGGTCATCTTGCTGTTAGTATTCTCCAATGCATAGCCCAGGGCTTGTGGGAGGTTTGGCAGGAAAAGCCACTGTAACCAAACCATGACAGAGCCCAAGGCCACAATTGTCTAATTTGGTCTAACTCCCACCTCTGCACACCATTTTCCTGTGCGCTCTGCACAACTCCACATAGAAGGATCCAGTTAAAAAAAAAAAAAAAAACATATACCGTTAGCTTTTTTTAAACATGGATTCATATTGTTGACAGACAAGGCCGGTCTTAGATTAACTGGCACCCTGTACAGAATGTCATTTTGGCACCCCCATACAGAAAGATAGAAAATTCTGAAGGGTTTACAAACTTTAAAGTTCCACTGTAGGTAGATAGATAGATCAATATTTAGATAGACTTTTTTAAGGTTCTATCTACAGTGGGTAGGGAAAGTTTTTATTTTTTAATAAATTTGCAAAAATATCTACATTTCTGTTTTTTTTCTGTCAAAATGGGGTGCTGAGTGTACATTAATGACAAATAAAATGAACTTTTTTGCTTTTAGCAAATGGCTGCAATGAAACAAAGAGTGAAAAAATTAAAGGGATCTGAATACTTTCCATACCCACAGTATCTTTCTTTCTCTTGTTGGAACAACATTTTTCCTATGGATTAAAGAGACTATTTGCATTTTTATGATTATTTGGAGAGCTGACTTTTTAAAATGTTTCTTGCCTACATAGGAACTTTGGCCTGATTCCTTGTAGGAGAGTACTGGTACTAGGTAGATAGAGTGGTCCCTAAAAGTTTATGAATCTTTCAGAATTTTTCTTTTTTTTTCTACATAAACTAGCCTAAAACTACATCAAATTTTCACATAAAAGTAGATAAAGAGAACCAAATCAAACAAATGGGTAAAAAATATTGAACTTGCTCATTTATTTAAACAATTCCAAAAAAGTTGGGATGTTTTATAGAATGTAAAGAAAACAAGAATGCAATGATTTGGAAATCTCATATAACCATATTTTATTCACAACAGAACATAGAACATTTTGAGATGTGTTGCTACCATCAATTTCGAGAGGTGTTAAATGAAATGGAAAAATGTCTAACTCAACTTCTGATGTGTGTTCTGTTGTGAATAAAATATGGTTATATGAGATTTACATATCATTACATTCTTGTTTTCCTTACATCTTACACAGCATCCCAACTTTTTTGGAATTAGGGGCGCAGAAGAAAATGATCTAATATTACATATCTGTGAGTGGCAAAAGTATGGGAACCTTTGCTTTCAGCATCTATTGTAGCCTACTCGTGCTGCAATAACTGCATTTAAATATTTCAGGTAATTGTTGATTAGTCCTCTGCACAAAACAACTTCAACTGTTCTTTGGTGGGTTTCCTCCCATGAACAGCTCATTTCAGGTCCTTCCACAACATTTCTATTGGATTAAGGTCAGGATTTTGACTTGGCAATTTTAAAACTTTAACTGTATTCTTGTTTATCCATTCAATGGTAAAACAACTTGGGTCTTTGTCTTGTTGCATTACCCACATGCATCCCACAGACAGGTCCACTTTCCTTTTGAATTTGCTGTTATAATTTAGAATTTGTTGTTGCATCAATAATGGGAAACAGGCCCAAACCATGATACTACCACCACAGTGTTTCCCACATGGTAAGAGGTTTTTATGCTGGAATACATTGTTCATTTCTCCAAACATAATGCTTTAAAACAAAAAGATCTATTTTGGTCTCCGCTGTCCAGAAAGCATTGTTCCAACCAGGTGATCTTTAACAAACTGCAAATGTGCACCAATGTTTTTAGAGAGTAACAGATTTCTACTTGCAATCCTGTCATGCACATCATCGTTGTCTGCCTATAGTTGCTTAGAGGTTAAGATTTGCTCCTGGTATGATCTTTATTGGTGGACCACTCCTGGCAGGGTAATAATGGTGTTGAATCTTCTCTATTTGTACACGTTGGCACAAAATTATTAAGATTGGTGTATCATACACCATTCTTAATAAATGGCCCGCCCGAGTGGCACAGGGACTGAGATTTATGAAGAGACTGCAGAATGCAAATCTATACTACGTAGGAACTGGCGTAAATTTCCATTCTAACTCTCAGCAGTAAACTGGCCCACACCTTGGCTGGCCTAGACCCATCACTCTGCACCACCCACATTCCGAAAATGTGGCAGGCAAGGTGCAGATCTGGGCTTGAGGTAAACTTTTCGTGCAAGAAAGGTCCTTGCGCCAAACTTATGCCTCAATATTTTCCCAAAACTGGCATAGTGGAAGGGAAAATATACCTCCAATTTATATGATTGTGGATTGGTGGAGTCCAAATGATGTAGAGATGATTTCTAGATGCTTTCTAGTTTAGTGTGATAGATTTGGTTGATGTGCTCCTGTGCACCCTGATTCCCAGTATCTGTTTGCTTTTACCTTTGAGCAACAGTATGCCTGGACCAGGTTGCCTCAGTGAATGGTCTCTTCACCATCAGAGTTTGGTCAAGTTATGAAACAAGTCCTGGATAGGTGTCAATATGTTGATGATCTCTTGCTCACACCTCCCACAAGGGACTTGTGCATCAATGCAACTGCTTCATTGCTTTCCAATTTGTGTGCTGAAGGATGTAAAGTGTCCCCAACAAGGTACAGTTTTGTCAGGAAAAGGTTACAAATCAGAGCCTTTTTGGAATTAGTCAGGTATTGCAGACAATTGATACCAAACATGTCTGAGCTTGCTGCTCCCTTATATGCTCGGACCACTCAGGCTGGACACATATGAGGCTGTGGATTGCTTGAAAGCTGCCATACTTGGTGCTCCTTCATTAGAACTCCCGAATTATACCAAGCCTTTCTATCTGTTTTGTCATGAATCAGTGGTACTTACTCAAAAGTATGGAGGAAAACAAAAGCCAGTAGGGTACTTTAGTGCCAAGTTGGATCCTGTTATTTCAGCAGGAGCTGCATGTGTAAAATCAGTAGCTGCAGCAGCCTTGCTAGTTGACAAGACAGCAGATATTGTTCTTGGAAATCAGCAGTTTCTCATGCTGTACAAGCAGTCCTTCACAGCCTGACTACCAAACATATTTCTGCTGCCAGACTGACTAACTATGAAATGTCTTGGAACTCTCTAACATCACTATACTTAGGTGCAGTGTGTTAAATCCAGCCAACCTTCTGCCACTTCACAGAGATAAGGAGGGACAAGATTCTGAGCATGATTGTAAACAGGAAGCAGAAATTTTCCTCCTAATCCTGTCTTGAATGAGCCTATCCCAGATGCAGAAATGACACTTTATGTGGATGGTTCAAGAGAGCAGAAACCAGAGGAAGGATTTTCTGCTGGTTTTGCCATAGCAGATGACACCTCTGATTTGTACTCTGATACCCTTGACCCTGGCATACACTCTGCCCAGAGTGTTGAGTTACTTGCCTTGATCAAAGCCTGTGAGTTAGCAGAGTGAAGGACTGTGAACATTTACACCAACTCTCATTATGCTTACAAAGTGGTGCATGACTTTTGCCTTCTGTGGAAACATAGGGGTTTCCTAACATGCAGTGGCAAAACTGTAAAGCATAAAAATCATTTTGAAAAGGTAAAACTACATAAAGCTGTAGCTGTTATTAAGAGCCAGGCATATCAGCGAGCAACAGATCACTATGGGTAGCAACAGAGCAGAGGAAGCATCTCTTGTTTGTACAAGAGTCTCTAGCAGACAAAGAAAATTTGACAATGAACATTCTAATAATTTTACAGAATCAAGCAGTTTCTCAGTTTGGAAACATTTTCGATTTTGTGCACCTCTAGTTTTGAATCCTGTCTCATCTTCCTTCTCATGTTTCCAAGGGAGAGATTATCGCTGCTGTCGGCAGGTTCTGCATTGCACCAGGCTTCTCACGGTTTGCGACAGAATGGTGTAAGAAATGTATGATTTGTGCTAAACACAATCCTGGCAAAATGACCAGGGTGCAGATGAGATATCTTGTAAAACCTGACTACTCATTTCAGAGGCTGCAGATAGACTACATCCAACTGCCTAAATGTGGTGTCTATGAGTATGTCTTAGTGTGTGTAGACATGTTTTTTCATCTTGTGTAGAGGCAAGGCCTGTTGCCAAGGCAACAGAAAGTGGCCACAGCTAAGAAGCTCATATCTGAAATTGTGTATAGAAAAGAAAAATTCAAAGCAGCATAGACAAATAAAGTTCAGGTGCAGGTCCAACCAGAGGGTTGCAATACCTCCAACACAACTAATAAAGGAAAAAAATGGCAGCACTCCTTTAAGATGCAAAACTAGTGACTTTTAATCCAAGCCAAGTGCAATTGTGTGTAGATATGGCCTACCAGAGACTGTGGTGTCTGATCAAGGAACACACTTTACGGGACAGGTGTTTGAGATGCTTAGATGGCTACAGATTAATCAACATCTACATACTCCTTATCACTCACAGTCATAAGGGAAAGTTGAGAGAGAAAAGGGTGGCTTAAAGAGCAAAATAAGTAAAATCTGTGAGCAAACCAAATTCACTTGGATACAAGCTTTATCATTTATCATTAGTACCAGTTTCCACTCCCATTGGGAAGCCAGGAAATGCATTAACTGCACAATACATACTTTAGGGATCTCTATCATGTGCATATGTTTCCTCCTGGTGAACCCCTCTAATACTACTTTGAGGGGAGAAACACTTTGAGGCTACTTTTGTTCCTCAGTTGCTACAGAGTTTGGAATCAATTTAGTTCTGCCCATGTTAGTTTGCAGCAGTGATGTGAAGCCATCATGTCTTTGCTGTCATTGCTTTGAAACCATGTAGCTCAACCTATGGCATCTATTCTAACCTTTAGCAGTTAGAGAGGTTGGAGGATAATTTATATTTACATATCCCCTGTATTTAGTAACAAGTGAATGACATTGATTATTGCTGCCTACTTCATTTCTTTATATTGTTTCTTGGAGAGCACTTTGTTACTCTACCTCGAACGGACCTGGTGTCTGTAATTTTTCTTGATCAGACCAATATGTGGGTACATATATTTTATTGATTAAACTATTAAAAGTTAAGATTTAGCTTTTTACTGTTTCTCCTTCCATAAACTTTCAGTGACTTGGCTCTTTTTGCAATGAGGCATACCCCAAAGGGAATACCTGGACTTTTACCATATGAGATTCTGTTTGGCAGACCACCATTATCAGGACTTTTCTTTCCAGAAGAATTACATGGACAGTAGGCTTCTTTAAGTGACTATGCTTCCAAGTTTCATAAGCAATTAAATAATTTGCATGCCAAAATGTTTTCTTTTCTACCAGATCCACAAGAAACAACTGGAACTCACCGCCTACAACCCGGAGATTGGGTGATGATAAGAAGAAATGTGAGGAAATATCTGGAGCCCTGATTTGATGGCCATATCAGTTGCTTCTGACCACAGCCACCTCAGTGAAGGTGGAAGGGAAGCCTAACGGGATTCACGCTTCTCACTGTAAGAAAGTTGACCTTCAGGTTGGTGAGGTTATCTAGCACAAAAAGCGTGAAGCCACTCAGTAGGAAGAGGATTAACGGACTATCAAGATTTGTGTACTGTTCGGTCTGCTTCTCTGTGTTTTATATCATTTTACACAGATGAAAGGAGAAAAACAGAAGAATTCTATATGACTTCTACATCAACAGACTGCCAAACAGCTGAATGCCACTGAGTGCTGGATCTGTTTCCATGTACCTGCAAACTATAAAGGAATAGCTCTGATAAATGTCCCTATATCTATGAATGATCTTAATCTTACATATTATAGCTATTTCAGACCAAGAAACATATTGTAACGTCTCTGCCTGTTCAGGTCTCTGCACCACCCTCCAACCGCACGCGGCGGCGCAGGAGGCGTGCTCAGTTTGATTCCTTGTTTAAGATTCTTGTTGCTCAGTCTGAACACTGTCCTAGACTATGTGATTGATTTTCTGCCACACCCGTCTCCTTCACCTTGGTTTTCCTCTGCTCCACTAATAATTAATTTTAGCCTTACATGTGTGATTGACAGCCTATCGTCCTATCAAGTCTGGGGCGGGTTTTTCCTTCCTATTTATTCTTTGCTCACAGTCACATTAGCACTTGCTATTGCTTCTGCGTACCTGCCTTTACTCCGTGCTGTTTTGTTACCTGTATTCCTATTTCTTATCTCTGGCTTTGTCTGTGACTATTCTTTTGGATTGTGATTTTGTATTGCATTGCTCGACTGTTACCGACCCCTTGGCTAGCTGACCTCCCTTTGTTGTTGTTTCTACTGTCTGCGTTCTTTGTTGTCACCTATATTAGGAAGGGACTGTCGACTGTTTGCTGGCTGTCGCCTAGGACAGATCGGGCAAGTTAGCCAGGGACAGGGGGGGGGGGGTTTCAGCTTAGGGTCCACTGTCTTGTTGTGCCCCTCCCCCCAGGGTTCTGCAACAACACTGGGGAATTGTTCAACTGGCAATTCTCTTACACATATTTAGAGATTATTGGATTGATCTCTGCACCCACTATTTGTGTTGGCCCTGTATATATTAATCACATAGCCAAATTAAATGGCCGCATGATTGGTGTACATAAGTTACATTGTTGATTGTAGAAATGCTACCTTAAGGTTTACCATGGAGTATGATGAAAAAGCATTTAGTGAATCACAGAATCACTGTAAAAGTTGGTGTGCAACTATGACAGCATCTTGTACCCCCAGATGTTCCTGTCTTGAACAAACAGATGAGAATTCATGAAGCTGTAAGAGTAATATGTGTAAGAACATGGTAGTGTTTCAAACTTGGCTGGAAAATCATGGTAAGACGATTCCTACTAAAATAAGGGCTATATTATACAGTATTTGTGATAACGGAGCCTACTCCTGGCCTCCTATAGAAGTATGGGGTTATTGTACTGTTGGAAGAGTTGTTCCAGCCATCAGACTGCACTGTAATATTACATTTGCTAATATGTTTATACCACATCCAAGACAAGCTAGACAGAAAATAGTTATTTACATCAGCAGATAAAGCCTGAATGTGGTTCCCAGCCTGGACAGGTTGGGGAATTGAGTTAGCAAATATTATGGCTGGGATTATTGAGACCACTAATTCTATACATACCCTTAATGAAGAGTTGTTCAAAGTTAGAAAAGTAGCTCTCCAAAATAGGTTGGCTCTTGACTATGTACTAGCCGTAGATGTAGAAGTTGTGCTATTATAGGTGAGGAATGTTGTACTTTGATTGAGGACTCACATGCCACTATAGAGGCACATATGAATAAAGTAAAGGTATTACAGCAAAAAGCTACAGACATATCCAATGAAGGATGCAATCCTTTTTCCTAGATGGGTTCCATTGGTACTTGGATTAATAAAATGTATTTATTTATTATGCTTACTTATATAGCGCCTCATATTCTGCAGCGCTTTACAGACATTGACAGTCACTGTCCCATATAGGGTTTACAATCTATAATCCCTATCAGTATGTCTTTGGAGTGTGGCAGGAAATTGGAGTACCTGGAGGAAACCCACGCAAACATGGGGAGAACACACAAACTCCTTGCAGATGTTGTCCTTGGCAGGATTCGAACCCAGGACTCCATAAAACCCATAGTGCTGGTGATAGGATTGATCTTAATGATATTAATTGCCTGGAAATTATTAATGTGTTGCATTTCTTGTTGTAGTAGAGGTGTAGACGCTAATATTCTTCAGGAAGGATGATTTACCAGCAACAGCGGTGATCATCTGAACCAGCTCAACTACCTGCCTCCTCTCCTGAAGACCCCCTTAGTAATTTGAGAGCCAGGTGAAGGACGTCATCTCCACAAGGGGGTCCCACCTGTGCACCTCAGCAGTTTTGGCACTGCCTGTGTAAAGCAAATAGACCAAGGCATTTTCCCAGGGCATTTGTCCAAGGCAGTCCCTGTGTTGTGATTCAATTATAGAATCTGTTTTATCCATCCAGTTAGCTAGATTATTTTTATGCTTTAAAATTGTGTGTATTCAATAAAGTGTGTGAATGCTTTAATGGAATGGTTACTAAGGACAGCCACGAATGGATATTTATATCCAATGATATAAACAGCTTATCTGTGTATTTCATGAAGTATGGGCTGTCTAAGGGACAGTTCACAGCTAGGTAGAATTATCAAAAGGGTGAGAAATGTTAAAGACATTAAGTAATGCATATAACTTGCCCTGATTTTATTATTTCATAATCTAGTTGTAATAGTAATCAATCATATAATCTAGGTGAAGTAAACAAACTGTTTAGTGCTTTCTCATTGTTTTCAACAAGTTTCTTAAAAATTCATCAATTATTCATTATTCTTTGACATAAGAAGGGTGGCTAGTTTTGCAGAAATTGGGAAACATACATCCGCCCTGTAAACAACGGACAAATTAAAGAAAACGGTCTACCTGAGAAATACTGGATAATGCCTTTTCCAAAATGAAGATGTAAGGACTTGCTTTTCATGTTATCTTTATTACTGATCAGAAGCACACTTGAGACTCTGATATACTATAACAAATAAATTGATTACATAAGTAAATAATCTCTTTTTTTTTTTTTTTTTTTTTATTTGGACCAGCTGTTCCATGTTGTATTATTTCTACAACATGTTAAAATGTCATCTTCCACTCGTACTCTCTTTGATGTGACTCAAGCTTACAAAAGAGCCCTTCCCCACAGATTCTAGCAAAGTGTTCAGAGATCACTTGTTCTTTAGGCTTAATCCCCACACTGTGTTTTACAGTACCTGCAAAGTGAATGGGATTCTGGATAATCCCATCCACACAGTGCAGAAAAAAATCCACACCGGAAAATCACAGTATGTCAATTATGCCTGTGGAAACGCTGGCATTTTCCATATAGGTATAATAGGGGCAGAAAGTCCGCAAAGAAAATCTCTGCGAAAATACAATGTAAAACACTGCAGAAAAAAACATGATGCATTTCCGCTGCATTTTTTTTTGCTGTATTTGATTATATGGGGCCTTAGCCTTACAGTGATTTTGCTTAATTCATGGCAATCATTGCATGGCTAAAGAGATCCATTTCTGGACAAAGAATAAGCCAGTGCCAACGGGTGATGAAGACTTCTGCAAGAATCCTGTCTCCAAATTATCCTTAATGTAACTGGACATAGCCTTGTTCTCTGACAGGAGCAAAGGCAATACACAGCCCAGAGGTGGAAAGGATTCAGGTAACAGATCAATAGGCCCACTCATATGATCGATGGGGTGACAGAGTGTCAGCCTCTTTTTTACTGAGAAACTGGAGTATTGAGGAGGCACAATGGGTAAAATCTGTTGTAGGTATGTACATACCACCCTTGGGATCTGTGCTAAATAATGTATGTTGCAGAGAACTTACATATAGCTTGTATATTAATGTGCAGGAACAGCAATTTGAATACTGCATACATATTATAGATGTCCTGGTACAATGGATGCCTGCACTCATTCATTACAATGCATGTCATACTGTACAAGTCTCAGATTGGTGGCTACTTATTCGTGACAAAGCTGAATGAAGAGGCAGCAATATGTGTGGGGTTTTCCTTGCTGCTGGGTCCCTGCCTTTTGGTTCTTTTAGAGATGCTGTATTTGGACTTAAGTATTTATCGTATTTTCTTTTTCTATTTGAAGGCGCATTGTTGTTTTTTTTTTGATTTATGATTTGCAGTGATATGTATTATATGTTTTTTATTGTATGCACATTTGGTCTGCAGGGAGCCATGTATTTTGTATTTGGTTTACAACAGCAACATTAGGTTCACCATTATTGTATGCTGGGTCATGTTGATGAAACAGTTTTAACTCTGAGGGTGGGTTCACACCTGCGCTTGAGTCCGTCCGCTGCCAATCCGAGTGAAAATCTCGGGAAACAGGATAGGCATTGGATACCGACAGGTTAGCGACGCATTGCACGGGTGTGCGCTTACACCCTCTGCGCTGCGAAGCCGTTTTTTTTCGTCGGACACGAAGTCCTGCATGTCTGACTTTGCTTCCGACGAAAAAAAAGGATTTGCAGCGCAGAGGGTGTAAGCGCACACCCGCGCATTGCTTTAAAAACCCATTCAAATGAATGGGTTTTTAACCAATGCGTTGCTAACCTGTCGGTATCCGATGCCTATTCTGTTTCCCGAGATTTTCACTCCGATTGGCAGTGGACGGACTCAAGCGCAGGTGTGAACCCACCCTTATTTATGAAGCCTCTTTAGAACTCAATAAAATGTCCAATTTTATATGCTCTTGGTGTGAGTCTTGTGACCATGCTGTCTTTTCTGTTTGTTGTATGAGTGCTAATTGCATGATTAAACACACGCATTTTGTCTAGTTTTTGGGGTGCCCATCTGCTGAAGGCTCCTTGTGCAGTCTGAGTGGAGAAATTGAAGGGATGAAGCATAGGGGAAAGATAGGGTTCCTTTCATCCTTTCAAGATTCCTTTCATGGCATCTCTCACAGACATCCATATAATAAATGTGCTAGCAGCTTTCTTGGCACACAAAATCTACAATGCAAATGCAGTGTAAAACTGTGTCCTGGTTCAGTGGTAAATTTTCCCAGCATATTTTTGCAAAATACAAAAATATGCTGTGAAGCTAGAAATGCAAAAATATAGTACAACTAGAAATTCACATATTTTACCTCTGCAGGCTGGACCATCAGACCACAGTCCATTTGACATACAGGTAACACTATGTGATCCATCCATAATGAAATTTCTTTTGCACATATAGTATATCACTTCTGAGACCTCATACTCTGTTTTCTTCACTGCTACAAGAATACCTTCTTTGATCTCCGGAGGAGGTGGACAATAGATTTCTAAAATAGAAAGTATGACAAATATCATTATAAGCGTTTTAGTTTCAATTTTGACTCTTAATAGATAAATTTAATCTGTCATTGTTTTGAGTCAAGAAGGTGCAGCACCATGCTAAAGAAGGAGCACTAATGGACTTGAGGCCGTTGATAGAAATAGGTAACTGGTACTGCTGAGGGAGTCACAGAAACATTGTGGTTGACATTTTTCTAGAAGCTTTAACTGCAAACACTTTCTCTTCACATAGCGGCCCTGCTGAAAATTCTGTAAATGGGCCTTTATCATCCGTCATTATAATATGGGTCTCTTCATATAGGAAAGAGGCACTCTCATATGGCAAGACCTGGGTGTGCCACAACTTTTGCACCTCCTAAAGTTATTCCCATGTGTGTGTATGCATGTTTCTTTTCATCTGTTTCCGTACACTAAATCTTCCTTCACTGAATCCCATGTGTACCCGTGCATAGCAAGATACAGAGAAAGATAAATAAACTAAACTATTTTATAATAATAAAATGACAATAATAACTTACTTTCACAGGTTGGAGCATTGTCAGACCAGGTCGTGTTCTCCATGCACTTTGTGAATACAGGACCTTCTAGTCTGTAACTTTACAATGACATGATACAATGGTAAGTCCACTGAACCAAGACAACTACTGTATGTGTTATAGTGCATCAAAATCTACACTAATAAACCAATGAGAGTGTCTCAGAGGCCACCTATTTAGTTAAGACCCCTATAGATTAACAGTAAAGTAAAGACTGTAAATCCACTTTAAAGGGGTATTCCCATGAACATAATCATATCTATAATTGTAGATAATTAAAAGTTAAACATTTTTATAAATATAAGTAGTTAAAAATTCTGCAGAATTTTAAAGATTTTCTCTAAATATCTTAGTAGTGACAGTCTTTTGTCTTGATCAGTTGCCAATGGATACGACCACAAATGCAGAAACGTTATATGGTTTGGAACTTGTCAAAAACCCAGCCATGATTTTCTTATTATAGCTGGGTTATCAGGCAGGGAAGATATCCCGGCCACAATAAGGAAATCATTGCTGATTTTCTGACCTTAGAAAGGTCCTGCATTCATGGTCGTATCCATTGACAACCGATCAAGACAACAAGGCTGTGACCACAAGATATTTAGAGAAAATCTTTAAAACTCTACAAAATGTTTCATTATTTATACTTGCAAAAATTTTTAGCTTTTAATTATGTACAAATTTAAAAATGGTTATGTTCGTGGGAAAACCCCTTTAAGTACAAAATTATTGGGACACCTTCTGTACACATTATACCTACATGAGTTTATGATATCCTATTTAAATTCAGAGACATTAATATGGAGCTAGTCTCTCCTTTTCAGCTTCTACTCTTCTGGAAAGGCTTTCTACAATATTTTGGACACTGTTGGAATTATTGCCCATTCATCCAAAAGAGCATTTGTGAGACACTGATGTTGTACAGGATAGCCTTGTTGCAAATTTCCATTCTAGTTCATCCCAAAAGTATTTAATGAGGTTGAAGTCATGACTCTGTGTAGGCCAGTAAAATTCTTCCACACAAAGCTCACCCATCCATTCCGTTGTGCACTGTCATTCCGGTACTCTTCCACAACTTTGGGGTTAGCTATATTATCTTAAAATATGGAGGTTGTGGATACCACTCGGTTTTTCATGCTCCTTTAAAATATAAGCGGCCCTGGAAATGCCGACACCATGCATGGATCGTTGTGGCGTCCGATGTCAAAATTGGTTACAACGTATCAATAGTTATACATTGAACAATAAAGAGAACGTTGGCGTCCTATGTCACTAATCAGGCGCCATGATGTCTATGGTCATGTCATGTCATATGTCATGATCATTATGGGAGCGACACACAGGAGGAGGCCTTATATCTGAGTAAGTCGATGAGTTTGTGTAGCAGGGCCAGACGGGCTGTAGCAGGGCTGTCGCCTGAAAGCTGCTGGCACCTCTCTCCACCTTTTTTTGTTCTATTACTACTAGAATAGAAAAGAGCCTTTCAAAATTCTTCTTGTTGGCTTGTTATGCTAAAGTATTAAGACTACCCTTCACTGGAAATAAAGGGCCTATGCCCACCCCTGAAAAACAAACCCATAGCATTATCCTTCCACTAAACTAGCACAATGCAGTTGTGGCATATGCCATACCCAGGGCCTAACCCGTCAGACTACTAGATAAAGATGTGTGATTTCTCATGTCACAGAATATGTTTCCACTGCTCCAGAGTCCAGGAATGGTGTGATTTACACCAGTGCTTCTCAAACTGTGAGACGTCACTCGCTGGCTGGTGAGGTGCAGGTCTCTGCCAGAGTCCGCTTTAGAGCAGAGCAGGAACTCTAAAGCAAAAATTGCACTTATAATGCCAGTCTTGCAGTCTCGGTAGTTCAAAGATCTGTGATGACATCATCTCTAAGAGAGGTTCCACAGGTTCTTCACCCAGGAATAGTACAGCTGGAGCATGCAGGCTTAAAGGGAATCTGTCAGGTCAATTTGGGACCCTAAACCACCCACAGGTCCTTATAGACCTGGGGTTTAGTGTCCCAAATCGCCCTGCTGTAATGCAATCCGCAGGCGCATTAAAAATAGAAAATCTTTATACTTACCTAGATAAGGGTCCGATCAACGCTGCTTGGTGAGAACGGTCCGGCTTATTCATGAGGCACGCCTCCTGGCGCCTGCGCTGTTCTTCAGTGAAGCCAAAGATGGACACCGCGGCTTCACTGCGTAATTGCAGGGCATGCGCACTGAAGCCAAGGTAGTACTCCTCTGGCTTCATTGAAAAACTGCGCAGGCGCGGGGAGTACAGCGGCAGGGTGAGTATAAAGCTTTTTTATTTTTAATGCGGCCATGGATTGCGTTATAACAGGGTGATTTGGGACACTAAACCCCAGGTCCATATGGACGTGTGGGTGGTTTAGTGTCCTAAATTGTCTGACAGATTCCCTTTAATGCTCTAATCTGGAGGCAGAAGCAGGGCCACAACTACTTTAAGGTCAGTTGAGCCATGCTGTGTGAAGGGGCTGCAGGACTCATGACCTCTTCACTATTTATGTTGAACACGGTCAGTTTCCTAGTGGAATGCAATGTAATTACAGCCTTGTCCCATGCACGGATCTCCATTGACCTCTGACCAGTGAGGGTAGGTCATCAGTAAAAATTATTTGAATGACCCTATTAATGACTGCTCCTCCAATTGAGAAAATCAAGAAGTGACAAAAAAGTATATGAATAAAAAATACAATTCATTATTTTAACACCACTTTGAAAAATATACTATATAAAGTGCCTACTAAATTAAATTTTCTTCTAGCCAACATACATCACCACTGAATAGTGGACAATGAGTATAACGTTATATTGTAATTACAGGAGAGCACCAGTGAAGGTGTGTAGAGATTTTAATTGCCTTTCGCCCTCTACTTAGCATCTACATATCACAAGGCATTATGGGAAAGGAGCTGGGGAGCTCATGCGCCCTCTATTGGATGTAACAGATCCTCAATTTGCTTTTGACTCACCGAGCCTTAAGACAGCAAAAGGGATCTTAGCCAAGCCAATTTCACTTATCTGCATACAGCGCTGTTTCCGGATTGTTGTCCTTCATCAGTACAGAGCAAAGTGAATTGGCTGGCTTAGTGGGAGGCAATGAGTGGGTTAGGGACAAGAATCTCTCACATTGAGGAGAGCACCAGTGAAGGTGTGTAGAGATTTTAATTGCCTTTCGCCCTCTACTTAGCATCTACATATCACAAGGCATTATGGGAAAGGAGCTGGGGAGCTCATGCGCCCTCTATTGGATGTAACAGATCCTCAATTTGCTTTTGACTCACCGAGCCTTAAGACAGCAAAAGGGATCTTAGCCAAGCCAATTTCACTTATCTGCATACAGCGCTGTTTCCGGATTGTTGTCCTTCATCAGTACAGAGCAAAGTGAATTGGCTGGCTTAGTGGGAGGCAATGAGTGGGTTAGGGACAAGAATCTCTCACATTGAGGAGAGCACCAGTGAAGGTGTGTAGAGATTTTAATTGCCTTTCGCCCTCTACTTAGCATCTACATATCACAAGGCATTATGGGAAAGGAGCTGGGGAGCTCATGCGCCCTCTATTGGATGTAACAGATCCTCAATTTGCTTTTGACTCACCGAGCCTTAAGACAGCAAAAGGGATCTTAGCCAAGCCAATTTCACTTATCTGCATACAGCGCTGTTTCCGGATTGTTGTCCTTCATCAGTACAGAGCAAAGTGAATTGGCTGGCTTAGTGGGAGGCAATGAGTGGGTTAGGGACAAGAATCTCTCACATTGAGGAGAGCACCAGTGAAGGTGTGTAGAGATTTTAATTGCCTTTCGCCCTCTACTTAGCATCTACATATCACAAGGCATTATGGGAAAGGAGCTGGGGAGCTCATGCGCCCTCTATTGGATGTAACAGATCCTCAATTTGCTTTTGACTCACCGAGCCTTAAGACAGCAAAAGGGATCTTAGCCAAGCCAATTTCACTTATCTGCATACAGCGCTGTTTCCGGATTGTTGTCCTTCATCAGTACAGAGCAAAGTGAATTGGCTGGCTTAGTGGGAGGCAATGAGTGGGTTAGGGACAAGAATCTCTCACATTGAGGAGAGCACCAGTGAAGGTGTGTAGAGATTTTAATTGCCTTTCGCCCTCTACTTAGCATCTACATATCACAAGGCATTATGGGAAAGGAGCTGGGGAGCTCATGCGCCCTCTATTGGATGTAACAGATCCTCAATTTGCTTTTGACTCACCGAGCCTTAAGACAGCAAAAGGGATCTTAGCCAAGCCAATTTCACTTATCTGCATACAGCGCTGTTTCCGGATTGTTGTCCTTCATCAGTACAGAGCAAAGTGAATTGGCTGGCTTAGTGGGAGGCAATGAGTGGGTTAGGGACAAGAATCTCTCACATTGAGGAGAGCACCAGTGAAGGTGTGTAGAGATTTTAATTGCCTTTCGCCCTCTACTTAGCATCTACATATCACAAGGCAATTATGGGAAAGCGCTGCGGACCTTCACTGGTGCTCTCCTCTATGTGGATTGTCCCTAACCCACTCATTGCCTCCCACTAAGCCAGCCAATTCACTTTGCTCTGTACTGATGAAGGACAACAATCCGGAAACAGCGCTGTATGCAGATAAGTGAAATTGGCTTGGCTAAGATCCCTTTTGCTGTCTTAAGGCTCGGTGAGTCAAAAGCAAATTGAGGATCTGTTACATCCAATAGAGGGCGCATGAGCTCCCCAGCTCCTTTCCCATAATGCCTTGTGATATGTAGATGCTAAGTAGAGGGCGAAAGGCAATTAAAATCTCTACACACCTTCACTGGTGCTCTCCTCAATGTGAGAGATTCTTGTCCCTAACCCACTCATTGCCTCCCACTAAGCCAGCCAATTCACTTTGCTCTGTACTGATGAAGGACAACAATCCGGAAACAGCGCTGTATGCAGATAAGTGAAATTGGCTTGGCTAAGATCCCTTTTGCTGTCTTAAGGCTCGGTGAGTCAAAAGCAAATTGAGGATCTGTTACATCCAATAGAGGGCGCATGAGCTCCCCAGCTCCTTTCCCATAATGCCTTGTGATATGTAGATGCTAAGTAGAGGGCGAAAGGCAATTAAAATCTCTACACACCTTCACTGGTGCTCTCCTCAATGTGAGAGATCCTTGTCCCTAACCCACTCATTGCCTCCCACTAAGCCAGCCAATTCACTTTGCTCTGTACTGATGAAGGACAACAATCCGGAAACAGCGCTGTATGCAGATAAGTGAAATTGGCTTGGCTAAGATCCCTTTTGCTGTCTTAAGGCTCGGTGAGTCAAAAGCAAATTGAGGATCTGTTACATCCAATAGAGGGCGCATGAGCTCCCCAGCTCCTTTCCCATAATGCCTTGTGATATTTGTAGATGCTTCAAGTAGAGGGCGAAAGATTGTGCAATATAAAATCTGCTACACACCTTCACTGGTAGCTCTCCTCAATGTGAGAGATCCTTGTCCCTAGACCCACTCAAATTTTGGGGCCTCCCACTAAGCCAGCCAATTCACTTTGCTCTAGGTTACTGATGACCCAAGGACAACAATCCGGAAACAGGGCGCTGTATGCAAATAAGTGAAAAATATTAACTCACCTTCCTGGGCTTGGCTAAGACATACCGTTCCCTTTCCTGGGTGTCTTTGAAGGCTATAACGGTGCCAGATCAAAAGCAAATTGAGGATCTGTTACATCCAATAGAGGGGGCAGGCGCCCCCCCCCCCTTTCCCTAAAAGGTTGGGGTAAAAAATTAAAAAAACCAACGCAAAAAAAAAAAGGGGGTAAAAAGGGGGGGGGGGAAATTGGGAAAAAAAAAAAAAAAGAAGGCCCAAAAAAACCAAAAAGTGGGGGGGGGCCCCCCCCCTAAATTATGTTATTTTTTGGGGGGGGGGGGGGGGCGAGGGGGGGAAGAGGGGGGGGGGGGGGGGGGGAAAAAAAAAAAAAAAAAAAAACTTTCCCCTGGTTGGGGGGGGGTTGGTTTTTCCTTGGTGTGTTTGTTGGGTGTTTTTTGGGTGTTTAAAGGGAAAAAAAAAAAAAAAAAAAAGCTCAATCTGTAAATTGATGCTCTAATATCAACTCATGGACAGGGATATTCCTAAAACAGGTGTAGTGTCTCACTGGGAATGTTTACACTACAATTGTGCCTTGTATAATATACTTGCATTATAGTATGTATATAATGGCTGAACCATTGTGGAATGGGAGCTGAAAGTTGGTACAACCTGCCTAGAGAATTCTGGGAAGTGAGTGGAAGTGTAGAATGTCAGGGGAGACAGTCAGAACATAGCTAGCATAGAGGCAGTCCAGCTAGTCCATTCCTGTGTGACTCCAGCAGACCAACTAAAGTGAAGACTGATTAGACTACAGACTGCTAAAAAGGTGTACAATTACAACATGATAAGAATTGTACCTCCAGAAATTGGAAGCTATGTTACGTGGATTTATTTCAAGTAAAAACTGCATATTAACTGGAAACTGTTGCACCAAATGTCACCGCAGCCCAAAGTGCAAACGTTACAAGTAATTGAATGCTGTTCTGTTGTGTTCCAACTGTATACCTTGTGTCTCTGGAGTCTTATTCCTGTACATCATGGGCCCTCCAACTTCCATCAGGCTCAGGAAGACTGCCAACAACTAGGACATGCCCAAGAGAAACACTACCACCACCCCACTAGTGCCCATAGGACTTGCGCACTTTAGATGCCATGGTTGCGTTTAATCATGGGATACAAAGTGTTAACAGCTGCAATCGGTGTCGGTGCTGATCACAGCTGTTAGCGGCGGGTGCTTGCTGCTCGTGACTTTGCATGAAGGGGTTAAGAGACAGATTTATGAATAATCTTGTTGTCCACTGATCAGTGGTGATGCATGTTGGTATTAAATTAATTGTATTTTTTTACTAATGTAGTTCTTTCCACTTCCACTTTTGGAGCAACAGATATTAAAATCCATCTATTGTTTGTTTAGTTGTATTACAATATATTTAGCAATTTAAGATATCATAGTAGTCATATCTTGTCTTTAATACGAAATGATTCAACACCAGGTATATCTACTGTCGCAGGGATCTTTAGCATGAATGGGGGGACCATGCTTTCTGAACAGCCCGAGACCCATGGTGCCCTTAAAAGGGTTGATGAAGATGAAAAATAATAAAAATAAAAACCACTCTCACCTGTCCCCAGTTCTCCAGTGTGCCCCACCGCAGTCTGGTCTAGCGGTGCCCTGGGGCTTGTTCCAGCAGCCTAACGAAAGGACCCAGGACATCACTCACATATGTCACCTGTGAGTGACATCCCGATTCCTTTCCTTTGGTCACTGATTGAACTCAGTGGTCATGTGTGGTGAGAACTTCTGCTGGAACAAGCCCTGGGGACGCCGATTGACCGGACCACAGTGGTGCACCAGGGACAGGTGAGTATGATTTTTTTTTAATTTTTTATTTTTCACCTTCCTTGGCTTCCTTGCCGAAACCTGTAACTCTTGGGCAACACCTTTAATCTTCCCCAGTTGTAAGTAATGAATGCAGCCTACCTTTGTTCCTTAAATATCAATGAGCACTGGGCCCATTATATTATATCTGGGGCACACTGTTGGGCCATTTTATTATATATGGGGGCACTTTGGGGGCCATTATTTTACATGTGGAGGAAGTGTGAGGGCCATTATATCACATGTGTGGACATTGTGAGGGCCATTATACTATACAAGGGGGGCACAGATGGGGACATTCTATTGATTATGGGGGCACTAGGGGGTACTTTGCTTAAAAAAGTGAAGAAACAGAGGCTAAGGCCCCATATTGTAGAAAAGCTGCTTTTTTGTTGCATATTTTGCTGCATTTTTTGAGTCAAATCCAGGAATGGCTTCAAAAGGAATTGGAAATATAAAGGAAGCGCTTTTTGACTAAAAAAAAAAAAAAAGCGGCAAAATCTGGAACAAAAAAGCTGCTTTTCTGCAACATTGTTATACTGTTACACTATTGAGCTGTTTGTGGACTATTTGTGGACTTATGATGTCTGTCATAATCATGGACAGCACTTTATCCTGCTAATATGTGAGTGAAAAACATCAACTTTTTTTTTTTTGTTACAGTTTCTATGCTTTTATCTGGGTTGTGAAAAATGGATAACATACAGACCGAAGAGTCCCATTAGTGTGATATATTCTTGATGCATCGACATCAGTGAAAAAACAAAAGGACATGCTTCCGGGTTTCATTTAACAGACCCATGGTCCATGAAAGAAATCAGATGCCAGAGTATGAATGAATCTTGAAATGAATGGATACCTATGCTAGCCGCAAAAATGTTTCTGGTATATGTAGGTGAAATGTGGATGTGTGAAAAAAGCCTTACTATAGTGAAAATATTATGTTTGATTTTAGTTTCAATAAAATGCAGGTTTTACTGTAGATAAGACCATAAAATCCAATAGATGTTATGATATGTCTCAGAAATACTCAATATACTTTGTAATAACCACTGTGTAATGATAAGTATGTTTACACAGAGGAATGTGGAGTGGAATTTGACATGGTCATCCTCCTCAAAATCTTCTACTAAAACCAGCCATTTAGAAAGCTGAGTAAGAAGAGTCTTGTATGAGTGATATGATTCGTGAGTCATGTACCACGGTTTTCATGGTGGTTCTGACACAGAAATAGTGGCAAGATCAAGCAGGACGTTTCTTTTTCAGGTTGCTGAAAAAAAGAAACATCCTTCACTCCCATGGATAACAAAGGGAGGCAGAATAGGGTCAATTTTTGAAGAGGATTTTGAGATAGAAGACCGCCTCAAATTCCTCGCCACATTCATCTTTATGAATATACTCTGTTATTTTACAAATAATGATTCTCAAAGAAAACACTTTAAACTTACCCTGGGTTGCATTTATATTCTACCAGTGCTCCTTCCATTAAATGTTCATTCTTTACAAAGTATCCATTCTCAATATTTGGAGGATCATAACAAGTGGATATGACTAAATTTAAAGCAAAGTAAGGTAAGGTTATTCAGTAGAATAAGTGAATATGAAATGAAAATTTAGATATGAAAATATAAAGAATGATTAATATTTGCTGGAATATGAACATTTTTTGTTATAATTTTTCCTTCTTTCTGTACTTATAGTAGGAGGAAAAGTATCATCAGTATCAATGATCTATTGTTAAAATCGCTTTTTATATTTTATATTTTTTGGAATTTTTGGTGATATTTTTAATTTTCCATATTATCTATATTTGAAAAAAAAACTAAAAAAAATCTTGCAATTCCAGCTCTTGCCACTAAGCCTAAAATAGTTTGTAACTTTTGCAGATGGACAATGGGCCATAGTCTGGAGTAGATCACACAGTGGTCATCACACAGTGAGGGGTCTAGATAAGCTGTGAAATCACCTATTGTGACTGGTGAATTCTGTGTCTTATCTAAATATACATGATAGCTGTGATCATCAGTGTGCTGTTAACTGAGGTGGCTGCTGCAAAGAAATCTCCTACAGAAAACAGGAAGTCTTAGCATAATATATGTATATAATATAAAATATAGATATTAACATGGACTTTAAAAAAAAAAAAAAAAAAAAAAACTTCACCAAAAATTCTTTAAAAATATGTTTAACAGAAAACTTGATTAAAAAATAGGTCATTTTCTCACAAAGCATTCCTTTTAATTTCTCTGGTAATACTATACAGTGGTGTATCCCTAAAGCAGACCTTTTATTTGTGTTTCTCAGTAATTATAATGTATTTCATCTCTGTTTTAGGGTAATTAGGTCAGGGCTAGCCTTACTGCTATTGCTGGGCAGCATGGTGGATCAGTGGTTAATATTGTCTCTTTGCATAGCTGGGGTCCAGTTTTCAAATTTGAAGAAAAATATCTGCATGGATTCTGCATTGGTTTACTCATTATAGGTGTTTACCTGTATCAGACTTATTAGTCATGCACGCAGTAGCTCAATTTACAGATCAATTTCTGGCCTCCATAAAGATTTGTGTGGGTGACCCCTCTTTATATAGATTTAGTGCTGGTATGCTGGATTCTCCCATTACTCACCCCACCCCCTAGTCCAACTTGTACAAGAACTGGGCTGGCATGATTTATGGCGATTTAAGAACTTGCTGACTCAAGTTTTTTCCTGTCACTCTGCTAACCTCCACTCCTTATCCCGGATTGGTCATGGCATAGATAATACCAAAGCCTGTTCCTTGCTAATTGAAGTTTCGTACCTGCCCAGAGCAATGTCCGATCATTCCCCGATGGTAGTTAAATTCGAAGAGACCAACACTTTGAGCCACCCTCATAATTGGTGTACATACCCCTTTTGGCTTAAACTTATTTATATGTTATATATTCAGCCGTATACCTGACCAGCTACAGGTCTTTCTAGAAATTAACTAACACTACACCGCCATTTTATGGGAAACCATAAGTTATCTATCTCGTATATTGTAAGAGGGAACCGTCCTCCCTAGAGACTGAATTGGCGGAAAAGTGTGCCTCACTAGAGGTGGCGTATCTGGCTGGTCCTATTGAAGAATCTAAGACTGCATGGCTCCAATTACTTACATGTGTCACAAGAAAAGGCTTGCAGGTCTCAATTCTTTACTAAAGAAAGGTTTTAAGAACTGGGGAACCAATCCAGCAGCCTTCTGGCACATTTGATTCACTACAACACGGCCTCCCCGGCTATTTTGAGAATTAATTTGGTAGATGGTGTCATCCTGACAGATATTGGTGGAATTTATTGTGAATATCTACACTATTAGTCGACCCTTTATCAATCACAATTACATGCCCCTACCCAGGATCTTGTACACTTTCTAGCAGAGGTTCCCTTTCCATCTTTAACAGAAGAACAGCGTGATTTTCTAGACTCCCCCCTTAAACTGGAAGAACTCTCATACGCACTGGACGATATGGCCAAAGGTAAATTTCCAGGCCCAGATGGTATTCCGGTGGAAGTATATGCACAATACCAGGATATATTACTCCTTTTCTACTGAAATGCTATCAGACAGCATACGGGGCCCATAGTCTACCGGATTCCTTTTATGATGCTAACATTATCTCTTCCCTAAGCCAGATAAAGATCTGCTGGACTGTGGGTCATATAGACCTATTTCTCTTTTCAATATAGATTATAAATTTCTTACAAAAATATTGGCAAATAGGTTCAACACTGTTATTTTAGACCTGATCCACCTGGATCAAGCGGGCTTTATGCCTGGTACATCCACTTCTGATAACCTTAGACGGGTCCAGGTAGTTTCTCAAATTGGGGATGCTCTCAAACAAAATTGGGTGATGGCCTTTTTAGATGCCACTAAGGCATTTGATAAGGTAGAATGGCCCTTACTCCTCCAGGTCCTGAAATGTTTTGGGTTTGGGGAACCATTTATTAAATGGATCACATGTCTTTACCAGTCCCCTAGAACCACACTCTCCATAAATGGTGCATTATCTCCATACTTTTCTTTATATAGGGGGACTTGCCAGGGATGCTTTTTGCACTGGAGATAGAGCGCCTTCCCATCATTCTTAGGACACACCTGAGAAGGAGAAGATAGCTTTATATGCTGATGACCTTTTACTGTTCATGTCTGACCCCATTCACACACTTCCCAGAGCCATGTCCTTAATCGACAGATTCGGCACTTATCCTAGCTTACGCATTAATTGGTCCAAGTCGTCATTTATCCCCCTCTCCAAACAGCTAACGATAGAAACTGGAGAATATATTTACGGTCTTAAGGTCATGGACACCTGTAAATACCTACATGTTCATATCTCCAATGACCACAGAAATTTTCTGAGTTTAAATGTGTACTCACTTCTCAGTCATTTCAGGACCAAATTTAAAATATGGGGAGCTTTGCCCTTATCAGTCCTTGGGCGGGTTAATCTCATTTAAATAGTGGTCCTTCCCAAATGTTTATATATTCTAGAACATGCAGCGATGACTGTACTGCGTAAGTTTTTTTTAAACAGATGGACTCCTTACTCATTCCCTTTATTTCCCAAATTATGCTTTTCCACTTTACAGCGGTCAAAAGATATGGGTGGAATGGTACTCCATGACCTCTTCCTATACTACCTAGCTGGTCAACTCTGATATTTAAGTTCCTGGCTATTAGCAGACCCTCTACCTGGTCCGAAGGCACACTTGGCATATTACTTGAAAACACCTAATTTATGACTGGCATTAGAGCATCTTCATTTATATAATGGCAGGTCACTTCCCATTCGCAAACTGGTGGAGCAGGTCTGGCAGTAGGCTAAAAGAGTGGCTGTTTACACTGATATCCCTATTGAAAACCCACTATGGGATAACCAAGGTTTGACTGAACTCTTTGCCCTTCCAGATGCATGGTGTTAAGAACAGTTTGGAGTTGTGTCCTTGGCTGATGTTTATGACCAGGGCACATTCCGATCAATCGACTCTCTGAGCACATTGTTTGACATTCCTCCTACTCAATTTTATAGATTCCTCCAGATTAGACATGCCATGTCCACGCAGTTCCCTCCATTGAATGCCCACATTTCTATATATCCTCAAATTGGGGTACTCAGGTCCCAAGGTCCGCGAGGTTTAAATTCGGGCTTATATGCACATCTTATACAGGTCAAGATGTCTCATCTAGACACACCTCCTCTACTAAAATGGCGCACTCATGTTTCTGCTCTCACCGATGAGACGTATTCAGAACTCCAGGAGTCAGTAATATATATCCCTATCTTCTAACAATAAGCTGATTAAAGTGTATATATTGCTCCAAAGTTAATTGGCCCCTGCACGTCTTCAGAAAATGGGACGCCTGCAACACCCCGGTTGTCTCCATTGTTCTGTTATGTACTCTGATTTTTGGCATATGATTTAGGATTGCCCTATAATTAAAGATTTTTGGCAAGAGGTGGTGAGTTCCTGAATTATATACTCAGAACTCCTGTTCCACTCTCCCCTGAAGAAATATGGCCACACCACTCTTGCATCTTTTTGCGGGAATCCTTGTTTTTAGCTAGAAAGGCCATTGCTTTACGTTGGTTGGCCCCCCATGCACCTTCCTAGTCAATGGGGAATTCCATTTTACCTTATAATCAAATAGTGTATAAAGGTAGGGGTTTCCATCAAAAATTCCAAAAAGTTTGGGGTTTATGGTGTAATTCACCGATGACCCTATACACAGCTCTATCATTTTGGACAGCCTTTAGTACATTCATTGCTTACGTATGGGGAAGCTGTTGAGAGTACCTGTGCTCGATTTGTACCTATGGCCTTTATATTATCTTTAGGACCATTCATGGGGACGGTATACTGTCTGTACAAGGCAGGGTTTATGTTTGCCTTTTTTATATTTTGTCACCCTCTACAGGTCAAACTGGATTTTATTTTCATCTCGGATCCTCTGCTTGGACTCTCCTCTGGCTTAGTTATGTTTTCTATCTGCTTCCAATATGGACTTTGCAGCAACGTTCTGTTTTTTTTTTTGTCTAGTTCATGTATATTTTGTACAGAATACATGCCGCAACCCAGATGGAGGAGACCGGAGGATGGGAGTAGTAGTGGCAGATGCTGTGACACCTAGCAGGCCGAGCACACTCACCAACCACTCAAGTCAGGTTCTGCAGCACTACCAGATGGTGATGGCAGTAGTTCTTTTCCCAGGGGCACTTCCAGTTGAAGAGGGGACCTCTTCTCTCTGAGCCAATGTGGTATTGTTCGGAAGGGCCCTGATGGTGAAGCAGGCACGACTCAGGAGTCAGCGGAGCAGGCGAAAAAGAAACAGCCTTTATTTGGCAACAGGAACAACATTTAAATGGCAGCTTCCAAATGGGGGTAGTAGTCCTACAGTGTCGAAACCCCCAGCCTTGGTTCTAGGAGGGTGCCCAGGGATGTTATAGGCTTCACAGTATGATTTTCTACTACTCCTCCTCTCTGCCTCTCCCAGACAGGTACACTGGGGATGGAGTTACAGGGAGTCCTGACAGGGATCTGGTTACCTGGAGTCTAGGCCCGAATATAGTTCTCCTGTCAGAGTCCTCTCCTGCTCCACCTGGCACAACACCGAAAGTGTTCAAAAGTCCGGACAGCACTTCTCCCTTGCTCAGGGCTGTCTTTAGATGAGCCTGGGGCTGGTGATATCCCTCCTGGGGCTGTAGAGGCAACCGTTAACCCTCATTCCTGGGGCTGGTGGCAGGTGAGCTCTGCACACCTACTCTTGTAGACTGCACACACAGAACTGAAAACCAACCGTCTCCGGGAAGATAAGACCTCCCTACAACCCCGCCCAGTGGCCTGTGATAGGCCAGGGCTGAACCAAGGCAAGGTTTTGAACACTGCAAGGGGAAAAACTGCATTACATATAACATTAAACACTTTACATAGAAGACAGCACATACAAACATAACCCAGAGGCACAGTAACAAACACATAAACGCAGCAGCCTTTGGGTTGCTGCACCACCCCCCTATTTTAACCTGAGCTGCCCTCGGCGAATCTTTGACCCGGCTAGGGAAGGCACTCCAGTGGACAAGACAAGACAAATTAGCATAACAACTAAAACATGATGAGATGTCGGTCTTCGCCCAAATATGAAATATCAGGTAGTGACAGTCTACGTCCATAATCCCCGTGTCGTCGGACCTGTTCCCCTAACACAATAATATAGACCTGGTACCTGAGGCACTAGTTTATAAGTGTCCAAACTCAGGTACCAGCAAACCTAAAGAAAGGGGGAAAAACACACAAAGGTCCCTGAGGCACAAATGCAGTAGTGTCCAATCCCAGGGCCTCAACTAAACAAACAGGGACTCCAAGGCACAGGTGCGGTAGTGTCCATCCTGGAGCAAAGGGACAGGAAAAAGTAGGGAAAACTGGGGCAGTGTCCACAAGTCCGCACTGATGAAACTGGGGAAGTGTCCAAAAGTTCGGCACAAAAACACAAGAGGGCAGTAACTTGGAAACTATTTACATCCATAGGAGTCCAAGGGAGTCACTCCAGGGGGCACAAAACTTGATCTCCCCAGTCAGGTGTAGACTGGGGGCACAAAACTTACGGGTGGCAAGCTTTCAGATATCAGCTTCTGTAGGAGAAGGTCCCAATGACTTGGGATGTGAAGGTGTTGCAGATGTCAGTGGTACAGCCTCAGGCAACCTGCACAGGCGTTGCAGCTCCAGGGCCTTCTTCTCCATGGCCCTGTAGAAGGCGATGATGGTGGCTGGGATCATGCTGCTCTTGTAGACAGGTGGCTCCACTTGCTGTGCAGCTGCAGGAGTTGCAGAGTGACCTACAACAGAGATGTGGTCACCCCCTGAGATGATGATGATGCTCAGGACAGCAGGTGGCGATGCAGCATGAACAGCAGTTGGCAGGACAGCAACAGCTGAAACATGGGCTCCAGCTGGAGTCCCAGTAGTAGCTAGCACGGCAGCTGCAGAAATCCCCTCCATGAGCTCCTCAGCGTACATCTCCTCTCCCCAGGTCCAGGCATCAGGACCTCAATTGATACCACGGACAGATGGGGGACGTGACATGGTGCAGCAGGATATGGTGGCTCTGCGTGCACAAAGTATACAGTCTCTTACTAGCGCGGACTCTATGGAACTTTCCAGGCACTTTACTGGTGATGGATGCTAGTGAGCGGTGCTACGCTACGCATAGGACAGGTCTAGTGTTGGACTCACCCAAGATGGCGGCGCCCAGGAGGCTTCGATGACGCAGTCCTATAGGAGGGGCTGTCCCGCTGACGTCAGCGGCCCCTGATTCATCACGTTTGAATAGGAGGGTGGAGCTTGGCTGATGCACCCCTGACGTACAGTGGGGAAAAAAGTATTTAGTCAGCCACCAATTGTACAAGTTCTCCCACTTAAAAAGATGAGAGAGGCCTGTAATTGACATCATAGACAGACCTCAACTATGAGCGACAAAATGAGAAAACATATCTAGAAAATCACATTGTCTGATTTTTTAAGAATTTATTTGCAAATTGTGGAAAATAAGTATTTGGTCAATAACAAAAGTTCATCTCAATACTTTGTTATATATCCTTTGTTGGCAATGAGAGAGGACAAACGTTTTCTGTAAGTCTTCACAAGGTTGGCACATACAGTGCTGGCCAAAAGTATTGGCACCCCTGCAATTCTGTCAGATAATACTCAATTTCTTCCAGAAAATGATTGCAATCACAAATGCTTTGGTAATAATATCTTCATTTATTTTGCTTGCAATGAAAAAACACAAAAGAGAATGAAAAAAAAGTCAAATCATTGATCATTTTACACAAAACTCCAAAAATGGGCTGGACAAAAGTATTGGCACCCTCAGCCTAATACTTGGTAGCACAACCTTTAGACAAAATAACTGCGAACAACCGCTTCCGGTAACCATCAATGAGTTTCTTACAATGCTCTGCTGGAATTTTAGACCATTCTTCTTTGGCAAATTTCTCCAGGTCCCTGAGATTTGAAGGGTGCCTTCTCCAAACTGCCATTTTGAGATCTCTCCACAGGTGTTCTATGGGATTCAGGTCTGGACTCATTGCTGGCCACTTTAGAAGTCTCCAGTGCTTTCTCTCAAAACCATTTTCTAGTGCTTTTTGAAGTGTGTTTTGGGTCATTGTCCTGCTGGAAGACCCATGACCTCTGAGGGAGACCCAGCTTTCTCACACTGGGCCCTACATTATGCTGCAAAATTTGTTGGTAGTCTTCAGACTTCATAATGCCATGCACACGGTCAAGCAGTCCAGTGCCAGAGGCAGCAAAGCAACCCCAAAACATCAGGGAACCTCCGCCATGTTTGACTGTAGGGACCGTGTTCTTTTCTTTGAAGGCCTCTTTTTTTTTCCTGTAAACTCTATGTTGATGCCTTTTCCCAAAAAGCTCTACTTTTGTCTCATCTGACCAGAGAACATTCTTCCAAAAAGTTTTTGACTTTCTCAGGTAAGTTTTGCCAAACTCCAGCCTGGCTTTTTTATGTCTCTGGGTCAGAAGTGGGGTCTTCCTGGGTATCCTACCATAGAGTCCCTTTTCATTCAGACGCCGACAGATAGTACAGGTTGACACTGTTGTACCCTCGGACTGCAGGGCAGCTAGAACTTGTTTGGATGTTAGTCGAGGTTCTTTAGCCACCATCCGCACAATCTTTCATTGAAATCTCTCGTCAATTTTTCTTTTCCGTCCACATCTAGGGAGGTTAGCCACAGTGCCATGGGCTTTAAACTTCTTGATGACACTGCGCACGGTAGACACAGGAACATTCAGGTCTTTGGAGATGGACTTGTAGCCTTGAGATTGCTCATGCTTCCTCGCAATTTTGCTTCTCAAGTCCTCAGACAGTTCTTTGGTCTTCTTTCTTTTCTCCATGCTCAATGTGGTACACACAAGGACACAGGACAGAGGTTGAGTCAACCTTAATCCATTTCAACTGGCTGCAAGTGTGATTTAGTTATTGCCACCACCTGTTATGTGCCACAGGTAAGTAACAGGTGCTGTTAATTACACAAATTAGAGAAGCATCACATGATTTTTCAAAGGGTGCCAATACTTTTGCCCACCCCCATTTTTATGTTTGGTGTGGAATTATATCCAATTTGGCTTTTTGACAATTCTTTTTGTGGTTTTCCATTGACGACAAATTAAATGAAGATATTATTACCAAAGCATTTGTGATTGCAATCATTTTCTGGAAGAAATTGAGTATTATCTGACAGAATTGCAGGGGTGCCAATACTTTTGGCCAGCACTGTACTGTTGCTGGTATGTTGGCCCATTCCTCCATGCAGATCTCCTCTAGAGCAGTGATGTTTTGCGGCTGCCACTGGGCAACATGGAATTTCAACTCCCTCCCTCCCTCAGGTTTTCTATGCGGTTGAGATCTGGAGACTGGCTAGGCCACTCCAGGACCTTGAAATGTTTCTTACAAAGATACTCTTTCGTTGCCCTCGCGGTCTGCTTGGGATCATTGTCATGCTGAAAGCATGTCACTAAGATACATAAGACTTTAATGTCTCTGCTGGGTGGCCCAATAGTGACTAGTATAGGTTCCATACTGGAGTTTCTGTCTTAATATATTGATTGGTTATTGACGCCACTCCTCCAACATCCCTTCATACAGTGGGTACGGAAAGTATTCAGACCCCTTTAAATTTTTCACTTTTTGTTTCATTGCAGCCATTTGCTAAAAGCAAAAAAGTTCATTTTATTTCTCATTAATGTACACTCAGCACCCCATCTTGACAGAAAAAAATACAGAAATGTAGATATTTTTGCAAATTTATTAAAAAAAGAAAAACTGAAATATCACATGGTCATAAGTATTCAGACCCTTTGCTCAGTATTGAGTAGAAGCACCCTTTTGAGTTAGTACAGCCATGAGTCTTCTTGGGAATGATGCAACAAGTTTTTCACATCTGGATTTGGGGATCCTCTGCCATTCTTCCTTGCAGATCCTCTCCAGTTCCGTCAGGTTGGATGGTGAACGTTGAACAGCCATTTTCAGGTCTCTCCAGAGATGCTCAATTGGGTTGAGGTCAGGGCTCTAGCTGGGCCAGTCAAGAATGGTCACAGAGTTGTTCCGAAGCCACTCCTTTGTTATTTTAGTTGTGTGCTTAGGGTCATTGTCTTGTTGAAAGGTGAACCTTCGGCCCAGTCTGAAGTCCAGAGCACTCTGGAAGAGGTTTTCTTCCAGGATATCTCTGTACTAGGCCGCATTCATCTTTCCTTCAATTGCAACCAGTCTTCCTGTCCCTGCAGCTGAAAAACAGCCCATAGCATGATGCTGCCACCACCATGTTTCACTGTTGGGATTGTATTGGGCAGGTGATGAGCAGTGCCTGGTTTTCTCCACACATACCGCTTAGAATTAATGCCAAAAAGTTCAATCTTCGTCTCATCAGACCAGAGAATCTTATTTCTCATAGTCTGGGAGTCTTTCATGTGTTTTTTGGCAAACTCTATGTGGGCTTTCATATGTCTTGCACTGAGGAGAGTCTTCCTTCAGCCCACTCTGCCATAAAGCCCCGACTGGTGGAGGGCTGCAGTGATAGTTGACTTTGTGGAACTTTCTCCCATCTCCCTACTGCATCTCTGGAGCTCAGCCACAGTGATCTTTGGGTTCTTCTTTACCTCTCTCGCCGAGGCTCTTCTCCCACGATTGCTCAGTTTGGCTGGACGGCCAGGTCTCGGAAGAGTTCTGGTCGTCCCAAACTTCTTCCATTTAAGGATTATGGAGGCCACTGTGCTCTTAGGAGCCTTGAGTGCTGCAGATATTCTTTTATAACCTTGGCCAGATCTGTGCCTTGCCACAATTCTGTCTCTGAGCTCCTTGGGCAGTTCTATTGACCTCATGATTCTTATTTGCTCTGACATGCACTGTGAGCTGTGAGGTCTTATATAGACAGGTGTGTGCCTTTCCTAATCAAGTCCAATCAGTTTAATTAAACACAGCTGGACTCCAATGAAGGAATAGAACCATCTCAAGGAGGATCAGAAGGAAATGGACAGCATGTCAGTTAAATATGAGTGTCACAGCAAAGAGTCTGAATACTTATGACCATGAGATATTTCAGTTTTTCTTTTTTAATACATTTGCAAAAATATCTACATTTCTGTTTTTTTTTCTGTGAAGATGGGGTGCTGAATGTACATTGAGAAATAAAATGAACTCTTTTGCTTTTAGCAAATGGCTGCAATGAAACAAAGAGTGAAAAATTTAAAGAGGTCTGAATATTTTCCGTACCAACTGTATGTTTAAAGAAACAAATTATTTTCTTAGAGCTTTAAGGGATTTTGTCTGGGGGAATGGCCTAAGGATAGCATCTATAGATGTGGAGAGCCTGTATACAAGGACCCAAGTATATGGCCTGAAAGCCATTAAAAGAGTTTTGATCAGTGCTGGAAAAAGTGACGACTTATTGGCTTAGTTTGTGATGCAACTAGATTAATTTTAACTAATAATGCTTTTGTGTTTAATGGAAAATGGCACATCCAAGTATACAGTATTTTTAAGACACTTATGTCTATGCCTTATCCAATATGTATGTACAGTATATACATTTATATTTGCGTTATGTGGATGACATGTTTATTGTATGGTTGGGTACTGACCAACAATTTAAAGATTTTGTTGCATTCTTGAACAATTCCAATGATATGAATATATGTTTCACTTTCAAAATAAGTGGTACTTCCTTGGAGTTTTTGGACGTCATGGTCACGATAAATGAAGGGGAATTAGACACATATTAGACAAGTATTTAAAATGGGAGATGGTAGGACATAAGATAAAGCAGTTTATAAATTGTAAAATGACATTCATTATATATGTGGTCTTCTGTACTTGTGGATTTTTTTATATTTGAAAAACTATCAGATGTCTCTTCGTGTGCTTTCACAAACATTATAAGTCAATTGCGTCTGAAGAAGGATCACCTAGTTTGATCCTTCATGTAAAAAAATGTACATGGTGGCAATGCAGAGATTTTAAGCTTCGCAGGTATAGAACATGTTCTGATGTTGCCACATGGTAGAGATAGGCACCAACTGTTATTACAGAAGGAAGTAAGGTGGTTCCTGAGGGCCTTTAGGTCTCAATGACCTGAGTTCTAAAATCTGTAAATATTATTCTAATAGTGTTTGAGCCAGTGATATTATTGAAAATTATGAAGAAAAAAAACCCCGCTTCTGAGCTGTTCGCTCCGCTTTGAATGATAGAAAGTGCCTTGGTATCCTTGGCAACACAAGCCTGATGCACGACGCTATACATGGCAAGACATTGAGTAATAGAGAATGTAGGTACACCCTACATTCTTCGTCATTATTGGAGCGCCATAGCATCGTACGTCATTTAGGACGCGACACACGAAAAGAATGTCTTATATTCAGATGAGTCGATGGGTTTGTATATCAGTGTCAGATGAAGCGCATCAGTGCGAGAAATGGTCATCGCCTTTGAAGCTGCTGGCGCCTCTCTCCATCTGCTGCTTGTATTTTATTGGAATGGAATAAAGCTGGAAATTTTTAATGCTATACAGTGCTGGCCAAAAGTATTGGCACCCCTGCAATTCTGTCAGATAAGACTCAATTTCTTCCAGAAAATGATTGCAATCACAAATGCTTTGGTAATAATATCTTCATTTATTTTGCTTGCAATGAAAAAACACAAAAGAGAATGAAAAAAAAGTCAAATCATTGATCATTTTACACAAAACTCCAAAAATGGGCCGGACAAAAGTATTGGCACCCTCAGCCTAATACTTGGTAGCACAACCTTTAGACAAAATAACTGCGAACAACCGCTTCCGGTAACCATCAATGAGTTTCTTACAATGCTCTCCTGGAATTTTAGACCAGTCTTCTTTGGCAAATTTCTCCAGGTCCCTGAGATTTGAAGGGTGCCTTCTCCAAACTGCCATTTTGAGATCTCTCCACAGGTGTTCTTTGGGATTCAGGTCTGGACTCATTGCTGGCCACTTTAGAAGTCTCCAGTGCTTTCTCTCAAACCATTTTCTAGTGCTTTTTGAAGTGTGTTTTGGGTCATTGTCCTGCTGGAAGACCCATGACCTCTGAGGGAGACCCAGCTTTCTCACACTGGGCCCTACATTATGCTGCAAAATTTGTTGGTAGTCTTCAGACTTCATAATGCCATGCACACGGTCAAGCAGTCCAGTGCCAGAGGCAGCAAAGCAACCCCAAAACATCAGGGAACCTCCGCCATGTTTGACTGTAGGGACCGTGTTCTTTTCTTTATTATAAAACTGGTAGTCTATTATGCATGCTAAGATGAGACAATAGACACAAAAAATCAAATAGATATTCTGTGGTCAATAATTAGGCAAAAAGGTGTATACTCTGATGTCATATAAACGTGCACATGCTCAAAACTCAGATATAACATTACTCACACCTTAATGCCGAATAGACACCACTATAATGGTTTCAACAGTGTGTGACTGTATAATAATCCATTAGGTGGCAAATACACACAATGAGTGTTTATAATAAATTACTGCACATATTCTAATATCAAATGAATATACATGTAGTAAACATGATGTGCACACTCTAAATCTGCCAAAAACCACAGAATGTATTTAAATTTACAATTCAACTTACGGCAGAACAGAAAAAATTCCTGTGTACTCAGATAGAATAATATGAAACGGTCTTACCATATTCATACAGGGGTCAGCTATAACAGGGTCAGGGTGCCAGGTGTCCAATGTTACACTCACCCTAAAAAGACTCTGCTTATGTCCGCTGTACCCAAACAAAACTCCCGCCCAAACAAGGGCAGTCCACAGCTAGCCCTCAAACAAACGCCCTATCAGTCCCTATGTACATTTCTTTTTGCGGGCCAAAAGAATCATCAGGGGACTATCTGGCTAGCTAAATAGCTGTAGTCAATGCTAATGCCTTGTAAGGGTCAATATAGCAAAGATTTCCATAGATACACTAACAGAAAAAAACAAACTGGCTGTCTGCCTAGTAAGTTGATTAGATGTTGTGTAAGTTATATTTTAGGGATTCTCGCTATTTATAATAGGACTGAAAAATACCAGCAATTAGTATTGCCAGCAGTTTGCAGAAATTTCTCAAACAAATGGCTCATGACATCCCCACCTTTTCCCTTCCTGGAGGTGTTTACATAATGACCAAGGGGTCCACGACCCTCAGATTTGGAAACAGTGTTATATGGTAAATTGGCATCTCAGATATATGTGTGGTCACAAAACCTGTGAAATGTTTGAACACTTAAAAGGTTTGGTATGGTTTCGATTTCAATGATAGATTTCAACAGCACTGCACTGCAATACCTACACTCGCGGCTACAATTTGTATGGCGAGTGAGAAGTGTGGCTCCCGGTATGTACAGTGGGTACAGAAAGTGTTCAGACCCCTTTAAATTTTTCATTCTTTGTTTCATTGCAACCATTTGCTAAAAGCAAAAAAGTTCATTTTATTTCTCATTAATGTACACTCAGCACCCCATCTTAACAGAAAAAAAAAAATAGAAATGTAGATATTTTTGCAAATTTATTAAAAAAGAAAACCTGAAATATCACATGGTCATAAGTATTCAGACCCTTTGCTGTGACACTCATATTTAACTCGCTGGCTGTCCATTTCCTTCTGATCCTCCTTGAGATGGTTCTACTCCTTCATTGGAGTCCAGCTGTGTTTAATTAAACTGATTGGACTTGATTAGGAAAGGCACACACCTGTCTATATAAGACCTCACAGCTCACAGTGCATGTCAGAGCAAATGAGAATCATGAGGTCAATGGAACTGCCCAAGGAGCTCAGAGACAGAATTGTGGCAAGGCACAGATCTGGTCAAGGTTATAAAAGAATATCTGCAGCACTCAAGGCTCCTAAGAGCACAGTGGCCTCCATAATCCTTAAATGGAAGAAGTTTGGGACGACCAGAACTATTCCTAGACCTGGCCGTCCAGCCAAACTGAGAAATCATGGGAGAAGAGCCTTGGTGAGAGAGGTAAAGAAGAACCCAAAGATCACTGTGGCTGAGCTCCAGAGATGCAGTAGGGAGATGGGAGAAAGTTCCACAAAGTCAACTATCACTGCAGCCCTCCACCAGTCAGGGCTTTATGGCAGAGTGGCCCGAAGGAAGCCTCTCCTCAGTGCAAGACATATGAAAGCCCGCATAGAGTTTGCCAAAAAAAACATGAAGGACTCCCAGACTATGAGAAATAAGATTCTCTGGTCTGATGAGATGAAGATTGAACTTTTTGGCATTAATTCTAAGCGGTATGTGTGGAGAAAACCAGGCACTGCTCATCACCTGCCCAATACAATCCCATGAAACATGGTGGTGGCAGCATCATGCTATGGGGTGTTTTTCAGCTGCAGGGACAGGAAGACTGGTTGCAATTGAAAGAAAGATGAATGCGGCCAAGTACAGAGATATCCTGGAAGAAAACCTCTTCCAGAGTGCTCTGGACTTCAGACTGGGCCAAAGGTTCACCTTTCAACAAGACAATGACCCTAAGCACACAACTAAAATAACAAAGGAGTGACTTCGGAACAACTTTGTGACCATTCTTGACTGACCTAGCCAGAGCCCTGACCTCAACCCAATTGAGCATCTCTGGAGAGACCTTATGGCGGTCCACCAACGTTCATCATCCAACCTGACGGAACTGGAGAGGATCTGCAAGGAAGAATGGCAGAGGATCCCCAAATCCAGATGGGATCATCTTGTTGCATCATTCCCAAGAAGACTCATGGCTGTACTAGCTCAAAAGGGTGCTTCTACTCAATACTGAGCAAAGGGTCTGAATACTTATGACCATGTGATATTTCAGTTTTAATTTTTTAATAAATTTGAAAAAATATCTACATTTCGGTTTTTTTTTCTGTCAAGATGGGGTGCTGAATGTACATTAATGAGAAATAAAATGAACTTTTTTGCCCTTAGCAAATGGCTGCAATGAAACAAAAAGTGAAAAATTTAAAGGGGTCTGAATACTTTCAGTACCCACTGTAAACAATACTGAAAGCCATGCTGTCTGGGTACTGGTGATCTGCGGGGATCATGGGTGTTGGACCCCTGCAGATCTAATATTGATGGCTTATCCTAGGTAATCAATGTAAGAAACCCGATAACCTATTTAAGAACTATGCATGCTATGAAACATGGTTTTACGATGGCTGTCTCAGACTGTGTATGCTCACCTTTTGACCACACCAGAAAGCGACAGTATTTTCCAAAAATAAGTTCCCAATCTATAGAATGACTTTGTTGAGGTTTTGGCTGAGATACAATCTTTGCTGTTAGTCATGTAGAGATGTATTAATCCCTTCACGCAAAATCACTTACATATATGTGATTAGGTGTGAAGGGGTGTATGGAGAGGGCTCAGGAACTGTGTAGTTGTTAAAACTTTAGATGCTGCGTTAAACGTGACCGTGGCATCTCAAGTGCACAGACACCGTGGGTGTCGCCATCTTTTCCCAATTTTCGCCTCCAGAACATCATTGGGTGGCGATCGATTGTCATGACAGCCTTGAGCCTATTGAAGGATCCCAGGCTTGTCATTACATCAGTTCTATGGAAGCATGTAATAGAAGTGAATGGATTTCACTATACACTGCAATATATTAGTATTGCAGTGTATAGTGTGAGTGATCAGACCCCCTAAGGTTAAAGATCCCTAGCGGGTCTGAAAATAAAAAAAAGTTTTTTAAAGTATACAAAAAACAGAAAAGTCTAAATCACCCCCCTTTCCCTAGATCACATATAAAAATAAATAAAAGTAAACATAAGCACTTTAGATATCCCCAAGCTCATAAATGCCTGAACTATTAAAATGTTTATCCCATACAGTGAACGGCGTAACGGCTGTTTTTTTTTTCAACAGTTTGCCTTCTATGAAAAATTGAATAAAAAGTGATCACACCATCAGACCTTCCCCAAAATGATATCAATAAAATGACGCCATACCAAGCTCCATACACATAAATCTAAAAAAGTTATAGGTGTCACAATATGGCAACACAAATTTTTTTCTATTTTGCAAAGTTTTACATCTTTTAAAAGGTATCAAAACATTACAAATACTATATAAATTTGGTATCACCATGATTGTACTGACCCTCAGAATACAGGTAACATGTCATTTTTACCACATAGTGAATGCCCTAAAAATTAAACCCATAAGAAATTTGCACAAATGCGTCTTTTTTCCAATTCCATCTCATTCTAAATTTTTTTCCAGCTTCCCAGTACATTGCACAGGATATTGAATGGTGCCACTACAAAGTACAATTTGTTTCGCAAACAATAAGCCATAATGTGACTCTGTGAACTGAAAAATGAAAAAAATTATGGCTCTTAGAATGGGGGGGAGGGGAACGGATATGCAAAAACAGTCACAGTCAGTCTTATTACATTTTCAGTTTTTTTGACCATTAATCCCTTATGGAAATCCAATGTAGTAATATTGTGGGTGTCAGGTATTTAACCCCTTCCCCTTCCCCATCGCATCCTATTTAAAAAAAAAAAAAAAAACTATAACTTTTCTACATTCCAAAAGCTATAACTTTTTTATTTTTCCATTCACAGAGCCGTATGAGTGCTTGATTTTTGCAGGGCAAATTGTACTTCATAATGGGACCATTGAATTTTTCTATATGATGTACTGGTAAGCTAGAAAAAAAAAATTTAAAATGGGGTGGAATCAAAAAAAAACTGTGCTTGCGCGACTTTCTTATGAGCTTCGTTTTTACAACTTTCACTGTGTAGTCAAAATTACAAATTACCTGTTTAAACACCTTAAAAAAATCCAAATATTTTAAAAAATATCTTGGAGTCGCCATATTTTGACACCTGTAACTTTTTTATATTTCCATATACAGGGCTACATAAGGTGTCTTTTTTGTGGGGCAAGATGTCATTTTTATTAATAACATTTTGGGGAATATCTAATTTTTGATCCCTTTTTATTCAAATAGGAGGCAAGACTGTAGTTTGGTTCTTTGGATTTTTTTTTCCTGCTATGGCATTCACCATATGGAAAAAAATATATACAGTAGATCAGGCATTTTTGGATGCAGGGTGTTTTACATGTGTGTTTTACATGTATTTATAATTTATTTTTATATCTGATCTAGGGAATAGGGGTTGATTTGAACTTTTAATATTTTATAAATTATTTTTACTTTTATTTGTAGACCTCCTAGGTAAGGCTGTTTTAATATATTAGTGGGCCCAGTTCAAAGTTTTTCTGAGTGGGCCCCCCACATAATTTAATGGCCTCTTAAGTCAAACCCACATAATGTCCTATGCCGCCTTAGTCACCATTGATATATATTACATACAATTAAAAAAATAAAAATAAAAAATAATAATAATAATAATTATACTCAGCTAGCCCAATTCTCAAGGAGCTGCCTACAGGTTCCAGCTGCAGTGCAGTTCGGTGCTCATTATGCCTCCCTTCAGCAGACATTATCAGTCAAAGATTGAATAGTGGAGCACAGAGCTGATCACTCTATGCTCCAGTATTGCATTTAACTGTCTTTGTCCTAAAGATGCAAATAGAGTTTAAATGCCCACCTGGAAAAGTGGGATAGCATCCAAAATGCGGACCTTTCCAGCTCGATCTGAATGGACAAAGTAACCAATTACCACCTAGACTCCTGTCAACTATGTTTTTACCCCAAATAACAGGACTGAGACATATCTTGGGTTTTATGTGGGGTTGGCCACAGATTAATTTAACACAAAATCAACAACCAACCTTAACTGAGACAAAACTTCTCATACCCAGTGGTCATCTTCTTCTATTGTCAAAGCTTTACTCTGCCTGGATGCCGAACGATGTGAGGCAACAGGCATGTGGACCCAAAATCTTCTTGGCGACTGGGCTTGGACTCCTGCCATGGAGCAGGCAGCGTAGTCCTACGTCTGGTTTCGACCACCCCTAAAAGTAATGTGTTCTCTAAGTCATCTTGCGTGTTTGATAGGAATATATCCAGGCCAATTGGGTTAAGATGTGCATCATCTCTCAGCAGGAGATTCAAATTAATATCCTCCAATTTCGTGACAAAACTTGTCGAATTAGGGTAATTAGCTCACCTAATTTCACTTTCCCTAAGTCGCTTTCACCAGCTTGTACTAGAATGGTTAAGGGAAACTGTGCTTCTTGACTGATGGCAATGACTTTGGGCAGGATCTGAATCTATTACAACCCTCTCTGACTATGCCAGTGGATTTCTACATTCAAGAGCCCCAAAACTAGTGCTCTCCTTTCTGCCCAGAAAATATAGGAATGGCCCAAAATCCAAATGGACAAAAAGGAACTTACAAGGCCTAAGATAATAGTATAATGTTGTACCATGTTAGCCATAGAAAGTAGTGGAAGAGTGAAGAAATCAGACGATACCTTTTAGAGGCTAACTGAGTATATCTGATGGTAAGCTTTCGAGAGTACTAGCTCTCTTCTTCAGACATGGTGTTAACATGTCTGAAGAAGAGAACTAGTACTCTCGAAAGCTTACCATCAAATATGCTCAGTTAGCCTCTAAAAGGTATCGCCTGATTTCTTCACTCTTCCAAGGTCTAAGCTAAGAAGGCAAACATTCAGAGAGCAAACAGTAAGCCAAAAAATAAAAGAATAATCCTCCATTATTGCTTTAACACTTCCAGACAAATATAGGAGCGGAAACAGTCTGATTTCCATCGACCTTGCACTCATCAGCGACTCGAGCCGCACCAAACTCCCTTGGGTCTAACCCCAATTCTGCTAAATATGCCCTGAAAACGGAAATAAACTGAAATCTGGTCAAGAGCAGACATTAAGCATGGACCAAAAAAGCTTCCCGAGGTGGGCAAAGACAGGCAAACTCATTAATAATAAGAACCGGACAATAGTTGGAACCTGGGGTCATATACAGGTACATCTCAATAAATTTGAATATTTTTGAAAAATTCATTAATTTCAGTGATTCAGTAATTCAATTCATAATCAGCAGTCTTCCATGATTGTGTGTCTTACTGAACCAGACTGAGGGACCATTTAAAGGCTTATGAAACCTTGACAGGTGACACACTGAATTTACAATACTGAACTTTTTTACAATATTCAAATTTTCTTAGATTTGGGTTTTCATACCTGTAATTCATAATAAACATTTACAGAAATAAAACACTAGAAATACAACACTCTGTGTGTAAAGAATCTAGAAAATATAGGTCACTTTTTAAATTCAATTACTGAAAGAAATAAACTTTTCAAAGATATTCTAATTTATTGAGATGCACCTGTATATACAACCAAATCCTTCTACTGAAAACATCTGTCTTCAGCTTTCTCTCACATATTTTTACATAACTTTCCAGTATTAGGAGAACCTTGGCCATCAACCAAGAAAACGTTTTGTAGTGTCCTCTCGGCCAAATAGTTTGACCCTGACAACTATGCTTGCCAGATGCTTCTGCACCACATTCATTGACACCCCTTCATCCTGCAATACAACCAAAAAATCTAAATTGGATGATAGAATGGCATTGTTCTCTGCAGGTATTTGACTGCCAGAGAAGGACAATCAACAAATTCAGGTCATTCTATGATTCCACCATGTCGCCAAAGAAACTAAGTCCCACACCAAATGAAGTAATTCCTACCAGGTACCACAAATGATCCGGGTAAATCGTCCCCTCCTCTTTGGATGGAGCTCCCTGAACATCTGAAAGGGGGAATGGGGCAAAGTATCAGCAAGTACAGGCCTTAAATAGTTAGTCTTCTTCATCCCCCTGAGTTTTAGCACTATTGTGCCATCGGATCCTACTATTATCACTATTATCAGGAATGATTCTAAAAGCACTAGATTTGAAACTAAACCTGAAGCACACCAAGAAAAAGGCCAAACACCTTTACACTGATGATTCTGAAAATGGCTACAAAACTGTCACTGCTGGCCACATATGTGAAAAGACTCAGGTCATCAGACCTTATCTTCACATTCTGACAGAGTGCTCTGCTGTTAAAAACGCGGCAAATCAGTAAACCGGAGTGTCTGCGTAATGCAAATAAAATGGTGTAGCAACTGTACAGCTGTCAGTACTATTGACAGTCTCATTGTAAATGCCCTACCCATCAGGATTACCTTACAGGCAAAATTATACAGTGCTGGCCAAAAGTATTGGCACCCCTGCAATTCTGTCAGATAATACTCAATTTCTTCCAGAAAATGATTGCAATCACAAATGCTTTGGTAATAATATCTTCATTTAATTTGTCGTCAATGGAAAACCACAAAAAGAATTGTCAAAAAGCCAAATTGGATATAATTCCACACCAAACATAAAAAAGGGGGTGGACAAAAGTATTGGCACCCTTTGAAAAATCATGTGATGCTTCTCTAATTTGTGTAATTAACAGCACCTGTTACTTACCTGTGGCACATAACAGGTGGTGGCAATAACTAAATCACACTTGCAGCCAGTTGAAATGGATTAAAGTTGACTCAACCTCTGTCCTGTGTCCTTGTGTGTACCACATTGAGCATGGAGAAAAGAAAGAAGACCAAAGAACTGTCTGAGGACTTGAGAAGCAAAATTGCGAGGAAGCATGAGCAATCTCAAGGCTACAAGTCCATCTCCAAAGACCTGAATGTTCCTGTGTCTACTGTGCGCAGTGTCATCAAGAAGTTTAAAGCCCATGGCACTGTGGCTAACTTCCCTAGATGTGGACGGAAAAGAAAAATTGACGAGAGATTTCAACGAAAGATTGTGCGGATGGTGGCTAAAGAATGTCGACTAACATCCAAACAAGTTCTAGCTGCCCTGCAGTCCGAGGGTACAACAGTGTCAACCCGTACTATCCGCCGGCGTCTGAATGAAAAGGGACTCTATGGTAGGATACCCAGGAAGACCCCACTTTTGACCCAGAGATATAAAAAAGCCAGGCTGGAGTTTGCCAAAACTTACCTGAGAAAGCCAAAAACTTTTTGGAAGAATGTTCTCTGGTCAGATGAGACAAAAGTAGAGCTTTTTGGGAAAAGGCATCAACATAGAGTTTACAGGAAAAAAAAAGAGGCCTTCAAAGAAAAGAACACGGTCCCTACAGTCAAACATGGCGGAGGTTCCCTGATGTTTTGGGGTTGCTTTGCTGCCTCTGGCACTGGACTGCTTGACCGTGTGCATGGCATTATGAAGTCTGAAGACTACCAACAAATTTTGCAGCATAATGTAGGGCCCAGTGTGAGAAAGCTGGGTCTCCCTCAGAGGTCATGGGTCTTCCAGCAGGACAATGACCCAAAACACACTTCAAAAAGCACTAGAAAATGGTTTGAGAGAAAGCACTGGAGACTTCTAAAGTGGCCAGCAATGAGTCCAGACCTGAATCCCATAGAACACCTGTGCAGAGATCTCAAAATGGCAGTTTTGAGAAGGCACCCTTCAAATCTCAGGGACCTGGAGAAATTTGCCAAAGAAGAATGGTCTAAAATTCCAGCAGAGCATTGTAAGAAACTCATTGATGGTTACCGGAAGCGGTTGTTCGCAGTTATTTTGTCTAAAGGTTGTGCTACCAAGTATTAGGCTGAGGGTGCCAATACTTTTGTCTGGCCCATTTTTGGAGTTTTGTGTAAAATGATCAATGATTTGACTTTTTTTTCATTCTCTTTTGTGTTTTTTCATTGCAAGCAAAATAAATGAAGATATTATTACCAAAGCATTTGTGATTGCAATCATTTTCTGGAAGAAATTGAGTATTATCTGACAGAATTGCAGGGGTGCCAATACTTTTGGCCAGCACTGTAGGTCCAACAACACCTGCATCTGCTGCAGTGTCACTTTCTTGGCCCTACAACCTGGTCAACCATTGCCGCCAGTCTCTCTAACTTATTTATTGGTATCCAATAAACCATTTGCTTCGTGTCAATTTCAATCCCCATAAAGGACTGTTTAGTTGTCTTGTCCTCTGACAAGGGACTTCAATTTGACTCATGAAATGCCGGAAATACTGTAACAGATATGCACATATAGGAGAATCCCTGGGGCCAACAAAAGGAAAATCTTGCAAGTAGTGTAAAACTGATTGTATTGCAGTCTCATAACGAACTATTCAGTACAGGAAAGAACTGAATAGTTCAAAATAATAAAATGGTATATAACATCCCATGGGAAGGCATAACTCAACAAAAAAACTTTTCTTCACCCCAACAGATGGAAACATTCTAGATGAACTGGTAATAGGCGAAAATAAAATTTTATGTTTGAAATAGCAAACAAAGCCTCTGTTCCCACATCCCAAACTAGACGCACTGTTTTATCAAATAACATGTATGAGACTGATGCCTTTGGAAATTTCTGTCATTCCCTGAAGACCCTGGTGGAAAGAGATCTTCCCCACCTCCTTTTTGGGAACCAGGCCCAATGGCAATACCATCAAATTGGAGTTCAAATTAGAGTTTGTCAAAAGGGCCAGTCATGCAGTCCAAATCCACCTCCTTCATAACTTTATTCCAGACTAACACAACATTGTCTCTAACCAACCTCAAATTGTAGCATAACAAAGAATTGTCGACCACTCATGTGGGATACAAAAACCAAATTCAAAACCCTCCCCTAGCGGGCTTTCTTCCTGCCTCCTGGGATACATTGCATTCCACTCCTGTAGACTGTTGAATTTCACCAGAGGTTTAACAGGCTACTTAGTCCAGCAGAAGCACTATAAGGCCAAATATGCTCCACCACATATGAAGGACTCATACTGGAATCTGCATGTAGCGTAAAAACGGCAGTGACAATCATTGTGTAACCAGAAGGAACCTTTACTGTTAGGGGCCATGGTGCTGGATTGGTGCCCAGACCCAGCAACACTGCCTTGAAAGGACCATTGTGGCCTCTGTGATAAAATTAGCTGAATCCATACATCTGTGGCCTTATAGGCCCAGTTCAATCCCAGTTGGATTTAGAGCTAGCCTACAATTAAATTCTTCGTCATAGTGGCACCATGCTGTGCCACTGTGCACCTTATGGGTGCTGTATATGCTGTCCAGATACCCAAATAGTTCTGGACCTTTCCCAGAATCCTGCTGACAAACCAAATGCGCCAAGACTGCAAAAGCCTGGATTCAATTTTCAAACATTTTCGCAACCTTGGGTTTTCTATCTCAAATATATGCCTTTTGTCCATGATCACATGATCCATGGACAGAGGAGCGACCATACATCAGCGTACTCACCTCGACAAATTTTATCCCAGACCTCCACATGGGTGCAGAAGGGTGGTATGCTGGAGAACACTAATGGGTCACTAATATCTGCATTACCCTATACCTGAGCTAAAAAGTGTTTTAACAGTGAAATGAAGTCCCCACTCCCTGGTGTTTGTGGTGTAAATGGAGTAGACCAGGCCGTCAGGCCATGGTACTGACTCTCTCTTCTGAAGCTAGGCAGCGTCTGTGCTGCTGATAGAAATCTCATCAGGTCTTAAGGCTGAATTTCCGACCCCAGGGTTAGCCCATTGATCTTGGTGTCCTATCACGCAACAACCTGTCTCGCTTCAGTTATGAAGAGGTGTCATAGCTGAACCTGGATGAGGACTGGCTGCACAAGGTGCAGCATCTCCTGCCCCTGGTGTGCATGTGTTGCGATGTATGCTGTCTACGGTGTCCACATCTCCAGCCTGACCTGGATCCACATAGCCTGAAACTGAGCCAGCCGTGAAGATCACAGACTTCAGCTTAAGCTGTCCAACTGGCAAGCTTGCAGCCAGGTATCTTTGGGGCTCCTGCACCATGGGGCCAGGGACTGTTCCAAGCCTGGTATATCCTCTGTCCCTTCCTCACCAGTATCTATGGACAGGGGCTAAGAGTCCAGCAGTGCAAGCAGAGAACCCTGTTCCTGATACCCTGACACAATAACAGTGCTGTGTACTCTCCCCTTCTGAACCCTACTTGTACTACCCCCTCTCACCTGCAGGGGGAAGTGGTCTGATCTGTGAGCAAATAAAGCCAGCCGAAGTACATAACATGTACTCCACTGAAGAGTCACTGCAAGGCCTGTGCTCTATCCTGGCTGCAGTGGCTGTCCTCTCCCTTCTACTGGCCATGGGATGAGCTCCCCTGCTGGAGTAAGCCACTAATATTGCTGCACCAAAGCCGGCTCTAATTCTCCACAGACGAACCTGATAAAGAAGTCGGCCTTCTGTGAGGGTGCACTCCTCCTGCTGTGGCCTTTCTCAGCCGTGAACTAAGCGCTCCGCTCCAACTACCTCCCTCTAGCTGGCACCTTTCCAACCACCAGGTTCTTCTTTGTTGTCCAGCAAGGTTCCAGCATCCACTCATGGCATTCTGGTCCATCCTCCAGCATGCTGCAGGACCTCTTCCAGCCAGAGTGCTCCCTGCTGCCACACAAGATCAGGCTCTACACAGGGTGTCCACCATTCTGCTCCTGCGTATCCTGCTCCTTTTCCTCTCACCTTGTTCCAATGGCAGACAGTGAGTTTTTCAACTACGTGCACCTCCTTATATTTATTTTTGCAAATCTGTATTTGTTTTAACTCCACCAACCATCTTGTAGAAATTGGAGTCACCAGCTTTAGTTCAGAACCTCACACCCTTTACTTGCCATGTAGTCCACAGCCCTCAGTTCAGGGGTATTCATGACAGGATGCACCATTTGCTCTATGGTTAAATCTGCTCTGCCCCTAGGGTCTTGAACTCCAGGGGGTCTGATCACTAATAAAATACACTGCAATGCAGTAAAAATATAGAACTAATGTAATGACAAACCTGGGAGCCTTCAATAGGCTCACGGCTGTCATTGTAACAGATAGCCGCCACAGGATCTCTTTCACCACCCCTGGATCTCCTATGTGCCGCCAGTAAAATGGTGCCGCGGACAGGTTTGACAGAGGCATCAAAAGCGTTTATGCCCGGGATAACTGCGAGCTTTGCTGCCCGGTCTCTGATGTATAATACATCTGCTGTAATAGTATAGTGGATGTCAGGAAAGGGTTACATATGATGCCAGCTCAGGAGCTGAGGGGACACTGCAGCCTGGGGCAGAAATGCAGAAGCAGTTCCTGCAATAAGAGACATATCTGAGCTCCTAACTCCTTGGATGCAAGTGTCATATGTTTCACTTTTACTTTCATTTCCCTGCATCAAATGGTTGTGGCAGCTGTTTGGTTGCTATGGCAGCCAGGAGCCTTCTGAAGGCTCTCAGGCCTGTACTAGAAATATTTAGCTCTCAGGGCTGTATTAGCCTCAATAGTAATACAGCATTTTCAGTATAGACTGCAAAACAGTATTGCAGTATTTCAGCCTATAGCATATGATAACAGGTTGAAGTCCTGTTATAAATTTTTAAAAAGGTTATTAAAAATCCGAATAAAATAAAAATTTTAAATCACCCCCCTTTCCCTAGAATACATATCAAATATATAAAAAATACACATTAGCTACACTCCTCACCAAAGAAATTGCCACACCAAGAAGGATTGATACACATGTTAATGATAATAATCCAAATATCTCAGTTTATTATCAAATATGAGCGCCATGCGCAGAAATAGACTCGCATTGGCCTCCTATCAATGAAATTCTTAATGGTTGTCTGAGGAATGTTATGCCACACTAAATTCACTTAGGCATGCAAATCAACAAGATTTGCAGCTGGCAGCTCCCTTTGCAATTGCCTGCAACGATCCGTGGCTTTTAACCCTTTAGATGTCGCAGTTAAACGGGACCACCGCGTCTAAATTGCACAGGCTCCACGGCGCCGCCATTTTTCACAGATCGCCTCCCTCCAGAACGTCACTGGAGGGCAGTGATCGGTTGCCATGACAGCCAGGGGCCTATTGAAAGCTCCCAGGCTTGCCATTGCATTAGCTCTATTGCACGCTGCCAGAGGCGGCGTCAAATAGAAGTGAAGGCATTTTGCTATTCTCTGCAATACACTAGTATTGCAGTGAATAGTATGAGCAATCAGACCCCCTAGGTTTCAAGGTCCCTAGGGGGTCTGATCATAAAAGTAAAAGAAGAAAAAAAAAGTTTTTAAAAGTATAAAAAAAAATAAAAAAAAAACACAAAAGTTCAAATCACCCCACTTTCCCTAGATCAGATATAAAAGTAAATACACAAAAGTAAACATAAACACATTAGATATCCCCACGTTCCAAAATGCCTGAACTATTAAAATATTTATCCAATACGGTGAACGGCATAGGGGCAAAAAAAATCTAAATGGCCAAATAGCGTTTTTTTCAACACTTTGCCTCCTATAAAAAATTGAATAAAAAGTGATAAAACCATCAGATCTTTCCCCAAATGGTATCAATAAAAACATCTTGTTGTCCCGCATAAAAAGACGCCTTACCCAGCTCAATACATGTAAACATATAAACTTTTTCTATGTCATTTTTACCACACAATGAATGCCATAAAAATTAAACCCATATGAAATTGGCGCAAATGCAGTTTTTCATCAATTGCACCTCTTTCTGAATTTTTTTCCAGCTTCCCAGTACATTGCACAGCATATTGAATAGTGACATTACAAAGTACAATTTGTTTCGCAAACAATAAGCCATCATGTGACTCTGTGAACTGAAAAATGAAAAAGTTATGGCTCTTGGAATGTGGAGAAGGAAAAACGAAAATGCAAAAATGAAAAATGGCCGGGTCCTTAAGGGGTTCATATGTTTAGCCCATGAAGGCTGCTCACAGTAGCATGAACAACATTTGTCCTGTCATTGTCTAGTTGAAAACCGGCTCCTGGGAAACTTTATAGAGAAATGGCCATACCACTGGTGGCACAACCAAATCAACTTAACACCGAGCTACAGGTGCATCTCAATAAATTAGAATATCTGTGAAACGTTCATTCATTTCAGTAATTCAGTAATACAATTCCTAATCAGCAGTCTTCCATGATTGTGTGTCCTACTGAACCAGACTGAGGGGCCATTTAAAGGCTTAGGAAACCTTGGCAGGTGACACACTGAATTTACAATACTGAACTTTTTTACAATATTCAAATAGATTTTGGTTTTCATTACCTGTAATCCATAATCAACATTTACAGAAATAGAACACTAGAACACTCTGTGTGTAAAGAATCTAGAAAATATAGGAGGTCACTTTTTTAATTTAATTACTGAAAGAAATAAACGTTTCAAAGACATTCTAATTTCTTGAGATGCAACTGTATTGGTGTATCTGAAACGAGGACTAGAGGGGTCCGGCTACGGTACATTATGCTGTCCTACACCATAATCCCAGAAGTGGGACCAGTGTAATGATCTCTTCAGAAGACCTCTTCATGGTCTCCAGACCAATCTCTGGCTGTAATTTATTATCATCTGAGAAAAAAGCAGGACTAACAGGATAGACCTCCATTCCAGCCTCCATTGCCATCTTGGCGTGCACTTTGAGAATAGTGAGGTTAATAGAATGCCTTTAGTTGGATGTCTAGCTAGTGGTCCAGTGTTTTTCAAATGCCTTCAGACAGTTTGTGTCAACACTGTTTGCTGCCCTAGTCTTAGGATGTGACATCCAATTTCACATAAAGTACAGAATGTATTGCTAAGCGCCATTCTTCCAATCAGACAATCCACCTGTGCAGAGGTACACTTACGTGCACCTCTTGTTGGCATTCTAGTTTGTGTGGCTAAAAAATATCAATTTAGCTTTCATGCCCCATCTACTTGACGAAGAGTTAGGTGCTTGTAAATTTGACCAATTGCAGATCTCAGCGACACCTGCTATTGCCTCGATTTGTATAGCCTAATGGCTTGTCCTTCTTGGTTTTGAAATTTCAATGTTGAGGAGTGTATAAAAATATTTTTCCCATATGGTAAAAAAAATTGAAATAGCTGAAATGTGCTGTGCTGCCTCTCAAAAAAATGTACCGTATTTTTCAGGATTATAAGACGCACCGGACCATAAGACGCACCTAGGTTTTAGAGAAGGAAAATAGGGGAAAAAATTTTGAGGCAAAAAAATGTAGTAAAATATTTAATATATGGGAGTTGTAATTTTTCCACAGCTGCAAGGCCTCATTGACAGGTGGCCCTGCAGCTTTACGGGGAAGCATAGGGCATCTTTTTTTGCGGGGCCAGGTGTACTTTTTAGTTGTACCATTTTGGGGAATGTCTATTGCTTTGATCACTTTTTATTCAAATCAGAGGCTAAACAGCGAAAAAACGGCGGTCCAGAACTTTAGATTTTTTTTTCCCGCTATAACGTTCAGCCTACAGGAAAAATATTTTTATAAGTTTGTAGACCGGGCACTTTCGGACACAGGGATACCTAATGTGTATGTGTTTCACAGTAGTTTTCTACTTTTATATGTATTCTAGGGAAAGGGGGTGATTTTGAACTTTTAGTTTTTTATTTTTGTTTTTCTATTTTAAAAATTTTTTTTTTTTACTATTTTATTAGCCCCCACAATAGTAATATTGAAACATCACTTCCTTCAGGGGGGCCGGCTCCTCCTGTTCTTGACATCTGCTGGCCTCCCACGTCTGTGCAACAGAGCCGGAGTTCCGGCATGCCGGCAATCCAGCACTATTGTGCAAGCTCCGGCTGACGTAAAATGGAGAAGTTTCTGGCCTCCCACCCCTGCACAATAGAGCCAAAGTGCCAGCACTCCGGCTCTATTGTGCAGGCACTGGCAGACGTGAAGAGGAGAAGGACAGAAGGAAGTGATCTCCCATGCCCAGAAGATCCGGACAGGAAGACAGGTAAGTATGATGGGGGGTGCTGAGTTAATTAGCTAGGATTAGTAGTCTGCAGGCTAGATAGAGAAACAGGGAGGAAATATGAGGGTGTGAGAGAGGGAGGGGGGAGTGAGAGGGGGATCTAGGTGAAGAGCAATGCATCATGGTAGTTGTAGGATAAAAGAACAGGAAGCTACCCATGTAAACAAATGCAGAGGATGCCAGGAGCTTCCAGAGAAACCCAGAAATCACTCAAAAAAACTGCTAAAAAAACCCAAAACATTTGCCTGGAAAACCCCTTTAAGGAAGATTTACAGCATTGCAACAGGTCACTGCTGCAAAAACTACCCAATTTCGGGAAGTTTTTTTTTTTTTTGCTTCAGCACCTTTAGAGGAAAACGCTGCTGTCACTTGAGTTGTGTAACAAGGGGCCCACTGTGTCTCTTTCACCCAAGGGTCCACATTGACCTAGAGCTGACCCTGATAATGAGAGACCAATAGTTTTTCAATAGGCTCAGTTATTGCAACCTAATATTAAGAAACTTGGCACATATACAACACAATAAATGCACACAATGTACAATAAACTTGCTAATCTCATAAACAGATCATGGTGAAATAACATAAAATTCAGTAATTTTGAGAGAAAATATACTTTTGTCCAACCTGCAAAACATTTGATTCAACTTTTCCAAACTGTGTTGCTGTCTTGTACTACTATAGAGCTCACAGTCAATAGGGTTTATAACATCCCTGAAGCAAGTTCTGCTCTGAACATATAGCACTGTATCTATGTTCACAGATCTATGTCCCTGTAAGAAATTTATTCCAGTAACACTAACTTCTGCTAAACCAACATCAATTACAAATGGGACTCTCCTACCAAGTTCTAACATCACCTCTGATCCAGCAATCTTTACTGCCCCCCTTAAAATAAAAGGCCTAGCAAGTCCATTCAAATGCATCAAAATACTTCAGTTTGAAATGTGATATATTCTTCGCACAGGAAACCCAATAAATTTGTAAAAGTCATAATTCAAATTATAATTCGAAATTTCCCCACAGTTTCATGGCTTCAGGTGTTGCTAAAAGGGCTGCTAACTGCTTTTAAGAACTTTGGAAGCGTCTGTCTTCATACTGGATTCATAGACCTGATGGGTCTTTTTCATTACTGAAAGATGTGGCATTTATAATGTACCCTTCACACTTGTGAATACATATTTCCTCATAGAAGACTATATAGATTTTATTCCTATTTTTATTAAAGAACTAAATAAAAAAATTTAAAAAGTTCTTTATTTCTTGGAGGTGATTATAACTTTGCTATGGACTGCACTTTAGATTTATCTTCTGCTCATAAAGCTCCTTTTGTCACACCCCCATTATTAAATAAAATGTAATTGTATGATATGGCCAACACGGCTTTCAGAAAGATTATAATATCTATTCCCATCTCTCTTTGTAATTTTTTAGATATTAGAGTGAAATTTTCTATACTCTTCAAACCTGATGCTGTTGGCAGTATGTGTGACCCGATATAAACATTACAGAGAGCAACTCTGTCTCTGTACACTTGGGACCCCTGCAGATCTAATATTGATGGCCTATCTTAAGGATAAACCATCAATACTAAAAACCAGATCACCCCTTTAAGTTCTTGGAGTTAAGTTGCTAAAATAAGTAACACCTATCTAGAGACCAAAGGGGTGGCATTTGGCCATATATTTTGATATGATGTGTCCCATGATCAATTATTTATGGTTCTCGATATTTAATTTTATATACATACAGGTGCATCTCAATAAACTAGAATATTTTTGAAACGTTCATTCATTTCAGCGATTCAGTAATTCAATTCATAATCAGCAGTCTTCCATGACTGTGTGTCCTACTGAACCAGACTGAGGGATCATTTAAAGAGCACCTTTCATGTCCGGAGGCACATGTGGTTTTATATACCGCAAGAAAGCCGACAGTGCGCTGAATTCAGCGTACTGTCGGCTTTCCCATTATGTGCTCTGGGGCTGGAGATATAGGGGCCGTTACCGATCTCAGCCCACTGTCAGAAGGGCGTTCCTGACAGTCTAGCTGGGCTGTGAGGAACGCCCTCACTGACTGTACTCGTCCATAGCCCTGTACTGTCAGAGGGGGTGTTCCTTACAGTCCAGCGATGGACGGTGAAACTAAAACCACTGATAGCTCCAGCCCCGGGGCACATAACAGGAAAGCCGATGGCTGTTGGCTTTCTAGTGGTATGTAAAACTGAATATACATGAGGACATGAAAGGTCCTCTTTAAAGGTTTAGTGACACACTGAATTTAAAATACTGAATTTTTTCACAATATTCTAATTTTCTTAGATTTTGATTTTCATTACCTGTAATCCATAATCAACATTTACAGAAATAATACACTTGAAATAGAACACTCTGTGTGTAAGGAATCTAGAAAATATAGGAGGTCACTTTTTTAATTTAATTACTGAAATAAATAAACGTTTCAAAGATATTCTAATTCAACCCTATCTACCTTTATCCAGTGTTGGCACTCTGTTTCTTGGAGGTGATTCACTTTCCTCCTGGCCTAGCAGATATCATCCATGTTAATTCTTGCTGCTCAATCCACTATCTTGCTACTCATCCAGCATCCCGATGTAAGCTACATCCTCTGGATTGACCCCTAATGGACTTGCTTGCAATTTATAATACATATGTACTGTATACAGTACAGACCAAAAGTTTGGACACACCTTCTCATTCCAAGAGTTTTCTGTATTTTCATGACTATAAAAATTGTAGATTCACACTGAAGGCGTCAAAACTATGAATTAACACATGTGGAATTATATACTTAACAAAAAAGTGTGAAACAACTGAAAATATGTCTTATATTCTAGGTTCTTCAAAGTAGCCACCTTTTGCTTTGATTACTGCTTTGCACACTCTTGGCATTCTCTTGATGAGCTTCAAGAGGTAGTCACCTGAAATGGTTTTCACTTCAGAGGTGTGCCCTGTCAGGTTTAATAAGTGGGATTTCTTGCCTTATAAATGGGGTTGGGACCATCAGTTGTGTTGTTCAGAAGTCAGGTGGATACACAGCTGACAGGGCACACCTGTGAAGTGAAAACCATTTCAGGTGACTACCTCTTGAAGCTCATCAAGAGAATGCCAAGAGTGTGCAAAGCAGTAATCAAAGCAAAAGGTGGCTACGTTGAAGAACCTAGAATATAAGACATATTTTCAGTTGTTTTTGTTAAGTATATATTTCCACATGTGTTAATTCATAGTTTTGATGCCTTCAGTGTGAATCTACAATTTTTATTGTCATGAAAATACATGAGAAGGTGTGTCCAAACTTTTGGTCTGTACTGTATGTATACCTTGTTGTCATTTTTTACTGAGTGGGAATACACAGGTATTGATAAGGAGCAGTCTTAGTGTTTAGGTGTGAAAATATAATGAAGCTTAGCATTTCAGCTGCCACCAGAGACAGATATACTGTAGGCCTTTTTCCTGATATTTTCTTACTTAGTATCTGTGTGCTGCAGTGTTAGCTCTGCACTGTCTTCAGTGTAAAAGAACGTTTACAGTAATATTTATTTATAAAGGCATCTATAGTCAGCATGTTAAGTAGTAGTGATTTACAGCATGCATGTGAATAAATGAGCTCCCTTCCTGGCAGACAGAAGATAACAGCTGCACCCACGTCCATCTTCTGGCATTCCCACTGGTAAGGTGTTTAAAAATGCAAAGGGAAAGAATGAAGAGACTCCACATGTGAGCAGCATTCTTATGAATTACAGTGCTAAAATAAAAATGAATCATGTCACTTTGCTATTACCATCACAGAGTGCTGTCACACTCCACTTCTTGTCTCCTTGACAACGACTTTGTGCCATCTCGTGTCCATTGGCCATTTTGAATCCCGGATGGCAGTGCACTAACATCTGATCTCCAAAGTTCCATGTTTCCTGCTTCAGAGATATGTTAGCATTTTCAAGGATTACAGGCCACGGGCAGCTACTGCGGGCTTTAACACAGAGTCCACAATCAAAATTTGTTAGGTACAATATAGATAATGTACAGTTACTTTTGCTTACAAATAATACGGAAATAAAATAGTGAAAAGCAAGAAAACGAAATATATTTTCTGCCATAGTCAGAAATGAATGCAAAACAACTGGATTTATGTCTGAACTGTTACTATTTCTCTGTATCATGAATAATGGGAGTCTGTAAGCAGGAAAAGTAGTATCAGACTAATGACAGTACCTAGTTAGGGTGGCTTCTACATTTTCCAAAGATGTCTTTTTTTTTTTTTTTTTTTAAATAAATTCTTTATTTAGTTTTGTAATAAGAGAAAAAAATTTACATACAATAGCAAATCAGAGAAAGCCAACTTAGGAAGCTAATTGTGATTGAAATAGTGACATACAACAGTAGGAGCATGAGCAGAAACCCCCCCCCCAAAAAAAAAACAAAAACAAAAGATAACTGATCAATAAAACAAAATAACAAACAGATCACATGATCACATAAGAATCTTCTGAATGATAAAAACAGGAGCGCAACAGAGTCCCCAGACTCAAAGGGGGGTGAAGAACCATCGAAGGGAGACAAGGAGAAGAGAAAGAGGGGTGGAACAACTACAAGGGGAGGGAGGAAAGGAAGTGAGGGGGGACTCTCAACCAAACACCAAAGTCTCTCAAGGTCTCATGATGTCCCAGTACTCCTGCGTGTCCTGAAACATAATTCAGGAGGTCCAGGCAGAGATAAAGGAGTCGTGCGTGTTCTTGAGACCGGCCATGAGGTCCTCCATCATCTGAATGTCTTCCACTTTATGTACCCAGTGCATGAGCATAGGTGAGGAGGGGTACTTCCAAAGGGCCGGGATACAGGTTCGCACAGCATTTAAAAAATGCTTCAGAGAAGACTTACGGTAGGTTCTGAGAAGTCAGAAAGGTGCAGCAAGAAAAAAGCCAGGGTGTCTGGTACGGGGAACTGAAAGACTGGCATGAGTATATGGCATATATCCTCCCAGTAGGGCATAAGAAAGGTGCATGACCAGAAGATGTGAAAAAGGGTACCCTCTCCATCCCCACATCTCCAGCAGAGAGAGAAGGTGTTTGGAAACATTTTGCACAACTTAGAGGGGACATTATACATGCTAAGAATTTCTAACCCACTTCCTGATATGTACTGGCAATAGATTTATGCGAAAATTCCAGGATTCTGGTGCATTAGGAGGCCAAGAAGGACATCCCCAGTTCTTCTGTGCTTTTAGGTAGAAAAGGTGGAGAGTAATCATGGGTTGGAGATTTTAAGAGGTATCAAATTCTGAAAGTGCAAGCCGATAAGAACCTGTCCCAATGCACACCGCTTGAAGTGGCCTGTCATAACCCTCCAGAGAGGTAAGGGAGGATAGAAAATGCATCAGTTGTATAACTCTCCATGGGCCCAAAGGGGTCAGATCCCAGGAATTCTTTCACACGTGATGTACCCATTGTACGCCAAAAGCAAAAGGGGTCCGTGTCCATCCTGGGGACAAAGTCAGGGTTACCCAAGATCAGGAACATGGGTGACAGCGTAGGAGAGAGAGAGTCCCTCTGGAAGAGTAGGACGCAAGCAGTTGGTGTAGGTCCAATGGTTGGATGTGGGGGGAAGCTAAGCCAAGGGAGGAAAGACAGAGTGACCTCCGTTGCAGTTTGCTCAAGGTAGACCCATTGCTTGATCAAAGATATCTTTCTTATTATGCTATGCAGCTTCATTTTCATAAAAATATACATTTATTCTTATGCAAATTAGCTGAAAAGGGCTTTAGGGCGGTGTCTTTTCCTGCCAGGGCTGGTTACCTTGATCAGACAGTGAAGACCCAGTAGAAGAAGACACACCCTTAAAACCCCTTTCAGCTAATTTGCATAAGAATAAAATGCTGATTTTTATGAAAATGAGGATGCATAGCAAAATAAGAAAGTAATCTTTAGAAAGTATAGAAGCCGCCATACAAGGTACTGTCATTAGTCTGATACCGCTTTTCCTGCTGACAGACTTCCTTTAAGGATATGTCTACACAGGGTGTATGGATTTTCCAAAGGCATATCTTGAAGCTCCTGGGCCCCAATGCAAAATTTGTAATATGGAATAGTGATATATTTTATGTGGCAGAGGAACCTTAGGGGCCCCCTCATGGACAAGTAACAACTGCTTTCGCTGCACCACCTATACTGGGACCTAGAGTTTACTGCAAGGGACCATCAGGTGGGTCAAAAGAGTCAAGAATTGTGTAACAAGAATATTCAGGTAAGAGAATAGTCAGGGCTGGCAGAGTAACAGGACAGGTGAGGCAGCACAGGTTCAGAGATTGGTAATTTCAGGAAGTGATAATCAGAAAAACAGGGCCTAGGTAATACGCATAAATAAATTGGCAGCATGCCCATCAAAGGTATCCCCTATGAATTCCACAGCAAAACAGCAACAATATCTGTGAAAGAATATCAGCTATGGACCTGTCCCATGTGGCTGCACTTATTAATTAAACCTTCCCTGGTGATCAAATGGAGTAGAGGGGTTAATGTCATTAACTAGTATGCCAGGGAAGATAAAGGTCATAGCTAACAGGTCATATTCACATGAATTTTTTGTTTTTCAATTTAACTCACGGATAGTATTGTGTCTCAGGGCTCTAAGGATCACTGAAATCAATCTCAGGTGAGCCCAATTAAAAGAAATTACTTAATAAGGATGTTCCACATCATTAAACAGGCCACCAGTTTCAACGAATTTGGGGGAAAAAAAAGGATCTCTCTACTGCCGAAAAGCATCAAATAATGCAATGCGTTGCACAAGGTATGAAAACATTAGATATTTCAAGAAAAGTTAAGCGTGATCATTGTGCTGTGAAGAGATTTGTGGCTGCTTCAGAACACAGATGGGTTTGTGCAGATAAAGGTATAATGAGGAAGGTTTCTGCCAGACAAATTCATCGGATTAAGAGAGCAGCTGCTAAAATACCATTACAAAGCAGCAAACAGGTATTTGAAGTTGCTGGAGCCTCTGTAGTTGTGCATAAACCTACTAGTCTGCTGTCACTTAACAGTGCACACAAGCAGAAACAGTTACAGTGACACCAGAGAAACATGACGACTAATTATGAAACAGTCTTGCAGCCACTTTTCTGAAATGTGTGTCCTCAACCTAAGCAAACATTCACACGATCAGGTTTTGGCCTTGAAACTTTGTCAAGGTATGCATTTTTACTGGCCTGAATAATCTGTATTTCCATACTGTAGGCAAGGACTCCTACAATAATAGATAACTATAATGCCAGGAGTCCTTCTACCTGCAGACTGTTCAGGTTGGTAAATATGGCTCACACATGTGTGAATGTCCATGAATTCCCACTCAGACAGGTTCTCACAGTGCAGCTGATTGTCAGGGGGTTCTCAGTTAGAAAACACAACCTCTTTAAACTATAGTATGTTTAAACTATAGTGTGTTGTTGAGTCCCCATCTGTAGTATTGCACCACAACATACTGACCCTGTATTTACAATAGATTAGTAAATGTAGCAGGCACATGATCAAGAGTGTATGGCCATACATGTTAGACTTTATTCAGCTGAAAGGGGACTTTTTGGGCAATAATATATTACAATAATACCACAAACATCTGATCACAGACTTTTGTCTAGCAAAAACTGATTGTCCAATTTGGAAATTGTTTAGCCAATGGCTGCTTGAAAATAAGATTATTATTCATACGTCAATTTGCACAGACTCACTGCATTTTCTTCTTAACTAACCCCCCCTCACCTGATCTGGAAGTATGGTTGTTAATGCTGATAGTGGAATTGTCTGTATGAATGATCCCATCATCAATCAAATGACAACATCAAACACACAAAATCTAACATGTATGGCCAGCTTTATAGAAATTACCGAACAAACACAAAAAGTCTCACTTGCTGGCTGCAGGCTGTGAGATGTGTAGAAAGCCTTGATGCATTTAAAATGTATATTTCTCATTGGGGTTTGCTTCCATTTGACAGTATTCATGTTTTCAGAGTGTGAACAGAATCATTTTATGACAGCTTGCACCTTTAATAAGTCATATGTGTATGGTGATATTAGAGGAAACAGCACCATCTGGTCACCTTCCCTTTGGTGATAAAAGTCATTTAAAAGGCAGAGCATCTGGGTTTCCGCAATGCCCTCCTCTGCAACATGTGTGCCAGGGAACCAGCCCGATGTTTCTCTATGATAAACGTTTAACTAAGATTTAATTTTACAGTATGGTTCCCCGGTACAAGAATAGTCCCTTCTTTTGATATTTTATTCATATTTCATCGTGTAGATGTGGCACTGCCTTTGTGATGTTAGTATTTACATGGCAGAAGTAATAAAATTGGTCATTGCCTGGGATGAGTTATCACTGTTAATAATTGTAAAGGAGAGTACCATGTCATTTAAAAAAAAAAAAAAATATATATATATATATATATATATATATATATATATATGTTACCGTTAAAGTGCAGAATTCAGTTAATCTGCAGATTAACTAAGTAATGTGCACATTAACTAGGGCGATCCGTTAAAGTGCAGAAAACTTCTTTCATTTCTGACATTACCTAGTTAATCTGCACATTACCTAGTTAATCTGCACATTAACTACTAGGCACTCGTTAAAGTGCAGATAGCGACATGTTTTTCCGGAACAATAGCAGCAACGTCGCTGTGTAGGCTTACAGCGAACGTAATGCCGGCAAAAAAAAAAAAAAGGATCGGGGACAGGATAGGGAAAAGTTTAAGACGGTTTGCTTTCAAAGCCCATTCAACTTGAATGGGTTTTGAAAGCAAACGGGTGGGTATGTGTGTGCGCGTGCTTACACCCTCTGCACTGCGAAAATCCGGTTTTTGTTTTTTTGCCGGAAACACAAAGTCCTTCGTGTCCAAAAAAAAAAAAAAAAAGCCGGCTGCTTCGCAGCGCAGAGGGTTTAAACACGTGCACACACACACCCACCCGTTTGCTTTCAAAACACATTCAAGTTGAATGGGCTTTGAAAGCAAATCGTCTTAGCTGTGCTATGCACTGGGCAGCCGACGGTGACTGTGACACATGAAGAAAAACCACAAGCGGCGACGACCGGAGACGCTGCTGGCGAAAGGAGGAAGAAGAGGGCGGATGGAGTAGGGACAGCAAACTTCCGAACTTTAACGACCCGCAAGCCGTGAATGTACACATTACCTAGGTAAAGTAAGGAAAACTCCAGATTCCGCACTTTAACGGAGCAAATCAGTTAATCTGCAGATTACCTAGGTAATGTGCACATTCACTGATTTCGCACTTTAACAGTAACATATATACAGTATATTAGAATTTTAGAAACATTTAAACATTTAGAAGCATTAGCCCAGTGCTGTGCCCATCAGGCTTTTATTGGCTGTTCCTGGAGAGACGGGGTAGTTGAAGGAAGACTCATAGGGGCAAATTTATTATGTCAAAAAGTAAACTGTCCTTGCTGCCTGTAGGAACCAATCACAGCACAGCTTTCATTTTAATTTTTTTTTTTTGCAAAATGCTATATAAAAGCTGTGATGTGATTGACTGCTACAGACAGTTTTTCTTTTAGACATGATAATAAATGTGCCCCACAGACTTCTATGAGCCTATCTTCCACTAACTCCACCTCTTAGTGGAGAGCTGATCACAGCTGAAGGGGACCACATCATATCAAGTACTTCTGCTTTTTGTTTCAGCATACGGTAGGGGTCTCAGCATTCAGACCCCTACTGATCAAAACTTCTGACATGTTATTATGAAATGTCAGACATTTATGAAAGGTTATGAGCAGCACGGTGGCTCAGTGGTTAGCCTTGCAGCGCTGGAATCCTGGGTTCGAATCCTGCCAAGGACAACATCTTCAAGGAGTTTGTATGTTGTTTGTGTGGGTTTCCTCCAGGTACTCCTGAACACAGCACTACCCTATATGTGGTTGTAAACTGCTGTATGGGTACATGGAGGGGCTCAGAATGGAAAGAGCGCTATTTGGCTTTCAGAGGGCAGATTTTGCTGGAATAGTTTTCAGGTGCAATGTTGCTTTTGCAAAGCCCCTAAAGTACCAGTACAATGAAAACCCCTGAAAAGTGACCTAATTTTGTAAACTACACCCCTCACAGAATTTATCAAGGGGTATTATCATTTTGAGTCCAAGAGTGCTTCCCAAAAAGGTGCAAGGTGAAAATTAAAATTTTTAAAGAAATATGCTTTTCAGTCCCCAATATGTTGTGTCCACTATGTGTCAACAGAGTCACACACTGCTGAAAACTTTTAAGTGGGTTATCCTGGGTACAAAAAAGTTATTTATGTAGGCGTAAACTGTTGTTTGGGCACACAGCAGGGCTCAAAGGGGAAGGAGCTGTGCTTTTTAGCTTTTGGAGTATAGATTTAGAGGGACTCGTTTCTGGATGCCAAATTGTTTTTGCAGAGTTCTGGAGGTGCCAGTAAAGTGGAATTCCCCAAAAAGTGACCTCATTTTGTAAGTGCCATTTTATGGTTTATGCAAACATGACATGGTATCCAAAAACCAACAATCTAGATCTGTGCTATCTGGACAACATGTCATGTTTGCAGAGTCCTTAAGGTGCCAGTAAAGTGGAATTCCCTAAGGAGTGACCCTATCTTGAAAACTGTACCTCTCAAAAATTTTATCAAGGGGCGCAGTGAGCATTATTTTTCCCAGAAGTGAATGCACAGCAGCAGTGGTGTAACTAGGAATGGCTGGGCCCCAAGCGAACATTTGACATGGGCCCACCCCGAACCACTGCCCCCAACCGCCCCCCCTACCAAAAACCGCATTACTGCGCACACTATTATGTGCCATAGTGGCCCCTGCACACAGTATTATGCCCTATAGTGGCCCCTACACACAGTATTATGTCCCATAGTGGCCCCTGCACATAGTATTATGCAGCATAGTGGCCCCTGCACATGGTATTATGCCCCATAGTGGCCCCTTCACATAGTATTATTCCCCATTGTGGACCACCCATGAATAATTATTATACTCTGGGGTCTTTTCAAACCCCAGAGTATAATGATTGGAGACCCAGGGGAGGATAGAAACATAAAAAAATAATGTTACTTACCTGTTCCTCGCTCCGGTCCACTCCCTGCTACTTTGGCCTTCTTCGATGTTGGACCAGGCCGGCGTCACGTGATGCGGGCCAGCATCGCAATGCAAAATGACGTCGGCTGACGTCTGGGACGTCACCAAACAGGCCTGAAACCTGGAGAAGTGTAGGAGAGGTAAGTACATTGTTTTTTTATGTCCTCTCTGAAAAGACCCCGGAGTATAACGATAGCAGTGATTGTGGGGTTCAGCCTCACCTACCAATCCTCGCTACTGCTCACTGCAAAATGGGAAGCGCAGACGGCCGTGAGCAGGAGCGGGGATCGGTAAGTATATAGGGCCCATTACCTGCTGGGTTTACTCCAGCAGGTAACGGCCTATTAAAAAAAAAAAAGCATTGGGGGCCCGTGGGCTGGCTGCTACTCCGGTATTTACGTCCCTGAACATTCAGACGGTAAAAAAAAAAAAAGGAATATGTAAATTGTGTGGAGAACATTGGGAACACCAAATTCCCTATTTTCCCAGTAGCTCCTATATATGGGCGGTCACTCTGGGGGTCACTTCTGGTGTCTTTTCCCTTGTAAGCTCTCATCTGAGGTATACCCTTATATACGCTCGCACAGCTTATACATTCCCTTCCTGCCGCAGCCAATTTTGTCCTAATGATTTGGCGATTTTTGGGTGTTTTGTCTTCACATTGTGCAAGCTATATTTTTTTATTTTTCTAGTGATGTAACCATATGAGGGCTTGTATTCTGCGGGATGATATGCATTTTCTAATGACACTATTTTAGGGTACCTATAACTTGACTAAATTTTATTAACTGTTTCTTGGTGGATTTTAAAAAAAAACAAAACACCATCAATTCTGGCATTACTTTTTAACTTAAATTTTTTTTTTTTTTGCCGTGCAGCATACAGCATAAGTAACATGTTACATTTATTCTATGGCTCAGTACGATTACAGCAATACCTAATTTCTTTTGTTTTTATGCATTACTAATTTTGCATTTGGGGACATATATCAATTATTCTTGCATCGCCATCATCTGAGAGACGTAACAATTGTATTTTTTTTATTGACAAAGTTGGTGGAGGACTTATTTTTTATAGGATGAGCTGTGATTGTTATTGCTACTGTTTTTGGGTATCTATGAATTTTTGATCACTTTTTATACATAGGCGAGATGGTGAAAAATCATTACTTCCAACATTTTTTTTCACAACGTTGAATGTGCAGATTAAATAATGTTTCAGCTTTATTGTATGGGTTGTTATGGATGTGGCAATACCAAATATGTTTCAGTGTAATCCACCTTCATCAGCAAATATCTACAATAGAAAAAAATAACTATGCTACTCATCGTGGTAAAAAAAAAAAAAGACAGTGGTCAAGGCAATATTATAATCTATATATTATAATTCTAATATAAAAGTGAAAATAAAAAATACAAATGTCTAGCATGACTACAAATATGGCAGGTTGAGAGGAACATTCTATAGATACAATAGTTATCGCTAAAATAGTATGTAAAACAAACTCGCATGGTAGAGTAGCCAGATGGCACTTATGGTAAAGTAAGCATATGATCTAAACTGAGAAGACATGAGAGCTAATGTAGAGTAATGAAAGCAGCCCAAGCTAATAGAGGTTATCTCAGGGGTAAGGAGGCTAGAAATATATCAAGAAAGGAGTATAGGTTACATACCATAAGTGAAGAAGGAAGCTGGAGACCCATGGATGCCATAGCAGGAGCATGTACAGATAGTGGCCCAAAATGGGGTTAAAAAGCGTCTGGGTGCGTGATGAGGTAATTACTCTACGTCGCTGATGACATCACCAGGCATCCCCGGCCGCAGTGGAATAATAAGGAGAGACTGGCACAGAGACACTATTGCTCTGATGTCCAGGAGGGAAGGGGTGCCGATTTTATGTATTGGTCAGATTGCTGGGAGACAGATTGTCTCTATGTGAACAGGGATTATCAATTGATCTTTACTCAAAACCCACCAATTGCAATGGCCTTGTGTATTATCAGAGCTTTCTCCCCTGCTCCACTAAAAATTCCTTGCCGAGATCAGAGTTCAAGAGAGTAACAGGGATTGTATCCAACCACAATATATCCTCAGCTCCAGACTAGATGAGATGAGGGATAAGTTCCTGCATAGAAGATACCCTAGACACCTACTTCAAGAAGAACTCCAGAGACCACCACATGATGTCACGGTAAAGACACCAAAACCTTCTAGACTCACATATGTATCCACTTACCATCCTATTTTACCCAAGTTCCATCAAACACTGCGAAAACATTGATCTATACTGGGAAGAGCATATGCCTCTATCAGTGAGTTTAAAATTCCACATCTCACCTGCTATAAAAAATCTCAGAACATACAAAATAAGCTGCTGAGGGATGATATTGGATCACTCAATAGGGTTCCCAAACAGCAATTTTTAAGCACCCAGAGACATAGGATGTTCCCATGCCTCAGTTGTGGGCAATGCTCTAAAGACACGGTTACACATCCCCTTTCAGGTAAACGGTATCTGATCAGAAACTTCTTCATATGTACATCCTCATTTGTTGTTTATCTACTGAAGTGTCCATGTGGTCTTGCATATGTTGGAAAAACTACCCAGCATGTGCAAGACTGCATATTCAAACAAAAATCTGATATACGGTGCCGCAACACACTTTTACCAGTCCTGCATCATTTTGTCCAAATGGGACACAATGTCTCTCAGCTTCAGTACCAAGTGTTGGAAGGAGTACCAACCACAAACGGGGATGTGACCACATGGATTCAATCGAGAATGTGATTTTTTTATTAATGCATGATATAGTCATATGATTTCTCTAATTGACTGTTTTTTTCGTGTGTGAGAACAGTACACCCAACCCCTTCTCCACCTTTTTTCCCTTCTATTCCCCCTCCTTTTCCCTTGTCCTCCCCCTTTTTTCTTCCCTCTCCTATCCTCATGCCTCTTCTTTTTCTCCCTCCTTGTCTCCTTTCCTGTCCTTTTTCCCTCTTCCCCTCTCATCAGTCTCCCTTTCTCCTTTCCTCTATTCTTTGCTCCTTTCTTGTTTTTTTTACTTTATATCCTTATCAATTCCACTACTTTAACCTTTATTATGACAAATTATATGCTTTGTGTTATGGGCCTGGACACCCTGACTCCGCCCCTTCCCTGTTCACATAGAGACACTCTGTCCCCCAGCAATCTAGCCAATAGATCACAACGGTATAAGATGGCACCAACATGATGACGTCACCGGGCGACGTGCGTGGTGACGTCCCTTCCCTTCTGGAGATCAGAGCAATAGTTTCTTTGTGCCAGCCTTTTCCTTATTATTACATTGGGGCCTGGGATGCATGGTGATGTCAATAGCGACACAGCGTGATGACTTCATAATCTATACTCCTTTCTTTATATATTTATAGCCATCTTACCTTTGAGATAACCTTTATTAGCTTGGGCTGCTTTCTTTACTCTACATTAGCACTCATGTCTAGACCATATGACTACTTTACCATAAGTGTCATCTGGCTGCTCTGTGAGTCTATGTTTGTTCTACCATGTGCGTTTGTTTTGCATACTATTTTAGTAATAACTGCTGTATCTATAGAATGTTCCTCTCAGCCTGCCATATTTGTATTCATGCTAGACATTTGTATATATTTTTTATTTTCACTTTTATATTTTCTGATTATAATATTGCCTTGACCACTGTTTTTTTTTTTTTTTTTGCACGATGAGTAACATAGTTATTTTTGTCTATTGTTGATATTCACTGATGAAGGTTCTTGTTCAGACATATTTTTCACTGAATTTCTTTGGTGCTATATGTTAATAAAACTACTATACCTTATTTGCATCAACTATGGAGAGCTGTGATAATTTTACTGTAAAAATTATTGAGTGCAACACGTCTTTCATGGGCACCCTTGGATTAAAGTGGGAGTGCTGTGACATTCCTTGATATATGTAGATGCATAGGCTGACTTCCTCTTCTTCAGGCAGATCTCAAACTGCCAAAAATACATATTGGCACCCCCTGAACTTACTGGGGGATGGGGGGGGGGGCGGCATTGGATAGTAAAGTGCTGAAACCCCCTAGATGCATGTTTGATGATGAAGTGGGGTGTTAGTTGTAAATTACAGCTAATACCCACTCCAGTGGCCATGCACCCAGTGCATGAGCGGGCGGGATGCTTCCACTGTAATAGTATGGCGTGTTGTATTTAGACACTAACGACAGCACTGTACTATTATGGCACATGTCATTAAAGGGTTAAAGAAGCAGTCCAGTGAAAACACTTTTCAATTACTGCCTTTCATACTCTGGGCTTCTTTTATGTGAATTTTAATAATTTCACTGCATTTCAGTTCCTGTCTGTGCTTCCATGATTCCCATGATTCCTTGGGCTGCAACTCACTTCCCCTCACTTTCTCACTCACTCCCCCTCCATTCTCAGTCATTACCCTTCCCTATTTCCCTAGCCAGCCCGTACACCCTCTGCAGCCATCTTTAGACTCCTAGTTCTCACTCACTCAATAACCTTCTCCTTTGTCTGTAATATTGTAATTACTTCCGTATATCATCAATATAGTCACACAGAGAAAGCTTCAGGGCTAGTGATGAGCGAAACCGAACCACAAAGTTCAGATCCGTGCCGAACTTTATTGCTGAAGTTCGGGTTTGGGCTCACGTGACTCCTCTGTATAAGAGGCAGGATCATAGGTCCCGTCGCCATTCCAACTAGTTAGGCTAGGTAGGGAGAGGTTGCAGCTGGAAATAGGGGCCTTAGCTAAATTTAATAATTGTCCTTTCCAGGGCAGTGCAGCTAGGTAGGGAGAAGAGCCTGATACTGTGAAGGATAGTTAGCCTAAAAATAATAATTGCCCTTTTCAGGGCAGTGACAGTAAACTGTGTGTGTATACCCATACCGTCTCCTAGCGACTGTGTGTGTACCCATACCATCTCCTAGCTCAGTAACAATAACTGCGTGTGTACCCATACCATCTCCTAGCGCAGTAACAATAACTGCGTGTGTATCCCCACTGTCTCCTAGCGCAGTAACAGTAACTGCGTGTGTACCCATACCGTCTCATTGTGCAGACTTTGACTCATATGGTGGATGAGTATCTGTTAACATGTCTCCTGGTACTGACCGATGGGTCCTCCCCATTTCAATTTCTCTATGCCTTGGAGGTGTTGTCCTGCCCTGTGACAAGTGTCCTATAAGAATGTGTGTTCAGCACTGCAGGGGTGTCATCACCGACAAGAGGATCCGCCTATCCACAGCCAACGTAGACATACTTACATTCATTAATGGATCCCACAAAACTTGGCTGTGCCAGCACCTGAGTGAGTGGTTAAAGTGTTGGCTACCTCCTCCTCCGCCTCTTCAAATTGCACTGCCACATCCACCTCCTCCTCCCCGTGGACCTCTACCACCTGTGTTAAAATTATTATTTTATTTTATTTGTTTTTAATTTTTTTTTTAAATTAATTAATTAATATATATATATATATATATATATATATATATATATATATATATAAAATTTTATGTTATTATTTTACGTACTTTCCCTACCCCATTTTTTGCAGGGAACTTGCCCTGTTATTACCCCCATTTTGCAGCCCTCTACCCCTTACTATCCCCATTTTACGGCCATTTTCGGGTCACCAAGATCGGGTCCCCATTGATTTCAATGGGGTTCGGGACAAGTTTGGGTACCCGAACCGAACTTTTCAGGACAGGACAACAAATCTTTCTTGATGATTTTTTTTGGCTTTTGTTATTATACACATACATACATAAACATGAATATTTTGACAACTACATAATTTTCTCTATATATAAAATGCAGCAGCACCCTGCACATAGCACAAAGGTGTAAGGAATAGAAAAGCATTACTGCTATTGTTACAATAAACTATACATATAAATTAGAGGTTCTTTGTTATACACATTTGATTTAAATGGAGTAAGCTCTGGATTCTACTTGCCCTGAAATATGTAGACTTGGTCTGGGTCCAAGAGAGGTTTGTTTGTTTAGTGTAGGGTCCCATCTGAATGAGGTCGCCTTGTCGTGGCAGGTGGGCTTCTTACTGTTTGATCAAATGTGTATAACAAAGAACCTCTACTGTAATTTATATGTATAGTTTATTGTAACAATAGCAGTAATTCTTTTCTATTCCTTATACCTTTGTGCTGTGTGGAGGGTGCTGCTGTATTTTCTATATTTATATATTGCTACAGTAGTTAGCACCTGTTCACAGTGGGATGTGCAGTCCAAATTTTGTCTCTCTCTCTATATATTTCTCTTTATGATTGTTAGAAATGTATATATCTCTCTCTCTCTTTCTCATATAAATATATACAGTGTTGGACTGAAGGGCCTAGGGTCCACCAGGGGAACTTGTTCTGGGGTCACCCAACAGCTTCCTGCTGATAGCCTACACCACAACTCCTTCACCAAAATCTTACATACTGTATGTAGCAACTATCCTGAGTATTTTCCCAGTATCGCCATCCCCTTTAGTACTGTGCAGGCCCCGATAGCTCCCTGGCTGGTCCATGTAGAGTACTTTATGAGGAATGACACGGCCATGAGAGCACTACACGTATGTGCAAGATAAGGAGCTGTGATGAAGGCATAGCACACAAGGTTGCCAGCAGGAATTTTGAGCCCTCCACATGGTATATAATGCTCTACAGTGCCCTTCACAGTATAATATGCGCCACAGTGGGTCCCACACAGTATAATATGCTCCATGGTGGCCCTTATACAGTATTATGCTCCACAGTGGCTCCCACACAATATAATACACTCCACAATGGCTCCCAGACAGTATAATACTCTCCACAGTGGCTCCCGCACAGTATATCCTACACAGTGGCCCCAGACAATATAATGCTTTACAGTGGACCCCAACAGTATAATGCCCCACAGTGACTCCTACACAGTATAATATGTTCCACAGTGGCCCCTACACTGTATAATATGTTTCACAGTGGCCCCCCACACTGTATAATATGTTCCACAGTGGCCCCCACACTGTATAATATGCTCCACAGTGGCCACAAACACAGTATAATGCTCTACAGTGGCTCTAACACCATATATTGTGCTCCAAAGTTGTCCCCAGACAGTATAATATGCTCTACAGTGGCTCCTGCACAGTATAATATGCTCCACAGTGGCCCCTACACAGTATAATGCTCCACAGTGGCTCCCACACCATATATTGCACTCCAAAGTTGTCCCCAGACAGTATAATATGCTCCACAGTGGCTCCTGCACAGTATAATATGCTCCACAGTGTCCCCTAAACAGTATAATGCTCCACAGTGGCTCCCACACCATATATTGTGCTCCAAAGTTGTCCCCAGACAGTATAATATGATCCACAGTGGCTCCTGCACAGTATAATATGCTCCACATTGGCCCCCACACATTATAATATGCTCCACAGTGGCCTCCACACTGTATAATATGCTCTAGAGTGGCCCCCACATAGTATAATGCTCCACAGTGGACCCCACACATACTCCTATATAATGTCTCCATGTAGTTCAATGGCCCCTTACCACACACGTCATTTGATGACCTGCAGCACCTCCTTATCCTTCAAGCTATCAGCCATCACAGCAGTGGCTCCGCCCCCTTTAGCAGAACACAGAGTGGCTTCTTCAGAGCGACATATACTGTAGTCGCTGCACGTATTCAGACCCTTTTCTCAGTATTGAGTAGAAGCACCCTTTTGAGCTAGTACAGCCATGAGTCTTCTTGGGAATGCAACAAGTTTTTCACATCTGGATTTGGGGATCCTCTGCCATTCTTCCTTGGAGATCCTCTCCAGTTCCGTCAGGTTGGATGATGAACGTTGGTGGACAGCCATTTTCAGGTTTCTCCAGAAATGCTCAATTGGGTTGAGGTCAGGGCTCTGGCTGGGTCAGTCAAGAATGGTCACAGAGTTGTTCCGAAGCCACTCCTTTGTTATTTTAGCTGTGTGCCTAGGGTCATTGCCTTGCTGGAATGTGAACCTTCGGCCCAGTCTGAGTTCCAGAGCACTCTGGAAGAGGTTTCCTTCCAGGATATCTCGGTACTTGGCCGCATTCATCTTTCCTTCAATTGCAAGCAATCGTCCTGTCCCTGCAGTTGAAAAACACCCCCATAGTGTATTATCCTTGTTCCTGAATAAATATATGTTTACTGTTGAACGCCTGGACGGTGCAAAGATTAATCCGCTGCCAACAATAAACAACATGCATACCTCCCAATCGTCCCAGATTCTAGGTCCTGTCCCTCCGTCCCAGGACGCAGATGAGTTGAATACAAGGGTGAAGCAGGAGCCGTCCGTGGACAGCTCTTGCTTCACCACTGTTCCCCTCTGCATGCTCCGGTCCTGGGAGCTGATGACGTCACTCACATCGCTCCTGCAGCTCCCTGAACAGTCCAGGAGAAGAGACAGCAGGGGAGCGAGGAGAGGTGAGTATCAGTAATTTTATTATGTTAAACTTTGGGAGGGACATTAGACTGGGGAGAGATAAAGGGGGGCATTAAACTGGTGGCAGATGAAGGGGACATTAAACTGGGGGCAGATGTAGGGGGGAATTAAACTGGGGGCACATTAAGTTGGTGGCAGATAAAGGGGACATTAAACTGAGGCAGATGAAGGGTGCAATTAAACTGGGGGCAGATGAAAGGGGTCATTAAGCTGGTGACAGATAAAGGGGGACATTAAACTGGGGGCAGATGAAGGGGAACAAAGTCCTGCATGCACAACTTTTTATTCCGATGAAGGGGGGAAATTAAACTGGGGGCAGATGAATTGGGACATTAAACTGGAGGCAGATAAAGGGGGACATTAAACTGGGGGCAGATGAAGGAGGGCATTAAACTGGGGGCAGATTAAGGGGGCAATTAAACTGGGGGCAGATGAAAGGGGTCATTAAGCTGGTGACAGATAAAGGGGGACATTAAACTGGGGGCAGATGAAGAGGGACAAAGTCCTGCATGCACAACTTTTTATTCTGATGAAGGGGGAAATTAAACTGGGGGCAGATGAAGTGGTACATTAAACTGGGGGCAGATGGAGGAGTGGACATTAAACTGGGGTGGCAGATGGAGGGTGACATTAAACTGGGGGCATCTGGAGGAGGACATTAAACTGTGGGGGTAGCTGGAGGGGGACATGTCCCCCTCCAGTTACCCACAGGATTTAATGCCCCCCTCCAGCTACCCCCACGGTTTAATGTCCCCCTCTAGTTGCCCCCCAGTTTAAACTGTGGCACGAGGAGAGGGACTTCATACTGTGGGGCAAATGGAGGGGAACATTATAATGTGGGGGCATATAATGTTAGGGTGACTGTAGGAGCATTATACTTATTATGCTTATAAGTGGGTGGAGCTAAATTTGCTGCAGCGCACTACACACTTTGTCCCTCTTTCTGTCCTTTGAAAGTTGGGAGGTATGAACATGACAGAAGCCATCATGTTTGTTTACTTTTGTACAAGAAGAAAAAGTCCTGCATGCACAACTTTTTATTCTGTCAGAAAAGTAAAAAAAAAACTTGACGGAAGAAAGTTTCTGTCATGTTTTTACATTGGGTTGAAGGACATCAGACTGATGGGGCTATGCCTGCATCTGTCATTTAATGTTTGTTGCTCTCATCTTGTGATGGATTTGAGCAACCGATATTAAATAATGGTAGTGTGAACCTAGCCTATTGAGATGGACATATAGTAAAGTATAGTACTAAAATGGGTTTATTGTCATTTAGTTTGCTTTGTTAAAGTTTTAGCAATTTCTTTAAAAAGAATAATCTATATATGTATAATTTTCAAAGAAATAATTAAAATTGTACGTAAATTACAGAGAGGAATTCTCCATTTCTTTTGAGGTTATATTTTAACACTAGGAGCTATCATATTTAGTACTCACATTCTTGTGTATATCGAATAGGCATTCTATCAGATGAGCCATAGGCTTAAAGGGGACAACACAGGTGATGTATATGACTGACGTCCAGGTTCCTTTCTCTAGGCCACTGATTGGCCTCACTGGTCACGTGCAATGAGGACTCCCACCAGAACAAACCCCAGGGTGCCGTGGGACTAGACAGTGGCCTGAGACACCGGAGCACCAGGGACAGGTGAGTATGTTTTTTTTTTTTTGGTTTGTTTTTTTTGGGGGGGGGGGGGGGAGGTTTCACCTTCCCCAGCCTCCAGGAAAAAAACTGTTTTTCCTAGGCAATAAAAATTATCTGACCAAAGCTTTAATAACATGTATGTTTGGTATATAGAAATATGTCTTTACAGTATATACCAGTGCATTGCATGCTTTTAAACAAATCAAAAATGATTTATTTATTTTTTAAAGTATGCCATGGTTTTGCTATGTGTTATATATATATATATATATATATATATATATATAGTGGGGAAAAAAGTATTTAGTCAGCCACCAATTGTGCAAGTTCTCCCACTTAAAAAGATGAGAGAGGCCTGTAATTGACATCATAGGTAGACTTCAACTATGAGAGACAAAATGAGAAAACAAATCCAGAAAATCACATTGTCTGATTTTTAAAGAATTTATTTGCAAATTATGGTGGAAAATAAGTACTTGGTCAATAACAAAAGTTCATCTCAATACTTTGTTATATATCCTTTGTTGGCAATGACAGAGGTTAAACGTTTTCTGTAAGTCTTTACAAGGTTGGCGCACACTGATGCTGGTATGTTGGCCCATTCCTCCATGCAGATCTCCTCTAGAGCAGTGATGTTTTGTGGCTGTCGCTGAGCAACATGGACTTTCAACTCCCTCCAAAGGTTTTCTATGGCGTTGAGATCTGGAGACTGGCTAGGCCACTCCAGGACCTTGAAATGCTTCTTACAAAGCCACTCCTTCGTTGCCCTGGTGGTGTACTTGGGATCATTGTCATGCTGAAAGACCCAGCCATGTTTCATCTTCAATGCCCTTGCTGATGGAAGGAGGTTTGCACTCACAATCTCACAATACATGGCCCCATTCATTCTTTCATGTACATGGATCATTCTCCCTGGTCCCTTTGCAGAGAAACAGCCCCAAAGCATGATGTTGCCACCCCCATGCTTCACAGTAGGTATGGTGTTCATTGGATGCAACTCAGCATTCACTCTCCTCCAAACACGACGAGTTGTGTTTCTACCAAACAGTTCTACTTTGGTTTCATCTGACCATATGACATTCTCCCAATACTACATCCAAATGCTCTCTAGCAAACTTCAGACGGGCCTGGATATGTACTGGCTTAAGCAGGGGGACAAGTCTGGCACTGCAGGATCTGAGTCCCTGGCGGCGTAGTGTGTTACTGATGGTAGCTTTTGTTACGTTAGTCCCAGCTTTCTGCAGATCATTCAATAGGTCCCCCCGTGTGGTTCTGGGATTTTTGCTCACTGTTCTTGTGATCATTTTGCCCCCACGGGATGAGATCTTGCGTGGAGCCCCTGATCGAGGGAGATTATCAGTGGTCTTGTATGTCTTCCAATTTCTAATTGTTGCTCCCACAGTTGATTTCTTCACACCAAGCTGATTGCCTATTGCAGATCCAGTCTTTCCAGCCTGGTGCAGGTCTACAATTTTGTTTCTGGTGTCCTTCCACAGCTCTTTGGTCTTCACTATAGTGGAGTTTGGAGTGTGACTGTTTGAGGTTGTGGACAGGTGTCTTTTATACTGATAACAATTTCAAACAAGTGCCATTACTACAGGTAATGAGTGGAGGACAGAGGAGCCTCTTAAAGAAGAAGTTACAGGTCTGTGAGAGCCAGAAATCTTGCTTGTTTGTAGGTGACCAAATACTTTTTTTCCACCATAATTTGCAAATAAATTTTTAAAAAAATCAGACAATGTGATTTTCTAGATATGTTTTCTCATTTTGTCTCTCATAGTTGAGGTCTACCTCTGATGTCAATTACAGGCCTCTCTCATCTTTTTAAGTGGGAGAACTTGCACAATTGGTGGCTGACTAAATACTTTTTTTCCCCACTGTATATATACTAGAAGAAGGATCCGGCTTCGCACGGGTATATTTCATTTTTTGTTTGTGTAGTGGCCGCATAAGAATTGGCCAGTTTTGCACTTGACATCCAGTATGGCAGTCCAGTATAGGTACAGACTATTTATGGCTGTGTTGTTATGGAAACCTGGTAAATGAAATGTGAACTTATATTGGCTGATACACGTCATATGACTGAATATTTAAGGACCTGCAAACTGCTATTGACAGGTCATAAATAGCTTGGTTGCTATGGAAACTTGGTGTAAAGCTGTGTGTATGTCAAGACTGAAGAACCTGTGATTTTCCATTGGTCCATAAGTGTCATGTGATCATGTGTATCTCAGTTTGGATATCAGTGAAAAACCTGCGATCGGTTGTTATGGAAAACCTGGAGTAAAGTTGTGTATATGTGACCCTGTGTAACAGTAGTATAAATAAAAAGAAGCGCTTCCTGTGCGGAACCAGTTAGGATTTACAACATGGCCCGGATCCCCTACTTTCCCAGGTGGTTTTGGGGCTCACCTTGTAGGGTTGTGTTCTACAACCACTTAATGCGTATATCAAGTTAGAATAGTGAAGGCTGCTAGTTAGGCTTATTCTTGGGTGTCCTTCAGATTCCAAGTAGTAGAAATGATAAAAGAAAAAAATTTCTATCCACAGCAACCAAAGTTGCAGGGGAAAAAAAAACTCTTTGAAGGCAGAGACCAATATTAGGTGCTCTTCACTTCAACCCTCATATGGTGTGTGGGATGGCAGATGAATGATTAGTAGAACATCCAATGAAGTCTGATAAATTTATTGAAAAAAATGTTACAAAGATAACGTGTTTCGAGGTGAAAACCTCTTTTTCAAATCAACCATACCTAAATAGTAAAATTAAAAACATGTAAAAGCACCTTGTCATCACCATGAAGACCAATCATGTTAGTAATAAGAGAACATATAATAGTCATAAATAATCATAGATACTTAAAACATATGTTGATATATCAAAATAATAAACTACCAATATAGATAGTTACCTGGCACCCCAAAAAAATAGATAAACACAGGGATAGCAAGGGAATACTACCTTCTGTCTTTCAAAGGCATCTGATTTAGGCAGACAAAGAGAAGCGCTTATCAGTTTGTGTTAAATAGCTGAAAGTGCGGGGAATCTCTGCATGAGGACGCTGGAGCATGCGCAGAAGCGTCCAACAATGTTGTATAGGCAGGAATATTGAAGTGAAAGTAGCAGATGTCAGAGTCAGCACTTGTAGCATTACACTAGGAGCTGAAGGAAGAAGTGTTTGAGATATGATCTTCAGGGCTGCAGGGAAAGAGGAGACCAGCTGATAACTGGAACTGTAGAAGGTATATATAAGTCTAGCAATGATTGATGTTATAGTAATGCACAAACAATGATGTGAAGCAGGGCAGTGGTGTACTATTGAGGGGGAAAGTGGTGATATTACATATATGATGGATACTTTGATATTATCAAGGTGTTTACCAGCATATTGAACTGTGCTTTTACATTCATTACATGTTTTTAATTTCATTATTTAGGTATGTGTGATGATTCCGCTTAAATATGGCTATAACTCAAAGATGTATTTTGATCTCTGGGTAGCGTATCTCCCTCTTAGTTCCATTTATTCATAATGTGCGCAGCTATAATCCTAGATGTATGTTGTCAGTAGGGCAACCTTGTAACAATAGGGCTTTGTATCCATCCCAGAAAGGTTCCATTGAATTCCTACATAGCCCTGAGTGATCAAATAAACATGCATTGTTCAGCCTGGGCTGTTAGATCAGACATGGTTGATAACATTGTATCATTTCACTTAATCCTATCTCCTTACAAAGGATCTGGACTTGAGTGCGTTAGTCAATCAGACTTGCTGTCGCCGGTGACCTCATTCTGGGTGGTGTAATCAAGGGTATAAAAGATGAGGTAAGAGGTCAGTGGGAGGAGATTGGGCTGCCACAGGGCCCGGGACATTAGGGGACTCGGCGGGCCTCTGTTGTTTTTTTTTTTTAACACCAGCAGGTAACGGGCCCTATTTACTTACCGATCCCCACTCCTGCTCCGGCTGTGAGCAGGAGCGGGGATCAGTAAGTAAGGCCTGCAGGCAGTGAACCCCACAAACACTGCTATCATTATACTTTGGGGTCTTTTCAGCAGGCTTCGGTCCTCCTTGGTGACGTCCCAGATGTCGGTGGGCCAGTCCGACGTCATTATGCGTTGCGATGCATGCCTGGCTCACGTGACATCTGGTCCAACATTGAAGAGGTAGCGGGGAGTGCGCATAATACTATATGAAGGGGCCACTATGATACTGTGTGCAGGGGCCACTATGGGACAGAATACTGTGTGCAAGGGCCACTATGGGGCCTAATAGTGTGTGTAGGAATGCAGTTTGTGTGTGGGGGGGGCGATTGCCGGGTGGGTCCCATGTCAAATGTTTGCCTTGGGGCCCAGCCATTGCTAGTTACGCCACTGAGTCCAGTATAGGTACAGTCTATTTATGGCTGTGTTGTTATGGAAACCTGGTAAATTAAATGTGAATTTATATTGGCTGATACACTTGATATGACTGAATATTTAAGGACCTGCGAACTGCTATTGACTAATACAGATCATAAATAGCTTGGTTGCTATGGAAACCTGTGTGTCTGAGGAGAGTAAGCGCATGTGAGCTCTTATTGGCTGATAAGGGGCATGTGATCGTGTGTATGGCAGTTGGAATATGAGTGAAAGACTTGAAGGTTTGTATTAGCTAATATTGGTAATTTTTTGGGAATACTGTATCTCAGGAATGGTATGTCCAAGAGAGCTGAGACCCAGTCTAAAATATTCCCGAACACCTGATGTACATGTGTGCCAAATTTGGTGAGGATCGGTCCAGTTGTTTGGTCGCGCATAAAGAACAGACAGACAGACAGATAGACAGATAGACAGACAGACAGACAGATACTCATTTTTATATATATAAGAGATATATAATCAATATATTACACATGTAAATGTAAATATACATGGTATTGAATCTTTTGGTCAGGAATAATTCACCGACTGGGTTTAGCTAAGTCTGTAGCTCAACCAATAAATTGCCGGGTTTCCATGCATAAGGTCCTAGGTTCCAACTCCATCAGATCTACTGAGAAAGTTACATGAAACACTACTTTCAATTTGATGTCTGAAAGTCCTCCATAGTATTCAGTGCACTGCTTATGTCACAATGCTGTGAACATTAGTGAGCTGACTACTGGTAGACTTGCATGAAACCCAGATGATTTGAGATACATTTTTAGGGTAAATTTTAAGGACAAACCATAATCGTCATACATCTTCAGTGTACCAGTATGGTCTAAATGGGAAGAGGGCAGGGCAATGCAGACAAAATGAATACGGCTCCCGCCACCCCTTGTAACAGCTCTCTTAGCCCTGGAAAAGAGGTGGTTGCTGATCACAGGGCAGCAGCATATCATCTACTGGAGGATGGAAGGGACAAAAATGAAAGTGGATGATGGCATGCTGTGGCCACCCTCCATCTGAAAGGGACATGGCTACAATATGTCTAGGTCATAGTATCAGCACGGAGAGTGATGCCAATATGCCCAGAGCTGCAGAGATGTGGTTAAGTGACCACAAGGTAATATGGGATTTTGGGGCTATATTGAAAAAGAGGTTGCTTTGGGTAAGTTTTTCTTTCAAAGAAGAATAAAATAATGATGCCAACTGTTGAATTGCTGGACAACCACTTTAACATACTTCTAGCACTAATCTTAGGGCCTACCAGTGCAGGTGTGGCGGAATGTGTACTTGTCAACTAGAGAGATGTTGGACATGTCCAAAATTATCTATAGTGTACCTCATATCAGTGGGTAAAACACAAGCAAGCAAACAATACTTTGTTATAGCCATGATTCCCAGAGAGGAGCTTTTAGTAAAGTACTTGTAATAAACACTATATTAGGAAATGAGGGCATGTCTTGTATTCTGCTAATTGAGTTCTATTTATATTCTCCTGGAGAACCACATTGAACATCATGTTATAGTTCATAAAATGTGATAAAGTAACAGAAACATTTACATGCTGATTTATGGTAGGGAAAATAGATTCTGTTGGAAATCTCTAGCAAAGTGCCCATGTACATAAATCAATCTATTTTTGCACAATTGTAAACTAGTTGGTATTTTGTTATTTCAGACTATGTCCATTTCACTGGTCTAATGACAAAAAATGTAGACATACCTGTAACACAACTCATTCCACATTCTCCATCACATAAACATTTCAGCTTCTTCTTTGGACAGTCTTGGTCCTTTGTACAAGCCTTTTGACAAGTATGACCTATAGGATTTTTCTTTCTTGTGGGGCAGAAATCTGTAACATCTAAAAAAGTAATGGGCAAATGGAACAAGTAATTAATCTTTATAGTAAGACCTCTATAAAGCTGCCAGCTGCTTATGCAGTACATTGGCAAACAAAAATATTCAATTTGTGCTAATGGTATACAACAGGCTTGAGCACAATGTGGCTAAAAAAACAAAAAAACCCATGACAAATAAGTTTTCAGGAAAATGTGTGAAAGTCAAGCATTCCTTGCACAGTCTCAAAATACCATACTCCTATCCTATAAACACCAGGCATAGATAGACCTCTCTAGTCTCCCAACTCACAGATTGGCACAAATAGATTTTATAGGCTGCTAACTGTTTGCTCAAAAGTTTCTCTTAGTAAAGTTCAGTGTGAACAAATGTTGCTCCATAGTAAAGTACAGTGCAGTGCCATGGAGCAGATGGGAGTGCTGTGATATAGAATCATTCTGCTTGGTATCTATTTCTGTGTATAACTCATGCCTATCCACATCTTTCATCAGAACTAGAGATAAGCGAATTTTTAAAAAATTCGATTCAGCAGCTTCGCCGAATTTTCCAATATGATTCGATTCGATCCGAATTAATTTGCGCCGAATCGAGTTAAAAAACAGCCATTTCCTGGCTGCAGAGAGCCGGTATAGTGGTGTAGAACACTGTGCCTTGCAGTGGTTTTTAGTGATGTTCCCTAGTGGGAACGCATAGGCTGACTTCCTTACTTCTAGGCAGGATCAACCAGGTACTGGGGTCACTGGCCAGACCCCGGGCTGCAGAAGATGCATATCGGCAGGGCCGGTTTTAGACAAAGTGGGGCCTGGAGCAAAATTAAAAGCGGGGCCCCAAATGCTTTATATGCAAACAATACCATCATCTTGCAGTGGCAGCCCCTATAATAATGCCTCCTTTCTGCCAACAAAAAAGTAATAACAAGCCCCATTTTACCAAACACAATTCAAATGGCACCTTTGTACCGCCTAATAGATTTTTGCACCCAGTCATCAGTTATTATAGCGCCTCCTTATAAATAATAGTCCCTGCTTATAAATAATATTACACCTTTATCAGTAATAGCTCCCTTATAAATGATAAATAGCGCCCTGTATCAGTAATATCCCCCCTTATCAGTAACAATCATAGAAATAATACTGCTCCCTTATTAATAATAGCCCTCTCATAAATAATAGTTACCCTTATAAATAATAGTCCCCATTATCACTAATAGCCCCCTTTATAAATAAGCCCACTTAACAATTATACCCCCCTTATAAATAGTTCCCCTCTTATAAATAATAGCTCCCCCTTATAATGGATGCCTTATATATAATAGTTCCCCCTTATAAATAATATCCCGTCTTATAAATAATAGTTCCCCCTTATAATAGCCCCCACATATTTAAGTTTTCCAATTATATATAGTAACCCACCCTTATATATAATAGTTCTCCGTTATACAGTGTCGGACTGAAGGGCCTTAGGCCCACCAGAGGAGATTGTTCTGAGGCCCCACCCAACAGCTTCCTGCTAATAGCCTACACCACTGCTCCTTCACTGAAGTCTTACATATGTGTTGACTATGCGGCATTACTGAGTATGTTCCCGGTATAGTCAGCACCTATAGTACTGTGCAGGTCCCAATAACTCCATGGCTGGTTCATGCACAGTACTGTATGGGGAATGACATGGCCATGGAGCACTACACGTATGTGCAAGATTATAGTGAGGGAGCTGTGATGCAGACATAGCACACAGGGCTGCCAGCAGGAATTTTGAGCCCCCCCCCACTGTATAATTCTACACATGGTATATAATACTCCACAGTATAAAATGCTCCCCTGAGCCCTCCACAGTTTCCCCACATGGTATATAATGCTCCACAATGGCCTCCATAATAATATAAGTTAATAATAATAATAATAATAATAATAATAATATAAGTATAATATACTGCCCAGAGGGGTTCCCCCAGTATAATGCTCCACAGTGGTCCCCCATAGTATAATATGCTCCCCACAGTCCCCCCCAGTATAATGCTCTACAATGGCCCCACAGAGTATAATATGCTCCCGAGAAGCCTCACACAATATAATAAACTCTACAGTGGCCCCACAAAGTATAACAGGCTCCCCACACTGCCCCTTCCCCCCAGTATAAAGCTCCACAGTGGCCCATAGTATAATATGCTCCCCAGAGGGCCCCTGCTAGTATAATGCTCCACAGTGCCCCCCCCAGTATTTTGCTCCACAGTGGCCCCACGCAATATATTATGCTCCCCAGAGTGTCCCCCCAGTATAATGCTCCACATAAGGCCCCACGCAGTATAATATACTCCCCAGAGGGCCCCCTAATATAATGCTCCTTAGTTCCCCCCGAATAATGCCTCACAGTGCAATGCAATACAATATGCTCTGCAGATGCCCCCCAAATAATGTGCCACAGTGACCCCACACAGTATAACATGCTCCAGAATGGCCTCCACACAGTATAATATACTGCCCAGAGAGGTTCCCCCAGTATAATGCTCCACAGTGGCCCAAAACAGTATAATATGCTCTCCACAGGGCCCCTCTCCACAGTATAATGCTCTACGGTGGCCCCACACAGTATAATATGCTCTCCAGAGAGTCCCCCCGTATAATGCTCCAAAGTGGCCCCAGAGAATATAACATGCTCTCCAGAGCCCCCCCCCACATTATAATGCTCCAAAGAGGCCCCATACAGGATAATATGCTATCCAGAGGGCCCCCCCCCAGTTAAATGCTCCACAGTGGTCCCACACAGTATAATATGCTATCCAGAGGGACCCCCCAGTATAATGCTCCACAGTGGCCCCACACAGTATAATATGCTATCCAGAGGGGACCCCCAGTATAATGCTCCACAGGGGCCCCACATAGTATAATATGCTCTCTAGAGGGCCTCCTCCCCAATATAATGCTCCACAGGGGCCCCACACAGTATAATATACTGCCCAGAGAGGTTCCCCCAGTATAATGCTCCACAGTAGCCCAAAACAGTATAATATGCTCTCCACAGGGCCCCCCTCCACAGTATAATGCTCCACGGTGGCCCCACACAGTATAATATGCTCTCCAGAGGTTCCCCCCAGTATAATGCTCCAAAGTGGCCCCAGAGAATATAACATGCTCTCCAGAGCCCTCCCACATTATAATGCTCCACAGAGGCCCCATACAGGATAATATGCTACCCAGAGGGGCCTCCCCAGTTAAATGATCCACAGTGGCACCACACAGTATAATATGCTATCCAGAGGGACCCCCCAGTATAATGCTCCACAGTGGCCCCACACAGTATAATATGCTATCCAGAGGGGGCCCCCAGTATAATGCTCCACAGGGGCCCCACACAGTATGATATGCTCTCCAGAGGTTCCCCCCCCATATAATGCTCCAAAGTGGCCCCAGAGAATATAACATGCTCTCCAGAGCCCTCCCACATTATAATGCTCCACAGAGGCCCCATACAGGATAATATGCTATCCAGAGGGGCCCCCCAGTTAAATGCTCCACAGTGGCCCCACACAGTATAATATGCTATCCAGAGGGGGCCCCCAGTATAATGCTCCACAGGGGCCCCACACAGTATAATATGCTATCCAGAGGGACCCCTCCCCAGTATAATGCTCCGCAGGGGCCCCACACAGTATAATATGCTCTCCAGAGGTCCCCCTCCCCAGTATAATGCTCCACAGTGGCCCTACAGACTCCCTTAGTGCTAGTATTATATTATACTCTGGGGTCTCTTCAGACCACAGAGTATAATAAGCGAAGGCCCGGGGAGGTAAGGGAAAATAACAGTTATACTTATCTTGCCTTCCAAGGTGTTAAAACCCGCGATCGGAGCAGTGCTCTGACTAGGGGTTATGGAGCAGGGTGTAGGCTATCAGTTACAGTTAACAAACGCTCCCGATGCCGTGGACGGTCACGAAGGGGTTAAAGGGTTGTGACATCACAGTGCTAGCTGGATGCTGATTGGCTGCACGCATGGCATTGTGGGTGATCCCGCGTTCCCAGAGTTCCTTGCCCCATGTCCTAATGTGCAGCAGCCATTTTATGAAAAAATGCGATTCGTTACCACGAAGGGTGAGGAAATCCGGATTTGATGCGAATCGAATATTTCCTGAAATTGGGATCGAATTCCACTTCGTCAACTTTGATTCGCTCATCTCTAATCAGAACTAATTTAGGGAATGCAATGTAACAAAGCACCTCCCCCACCTACTCCCTCGCCCCTACAACCACCTTTTCCCTTTTTCTTCTTCATCCCTCCCTCTTTGTCATACCTCTTTTGTCCTTTAGCTCTTCACTTTAACAAGGCTTAATTATTTTATAATATTAAATTGATACTATTGTACCTTTGAAGTTCTTACAGTATGTTCGCCCAAGATTGTGCGCCTTTGAATCTGTATGACGCAATGACTGCTTAACAGATGGATTCAAAGTATGTGGCAGGATATAGAGAATCATAAGTTGGAAGATAAGTTTGCATGTATCTGATAGTTTGTGAAGGGGTGTCAGGAGTATCAGTTCTGCCGTTGTTGCTTTAAGGTTTCCGTTCCGAGCTGAGAAGTTTCTGCAATGTTAAAAGTTCTCTGCTCTTGTCCAGTTACTGGCTGTGGAGCTCTATTTAAAATTCTGCCCCCCTCAGCCAGCTAGCTGCCTGCAATTATTTTCCTTGTTTGGCTTTGTGACCTGTGTCTTTGTGTATTACTGCTTCAGTGACCAGATAACCATTGTCGGCTGATTCAAACCCTGACGTGAGCTTTTGGAATATCAGCCCTTACCAGAAACGACTTGTCTACTGATTTTTCTCCTGATGTAATCTCTTGGAATATGACTAGAGAATCGGAATCGATTTGGTTAATCGGCTCGTAACGAGCCGGGTTCGTTCCAAATATTTCAAATTGTTCTTTTTTTTAACGAAACCAAACAATTGGTGAGTCACTTTGGACCAAAAAAATGGCCGCAATACAAGAAAATGGCCGCCACCACATGTTAGACCAGGAAATACAGAGCGGACAATGGCATGTGTGCAGTGACTTAGAGAGAATTAAGCAATATACTCAGGCAGATTAGTAGTGCAGTGCTAGAATAGAATTCAATAAATAGACGGGACAGGTTCACTCAATGAGTCTGCAGATCAGTTAACCCATTCATTGCCAGGCAATAATCTATATTGTCTGACAGTACTTGTAATAGAACAACTTCATTTCTTCTCTATACACATAACACATTCTTTCTATTATTGTAAATCTGAACAGAATATTTTAATCCTTTCTCTGTATGCGCAAGTGCACCACGTGTGCATATGTAATTCTAGATATACGTCACACACAGTAGTACAGTAGTAGTGGTGGGTGTGGAACTACTAGTAATGCAACCTTCACTAATGTAAAAGAAAAAAAGAATCTCCATTATTTTGGCATTTTTTTTTATTGGAATATTCACCCAATACAGTTAGCCTGCTGTAATCTTAAAAAATACATTTAGAAATAGGAATTTCATGTTTTTTTTCCAGTCTGGTCTGGAGTGGTGTCTGATCAATACACAGTGTGAAGGAGGCAGACCATTGTTGTAAATCTGAACAAAATATTTTACGGATTTCTCTGTATGTGCAAGTGGACTGTATGTGCAAATGTAATTCTAGATATAAGTCACACACAATAGTAAAGTAGCATTGGGGGCCTTGGTACTACTAGTAGTGCATCCTTCGCTAATGTATGAAATAAATCTCCATTCTTTCAGTGTTTTTTTTTGGATAATAATTAAGTACAGTGTGCATTAAAAAACTGAGTGGAAGCATATGGAGCATAATACCGAGTGCAGAGGCCACTATGGAACATAATACCGAGTGCAGAGGCCACTATGGAGCATAATACCGAGTGCAGAGGCCATTATAGAGCATAATATCGTGTGCAGGGGCCACTATGGAGCATAATACTGAGTGCAGAGGCCACTATGGAGCATAATACCGAGTGCAGAGGCCATTATAGAGCATAATATCGTGTGCAGGGGCCACTATGGAGCATAATACCGAGTGCATGGGCCACTATGGAGCATAATACCGACTGCAAAGGCCACTATGGAGCATAATACCGAGTGCAGAGGCCATTATAGAGCATAATATCGTGTGCAGGGGCCACTATGGAGCATAATACCGGTTGCAGGGGCCACTATGGAGCATAATACCGAGTGCATGGGCCACTATGGAGCATAATACCGTGTGCAGGGGCCACTATGGAGCATAATACCGTGTGCAGGGGCCGCTGTGGGGCATAATACCGTATGCAGGGGCCTCTGCGGGGCATAATACTGTGTGCAGGGGCCGCTGCGGGGCATAATACCGTTTGCAGGGGCCGCTGCGGGGCATAATACCATGTAATACTGTGTGCAGGGGCCGCTGTGGGCCATAATACCGTGTAATACTGTATTAAAAAAAAACACCTACTCACCTGTCCCTTGTGCTCCGATGTCTCCCACCACAGTCTGGTTCTGCTGCTCTGGGGTGTTTTCTTCTGGCAGAAGTCCCCACTGCATATGACCGCTGAGGTCGCTGTCACAGGACATCACAGTGCTGTGGGGAAGAAAACACCGGAGCAGCAAGACTGGAATCCGCTAGGAGAAATCGGAGCACTTTCCCCAGCCTCATATTAAAAAAGTGGTTATCCTGGACAACCCCTTTAAGGTGGCACTTGGGCTTTATTAAAGGGTCTTTCCAGCTCATTTTTGTTGATGTTCTATCCTTAGGACAGATTAGAAATCAGTGGACCCCACCTCTGATGAGCTGTATGGGGGGCTATGGCGCCTGTTTATATCATACGCTGTCTGTTTATAGTAACCGTGTGATGTAATTACAGTCTTGTCATATAGACATGTATAGGACGAGGCTGTAGTTACATTACATGGCCGCTATGAGATGAATGATACTATGTAAACAGAGAAGTGGTCACGGCACTTACCCAGGTACCACGATTCATTCAAACAGCTGATGAGTGGGGGACCTGGGTTTTTGAGCCCCACTGATTAGTTTATTAATGACCTGGAAAACCTTTTAATTAGTTAACACCTGGGTCATTATTAATAAGGGGCACTATTTATACAGGGTACACACGGACATTATTAATATAAAGATGCACTTGGGAGTATTATTCATTATGGGGGTTATGTCATATATTTTATAATTGGGGGTAGCAGCAGGATGGGGGCTTTGTGTAGGTGAGGACAATGTGGGTCAGATGCCTGGAACATTGACGAGCCAAAGATGTCTGTGTTGCAAACTTTACAGAGACAAGTCACAGCTGCAAGAAGTGGCCATGGCGGTCCAAAGGGAAGAGAAGGGAAATGTGAAGGATTAGTCAGAGTCGTCACCTGTAAGTCACAAAATGTTACTGCACTGTATTCACCTAAATGATAGAGGATAAATACCTGATTGTTGGGGGTCTGTCTGCTGAGACCCCCCACTGAGCCTGAGAATTGGGTTTCCCCCCCCCCACTGGGTGGGAATTCAGCCTGACCACAGCCATATATATATATAGGTGTGTCGCTTGGTGGACAGACAAACCCGTGTGGCTCTCATTCAACTTCGATGGGAGTGCCAAAGATACCTGAAGTCCAGTACTCCTGGTATATAACAGCGCTCCTGTTATAGAGAATGGGGGCCATGTGGGCTCGTCCATCCACCAAGCAGAAGATGTGTGAAGTTATTTTCATTGTTAATGCCGTGTTGTTGATCTGATACTGAAGTAATACAGTGAGAAGAATTCTTAAAAACTGTTTCATAAGTTTGTGTATGTTTATTGTACGACAATAGCAGCGTGTGACGCTAATAGCATGTAAATGCATTTTTATATTTTTTTTTTTTTGGGGGGGGGGCGTCTTTCGATAGTCCGCCTCAGGCAGCTAGGTTCACCACTGCTCTTCCTCCTCCCAGCCTGAAGTGGGATGACAGCTGCCATTTTCCTATTTGCCATGACTCTGCCTGCTATCAGAGCATCAGACTGGCTCTGGCTCCATCAGCTCAGCTCTATACTCCACCAGTGCCTCCTACAGTTCTCCACACACCTCCTCTCCGCCCACCACTGGGACCAAATGACTCTGACTGGGGTGTCAGCCCACCCATGAAGAAATTCCTCTTCAGCTCGCCATCCTCCACTGGACACCGGCCCGCTACCCACGACTCAGACCTGTCCTCTGAGGATGATGCAACCCCTCCACCTACTTACTGCAGAAATATACTTGGGATGTTCAACAATGCTCCCCACCACACATCCACTGCTCCACCCATTCCACAATTACCACCGCCAGTGGTCGCGATGCATGCCCTTCTGAGACACCCGGAACTATAGGCTCTCGTAGCCCTTCTTCTCAGCAAGAGGGATATGGACGACCTAGTTATAGATTTAAAAAAGGCCTGACACCTAAAGACCTCAAGACAGTGAAGATGGATATAACTAACCTACAACTGTTAAGATTGAGCTGCAAGGTAAGGAATGTACTGATCTACAGGAGAGCAGCAGCAGAAATGGAGAAAATAGTCATAAGCCAATAGTCATAACCGATCAGGAATGCCAGAACAAAATCGCAAGACAAAAGAGGAATCCAGATACACAGCCAACAGTCAGGTATAGGAGAAGTCAAATCAAAGTCAGGTGCTTAGCAGGAGTTTGGAAACTGATAGCCAGCAAAGCTGAGTGATGAGGGAGTGGTTTAAATAGGCCTGGTCAGGAAGCTTCCCTATGTTGTCATGGCAACCTTAAAGCAGCAACAACCAATCCTAACAGAAAGCTTCCTTATGTTCACACAGCCTTATGTTCACACAACCTTAAAGCGGCAACAACAGATGTCACATTCCTGACAACAACACAGTGGACAACCTGGAGCACTTCCAAGCCTCCGTCTCAGCCTCCATACAATCTCTCCGAAAGTCCATGTCCACCACGGCAACTCAGTACTGTAAAATTGCTATCACACGTTGACAACATAGAGAATCGCAACCGTGGCAACAACATCCACCTTCGTGGCCTCAATGTAGCAACTCCAGCTTCGGACCTTCTTCCTATTCTCACTGGCATTTTCAACAGTCTCCTAGATCGACCTCCTGACACCCGCATTAAGATTGACAGAACCTACCGATCCTTAAGACCTCACTGACCCAACAAGACCACACAGTGTTATTTGCCAAATCTACTATTATGCCTTAAAGGAGTAAAGCCAAATGAAAGCCAGCAGAGAACAGAAAATCATCGACTTCGACGGTTCCCAAATTTCTCTATTCCCGGACTTATCCCACCACACACTGCTGCAACATGCTACCCTCAAACCACTGCTGTCAGATCTACAAGAACATGGAATTCCTTACCACTAGGGCTACCCGTTTGCCCTCCAAGTACATCTCAAAGAGAAACTGCTCATCCTCTCCTCTCCCGAGGACCTCCCGGTATTCCTGAGAGACCTGGGACTACCTCCACTTCAGCTACCTGGATGGGAACTACTCCTGAGTGATGCTGACACCTCGGGGATCCATACTTTGACTGGTGATACAGATGACAACCACCACCAGGACTCCCCCAGGACCCAGAGATCCTGCCGTAGAGGTCATTTGACTCCAGGATGAGTTCTGCCTACCTGAGATGACTCTCTTCAGGTGATATTCACCCTATGGGCTATCACGGTTCTTCTGTTGTATTGCTTTATTGTTATTATGCTCATGTTTATTCTCCATACTTCACTGTACTCTTTCGCTCATTTTACCGCCTTACTACCCTATTGGCCAGGTCTAACACTCAATTACTCCACCTTTTATTACTTACTACTTCTCTCTGAGACCCCTATTGTGCCCATCATCCCCACATAGATTGGTGGCCATCTCCTGAGGCCCACCATGAGACTTGAGCTCACTTATTCTAGCCCCCTGTGGGCAGCTGTATGGCCCTCTTTCTCTTTCAAACCTCTTGTCCCTACCTTACCTCTTCACCTCTCCCCACCTTCCTTTATCTTACTCCTTCATACTTGTCCTGAACCCCCCTTGCAACTTAGCGCAATATATTAGAGAATGTGGGCTTTTCCATAGATATGTCAGTCTAGGGAAATGTGCATGCCAATGTCACGTAGAGCAGCAATTATGGACAAGAACAATACATGGCTTTCACGGCCCACTGCTGGATCAATGTTTTAAGCGGCAGCGGCTACAATGCTGAAATGCAGCAAGGCCAGGTGCTAGTTCCACCTTGACTGTGCAGGCCCAGTTCTGACACCATACTGGGCTGATCCACCTCCTCTGCATCCTCCTCTCTGGACCGTTTCCCACCACCATCTTTACCAGGGCAAGCTGTTGCTTCCACTTCTCTTCCTCCTCCTCCCCTGCTAGTTTCATGAGTGTACAAGGCGCTGCCATGTGGTTTTGCAATTACAGGAGCCCCAAGCAGAAGAGCTGCATTGCTGTATCCTTCAGCAAGTATCCTACTGGATGGCTCATCACCAGCTACAACTGGACAGCGTTGCCAACGACAACAGCACCAATATTGTTGCTGTGCTGCAGTTAGGACATATAACACATTGTCCCTGTATTGCGCATGTCCTTTATCTGGTGGTACAGTTTCCACTTCTTCTCCCTGTGTTGATGGAGGAAGATGAGGATCCGGGTCAGGGTCATTATGGTAGAGGAACTGGGACTCCTAGACTGTAAAAAGAGGAAGAGGAGAAAGACTATGCAGAGGGGGCCCTTGATATGTCACAGGCACAGCCAGGGGAAGAGGCTGACCTTTATCTGTTTCAAGAAGAAAATGAGTAGGATGACAATGACCACACTGGCCAAGAACACCAACCATGGCAGGCCCCTGGGTCTGTGCACACACTGTCAAGCATGGCAGGCAGTATGCACCACTGCCTACACAGTGACAAGCGTATTATTAGCATCAAGCAGAGGGATGAGTACTGGATGGCAGTGCTTTTAGACCATCCCTATAAAGACAAAATGGAGGACACAGCTGCCTAGTGCCTACCACCACTCAGGCAGACATGTCCTGTACCCTGGTCCATCATATTATGCCCTGCCACACATGTTGCCACAGTTGCCCACTGCTGCAACCCAATGGAGGGAATCGGAGGATGGGGGTAGTAGTGGTGGTGATGTCACAGGTAGGTCAAATATACTCAACCAAACTCCTCCAGCCCACCTCCCCTCTTGACACCTATAAGTTGGAGCAAGAGTTACAAAGATTCTTTAGGTCAATCCGTATCAAGGTACATTTTCAATCTGGTAATGCAGAGCCTATACTTTCTAATAACTTGGGATCTAACCTGGAGACATTTGACCCATTAATTATTAACACCCTGGGATTACGCATGTGTAGTTCATTCATGCCTCCTAAAAAATATCATCCAGTTGAGACCTATATCGATTTGGTCCAGAAAGAGATAGATACAACTCTTGGACTGTATAGGAGAGGTCTATCACTATCTAACAATAATTTAACCACTGAGGAAAGAATGGCATTACATGCTTTACGATCTAACCAGACGATCATAATCAAGCCAGCAGATAAAGGTGGTTCAATTGTGGTTATGGACAAATCAACCTATTTAGATGAAGTCAATAGACAACTGGCTGATTCCACTACTTATATTAAGACCACTAGGAATCCTATTTTTTCAATTGCAAGGAGAATTGCTGATACTTTGAAACATTATCTAACCATGGGCACAACTGAGACAACAAAACGGCTCTTTATCTTACCAAAGAACATCCAGTGACCCCGGTGTTTTATATTTTACCTAAGGTGCAAAAGAACCTCCAAACACCTCCGGGTAGACCTATTGTGGCTTCCATTGAATCTATCCTTTCTCCTTTGGCGATCTATTTAGATAAAATTTTAACATAATTGGTTCGGCTAACTCGTTCTTTTCTGCTGGACACGTCTGATTTTTTGTTGAAATGGAGAGATCTTGGGACATTGTCTGGTAATTATATTCTGGTGACCATGGATGTTAATAGTTTATATACATGCATTAGTCATGAGTTGGACATTGAAGCCACTAACCAACTATTGAATTCTTATTCTCAGTTGACTGGACCTCAGATCTCATTCTGTTTCGATATTCTACGGATTATTTTGGAGGAAAATTATTTTCTCTTTTGGGGATCAATTTTATGTTCAATGCAAGGGCACCGCTATGGGGTCGAATGTGGCCCCCCCGTATGCAAATGTGTACATGGCTAAATTTGAAGATGACTTCGTATATTCCTGTGAGTTATTTCAACACCACGTGAAAGCCTGGTATCGGTATATTGACAATGTTTTTTACATATGGGGGGGGCCCATCGACCCATTTAGACAAATTTTTTCAGTATTTAAATACCAAATGTCCAGATTTAACTTTTACGATGCATAGCAATTCCTATGAGATATACTTTTTGGACACCATAGTGAGATTGGACACTAATGGTGTTCTCTCTTTTGATTTATACTGGAAACCAACTGACCGTAATGGTCTTTTTCACTATTCTAGTTGTCATCCTAGGACTGTGAAAAATTCTCTTCCTAGCTCTCAATTACATCGGGTACAAAGAATTGTATCGGATGCAGTTAGACAAAGAGTTAGAGCACATGAGATGCTAGGGAAATTTTCCTCAAGGGGTTACCCTACTTCCCTTTTACAAAAGGAATTGAATAGATTGGAGTCTGATGTCCGAGACAATGAATTAACACCAAAACCAAGTACACTTGCTTGTGTTAACACCTATCACCCCTGTATCCCTAAAATACATCAAATTTTACGGAGACACCGTCACTTTTGCATAGAGCAAACAAAATATTAAAGCCCGGTTGGTTTGGGCAGATTTTGGCCCGATCCATAGACCACTACGACAACAAGTCATACATTCACCCAAGAGAGGCACTTTTTCATGTCTACATTGTGGACAGTGCAACAGCATTATTAAGGGCAGTCCGTACAACATCCACATTCTGGCCGCCTGATACCAGTTCATAACTTTTTTACATGTTTCACCACACATGTTGTGTATCTTTTGAAATGTCCTTGCGGTCTCGCATATGTTGGGGAGACTACCCAGCATGTGTGAGACCGCATTTCAAAACATAAGTCGGATATTCAGTGTGGTAAGATCATGCTTCCCATTCCAGATCACTTTATTAAACAGAAACATACTGCATCGTAGTTACGTTTCCAAGTTTTGGAGCATGTCCCTATATTGCGGAGAGGAACGACCGTGTGCGCAGATTGAAACAGCGTGAATCCTATTGGATCCACACTCTGCGAATTTTGGCACCACATGGACTTAACCATGAATGTGACTTATTCATATTTTAAATAGTTGTTCTTCATGGGGTTGTTATGGACTTTCTGCTATTATATAATGACCAATGCTATATATATTTTCTATCACAGATCAAATCCTGATACACGTAGATGGGTATGAAAATTTTTTTTTTTTTCTCACTTTAATGTATTAATATATTTGATAACTCAGTTTCAATATTAGTATTTGACTAATTGATATTGACACTATCTATGTGATTTGTGATACTGAGGTGCAGTGTGGTATTGCAATATTTATTTTCATGGACCTTTTACATTCATGCTGTGGTCCCTTTAAATGAATATTACTTGTGTGGTTATGTGACTGCTTCATTGCTATACATTATGTGACGATGCTTTGTCTTATTTTATATGTTGAATCTTGAATCTTAGATGTCAACACTGGGGCGTGGTCTAATATTATCACGTGATTGCTAGTTTATACATATGACGACACCCTCCTTGATTGCCATTGACATGTTCGATCTGTTTTAATGCTTCAGAATTGAATGGGGGCGTATCCTGTGACCGTGAGTCACTACTGATGTCGTGATCATGTGTTCCGCTATCGGCTGTTGCTTAATGATGTCATCATTAAGTGTCAGTGATGCTATTTAAGGGACATCATTGTATCATGCTTTTGAACACAGCGTTCTTTTGCTTACCACACTGCACAAGGTATGTGATTAATATTGTAGCTGATGTTATATGTATTGGGGAGATGTACTTAACTTTTCCCTTGGAGCCTATGACATACTGATCTTGATGGATTATGTCATAAGCAACCATCACATTTCTGTATAATATGACTGGAGAACATTATAATACTGGGTTTTCACTGGTATATTATATCCTCTGTTGATACTGTGATAATTGAGATGGATATTAACTTGTACCTAAAAGTTTTCTTGGAATATATTTTTATTTGTTTTTATTCATTATATTATATTTTTAATTCCTCAGATGTCATGCACATGAAGGTCTTAGGAGACCGAAACGTTCAAATACTGACATCATGCATTGTGTGAAATTTTAACTTTTTTCGCTGTGTGTTCATAAAAAATTTTTTTGCATAATGGAATTAAATTTATTGCTGTTTAACATTTGGAGTGCCGAAGTATTACATTACTATTCATTTGGAAAATTTCCGATATCTTCTGGCAATATCTTGAGACTGGATATCTCTTTAAACTAAGGAGTGCAGGTCTTTTTATATATTTTTCACCTCCCAGGCCAGACACTGAAGTGTTGAAGGGGGGGGGGGGGGAACTGGTGGTGGTAGTTCTTCCCCCGGGGTGCTTCCAGTTTGAGAGGGGTCCTGAACTGTGTGGTTGTGCAGAAACAACTCAGGAGGCAGTAATGCAGTTGAACCAACACACAACTCATGCACCTTCCTGACGGGGGTTGTAGTCTCCACTGTACTGGCTATCCCGGACTTGCGATGAGAGATGCCCACTATAAAATGGTGGTATACGGTACCTTTTTCCACTCCAAATAAATACAATTCTTTGTCTCTCCCAATATGGCTATGGGGGGCTGATTTTTTTTGAGTCCCAGGGCCCAGATACTTGGTGATACAATGGTCCTAGATGATAGCTAGCCTCCAAAAGTAGGCACTTTCTCCTGCAGTTCGTCCCTGTCTCAAGGCTGTATATGGCTGCTTCATGGCTGTAGATATCTTATGGCTGCAAAGGACACACAGTAGTTCTGTCTCAGTTGATGGCACACTACTAACTCCCTTAGGGCTAACGGTCCCCCGGAGACTTGCAGTCTCTACCCCCAACCCAGTGGCCAATGATTGGCCAGAGTTGTTCCAAGTCCTCTAATACAGAGGGGTAGCCATGCACAGTGGAATGTACCAAGGGGCAAAACATATGAAACATAAGGGAAGTTGCAAAACAAACACTATAGCAGACTGCTGGATTTAAATACCATATTTTTCGGACTATAAGATGCACCTTTTTTTCCCTAAAATTTGGGAGGAAAATGGGGGGTGCGTCTTATATTCCGAATGCATCATCCCACTCCTGTCGCCGTTGGCTTCCTGCAGCGGCAGGAGTGGGGGCGATCCCTGCGAGTCCTGGGCTTGGAGGAGAGGGTGTTCCCAGCGGTCTGTAAAGATGATGGCGGCCACTCTGCTGCAGAGCAGTCGCCATAGCTACTGGGTCTCCGCTGTAATGTACAGAGTGGACTCTGATCGCAGGCATTACTACCTGTAAGCCCCCCCCCATAATGCCTCTGGGCCGGTGGGTACGTTGTTCATTGCGGACCTGCTCCTGCGCAGCGAGATCGCAGGAGCCGACCTGTTCCTGTGACAGCCGGGAACCTTATGACCAGCCGCAGTAGTAATGTACACAATCTCCCATAGACTGCAATACAGTTGTATTGCAGTCTATGGGACTTGCAATCAAATGATTGCAGGTTCAAGCCCCCTAGGGGAGCTAATAAAATAGTTAAAAAAAAAAAAAAAAAAAAGTTAAAAAAAAAAAATTAAAAATGAAAAGTTCAAAATCACCCCCTTTCCCTACAATACAAATAAAAGTAGAAAATTACTGTGAAACACATACACATAAGGTGTCCCTGTGTCTGAAAATGCCTGGTCTACAAACTTATAAAAATATTTTTCCCGTAGGGTGAACGACGTAGTGGGAAAAAGTATCAAGTGCCAAACTGCCATTTATTTCAGTGTTTCGCCAATGATTTAAATAAAAAGTGATCAAAGCAATAGACATTCCCCAAAATGGTATAACTAAAGAGTAAAAAAAAGATGCCCTATGCATCCCTGTACTGCTGCAGGACCTTCTGTCAATGCGGCCTTGCAGCTGTTGCAAAACTACAACTCCCATATATTAAATATTTTACCACATTTTTGCTTCAAAATTTTTTTTCCCTATTTTCCTCCTCTAAAACCTAGGTGTGTCTTATAGTCCGAAAAATATGGTTGTTATCAGCCAGATTCTGCTTTTGTTGTTATTAGCTCCTAGAACTCAAAAATAACAGCGGGCAGCAACCAATTACGGTTGTTCAAAAATTACAACAATCACAGATCTAGAATGTACAGTGCACTATACTCTATTTATATAATTTTTACTATGCATGGCTATGTCTTGGCACAAAACGGGACAGCAGTATTCTTTACAATTGCTTTTAATTATCTCTACTTAATTTGGGAGTGAGGAATTTTGGTGCCAGCTCCATAGATGATTTTATTTTATGTACCAATATAACATTATGAGTGGTGAAGTTAATAAGAGATGAGATGATGAGAGACCGCCAGCTATGTATTTTCCAGATATTTATCTTGTGTCAGTGTGGGGTCATGTGCTCAGATTACTTCTACACCATGTGGTATGTCTGCTGTGTATCCAACCCGTTGTTGTCCCACAACCCTTTGATCCCAAGAGAGTCACTTGCACAGGTCTTTGTTTACATAACAGTGCTACACTGGTCAACACGGCAGGGGGTCCTGCAGAAAGGTTGTGGTGGGAGGGCCCTGGTCACACAGTTCCCAAACAAGAGGGAGCCAACTACAGATCAAAAGGGATATGGTTTAATGACCTTATCTTCCCCGGGGAACCTCTTACAGGCTCCCCGATAAATTCCTCAGGTGCGGCCAGTCAAGGTGCACGTTTCAAGGTCAAACTCAGTACGGTAGAGAGCAAGGAGAATGTGCAGACACTGATCTCCTTACCCAAAGGGGATTGGGGTGTCATCCTTGGTGTCTACATGATGGGGATCTCGCCATGAACCCTATCATACCTCTTGCCCGACTCTACAGTCATTGGGCGGGGAGGTATAACGAATATGGTTCTGAGGATTTTAGGAAGGAGAGCGGGGCTCCTCCTCCTAGTGACATCACGCAGGAAGGAGACTGGGGATAGTTATACAGTCTCACCTGGGGAGAAGGAGGGTCTTTTGTTATCTTGTTCCTGGAGAAGATGTGAGGTCATGGTGTAGACTTCAGCCATGCGGCCTAGCCATGTGGCTTAAGAGCCAGGCCTGAGACTCTTTGTTCTGGACAGCATGTAGGAGGGACATGCTTTGTAACTTGCTTAAGGAAGGACCCTGAGGCCCACCACATGGAAGCTCAGAGAAACTGACTACAAACTTGCTCTGGTATCTTTCTATCTTTTATTTCCCTTTTTATTTGCTGTATTTTACTTTTACCCGTATTTGCTTGATAATTGATATATATTTCTGTATATGTTAGTGCCTAGTACTGACCCACTGGGGTTAATACATATATAAAATTTATAAAGCTTGTTTCATATTTTCCTATGAGCCCAGTCCGCTCATAGGGTGTGAATGGAAGGCAAAGAAGGTTGGTCGCAGGTTTGCCAAGCGGTTTGGCTAGGCGATATATCCTTCACATCTACATTGCGGAAACGCAACAGAAAAAAAAAAACACAACATTTTTCAGTACCTGCAAAGTGGATGAGATTTCATTAATCTCATCCACAAGTCCTGAGGAAAAGCTGCGTTTTCAAAAACTCATGCCCTATATGAAAAGTGCATCATGTTAATTTTACCGACACAATTGCAAGTGGCTTCCCTGTATGTTGAATAAGGGAAGAAAAAAAAATGCAGAGAAAAATAACGCAGCAAAAAAATCAATGAAAAACGCTGTGAAAAAAACTAATTTTTTCCGCAGTGTTTTAGCTGCATTTCGCTACATGGGTTGGGTTCATATCTGCGTCAGAGTCTCCATTTGGCTGTCTGAAATTGCTGGATGAAAAAGTCTGATTTTTTTTGTCCGGCAGTTCCAATTTAAAAAAAAAAAAAAAAAAAAGGATGTCCGATGGACCCCATTATAGTCAATGAGTTCTGTTAGACTGCCTTCATATCCGTCATTTAACAGATTATGTCTGTTTCCTTGTTCTTCTGTTCCTCCAACAGACCAGAAAAACGGAAAGAAGGACGCAGGTGTAAGCCCAGTGATAAGCAGCTTGGAGTACTGTATGGATCACCCTTTGCTATTGATTTGTGATTAATAAGGTAACCAGCATACCACCGAATACTGTGAGGTTATGCACATGCGCAATACGTGCGCATTGCGCCTGGCAAAATTTGCCAAAGACGGAGCCCAGATAGAGGGCTGGGCTTCAGCTTTCTGATGGGAGGAACTACATGGCTTGTAAGTGGGCTTTAAGGGTATGTAGTAAATGTGTCACTGAAGCCCATAGCACATATTACATGCCCCTAATACCCATTACAGCTAATTTGCATATCTATAAAACATCAGCTGCAGACAGAAGATAAAAACATCTTTGGAAACTGTATATAATGGCCAGCAAGGTTCTGTGTGTAGCTTATAATGTAATTTCATGTTGAGAGACACCCTTTAAGGCTAAGGCAGATTTTGCTGCATTTTTTGAGCCAAAAGTAGGAATGGATTGACCAGAAGGTAGAAATAGAAGTGCTTAATTTCCCATTCCTTCTGTAGCCACTAATAGGTTTGGCTCAAAAAACGCAACAAAATCTGCAACAAAAAAAGCAGCATTTCCACAACATGGGACCTCAAGCTAGGATCATACAAGCATTCGGGTTTCCGTTATTTGGGTCGGCAGCTAGTGTATGTAATGCATCGCTGCCGCATAGATTTCAGTGGGACAGTTCTGCAGTACCTACATTCACTGCTACAGTTTGTATAGCGAGTGAACAAGATAGGACATCAATGTTAGAAACCGAATAACCACTTTAACTATATCACACACATGATCTCTTATTCTTCTTCTGAACTGCCGTATAGTTTTGCCTATGTAATTAAGCCAGTAGGGGCACATGCAAGTCTCTCATACAATATGTGGATCCCATTGCCATACTTCTAAGCTCCTAAATGGTAGAGACAAAGTCACATGTAGTGCAACTACCACACCAAAATGTGCCAACTGGCCTTGTATCTAGAAATGTGCCCTGTCTCCCCTCCCATTCCATATAGCTGTGCACCAATCTGTCACAGATATTCTTTCCATGTCTATAGGTGATCTGTGGTCATGGAGGTAAATTTCCCGTAATGTCCGGGTCACTCAGCAGATCACCCTCACTACTTGTTATTGTGTGGATGTCTGTCTCGATGTGGAGGCCAATGGTGAAGTTCTCTGAGTGGATTTAGCCCTAGTATAGTCTCTATCAATAACCTGATTAGGAAAACATCTGAGCCTGCGTCTCACTGATGTTTGAGCAGTTACCACACAAACGTAGGAACTGACTTGTAGGCATTCCTTGCTTTAGGGAAAAAGAATGGCATCTCCCCCGCTGTAGGAAGCTATTGGTGCCATATCCTTTCTACGTACCAAGGTATGAAAATTCCCATCAGGTTGTTTTATGAATTTGAGGTCCAAAAAGGCCAAAGATTATGTGCTGATCTCTGACATAAAATGAGGACCCAAATTATTAACATTATGGGCCTCGACTAACTGTTAAAATGCCCCCTTAAAGCCTCACCAGAGAATCAACATGTCATCAATATATCTGAGCCAAATTTCAATCATAGGGGTCCAGTCATTGAATTGTTCCGAGAAAACAACCATTTCCTCCCACCTCAGCTGGTGGAAAACTCGGCCCTCAAAGAGAAAAAGTTACTTTCCAGGACAAAGCAGTCTCATGACCAGGTCATTGTGTGCAGAATATTGAATCCCCTCATCCTAAGGAAATACTTAATAGCCTGATACCAATATTCATGCGGGATTGAAGAGCACAGGGCCTACTCAGGAGAATCTTCTCATCTGAACATAGGCCATCAACTCTAGTCAAGACATCAGCTGTGTCTCTGAGATAGGACATAAGGCCAAGGAAGTAGGGCCTCAAAATGGTATCAAGATAAATGCTCACGTTCTGTGTCAGGCTGTTAATCCCTGACATGATAGGTCATCCCTTCAGTAGGGAAAAGCCCATAAAATATAGTCGTCAGGCTCACTGGGATACTTCTGCAGCAAGAAGCATCCAACAGTATCATATTAGACATGTCCCTATAAATGTAACAATCGAGGATCACAATGTTGCTGCCCTTGTCACATGGTTTAATCACTATAAACTTATCCTGCTTCAGAGTGATCAACGCCTCAGCCTCCCTTCTAGACAGATTATTATTATTATTATTACGATACTCCAGTGCTGCCAATTTCCTAAGATCCTCTGCCACCAATTGCACAAAAAGATCGATATGGGTGTAATCTCTTACTCCTAGGTTTAAGGGAGGTAAATGGAATTTTACGAGGATCAAGTTCAGATTCCTGCCACAGATCCTCCAGGGCCTGAAACCCCTGTAAATCAGATTTATATGACTATTAAATTTATCTAGAATCTGTTGAAGTTTTTTGTCTTTATTTTCAAATTTTCACTCTTTTGTCAGTTCAGTGCTCAATTGCTCAAACTGAATTTTTTTTTCCTCTTCCAAGAGAATTTTCATTAGGCGTAGAGATCGGTGATCTCTGTTTCCCATCTCTCTTTCAGTTCTCAAACTAGGGGCTGGAGTAAGGGGCATCCTTAGACTTCTTGGGACTATATTATATTTTAGATAGCTCTAATATGGATGTTGGAAACCGGATAGCTCCTTTATCCCTTTAAGGGGTTAAAGGGTTTAAGGGTAGATTGGACATTAGTGCTCGGTGACTTTTTTCATATTTTCGTTCCCCCCCCCCCCCACTTCCAAAATTCATAACTTTTTTATTTTTCTTTCGACATAGCTATTTGAGGAATTATTATTTGTGTGGCGAGTTCTACTTTTATTTGCTACAATTTTGAGGTACATATAATGTTTTAATTAGCCTTTATTAACATTTTGGGTTTATCCACGTGAAAAAACTCAACAATCATTAGTTTTTGAATTTTTTTCCTATGCCGTTCACATCCCATTAAAAATGACATGGCAACTTTGTCCAGTAGGTCATTACGATTACAGCGATATCATATTTATATTGATTTTATAATATTTTACCTCGTTTGCTAATAAAATGTCATTTTTCGAACATGAACGATTTTCCTGGGGTCACCGTATTCAGATGCCTATAACTTTTTACCATTTAGTTGATGGAGATATGTCAGGGGTCTTTATTTGTGTTGTAAGTTATAGTTTTTATTGGTACCTATTTTTGGTATGTACAGTGGGGAAAAAAAAAGTATTTAGTCAGGCACCAATTGTGCAAGTTCTCCCACTTAAAAAGATGAGAGAGGCCTGTAATTGACATCATAGGTAGACCTCAACTATGAGACACAAAATGAGAAAACAGATCTAGAAAATCACATTGTCTGATATTTTAAGAAGTTATTTGCAAATTATGGTGGAAAAAAATATTTGGTCACCTACAAACAAGCAAGATTTCTGGCTCTCACAGACCTGTAACTTCTTCTTTAAGAGGCTCCTCTGTCCTCCACTCATTACCTGTAGTAATGGCACCTGTTTGAAATTGTTATCAGTATAAAAGACACCTGTCCACAACCTCAAACGGTCGCACTCCAAACTCCACTATGGTGAAGACCAAAGAGCTGTGGAAGGACACCAGAAACAAAATTGTAGACCTGCACCAGGCTGGGAAGACTGAATCTGCAATAGGCAAGCAGCTTGGTGTGAAGAAATCAACCGTGGGAGCAATAATTAGAAAATGGAAGACATACAAGACCACTGTTAATCTCCCTCAATCAGGGGCTACACGCAAGATCTCACCCCGTGGGGTCAAAATGATCACTAGAACAGTGAGCAAAAATCCCAGAACCACACGGGGGGACCTAGTGAATGACCTGCAGAAAGCTGGGACTAACGTAACAAAGGCTACCGTCAGTAACACACTACGCTACCAGGGACTCAGATCCTGCAGTGCCAGACATGTTTTGGTAGAAACACAAATCGTTGTGTTTGAAGGAGAGTGAATGCTGAGTTGCATCCAAAGAACACCATACCTACTGTGAAGTATGAGGGTGGCAACATCATGCTTTGGGGCTGTTTCTCTGCAAAGGGACCAGGGCGAATGATCCATGTACATAAAAGAATGAATGGGGCCATGTATCATGAGATTTTGAGTGCGAACCTCCTTCCATCAGCAAGGGCATTGAAGATGAAACGTGGCTGGGTCTTTCAGCATGACAATGATCCCAAGCACACCGCCAGGGCAACGAAGGAGTGACTTTGTAAGAAGCATTTCAAGGTCCTGGAGTGGCCTATCCAGTCTCCAGATGTCAACCCCATAGAAAACCTTTGGAGGGAGTTGAAAGTCCGTGTTGCCCAGCGACAGCCCCAAAACATCACTGCTCTAGAGGAGATCTGCATGGAGGAATGGGCCAACATACCAGCAACAGTGTGTGCCAACCTTGTGAAGACTTACAGAAAATGTTTGACCTCTGTCATTGCCAACAAAGGATATATAACAAAGTATTGAGATGAACTTTTGATATTGACTAAATACTTATTTTCCACCATCATTTGCAAATAAATTCTTTAAAAATCAGACAATGTGATTTTCTAGATTTGTTTTCTCATTTTGTCTCTCATAGTTGAGGTCTACCTATGATGTCAATTACAGGCCTCTCACATCTTTTTAAGTGGGAGAACTTGCACAATTGGTGGCTGACTAAATACTTTTTTTTCCCCACTGTATGACTTTTAAATCACTTTTTATTGCTATTTTTGGGGAAAAGCAAGGTGACTAAATTATATAAATTATATTAAAAGTGATATATATATATATATATATTTTTTTTTTCACAGCGTTCACCATATGGGATAAATAATGCTATATTTGGATAGTGCAGACTTATACACACATGGGGATACCATGTTTATTTACTTTATTTTATTCACTTTATCTGGTTTTTAAATTAAACAGCATTTTTTTTTTTACTTATTATTATTTACTTATTTATTATCCTTTTTTTTTACTGTCCCATAAGGGAATTTGAACCTAGGAATGCTGTGCAATAGGGATAAGCAGTCCCTTGGATCTCATTGTGGGGATCCGAGTGGTGTCGGGGGAATGTTTGATTGTGATCTTGCCCCTGAACCATGAAGATGCTGTGATCGCATCTGAGGGGTTAAGCCACTGGAGTTGGAGTATTTTACAACCTAAAACCACCTTAAGACACAGGTTCATTTTTTAAATCTGACATGTGTCACTTTATGTGATAATAACTCTAGCGGTGGTAAACATTTTAACTTATTGAAGTTATTCTGAGATTTTTTTTTGTGACACATTACACTTCGTGTTACTGGTAAAGTCTAGTTGAAAATTTAGGAAAAAAATACAGTTTTCAAACTTTTAAATTACAAGACTTTCATATAGATAGCCATACTATGCAAATTATTTCATAAATATCATTTGCCATATCTCTGCTTTATGTTGGCATCAACCATTAATCACCATTTAATTTTTTTCAGACATTTAAGGCTTACAACTCAAACAGAAATTTTCCAAATTTTCAAGAACATTTCCAAAACCCATTTTTCAAGGGACCAATTCAATTCTAAAGGAGCTTTGAAAGGCCTCTGTAATAGAAACCCCCCATAAATCACTTTTTTTCAATAGTACACTCCTAAAATAATTCAAAAGAGCATTTAGGAAGTTTCTTGACTTTTTTCATCATTTCACAGGAATTAAAATGGAGGTGAAATTTTCTACTTTTATGGGCGTGATCATCCAGGTATATTGCAGAGGCAGACCTGGGGTCACTGATCAGACCCTTGGTTGTCAAAAATAGCTATCGGCAACTCCCAAACACGTCGCGGGGGACAGTCTACTTGTGGAAACCTCTTAAATACCGCAACATCTAAGGAATTAACACTTGCAATAGGAGCTCAGCTCCTACTATGGATACTGGCACAGGATCATTACTATTGTATGGGGCTAAAGAGCAGCATGCATTTGTATAGATGCAAAAATGGGTGCATTTAGATTATGTGCTGGAACAAAGGGGCATAAGCATTGTATGAGGGCATTTCATTTCAGCTCACAAATGGATCACTATTGTGAGGTTACAAATGGGAGAATTATTACTGTGTGTGTGGCCAATGTTACTAAGAAGGGCCTACCACTGGAGTCTGAAAACCTGAGTAACATGCTGGGGAGGTGAAATAAGGGGCCCAGGTACAAAATTGGCCATGGGGCCCATATGACTCTAGTTACACCCCTGTGGTGGGTCCACCTATTCTAGAAAAAGAGCATCAAAAGTGAGTGAGGGAAGAGACTAAAGAGACTGAATTGGCAAAAGATAATTCAAAGTGATTTCAAACCACCTTCATTTTCACACAAAATAATTAGAACCTCTCTTTCCACTGCTGATGCCTGTATTAAAGAGGGGTCCCAAACTTTGCCCCGATTACTTGTTGCGCAACTTCAGGTTTAAATACAGTTTCAATTTTATATGCTTAAAGTGCTACTATTTTTTCTCAGGAAAAGAAAACCTCTGACAGTCTTTATAACAAACATGTGTAATACTAATAGTTCTCACTAGATGTCAATGGAAACTCTAAACAAACTTTAATTTACCATTGTTAACATAGTGTAGGATGAAGATTACATTGCTATTTAATACTTGACTGGAAGGACATGTGACTTGAATGTATTAGTAACCAAAGATACCAACAGTGGGCTGCAAAACTGTTACTGCTCATCAACACAGCTGGCAGTAACTTACAACATTAGAATATGTCCTTATTCACCTAGCAACGGAACAGTAAAAGTTGCATTAATGAACTCAGTTTTAGATCGCCAAAACTGCACAATTATAGCAAGAGTATCCACCATAGCTGTGGTGCAGAATTACTTACTGTATATCCCAGTTATAAGGAACTGTAGATATACAGTAGACTAGTAAGAGAAAATTATATTATATTACATTACATTTTACTATATTCTCGTTTAGTTGAAAACAGTTTTCCATGTTTAATACAAGTCATCATACAATAATAAAAGGCATGTTTGGTGCAAGAAAGAGCCTTGTGCTATATGTGTGCCACAATATCATTCTCCTACTAACTATGTACCCTATCATTTATGTCACAGGCCATAGGCTTATAAGGTCTGTGGCTTTTGACACACTGGGATGTTATGCTAGCAACATGGTACAGATGGTTCACGTGAGAAGACTATATCCCTATACCTGCTGGTAAGGATAAAAGACTCCCTGTAGGAAAAATGGTACCTACTTTGATACTGTTATTTGTCACAAACAAAATAAAATGGACATGAGGTAGAAGAGCAGAGGAGGAAGATAACATGGTATGTGTAATGTAGATAGGCTTCTGGCATTACCTGACAGCCTACTAGCCAATCATGAGTGGTGGGCGGAGAGGTTCCAGTGCTGATCTCATATTGGCATATAGGATACCACACTGGAAAAATCAGAGCCATTTTGTGAGAGAGTAGGCTAAGGAAATGAAGTATCTGTAAGCCGTGTACCGGGGTGGGCTCCCCAGGATACAACGAAGTCATGAACAAAGGAAGCAACTCCAAATCAATTTAGCAAAAAACAAGATTTTACTCTGTGTAGTAACACCTCTTTACCAAAAAAAAAAAAACCACTTCCAATTATTTACATACACTCAGCCAGGAGGCTGAGGCCCTGGGGTTGTACAGTGCAGTACCCTCTCATGTACAGCTCCAAAACACTCCAAGCTTTTACCTATCTGCAGGCTGCAACTAACCAGCCACTTGTTACCTTTTTATCACCCTAGTCACAGGAACAATTCAGTGAGTGTGATAGGGGCACCGGCGGTATAACATAAGAGATTACAAACTTATCAAAATACCCCTATTCCCCACAAACAAAGTGCAACCGAGTAAATATAATAGTAGGTCAACAGCATCTGTATCAAGGTGCGGTTGAACCGCTTGCACTCCCCATTCCCTAGCGGATGATATGGGGTCGTACGAGAACGTTCGATACCATAGAGCTGATACAGCTCACTCATCAAAGCACCCTGAAAACATGCCCCCTGATCTGAATGGAATATCTGCGGACACCCAAACACTTGTATAAAGTGCTTACAGACTGCCTCAGCAGCTGATTCAGCTATCTGATCTCTGATGGGTACAGCCACTGCATATTTTGTAAAGTGGTCCGTCATGACCAAACAGTAAGAGTGTCCTGAGGTAGAGTACCCAATCTGTACATAGTCAATCATTAAGATTTCTAGGGGGGCAGATGTTCGAATAGTTTGTACAGGGGCCCGTTGCTCGGGGCTTTTACTCAGCCCGCAGGATCGACACTTGAGGCATGCCTCGGTTACCATTTCTCCCAAATCTGGACAATATACGAATTGCTGAAGCCATTGGTACGTCTTAACACTCCCAAAATGAGCCCCCCTCTCATGGGCTTCCTTAGCGGCCACTGGTCCCAATGACATAGGAATGACAACCTGTTGCCGGTACTGCAGCTCTGACTGTACGTATATAATCCAGGCACAGGAGCCCCTGGGTAACACTCAGCTTATCCCACTGTCTCAGTATCTTCTGACCCTCTTGAGTTAGGCTGGCCCGCTCGTCCGGGCGGGGCCAAATGTTAGTCCGAATCCACTCTTTCACTTTCCAGAGGTCTGGGTAGCTATTCTGAACCCTTTTCCAATCTTCCAACGTCTTCCCAACACCATCGGCATCCCTGAAGCCACCCCACTTGAATGTGTTATGTTCTGGAATGGCGGTACTCTGCCGAGGTGTGGGATTTCAATGTCTTCTAGCCCTTTGTCCCCACTCTTGGTTGGCAATCCTACAGGGACTCAGGAGAGGGCATCAGCATTGCCATTCTTCCTTCCTGACCGGAACTGGATGTGGTATCGGTACTTGGAAAGGCGAGCCATCCATCTCTGCTCAAGGGCGCCTAATTTGGCGTTTTCCAAGTATGCTAATGGGTTATTGTCCGTCATTACGTCATCACAATCACTTCTGCACCCGTCAGATACGCTGCAAATCTTTCAGTCATGGCCCATACCAGCGCCAAAAGCTCCAACTTAAAGGACCTATAGTTATCAGGGTTGCGCTCCGACTTCCTTAGAGACCGACTGCCATAGGCAATCACCCTCTCCCATTCGTCTTGAACTTGAGATAGCATGGCTCGAAGACCATGTAGACTTTCATCCGTGTACAACAAGAATGAACTATCAAACCGTGCATAGGCCAGGATCGGGACACTGGTCAGAGTTCTTTTCAACGCCTCAAAGGCTCCTTGCTGTCTTGGCCCCCACTCAATGGGGGCGATTCTTGGGCCCTCCAGCTGTGCCTCTCAGCAGCTCGTTTAGTGGACCGGCGAGATGTGAGAACTTGGATATAAATCTCCTGTAATAACCGGCCAATCCTAGAAAGGCCTGCACTTCCCATAGGGTTCTTGGCTGGGGCCACTTCTGGATGGCCTCCACCTTGCTGGGGGCTGGTTGTACCCCTACCGGAGTGACCACATGTCCCAAGTACTCCATTTGCTGCTGAAACAGTTGGCACTTCTTGGGCTTGATTTTTAGCCCATGGTCGTTCTAGGACCTGCCGCAGCTTTTGAAGATGATCTTCGAATGAGGTCCCAAACACCACAACGTCATCCAGATATATCAGTACTGACTCAAAGTTTAGGTCACCCAGACAGAGCTCCATCAACAGCTGAAATGTCCCTGGAGCATTGGACAGACCAAACGGCATTCTGTTGAACTCATAGAGTCCCATGGGTAAGATAAAGGCTATCTTCGCCTTGTCCTTTTCGGCCACTGGCACTTGCCAATATCCACTGGCCAGGTCAAGAGTGGAGAAATACTTGGCGCGACCCAGGGAGGATAGTGTCTCTTTGATCCGTGGAAGAGGATAGGCATCGCGGATGGTCTGAGCATTCAGTTTCCGGTAATCTACACAGAACCTGAGACTTCCGTCTCCCTTCCGCTCCGGGACCACCGGAGCAGCCCACGGGCTTTTACTCTCCTGTATCACCTGATTCTCCAGCATGCTGGCCACCATATCTTTCACCTCCTGATACATCTTGGGTGGGATTTGCCTGTACCGTTCTCAAATTGGCACAACATCGCCAGTAGGGATTTCATGTTCAATGGCGGTAGCACACCCGAAGTCTTCATCATGTCTTGAGAACGCCTCCTGGAACTCCCACAGAGTGTCTTCCAGAAGTTTCTGTTGCATCGGGGTCAGAGACGGGGGGTCCACTCCCATCAGAGACATGATCACTCGACCGTTCCATTCTGCTGTTGGGGTCTGTTTTTGCTAGACCTCCACAGCATAGGTCCAAGCCGACCTCCCATCAGGCTGTAACGTGAAGCTCTTCCGGAGAAGGACGTCGCCCTCGGGCACATAAACTTCAGCCAGCAGGGGATTCCCAGGAATGATCAACTCACTGTCCAAGACATTGAGGCAGCGTATAGGCACACAGCCATCTTTCACAGTGGCAAGTGCTCGGGCTACCAGAGAGCGGGACTGCTTTTCCCCCTGCGGAGCAGGCTCTATCAGGATCTCTAGTCCATTCAGTGGTCGTCCCCACTGGAAGCATCAAAATTTTCTCCGGTCGCGGTGGAATCTTCACTGGAGCATTTAGCGGTACCTTCACATTCCCAATAGAGCGCCCTGATATGATGCTCTTTTGCAAACTACAGCCCCTCACCATCTTCTGTAGGACTTTCTGAGTTGGCCAGTGTGTGGTGGCCCACTGCCAATATTTAGGCCCTTCCTTGGCATAAAGGTGGTGATCTAGGTCTCTCAGCACGTTCATGCCCAGCGTTGCATCTAATCCTCTTCTGGATGGATGGTCTACCAGCACGATCCCCTTTTTGCCAATGTCTTGCCCAAACAGACGAACCCGCATCCCTTGTATGTCCATTGCACCATTATTGGCAGCTGTCAACCTGATGACACTTCCATCTTCCGGCTTCATCATATGTCCGAAGTGTCTCTCGAAGAACTCCAGAGGCATCAGGGTGCACTCTGATCTGGTGTCAACTAGGCAGTGTACCTTCTGGCTCTCCAGCTCGGCTTCCATAACGGGGCTTCTAGCATATAAGTCGTGTTCATCTCCTATGGGGCTTAGTTTTTGGTGGACCGCCACAGGACACCCCGTTACTGCGGCGGTCGGAAGTTTAAAGCCGGCTCGGGTTCCATCTGTCCCTGGCACTCTCTGGCGATATGGCCATACTGCCGGCAGCTCCAGCAGAGGGGTCCCCTCGATCCCCGCACCAAAGATGGGCCTTGGTTGGTGGGCCCTCACACCCGAATTACTCTCGGTGGAAAAGGGCAGGGTGATGTGACCCTTTCCGGAGCCATGGATGAACCTGCTTTCATCTGGGACACCTCCAGGCGGAGTTCTCTCATTTCTGCCCGTAGAGCCTGGACTAGATCCTTCAAGGACTCCGCGTCTTCAGGACCTACTCGGGCCCCTGTCACTTGGGTGCTACTCACTGCCTTCACACTTACAGCCATGGGCTCTTCTTCCCTCTCTACAGCAGCCAGGTAAACATTAGAGAATATCAGGTTGGCATCTGCCCGAGTCATCTCTTGCAGTTTATCCTGTACAAACTTATTGGATAATCCTAGGATGAATTGGTCTCGTAGTAGTCGGTCCACGTCTTTGAAGGCTCCCATAGCCTTCGAATTTCGCCACTGCACTTCATTCAGTATCTCCTGTAAGGCGTTAGAGCAGGGGTCCCCAAACTACGGCCCGCGGGCCGCATCCGGCCCCCGGAGGCCATTTACCCGGCCCGCATTGCAATTTCCTTGTGTTATTTCAATTGTGAGCGCACAGGCGCTTACAATTGAAATAACCCGCCGAGCGCTACACGGGAAGTCTCGTTCCTGTGTAGACGCTCGGCGCTCGTCATCCGGACCTAGAATGATCATGTCATGACGCACGATGTGCTCATCTAGGCCTTACAGCCGAAGACAGAGGAGCCGGGACCACAGCGCGGGAGCGGCTGCAGTGCTAGGTAAAGTATATTTTCACTTTTTTTTTTTTTTTTTTTACTGGGCATGGAGGGGGATCAGAGAGCTGGATCTATATGGGGGATTGATGGGACCTATATGGGGGAGAGCTGGACATATATGGGGGAGAGACCTGGACCTATATGGGGGAGAGACCTGGCCCTATATGAGGGAGACTGCATGGGACCTATATGGGCGGGGCATGGGACCTATATGGGGGAGACTGCATGGGACCTATATGGGGGGGGCATGGGACCTATATGGGGAGACTGCATGGGACCTATATGGGGGGGCATGGGACCTATATGGGGGAGACTGCATGGGACCTATATGGGGGGGGCATGGGACCTATATGGGGGAGACTGCATGGGACCTATATGGGGGGGCATGGGACCTATATGGGGGAGACTGCATGGGACCTATATGGGGGAAGAGCATGGGACCTATATGGGGGAGACTGCATGGGACCTATATGGGGGAGACTGCATGGGACCTATATGAGGGAGACTGCATGGGACCTATGTGGGGGAAGAGCATGGGACCTATATGGGGGGGCATGGGACCTATATAAGGGAAAGAGCTGGACTTATATGAGGGCAGAGTGCTGGACCTATTTGCAGGAAGAGAGAAGCACATTTCAGAGGTGCACTGTGCTGTATTTGTATTTGTATGTATATCTCATTAGCCAAAAGCAGGCCCATACTTCACATTGAAATAATGGTGAGTTTGTTGACTTAAATTTACTATTTCTTTATTTTGAATGTTGTATTTGTTCCCTTTTTGTTTTACTTTAAAATGAGATACGTGTAGTGTGCATAGGGATTTTCATAGTTTTTCTTATAGTCCGGCCCTCCAACGGTCTGAGGGACAGTGAACTGGCCCCCTGTGTAAAAAGTTTGGGGACCCCTGCGTTAGAGTATTGCATTAAAGCCTCACCCTCTCGCTGTGACTGATTAAATAAATTGCTTCGCAACTGTGCTACTTTGGTATGCCCTCCCTGAGCTCCCTCTAGCAGGAAGAATATTTTTTCCAAGGTGTCTCTCTCTGATTCGGGCCGTACCATCACTGTCCGTCTAGCGTCACCTTCTAGGGCCCCCAATGCTATCTCTGCATACAGCCCCGGAATCAGGTTACTCAATTTAACAACGCTTCATACCCTTTCGGTCCAGATCTGCAACGTCATATTATTACCATCAAACTTTGGCAGATGCTGCATTAGTGCCCCGACTGATAAATACCCTACTTGGGCTGGCATGACTGGTACTGGGGCTGGTAACTCTTGCTGTGCAGGGGCACCCCGGACTGGTGCAGCTGGAGCCGGGAGATTAATTCTCGCCACGTTCCCGTCCATGACGGTCGCTGTATCCTGCCCACCATGTCAAGTTGTAAGCCGTGTACCGGGGTGGGCTCCCCAGGATACAGCGAAGTCATGAACAAAGGAAGCAACTCCAAATCAATTTAGTAAAAAACAAGATTTTACTTTGTGTAGTAACACCTCTTTACCAAAAAAAAAAAACACTCCCAATTATTTACATACACTCAGCCAGGAAGCTGAAGCCCTGGTGTTGTACAGCGCGGTGCCCTCTCATGTGCAGCTCCAATACACTCCAAGCTTTTACCTATCTACAGGCTGCAACTAACCAGCCGCTTGTTATCTTTTTATCACCCTAGTCACAGGAATAATTCAGTGAGTGTGATAGGGGCACCGGCGGTATAACACAAGAGCTTACAAACTTATCAAAATACCCCTATTCCCCCCAAACAAAGTACAACTGAGTAAATATAATAGTAGGTCAGCTTGCAAGCCAAAGAAATGTGACAATGTATAAAATGTCGCTTCTAGACTTCCTTAGAAGCTCCTCTCTGGGAGTTACAAGTCTATAGAACTCTCTGAGTCTTAGTCCTTACTACCGAATAGGTAGATAATTCACCAGTAGTGTGGCCTGTGAAGATGAGTATGCCTAACTAGTCTAACTACAGGCCCTTACTCAGTCCCAAGCAAAACATTGTAATGCGGTGCGTGCACGATTACGTCTCTTACTGATCCAGCTTTGTTCTGTACCTTTTAGCCTTGGTCTGGAACAGCTGGAAGCGGGGTTCATCCAGAAAGCATGCGATCTCACTGACAGAGCCACTTCTCAGCCGGGTCCTTGTAGCAATCTTCAACTTAGGATGCTGTCTGAACAAATCCTGGAACAGTCTTTGCTTCAGCACCCCCTTGTTATATCTCTGATCCCCTAGGAATCCTTTTTCTCTCACTTCAGTCCTTCTTCTTCTAAAAGCTCAATAGCACACTCCTAATATGGCTGCCACCCACACTCTGCTCCTTCTTGTACCACCTCTGCAAAATATGGTCTCCACGTCACTACTCCAGGGAATTACAGAATTACAGTCCTTCCCATTTCTGAGGTAACAGTGGCCTCTTGTGGTCAAACAAACAAATGTCAGTTTATAAAAAATAAAAAACTTATTTATAGAAACAGGTACATTCATAACATAAGGGCTGTTTCCCCATCTTACGTATCAGTGCAGCTACAACACAGGACCCCCTCCCTTTACCTTCTTTCCATTCCCCCATCCCATCACTTGTTCTGATTGTCTTTATTGCATTTACGTATAATGTTTTACAGCTTTATTGAGTGCTAGATTAGGGTGTCGCTGGATAGTATAGGAATGTATATGCATATAATTCCTTGCTATACCCACCTTTCCCTTCTGTGTGTTGTGGTCTTTCAATAAAGCTTCAGACCTGTGACCCCTCCCCCTCTTTCCTGTCACATGTCTGTATGCCTTGTTGATTGTACAAAGTATGTTAGAACAGGATATAGTGTAGTATATTGTGTAGGATGTATTTCCTGTTGCTGTATGTTGCACTGTGTCCATCAGGATGCAAGTTATTTATCTATTGTATGTATTGTAACACAGTTTTTTGCGCTGCGTCGCAGTACATCTGTATGTATACTTGTTGATGACTGATTGCAATAAAGCTATTTTCAATCAAAAAAATCAGTGCAGCTACGACAATTCTAATAAATTGAAAAAAAGCCTAAAAACCTAAAAAATTTCAATAGTACTACTGAATTATAGGAGAGGAGGACATTGGAGTGAAGTTGAATTTAATCAATTTTAGACAGATAGGTAAAAAAATCATAGGAATGGGGGAGGTAGAAACGCTGCACAGTACTGAGTGTAGTGTGCACTGTGTTACACATACACTGTCCAGGCCACCATTTTATTGCCAAATTTTCATTTTGTTACATCATTTTACAACATTTTTACAAACACTATTTTTTTGGTCTTGGTGGTGCCAGTAGCCTCAGGATTGTTATTTTTCCTGAATGGTAATGAAGATTACATTTTTGATTGCTTTACTTGTGTAACGTCCTTGCCTGTCCGGGCTTTGGCGCCGTCCTCCGGGCTCACGCTGCGGCGCAGGAGGCGTGTCCGGTTGTAATTCTTTCCTTGGGTTTTTCTTGTATTGTCTGAACACTGTCCTATTTCCTCACCTCCTTAATTGATTTTCCACCACACCCTTCTCCTTCACCTTGCTTTCCCCCTGCTCCACTAAGAGTTCACTTTAGTCCTGCCTTGTGATTGACAGCCTGTCCTCCTATCAAGTGTGGGGCGGGTTCTTTCTACCTATTTATTGTTTGCTCACTTTTCCATTGGCGCCTGCTATTGCATTTTGCTTACTTGCTATACTCCTTGCTCCTTGTTACCTGCTCTTCTGATTGTCTGACCACTGGCTTTGACTTTGACTATTCTCTTGGATTTTGATTCTGTACTGCATTGCTCGATTGTTACCGACCCCTTGGCTAGCTGACCTCCCTTTGTTGTTTGTGCGTCCTGTCTGCGTTCTGTGTTGTCACTTATTCAGAGTAGGGACCGGCTCCAAGTTGTTCCTGTCATTAGGACAGTGAGACAAGTAGGTAGGGACAGGGTCTGGGTCAACTTTAGGGCTCACTGTCTCTGTATTCCCTTCCTCTCAGGTTTTTGCTGCAGCACTGGAGAATTGCTCAACTGGCAATTCCCTTACAACTTGCTTATGTCAGTCACCGGAGGATATTACAACTGAGATTGTAATTTTGAACTTTCTGAATCTATTTCTTCTTTCTCTTTTTGATTAGTTGAATGAGAACAGTCATTATTTCTTGGAAGTAGAGGAGGTAGAGGTGGAAAAGGAAGACATGACTGTTCGTGGTAGAGTTAATCGTGGCAAGGAGTGTGGTACTGGACGCCATGCTGGTAAGGGCATTAGGTGAGAATTATGAGGGTACGAAATAATCTCATGGCCATGATGAATCAGAAAAAGTGGGGACGACAATGACATTGTCATGTCATGATTCTTTTGTGGATAGGACCTGGCAACCAGGTCAGGATGACAAGATGACATTAGAGGAAAAAGGTGGTGGTAGTGGTGATAGTAACAATTCCAGCCTATGTGTGGCCCCAACATCCAAAAAAATGCTTTAGGCAGACCTAGGGGAAGCTCGGTGGGTGGTGGTGATGGTGGTTTTGGCAACACATCTCCCATGTGGGAATTTTTTGCCAAACAATAAATCTATGAAAAGATCTACAAGCAGAAAATTAGCTGTGGCCATGCAGGAACAAATGGAACTAGGAACTACATCTTTCCAAACTCACATAAAAAGGCACCACCAGTTTATTTGTCAATAGAATTGGCAGTGGCACTGGAAGCAAGGTTGTCCTACTCCTTATCCCCATGATCTTTATTGTAGACAGGCCACATCCCCACCAAGCACATAGATAGTTGTTTTTATCATCATCTTCTTCTCCTACTTCTCCTTGCCAACAAAGATTCTCACACACCTCCGACTGATGCCAGTGAATAGATCTTCCACTGCATCTATCAATCTTTATAATGTTCCATTTACCCTGCTGTTGATGTTGCCTGCTACCCCTAAACAGCTGGATATTATTACATGTAGCCAGCTCTGTCGTATTCTTATTAATACTGTACTGCTGCCATTCATGGTGCCACAGCTTCCACCACTCAGCCAGACAACTCCTGTAGTATGTTTTCCCCGTGTTTGCGTCGGTTTCCTCCGGGTAATCTGGTTTCCTCCCACACTCCAAAGACATACTCATAGGGAATGTAGATTGTGAGCCCTATATGGGACAGTGACTGACAATGTCTGTAAAAACGCTGTGGAATATGATGGCGCTATACAAGTAAGCTAAATCAATAAATATCCTGGCCCATCATGTCCTATTATTCCATACTGTTGATACTACAATGTTGTCATAACAACAAAATATTAAAAAAGGTTCCTGCATCAAAAAACTCCATGCCATTGCTTCTTCCAATACCAATGCCATTTTGCTCCCAAGGAATAATTTTTGGTGTTTTTTTTTTTTAATTCAAGTTTTCATCACTTTTCAACTGGCAGGCACAGTGTGGCACAAAATTTTGTAATTGTTACTTCTTGGTGTGTTTGACTTATAGAGCTAGAAATGGGTTAGATGGAGTCCTGTCATACACTATATCTTAAGCCAATTTAAAGAAGGCCTTTCACCATCTCCACCAACTCCAGTTCTTAGCATCTGTTAATGGCAAAGTTGAAATTTTCTCTCTAGATTCCTACATTCCCAAACAATCAATGCTCTGTTCTGTCAGGTGAGCAGTGTCAAGCAGGAGCAGGCAGGGGAGCGTGATTCAGAGCTCCAATCAGAGGCAGGTAGTGTCAGAACTCAGAATCACACCCATTGCCAGCTCCTGCCTGTCACTGTCCAAATGACAGTACAGAGCCCAAATAGCATTTGAGGCACCAAAACCAAGGTGCTTATTGCTCAGGAGTAGTGGGGGCTAGCAGAAAATTTCATCTGTGCTGGAATCAGTGGAGCTGAGCCTATTAAATGATGCAAAGAGCTGTACTTTGCGGAAATGGTCCTAAAGGTCCTCTTTAAACTCTAATTCATGATGAACTTATTTGACATAAAAAAAATTTTTGGACTGAACCACCACAACCTGAAGTGAATCTTCAGAAGTTCGCCCAACTCTAATCATCATCTGGTGCACTATGGATGGGAGGTGTGTGTAGATAGGTGTAGAGTGTGCTCGAAATGTGAGGAGAAAAATACGTCTGTGTGTCAAATTCTGTAGACACATGATGTGTTTGGAAGAAGTCATCATGGAGGTCTGGGATGGATGAAGAAGGAATTCGAAACTGAATGACTACAATCAAATGTCAATGATAAGTTACTGGATGTAATTATATTCACTTATATGGTCTGCAGAGTGCCTTTGTAAAGTTGGTATCTACCACTATAGGACAACTGTGTAATACATCTGCACCAACTGATATACTGGAAATGAATTTTATTGGACTTGATTGTAGAATGTAAAACAGATTTTCACATACAAAAATGTTAGCATTCCAAAACAACAACTACAACTACCTGGAGTTTGCACAAGGCAATGGGTGACACTCTGTTCTCACAAGTGATGCTTTCGCTCACACTGTCAGACTTTCCAGTCCAGACTAATGCAGACTGGACAGAAACAACACGTGGCCAGACTGCTATACCCTGGGAAAAGTGCGAGAATTCCTCTTTTATATTGAGTCCTCACACCTGTATAGACTAAATGTCACACTGCAGACAGCGCAAGGTCATAGCATGGGGCAAAATAAATAACTTTCCCCTGTGGTACAACACCTAGGCACAACCACAGCTTCTGCACCGTACCTCTCAAGGTAAGACAGCAAGCAGCACATCATATTACATTAGCAAGTGATAACGCAGAACTTTATACCATAAGTATAACTGTCAACCATTGGACAGTAAAAAAAACATAACACCAAATATACATGGCTAAAGAGGGGATTGTAGTCTTGGATAGGGACATAGTATATGGTTGTGAACGTTTGCCCACCTAAGGTTGCTAACTAGAGAGGTTGGTCTCAACCCTTCTACAACTGTATGGTGTTAATTTTGCTCCTTGACAAGTATGTTTGATTCAATATAGTGGTAATAGTCATTCACTATTTGGTGGCAATATGTGTTCATGATCTGCTGGCATTATTTAGCTCATATATAATGGTATTATTGGTAATATTGGTGCAAAGGGGATAAACTGTCAGTGAGAAAAATTACTTTAAAACTGCTGGGATTTGTCTAATCTATAGGTCGATTTCTAAAGCATTATTTACTCTACTGATAAAAATCGTTTCTGCAATGTAAGCATTAAAAAAATGGAAACCTCAACCTGAAATAACCAAGTATGAAATGAATATACTTGTGTATATTTCAATATGTAATTACAGTAGGTCAACTTTACTTTTTTTATAAATATAAAAGCAGGTCAACTATATTAATATAGAGTAATAGTGTTAATATTACTCTAGTAGCATAAAGTAGCATAAAGTAAAATTAATACTGGAAATTAAGGGGTCGTAAATGGCAACCTTGACTACAAAGTACCCTACAGAGATTTCCCTGGATATTGGCTGTAATTGGAATGTTCTGGAGCTGTTGTCAGCAGAATATACTTTTCTAGTTTGCTAGTGTTTAGTATAATTAGTTTGTTCATATTGCTAAGGAAACCTCCGGAGGATGATTTTGCATATAAATTATCATATAGTGTTTGGGATCCTTGAAATGCATGTTGAAGATAAATCTCAATAAGGGTTTGCAAGGGCTTCCAGGGGCCTGACTCTAAGTTCACCAATCCAACAAATACCAAAGGATCAAGTTGCAACATTTATTCACCCATTGTTCACAGGGAAATATTTCAGCATTTCAGTTCCTGAATAGAAAATGACTCCTTAGAGCACCTGAAATACTGTAATGTGGATAGCGGGTGAATAAATCTTGAAATTTATCTTGATCCATTGCTGTGAATTCCAGAATGACTGTGGCCATTACAAGGACAGTATTTCTCTGCTAAGACAAAGCTGTGTGAATTGGCCTTTAATGCATGAAAATGTATCTAGATGTATCTAGACACCTCTAACACACTAATATCTAGAAAAATATTCTAGCATACTTATATCAGATGAAATTGTTAACAAAATGACAAAACAAGAGACAATTCTACAGAGCATAAAATCATAAACAGCTTTTTAGAACTCAGTAAATATTATCAATGGGTAGTCAATAGTACTATACCTTGCTCTCCAAAGACAGAATAGAAAATGATCGGAATGAAAATAATTATGAAATATATCTTTCTAGCCATTTGTGAAATTGTCAATATCCAAATGTAGTTGCTCTTCACTAGATTATATTTTGCAAGTTTGTACCTTCTTTATAAATAAGAAATGTTACTGATTAACCAGTAACTAGTATGGAAAAGAACAAAATCTGTGTCAAAGGCCATGTTGACTGTGGGTTCATCCTTTTGTTTTGATCTTTGACCTGTCCCACGATGTTAGTTTAAGAAGAAAGAAATAATTAAATGAAGCCTTCTATCCATCAGGAAAACATAATCATTGAACATAATTGATAACTCTCAACGACAGCAATGTAGGCTTGTTTGTGATTTTATACTTTGTCAATAGAGTGAATAAATAGCCTTGCCTATTTTAATCTGCTCTACCCTCAGAATAGTGTCTGAGCAATACAGGATGTTGGTGATCCTGATCCTGCGAGGGTATCCTGATTCTGTAATCCTTCATGATTCTCGGTTTATTGATATTGGCCTGTTTACTGATTTTGCTACTGATTTTGATCCTGATCTACTGACCTTTTGCCTTTCGCTTGCCTGTCTCAGGCCTGTGAACCTAAGCTGCCCTCCTGACCCTTTGGCTTGACTTTGCACAGTTGCCGATTGCCACTAACCTCCAGCCTGGACTTGACAACTCTTTTCCATGACCATCTGGTGTCGTCTCTCTGGCCTTTGGTCAGCTGTCACCTGTACCAGGACCACTCCAAGAGGTAGGTAAAAAGGTGTAAACTAGGGAGGCTACTTAGACAATGTCTTTAGGAGTGGCCCAAAGCCCAACTAGTTAGGTGGAACTGGAACATATACAGTGGGTACGGAAAGTATTCAGACCCCTTTAAATTTTTCACTCTTTGTTTCATTGCAGCCATTTACTAAAAGCAAAAAAAAGTTCATTTTATTTCTCATTAATGTACACTCAGCACCCCATCTTGACAAAAAAAAAAAACAGAAATGTAGATATTTTTACAAATTTATTAAAAAAGAAAAACTGAAATATCACAAGGTCATAAGTATTCAGACCCTTTGCTGTGACACTCACATGCTGACCATTTCCTTCTGATCCTCCTTGAGATGGTTCTACTCCTTCATTGGAGTCCAGCTGTGTTTAATTAAACTGATTGGACTTGATTAGGAAAGCACACACCTGTCTATATAAGACCTCACAGCTCACAGTGCATGTCAGAGCAAATGAGAATCATGAGGTCAAAGGAACTGCCCAAGGAGCTAGAGACAGAATTAAGGCAAGGCACAGATCTGGCCAAGGTTACAAAAGAATTTATGCAGCACTCAAGGTTCCTAAGAGCACAGTGGCCTCCATAATCCTTAAATGGAAGAAGTTTGGGACGACCAGAACTCTTCCTAGACCTGGCCGTCCAGCCAAACTGAGCAATCGTGGGAGAAGAGCCTTGATGAGAGAGGTAAAGAAGAACCCAAAGATCACTGTGGCTGAGTTCCAGAGATGCAGTAGGGAGATGGGAGAAAGTTCCACAAAGTCAACTATCACTGCAGCCCTCCACCAGTCGGGGCTTTATGGCAGAGTGGCCCGAAGGAAGACTCTCCTCAGTGCAAGACATGAAATCCCGCATAGAATTTGCCAAAAAACACATGAAGGACTCCCAGACTATTAGAAATAAGATTCTCTGGTCTGATGAGACGAAGATTGAACTTTTTGGCGTTAATTCTAAGCAGTATGTGTGGAGAAAACCAGGCACTGCTCATCAACTGCCCAATACAATCCCAACAGTGAAACATGGTGGTGGCAGCATCATGCTAAGGGGGTGTTTTTCAGTTGCAGGGACAGGACAACTGCTTGCAATTGAAGGAAAGATGAATGCGGCCAAGTACAGAGATATCCTGGAAGAAAACCTCTTCCAGAGTACTCTGGACCTCAGATTTGGCCGAAGGTTCACCTTTCAACAAGACAATGACCATAAGCACACAGCTAAAATAACAAAGGAGTGGCTTCGGAACAACTCTGTGACCATTCTTGACTGGCCCAGCCAGAGCCCTGACCTCAAACCAATTGAGCATCTCTGGAGAGACCTGAAAATGGATGTCCACCAACGTTCACCATCCAACCTGACTGGAGAGGATCTGCAAGGAAGAATGGCAGAGGATCCCCAAATCCAGATGTGAAAACCTTGTTGCATCATTCCCAAGAAGACTCATGGCTGTATTAGCTCAAAAGGGTGCTTCTACTCAATACTGAGCAAAGGGTCTGAATACTTATGACCATGTGATATGTCAGTTTTTCATTTTTAATAATTTTGCAAAAATATCTACATTTCTGGTTTTTTTCTGTCAAGATGGGGTGCTGAGTGTACATTAATGATAAATAAAATGAACTTTTTTGCTTTTAGCAAATAGCGGCAAAGAAACAAAGAGTGAAAAATTTAAAGGGGTCTGAATACTTTCCGTACCTACTGTATATAAATGTGCATCTGTGGGGGTCCACTAGTCTTCTGCATTGAACACTTCCATTAATACAGATGAAAGCATTCACTGCACTGTTAACAGTATCAGACCTCATTCACACTTCAGAATATGGCACTGATTTTGCATCGGATTTCGTCCCAAAATCAGCAGCAGATTCTGCCAAGAATGGAGCAGAATACTAAAAAAAATAAGCATCCTGCTCGATCTTGTTGTGGATTCTGCAGCTGATTCAGCCACAGAGACCACAGCATGAGACTCCCCATTGATTAGACCCATTCATTTGGTCCTAATCAGCAGTGGAAAGCCGTAACAGAATGCTGATGCTGTGCATTGAGCCGGAGGGGCAGAAAAAAAAAGAGGAATCCTCAAATTCCTCTTTACTTTCTGACGTCTGAAAGGGTTCTATCTACTATATGGAATGGACTGTATTACAGTTGCAGCATCCCGGTGTTCACTGCTTATATTGTATTTGTCTTTTTTTTTTATTCTGTTATGTGCCACTGGTTGTTTATTTTCTCTTTATGTTGTAATATATGTATTTTTGTATGTTTTGCAGCTTCCCTTTTATGTGTTCACCCAATGGTATTTCCCTAAAGCCCTGGCCAATCTCAGGCTACTGGGCGGGGCTTGGAGACATAGGTCTATGTAGAATCGTTAGAGACTCAGTAATAGTTAGTTGTAGTATGTGCTGAAACTCTGATGTGCTCTCAACAGCCCCTGAGGGAGAAGTGAAAACCAGCCCAAGATTTACAGAAGACAGACCTGAGACAGGGGAGATACAACTATCATTTCACAACAGACTAGGTGTTAGCCTAGGAGGAAGATAGGAGTTATGCTTCTCAAGAACCTGCATACCAGGACCCATTTGTCATACATACAGGTATTTGGGCCCCTGAGACTTCATTGTGTTCAGCCCCCAGTTCTTAATACTGAGAGATGCAAGGTATACTACTCATTTGGAGTGGAGTAAAGGCACCCCATCATCATCACAGTCTGGGTATCCTTCATCCCAAGCCTGGGTGTAGCCAACAACTTGCAGACTACTACCCCCATTGGGAAGCTGCACGAGTTGAGAGTTATATGGTTCTGAGATTAAAGTTCACTTTTGTTCAACTGCAACCTGCCTCCTGAGTCATTCCTTCGCTTACCATCAGGGTCCTTCCAAATACCACCACAAGGCTCAGGGTGAGAGAGGACCCCTCTCCAACTGGATGCGCCCTGGGGGAACCATTACCACCACTATCAGTTACCACGCAGGCCTCCCTCATCAGTGTCCGGCCTGGGAGGTGGTCTGGAGGAGTTTAGTTGAGTGTACTTGGCCTATCTTGTGCTATAATAATAATAACTTTATTTATATAGCATCAACATATTCCCACACCTCCCAACCATCCCGGATTCACTGGGACAGTCCCGAATTCTGCGAGGAGAGGTGAGTATCAGTGTTTTTATTATGTTAAACTTTGGGGGCAAATGGAGGGGGAACATTAAACTGGGGGCAGATGAAGGAGGGACATTAAACTGGTAGAAAATTAAGGGGGGAAATCAAACTGGGGCAGATGAAAAGGAGACATTAAACTGGGGGCAGATGAAGGGGCAACATTAAATTGGGGGCAGATGAAGGGGGGACATTAAACTGGTTGCAGATGGAGGGGGGCATTAAACTAGGGCAGATGGAGGGACACATTAAACTGGTGAGAGATGAAGGGAGACATTAAACTGGGGAGAGATGGATGGGGGGCAGATAGAGCATGACATTAAACTGGGGCAAGTTGGAAGAGGACATTTAATTTGGGGCAAGTGGAGGAGGACATTAAACTATGGGGGTAGCTGGAGGGGGACATTAAACCGTGGGGGTAGCTGGAGGGGGACATGTCTACCTCTAGTTGCCTCCAGTTTTATGTCTCCCTCCAGCTACTCCCACAGTTTAATGTCCTCCTCCACTTGCCCCCAGTTTAATGTCCTCTTCCAACTTGCCCCAGTTTAATGTCATGCTCTATCTGCCCCCCATCCATCTCTCCCCAGTTTAATGTCCCCCTCCAGCAGCCCCCAGTTTAATGTCCCCATCCAACTACCCCCATGGTTTAATCATGTTCCAGATATCCCAGTTTAATGTCCCCCTCTAGTTTCCCCCAGTTTAACCTGGGGCACTAGGAGAGGGACTTCATACAGTGTCGTAATTAGAGAGGAACATTATAATGTGGGGGCATATAATGGGTGACTGAAGGAGCATTACACTGTGTGGGGGCACATAGAAAAATGGATCAGAGTGGGCGGCATATAAGTGGGTAGAGCTAAATTTGCACACATACTGTCCCTCTTTCTATCCTTTGAATGTTGAGAGGTATGATATTCTGCAGCACTTTACAAATCAGTGCTATAACAATTGTCACTACTATTCCCCTCCTCTGTTTCCTTCCATTGGGCATCACGAACAGGATCAGCACCTCTGTGTCCTTCATCACCTACTTGATACACGTGGAAAAGATCAACCCCTACAGCAACTACTGGTGAGCAAAAACCTCCATTAAAGGGTATGTCCGGGATAAATGGAAATCCCTACACTAATCGAAACACCCTCCTACTCAAAATAACATAATTAATCAAAAATGTACAGTATAGTTACCCATATCCCTGGGATGGTCACCAAATCTGCCTAGCAACAGACAAGCTCCTCCCATCCCATTTGAACCCCAACCAATCACCAGCCACCTACATCAGTGGGACAGCAGAACAGCAACAAGTGAAGCCTCATGGGAGCTGCCATCTTGGGTGAGACCACAACCACATTCAGTCCTATGTGCAGTCATCTGCACCATCATCTCAGGAGGCTGAGCCATGAGGAATTTGCCACCATCAAATTTTGAGCCCATCAGTCAACACCTGGCTGGGGTGATTAAGTTTTGTGCCCTCCAGTACATCTGGCTAGAGCAGGGGTAGGCAACCTTTTTTGTTCGGCGTGCCGATTTTAATTAAAAAATCAAAGATGAGGTACTCGGGGTGCCGGTCAATAATTGTAAGTCTGATGACCCCTAAACTAAAGTCATATACCACAAATCGTAACACAGAAGTGCTGCCATCAGATGCTTTAGGACGCATGCGCTTACTGCTATTTCCTGTACTTTCCAATTAGAAGCAATGAAAGTACATGTGCAGCCCCCAATTAGTGGTAAATGTATGTGTCCAGGAGCACCGTATGGCAGCACCTTATGGTGAAAACACATTATGTATCTGTATGCAGCTACTGTATATTTTTAGGCCACTGGAACTTTTACTTCGATGTAAAACTGCGTTCAGATGGTGCATTTTTGCACAAAAAAATGCCTGTGTTTTCTGTGAAAAAACATATCCTTAATACAGAAAACACACCGTTATACAGAATAATGTCCCATAGCGGCCCCTGCACACAGTATTATGTCCCATAGCGGTCACTGCAGATGGTATTATGTCCCATAGCGATCCCTGCACACGGTATTATGTCCCATAGCGGTCCCTGCATATGGTATTATGTCCCATAACGGCCCCTGCACATGGTATTATGTCCCATAGTGGCCCCTGCACACAGTATATGTCCCATAGTGGTCCCTGCACACGGTATTATGTCCCATAGCGGTCCCTGCATATGGTATTATGTCCCATAACAGCCTCTGCACATGGTATTATGTCCCATAGTGGCCCCTGCACACAGTATATGTCCCATAGTGGTCCCTGCACACGGTATTATGTTCTATAGTGGCCCCTGCACACAGTATTATGTCCCATAGTGGCCCCTGCACACAGTATAATATTCTAACTTTTATAATATACCAATTGTCCCCACTCACTACCTATTATTATACTGTGGGGTCTCTTCAGACCCCAGAGTATAATAAGTGCAGGGCCAAGAGAAGTGACAAACTTAAAAAACAATGTATACTCACCTTGTTTCCTGCACTCCGCAGCCGCTCTGTTCTCTTCGGGCGCTTCTTCCTGTAGTCAGCGACCGCTGATTGGGTCTCTGGGATCACGTTGCGTCATTATGCGTAATGACGCCGGACGTGACCCCTGAGGCCCTGTCAGCAATCTCTTACATCAGGCAGAAGCGCCCGAAGAGCACAGAGCAGCCGCGGAGTGCAGGGAACAAGGTGAGTATCATTGTTTTTTATGTTTCATCACTCCTCCTGAGTCTCCGCTTGTTATACTCTGGGGTCTGAAGAGACCCCACAGTATAATAATAGCAGTTTCATTTCGGCCGTGTTTTGTCTGATCGAAACTGCTGAGTGAGGACTCCGTTACGAGTGCCAGGGAAACAAGCCTCGCGTGCCAAGAGTTCCAGGGGTTGCCGACCCCTGGGCTAAAGTGATTCAGCAAGTTTTGTGCCCTCAAGGGCACAACCTGGAGTGACTTCCTGGACTCCTACCATTGTATATAATCACCAGGTTTACTGCCCTTATATTTATGTGCATACTGATTGACACATCCCCATTTATTATTTATAGTGCTGAACTGTGGACACGTCTTTGTTTCTTATACAGTGCAAACTTTGGACACTGCACCAGTTTGCCCTCATTTGTTCTACTATCCCCAGTGGCTCCAGGATTGGACACTCACACACTTGTGCACTGGAGTCCTCCTGAGGTCGCTATTGTTTGTCGAGGCCCTGAGAAGGACAAAAATGGACTTGTGCCTCAGGGTCTCATGTAATGTCTATGCCCTTTTCCCTATTGGTTGGCACCTAAGGACACTAGGACGGACTAGTGCTTCAGGTGCTATGATCATCGCCCATGTTCACCTTCCCTTGACATCTGACCGACTATTGTCAATTGTATATTGTGGGGAACCGCTCAGGTAGATGCTTGGTAGCAGCGCAGGAAACAGGCACACAGAGGCTGGATCACACTCAAGTCAGGTGTTTATTTAGATTCAGGTGCATAACACGTTTGCCTTTACAAAGGCACAAACAAAAACAAAACCTTCTCGGCTGAGAACTACCTACTACAACAAATGTTCCCTATCTATACAGGAGTCTGGCTGCCAGACTCCCGCTTAGGTTATTCAAACAGGGGTGGCACAGAGTTACCTTGTTTGCAGGTTCAGATACACAGGTCAGTTTCCTCAGTGTAGTGCCACACCTCCTAGTTCTGACACACAGCCTATATCAGGCCTTAATTAATCAGGTGACCTCCCTGCTGTAGGCTTCTACCACACACCCTTTAACTGCCTGGCTGGAAAATACCTGTTCTCCCAAACCACACCCTTCACTTTCTCACAATATATTGTCTTGTTAACCCCATTTTTATTTCAGGTTTTATTTATTTTGTTGTACTATAGTTTCTGCCCTATTGTGGACTCTCAGAGTCGCGGAGGGTGGCTCATGTCAAAACAGGGGGGAATTGCAGCATGCCAGTGGTCATTGTCTTTTATTTTATTGTTATTTGCCACTGGTTATGTCTTTATGTTGTAATATATGCAGTTTTGTATGTTTTTCAGCTTCCCTTTTATGTGTTCCCCAATGGTATTTCCTCACGGTTGGCTATCCCTCTGTTTTAGAGGGCTTGGTACAGCCCTGGCCAATCTCATGCCACTGGGTGGGGTTTGGAGACTGTAGGTCTCTGTAGAATCACTACAACCTCAGTAGTAGTTAGTTGTAGTGTGTACTGGAACTCTAACATGCTCTCAACAGCCCCTGAGGGAGAGGTGAATAACAGCCCAAGATTCGCAGAAGACAGCCCTGAGAAAGGGAAGATACAACTGTCATTTCACAAGAGACTGGGTGTTAGCCCAGGAGGAGGATAGGAGTTCTGCTTCTCAATAAGCTGCATACCAGGACCCATTTGTCATACAGGTATTTGGGCCCCTGGGACTTCATTGTGTTCAGACCCCAGGTCTCAATACTCGGAGAGGCAAGGTATACTAATTATTTGGAGTGGAGTAAACGCACCGCATCATCATCACACTCTGGGCATCCTTTATCCCAAGCCTGGGTGTAGTTGGAGACTACTATCCCCATCAGGAAGCTGCATGAGTTGAGAGTTATATGGTTCCCATAGAAAAGTTCACTTTGGTTCAACTGCAACTGTGTCCTGAGTCATTCCTGCACTTACCATCTATGATGTAAATAGTGAAGAGGTCATGGTCCTAATACAAGTGCCGCAGTCCATTCAAAGTTGATCAGCAGGGGCTTAGTTATACCTTAGTTTAGATTGTATGCCATCAATTTCAAAGCAGCCATGCAATGTAATTACAGCCTCATCCCACAGAAGTGAATGGAATGATGCCGCTATTACTTTGCATGGATGCTATGAAACAGAAGGCTTGTGATGAAAAAGTTAAGAGGTTATCAACTCGTACCAGCACCATTGACCCTTCAAACAGCTAATCCCAATTAATCAGTTATTGAAAAAGGAGTTGTTCCTTCCCTTTAAGGCTGAGGCCCCATGTTGTGGAAACGCAGCCTATTTTGTTGCTGATCTTGCTATGTTTTTTTGAACCAAAGCCAATAATAGCTACAAAATGGAATGTGAAATATAAAGGAAGTACGTATACTTGTGCCTTCTGCTCAATCCACTCTTTGCTTTGGCTCAAAAAAACGCAGCAACAAAAAAAAGCTACACAACGTGGGGCCCCAGCCTAAGAGTGATTTGCAGTGAGGTTTAAGAGAGTTGTTATTTAACTAAATGGATAAATGATTCTGAATTCACTAAGCATTGTACAGAAAATAACATCCCTGGTGCACTGGAATTTAACACATTGTTGCTATGTCAACAGGCAGGTGCAGTGACCATAGAAATTGATGATCTCGAAATTGCCAACTGATATGCAAACAAACAGCACTCCTTTAAAAGCTGGAGGGTGACAAGTCTAAATGCAAAGAGCTCGACTGGGTTTATATAACTGCAGTAGGATGGAAAACAACTTACATGTAAATGAATGTAAAACTATGTGAAATACTGTATAAATAATTTTATTTATGACCACTAAAATAAATTTGAAATAGTTCTTCAGCTCATCTATTCATATAGGTCAAGGATGTATATAATAGAATACAGATTTTAAAATTGAAGCAGAAACTAAAGGGTGCAGCAAGTTTGTATATCTGCAGCTGCATAAAAAAAGCATTATAGCAGATGGTAAAGTTGCTTAGCAACCAGGAATGCTGGTACGGTAATAATCCTGCATCTTTACAAATGTAAAGTTAACTCCTTTGGCCCTAAGTTGCATTGAGCGATAGTTATCCAGTTAAAAAATGTTACTATTGCAATCTTTACTAACCCAACTTTCTTGTAAGTGTGTGTATAGTGCATATTTCTGAATTTAGAAAATCATTTGAGTAGAATAGTCTGCATCCAAAGCCAAAAAATTTGTGGAATGTTTTTCCCATGAAAATAAACATGCCCAAAATTATACGGACTACAGAGTTATCAATCTTTGCAACAGATATTTATTATTAACCCCTTCCACCACAGTAATTTTTTGTTTTTTCCTCCCTGCCTTCCAGAAGTCATAACTTTTTTTATTTTTCCATTCACAGATTTATGAGGGCTTAACTTTTGCAGGACACATTGTACTTCCTAATGGTACCCTTCGATATTCCATACTGTGTATTTGGAAGCAGGAAAAATAAATAAGAATTAGTTGGACTTTCTTATGGGCTTTGAAATCTAGGTAAAGGGAACTTTTAGGTTTTTTGATTTAGCTAAATATTTTGAAAAACTTTTTAATTGTTTTACTAGCCCTCCTAAGTGGGTTGAACCTGTGATCTTCAGAACACTTGTCCCATAGAGTGCAATACAACTGTAAGCCCCCCAAAGATATTAAAACTGCCCCCTGGGTCGGTAGGTACCTTTTTCGTTGTAGGCCGGCTCCTGCGCGGCAAGATCGTGGGAGCCGACCTGTTCCTCTGACAGCCGGAAGCCTTATGAAGACTCAAAGGCTTGTCATAGGAATATTACTATTGCAGCTGGTCTATGACTAGCCTAGATAGTAATGTACAGAATCTTCCATAGTCTGCAATACAGTTTAAAAAAAATATATAAAAAAAAAATTAAAAAATTTAAAGTTCTAAATCATTCCCTTTCCCTAGAATACATATAAAAATAGAAAATTACTGTGAAACACATAAACATTAGGTATCCCTGTATCCAAAATGCCTAATCTACAAACTTAGGATGGTTGCAGATCGACCATGATCAGTGTGCTATCCGTGTATTTCATGGATAGCACACTGACCCATTCTTTTCTATGGGCCCGTACACATGACTGTGAATTTCACAGTCCCGTGTGCGGGCTGACAGTCCGGGCTTACAAAATATAGAACAGGTCCTATTCCTGTCATATTTTGCAGCCCTTGCTTCCGTGGCTCCTATTCATTTAATGAAAATGTAAATTAATATCTGCTAATCGTAAAATACTTTACAATTGAATGAAATCCTTACTCACGTGTTGACCCATAAGGTAACATTATTAGAGGCTTGTCAGCTTCTTATAAAAACATGGAAGTTTATTAAAGTCTTCATGGAAAAACAGATACATGGAAACCTTCCAGCATAACAGAAATATCAGTCAATGTCTTACATCATAGGAGAAGTTCAGAGTTAGGTTTCTTCAAGATGGTTCTCTTGCAGACATCTTGGCTCATGCTTATTCATCAATGTGTGTTGGTCTTCTGTAGGACAATTCTGCCATCCTTCCAAGGTGTCAGAGGAAGTAAGACAGGTCGAAAGAGAGAGACACCGAAAGGGAGAGAGACCCCCACAGAGAGAGACCCAGACATGTGTGTCTGTCAATCATTTATATTCATGAGAGGGGGTGTTTCCCAACATCCTTATACTTTCTACTACTGTATTTGGACAATACTAGAATAGTATACCCTAACCACACCCATGCACCATAAGATACAAGAGTTTTGTCAGCAGAATAGCCTTAACACTAATAGGTCAGGAATATCGGTCAAATAATATTTAACAGAAAATAACCGCGGAAACACGGCCCGTGCACAGGCGGCACATGGGGGACATCCTCGTGTCCCCCATATGCCACCCGTGCCTTTAATTCACGGCCGATCGGTTGCATCACGGTCGTCTGCAACCGGCCTTATAAAAATATTTTTCCCATAGGGTGAAAAAAGTGCCAAACCACCCTTAGGTATTCCTGTGTCTGAAAATGCCTGGTCTACAAACTTCTAAAAATATTTTTCCCATAGGGTGAACGTCATAGTGGGAAAAAGTGCCGAACTGCTGTTTATTTTACTGTTTCGCCTCTGAATTGAATAATAAAACTGGTCTACAAAAAAAATGTTTTTTTCTTTCACAGACACAAAAATATGCGGATTTCAATGTATTTTTTGTGCTGATTTCAAATATGTTTTCAGATTTTTTTCCATCAAGCAGGGGTTTTTTTTGTGACAGGCATTTAAACTTTAATGGAAATATTAATATTAACATAATACATACTCAATCAAGATTATTTAAAACACAGCTTATCTAAAATTTGTTTCATGATTTACGGGAATATTTTGCGTCCGGGATGTCTCTCTTTGTAGTCCAACAAGAGTCAGCCAGCATGCTGGTGCGCCACTTGCCTTGGTACCTTCGTTCCATCGTAGAAATCTGCTGATGAAAACGCTCCCCATGCTGGTCACTGACAGCACCAAGATTTTCTGGGAAGAAGTCCAAGAAATGAAGTTTTAAGGACATGTTGCATCCCATAGCTTGGTATGATTTCACAAGATCACTCACTATATCACTGTAGTTTGCTGCTTTATGATTTCCAAGAAAAGAAGAGGAAACATTTTTGAAGGACAGACAGGCTGCTTTTTGCAATGGATTGAACAGTTCCTGAAATTGTTTGTCGCCATTCACTGATCTCATTTGTGGCCCTATAAAAATGCCTTCTTTGAGTTTCGCATCACTAACTTTTGGAAATTTTGATTTCAAATGCAAAAATGCAGCAGAAGTTTTATCAATTGCTTTTACGAACTGTTTCATCAATCCGAGCTTAATATGCAGTAGAGGTAGATTGTAGGATTCACTAAAGGTACATTTGACACATTTTTTTGTCCAAGAACAAGAGATTCACGTTTAGGCCATTCCTTCCTAATATAATGAGATTTCCTATCCCTGCTATCCCATTCACATAAGAAACAACAGAATTTTTTGTATCCAAGTTGCAACCCAAGCAATAAAGCAATGACCTTCAAATCTCCACAGATATTCCAGTTATATTTTTCATACTGGATTTTATCTAACAGAAGTTTCATACTTTCATATGTCTCTTTCATATCAGCAGCATGTGCAACAAGTATTGACAGTAAGAAATTGCCATTATGCAAAAGAACAGCCTTTAAACTAACTTTTGATGAGTCTATGAACAACCGCCACTCATCTTCCTGGTATTGAATACCAAGGGCCTCCATAAGTGAATAAACATCATTGCAATACACTACACCATTTTCTTCAGAGAAGTAGTTTTTTAACTCACCCTCAGGTTACGATACCTGCATATTCTTACGTCTGCTCGGAGTAGATTCCATCCTTTGAGCCTATAAGATAGAACCTCTGATTGCTGTTTAGACAAGTTTAAATCCCGAATGAGGTCATTCAGATCCTCTTGCGATAAGAAGTGAGGTGGTGATGAACTTGGTTGGAAAGTAGGATCGTTTCTCACATTGCTGTATGCTTCTTCTTCAGTGTGAGTAAGGTCAGAATCAGAGCTCTTCGCTATGTAAGACAGGCCTCATTGCAGCTTTTAAATTCGGGTATTTAACTGTGTATTTTGTTTTAGATGTGATTCTTTTAATGTTCGTTAGCAGAAATAGCAATCTGTTATATGGTCCTTCGGTTCTTTCCAAACCATTGGAACAGCAAATGGCATATGATGTGTACCATTTTTCCAACCAGTAAGAAGCCTAATGCAAGACAAACAGCATATATGTGGTGCCCATTTCCTTTCGAGATCACCAACTTTACACCCGAAATAAAGCTCATAACACTTTTTTACAAGTGGTGTAAAAAATGGTCTCTGACTCTTGAACGTCACTTCACCACACACGTAACAAAAATTGTCCGGATGATTTATACACTTTCTTGGCATATTGGAATATTTATAGCAACTAATAGAACTTGAGAAACAAGCAAAACACTGATGATGACCAGAAGAACGAACACCTATCCTAACAGACTTACTGACAATTCAGTACTGGCTTTCCACTTACAAAAGGTGCAATATCTAAGCACGTTTGAACATGAATGAACCTGCGTGTTGATGCTGGTTTGTGTTGTAACATAACACCAGACCTCATTCCTCTTATAAAACAATGGGTAGCACTAATTAATTTTGTTGAATCATCTAATGACAAATCATACAAAACTATTGGAACCAGTAAAATTACACAATAACAAAATTCATGTCACAAAAAAACTGAGCCTGATGGAACAATTCTGACAACATATTCGAATTCAGGATGTGAAATACTACTATAATTGTTATTTAATGTTTTTGTGAAAAAAATCATGTTGACCAGTGTAAGTGATCAAAGCAATAGACATTCCCCAAAATGGTATAACTAAAAAGTACACCTGGTCAATGTGGCCTTGCAGCTGTTGCAAAAATACAACTTCCATGTGTTATTAAATATTTTACCACATTTTTTGCTTCCAAATTTTTTTTTCCCTATTTTCCTCCTCTGAAACCTAGGTGTGTCTTATGGTCCAGTGCGTCTTATAGTCCAAAAAATACAGTAATCACATCAGTGCACAGAGATCAGATTTACCCTGTACCTGCCCACAGTTTTACAGAAAAAATTCATGGGAATTTTTTTTTTAATAAAAGGTTTTTGAACTATAGTGGCTCATTTGGTACATACATCACTTGTACATGAGGTAGCCTATGTACAATAAGTAGGCAAATTATTAAGGTTTGCTGGAAAACCCCTTTAGCAGAAATTACTCATATACAGCACATGCCCTATCTGTTAGGATGGTACATGCATGCAGGCTCTTTAGCACTGATCTATTTAACATTTATAGGAAAGAAAGAGAGGATTTTAGTACATATACAATTAGGCTAATTACGTTCAATAAATGATGATCATATTTTTATAAAAAGTTGCTTATGAAATATTGTGCCACCATACAGGTATGGCATGAGACCACCACTAAGGGTTTTGTCTAAGCAAACTCCCAAGTTTTTACCTTTTAACCCCTTAAGGACCAAACCAATTTTCGTTTTTGCGTATCTGTTTTTTCCTCCCCATCTTCCAAGAGCCATTGTTTATTTTTTTTTGGTCCATAGAATCACATGATGGCTTACTGTTTGCAGGAGAAATTGTGCTTTGTAATGGCACCATTCAATATACTGTCTGACAACTGCTCCTTCGTCCCAATCCAACCACTACCTGCTCTCACCTTCTCCTCCTTTGAAATGCACCCTGTCCGCATTTACTAACCCTTCAACCCCCAACTGGCTGTCATATACCAACCGCCAGGATGCTCCTCCACCTTAATCGACCATTTCACCCACTGGATAACACACTTCCTATCTACAGACACCCCCACCATCATCATGGGTGATTTCGACATCCCCATTAACTGAAACCACCGCTTCCAATCTCCTATTCCTCACTCACACAAAAGGGCACACACTGGACCTTATATTCACCCTCCTCTGCTCTCTATCCAACATCTCTAACTCTTTGACCACGCTCTCTGACCACAACTTACTAACATTCTCTTCCTTCTCATCTGTAACAGACCCCACCAACCGCAAAACTAACACGCTCCTGCAGGAACTTTAACCGCCTTGACATCCATACGCTCTCTGACTCTCTCCTACCATTCATTGACATATCCTCACTTCAGGACGCAGATGCCGCTTCTGCCTTCTATAATACCACCATTACTTTACCCTTGACTCTGTGGAACCCTTCACACACACACCAGAGCCCAACCGTTCAACAGGCAATCCTGGCACATGGTTCTGACAAAACAACTGCAACGTGCTTCACAGGTTGCAGAACGCCTCTGGAAGAAAAGCCACTCCCAGGAGGGCTTAATCAGGTATAAAGAGGCAGTTCTCAACTTCAAGATCACACTCACCTCTGCAAAACAGGTCTATTTCACCACACTCATATCTTCCCTATCCCATAAACCCAAACAGCTATCACTACCTTCGACTCCCTCCTCCATTGTTCTGTGACATCTCTTTTCTCAGCTGAAGCCTTTGCCTCTTATTTTAAAAACTAAATTGACACCAGAGACAGTAATCTAATCTCCCACTTAGACTACTGTAACACCCTTCTCCACGGCCTTCTAGCAAATGCTCTCACCACTCTCCAGTCCACCTTAAACTGTGTCGCTCGCTTACTCTACCTTTCCCCTCGTTTCTCATCGGCTGCTCCCCGCTACCTGCCCACACATAACTCCAATCCTCCCAAGACCTCCTACTCTGCTCTGCTTTTCACACAACCGTCTCCAAGACTTCTCCCTTGCGTCCGCCATACTATGGAACGCACTACCATGACACATAAGATTGTCCCCCACAATCACAAACTTCAAGAAGACCTTGAAGGCTCACCTACTCAAGAAGGCCTGCAACCTCCAATAACGCTACTGTCTCCATTCCTCTTCCCTCATAAATTGCAAGCCTTAACGGGAAGGGCCCTCAATCCCACTGTGCCAGTTGGTCATTGTTAGTATTGTACTTGTTTTGTATATTTTGAGTACAGTCTGTGAACCCTCAAATGTACAGCACTATGGAATTAATGGTGGTCTATGAATAAATAATAATAATAATGACACTGTTGTACCCAGGAAACGTACATATCAGTATCATATATGGGTGTAAACTGCTGTTTGGGCACAGATGGGCACAGAAAGGAAGGAGCACTATTTTGGTTTTTGGAGCACAGTTTGGTTTTTGGATGTCATGCCACTTTTGCAGAGCTTATGAATTGCCGGTAAAGTGGAATCCGTAGACATGTGACCCCATTTTGGAAACTACACCCCTCAAGGGATTTATCAAGTGGCACAGTGAGCATTTTGAGTGTTGCATTAATTTAATTTCCAGAAATGAAAGCGCAGTTAATAATGAAAAGTAAAAATTTAAATTTTTCCAGAGATATGCCATTTCAGTGCCTGATATGATGTGCCCAGCTTGTGAGACACACACTCCAAAAACTGTTAAGCAGGTATTCCGGACACAACAGCTTTTGGAGCATTCTTCAAGCCGGGCACAACATGTTACACACTGAAATGACGAATTCCTGAATAATTTGCTATTTTCACCTTTTACCATCAGCTGTACTTTAATGTCTAGAAAATAAATTAATGCAACACTTGGGTTTTAAAAATATTCACTGTACCCCTGGATAAATTCCTCCTGGGGTGTATTTTCCAAAATGGGGTCACGTCACGGGAGTCCACTTTACTAGCATTTCAAAAGCTCTGCAAAAGTGTCATGATGTCTAAAAACCAAACCATCTAAATCTGTGCTCCAAAAACCAAATACCTCTCCTTCACTTCTGTGCCGGCTGTGCCCAAATAGCAGTTTAAACCCACATATGGCATTAAGTACGTTATGCTGGGTACAACAGTGTCATACATGTGGGCATAAACTGCTGTTGAGTAAACAGCAGGGCGCAGATGTGAAGGAGCATTATGATTTTGGAGCGCAGATTTAGATGTTTGGTATCTGGACGCCATGTCATGTTTGCAGAGCCCCTAAGGTACCAGTAAAGTGGAATCCCCTAGAGAGTGACCCCAATAAATTAGTAGTGAGCATTAGTTTCCCAGAGGTGAATGCACAGCAGATGGGGAAAAGTGAATATGAAAGCTGTTCGAAGTACATTGGGAACAACAAACTCCCTACTATTTTCCCAGTAGTTCCTATGATTGGGTCACTCTGGGGTCACTTCTGGTATATTTTTCCCCATAAGCTTTAAATCTCGGGTGTATCCTGTAATACGCTCGCACAACTTATACATTCCCTTCTTGCCGAGGCCAGTTTTGTTGTATTTGGTGATTTTAGGATAAAAATAAAAACCGCTTTGGAAAATATTAAACTGACTATATAGTCAAATACAATACTATATGACAACAACATACATTTACCAAGGTTACTATATCAGATTTCTTAGCGATATTTGGTCCAGTCTCATTAAGGATATATCTAGTGGACCACTTAAATACCACTATATCTCTGTAACTTGGTAGTCAGTGTACTGTATATAGGAAACACAGTCTTTCATTTACCAAAATGTTACTATATAAGATTTCTAAGTGATATGCAGTCCAGTCCTATTAGGAATGTATATCTGCTGGGCTACTAAATATCACTATATCTCTGTAACCTGGTACTAAGTATATAGAGGAAACACACAGAGGGGATGCCGATATTTGTTCTGGGCTCCCATCAGGTGCACTGTAAGGGTGCTACTGATGGTCTTGTATGTACTCATTTAAACTACAGCAACAACCTATAGCTCTACAGCAAATCCTTTAGTCCCGCTACGTTTCCCCCAGTCTAATACTACTGGTATCATCAAGAGGGTAAGTATAAAGACAAGAGGACTGAACAAAAATAACAAAATGCAGTAATAACTGCAGTTCCCACGACCCTGATGGTGGGTCACAGTACTTAAGTAGAAGCCAACAAATTCCCTATTTTCCCAGTAGCATATTTCCACCCCCCTTAAACTCTAAATCTCGGGTGTATACTGAGATACGCTCACACAACCATTCCTTTTTTTTTTTAATTTTTCTGTTGATGTAGCCATATGAGGGCTGGTTTTTATGCAGTATTCGAGATGTATTTTGTAATGACACCATTTTGTGGTGCCAATAACTTATTGACTAAATTTTATTAACTCTTTCTTGGTGGATTAAAAAAAAAACAACAAAAAAAAAAACCCCACCAATTCTGGCATTGCTTTTTACCTTTTAAATTTTTTTGCTGGGCAGCATACAGCATAAGTAACAAGTTACCTTTTATTCTATGGGTCGGTACGATTACAGAGATACCTAATTTATATATTTTTTTTTTATGTGTTACTAATTTTGCAGAACAAAAACCTATTTTGGGACATAAATAAATAGTTTTTGCATTGCAATCCTCTGAGAGGCCTAACATTTTTATTTTTTTTGTTGAAAGAGTTGGTTGTGAGGGTTTATTTTTTGCAGGGCGAGCAGTGCATTTTATTGGTACTGTTTTGGGGAACATATGACTTTTTGATCATTTTTGTTTGGCAAGATGGTGAAAAATCATTACTTCATTATGTGACTATAACGAGCTGTGCACCTGCGTGTTCATCACTTGGAGTAAGCAGAGTGAATGACAGAAAGCAGAAATCTAAAAAACTGAGGATTTGGAAAATTGTACAACATTTTATTATACAAACAATAACATTTGTCTGTCAATATGGGTCTGAAAGTGGCCAACCACTTTAAACTAATTGAAATGTTTTACAAAATGCATTGCTCTATCTATCTATAGCTGAATATATTTTCAGTGTTTACAGCTGTTTGCCTAGGTTTCAGACCACCTCTCTTATCAAGCTCTAGTGGTTGGGCTAATGATATGATGACGGGCTTGTTCCCAGCTACCTATAGTATATTCTCTCTGCAAAATGATCCCTGTGCTTGATCAGTGCCTCTGTCTTCTCTGTATGTAAATCAAGGAATAACTGTAATTCAAAAGAAGCACACTGTTCAACTAAGGAATATGCAGCTGGTCTGAACTGAAAACTAGGAAGTGGAGGGGAGGAGAGACAGGAGAATAGGTGAAACATTAAGATGGGAAACCCCTTTAAGGTGGGAGCCCCACATGGTGTAAACGCAATGGCTGAAACGCCGCAGAAAAAAAACACGGCGTTTTGTAGTCTCTGCAAAGTGAATGGGATTCCAGTGAATCCCATCCACACATTGCGGAAAAATCCGTTCAGCAGACACGTGGTTTTGGAAATCACAGCATATCAATTATACCTACAGAAACGCTGGTGGCGGTTTCCCTATAGCTATAATGGAATCAGAAAGTCCGCAGAGGAAACCTCTGCAGATTTTCTGTGAAAAGTACTGCGGAAAAACTGCAATGCAATGCGTAAAAAGAGAGAAAAAAAAAAACAAAACAGACACCAATTAATGGATTAGTTAAAAAAACGGACACCTATCATAACAGACATTAAAGGACACTAACTGATGTTAATGTATCCGTTTTTTTAACTGATCCAATTAATGGATTAGTTAAAAAAAACGGACACAGTTAGTGTCCGTTTTTTAACACTGTCCGTTTTTTTAACACTGTCCGTTTTTTTTTTTCTGCTTTCTGAGCATGCGCAGGAAAAAAAACGGACATAAAATAATGGACAGTAACTGATGGCTATCAGTTACCATCCGTTATAAGTCCGTTACCCATAGACTTCAATGTTAAAAAAATAACAGACACTTGCTGTCCGTCAAGAATCCATTTTTTTCAAACGGACAAAAAGTCCTGCATGTAGAATTTTTTGTCCGCGAAAAAATAACGGACTTCTGACAGATTTGGTGTAAACGGACACAAACGGACAATAACGGAAACAATATAAAATTCCATTGAAATGAATGGAAATTTTAATGGATTTCTGACGGTTCAGCTAGTGTCTGATGCTAAAATCTTGTAACGGACAATAGCAACGGACACTGCTGACGGTCATCAACGGTAGTGTGAACGCCCCCTTAGCCTAACATCCTGCTGATTGAGCTACATCCAGCTTTCACATTTGAAACCTGCAAAATAGTGAATGCAGTTTTAGACTATAAAACAAGTTGTAACTCAGCATCAGTATCAGATAAGTGATGGAATTGTAACTTAACATTTTAGTAGGTCATATAAGAAATCTCCATAAGATATAGCCAAACACAACAGAGGTTCTGCTAAGGATAAGATAGGATAAGAAGAACTATCAATGTAATCAGCACAAAGGTACAAGAGCTCCATGAAAAACATATCTCCTAAATATATCTGCTATCTAGGTCACACCTGGTCTAATTTTAAATTGTAGTTCCTCTATGTGTAGGGAGAAAGAAAGAAAAACCCACCTACCAAATGTATAAAACATAGGCACTAGATTAAAAATGGTTATTGGTATCTAATAGTCAAATATATAAGTAATATAGATAGATAGCATTGACACAAGGTCAATTTTCCCATAATGAAGGGTCAGCAACAATTCAAACATTTCAAGTTATGCAGTAATATAAGTCAAACAGTAACAGCCAAGTGTTTTTATAGCTAGTACATATGTAATTAATTGTAATGCAGTACACATTCTAGATGTTCCAGTACAAAAGTTAGAATTGGATATTGATAAACATCTATATTAGTAAAACATATTTTATTGCAAATGAGTCACCTTGATGTGTGATGTTCTTATATGTACTGCATACTTAAATTTATCACTACAAGTACAATGAATGGGACTATCCTCAAATGGTAAATAAATAGAATCCTTGTCTGTTCTCATTGACTACTGTTGCCCATTACAATACAGTAATGATAACTGATAGATTTTACATCATGAAAATCCATAAGAAATCCCCTATATTTATTATGAATGAAATTGCTTCTTAAGCAGAAGTCATTACAATAACAGAGCAGGAGAGAATTGATGTCCTCCCAAGGTAAATGACAGCTGTATTTGTGGCATCCCAGAGCTGGCTATGGCTGGGCTGAGGGTGATCTCTGTGCATTGTATTATTTCCTGTTGCTTCATAGCCTGTGTGACATAGCAGGGGGTCCTGAGTCTCACACAACACAGCGCCACCTAGTGAGCCTCACACATGCATTACACCTCCCATAGGATTGAATAGTAACCAAATGTCCAATGGGAGGACATCGCCTGGGAAAAGGGGAGGAGTCAGCTGATCACTGGGTCCCCATGGTAACACCCCTGCAGGAAGGTCCTGCGTGTGAGGAGTTAGAAGTGTGGAGTGTTAGGAGGAGGAGGTGAGGAGATAAGTGTGATGTCCTGTGAAGAAAGCAGTGAGTTTAGTGCAGGAATCTCAAGTCCTAGACAGGCCCAGGAAGGTTGGAGAGCTGACATACTCCAGCTATTCAGAAGATCCTGTCCCCTGTCTGCCTAGCCATCGCCCTGAAGGAAGTCAAGCGTCATCATCTTGTCAGCATGAGACTGTGGAGAGAACATTCTGGAACACGTGCTCCATAGCAAGTATCACAGGATCCAGGGGCCAAGGCCAGACCTGTGGAATATCCTGCCACCCTGGCTATTGCACCCCGAAACTCTGAGCTATCAGGACCACATAACGTGAGTGGGGAATATTATGTACTAGTATCATGGTGGGCATCCTCCTATGTGCCAGATAGGAGCCCAGACGCACCTTAGGGCTGTAACACTGAAGTATAAGGGGCTAGGAACACCTTTCATCAAGTCTACCCTGCACCCCAGGACTTTGCTGTGTCACCAGGCGTACCCCGTTGTTTTGTATTGAAGAAACTGTTTAAGCATTTGTGCCTCCACACCCATGGAAGTAAAAGTTCAACTTTACAACCGTTTCTGTGTCTGACTCTGCACCGACAACATCAGGGCGCCCCAAACACCAGCAGTCGGCACAGTATAGGGGAAGCGCCCCGGGGGAACAATCACCACCAACATTTGTGCAGCCCCCTCATCACCGGTACCAGTGGTGGTAACGTGGGACAGCACCAGCGCTGCGCCCTCGTGCCCAGAGACCGTGACAAGTCTGCGCTGTTTGCACCCCCGCAATCCCAACTGCAGCGTTACCTTCCATCTGGTCACCGCAAGAAAAACTGGCGTCACGAACAGGATACGGGTGTGTGCCATTTTGAGAAAGTCGCCACGAAAAGTGCGCCAAATTGTCTCCAGAGCATCGGTCTTTATTGTGGACTTTGCTAAGATCAAGTTTATTCCCTGAGAGTGCTTGCCACAAAGAGGGGGAGCCCTATACCCCTGAAGTAAGCCCTAAAGACTGTCCTCTCAGTGTGTTACAGCCCTGGAAGAGTTAAAACGCCCAGGACTTGTTTGCTGCGCCACATCGCTGTGTAAGAACGCCCACAAAGGGTTAACTGTACCTTGCAAAAGTGCGGGAGATTTTTAGCACTGCCCATGAGGCCAGGAGACCCATCTGCCGCCATCTTGGGAGAGCCCAGAATGCTGAGCGCAATGCTCCAGCGCACCCATACAAGAAAGTGAAAGGCGAACGTGCCAGCGCCATTTCTGACTCTCCGGTGCCGCATCACCGTCCTTGCTGTGCACCGCTGATCTCTGGTCCACGCTGCAGTTGCTGTCAGTGAGTACTGTACCTCCCTGTCCTTGTTTTCAGTCCTCCCACGGCCCCAGCGAGTGTTTTCCGTGTACAGTGTCCGTGGGGAGTGCCACCATTAAAGAGGGGGAGCACACCGTCAGCCTGCATCACAGTGACTCTGTTAATAGCTACAGCATTCTTAAAGGGACAGCATTCCAAGTTGTAGTCTCCATTCCCTGCCAGCAAGCAATTGAGTTTCTTAAAGAGACGGCGACCTAATTCCAGTCATACTTGCAAACAACATGACTGAGCAAAGTGACATTGTGCCGTCTGTTTCTAGTGATCCAGCAGTGCCCATGGCGAGCAGCCTACCATTCTCCATGCCATTTTACCCTGGCGCACCATGGCTGCCGTGCTACAAAGGGGAGGCGCATACCCTCAGGGACTTTCGGGAGAAGATGCTGTCTCTCTTCCAGTTCTATCCTCTGAATACAGAACAGCAGATACAGATCCTGCTGGGCCAGCTTGAGGGTGCTGCAGCTAGGGAGGTCAAATCCTGGCCTGCCTCTGACAAAAGAACCCCTGGGCAAATTCTGGACAAACTCCAGGTGAACTTTGACGTGCGATCTGTCTCCGAGGTAAAGATGCGCTTCTTTTCCAGACGACAACTACCTGGTGAGACCCTGCGGGACTATGCTTTATCCCTCCAAGAGGCGTTCAGAGCTGTGGTGCAAGTGGATCCACGTGAAAATGTGGACTCTGATAAAATCTTGCTTGACCGCTTCATAGAAGGGGCGGGTACCACATTGCTCCAGAGTCAGTTGCGAATGCTTGCTGCACAACATCCCAGCATCACGTTTGCTGACTTCAAGGCCCTTGCCATCCAGGTCTTGGGACAGGAGCAGCCCCAGCCGAGCCCAGTCATCTGTGCTCCCTCACCTGGACCCTCAACAAGCATTGCTCCAGTTGTCCTGCCACTACCTCTGGGTACCTCACCTGCTGCCCAAACTGCGCAGACTACACCAGCAGACTCCAGAGATGACCTTCTGGCCCGAGTGGATCATCTGACCCGTGCCATGGAACAGATCACCGTCCATCTAGATCGTCTGACCCAGCCGTCTTCATCGTCCAGTGATCCTTTGCGAAGTCTCAACATCTCACCTGAGTCTCCACCCAGACGTCCGTCTTCAGTGAAACCTCCGCAGAGTGAGAGGCCATACTGTACCTATTGCCATAGATATGGACACACCAGGCCTCAGTGTTTTCAGTTAAACGGGCCACCCCCGAGGCAGCGGGCCGCCCCTCGGGAGGAAAGAAGAAGGGCCCAGGTGAATCTTCAGTGCCATTGTCACGCTTCGTCTCAGCCTGCCCACACATCACAATCCGGGTGAACGGCGTCCCTCTGACAGCGTTGGTGGACACTGGATCTCAGGTAACAACCCTGCGCAAGCAGGTGTTCCTTGAACATTGGGACTTAGGTGTGTTGAATAGAACACCTGACACATGGATAAATCTGTGTGCCAGCAATGGACAGCCCATACCACAGCAGGGTTATTGGGAACCCACTATCCAGATTGGGGACTTGAAACTGCCTAGACAGGGTGTAATTGTCACTGATGTAGAGGATGATAGGTTTGCAGTTGTAATATTAGGCATGAATGTTTTACGCCATTGCTTTGCAGAAGTGTTGGATGCCTTGCATGCCTCTCTCCTTACAGCTTCTCCCAGTGACCAGCAGACCATTCAGCGGGCCATTCGTGTACTCAATGCTCAGCACAAGTTCGCCAACAAACAAGGTGAAATTGGTCGAGTCCGGATCCAAGATACCCGTCCAGTAACCCTACAGCCTGGAACAGAAACTATGGTGTGGTGCCGTGCCCGTCCGGGCATAGAAAATCAGGACTACGAGGCCTTGCTACAACCCATACAGGTAGATGGCCAACCACTTGTCATGGCTGCCCGCAGCCTTGTCACAGTTTCCAATGGACGTGTTCCTGTCCGCTTAGTCAACTTGGGCGATGCTCCCGTGAACCTCCACAAGTTCCACTCTGTGGCCCTGCTACACCGGTTAGCACCAGAAGACATTCTCTCTGGTGATTCTACCGCCACACAGCGTTCCACCCAAGCTGCTGAGAACATTCAGAATGGAGCCACGAAGTCCTGGTGGGATGAATTGAACGTGGGAGACGCCAATACCCCTATAGAGCACATCAATGGGGTTCGCAATGTGGCCAAGCGTTACCAACAGGCTTTCAGCAAACACCCATTGGACTTTGGTAAGACCACGACCATACAACATCGCATTCTGACTGGCGACCACCATCCAATCAAGGAGCGTCACCGTCCAATACCACCAGCGATGTACCAACCGGTGAAAAAGTTGATCCAAGAGATGCGAGATGCTGATGTCATCCGGGAGAGTAACAGCCCCTGGGCAGCCCCGCTAGTCCTTGTCAAGAAGAAAGACGGAACCCTACGATTTTGTGTGGACTATCGTAAACTCAACAACGTCACGCACAAAGACGCATACCCATTGCCGCGGATTGAGGAATCTCTAACGGCTTTGGGATCAGCTACCTGTTTCTCGACCCTGGACTTAACCAGTGGATACTGGCAAGTCCCTATGGCGCCTGAAGATCGTGAAAAGACTGCGTTTACGACCCCGATGGGACTCTTTGAATTCAATAGTATGCCATTTGGGCTATGTAATGCCCCAGCCACATTCCAACGGCTTATGGAGAGGTGCCTCGGCCATGAGAATTTCCAGAGTGTGCTACTGTACCTGGACGATGTTATTGTATTCTCCCGGACATACCAAGAACACCTTCGTCACCTGTCCGAGGTATTCAAGGTACTTATACAGCACGGCCTAAAGTTGAAGCCCTCCAAGTGCTACCTGTTGAAACCCCAAGTTCACTACCTTGGGCATGTCGTGAGCGCAAAAGGCGTCCAACCTGATCCTGAAAAGATCACTGCAGTCCAGAACTGGCGAAGACCAACTACCGTCAAAGAAGTCCGAAGCTTCCTTGGATTCGCAGGTTACTACCGGCGTTTCATACCACACTTCGCCCAAGTAGCCGAGCCTCTGAACGAGTTGTTGCGCGGTTGTCCCAGAGAAAACTACACCCGAAAGCTTCCGGTAGACTGGACAGCGCGTCAAGAGGAAGCCTTTCAAGCGCTTAAAGCACTTCTGACGCAACCACCAATTCTAGCCTATCCCGACTACAGTCAGCCATTCCGCTTGTACACAGATGCAAGTCACCAAGGTTTGGGTGCAGTGTTGTCCCAGGTTCAGGACAACAAAGAGCGAGTCATCGCCTACGCCAGCAGGAGTCTGAGAGGCGCGGAGAAGAACGACCAGAACTATAGTTCTTTCAAACTCGAACTTCTGGCGCTTGTCTGGGCCGTGACAGAGAAGTTTAAAGACTACCTGGCTGCCACACCCTTTACCGTGTACACAGATAACAATCCGTTGGCGCATCTGGACACTGCTCGACTGGGAGCCCTTGAACAACGGTGGGCCTCAAGACTCGCGAATTACAAGTTCTCTGTCAAGTATCGCAGTGGCAAGTCCAACGCTAACGCTGATGCACTCTCAAGGTTGCCTGTGGGAGAAGAACCACCCCGAGAAGACATCTGGGAAGAGGTGGAGATGCCACCATTCTACAACAAGTTTGCCCAACAGGTTGCTATTGGTGTCCCTGTAGAAGGAGAATCTCTGGCGAAAACAGCTGCCGAATCCCTCCAGGAGCCATCTCTGTGGAAAACGTTCCAAGAAGAGAGCAGAGTTTTAGGAGAATTGTCAGATTTCCTGCTTACAGGAAGAATACCAACCCGTGTAAAGAGAGGTCTTCATGAAGTGGAATTAAAACGCCTTTGGCGACAGAGGAAGCGCCTGTTTGTCCAACGAGGCCTTCTACATAGAAACACTCTTGATCCTGTCACAGGTGAAAGGCTTCATCAGATCCTCGTACCAAGAAGAGACGCACAGATGATACTTGAGGCGTATCATGACAGATCCGGTCACTTCGGGGTACAAAAGACCGAAGCTACCATCCGTTGTCGCTTCTATTGGGTTGGGATGAGGAGTGACATTGAGAGTTGGTGCCGAGAGTGTCCCGCCTGTAGTATCACCAAGGAAGGTCGAAGAGATCAGAAGGCCCCTCTACATCCAATTAAGACTCAAAAGCCGTGTGAAATTATTGCTCTGGACCATGTGAAGTTGGGTCCCACACGTTCCGGCTACAGCTACGCTCTGACGATGGTGGATCATTACTCCAAGTTCCTTGTCATCATGCCTGTCAGAGATCTTACAGCAAGAACTACGGCTGAGACCTTCTACGCAGAGTTTGTCCGCCATTACGGTTGTCCTGAGCATATCCTCACCGACCGTGGATCGGCGTTTGAATCCCAATTGTTCCGTGAGCTGTGTCAGTTCCAAGACTGCAAGAAGTTGCGAACCACAGCGTATCACCCTCAAGGGAATGGTATGTGCGAGAAGGCAAATCAAGAGATCATCGGCATGCTAAGAACAGCCGCAGTTACACCTGGTGTTGAGTGGCCTGAGCGTATCAAGGACTTGGCCTATATTTACAACAACACACCCCAAACATCTACGGGATACGCACCATTTTATCTAATGTTTGGAAGACAAGGTCAACTTCCTTCAGACTTAACCCTTGGTGTGAAGGTCCCTGACACCATCAATCCACTACCCATAACAGACTGGGTTGTTGAACACCGCCGACGTATGGAGGAAGCTAAAGAGATAGTTGAAACGCGCATGGATGAGGTTCGTAGGAGACAACAGGAGGATTACAACCATCGCGCCCATGCAGCGCCCCTGAAAGTTGGCGACCGTGTATGGTTAAGGAATAACCATCGGAATGGGAAATTGGATCCATTCTGGGAGAAAGAACCATACAGTGTCATCTCCATACCATATCCTGAATCCGACGTGTATGAGATCTCTAAACCTGGGAGACAGCCCCAAGTAGTACACCGAAACCGTCTGAAGCTGTGCCTTAAAGAAGGACTACCCACAGAGGTGCCCCCAGCTGAGACAACGAGTACAGAGATCTTGTCACCTTCTGAAGCGAAAGAGAGACCCCCAACGTTAACTGAGCTTATGTGGGCGCCTAAACTACTACCATTTAGCTGTTATCCACCAATTGCTCTAGTGCAAGAGAACCCTTCGACAGATGATTTAATTGATTTCAGTGACTCTGTTCCTGATTCAAATCTCGTTCCACTTAGGCGTTCTGAGCGTACCACAAAAGGCATACCTCCAACACGCTATAGTGATGCCATGGCTGTCCTCGGGTAAAAGAGGTTAACTGTCTCTGCTTCTGTATATATGTTATTCCTGCTCTGATTACATTAATGTTTTTCCTGTGTGTATATACAGTATATATATAATATCTTGCCATGTAATATAGTATTTACATTTATATGCAACAATCCAAGCCATAGTGCCTGGCTCACCGAGCCAAGGAAGTTCTGTTACCCCATTGCGGTATGGACATTGGTGCTAGAGTGCCTACTCTTCCTTACAGAAGTGACTGTTTATTATTTCTCAGAGAGACTCTCATGATAATGGACACTCACGAAATTTGTGCCAGAGAGCCTCTGGACCCATTTGTACTACTGTTGTTTCTATATGGACTGTCTGATGGTACCGCCAAAAGGTTCCATAAGTCTGAGTTTAATTATCTCTCCGTTACCCTTCAGACTTCTCATGGACATTCCAGGACTATGCCGGGAGGTCTTACCTCAAGTTTCTAAGTATTATATTTTTCTAAACTGTTAGTGACATTTGCACTTTATTCGTATTTATTAACGTTATGTTACATTTCTCACCTTCACCCCAGCCCGTCGCCGAGGTCGGCTCAGTGAAAGAGGGGGAGTATGTGGCATCCCAGAGCTGGCTATGGCTGGGCTGAGGGTGATCTCTGTGCATTGTATTATTTCCTGTTGCTTCATAGCCTGTGTGACATAGCAGGGGGTCCTGAGTCTCACACAACACAGCGCCACCTAGTGAGCCTCACACATGCATTACACCTCCCATAGGATTGAATAGTAACCAAATGTCCAATGGGAGGACATCGCCTGGGAAAAGGGGAGGAGTCAGCTGATCACTGGGTCCCCATGGTAACACCCCTGCAGGAAGGTCCTGCGTGTGAGGAGTTAGAAGTGTGGAGTGTTAGGAGGAGGAGGTGAGGAGATAAGTGTGATGTCCTGTGAAGAAAGCAGTGAGTTTAGTGCAGGAATCTCAAGTCCTAGACAGGCCCAGGAAGGTTGGAGAGCTGACATACTCCAGCTATTCAGAAGATCCTGTCCCCTGTCTGCCTAGCCATCGCCCTGAAGGAAGTCAAGCGTCATCATCTTGTCAGCATGAGACTGTGGAGAGAACATTCTGGAACACGTGCTCCATAGCAAGTATCACAGGATCCAGGGGCCAAGGCCAGACCTGTGGAATATCCTGCCACCCTGACTATTGCACCCCGAAACTCTGAGCTATCAGGACCACATAACGTGAGTGGGGAATATTATGTACTAGTATCATGGTGGGCATCCTCCTATGTGCCAGATAGGAGCCCAGACGCACCTTAGGGCTGTAACACTGAAGTATAAGGGGCTAGGAACACCTTTCATCAAGTCTACCCTGCACCCCAGGACTTTGCTGTGTCACCAGGCGTACCCCGTTGTTTTGTATTGAAGAAACTGTTTAAGCATTTGTGCCTCCACACCCATGGAAGTAAAAGTTCAACTTTACAACCGTTTCTGTGTCTGACTCTGCACCGACAACATCAGGGTGCCCCAAACACCAGCAGTCGGCACAGTATAGGGGAAGCGCCCGGGGGAACAATCACCACCAACATTTGTGCAGCCCCCTCATCACCGGTACCAGTGGTGGTAACGTGGGACAGCACCAGCGCTGCGCCCTCGTGCCCAGAGACCGTGACAAGTCTGCGCTGTTTGCACCCCGCAATCCCAACTGCAGCGTTACCTTCCATCTGGTCACCTCATATTCTTTTAACAACCCTGAGAAGAAGCATTAAGAAAATCAAAATCCCACCCAATAGATTGTGCTATTCGCAGTCCATAAATGTAAGTCTAATGTAATGTTAGTATTGTTGAGCTGAATGTCATTTACCAGAGAATAGATTATGTAACAATGAAATGTGCCAAGTGACAAACTTAGTACTACTACAGCAGACAAACGTAGCTCTGCTACATATGCGCAGTGCCAGTTCCATGAGATTTCCCTGTATTAACATGGTAAACCAATTAGTATGACCATAATGAGAGCAGGGTTAAGCCTAGCATGGGGAGGGGAGCTATTTACATGTGGCATACCTTAGTGTTTGCTAATAACAAACTTAACATTGCAAGAACCATGAAATAATTGGGTCAGCATAGACAGAGGTAGGCGAGTACATAAATAGGGCCTAGTGTGTCATTTCATGTCAGAGGACTGTGTGTGCTTCAAACAGGTTCATATTCAATGACTAATGTGCAAAATACTGCATGTTTCCTACCAGCTGTGTCTTTAGATAACATTCTAATGCACAGCAAAATAAAACCCCAAAAAAACCCAGCAAACAATGTTCCTATTATGTTAACAAATATCAAAGGCAAGTAATAATGGAGCTGAATAATATAACTTATGATGTAATTCATATAACAGAACCTTAGAAGCAGAACGAATCACAGCAAAAATAAGGGAACTAAAGTTCATCCTTTATTATTGAATGTTAAAATTTACAGCCAATCACTGCAACTGCAAACACTGAAAATCAACAAAATGAAGGCTGCTAACTATTGTATGTAACCCTTAGTTTAGCAATGGAGGGTGTGGAAAGAGTAGAGCTACCAAAAGCAAAAAGTACAATATTTTCCTGTCTAGTACTGCCGGATATTGCCCTGTTCTGCTTTACTAAAACACCATATTCCATTTAGCTACTTTCTGTAGCATTTATATTTTTTTCTTACTCTTGGGAGAATGGCCCAACAAATAGGGTGGACCATTTCAAGGAAACTTAAAGGGAGTTTACCACTTCCCCATATATATTCAACTGCTATCACTGCATTACAGAGCACATTACAGTGATAAACTACATAGCTTTGTTATGCATATCACTTTTGTAGATTTGGAGAAAAACTTTGAAGCAGATATGGCAGTTGGTGCACTGAGGGCTGGCCTTCAGCCCTGGTAGCACTGTTCTTGCTGCTCAAGTAGGACAGCTGATAAACTCCCACTGCATGAGGTGGCACAGGCAGAAGATGGTAGGGGTCTGAGCTTTAAGAGCAGTGCTCCAAGAGCTGAAGACCCACCCCAATGCACCAACTGTTTTGCATAAGATTTCAAAGTTGTACATAACAAAGGTATAGTGTTTATCACTGTAATGTACTCTGTAAGGGTATATTCACATATATCAGTTGCATCAGTATCAGTTTTTTTGTGCCTTAGTCATTACAAATGATGCCAAAACTGATGCGAAAATGCATCAGTTGTCATCAGGCTTTTTTTTTTTATAAATTTCTACTCCAAAACCATAAATTGTCATCAGTTTTTACCATGATGGGCTGCCAAGGCCAATAGTGTAGGGGTACTCAACTACTTTTAGTAAAAGTCTGTTGGCTGGGGTCCGCCATCAAGTAAAGATCTGAGCAGAACATGTCCAGAATTTACAGTATTTTTCTGACAAAAAGACGCAACTGACTATAAAATGCACCCCAGGTTTAGACAAGAAAAATTAGGATTAGACGGGGGCAACTAACATGGCATTATATTGGGTGGGGGTGACTAACATGGCATTATACTGTGTGTGGGGGGCGACTAACGTGGCATTACATTGTGTGGGAGCGACTAACATGGCATTACACTGTGCGGGTGGTGACTAACATGGGATTATACTGTGTGTGGGGGTGACTAATGTGTATATAGTACATAGTACATAGTATATAGTACATATGTTATATGTGAATGCACCCTTACACAGTGGTGGCATTTGAAAATGCTTGGGGACGTGGTAGACTCCCTAAGTGCAATTACTGATGACTATGAAAACAATGAAAGGGGATGTGGGAAAACTGAATCATTTTTTGCTGTACTATGACATCACTTCATCACTGTATTAAAACATCATGATGCTTGTAAATTACCTTAATTTCTGTTTCTTATTATGTGATATCACTGAATACATGCTCACTTTTATATATTAAGCCACATGGTTGATTGAAAAAAGTTGAAAAAAGACACAGATCCGTCGCTTGAAACCTATAATCCTACTGTTTTAATCCAGAAGAATACAAAAACCCCTCTGAGGTGATTGCCAGTTACCCCATATTAGTATCAAAATATGTGTGTTATCCCTTTAATGTGCTGAGATGTCTTTGAGTGCATGTTCTCTATACTGTACACTCTATCCCTGAGTAATTTTACTTTGTGTGTTAATGCACCACATTACTGTGTACATTATGTCTATACTGTGATGTCATACTATTCCTGTGCATAAGGGAGACTAAAGTAATCATAAATTTATATTCTGAACTTGTTGCTGAAGGTAGTCATAGTTGAGTGGTGCTCCATGATTACTTGTCACAGCCCTGATTTTAAAGACACATCTTACTGTACTCTAAACTGATTTTTGCTGCATATAACACATTGCAGCACTCTAGTTTTCCCTACCATCAGTGCTAGTAGTATTTCTCACAGCACAATATAACAATATAACCAAATATCAGGAAAATCAATCACATCACTAAACTGTATCCAGTATGTTAAAACTTAACTTTTAACCAGCAACACATAAATGCCCAAAACATAAAACATAAAAAAGATGTATGCCCCATACTTTTGTGGATCCAATTAACAAGGTATTCACTCTTAGAACGTCTCTTTCGGGATCTGTCCATCAGTTCCAAGATATATCTAGAATGAACAGTCAGCTTGTGATGATTCCACTTGAATATGGCTATAACTCAAAGATGTATTTTGATCTCTGGGTATCGTATCTCCCTCTTACTTCCATTTACTCATAATGTGCGCAGCTCTAATCCTAGGTGCATGTCGTCAGTGGTGGCAACCATGTAACAATGGGGCTTTGTATCCATCCCAGAATGGCTCCATTGAATTCCTACATAGCCCTGGGTGATCAAATACACATGCATTGTTCAGCCTGGGCTGTTGATCAGACATGGTTGATAACATATAGAAGGCATTGTATCATTCCACTTAATCCTATCTCCTTACAAAGAATCTGGACTTGAGTGCGTTAGTCAACCAGACTTGCCATCGCCGGTGACCTCATCCTGGGTGGTGTAATTAAGGGTATAAAAGATGAGGTAAGAGGTCAGTGAGACAGACTACAAGGAGAATACTATGACAGACTACAAGGAGAATACTATGATGAGACTGTGCTGAGACTACTGAGGATATACTGTGATGAGCAGGCAGGCTGGAATGCTGCTGCTAGGAGCCTCCACTGGTTAACTCCACATGTTATGTGTGAGTGTTGGACTATAGAGCCACATCAAGGATATGTGTGGTAAAGTAATAATTTCAATTGTATTCCCTTTTTATTTGATGCGCTGTATATTGTAACTAGTAACTGTTAATGCTTGCATACATCTGCATATCTGTTCTGAACTACATGTGTTAGATATTAATACCGACCCATTTAGGGGTTAATAAATATATAAAATTTAGAAAGCTTGTCCGTATTTATCTTGTGGACCCAGCACTCACTGGTGGTGAGTGTGGTTTTTAGTAAAGAAGTCTCAGGTGTGGGCCAACGCGGTGTTGGCGCACTGAGGATCTTTCACATTGGTGGCAGCGTAGTGGGATCCTTAAGATAAACATTGTGTGTTGGTGACCTTTATCACTCAGACGCTGGGGATTGTGGTAATCCTATGAGACAAGCTCGGTATTAAAGCAAGCATTAAGATACAGTGAAAGTTTGATACAGTGCTGTTCCCCTCCCTTACTCTTTGTATTCTATCCTATCTTTTATTTGGCAAATACCAGTGGATGGCTAGTGGGCTCAGAAGCAGATCTCCAGAACTGCAGAACCAGGCTTTTGGAGATCCTGAGCGTATGGCTGAAATGGAGGCAGCCACAGCCATGCAGAGAATCGAGCAGAGTCCTGATTTTGGGGCTAGGCCAGGAAGTGCAGCAAGCAGCCCGGTCCCAAGGATTACTTCACCAGGAGGGACCAGTAGCACCAGCCTTGTGGGGGGAATGGCTTCATACTGGCAAACGGCCCTGCAGCAAGTAGGCACCAGTGACCCTAACATATACAGTTATATGAAAAAGTTTTGGCACCCCTATTAATCTTAATCATTTTTAGTTCTAAATATTTGGGTGTTTGCAACAGCCATTTCAATTTGATATATCTAATAACTGATGGACACAGTAATATTTCAGGATTGAAATGAGGTTTATTGTACTAACAGAAAATGTGCAATATGCATTAAACCAAAATTTGACCGGTGCAAAAATTTGGGTACCCTTATCATTTTATTGATTTGAATACTCCTAACTACTTTTTACTGACTTACTGAAGCACAAAATTGGTTTTGTAACCTCACTGAGCTTTGAACTTCATAGCCAGGTGTATCCAATCATGAGAAAAGGTATTTAAGGTGGCCAATTGCAAGTTGTTCTCCTATTTGAATCTCCTCTGAAGAGTGGCATCATGGGCTCCTCAAAACAACTCTCAAATGATCTGAAAACAAAGATTGTTCAACATAGTTGTTCAGGGGAAGGATACAAAAAGTTGTCTCAGAGATTTAACCTGTCAGTTTCCACTGTCAGGAACATAGTAAGGAAATGGAAGACCACAGGGACAGTTCTTGTTAAGCCCAGAAGTGGCAGGCCAAGAAAAATATCAGAAAGGCAGAGAAGAAGAATGGTGAGAACAGTCAAGGACAATCCACAGACCACCTCCAAAGAGCTGCAGCATCATCTTGCTGCAGATGGTGTCACTGTGCATCGGTCAACAATACAGCACACTTTGCACAAGGAGAAGCTGTATGGGAGAGTGATGCGAAAGAAGCCGTTTCTGAAAGCACGCCACAAACAGAGTCGCCTGAGGTATGCAAAAGCACATTTGGACAAGGTAGCTTCATTTTGGAAGAAGGTCCTGTGGACTGATGAAACAAAGATTGAGTTGTTTGGTCATACAAAAAGGCGTTATGCATGGCGTCAAAAAAACACAGCATTCCAAGAAAAACACTTGCTACCCACTGTAAAATTTGGTGGAGGTTCCATCATGCTTTGGGGCTGTGTGGCCAATGCCGGCACCGGGAATCTTGTTAAAGTTGAGGGTCGCATGGATTCAACTCAGTATCAGCAGATTCTTGAGAATAATGTACAAGAATCAGTGACGAATTTGAAGTTACGCCAGGGATGGATATTTCAGCAAGACAATGATCCAAAACACAGCTCCAAATCTACTCAGGCATTCATGCAGAGGAACAATTACAATGTTCTGGAATGGCCATCCCAGTCCCCAGACCTGAATATCATTGAACATCTGTGGGATAATTTGAAGCGGGCTGTCCATGCTCGGCGACCATCAAACTTAACTGAACTGGAATTGTTTTGTAAAGAGGAATGGTCAAAAATACCTTCATCCAGGATCCAGGAACTGATTAAAAGCTACAGGAAGCGAATGGAGGCTGTTATTTTTGCAAAAGGAGGATCTACTAAATATTAATGTCACTTTTCTGTTGAGGTGCCCATACTTTTGCACCGGTCAAATTTTGGTTTAATGTATATTGCACATTTTCTGTTAGTACAATAAACCTCATTTCAATCCTGAAATATTACTGTGTCCATCAGTTATTAGATATATCAAATTGAAATGGCTGTTGCAAACACCCAAATATTTAGAACTAAAAATGATTAAGATTAATAAGGGTGCCCAAACTTTTTCATATGACTGTACCTGCAGGTGATGTGCCGCTTTCAGGAAGCTGCAGAACACGAACGGCAGGCCGCAGAACGGCAGGCTGATCGTGAGGCAGCAGAACGGCAGGCTGAGCGGCAGTATCAGCTTGAGCTCAAAAGAATGGAGCTCTCCCAGCAGGCCCTGTCTGTCACTGCACGCACTCCAGAAGCTCAAGTACCAAGGCTCCGATCCGAGGACTTTCCAATCCTTGAAACAAATGGGGATTTGGACTCGTTCTTGCGGGCCTTTGAGAAAGTGTGTAAGCAGTATCAGCTACCACAGACGGATTGGGTCCGTTACCTGGCTCCCCGGTTGAGGGGAAAAGCCCTGGACACTTGCGCCAATTTGCCAGTTGACCAGGACTATGAGTCTGTTAAAGCAGCGCTGATCCGGAGATACCAACTGACGCCGGAGCTGTACCGTCGAAGGTTCCGAGGCCTGCAGAAAAAGCCTTCAGAGAGCCATGAGGATACAGCGGCCCAACTGCGCGGGTGGTTCCGGGGAGTGGACGGAGGGCAAGTCCGTCACCTCACAAGAAAGCCTTGCAGACCTCATGCTTCAAGAGCAGTTCTTGACCATTTGTACCGAGGAAGTGCAAAAATACCTCCTAGACCGAGAGCCCAAGGACCTTGAAACAGCCGCAGCAATGGCGGATCGTTATGTTGCCAACCAGTTGCCGTGGAAACCTGCCAGCGACGGCTGGAGGAGGGGTAAGACACAATCTGTCCCGGGGAATCCTGAACCAAGCTGAAAGTCACCACAGCCCTCTGCTTCCAGGTTGGGGTAGGCCAAACTCTGTCCCGGATGGTTCCTATACGTCCCCTGCCCCTCGAGCTCTGGGCTCCCCGGCGACCTCTCTCATACCCCAGGGAGAGATCAGGCGGTGCCACGCCTGTAATCAAACGGGACATTTACAACGAGACTGCCCCAACCGCCCTAGGAACCCCCCTGCTCCCCAAACTACAGCGGCCGGCCCATCTGTGTATCTGGTTGCGAGGGAGGGGCCCCAGCCTAATGCTAACCGTCAACAGGTCACTGTGGGGGACAAAGTGGTGATGGGATTCCGGAACACTGGGGCAGATGTTACGCTGGTACAACCAGATTTGGTCCCCCCAGACAGTATTATTCCCGGGAAAACTCTGACCCTACGGGGTATTGGATTGGAACGTTTTACTGTACCCATGGCTTGTGTTCATTTAGACTGGGGTGCAGGGAAAGGAATGCGGGATGTGGGAGTGATGTCTGAGTTGCCTGCCAATGTACTGTTGGGGACAGATTTGGGGCCTATGATGTGCCAATATGGGGTGGGGGCCACCCCAGCTCCCTGTGATCAGCTGTCTGTCCAGGCTGATATGTCTGACATTGTACCTGTGGGACTACCTGCAGAGGGGGCTGGTAACCCTCCCTCTGAAATGTCTCCTCATACAGTTTGTGAAAATGCTAATTTAATTGTACCTGTGGGAATACCTGCAGAGGGGGCTGATAACCCTCCCTCTGAAATGTCTCCTCATACATTCTGTGAAAATGCTACTTTAACTGTACCTGTGAATGTTGTAGATGAACTTGTCATGTCCAAAGGGAAGGCTAAACCCCTTACTGAGTTCTTTCCTCCAGACTGTGATAATGCTAATGCTACTGTCTCTGGGATTAATGTAGGAGTAAAGGAGCTGAGTGAGGACTGGGCTGTAGACCCGCCCACATCTGCAGGGGCCTCATCCCCCCAGTCTGTGTCTCTATGTCTGCCAGTCCTCCCTCCAGCTCAGTGTGATAGAACCAATGCTGTTAATGATATTGCAAATGTCTGTCATGAAACTGTGGATGTTGTACCAGGTGATTCGGTGTCTCTCTGGGCTCTACGTGACGGTCCGGATGTAGGACGGACTGCTGGTATTGCATTGGTAACCCGCAGTCAAAGTGCCAAAGGGGTGGAAAGCCTTCCAGCCTCTGCACCGGTCCCTCCGTCACTCGGACGCATTACTGAGACCGCCTTGAGAAATTCCCCCACCCTAGAGCCGGAAGGGTCTGGCAGCTATGTAACATGCACCTCTCTTTTATCTCACTCCAGCCAAGAGTTCAGAGATGCTGTCCAAGCTGACCCTAGTCTGGACATATTGAAGGCGCGTGCCGCTCAACCACCCTCGGAGTCTGACAAGGCCCGAGTCTGCTGGGACCCCGGGGGGAGGTGAGGGAGCCTTGGGGCCAGAGCCTGAGGTGCTCTCAGAAGAGGGACACAGGCCCCTACTTCCTACACACCCCATCTAAAAGGGGGAGGTGTGATGATTCCACTTGAATATGGCTATAACTCAAAGATGTATTTTGATCTCTGGGTATCGTATCTCCCTCTTACTTCCATTTACTCATAATGTGCGAAGCTCTAATCCTAGGTGCATGTTGTCAGTGGTGGCAACCATGTAACAATGGGGCTTTGTATGCATCCCAGAATGGCTCCATTGAATTCCTACATAGCCCTGGGTGATCAAATACACATGCATTGTTTAGCCTGAGCTGTTGATCAGACATGGTTGATAACATATAGAAGGCATTGTATCATTCCACTTAATCCTATCTCCTTACAAAGAATCTGGACTTGAGTGCGTTAGTCAACCAGACTTGCCATCGCCGGTGACCTCATCCTGGGTGGTGTAATCAAGAGTATAAAAGATGAGGTAAGAGGTCAGTGAGACAGACTACAAGGAGAATACTATGACAGACTACAAGGAGAATACTATGATGAGACTGTGCTGTGACTATTGAGGATATACTGTGATGAGCAGGCAGGCTGGAATGCTGCTGCTAGGAGCCTCCACTGGTTAACTCCACATGTTATGTGTGAATGTTGGACTATAGAGCCACATCAAGGATATGTGTGGTAAAGTAATTATTTCAATTTTATTCCCTTTTTATTTTAAGTGCTGTATATTGTAACTAGTAACTGTTAATGCTTGCATACATCTGCATATCTGTTCTGAACTGCATGTGTTAGATGTTAATACCGACCCATTTAGGGGTTAATAAATATATAAAATTTAGAAAGCTTGTCTTGTATTTATCTTGTGGACCGAGCACTCACTGGCGGTGAGTGTGGTTTTTAGTAAAGAAGTCTCAGGTGTGGGCCAACGCGGTGTTGGCGCACTGAGGATCTTTCACACAGCTGATAATGACTAATTGACCCTATAATTTACCCAAACCTTTCCAGGGATTGTTGATTTAGTCCTGTTTACTGACCCCTGCAGGGTAAGGGTAAATCATAGCACCCACTAGGAGAGTGTCATTATCAGCTAATTGGTTGTTCAGATCATTTACATATCCTTCCAGCGCACTGTCACACACAGTACTTGATACTGGACTAGTGTCAGGACAGTGTATTTTCATTTTAAAGGGAGTCTGTCAACAGTAAATTGGTCATGAACCTAATCCTTGTAGAGGTCTGCACTTTCTAAATATGTTATTCACTTTTGGAGCCTAATTTCATAGAAAAAGCTATTTTAGCCATATGCAAATGAGGAATAAAGGGCTTTAGGGGTGTGTCTTAGCTTGTCTGGGTTTTGGTCTTATGTCTAGATTACCAGGAAAAGCACTTGCATATGAGTAACACAGCATTTTCAATGAAAATGAAGCCCCACAGCTGAGGCCTATTTGGAAACCATGGAATCACCTCTACAATGTACTGGGATTCGGTTTATACCCAATTTACTGCTGATAGACTTTATTTAAAAATGCCTATAATCTCCTTTACATAACTGTATTGTTATATAACCCTCGAAAGAGTTAAATCTGAGCCAAATGTGAAGAGTTTAAATATGGTGTCATGCTTTATGCTGATCTGTCTACAATGACAAAGATGTAATATTACAGTGTAAAGGTCAGATTGCAATATTTTTGGTGTTCAGTCTTTCTAAAGCAAATCCATGTATAGCACCGAGAGTCCTTACACAGAAGTATACAGGTAAGCCATTCAGAAAGTAACAGATGTTGACATGATTCTAGTATATATTACAAAGCTATGTGAATAAAAGCTGGCTGCAGAAAAAGGCAGAGCAAATTTATACACTGATATATTCATGTCTTCACATAACCAGTTCTCCACTTGTATCACCCTGTGCTCTCTCTAACAGATTGGAAATGTTCATGAGCACTAAGCCAACAATTCAACCAACATTCCTGACAACCAATGGAAGAGACAGATCAGCTATCCGGTCACTATGGAGACTTATACATAGTATATATGTTCTGCATATCATGTGACCACTTTCTCACCATCTAGAGGTGGATCTATTAACCTTAATGTTTCCAGTTGGTATATTACATACCTGGCATTTGATGTCTGCAGCTTCATTAAATATATTTTAGGCTGAGTTTAAACACGTGTTTATGAAAATGGCACATTTTTGTGGCATTTTTCATGGCATTTTTCTTGCTTTCAGATCTTGCCATACAATAAAGACAACTTGGAAAAAACACATGATAAAATGACGTGAAATTAAATATGTTAAATTTAGAAAATGTGGGCATTTTAATTTTTTTTTTTTTTTTGTGCTGAAAATAACACGGTGTGAAAGACTCCATATTGTAAAGGTACAGTAGGCCAGATAAAAGGCATTAGATTTAGATATCTTCAGGATGCAATCCTGCTTGAGTTTTACTCTCTGCTCTAGATAATCACCAGCTCTTCCCTCATTGCTTGAGTGGCATCTTTCACTTTGTCAAACTTTGTCAGCAGTTAGGGGCGGTTATCTAGAGAGGAGAATGAAGCCTGGCAGGAAAAGAAAAAACCCTAAAGCCCTTTTCAGCTAATTTGCATAAGAATAAAACACTGATTTTCATGAACATGGAGCTGCAATGCAGAATAAGATAGGCATCATTAAAAATTGTAGAAGCTGCTCTACAAGATTGGTAGGGAATTGCTGGATGAGCAATTCCCCAGTATCTGCTGCTGGAGCCTTGGAGGAAAGGAAAGGACAGAGACAGTGAGTCCTAATGCTGAACCCACCCCCTGTCCATGCCTATTTGCCTCAACTACCCTAGGCGGTAGAGGACAACTGGGCGAGAGTCCTTTCCTAATGATGCGAGTAAAAACACAGAACGCAGACAAGACAAACAACAACAAACAGGTGGTCAGGCTAGCCAAGGGGGTCAGAACCAGTCAAGCAGCGAAGTACAGAATCAGAATCCAAGAGAGTAGTCAAAAGAAAAAGCCAAGGTCAGAAATACTGTATAAATATAAACAGCAAACAGTATAGGGCCAGTACGCACAGAAAGGCAATAGCAAGCATTAGGGAGTGGGCTGGAAAAATATATAAAGGAATCTGCCATAGATATGATTGGCCAGGAGAAATGTCAATCAAAAGCTACTAGCTTAACTCCAAAGGAACTAGAGCACTGGCTATACTGACACACAGCAACAAATCCTCAGCTATGCTAAAACAACAGGTGCAAAGGATCAAAAATGAACACGCCTCCTGCGCCGAAGCGTGCGACCAGAGGATGGCGCAGAGGTCCGAACGGGCAAAGATGTTACAAAGGTACTGTCATTAGTTTGATAATGATTTTGCTGCAGACAGACTCCCATTAAAAAGCAAGATGGCTTTAGAGTGAGTAGAGGGTGAGGGTCTGTTCTGTCTTCACACTGTGAACAGAGAGAGGTGAATTTTCTTACAGCCTCGACACACATCTGCAAACAGCTTTCTCTGTGCACTGTAGTGAACATTCCGCATGTTTTGCAGCTTACAATTTAAGGAAAATACTTATGTACTTGTATCTACTTCTGGTTGCTTGTATTATTATTGCTGATGTAATGTTAGTCAGTGATAGTAAGCAGATTTCTCAGCTATTCTACAGTTGCTCCTGGCAGAATTACATAAACCAGTAACAGTAGTAGTACTGAGAGAAATAAAATATGTGTCAGCTATAATGGAGAAATTGGCAGCAGAAAAACTGATAGGACACCACGTATTAAGGCTTATATGGTCATAGAACAGATTGTCCAGCAAGACCCTACATATATTTAAACTTTTCATGAAAACTCAGGTACCCTTTAAGCCACACATCTTTTTCTGTGAAGTCACACTCATTTATCTAGCAAGTGAGAAAATTTTCATTTCAAACTAGATGTGCCAAAATGTTCCACTTTTTGGAGCATTTTGTACCAACATCTACTCAGAATCACAATAGTAAATTTGCCCCAATGCCCTAACAGCTGGTTGAGAAGTATGAAACAAGGACAGATGCCTGGGAAATTTTCACTTCCTTCCAGGAGTCCAAGAGATCTCTCCAAATTCCAGGAGAGATGACAAATCCAAATGTTAAAAACTTAATTAATTAAATGTTAAAAAAAAAATAATTAATGTTAAAAACTGTTCTTACCAGGACAAAACAAAAATACCTTGGCTCCTACATAGAGTAGTAGTACACCTCTCTGGAGACAGACTAAGGGTGCCCCAACTGCAGTGGCGTAACTAGGAATGGTTGGGCCCCAAGACGAACATATGACATGGACCCCCCCCCGAACCACTGCCACCCCCAACCCCCTCGGACCGCCCCCTCCAAACTCCCCCATGCAAACTGCATTCCTGCGCACACTATTATGCCCCATAGTGGCCCCTGCACGCAGTATTATGCCCCATAGTGGTTTCTGCACACAGTATTATGCCCCATAGTGTTTCCTGCACACAGTATTATGCCCCATATTAGTCCCTGCACATAGTATTATGCAGCATAGTGGCCCCTGCACACAGTATTATGCCCCATAGTGGCCCCTGCGCACAGTATTATGCAGCATTATGGTCCCTGCACATAGTATTATGTCCCATAGTGGCCCCTGCACACAATATTATGCCCCATAATGGTTTCTGCACACAGTATTATGCCCCATATTATTGCACACAGTATTATGCATCATAGTGGCCCCTGCACACAGTATTATGCCCCATAGTGGCCCCTGCACACAGTATTATGCCCCATAGTGGCCCCTGTACACAGTAGTATGCCCCATAATGGCCCCTGCACACAGTACTATGCCCCATTGTGGTCCACCCATGAACAATTATTATATTCTGGGGTCTTCTCAGACCCCACAGTATAATGATCGGAGACCCAGGGGAGGATACAAACATAAAAAACAATGCTACTTACCTCTTCCTTGCTTCAGTGCACTCCCCGCTACCTCAGCCATCTTCAATGTTGGACCAGATCTCGCGTGATCCAAGCTGGCATTGCAATGCACAATGACGTCGGCTGACGTTTGGGACGTCACCAAACAGGCCCAAAGCCTGCCGGAGCGCAGGAGAGGTAAGTTGCAGTGTTTTTTTTATGTTCCCTCACCTCCCCTGGGCCCATAATGATAGCAGTGTGTGTGGAGTTCGCGGTAGCGGTAGCTCCACTACCGCTGATATCCCGGTATTTATGCCCCTGTCCAGCTGCAATCAGCAGCAGTCAGTGCTGGGGTGGCAGATGCTTTCACTTAAATAAGTGAAAAAACTGGCTTTTCTTCATTACTGACCACCTAATTATAAAAGTTTACTGCAATGGTAGTAATAAGGGAAAGTCCATTAGCAATTAGTGCTTTTACTTCTTTAAGTGAAAGCATTGAGCACCCCAGTGTTGACTGTGGCTGTGGTGCGGCCAGTACACTGTATGGCAGCACCCTTCACACTTACTGACAATTTAATTGCCCTTATGGTAATCTGCTGCAAGTATAATGCTAAATGCAAGCAAAGAATAGTACAGCACCACTCTTGATATTGCTAAAATACATCTGCAAAAACTGAGTAAGTCCAGACGTGGTTGATATTTTGCACCTGGGATTTGCTACAAATCTGCATGTTACAAGCAGCAGCATGTTTTGATTTCTATGCTGATTATTCTCTACTATATCGTACATGAATGAGGTCCTCCAAACCTTATCCAAATATACTGTACTGTAAATTGCCTTGGATCCAGGGTTCTGTTCGCACTAGCTTCATGGCATCCATTTTTGGCAGAGCAGTGATAACTATGCTGCATGTATTTGTAAATAGTACAAATTTTAATGAATCCCATTTGAGGTCTATTTGTGTTCCAATATCTTTGTAAGCAAAAAATTCTTTGCTATTCTTGCTATGAAAAGTATACAAAACCTCAAAGAACTGGCAAAAATGCTGTTATGATTAGAGCCTTAGATAAGTGACAGATTCATCTCTGCTACATCTTTAGCATTTAATAACCAAAAATATTGTAAGCATTTTTTTTATTGGTTACTAGATTGTATTAGATTGTTTTGATAGTACAGCCATTATTGGGGATTACTATTACTGGAATCATGGGAGAATCATTATGCCTATAACCAAATGAAAGTTGTTTTTATTTATTGCATAACCAACCAATTCTAATAATGTTTTCCTTTAAGAAACTCCCCTAGTTTGTTCCTAGTAGACAGAGAAAAGTCCTTCCTTTTGAAGGATATGTTCAAGATCTGCCCTCTCTATCTCTTAGGCTCCTCAAGATAGCATCATCCAGTGTCTCTCTCCACAGACACACACACACACATACACTCACACACACATACATTATTCCAGTGCGTGCGGTGACGACGGCCCTACAGTTACAGCAAGTATCTTCAGTGAGAGGCTCACAGCCACAGCTGACTGCAGCTCTCTCCTCTGCCATCCTTCATTTTCACAGGCAACTATTAAAGAGCTGCTTCTGGTTCTCTCTCTGCCAGGTGTTTAGGCTTTATTTCCTCGCTATATCCTCTGGCGTTGGGTGAATCTGGAAATCTCACAGATAGTTGCAGCAAAACAGACCTGGACAAGATGGCTCAGGTGTGCACTGGCACCGACGTGGAGCAGCCTTTTGTAAAACCACTGTTTTGTAGGAAGGGAGCTCTCAGGCAGAAATTAGTGCATGAGGTCAAGAGTCACAAGTTCACAGCCAGGTTCTTCAAGCAGCCGACCTTTTGCAGCCACTGCACTGATTTCATATGGTGAGTTTCCTATATGGAACTTTTTGTATTTACAGGCATTGTGCTCTCAGCCAGCAAAATTGTACCATACTCTGTGTCTAAATGCAAGACTCACATCATCTTCACTTACAGTTTTCTCACTTCACGCTGTGTTGTTCAATTTTATAGACAGATGAAGCCTGACATTCTATATATATATGCAGATCAGATATTCAATGAAAAGACCACACAGAAAGTAACGCTGTCACCCATCACCAATTAAAGTCACGCACTTCAGACGACATAGCATATAAACTAGTAACTAGTTTAGTGCAACGTAATATTCGTCTGTGTACTGAATAAGGCCATGTCTAATTCTGCTCATACAGTGTGGTTATGTATATGTAGTACTTAAGCTGGCCATAGAAGTAACATTTATCATGAGTGATATGAGTAATGGTACTAGTAGTAATGATTGCATCTATAGTACCAAACAATTACATGTAATCAGTTGAAATATTTTTTTAGTGTCAAAAAAATGCACAAAAATATACTTGCCATTGTTTGATATTTTGATCATTGATCAACCACACTTATCCGGCACAGTTCTGCAATGTTTATCTAAGCACTGCTAAACTGTGCAGATTCATAGTAAAACTATTAAGGTATGTTCAAACACAGTGTTCTGTGGCAGAATCAGAAGAAAACTCTGCAGCTTCCCATTGTTTCCAATGGGAAACCACAGAGTAGTTAATACAGTATGGGTTTTCCCATGAACAGAATTGAATTTACGCATCACAGGAAAGAAGCAGCATGACCTATCTTGCACAGTTTCATCGACAAAAACAGTGCTAAAGCCATTATTGAATGGGGTTTATCAGTGAGAGGACCCACGTCAGTTAAAACTACAAACCATGGTCGAATGCTGAGGCTTAGCCATTGGCAGAAACATACATTATACACACTATATATATATATATATATATATATATATATAGTTATTTATTTTTTAATGTGTATTCCTGCTGTGTTACGAGGACATGCATTTGGCCACCAGGCAATTTGCTAAAGATAATTTAGCGCAAAGCAAAGGAAATATTGGTTGAACTAAACAATTCATAATTATATAAATCTAGGACAATTGTATCTTCAATAAAATACTGAACAAATTTGACACATTGTTACATCTATGACTGAGTTGACACATAAACAGGTCTGCAAACCTGTGCATGATGTACATGGAGAATCTTATAGGTTGTGCTGTATAGGAATTCCACTGCTAGTTCCCTTTTAAGCTGCAGCATACCCATCACATTATGATATAAACAAGAATGAAACCTACTGCATGAAGTGCTTAGCAACCATATGCTGCTGATAAAATGCTATTTACATAGTCCTAAGCTTCTGTCTCTAGCGCTGCATTTATGCCTGGACTTTACTGGGCTCAAACAGGTTGGCCTCTGCATTAACGTGACAATTAATGCTCTTTCACTGGCTCAAAAATGCTATTTTACTGTTGTTTTAAGTAAAGAAAAAAATAGAAGAAAAGAAACATTAAAATGGAAAGAACCATTTTAGCATCAAAGTGCAGATCTTATTGCTGTAATCCCTTAAGAAATTAATAGAATACTACTGAGTAATTCTGTTATTTATCATCAGTGAAGCAGTTTAGAGATGTGGAAGAGCTGAGTTTTCACTTGTAGCAGTGCTAAGCCTGTCTGATGGAGTATAGCCAAGTTTGTCTTCTAGCAAAAAATATTGTGATATCACAATACTGTAAACTGTGCGTCTACATAGGACTACAGGTTAATTGATGTGCAGTTGTAGAGAATCAGCAGTGCAAAAATTAAATGACAAATGCCACACTTCTATATTTGCATGTTAAATTATGGCTACACAATCCATGGTAGTATATGCAGATCTTAAAGGAAAATCAAAATACAATACAATTGAGAAATGCAATTGTTTGTGATTATTGAGTGTTAGAATTAAGTTTGACATTTCCTTCGCTGATCCTCAACAAATCCAATGAGTCAAGTTTGCTACACATGAAATGTCTGCTTGATATATCTAGGTAGTCTTATAAATCAAGGCATTTCTATTATTGATTTGTTCAAGGTTGGAACTCCCCACTGGAGCTTTAGACTTCTGAATGCTCAGGCATATCACTCAATGGTGTTCTATTGTGGATAAACAATAAATGTCTATGCATTTCATTTCATGGCTTGAAAGCAGGCAGTTGGAGGGCTTAGAAATATTAATTAAAACTTGGCTGCCTGTGGGTTATTCAATATGTTTACAAATGTGTCGGTTGTAAACATGATCAATACTTTTATTAACTTTTAGCATTTCCCTGATAATGGGGAGGGGAATGTGCATGCTTGCAGCTTGGCTATTTCCTACAGCATATTGATTTCTCTACATAATGCTCATGCTTTAAAATGCACCACAATTATAAAACAACTTTTCATAAATGTGCAATAAATGTGAATATAAGAAACTTTGTAATATATCTTATTGAAGAAATATGTTTCCTTCTCCACTTATAAGGCTGAGTTTTTACATGTACTCAGCCTCACACACAGAAGTCTATGGAGATGGAGAGTGAGGAGGAGGCTGCTGAAAAAATGCACAAATAATAGCAGCTCCTGAACTCTCTTAGAGCTCTTTTAAAACTGCTAAATCTACCACTGCACACAATGAGGCAATTCAATTACCTAGCCAGCAACCACTTCCTCTTCCCTCCATAGACTTCTGTGTGTGAGGCAGATTCTATATAGATAACAAGCTAAGGGAAGAAGAGGAAATGAACATATTTCTTTAATATATTTACAAGGTTCCTTATATTCTCCTGTGCTATTCGTTTTATTTAGTGCCATGCCGCCATCACACACACAAATACGGGGAGAACATAACTCCTTACAGATGTTGTCCTTAGCTGGATTTCAATCTAGGACTCCAGTGCTGCAAGATATCAGTGCTAACCACTGAGCCACCATTCTGTCCCAATCATTTCTTTATGGAAAAATGCTTTTATATTTAGAGATCTGCTAAAAAGTAAAACTTCTGATTGGAGCCACTTTATCAGTGATGGAATTGTATTATGAGCAATTGTCCAATGTTATTGAGTGGAAATCTGGAAATCACCTCATGTTCATGGCAAGCTGAACAGACATCATGAAACAATTTATACAAAGAAATCTAGCAATGTGATCCTAACAAGTTCTGTGACTGACAGGGAATTAACAGAATTTTCATTTACAAGATGCAGATGACATGAGTGTTGAATACTGGTATTCCTTATATTTACCTTTATAAAATGAATCTACACTCTAAAATATGTTGGGTGATTTTTTTTAAATGCAATGCATTACTTATACTGATTTCCTGACTAAGGGCACATTCACACAACAGTTTACCAGCCCATGTATTATCATGGGTCCATGTATGTGTCAGTGAACCTGGGGCAAAACTCAGGAGAGGTCCTATCCCTGTCCATTTTGCAGCCCATGGTCATGTGCATGTAGCCTTACAGCCTATATTGTAGATTTCAGCTACCTTACTGTATCCTGACTTCAGAACCTAAATCATTCCCTTCTTAGGCTTTGTTTACATATGTATTATGTGGCTTCTGTTTATAATAAAAGCCAGAATGCTCTGCTAAATTCACCACGTGTTGGTCATCACCTTCACTAATAGATTCTATTCATTAATAATGGGAGTCTTTGGATTCTGTCATGATTTATATCATTTTGATGGAAAATTAGTGTTGCATGACCCTTATCCTCTCTCTCTCTCTCTCTCTCTCTCTGTCTATTATTTGGTATCCCATTGATTTTCTACTGTTTGTCTATGTATTTGCTTGTCTGTTTGCCCCAATAATGATAACCATATCAAACATGTATTGTCAGTGAATCCTTGATGCTCATGGTGATATACAGGGAGTTTTATATCATCTCTTGCCTTCTGTTACAGAAGTTAATGAAGCATAGGAATGCAGCTTATCAGAGATTACAATTACTGGAAAGCCATTTTTCTATTCCCTTGTTGAAGTTCAAAGATCCCGTAATGTAGTGAGACTAATCCCAGGCAGCGATGAATGCATCTCCTCAGAATGGGCTCTTGTTACAGAAACATGACATTTATTTTAAGTTACACAAGACATTAAAGGATTGGGTGTTCAAGGGTATCTCTCCAGCTGTTGATTCATGGTGTTTTCCATTACACTCAATATTCTACAATATAAAATCAAACATAATACCGGATATAATATACTGACTTTGTACTAATGATGACCAATACAATATCCTGAAACTGTTCACAGACCAGTTTATATCTGCAGATGTCAACATTAACTGGATACCTTAAAAGTCTAACCTTGATGAATGATGGGCAGATCACCTCAGGGGTGGAGGGTGTAAGATAGTGGGCTGCTCTACTTTCAACAGAAGTGATCATGCATCAAAGCATGCATTTGGTTACACCAATTGTATATGTCAAAAAGGGGGATCATGCATGTTCAGGGTCGGACTGAACATCACCGGTGGGCCCCGAGCCCATACTATTTTGCCAATACAGATGTATTGGTTAGGGGTCTGTTCAGGATGGTCAGGGGCTGGGCTTTAGGTTTGTTTGTTTTTTTGAGGGGGGGGGTTACCTCCCCCGAACTAATTATAAAAAAGAAAAAAATTATACAGGACAACCTCTTTAAAGTGTGGGGCATTAGGTTGGTATATTAAAGGGGTTGTCCAGGCATAATTCATTATGGTTTATCCTCAGGATAGGCCATAAATAACTGATCTGTAGGGGGCCAACCCCGGACTGATCAGCTGTACGGAGCCACTTCTGGCGCCCGTCCTGTACACAATACAGGGCCAAAAGCAGAAAGCTCTGTCCACTGTGTATCAGCACTTATTGAAGCTGAGCTACAGTGCTATACAGCAGAAGGAGCTTTCTGCTTCCAGCCCTGTGTTGTGTACACAACGGGCGCCGGGAGTGACTCCATACAGCTGATGGAGCCGTGTGTCAGCCCCCTACTGATCAGGTATTTATGGCCTATCCTAAGCATAGGCCATAAAAAAGATTAACCCTGGACAACCCCTTTAATATGCCCCACACAGTTTAATGTCAGCCCCCATCACTGCTTTCACACAATATAATGGCCCCATACAGTATGGGGGACCAGTGAAGAGGCCACTGTATGTGGGGACCAGTGAAGTGGCCATAGAAAAATTTGGCCCATGCAACCCCTTGGTTGTCCATAAATTGGAGCCAGGGTGGTGTAAAAATATTTTTAAAAAAAAAAAAAAAGCATACTCACCTGTCCCCAGCACCCTGTTGTCCCCTGCCTGTGTCTGTTTGGTCTCATGGCGGTCCCTCATTTCTGGAAATCCTGTACCTAATTGGTCTTAGTGGTTAGATGAGGTGCAGGACTCCCAGCAAGGAGTCACTGGCATGAGACTGAATGAACACTGGCAGTGGACAACGGAGCGCCGGGGACAGGTGAGTATGCTTTTTTATTTATTTTACACCTCCTGCCTGGCACATGGGTTGCTCCAATTTCTGGACAACCTCTTTAAAGGATTTATCCATCTTTTTAATATTGATGACCTGTCCTTAGGATAGGCCATCAATATTACATCTGCGGCGATACAACAGCCAGGACCTCTGCAGATCAGCTTTTCCAGGACAGTGCGGCTACAGGTAATGGTAACAATTCTAGGAGCCACGCTGTTCACTTGCCATACAGGGAGTAGCAGTAGGTTTAGTGCAGTCGTGCACATCGTATGGCATGGCTCCCGACATGTTATAACCTTTAGCCGCCCTGTCTCGGTACCGCTGATCTGCAGGAGTCCTGAGGATGTGCCCCTAGAAACAATTCCACTGGTGGGTCCTAGACATCCCAGTCCGGCATTGTTCATGTTGGTGGGTTATCATGGGTGACAACTGTTTTATGAAGTGTCTAGTGACTCTAGTGCTTAATGTGCATGACAGTTAAAGGGGTGGACTGGTTTATAAACCCTATTTGAAATAACCCATAAGGGTTCCTGAATTAATAGTGAAGGGACCCCCATAGTATTTCTCTGTAGCTGCCCAGCATTGAATTCTACAGCTCTATTGGTGACCCTATGGCAAGACCACATGGTGCCAATGGGTTTCCATGGCAGCTGGGGGTCTAAAGAATGCTGTCTGTGTATGGCTAATAGGTTGCTTGTCATTTTGATACTATCGAACATAATGCACTACAATACAGAAGCAGTTCCATGTATTGAAGCAATCACATGGTTAAGTTCCCTAGTAAAAATAAAAAAAAAAATGCAAAAAATAAAATGTTTAACGCTAAATAAAATTTTGCAGAAATATTTTTTTTAAAAATCCACGGAAAATAAAACAAAACACTTCATTTTCCCTACACAAAATGCTTTATAATGGAAATAAATAAAATGGTGTATTATTAGCATCACTGCAACCACAACTATCCCTACCATAAAACAAATGCATTATTTATCCTACATGGTGAGCACAAAAACAACTTCAGAAGTATTAAGTGGTTGTCTGGTTTAAGAAACAAACTGGCCAACACACAGGAGATGCCTTAAAATAAGAAAATGAGAGGTACTCATCTTCTGAAACCTCTGCCGCTCCACTGCAGACCATCATTGTCAAGATATCATCTGCCTGTGGACAGTTTTTTTTCTGCAACTGAACAATCCTTTAAAAAAAAAACAAATAAAAACATGAGGCTAATATCCCACGTAGTGGAATACAGCTAAAAAAAAAAAAGGCTGTGGAAGAATATGCATTGTGTTTTTTTCCATCAGCGTTTTTCATTGAGTTTTTGCAGTGTTTTTCTGTGAACTTTTTCTTCCCCTATTAAATATATAGGGAAAATGCTTGCAATTCGCCAACTAAAATTAACATGCTGTGTTTTTTTTGGTTTTGTTTTTTTGTGGATCGGATTAGCTAAAATTTCATTCACTATGCTGGTACTGTAAAAAACACAGCATTATTTTCTGCTGTGTTTCCACAACATGGGACCTTAGCCTAAATTTGGTATTTCTGTAAATTTTATGACCCACAGAATAAAATTAATATGTCATTCATAATAAAAAAAAATCCAAAAAATTGGTTTCCCGCAAAATGAAAGAAAATTATACAGAATGTACCCCAAAATGGTGCCATACAAAACAGAACTGTATTGCATCGTTTTGCTTTTTTATGTGGTTTTAAAATGCAGGGACAAACATATTTTACAGTTTTTGACTGCACACCTTGAACAGGGGAAACAATGTACTTTACTTTACAAGCTGTGCAGCCAAAATCTACATCATAAAACCACTAAAATATGTGGTAAAATGGATGTGGTTTTAAATACATTTTCTCTACATTTCAAAGACACATAAAAAGCTGGAAAAAAAAATTTACCATATGAACTCAATCTCAGGTCACTTTCATATAATTAGTATTTGGTCAGAAGTTTGCATTAGTACAGGGGTAGGCAACCTTTTTTTGTTCGGCGTGCCGATTTTAATTAAAAAATCAAAGATGAGGTACTCGGAGTGCCGGTAAATAATTGTAAGTCTGACGACCCCTAAACTAAAGTCATATACCACAAACCATAACACAGAAGTGCTGCCACAAGATGCTTTAGGACACATGTGTTTACTGCTATTTCTTGGGACGTACCTGTACTTTCCGATTAGAAGCAATGAAAGTCCATGTGCAGCCCCCAATTAGTGGTAAATGTGTCCAGGAGCACCTTATGGCAGCATCCTTATGGTGAAAACACACTATGTATCTGGATGCAGCTATATTCTTAGGCCAGTGGAACTTTTACTTTGATGTAAATCTGGTGCATTTTTGCACAAAAAAAAAAAAAAAGCCTGAGTTTTCTGTGCAAAAACACATCCTTAATACAGAAAACACACCGTTATACATAATAATGTCCCATAGTGGTCCCTGCACACGGTATTATGTCCCATAGCGGCCCCTGCACATGGTATTCTGTCTCATAGCAGCCCTTGCACACGATATTATGTCCCATAGTGGCCCCTGCACACGGTATTATGTCCCATAGTGGCCCAAGCACACGGTATTATGTCCCATAGCGGCCCCTGCACATGTTATTCTATCCCATAGCGGCCCCTGCACACGGTATTATGTCACATAGTTGCCCCTGCACACCGTACTATGTCCCATAGTGACCCCTGCACACGGTATTATGTCCCATAGTGGCACCTGCACACGGTATTATGTCCCATAGCGGTCCCTGCTCATGGTATTCTATCCCATAGCGGCCCTTGCACACAGTATTATGTCCCATAGCGGCCCCTGCACACGGTATTATGTCCCATAGTGGTCCCTGCACACGGTATATGTCCCATAGTTGTCCCTGCACATGGTATTTGTCCCATAGTGGTCCCTGCACATGGTGTTATGTCTCATAGCGGCCCCTGCACACAGTATTATGCTCCATAGCGGCCCCTGCACATGGTATTCTATCCCATAGCGGCCCCTACACACAGTATTTTGTCCCATAGCGGCCCCTGCACACGGTATCATGTCCCATAGCAGCCCCTGCACACGGTATATGTCCCATAGTGGCCCCTGCACATGGTATATATCCCATAGCGGATCCTGCACATGGTAGTATGTCCCATAGTGGTCCTTGCACACGGTATTATGTCCCATAGTGGTCCCTGCACACGGTATATTTCCCATAGTGGTCCCTGCACACAGTATTTGTCCCATAGTGGTCCCTGCACACGGTATTATAGTGGCCCCTGCACACGGTATAATATTCTAACTTTTATAATATCCCAATTTGTGCCACTCACTAGCTATTATTATACTGTGGGTTATCTTCAGACCCCAGAGTATAATAAGTGGAGGGCGAAGAGAGGTGACAAACATAAAAAACAATGTACTCACCATTCCACTCTCCGCAGCTGCTCTGTTCTCTTCGGACGCTTCTGCCTGTAGCGAGCTACCGCTCATTGGGTCTCAGGGGTCACGTTGCGTCATTATGCGTAATGACATCAGACGCGGACTTGATCCCTGAGGCCCTGTCAGCTGACTTCAGGCAGAAGCGCCCGAAGAGAACACAGCGGCTGCAGAGTGTGGAATGGTGAGTATAATTGTTTTTTATGTTTCATCACCCCCCAGGGGGCTCCGCTTATTATACTGTGGGGTCTGAAGAGACCCCACAGTATAATAATAGCACTTTCGTTTCGGCCGTGTTTGGTCCGATCGAAACTGCTGGGTGAGGTCTCGGGCTGCCGTGCTAGGGAAATAAGCCTCGCGTGCCACTCTTGCATTACTTTGCATTAGTATTTCTAAGATAAAATAAGAAGTGGTTCCAGATAATGATAGACGTGAATATCTTTCTATTATAGTTTTTCTCTGTACAGCTTTTGGCTTACAAATACTCACTGTGTGAAAGTGGATACATGGATATGGTGGAGTTGGAATCCCATCTATTACTCAGGAGGCCAAAGTATTTTAATATATCCTTTTCAGAGTAAGGAAACTTTTTGCTGAAAAGTTATGGAACATTGTAATTAGAGATGAGCAAACCTTTCAAGGTTCAGTTTGGGTTTCGGTTGACTGTTTCAAACCAAAACATTTTTAGTTTGACCTGCTTATTTCTGAGAAGAAAGGCACTTCACCGGTGGTCAGCAAAAAAAGATTAAGATGACAGAATAGCTAGTATAGAAATACTGTGCTTACCTATCGTAGGAGCAGCAGTAGAGGAAGAATGCACTGATGTTGCTGATTACTGGCTTAAAGTCGGAGTATCACTTTCATTATCGTCCTGAAATGGTGAGTGAGCCATATACTCCACAATCATATCTTTTTAATCTATAATATTATGTCTACTAGAGGTAACAGCCAACTGTGGCCTGCTGCTACTAGATTTTGCTGAACAGCACACTTTTATCAATCTTAAGCCATGCCTCTTTTCCACAAGCCACAAATATGTCCTGCTAATCTGTAAACCTACCTGGTCACCTGACCACTCCCACTTTTGCTGCAATTTGTCATTTGCAGATCATGCTAGGTTCACACTAGCGTTCAGGTTTCTGTTCTTTGGGTCCACTTGGGGACCCGAAAAACGAAAAGCTAACCCACTTAAAAAGCGGTTATCCGTGGAAAAACTCAGACCCCAAAGACTATAATGGGGTCTGCCAGGTTTCCGCCCAGAAAATGTGGAAAAATAAGTCCTGTATGCAGGACTTTTCTCTCCGCATTTTTAAAGTGGGTTTGGGGATGGAAAACCCGAACAAAATACAGGTGCAGGTGTGAACCTAGCCTTACCCTATGAAGGGCTCTCCTAGGTTGACGTCTCTGAAGCTACTATCCATTTCACAAAAGGGAACAAAAACTCAACCAGAAATGTTAAGCATTTCATCCACAGCTGGCACAAATTCTGGCACATTTAGGTTGGTAAACCTGTTTATTAGAAATTTGTGTAACTTTTTCATACACATTAATTAAATGCTATGTACACCTTCACAGCCATTTTATACTGCCTCTTTGCAACTGAAATGCAGAATAAAATAGCCTTAGTAATAAATTACATGTGGTTTTGTGTCCAAATAACTACACAGTGACTACTTATTTCTCTTAGGCTCTAATCAGATCTGTCCAAAAAAACAGACAGCAGTGGATGTTTTTGTTTTGTTTTTTTAAACATTGATGTCTACGTAAATGAATGGCAATCCGTTTGCATCAGTTTTTTACATCTGTTTATTGCATCCTTCAAACAGATGTAAAAGACGTCATCTGAATCGAGACTTACTTGCATAGGGACAACATATTCCGCAGTGTTTATAGACATTGTCAATCACTGTCCCATATAGGACAATCTAAATTGTAGGTATGTCCTATCAGTATGTCTTTGGAGTGTGGAATGAAACCTACCCAAACATGGGGAGACCATACATACTCTTTGCCCATGTTGCCCTTGGTCATATTCAAACTCCTACTAATAAAATTGTTGTAAAGTAGGACATTTTTGTTAATATTTTATAGACATTTATGACAGCACTTTCCCAAGTAGTGGGAAAACAGAGCTGGAGCTGAGTTATAATATGATCTGAGACTCCTGTTGAGACTGGGAAAGCTGGGTTATACCTTAGTGATGGTATGTAAGAGACTGCTGCAAAGGCTGGGAAAGCTGGGTTATAAGTCAATGATTCTGAAAATGTTACTGAGTAAAGCCAAGCTTCCCACACTCATGCAGACAGGACTTGCAGCGCCTTATACAAGCCTCTGATCTGCCACCTCTGTGTCATTGCTGATTAGCTGGATGCTGTTACCATAGTAGCACATGGTGCAGGGACTAAGGAAGGCATAGCATCAGACATGTCAGTCTGGGAGAGCCCTTCACAGGGTGATTTGTGAATTGAAAGTCGAGGCACAAGTGGTTACATATATTCATGCCCCATATAATAATATTAGACCCCAGATTGTTACTAGTTAGTTAAAGTAAACAATTGCACCATTTGTATTTACACTATTTAGTGATCTTACAAAAAAATACATATATATATATATATATATATATATATATCCAAATATAGACTGCACCAGCCAAAAGAGAGGGTGCTAGCCCAAGGGTATAGGCTAATCTGAGGAATAAAACAAAATAAGTGACAAGGGAAATAGTGAAAATATGTGAGCGTTTATTGCCTCATACTATCTAGTATGGGGCACTATTTCCCTTAGGAGTGCCGCCTATTTTGTAAGTATATATATATATACAGTGCAGACCAAAAGTTTGGACACACCTTCTCATTCCAAGAGTTTTCTGTATTTTCATGACTATAAAAATTGTAGATTCACACTGAAGGCATCAAAACTATGAATTAACACATGTGGAATTATATACTTAACAAAAAAATGTGAAACAACTGAAAATATGTCTTATATTCTAGGTTCTTCAAAGTAGCCACCTTTTGCTTTGATTACTGCTTTGCACACTCTTGGCATTCTCTTGATGAGCTTCAAGAGGTAGTCACCTGAAATGGTCTTCCAACAGTCTTGAAGCAGTTCCCAAAGATGCTTAGCACTTGTTGATCCTTTTGCCTTCACTCTGCGGTCCAGCTCACCCCAAACCATCTCGATTGGGTTCAGGTCTGGTGACTGTGGAGGCCAGGTCATCAGGCGTAGTACCCCATCACTCTCCTTCTTGGTCAAATAGCCCTTACACAGTCTGGAGGTGTGTTTGGGGTCATTGTCTTGTTGAAAAATAAATGATGGTCCAACTAAACGCAAACCGGATGGAATAGCATGCCGCTGCAAGATGCTGTGGTAACCATGCTGGTTCAGTATTCCTTCAATTTTGAATAAATCCCCAACAGTGTCACCAGCAAAGCACCCCCACACCATCACACCTCCTCCTCCATGCTTCACGGTGGGAACTAGGCATGTAGAGTCCATTCGTTCACCTTTTCTGTGTCGCACAAAGACACGGTGGTTGGAACCAAAGATCTCAAATTTGGACTCATCAGACCAAAGCACAGATTTCCACAGGTCTAATGTCCATTCCTTGTGTTCTTTAGCCCAAACAAGTCTCTTCTGCTTGTTGCCTGTCCTTAGCAGTGGTTTCCTAGCAGCTATTTTACCATGAAGGCCTGCTGCACACAGTCTCCTCTTAACAGTTGTTGTAGAGATGTGTCTGCTGCTAGAACTCTGTGTGGCATTGACCTGGTCTCTAATCTGAGCTGCTGTTAACCTGCGATTTCTGAGGCTGGTGACTTGGATGAACTTATCCTCCGCAGCAGAGGTGACTCTTGGTCTTCCTTTCCTGGGGCGGTCCTCATGTGAGCCAGTTTCTTTGTAGTGCTTGATGGTTTTGGCCACTGCACTTGGGGACACTTTCAAAGTTTTCCCAATTTTTCAGACTGACTGACCTTCATTTCTTAAAGTAATGATGGCCACTCGTTTTTCTTTACTTAGCTGCTTTTTTCTTGCCATAATACAAATTCTAACACTCCATTCAGTAGGACTATCAGCTGTGTATCCACCTGACTTCTGAACAACACAACTGATGGTCCCAACCCCATTTATAAGGCAAGAAATCCCACTTATTAAACCTGACAGGGCACACCTGTGAAGTGAAAACCATTTCAGGTGACTACCTCTTGAAGCTCATCAAGAGAATGCCAAGAGTGTGCAAAGCAGTAATCAAAGCAAAAGGTGGCTACTTTGAAGAACCTAGAATATAAGACATATTTTCAGTTGTTTCACACTTTTTTGTTAAGTATATAATTCCACATGTGTTAATTCATAGTTTTGATGCCTTCAGTGTGAATCTACAATTTTTATAGTCATGAAAATACAGAAAACTCTTGGAATGAGAAGGTGTGTCCAAACTTTTGGTCTGTACTGTATATATATATATTTTTTTTTTTCATACAAAGCTTTTTCTTTCCCTGCATCTGTATGATAAATATCTCTATATGCCAGTATATTGCATGCTTACGCTAGGTTCACACTTGCGTTTGGATTTCCGCTCTTCGGGTCTGCTTGGTATAACAAAAAATACCTCTATTAAAATTAATAGTGCTTATGGCTCTGCATTGTATGTTCTGTTTCCTGGGTTCAAATCACAGCAGATACCTAATGAAAAAAATTAATAAACAGTCATAAGAATAGCAGTCCTATACCCCCCTTTTGATTGAAGAGGCGGTACATACAGTTTGAGCAAGCAGTTTCAATGGCATGTCCCATAACATGGGACATGAAACCCCTGTTCTTGGGGTTTGAGAAAACCCCTTTAATTATTGTATAATGAACAATTATGTTGTTTCAGGAGTATACACAGGATTTTCTCAGGATGGAGGGGTTAGATGAAAAATAATATTGGTAACCTATAATATTAGTAACCCATCCAGAGGATATCAAAATGGCAGGAGTCTGGCACCCCATCATCTGACTGAAGCCAACACCCCTTTCACTGCAAAGGTCTGTGACGCCATGTTTATAGTCACATATCCTGTTTTCAGCTCAGTCCAATTTAAAGGAGTTGTTTGGTACACACAGAGACTATAATGAACTTTTTTCTCCAAAAATATTTGGCGATCTCTACGACAGAGTCTCCAATATAAAAACTGGTAATTGAATAGGAGCAGAGCTGCACATACTTTCTGTCCACTGCAGAAGCTTGCAGCACCTGGAGGCTGCCTAAACAGCTCATCTGTGAGGAGTCCAACTATCAGACCCTTATGACCTATCTTGTGAAAAATCTATTTGGGGCTTGACAACCACTTTAAATGATTGGGACTGAGCTGCAATACCACGCATAGCCAGTATAAAATGTCGCTGTGCCTGGTATGCAGTATGCATATGTGTATGGTATGCAAAAAAGAGGTTGCAGCACTCATCTTCTATTAGTTGATTGATGTGGGTGTTAGATTCGGACCCCCACTTATTTGATTTTGATCACCTAGCCTAAGAATACATAATCAATATTATAGTGCTAGAAAACCTCTCTAACCATGTTTTGAAATAATCTATGTATTATTGCTTATTCATATCAGTCATATAATATATATATATATATATATATATATATATATATACAGTACAGACCAAAAGTTTGGACACACCTTCTCATTCCAAGAGTTTTCTGTATTTTCATGACTATAAAAATTGTAGATTCACACTGAAGGCATCAAAACTATGAATTAACACATGTGGAATTATATACTTAACAAAAAAGTGTGAAGCAACTGAGAATATGTCTTATATTCTAGGTTCTTCAAAGTAGCCACCTTTTGCTTTGATTACTGCTTTGCACACTCTTGGCATTCTCTTGATGAGCTTCAAGAGGTAGTCACCTGAAATGGTCTTCCAACAGTCTTGAAGGAGTTCCCAGAGATGCTTAGCACTTGTTGGCCCTTTTGCCTTCACTCTGCGGTCCAGCTCACCCCAAACCATCTCGATTGGGTTCAGGTCTGGTGACTGTGGCGGCCAGGTCATCTGGCCTAGCACCCCATCACTCTCCTTCTTGGTCAAATAGCCCTTACACAGTCTGGAGGTGTGTTTGGGGTCATTGTCTTGTTGAAAAATAAATGATGGTCCAACTAAACGCAAACCGGATGGAATAGCATGCCGCTGCAAGATGCTGTGGTAACCATGCTGGTTCAGTATTCCTTCAATTTTGAATAAATCCCCAACAGTGTCACCAGCAAAGCACTCCCACACCATCACACCTCCTCCTCCATGCTTCACGGTGGGAACCAGGCATGTAGAGTCCATTCGTTCACCTTTTCTGCGTCGCACAAAGACACGGTGGTTGGAACCAAAGATCTCAAATTTGGACTCATCAGACCAAAGCACAGATTTCCACAGGTCTAATGTCCATTCCTTGTGTTCTTTAGCCCAAACAAGTCTCTTCTGCTTGTTGCCTGTCCTTAGCAGTGGTTTCCTAGCAGCTATTTTACCATGAAGGCCTGCTGCACACAGTCTCCTCTTAACAGTTGTTGTAGAGATGTGTCTGCTGCTAGAACTCTGTGTGGCATTGACCTGGACTCTAATCTGAGCTGCTGTTAACCTGCGATTTCTGAGGCTGGTGACTCGGATGAACTTATCCTCCGCAGCAGAGGTGACTCTTGGTCTTCCTTTCCTGGGGCAGTCCTCATGTGAGCCAGTTTCTTTGTAGTGCTTGATGGTTTTGGCCACTGCACTTGGGGACACTTTCAAAGTTTTCCCAATTTTTCGGACTGACTGACCTTCATTTCTTCTTCAAGTAATGATGGCCACTTGTTTTTCTTTACTTAGCTGCTTTTTTCTTGCCATAATACAAATTCTAACACTCCATTCAGTAGGACTATCAGCTGTGTATCCACCTGACATCTGAACAACACAACTGATGGTCCCAACCCCATTTATAAGGCAAGAAATCCCACTTATTAAACCTTACAGGGCACACCTGTGAAGTTAAAGCCATTTCAGGTGACTACCTATTGAAGGTCATCAAGAGAATGCCAAGAGTGTAAAGCAGTAATCAAAGCAAAAGGTGGCTACTTTGAAGAACCTAGAATATAAGACATATTTTCAGTTGTTTCACACTTTTTTGTTAAGTATATAATTCCACATGTGTTAATTCATAGTTTTGATGCCTTCAGTGTGAATCTACAATTTTTATAGTCATGAAAATACAGAAAACTCATGGAATGAGAAGGTGTGTCCAAACTTTTGGTCTGTACTGTATATATATATACACACGTGGACAAAATTGTTGGTACCCCTCGTTTAATGAAAGAAAAACCCACAATGGTCACAGAAATAACTTAAAAAAAGACAAACTGGAATTTGCCAAACTACATTTTGACAAGCCACAAAGCTTCTGGGAGAATGTCCTATGGGCAGATGAGTCAAAAATCAAAATTTTTGGCAAGGCACATTAGCTCTATGTTCACAGACGGAAAAAGCAAGCATATCTTGAAAAGAACACTGTCCCTACTGTGAAACATGGAGGAGGCTCTGTTATGTTCTGGGGCTGCTTTGCTGCATCTGGCACAGGGTGTCTTGAATCTGTGCAGGGTACAATGAAATCTCAAGATTATCAAGGGATTATAGAGAGAAAGGTGCTGCCCAGTGTGAGAAAGCTTGGTCTCAGTCACAGGTCATGAGTCTTGCAACAGGATAATGACCCAAAACACACAGCTAAAAACACCCAAGAATGGCTAAGAGGAAAACATTGGACTATTCTGAAGTGGCCTTCTATGAGCCCTGACCTAAATCCTATTGAGTATCTTTGGAAGGAGCTGAAACATGCCACCCTTCAGCAGTTTGCTCATGAGGAGTGGGCCAAAATACCTGTTGAGAGGTGCAGAAGTCTCATTGACAGTTAAAGGAATTGTTTGATTGCAGTGATTGCCTCAAAAGGTTGTGCAACAAAATATTAAGTTAAGGGTACCATCATTTCTGTCCAGGCCTGTTTCATGACTTTTCTTTCTTAAAAAATTCTGTTGAAGCATGGTTGAAAAGCAATGTCTGACTTTCATTTGTTCATCTTCATAGAATTTTTATATATTATTACTTTTGTCAGATTCAAGTTATTTCTGTGACCATTGTGGGTTTTTCTTTAATTAAATGAGGGGTAACCAGCAGAGACACACAGCTTTCCCAGAGATGAGTTGTTCATTCCCCCCCTCACGGAGTGAGGGGGGAGCACCCTGTAAAGGGGTGTGGCTGAGCACTAGCCTTAACAGAGACTGGGATCATAGAACTGTTGTCACACCTGTGGAAGCAACTAAGAGCTGGGTGTGTCCACTTCCTCAGTGGACTTTCTGCTTCCATTATACATTTCCGTAGGTATAATTGACATGCTGCAATTTCCAAAACCTCAACGATTTTGGAAATCACAGCACTTCCGCTGCGCGAATTTTTCTGCAATATGTGGATGGGATTTGCTAGAATCTACTTTGCAGTAACTATAAAACACTGCGGGTTTTGCCACAATGTTTCCGCCGCGGCCAAACAGCGGTGTTTATGCCAGGTTGGGCCCCAGCCTTAAGTATTATTGTTTTTATCCCATTTATTTTAAAAACTGTTTGCATTTTGTGTCCTTTGTTATAATTTCTTGTATATGTATAGCACTGAACCCTTTGGGTATTAAATTGTTAAATTTAAGGTTACTTTGTGTTGTAATGGGTTGTAATGAACCCATTACCTTTTAGAGGTGTATTTGTATCTGACTGTTGGAGAGATTCCTGCATATGTTTCCGCTGAGTCGGCAAATCAGTGGTGGTGGCAGCGTGTATTTGGGGTGCATGGACTGTGTTCTGGAGCTATTTACGCTCAATTTGCAGGTGAGTGCAAGATTGAGTGAGTGAAGTGAGTTTACCCCTGACAGCTGCACCAGCGTCATGTGCTAGGATGGCCCGTACATCACAAACCCTTTAACCACTTCTGTACCAGGCCAATTTCAATGGTTCAGGACCCGACATATGACATTTGAGGGCTATAACATTTTTTTTATTTACGTTATTCAGTTAATGTTTGTGCCTTTTCTGGGTGACACATAGGGCTTTATTTTTATGTTATTTTTATTTTTGCAGTTTTTTTTTTTTATATATCCAGGAAGATGTTTACAAAAAGAAAGGAAAACATGTCTGTTTTTTACCTGTTTCAGATTTAGTTTTTTTAATAGCACAACGTTCTACTAAAAAACTTTTTTAAAATAATTTTCCCTCTCTGTTACAGTAATTGTTTTTTGGAATTGTGTCGTCACAGAACTTTTGATGTGGGCATGGTATTGGCAAATTATTTTTTTTATTTTATTATATTTTTGAAATTATTTTACTTTAATTTTTATTTATTTTTTTACATTGTATCATAATAGACCAATAATAAATAAACCATCCCTGCCTTCTCTAGAGGAGCTCCGACTGTAGTTACAGTTGGATCCCAAGTTTTGCAGATGCACAATTTCGGTACTTCCTTGCAGAGTTAAGAGTGGTCCACCCGATTGTATAAAGTCTATGGGAGGTCCTGAATTGGTTAAGGACACATAGTAATTTGGACATTGATGCTTGGTGACTTATTCCATATTTTCCAACTCTGTCTAAATAGCTATGTGAGGGATTATTCTTTAGATGACAAGCTGTACTTTTGTATGGCAACATTTTGGGGTACATATAAAGTTTTAATTAGCTTTTCTTAACTTTTTTGGGGTCCATAGGAAAACCCCACAATTCTATCATTATTTTTTTATTTTGTTCCTATAGTAGAGGTGTAGCTGATGGAGGGGCAGGAGTGAGGGTGGGGCTTGGCAGGGAGGCAGCCAACGGCATCACATCAACTGCATCATCGACATCTGCATGACACCGATGCAGTTGAAATATGTAGTAGAAAAGGAGTAAGTAGCTCGGAAGCCACTACAGGCCTGTGGCCTATGAGCTGTCCTAAGACGTAGACATCTTTGCGATGATGTCATTGTCCTCGCTGTCCACACCAGGACACAGATGACCCCTTTAAAAGAATGGACAAATCACAGATTAAGTAGGGAAGGAAGGATAGGAAAATACTAATACAGACAGGGGCGGAAGACACAGGAGCATCAGGGACAAGTGAGTATAATTATGTTTTGCTTACCCCGCCTCCTCTGTGATTTGTCCAATTCCTGGCAAACCCCTTTAATACAAATAGGCATTATTACTACAAGATGGGTATTTATGTAATAAGGCATAATTTATACAAGCAAGGTATAAGAGGGAAATCGGGCAATATTAATTTTAGGTGGCACACAGGGGTATTAGACGTCTTTGACCCCCCCCCCCCCCCCCCGTGCTGAACCCCTAGCTACGCCTCTGTCCTATGGCATTCACTCTGCATTAAAAATAATGTGACAACTTTGTCCACTAGGTCATTACGATTATGGTGATACCTTATTGATAATTGATAACGGTTTTGTTATGTTTTATTCGAAAATGAATGATTTGTCTGGGGTCAGGGTTCTGACTCCTATAACTTTTACTGTTGTTGACAGAGCTATGTGAAGGCTTTTTATTTGTGGGGCAAGTTCAGTTTTGGACTGGGATGTTTAGGGCATACCAGTGTATTTTGTTTCTAGGAGGCCCACGGATCACAGCCAGGACCCCTACAGATCAGCTGTACCGAGACAGCATGGCTACAGGTAATAACATGTTGGGAACTATGCAGCTCACCCACAATACGATGTGCACTACTGCACTATCTAAACCCACCGCTACACCCTGTAAGGCAAGCGAGCAGCATGGCTCCTGGAATTATTAACATTACCTGTAGCTGCACTGTCCTGAAAAAGCTGATTTGCAGGGATCCTGGCTGTTGGATCCCCCCCCCACCCCACCCAGATGTAATATTGATGGCCTATCCTAAAGAAAGGCCATGGATATTAGAAAGCTGGATAAACCCTTTAACCCCTTAATGACAAATGACGTACCTGTACGACATTGGCCGCATGGTGATGTATAGAGAGGGCTCAGGAGCTGAGCTCTATCCATACACGGCGGATGCCGGATGTATAATACAGCCAGCACCCACCACTAACAGCTACGATCGTTGCTGACACATCTTTACTCGATCGCCGCCCTCCAGAACGTCATTGGAGGGCAGCGATCAGTTGCCTATTGAAGGCTCTAAGGCTTGTCATTAGTATGGTTCTATTACACATTGCCAGAGACAGCGTGTAATAGAAGTGAATGGATTTTACTATTAGTATTGCAATGAATAGTATAAGCGATCAGACCCCCTAGAGTTCAAGGTACCTAGGGGGTCTGAACATAAAAGTAAAAAAACTAAAGTTTAAGTCACCCCTTCTTGCCCTAGGTCACATATAAAAATAAATAAATAAAAATAAACATAAAAACTTTAGGTATCCCCGCGCTCCAAAATGACTGAACTATTAAATTTTTTTTTCAACACTTTGCCACCTAAAAAAAAATTTAATAAAAAATAATCAAACCATCAAACCTTCCCGTAAATGGTATCAATAAAAACATAATATTGTCCCAGCTCCATACTTTTAAATATGAAAAAGTTACAGGTGTCACAATATGGCAACACAAAATTTTTTTATATTTTGCAAAGTTTTCCATTTTTAAAAGGTCTCAAAACATTACAAATACTATATAAATTTGGTATCGCTGTGATCATACTGACCCACAGAATGCAGGTAACATGTCATTTTTACCACATAGCAAATGTCGTAAAAATTAAACCCATAAGAAATATTTATGTAGGGGATACAGGAAAGAGTTGAATTATCAAAGCATACCTACACATAGTTGGTATTCAGCATTTTGAAAAAGTTAAATGACTTTCCCTGTGGAGATGTGCTGTATTGTTTTTACTGTGCTGGTGTCATTGTCATTACGGCTGATGTCATTGTGTGTATGCTACTGCTGGCACCGTTACTTCTGGTGCTATAGGTACAACTGCTGGCATTGTTATTGTATCTATTTCATGCTCTTAGTTACTTGGAAGATTCCTTCCAACAAAATGGCTACACTCTTTGGTGCAGATTTATAAAGAATGTCATACCATATGCTAGTCTTATAATAAAAGCTCTGACTAGCGCAGCGAACAAGTGATTTATGACGAGGCTGCGGTCTTGTCATACATCAGGCGCTAGAATTAAGATCTATACAAGTTATGAAGTGGCGTCAATTTCCATCATAGCTTATGCCAGAAAACTGGCATGAATTCTTATAATTATGTAGCGCAGATGCATCCCTCCACCGCACTACCCACATTCACGCAATTTGGCGTATGAGGAGTAGAACAGGGCACAAGCGGACTATGTGACTAGGCTGAAACTGTTCCCCACCTACCGTGACTACTACTAATCTGTATATGACGTTTTATATTTTAAAGCATTTATAACTTCACTGCAAAAAAAGATTACATAGGGGCACCAATAGAAAGGTGGGGCCAGTTTATGGTGAAAAAATGACCTGACATGTTCCCAATAAAAGCTAAGGGAGGAACAGTGATGAAAACACAGAAGTGTGAGTAAGGCTTCATGCACACGTTCCAGGGTTCATTCCATTCCGGTCCATTCAGTTTAATTGGAACAGAATGGACCGGAAGCTCTCACAGAGGTAAATGCATAATGCAATGCACTCAGATGTCAATCCGAGTGTTATCTGATTGCATTCCACTGCATAATCAGCCCCAACTCGGATGTACACTCAGTCGTGTGCATGGGGTCTAAGGAATTATAGGAACTAGCTTGAGAAAAAAAAACTAACTTTTCTGCATTGCTGCTACTAACCACCAGCACTTAATACTTACACCTGGATGATTGCCAAGAAACATACATTTTTGCAATCTAAAAAAGATAGTTAAAAAAAAAAAACAATGCTATAGCCAAAAAATAAAAAATAGGCCCACATGAATCAAAATATACTATTCACTCTACAGTTTCCTTTCCCAAGTATGCAACCACACTGACTGAAGAAGGGGACTTTTTCCTGCCTTGATTAGGCTCCCTCTGCTGTAAATGTGTTTCCTGTTGTCTTCAGTTGCTGTTCCCTCACTGTTCTAGTCCCACCCACCTATTCTACCTTCTACCTAGTGACTAGTGGGACAGATATTACACACGCAGTGGGGGAGATCTGCTAAGCAAAATGTAAACGTTACAAAAATGCAGCATTTTAGCTGCGGCGTTTTACACGAGATGTGTTTGTGCCGCGTTTTTCCCTGCATCGTTCTTTTGCTGCATTTCACTACGTGGGGCCCTAGCCTTAGACTAAGGCCCCACATAGTGGGCCGCGGCAAAAAGCGCTGCTGAAAAAACACAGCAGAAACGCATCACGTTTTTTCCCAATAGCGCTTTTCACTGAAAGTCCGCAGAGGTCCGTAGGTATAATTGGCATGCTGCGATTTCCAAAACCGCAAGGGTTTTGGAAATCACAGCATGCCCACTGTGCCTATTTTTCCACAATGTGTAGATGGAATTTGTTTACACCACATGGGGCCCCGGCCTTAGTCAATTTTTAATTTTGAAGAGAAATGGCTTTGTGTGGAAGATATGAGTTTCACAGAAAGAGAGCATGGCTTTAATTGCGACTCTGTTTTGATGCAGTTTTTTGGCATAAACTAAGCCAATGGAGGTATAATGTTAGACTAGTCTGTCTAATAATATGACAGATTTGTCATCATTAGACCCTTTGATAAATCTAGCACAGCTTTAGACTGTCTAGTTAATGTTTGCACCGTCTAAATATGCCCCAATGTTCAGTTATGCAATTACTATTTATGTTGTAAAAATAAATTCCTTCCATTTCTCCCACAACCTTTATCGTGTCAGATGCAGACTGGGGACGACCACACAATAATCATCAACAAGTTTTCTTGTACCAAGAACAATTGCTGATGGTGCGAACAGGGTCTGTTTTATATTCAGTGTGGCCCAGGGAAAAATCAAAGTGGGACCCCAAACACTGAAATACTGCAACAACAATTTAGTCACATCCAACTGATTTCAAAAGGACTATGCCCTGATTTATACCACTTCCAGGAGCATTAGTAGGCTGTAAAAATCAAGGACACAATGCCAAGACATATGCTCCTCCCACACAAAAAATAATATATACCCACAGGGAGGTGTGGAAAATTAACAAACAGCTTATACTCACCTTTTCTTGCCACACCAGGACTTCGCCGCAACATCCTTTCTTCTTTCTCAGGCTCTTATGGCCTACTGGGTGACATTCAGGGTATAGCAAAGGCCTGTGATGTGGGGCTCATTGACATCATGTCGCTTTGGAGCAAAATTCATGAGATTGACCTACCTACCACTACTGCTGAACCCTTATCACAGGCCTCAGAGATCTCCCAAGGCTGCTGATGTCACCCAGAGGACTGGAAGAGGCCAAAAAACAGCAGGAAAGAAGACCCGACCATGTCTTGGTTAAGCCCTGGAGAGGTAAGCAGTGGCGTAACGATTGCAGTTGCAAGGGGTGCGACCGCAACCGGGGCCCTGGAGGGGTACGGGGCCCCTGGCCAGCTGGAAAGTGTCGGGGCCACGGACCACCATTATAATGGTCGGGGAAAGCCTGGTTTCCTGGACCGCTATACATATTGTTAATAGAAAGGGGCCCGGCTATTTCCAATAGATGCCAGACCAGGGGAGGTGACTAAAAATGAAAAAAAAAAATACTTATACTCACCTCTCCTGGGCTCAGCATACTCTCCGGGGCTTTTCCGGCTGGTGATTGAGGTCCCATGCCCCTGACGTCACTGCTAGGGCCTGTGATTGGGCCCAGAGTGTTGCAGAGTGCTGGATGTGGCAGAGTCAAAACCAGATAGACAGTTGTATATAACAGGAAACAAACTTTTAGTGAAACATGAGTGCAGTAAGAGAAGATCACCTCAAATAGTGAATAACAGATCTAGTACAGCACACACACACACACACACACACACACAAACAGGATGTATATATCAACCAGCATCAAAACAACAAAAGTACAGAGTGTCTACAGATAAACATTTAGTAACAGCTACATCTAGTATCATAAATGTGAACTGCAGTCAATCCAGCAAATATAGAGACAAAGCTGGCTGTTACATATCTCCAACACCCCTTCTCAACAGCTAAGGCTTAGTCTGTTAGGCCCATCTTCTTTGTAAGCCTCAAGTGTCTTTCAGCGGTCAGGGGCTTGGTAAGGATATCTGCTGTCATATCCTCAGTCGGGCAATAAAGTAACTCAAGAAGTCCCTGCTCTTGAAGATCCCTCAGAAAATGGTACTTCACATCAATGTGTTTGGTTCTCGAGCTAACTCTTTCCATCTGCGCAAGTGCAAGACATCCTTGATTGTCCTCAAAGATTCTCGTTGGTTTCATCTGTGGTTGACCCAAGTCTTTTAATAGTTGTCTCAACCATATAACTTCTTGACTTGCCTGTGCTGCTGCAACATACTCTGCTTCAGTAATTGATAATGTAACAGAAAGTTTCTTTCTACTAGTCCAACAGAAACAGGTACCCACTTGTAGATTTTCTGTCACTGATATCTCTGGCCAAATCAGCATCCACATATCCTGTCAGGTTGCTTTCGTCACTTGCTGGTAACTTTAGCTGGTAGTGTAAAGTCCCTTTAAGATAGTGAATGACTCGCTTCACAGCATTCCAGTCCATCTGACTTGGTGTTGAAGTCTTTCTACATAGGATTCCAACTGCTGCTGCAATGTCAAGCATTGTAGCGGTGCTAATGTATAGCAATTTCCCTATTGCTTTCCTGTACTGAGTGTTAGTTGGTAGTGGTGTATCTTGGCTGTCTATCTTCTTCAGGTAGTTGGTTTCCATAGGAGATTTTACTGGTTTTGCATCTTCCATTCCAAATGTCTCAATTATTTCTTGTATTTTGTGTTTTTGGTTCAGAAAGAAGCTGCCATCTTCCTCTCTCTCAATCTGAATGCCAAGATAATTATTTATGTTGCCAAGATCTTTGGTCTCAAAATGCTGATTTAGGGTTTGGAGTATTTCTCCTTCATCCCCTTCTTGCTTGAAACAAATCAGAATATCGTCCACATAAATGAGTACATAGATCCACCTGTCTGCCAATTTCTTTGTGTATAAAGTCCTCTCCATATTTTTGAGAATATGTCTTCCCAAGTTGCAGGTTCATTAGAACTGGCAGTGCTTGCCTTGTTTGAGAGACGTACAGGTGGTTTACCTTTATTCTCTCTCATCGAGCGTCTTGGTTCTGTGTGTGAGCTTGTGTCCGTTCTTCATTACTGATGGATTCTGCGCTCACTTCAACTGTTTGTTCAGAAGTTACAGATGTTGGCTGATCAGTGTCAGTTTTCTCTTCTGTTCTTATTTCCTCTGTTGTCATTACATTGTCTCTCAGATCTTCAACAAAAGTTATATTTTTGCTAATGGTAACCTTGTCAGTTTTGGGATTTAGGATTCTGTAACTCTTAACATTGTCACTGTATCCAACAAAGACACCTTCAAATGCTCTGTTTTGAAGTTTAGTGCGTTTTTCTTCTGGAATGTAGATGAACGCCTTGCATCCAAAAACTCTTAGATGTTTTACACTCGGCTTCTCATTGTGCCACAGTTCATATGGAGTTTTCTCAATTGTTCTAGAGAAAAGTCTGTTTTGCAAATAAGTGGCTTTCATTGCTGCTTCACCCCAATATTTTTGTGGTAATCCAGAGTCTGTCAGCATGCAGCTGATCATTTCAGTCAGAGTTCTGTTCTTTCTTTCAGCTACCCCGTTTTGCTCTGGTGTGTAGGGGACTGTCTTTTGATGCTCTATTCCATTCTGCTTTAAGTACTCTTGTATTTTATGTCCTGTGAATTCACCTCCATTGTCACTCCGAAGTATGAGAGGTTTTCTCTGAAACTTGTTACTTGCCCTTATTACATAGTCCTGTAATTTGTCAAAAACTTCACTCTTGTGTTGCATTAGGTAAGTGACTGTGTATCTTGAATAGTCATCTATGAAAGTCACTATGTACCTGTTGCCTCCAGGTGTAGGTGGGTTTAGGGGACCACATACATCACTGTGAACTAGGTCAAGAGGTCTTGAAGGTCTATTGTGACTTACTTTAGGAAGTGTTGCTCTTGTAGCTTTGGATTTGATGCGACATTCACATTTAACAATAACTGAACAAGGGGATACTGTTAGATTCTTTGTCAGATTCCTCTTTTGTAGGTCCTGTATTTATTCTGGGTATCTGTGACCTAAATGCCTATGCCACACATGTATACAGTCATTGTGCTTATGTGTGCATTGGCTCACCTGCTCCTTCACTGTGTTGAGGTGATATAGATGATCATCCAACTTGGCACTTGCTATCATCTGCTTGCCATCTAGGATAGCACACTTGTCACCTTGGAATTTTACAGTGAGTCCTTTGTTTGTCAGACGCTTCACAGATAAGAGTCCTCCTTCTAGATCAGGAACATACAGTACATCTTTTACTGGTATTGCTAAATTGTTTCCCGCATCATTGGGGCATACAAGGGTTCCATTCCCATATCCTTCTGCACATATTTTACTCCCATCTGTGAGGTAAATAGTCTCTTTGTTATTCAGATCAAGTTCTCTGAAAAAACTTCTATCACTTGTCATGTGACTGGTTGCTCCAGAGTCAATGCACCAGCCTTGTACTTTATGGTTGCCTGTCACTTTAAATGTGGCATTCCACTTCCCTTCACTTGAATCATAAATTGTGGCTTTCACTTTCTATTTAGTATAAGAGGGATGCTGCCTCATCTGCTCTGCTTTCCATATAGTGCAGTCTTTCTTTATGTGTCCTTGTCTGTGGCATCTAAAGCACACTCTGGTTTCCTTCCTGTGTGACCTTGTTTCTGTAGCTTTAAGAGCTGTCTTGGACTGAGTTTCTCTATAATCATGTGAAAACTCCTTTCTTCGCTGATACTCATCTATGAGCCTGGTCTTTACGAATCTTAGTGTCAGATCTGTCTCAGGCCGTGTCTCCAGCACATTGATCAGTGCAGTGTATGTGTCAGGTAAACTGCATAATAAAATGGCTGCAGCATGACTGTCTGTTATATTGTCACCGACTGATCTGAGTTGTGTGGTCACCTCCAGCATGGCATTTATATGCTCCTGCATGTCCTGCTCTCTACTAAGCCTCATTTTGTAGAGTTTCCTCAGCAGAAACAACTTGCTGTTTAAACTGGATCTCTCATGCAGTCTTTTCAGTACATCCCACATGCTTTTCGCTGTATTCTCACTGTGTATGTGAATAAGCTGATCATCTTCTACTAGTAAGCTTATAGTGGACCGTGCCCGTCTGTTTTTCATGTCCCAGTCCTGATAATCATCTAGTGGTCTCTCTGTAGTGATAACTTCCCACAAGTCATCCCTAGATAATAGCATTTCCACTTTAAATTTCCATAGCTGATAATTGTCATTGTTCAGCTTGGCCACTGATAGTTTAGGTTCTGAACTACAGGGCATTCTCCCTCCTTTATATATAGGAACAGCTTACTTGTGTACAGGAGATGTCTCTGTGGAAGCTTCCTTATATTGATCTCTGCATCTGCCGCACTGTCTTCCGTTCTGGACTTCGCTCTGCCTGGGCCACTTCTGGTTACTGGAGTTTATCCGGTTACTGGGGCTTCATTTGATCACTGGGGATTCATTTGATCACTGGGGCTTCATTTAATCACTGGGCCCATAACCTGTTGCAGAGTGTGATTGCTGGATGTGGCAGAGTCAAAACCAGATAGACAGTTGTATATAACAGGAAACAAACTTTTAGTGAAACATGACTGCAGTAAGAGAAGTTCACCTCACATGGTGAATAACAGATCTAGTTCAGCACACACACACAAAAACAGGATGAGTATATCAACCAGCATCAAAACAACAAAAGTACAGAGTGTCTAGAGATAAACATTTAGTAACAGTTACATCTAGTGTCATAAATGTGAACTGCAGTCAATCCAGCAAATATAGAGACAAAGCTGGCTGTTGCATATCTCCAACACAGAGGACACATGGCGCGCGCCAGCGTAATGACGTCACTGCGCCCCATGTGACTGCTAAGGCCCAATCACAAGCCCCAGCAGTGATGTCTGAGGCACGTGACCTCAGTCGCCAGACAGAAGAGGACTACGGAAGATACTGAAGACAGCCGTACTGAGCGAGGATGCCCAGGAGAGGTATGGTAAGGTGAGTATAAGTGTTTGTTAATTTTAATCACTCTCCCTGGGCCTCTACTTATTATACTTATTATAATATAAAAAGCAAATATAAAATCAAAAAAGTTCATTTTATTTCTCATTAATGTAAGCTCAGCACCCCATCTTGATAGAAAAAAAACAGAGATGTAGATATTTTTGCAAATTTATTAAAAAAGAAAAACTGAAATATCACATGGTCATAAGTATTCAGACCCTTTGCTCAGTATTGAGTAGAAGCACCCTTTTGAGCTAGTACAGCCATGAGTCTTCTTGGGAATGATGCAACAAGTTTTTCACATCTGGTTTTGGGCATCCTCTGCCATTTTTCCTTGCAGATCCTCTCCAGTTCCGTCGGGTTGGATGGTGAATGTTGGTGGACAGCCATTTTCAGGTCTCTCCAGAAATGCTCAATTGGGTTGAGGTCAGGGCTCTGGCTAGGCCAGTCAAGAATGGTCACAGAGTTGCTCCAAAGCCACTCCTTTGTTATTTTAGCTGTGTGCTTAGGGTCATTGTCTTTTTGGAAGTCGAACCTTCAGCCCAGTCTGAGCTCCAGAGCACTCTGGAAGAGGTTTTCTTCCAGGATATCTCTGTACTTGGCCGCATTCATCTTTCCTTCAATTGCAACCAGTCGTCCTGTCCCTGCAGCTGAAAAACACGCCCATAGCATGATGCTGCCACCACCATGTTTCACTGTTGGGATTGTATTGGGCAGGTGATGAGCAGTGCCTGGTTTTCTCCACACATACCGCTTAGAATTAACGCCAAAAAGTTCAATCTTCGTCTCATAAGACCAGAAAATCTTATTTCTCATAGTCTGGGAGTCCTTCATGTGTTTTTTGGCAAACTCTATGCGGGCTTTCATATGTCTTGCACTGAGGAGAGGCTTCCTTCAGGCCCCTCTGCCATAAAGCCCCGACAGGTGGAGGGCTGCAGTGATAGTTGACTTTGTGGAACTTTCTCCCATCTCCCTACTGCATCTCTGGAGCTCAGCCACAGTGATCTTTGGGTTCTTCTTTACCTCTCTCACCAAGGCTCTTCTCCCACCATTGCTCAGTTTGGCTGGACGGCCAGGTCTAGGAAGAGTTCTGGTCGTCCCAAACTTCTTCCATTTAAGGATTATGGAGGCCATTGTGCTCTTAGGAACCTTGAGTGCTGCAGAAATTCTTTTGTAACCTTGGCCAGATCTGTGCCTTGACACAATTATGTCTCTGAGCTCCTTGGGCAGTTCCTTTGACCCCATGATTCTCATTTGCTCTGACATGCACTGTGAGCTGTGAGGTCTTATATACACAGGTGTGTGCCTTTCCTAATCAAGTCCAATCAGTTTAATTAAACACAGCTGGACTCCAATGAAGGAGTAGAACCATCTCAAGAAGGATCAGAAGGAAATGGACAGCCAGTGAGTTAAATATGAGTGTCAGAGCAAAGGGTCTGAATACTTATGACCATGTGATATTTCAGTTTTTCTTTTTTAATAAATTTGCAAAAATATCTACATCTCTGTTTTTTTTCTATCAAGATGGGGTGCTGAGCTTACATTAATGAGAAATAAAATGAACTTTTTTGCTTTTAGCAAATGGCTGCAATGAAACAAAGAGTGAAAAATTTAAAGGGGTCTGAATACTTTCTGTACCCACTGTACATGCACACATATTCAGGTACACACATAAAGATACATGCAGGCACACACAGATTTAGGCAACCACATGCAAGTATGCACACACATTTAGACATCCACATACATGTGATATGGATAAAATATCATCGTAACACATTTGCACACACAAATTTAGGATCCACTTGCAAGCACATACACAGACACAAATAGTTAGACATCCACATACATGCACACACACGCATTTAGACATCCATATACATGCATAGACACGCGTTTAGATATCCACATGCACACATACATGCATTTAGACATCCACATACATGCACACACACACATTTAGACATCCACATGCATACACAAACATATATTTAGACATCCACATGCATGCACAAACATACATTTAGACATCCACATGCACGCACACACACGTTTAGACATCCACATACTGTATATTACCACACGCACACATTTAGACATCCAAATACACACACACATTTAGACATCCACAACCATGCACACACACACACACACAAATTTAGACATTAACATGCATACACACACACATTTAGACATCCATATGCATACACACACATTTAGACATCCACATGCATGCGCACACACACTAACACATTTAGAAATTCATATGCATGCAGACATACACGCACATTTAGACATCCACATACTTGCAGACACAAATACACATATAGACAACCATATGCTTGCAGACACACATGCACATTTAGACATCCACATGCATGGAGACACAAGCACACAATTAGACATCCACTTGCATGCACACACACATTTAGACATCCACATGCATGGAGACAGAGGCACACATTTAGACATCCACATGCATGGAGACAGAGGCACACATTTAGACATCCACTTGCATGCACACACACATTTAGACAGGGGTGTAAATACCGAAGTAGCAGCGGTAGCGGCTGCCACAGGGCCTGGGACATTAGGGGGCCCGGAGCCCTGTGGCAGCTGCTACCGCGAACCCCACAAATACTGCTATCATTATACTCTGGGGTCTTTTCAGACTCCTGAGTATAACGATCGGAGGCCCAGGGCAGGTAAGGGAACATAAAAAACAACGTTACATACCTCTCCTGCGCTCCACAGGCCTGTTTGGTGACGGGCATGTCAAATGTATACCACTGCATTTAGACATCCACATGCATGGAGACACACGCACATTTAGACATCCACTTGCATGTACACAGACACATTTAGACATCCACATGCATGGAGACACACTTTCAGACATCCACATTTAGGTATATGCAGACACACACAGATATACATATATATATACACTCATATACTAGGGTTTCTCACTTACCCCAAAGTTGTATAGGCTTACAGGTCTTTTGCAGGGGATATGGGTGGCACCTCCTGCTGTTTCTACTGCTGTATTCTCTTTTGTCCAATAGCAAAGAGAAACTGCTACATAAAACCTGCCAAACTGCGCCCCCTTCAGGAAGTGAAGTTCAGTGTACTTTTGAGTGCACTGCTTTTATCCAGTCAGCAGTGCTCTACAGGCTGATAAAGATGGGACAGCTTCTCCTCTACAATGCCCAGCAGTAGGCTGTACCATACTAAAAAAAAAATTAAATGTTCAGGGTTTACAAGGAGCAGCTTAACCATCTATGTAGCTTTACAATTTACTTTGGATTTCAATCCCCCTAAATTGTTAAAATCTCTGCTCTTGGATATTTTCAGCCAAAACTGAAACTCTCACAGTTATAATACTTCAAACAACTTGAGCTTGATAAGATTAAATCCAGTCTATGCGGTCTGCCGTGTGTTCAAATTCAATACATCAGCAAGCAGAAATATTTACTGCACAAATGGTTTGCTACAATGTATCAGTGTATGGTTTGTTGACATATACAGGTGCATCTCAATAATTTAGAATATTTTAGAATTAAATTAAAAAACTGACCTCCTATATTTTCTAGATTCTTTACACACAGAGTGTTCTATTTCAAGTGTTTTGTTTCTGTAAATGTTGATTATGGATTACAGGTAATGAAAACCCAAATCTAAGAAAATTTGAATATTGTGAAAAAGTTCAGCATTGTAAATTCAGTGTGTCACCTGCCAAGGTTTCCTATGCCTTTAAATTGTCCCTCAGTCTGGTTCAGTAGGACACACAATCATGGAAGACTACTGAATTTTCCCATGGTGGAACTATTAAAGGATTATTATTATGAATTGAATTACTGAATTGCTGTAATGAATGAACATTTCAAAGATATTCTAATTTATTGAGATGCACCTGTACACTGTGTCTATTGTATTTTCCCTCCAATGTGGTACACAAAAGCTGGAGGGAAACTGATGCTAGAACAGATCCCACAGTTTTCTATGGTATCCGTTCTGGCATCTAGTTTATCACTTGTTGTGCCGGAAGGTACTAAACAAGAGGTTTTCTCTATGGCTCCTTGAAAAGTCTGGGCCCATGCTGGATGGATGTTGGGTGCCACCATTCTGCCAGTAGGTGCCCCCTGGCTTTATTATGCTGGAGAGGATATGTATACTTGATATGTATACAGGCCATTGGTGGCCTGTGACAACATTTTTGTCAATGCCCTGGGAATGGTGGAAATGTAATGAAGCTATGTCTACACTAGAAAAGTGATCACAATGGGGGAGGTCTATGAAAGCAATGATTTTAATTTGGCATTGTATGTAACTCTTTAATCATTCAGTGCCTGTTACCCTAGGATTACACATTGGTATTCAATGAGTAAGTGCATCCCCAATGTCACTTCTCAGCACATTTTCTCAAGATAAATATACCATTGGCACTGTCATCAGGGCTGCAGGAGGCTTAGTTTGACAAGTTATATAAGACTTTGGTTTTTAGCCTTTGTGGTTAGGCTAGGTTTTACTGTCAAACTGTAGTGCTATAGAAGATATTTGGCATTGTCAATAACCCTGGCAACATGCATTCACAGTATGGTGATTATTGGAAGGAAATAACGTGTTGTTAAAATGATAATGAGCCTTTAGTTCACAAACACTGTAACTTGACAGAGAAGAGCAACTCCTCAGATCACATAAACAAGACAGAAGATGAAACAAATCAGTTAATAATGTGTATTTACTAATTTTATGACAGCATGTACAGAAGTTGTGGAAGGATTTCTCAAGGGGGAGGTTTGACAGCAGAACAGAGCAGCAGAAGATAAACCATGACAGTTGTTCTGCATTTCCAGTCTGCTGATATTCTAAGCTTCTCCCATGGAAATTATGAATGCCAATATTCCTTCTACAAAAGATACGTAATATATCAAAGACCACGGCTGCCGTTTACAATTTAACCCTATAAACACTGTACTATTTCTTGACCATATGACCATACACAATTTACACATTTTTAGTTTATTTAGTTTTATTTTAACAAGAATGTATCATCTTATTTTAGTAATTAAAATATCTAATACTGTGATTTTGGGATAACCATCTTGCCATTAGCATTAACAGTTTCAAAGATTTGCTCTACCAAAAGTCATCTTGACCTAGGAAACATCAATAAGTAATCGACTTTTTGAGAAGGTTGTGAGCATGCTCTGTTATTTGTTCATATGTTCCTATGCTGGCATGAGGAAGAGTAGAAGAGCTATCTTCGTCATGTTTTGCCAATGGTGCTTCCTGTGTTATCTGCCTCCAGCTTAAAGGGGTTTTCCGAGTTGTTTTTGTTTGTTTTTTTAAAGATAGAAAAAAAATGTGAAATGAATTTTTCTGACTGAGATCAAATAGAATTTTCCTATCCTTTTGTAGAAGTGTGTGACCAACAATGTTTCAATCACTTCCTTACTGGTCCTCATCATGTGCCATTCATTGTGCACATAGCTTCAGGTGCTAGCCACACCCACCACGTGCATGATGCCATCACTGATGAAAGCAGCATTTTTTGAAACTTTATTGACTGCCAGAGCAGCAGGGAGGAGGTGGGGGCTGGTCCTGATCACCAGACAAGCCAGCACCTGGATCACAGCAGTGATCAGAGGCACCAGAAGCAGCAAGGTAGACAAGAACATTTTTTATTTTTATTTATTTTTAACATTTGTAGCCTCTCCCCTGTCGCCATCAAACAGGCATTCTTCCGTGAGTGGTCAGATGGTTTTATGGACACTGATGGACTGGCAGAATGGTAGATGCATAGGACACAAACATCACATGCATTTTTTTTAAAACCACATTTGTATTTCTGATGAAAACACATGTGTTGTTTTTAGCAAAACTGCACCATGTGAACACAGCCGTACTGGAAAGTGTGGTATCATGGGAGTAGATTGTGTGATTGTGCTTTAGGCTGGGGCCCCACGTAGCAAAAACGCAGCGATTTACAGTACCTGCAAAGTGCATGGGATACTGGCTAATCCCATCCACACATTGCAGAAAAATATCTACAGCAGAAATGCTGTAATTTCAAAATCCGTTTTTGTAAATCGAGAAATGTAAATTATACCTACGGAAATGCTGGTGCGTCGCCCCAGCCCGGCCTTGGCGAGTTCACGGTGCGAATAGGCCCGGTACTGGGGTCGACAGCGCCTTGAAAGGGAATAAAATAAATGTTTATCGTGACGCCAGTTGGGGTTTTAGCTTGCGATGGAGGCAAGCCCGGCACTGCTGGTTGGGCCTCTGGGAATAGGTAGTGATAGAGTGTCAGATATTGTACCCTCCCCAACTAGGGCAGATCCCAGGGCCAACTGATATATGTGGAAAAGCTGGTGTGCAGGCAGAGGAGCAGTGAAGAGGCGATTAATAAGAAATTCAGTCCAGTCAGGGGTTAACCAAACACTTACGGTTTACTTCTGTAGTCAGCAAGGGATAACAGATCTTACAGGAGAATTCACCTTGCTCTGGTATAGTGAGATGCCAGTTTAACCACATGGGTAATTCAGCCTTCCATTGCTGCTGTACCTCTAATAGATTTCCCCTGATTCTGGATTCCAGAAGCTCAGAGGTCAGATATAACCAGATCTGTGGCTCTTCCAGACGGCAGGTAACGCGAGTTCTGTCGGGTGCTGGGTACGCACACTCACCCTAACTCTATGTGTTACTGAGCCTCCAGGAAATCTGCACTACTGGACCTTGATCCAGTAATTCTCTCGATGTTCTACGTGTGGCAGACACTTAGCTAGGAATCGATGGTCCTTACTCTGCAGCTCCTTGTTTGATAGATACTTGTTCTCATCAAAACGCTGGACTCCTGTGCTGTCTCATTACCCTCTCTGCAGACTGTTGTATCACCAGCTCCGTGCAGCCCTGCCTCATGGATCCCCTCTCAAAAATGAAACTAAAACACTTCTAGGCAGTAGCTCCACCCCTTTTTAAAGAGGTAGTCACTGGGGATTTGTCTAATGCTAACAGGTTAACTGGTTCTCACTATACCTTCACAGTACACAGTAGAGATCACGTGAGGTGACATTTATAGTGACCCACTCTGTGGGGCGCTACATCCCCCCTTGTTAAAGGTAGCACGTCCCGGGCTACCCTACCGGTGAATTAAGAAGAGAGCATAACCATAATAATGTTAACTGTACATATAGGTAACATCCTTTTCAAAGAGAAATGCAAGCTACTAAAGATTAAATTAATCAAACTCTTGTCAAACATTCGAAAAAGAAACACAATAACTGCAACCCCCAGTCTCTGGTTGTGCATTCCCCACGACCAAGCCATACTCCCGATGGCTTCTGCGGATTACAGCCCCAAACCGCCTAGTCCACCTCCTTGACTCCGAGTGCAGCTGCGGAGTATACTAAAACATTCAAAATTCTTCACTGCACAGGCTGTTTGGATGGCTCCTTTCCGACAGGCCACCATATTTGAAACCTTCCGCCACCCCCCCCCCCCCAAAACGTTGGTGCACCTGCATAAATTGCATTCCATGCACTTGAAGGGGTTGGTAGACAAGGGTAAGTATGAAAGATTCAGTTCCACAAGAAAGTCGTTGTGTTTTCAACATTGTCAAACTAGAAATGCTAAACATTGGTATAGCTCTATTAATCCCTTCTTCTTTTGGTACTACCATGCATAAGAGAGTAAGTATTAATGCTCAGTTTGTATATTTGACTCACCCTTTTGTGCTATTATCAGGGAGCATATGCTGTAAATTAAACGTTAACATTGCATAAACTCAATTCGACACAAACAAATACAGTTCAAAGACTCGCAAACACGTTGGGTTAGTACGTATTAATGGACATTCCCATATTTATTGATTGTCCCTATAACGTATGGGGAGTTGTCCTTGTGTATTGCGCTGAGATTTACGCAACAATGGGATTCCAGGCAGTCTCCTCCTACTCACTGGACTAACCAGGGGTTTAGCGGGCACAGCTTCACCAGGGATCTGGCTTACTGAACTTTGCACTGGCACATCCTCTGGCACTAACAGTGGCAGTTCCTGGAGAACTGTTGTTTCCTGAGGGGATTCTTGCGGGAACAGCATTACTGGCACTGCTAACGCACCTTCAATTTGCGGCCAAGAACTTGGAAATGGACCGAGTATGGTCTGAATTTCTGCCTCAGATTGTTCTGGTCGTCGAGTACTCTGTTCCACTTTACTTCCTGCTTGCTCACGTAATTGAGCCGGACATAGCTTCAGATTGTCTCGGGATACCGTCGCACAAGTCTCTCCGCCATCTTTAGAAATCTTGCATACTTTGCTATTATCACTGCTAGATAGTTGGACCGTATAGGGTTGGGCTTCCCATTGATCATCCAATTTGTGGCGCCTTCTCTTCCTTTTTAACACTTGCTCACCAACTGGTAAAGGGAGAGCTGAAGCGTGTTGATTGAAGTTTTTCTCTTGTCTTTGCTGAGCTTGGTTGAGGCTCTGCTCTACACATTGTTACACTTTTTTATACTGCAGTTGTCTCTCTGTGATCCAATCACGGTTAACTGAGCGGAGTACCTCTTCAGGATCTAGGACTCCCATCTCCAAGTCAACGGGGAATTTGCCTGGTCTGGCACGTATTAGGTATGCTGGAGAATACCCTGTGGAGCTAGTGGGGATATGGTTGTACATTTCAATTAGGTCAGGCAATTTGTCAGGCCATTGGTTCCTCTCCTCCAAAGGCAGGGTTTGCAACAAATTAATGACTAAGTGGTTCATCTTCTTGCACAATCCGTTACCTTGAGGGTGGTATGGGGTTGTTCTAATCTTCTTGCAACCGTAGAGAGAGCAAAACTCTTTGAATACCTCCGCCTCGAACGCCGGACCTCTGTCAGTCAAAACTTGATCGGGATAACCGTGAGGGCGACAGAAGTGTTCCTGGAATGCCTTCGCAGCTATTTTTGCAGTTTGATCTTTAACTGGAATGACTACCAGGAAGCGAGAGTAATGATCGACAATAGTAAGAGCATAGGTATATCCTGATCTACTGGGAACCAGTTGCACGTGGTCCAGGGCCACTAGTTCCAAGGGTTGTTTTGTCTGGATAGGCTGCAAGGGGGCCTTTTGAGTGACGGTGTCCTTCCTCCTGAGATTGCAAGGGCCACATTCTCGGCTCCACTGCTCGATAGATTTCCTCATACCCGTCCAGAAGAATCGATCCCGGATCACCACTTCTAACTTCTTCCATCCAAAGTGCCCTGCTTTGTTGTGATAAGCTCCCAACACCATGGGTATGTCTTTTTGGGGTACTACGATCTGCCAGAGCAGTTCATGGGTTCTTGGATTGATAGCTCTTCGGACCAACTTCCCTTCAAAAACAAAGAGCTTCTTCCTCTCTTTCCAGAGCTGTTGGGCATCCGGTGGTGCATCTGCGGGCAAAGAGGAGTTTTCTACCCCAAGAAGTTCTTTGACAAGGTGCAGAGCTGGATCACTCTCTTGTGTTTCGGACCAGCCATGATGAGGTAATGGGTTCAAGGAGATCTCTTGGGTTGCTAGACTTCTTCCAATCATGCAGCCAGAGTCTTGGACAAATCGTTTGTTATAGAAGGCTGGCATCTCAACTTCCTCTAAATCATCAGATTCTTCCTCTGGATCTTGAGGGTTTGGCATGCGAGACAAAGCATCTGCGTTCAGGTTCTTCTTGCTAGCTCGGTATCTGATAAATTCAAAATTGGACAGGCGGGCAAACCACCTCTGCTCCAGAGCTCCAAGCCTAGCGGTGTCTAGATGCGTCAGAGGATTGTTGTCGGTGTAAATTGTGAATCTTGAAGAGGCTAGGTAGTGTTTGAACCTCTCTGTCACTGCCCATACAATCGCTAGAAGTTCCAACTTGAAGGAGCTATAGTTGGCGGGATTTCTTTCGGTAGGGCGAAGCTTCCTACTCGCATAAGCAATGACTTTTTCCTTGCCCTGCTGTTCTTGGGAAAGGACAGCTCCAAGCCCGGTATTGCTTGCGTCTGTATAAAGGATGAAGGGCTGGCTATAGTCCGGGTAGGCCAGGATCTCTTCTCCAGTGAGGGCTTGCTTTAGCTTCTCAAAAGAGTCTTCTAATTGGGAGTTCCACTCCACTGGGGGGCTCTTGCCTTTGGACTTGTCGGATTGTCCAACGAGGAGATCCTGCAAGGGGGCTGCCAGGGCAGTGAAATCCTTGATGAGGCGCCTGTAGTAACCAACTAATCCTAGGAATTGACGGACTTCTCTGATAGTAGTTGGGGTCTTCCAGTTCTGGATCACAGTCACCTTGTCTGGGTCCGGATTAACTCCCTCTGCACTGACCACATGTCCCAAATACTGTACCTTTGGTTTCAGGAGGTGGCATTTAGAAGGTTTGACCTTCAGGCCGAAGTTGGATAAGGCTTCAAAGACTTCAGCCAGATGTTGCAAGTGCTCCTCGTAGGTTCTGGAATAAACAATCACGTCGTCCAAATATAACAAGACTGTTTCAAAATTCTTGTGTCCTAGGCAGCACTCCATTAGTCTTTGGAAGGTTCCTGGTGCATTGCACAAACCAAAGGGCATATGATTGAATTCATAGAGACCCATGGGACTAGTAAAGGCGGTCTTCTCTTTATCTGCCTCCGCAACAGGAACCTGCCAATACCCGCTGGTTAAGTCCAAAGTGGAAAAGTATCTAGCCGTCCTGAGTGCGGCTAATGACTCCTCTATGCGCGGCAAAGGGTAAGCATCTTTGTGCGTGATGCTATTGATCTTTCTGTAATCTACGCACATGCGCATTGTTCCATCTTTCTTGCGGACTAACACCAAAGGAGTTGCCCAGGGGCTATAGCTTTCCCTAATTACCCCAGCACTCTTCATGTCCTTGATCATATCTTTAGTATACTGATAATGCGCGGGCGCAATTGGCCTATGCCTTTCCCTAATCGGCGCATGGTCTCCGGTGGGAATGGTATGTTGAATCACCTTGACCTGCCCAAAATCCAAGGGTGTCTTACTAAATACTCTCTCATATTCCTGTGCTAACCGCACCACTCCATTTCTTTGGTATTGAGGAGTGGTGTCAGTGCCAATGTGCACCGCTTGACACCAGTCGTCCAACGGTCCTAATGAATCGTTGGCATCCATCGGGTCAGTTGGGGCCAAGGGTTCTGTTGGCTGTATGTCATTGTTATTGACAGTTAACAGCTTAGCCACTGTGGCGTACCTGGGTAAGCAAGCCTCCTCCTCTCCACAGTTCAGAATGCGCACTGGTACTCTGCCCTTCCTCACATTAACTATTCCCCTAGCTGTCATAACTGTGGGTCTACAATCAGAATAGACAGGTTCCAGCAGGGCCTGATAGTCCCGCCCTTTTATGCCTATAGCTGCTCTGCACCACACGATGATTTCACTCCTGGGGGGAAGCATGATGCAGTTGGGGTCACTCACCCTCACGCTGCCAATCTCTCCACCTGCTAACTCCACTTGCTGGCGCTGGACAAGGGCTCTAATCTCTAGATTCAAGACAATTCTTTCCTTGTAGGGGGCCGATCTTAACGCGTCCTGTAAGATGGTAATAACCTCATCTAGACAATTCTCCAACACATTAGTCCCCAGTATTAACACATTAGCGCATTCCCTTTCGTCCACATCAACAATTATCAGACCTTGGGATTTCAGATCCGTTCCACCTACTCTCAGGGTGACTTCTTTATATCCCGTCTGAATCAGAGGCTGACCATTGCTGGCAATTAGTACCAAGTCCCCATTTGGAGGTTGGGTAATCTCAGCGTCTGTCCAGTACCTGCGAAACAAGGTATGGGGCATGGTGGTTACCTGTGAACCAGTGTCCAGTAATGCTGTAAAAGGAATGCCGTTCACTGCAACTGGGATCATAGGACGTCTACCCACATACCTGCTTTCCCTGCCAGTTGGACCAGGTCGTCTTACTCCTGGGTGTTGGTCCGCTACTCCAGGAGTTGCCCATTTAAAGGGCACTCTCTCTCCACATGACCAACCTTATCACACCGCCTGCAGATGGGACGGCCAGAGGGGTCGAACTTGTCGGTTGTTCTCCTGCCAGCGCGAGACATTCGCTGTTGAGGAATCGATGCTCTCTTTGATCGCCGCCAAGGTAAATCCATTGGGCTGGAGGCGAGCTGGATCTTTGCTGGGGAAGTAGAAACTCTGAGATTTTCAACAGTTCGGGTTAAGGCAGATACATGTTTAGTTAGTTCAGTCACTCGTAACCGCAATTCTGCAGCATCATCAGATTGAATCTGCGTACACTGTACAGCCATTGGAAAGTATGCTACACCTGCAGGGCTCACAGGCGTTTGCCTGTGGAGAGCAACTTGTTGCCCCTCCATCTGTCCGCATGGATAGACAGGTTCCCTCAGGATACGGATGGATCGATCTTTGAACTCAAGAAAGCTCATATCAGGATTCTGCAGTGCCATCATGCGCAGCTGGGCCTTATTGGATTCTGATACTAGGCCCTCTACAAATTGTTCTTTTAGCATCTTATCCTCATCATGAACACTATCGGGGTCTACTTGCTTAATGACCCGCAAAGCTTCCTGCAGATTGAGGGCAAAATCTCTCACAGTGTCCTGTGGTTTTTGCTTACAGCCGAAAAACCGCATTTTTATCTCTGATGAGGTGCGGGTGTCAAATGCAATCCTGAGTTTGGTAAAAATGTCCTTTACGGTTCTTTTATCGAACGATGGCCAGGATTTTACCTCCCTTTGTGCTGCGCCGCAAAGTTGACTTGTCAATATTGCAACCTTTTGCTCCTCTGTCATGGGGTAAAGGTCAAACAGGCCACTCAGCCTTTCTTTAAAGTCTCTGAGAGTATGGGATTCGCCTGCATACTGGGGCAGCCAGGATGCACCTGGAATGTATGGCATCGTTAACGGTAATATGGGTGCCACTGTTACAAGATTGTGCCGGCTGTCCGGATTAGTACCCATAGGTGGCGCTGTGATACCTTGGCTAGAATCTATGGGTAATTCAGAGCCGTCCAAGACCGAAGATGAGGGTCTGCTTGCCTGAGACATCTTTCCCCACCTGTTAATCTCAACAGGGTCACACAGCGATGGAGGCAAGCCCGGCACTGCTGGTTGGGCCTCTGGGAATAGGTAGTGATAGAGTACCAGATATTGTACCCTCCCCAACTAGGGCAGATCCCAGGGCCAACTGATATATGTGGAAAAGCTGGTGTGCAGGCAGAGGAGCAGTGAAGAGGCGATTAATAAGAAATTCAGTCCAGTCAGGGGTTAACCAAACACTTACGGTTTATTTCTGTAGTCAGCAAGGGATAACAGATCTTACAGGAGAATTCACCTTGCTCTGGTATAGTGAGATGCCAGTTTAACCACATGGGTAATTCAGCCTTCCAATGCTGCTGTACCTCTAATAGATTTCCCCTGATTCTGGATTCCAGAAGCTCAGAGGTCAGATATAACCAGATCTGTGGCTCTTCCAGACGGCAGGTAACGCGAGTTCTGTCGGGTGCTGGGTACGCACACTCACCCTAACTCTATGTGTTACTGAGCCTCCAGGAAATCTGCACTACTGGACCTTGATCCAGTAATTCTCTCGATGTTCTACGTGTGGCAGACACTTAGCTAGGAATCTATGGTCCTTACTCTGCAGCTCCTTGTTTGATAGATACTTGTTCTCATCAAAACGCTGGACTCCTGTGCTGTCTCATTACCCTCTCTGCAGACTGTTGTATCACCAGCTCCGTGCAGCCCTGCCTCATGGATCCCCTCATGGATCCCCTCTCAAAAATGAAACTAAAACACTTCAAGGCTGTAGCTCCACCCCTTTTTAAAGAGGCAGTCACTGGGGATTTGTCTAATGCTAACAGGTTAACTGGTTCTCACTATACCTTCACAGTACACAGTAGAGATCACGTGAGGTGACATTTATAGCGACCCACTCTGTGGGGCGCTACACTGGCGTTTTCTATATAGGTATTATAAGGACAGTGAAAAGCACTTCAGAAAAGTGCTTTTTCACTGCGGCTTGCTGCGTGGGGCGTTAGCCTCACAGACATTCACAGTCAATATACAGATACACATACATATTTTTCTATATTATATATCGACATATATTCATATAGAGAGAGAGAGAGAGAGAGAGAGAGAGAGAGAGAGAGGGGTAAATATGCATACAGAGATACACATGTGCAGATATATATACAGTGGGGAAAAAAAAGTATTTAGTCAGCCACCAATTGTGCAAGTTCTCCCACTTAAAAAGATGAGAGAGGCCTGTAATTGTCATCGTAGGTAGACCTCAACTATGAGAGACAAAATGAGAAAACAAATCCAGAAAATCACATTGTCTGATTTTTAAAGAAGTTATTTGCAAATTATGGTGGAAAATAAGTATTTGGTCTATAACAAAAGTTCATCTCAATACTTTGTTATATATCCTTTGTTGGTCAAACGTTTTCTGTAAGTCTTCACAAGGTTGGCACACACTGTTGCTGGTATGTTGGCCCATTCCTCCATGCAGATCTCCTCTAGAGCAGCGATGTTTTGGGGCTGTCGCTGGGCAACACGGACTTTCAACTCCCTCCAAAGGTTTTCTATGGGGTTGAGATCTGGAGACTGGCTAGGCCACTCCAGGACCTTGAAATGCTTCTTACGAAGCCACTCCTTCGTTGCCCTGCCGGTGTGCTTGGGATCATTGTCATGCTGAAAGACCCAGCCACGTTTCATATTCAATGTCTTTGCTGATGGAAGGAGGTTTGCACTCAAAATCTCACGATACATGGCCCCATTCATTCTTTCATGTACATGGATCAGTCGTCCTGGTCCCTTTGCAGAGAAACAGCCCCAAAGCATGATGTTGCCACCTCCATGCTTCACAGTAGGTATGGTGTTCTTTGGATGCAACTCAGCATTCACTCTCCTCCAAACACGACGAGTTGTGTTTCTACCAAACAGTTCTACTTTGGTTTCATCTGACCATATGACATTCTCCCAATACTCTTCTGGAACATCCAAATGCTCTCTGGCAAACTTCAGACGGGCCCGGAAATGTACTGGCTTAAGCAGGGGGACACGTCTGGCACTGTAGGATCTGAGTCCCTGGTGGCGTAGTGTGTTACTGACGGTAGCCTTTGTTACGTTAGTCCCAGCTTTCTGCAGGTAATTCACTAGGTCCCCCCGTGTGGTTCTGGGATTTTTTCTCACTGTTCTTGTGATCATTTTGAGCCCACGGGGTGAGATCTTGCATGGAGCCCCTGATCAAGGGAGATTCAGTGGTCTTGTATGTCTTCCATTTTCTAATTATTGCTCCCACAGTTGATTTCTTCACACCAAGCTGCTTACCTATTGCAGATTCAGTATTCCCAGCCTGGTGCAGGTCTACAAATTTGTTTCTGGTGTCCTTCCACAGCTCTTTGGTCTTCACCATAGTGGAGTTTGGAGTGTGACTTTGAGGTTGTGGACAGGTGTCTTTTATACTGATAACAATGTCAAACAGGAGCCATTAATACAGGTAATGAGTGGAGGACAGAGGAACCTCTTAAAGAAGAAGTTACAGGTCTGTGAGAGTCAGAAATCTTGCTTGTATGTAGGTGACCAAATACTTATTTTCTACCATAATTTGCAAATAAATTCTTAAAAAATCAGACAATGTGATTTTCTAGATATGTTTTCTCATTTTGTCTCTCATAGTTGAGGTCTACCTATGATGTCAATTACAGTCCTCTCTCATCTTTTTAAGTGGGAGAACTTGCACAATTGGTGGCTGACTAAATACTTTTTTCCCCCCACTGTATATGTTGTATATAGATGTATACATACATATGTAACTATATAATATGTATGTACAAATAAAAAATGTATATATATATATATATATATATATATGTAAATATTTACACATACATAAGTAAATAGGTATACTGAACATGAATGCAAAACTTCTAGGAAGTGCAGTGGGTGGATGCTGGGAGGGGCTGCCTGGAAAAGTTTTGATATTCCCACAGCCACAAACTAAAAGCCAGTAAGTATTGCAAGAGCCTAGAGAAATAAGAGGAATGGTAAAATGGTCCAAACACACTTGGGGGTACTCAGTTATGTTTATTAATTCATATGCAAGCATTTTCTGCCTTTAGTCTGCCTTTAATAACAACAGTGTTACTTTTCATTATAATACTTCTTGAGATAATAAACAAATGACTGACAATAGCCTCAGTGTAAAAGCATGCAGGACTTTTTCTACTGTTACAAAAGTAAAAAAACATGATGGAAGAAAGCTGTGGGCTACACAGCAATTTTGGCCGTGACTACTGTCACATGGTCAAAGATCGCAGAGTCATTCCATAGCTCAGCAGTCCCCAACCTATTCTTTTCCATGGACCGGACAGGGGTCGGGGCTGGCGGTTTAGGGGCGGGGCTTTTGTCATATGGGGATGGGGTTATACACTAAACAGCACTGTAGACCGGGGTGTGCTACCGGGACCTCGGTATACAGTGCTGTGGGGCCATTAACTAGGCTAGGAGCATCAGCATTGTGGCTAGATTGCTGCCCCGCCCCACATAATGTTCCGGGAGCCGCGTTTACCGAGGTCAGCCCGCCGCCTCGTGGACCAGCAGAAGACCCCCAAAGGCCCGATCCCGGTCCGCGGACCGGTGGTTGGGGACCCCTGCTATATCTAATGTTAGTGAATTGAGTTGCATTGCGACACCTGGTGTGCCATGAATGCAACTTCTAGTCTCAAAAAACACTTGAGCAATGTTCAACTGTTTGCAACTAGAATTCACAGACAAAGCAGACTTGGCGTCGCAATGTAACTAAATTCACTAACATTAGTGAAGGAATCACAAACCACTCAACGATTTTTGGTCACGTGATGTGAGCTGCGGGAAAAATCTCACTATCCTAAAATAGACTCCTTACCAAAGGAAACCTTGGATGTCAGTATGTGGCAAATATAGAATGTTATTTACGTACAAGTAACTGGAAGATGGATTGAAAAAATGCGGATGGTGCACGTACACAAAATGCAGATGGTTGAATAAGCCCTTAGGTCTTAACAACCAAGCCATTTTTTGGGGGGGAGGAGGGCTGGGCTTTTTTTTTAGTTTTCTTATTCTTTTTTGTCAATTTTGGCATTATTTATTTATATATCTTATTGATTATCTTTTTTTTTCCTTCAATCTTTATTTGTTTATTAATTTTTTAATAAAATAACATACAGAAGTGACAAAATGGTGTGGCAGAGATACATACAAGCACTGCGGTGAAACCAATTACCACATCAACTGACTACATAAACAAGTCAATAACAGAAAACAAGACCAACAGACAACCGAAGAGATAGGGGGGAAGGGAGAGGGAGGGGCGGATGGTAGGTTCAAGTAAAACCAGATAAGTCCATACGGAGTCAGTCATGCGAGTGCATGTGGGGTACAGAGGGGGGGCTGATGGCATATGGAAGCCAAATATTACCAAGGGGGAGGGATTAGGTATCTCTGTGAGTGTGTTGGTACCAAGGCTCCCAGGTGGAGAGGAAACTAGAATGAACCAGGAGTCCCCAACTGCAGAGCTCTTCAAACTTGTAGAGTTGGTTAACCTTTTCCTACCATTGGTGGATGGAAGGGGGTCTGTCTCATGCCACCTAAGAGGAATCAGTAGTTTGGCTGCCTGGATTAACCAGGTGATAAGGCATGACCGTCTGGGAGAGAAGTCGGGTGAGGACGCCCAAAGCAAAGTGGTTTCTCTTTCTGATCATAGCTTCAAATCAACATGACAAATGGACTTAATCTCTCTCGATCGCCTCCCAGAAGGGACTAATTTTGGGGCACGTGACCCAGATGTACGAGAGGGACCCTTGGACAGGCCGCAACACCAACATTGATCAGAGATAGAGGAGTCAATTCTTTGGACGAAAACCGGGGTTCTATACCACTTGGTGAGCAATTTGAATGAGTTTTCCTGAATCCTAACTCACCGAGAGAAACCATGAGAACATAACAGGATATATTTGACATCGGAGGACAAGAATACAAGTCCCTACTCCCTTTCCCATTCACCAACAAAGTATGGTTTGGAGGGAAGGGGGGGTGAGATTAAACAGTTATATATAGGAAATAGATTTATTCCGGGGGTTGTTAGAGTCGGGAATTTTCTCAAGGCAGTTAAGATCCCTAAGCGGAAGAGGGATAGAGCAAAAGAAGGAACTATAGGAGAGTCAGAAAGACAGGGAGTGGAGGAAGGTTACTCTATGGCGATCCCCCTCGGACAAGAGGGATGGCAGGGGAGTAGAGTCCACGTCAATCAGTGAGGAGCAGACAGGGACGTGGAGGTGGTGAGTCCAAGGGAAATACAGGTCTGGAGGAGTAGAGGAGCCCCAATTAGGGAGGAAGCCCAAAGGCATTCTGGGGGAGAGGGGAAGTGCATGGAGATAGTGTATTAGAAAAGGATTGCCATACACAAATGGTGCCCCTGGTGAGATCGCTAAGTACCACAGAGGCGTTAGGGGAGTAACAAGAAGACTAGAGGAACCATTGGAAGGGAGTGGGCAGTAAGTAACATTCCAGGGAAATATGGATGAGGGGAGTGTCAGTGGAGACCAATTCAAGCCAGCTTGCAAGGTGGACGGCCTTGTAGTAGGATTGTATGTCGGGGAGTGCAAAGTCACCCTGTGTTTTGTGCCGGTTTAGGAGGGAGTAGGCTAGACATGGGCGGGAATTCTTCCAAGAAATGAGATGAAGAGGCCACGGAGATTTTTGAAGAAAGAGGTATGGAGGAGGATGGGGGCCGTTTGCAGAACATAGAGTATCTTAGGGAGGATATGTGTCTTAGGAATGTTTTTCCTGCCCATCCATGAGACAAAAGGAATGTGCAATTTAGATAGCTGTTGTTTGAGGTCAGCCAGGAGAGGGGCATAGTTGAGGGAGTAAGGCTGAGTCGGGTCAGTGGGAATCTTGATTCCCAATACTTTACTGGCATGGGAGGGCCAAAGAAACGGAGTGTAGGTTTTCAAATGGTGGAGGGAGCTGGCTGGGGTGTTGACGTTAAGAATTTCAGACTTATCAAAATTAATCTTAAAGTTAGATACTTGTCCGAAAAGGGCGAACACACAGAGTACTTCGAGGATAGCAGAGGAGGGATTAGAGAGAGTAATTATTAGGTCGTCTGCAAAGGCAGCTGTAAAATGATGGAAGTCACCAATCGAGACACCTTGGATAGAGAGAGTCTGGCTTAATTTTGAATAAGGATTTCCATGACCAATATAAAGAGGGCTGGGGACATGGGGCAGCCCTGATGGGTACCATTATTAATACTGAAGAGCTCTGAGAGAGAACCATTGACCGTGACACAGGCAGTGGGGCAAGTATAGAGCGAAAAAATAGCTGTGATAAATGCAGGGGGAAAGCCAAACTTCTCCAACACTGCTTTCATAAATGCCCAACTGACCCTGTCAAATGCCTTCTCCGCGTCGGTACCCAAAAGTACAAGAGGGATGTTTCTACTTTTTGCTACATAAACAAGGTGAATTAACCAGGAGGTGTTGAATTTTCCCTCCCTCCCAGGCATGAACACTGTCTGTTCCGAGCCTATTAAGTACTGGAGGTGCTTAGAGACCCTGTTGTCGAGCAGCTTGGCCCACCATTTCAGATCACAATTCAGCAAGGATATAGGGCAATAGCTGAAGCATAACTCCAGGTTACCCTCCTTGGGTTTAATAGATACATGTGCCTCAAGGGATTGAGCAGGTCAAGCCCCCGACAGCAGAGAGTTATATAAATCATGGAACTTAGGGAGTAAGATATCTTGAAGTTTTTTATAGTCAGAAATAGGGAACCCATCAGGGCCAGGGCTCTTGCCAGAGGGAATGGAAGAAAAGACCTCTGTCAATTCTTGATCAGTAAAAGGGGTGGTCAAGGTCGGTATCTGAGTGTCAGAAAGTTGAGGAAGTACAGGAAGTCGTGGATCAGGGAGGGACCGTCAATACCAAAGGAGGGGGAGTTCAGATTGTATAGGGAGTGGTAATAGTTCTGGAATTGATTAGTAATGGCTTCGGTAGTATAAGACTGGGAGCCATCGTGGGCTAAAATAGAGGGAATGAACGCCTTATCCTTCTGCTGTCTAAGCAGTAGCGTCGTGAGCCTAGAGCCTCTGTCGCCATGAACATAATGTTTATGTTGGCAGGATTGGAGGGCCTTAGCCGCCTTAATGTTAAGAAGGTCCTTGAGTTGCTCTCTAAGAGTGGACAACTCCTCCTGCTTAGGAGGTAAGTTTGACTGACGTCTCAAGGATATTAATACTAGACAGTAGATGGGAAATACGAGCCTCATGCTACTTTTTATTTCTAGAGCAGAGGCTAATCAAAGTTCCCCGAATATCAGTTTTGTAGGATTCCCACAGTATAGGTGAGGAGACGTCAGGGTTATCGTTAATGGCAAAGAAGTCTAATAGGGAGGACAGAGTTATTTCGTTCAGGGTGGCAGGGTTACAAAGGACTGTTTCGTTTAGTGTCCACGTGAATGGCCTGCGAGGGAGAGAGCTTAGTTGTAATGATGTGGATGTAGGAGCATGATTGGATACAGTGATATTACCAATGTCTGTGTCAGTTAAGGTAGGGAGCAGACGTTCAGAGATAAAAACCATAGGCAAGTCTGCAGTAGGAGTAGTGTCTGTGTGAAAAAAAAAAGGCAAAGTTGAGGGTTCTCCAGGTGTTTAGAAGGTGTAGCCTGGAGAAGTCACAGCAGAGCCGCTTGAACAAAGCAGAGGAGGAGGCTGACCGTCCAGAGGTGGAGTCAATAGTAGGGTCGAGGCAGGGGCGCACCGCTAATGAGGCGAATTGAGGCGGCCACCTCAGGCGGCACTGTCCGGGGGGCGGCATTTTTACTATTTCATGTAAACCAACCCAGGACAGGCCGCTTTAAAAAAAAAAAAAAAAAAACAGAGCTGAGCGGGGCCTGTCCTGGGCTGGTTTACAAGACGTCGCATCTCAGCGCAGGCGGCGATACAATGACGTCATCACGCCGCCTACGCTAAGACACAGACGTCGCGGACAAGAAGAGGAGGCGGCGGCGGCTGCATCAAGGCATCGCAGGTGAGTATAACTTTTTTTTATATATATAAATAGGCCGTAACCTGTTGGAGCATCCCCGGCAGGTAACGGCCTATTTATTTACCTACCCCGCGTCTGCTCGTGGCCTCCCCCGCTTCCCCTTCTGCTATGGGACGCAGAAAGGGAAGTGGATGCCGCTGTGATATCGGTAAGTGAGGCCGCGGGCCGCAAATACTACTATTATTATACTCCGGGGTCTATTCAGACCCCGGAGTATAATAATCGGAGGCCTAAGGTTGGTGAGGGAACATAAAAACCAATGTTACTCACCTCCTGCGATTCGATGTAACTCCGAGCAGGCTTGAGGCCTCTGGTGACGTCATCAGGTCGCGTCGCCAGCCTGATCACGTGACGTGTGTGCGCAATTAAACAGGGACGAAAGCTGCAAGGAGTGCACCGGTGTCCAGGATAGGTAAGTAACTCTGGTTTTTATGTTTGTATTCTCCCCTGGGTCTCCAATCATTATACTCTGGGATCTGAAAAGACCCCAGAGTATAATAATAGTTCATGGGTGGTCCACTATGGGGCATAATACCCTGTGCAGGGACCACTGTAGAGCATAATACCCTGTACAGGGGCCACTATGGAGCATAATACCGAGTGCAGGAGCCACTATAGAGCATAATACCGAGTGCAGGGGCCACTATAGAGCATAACACCCTGTGCAGGGACCACTGTAGAGCATAATACCCTGTGCAGGGGCCACTATAGAGCATAATACCGGGTGCAGGGGTCACTATGGAGCATAATACAAGTGCAGGGGCCACTATGGAGCATAACACCAGTGCAAGGGCCACTATAGAGCATAATACCAGTGCAGGGGCCACTATGGAGCATAATACCATGTGCTGGGGCCACTGTGGAGCATAATACCGTGTGCAGGGGCCAATATGGAGCATAATACCATGTGCAGGGGCCAATATGGGGCATAAAACTGTGTGCAGGAGTTGCTGTGAAACATAATACCGTGTGCAGTGGCCAATGTGGGGCATAATACCCTGTACAGGGGCCACTATGGAGCATAATACTGTGTGCAGGGGCCACTATAGAGCATAATACCAGTGCAGGGACCACTATGGAGCATAATACCGTGTGCTGGGGCCACTGTGGAGCATAATACCGTGTGCAGGGGCCAATATGGAGCATAATACCGTGTGCAGGGGCCAATATGGGGCATAAAACTGTGTGCAGGAGTTGCTGTGGAACATAATACCGTGTGCAGTGGCCAATGTGGGGCATAATACTGTGTGCAGGGGCCGCTGCGAGGCATAATACAGTGTGCAGGGGCCGCTGCGGGCCATAACACTGTGTAATACTTTGTGCAGGGGCTGCTGTGGAACATTATAGTGTGTGTAAATGGGGTGCTATAAACATGGGTTATGGCACCTGTTTATATTATACGCTGTCTGTTTATAGTGACCGTGTGATGTAATTGTAGCCTTGTCACATACTGTAGACATGTACAGGACGAGGCTGTAGTTACATTACATGGCCGCTATGAGATGAATGACACTATGTAAACAGAGAAGCGGTCATGGCGCTTACACAAGTACCATTCAAACAGCTGATCAGTGGGAGTCCTGGGTTTTTGAACCCCACTGATTAATTTATTAATGACCTGGAAAACCTTTTAATTAGTTAACACCTGGGGCATTATTAATAAGGGGCACTATTTATACAGGGTACACACGGATGTTATTAATATAAAGATGCACTTGGGGGTATTATTCATTATGGGGGGGTTATATCATATATTTTATAATTGGGGGTAGCAGCAGGATGGGGGCTTTGTGTAGGTGAGGACAATGTGGGTTGGATGCCTGGAAAAGTGAGGAGCCAAAGATGTCTGTTCTGCAAACTTTACAGAGACAAGTCACAGCTGGAAGAAGTGGTCATGGCGGTCCAAAGGGAAGAGAAGGGAAATGTGAAGGATTAGTCAGAGACGTCACCTGTAAGTCACAAAATGTTATTGCCCTGTATTCACCTAAATGATAGAGAATAAATACCTGATTGATGGGGGTCTCTCTGCTGAGACCCCCACTGAGCCTGAGAATTGGGTTTTTTTCCCCCACTAGGTGGGAATCCAGCCTGACCGCAGCCATATATAGGTGTGTCACTTGGTGGATGGACAAACCCGCGTGGCTCTCATTCACTTTAATGGGAGTGCCAAAGATACCCGAAGTCCAGTACTCAGCTATCTGCGGCGCTCCTATTATAGAGAATGGGGGCCACGTGGCCTCGTCCATCCACCAAGCAGAAGATGTGTGAAGTTACTTTCATTGTTAATGCCGTGTTGTTGATCTGATACTGAAGTAATACAGGAAGAAGAATTCTTAAAAACTGTTTTATAACTTTGTGTATTGTGTATATTGTGCGACGATAACAGTGTGTTAAACTAGTAGCATGGAAACTCAGTTTTTTTTGTTTTTTTTTTTGGGGGGGGCGTCTTTCTATAGTCCGCCTCAGGCAGCAAAGAGGCTAGGTTCACCACTGGGTCGTGGGCAAAGTTCAGGTAACCGTAGAGTCTCAGATTGCCTTCAGTAAGTCACCTCCTCCAGGACGCAGAGGAGCTATGACACCTGCTTCAAGGTTGCGTTGTATATGTTTACAAATGTAAAGAAAGTGTTGACAAGGGTGCCCTTGAGAAAAAATATCTACTTTCAGGATCAGACTGAACTTGGCGTAGTTGGAAAGGGACGTGTCTCTGGAAAGCTATACTGACACCCCTAGAGGCAGAAGAGTATGAGCTATGGTAACAGAGAGGGAAAGTCGTGTGGGTAAGAGAGGGAATATGCTATGGGCGGAAATGGGTTTCTTGGAGATTTACGTAACAGGGTAAATACTTGGCTTCTTTTCTGGGGGGTATTAAAACCTCGTACATTAAGCAAGGTAACTTTTTGTGTACCCATTAAGAAAAAGGAAAGGAGGGACTGATATTGTCTTTTTACTGTATAAATTTTGTGCCATTCAACGTGCAGCTTAAATAACCTGATAAATTTATTCTCTGGATCGATACAATTACATCAATAACAAATTGTGTTTTTTGACGTTTTACTGTTACTTTACATTTTATTACTACTAACAAAAAATAGCCTTTTCTAATTAGAAAAAATGTTCTTGTATTTTCACTTTCCAAGACTTATAACTTTATTATTTTTCTGTCAATGAGATTGTATGGAGGCTTTTTTTTTTTTTTTTTTTTTTTTTTTGCAGGAAGACCTGACGTTTATCTTGGCGCCATTTCTTTCAATAGTTTTTTATTGAAATTTTTTACAGGAATACATAACAAATTGTAAACACAGCAAGGAACAAAGGGCACAGTTATGGCCTCACATACATCATAATCACAGTATAATACAATAGACTCAAGTGAGATACATCAATGATTAAAATACATATAACAATGTATAATAAGAGCAGGTAAGTTTTTCCAAACATATGATAAACCTAACATGGTAAGGCTGTATGAAACGACAATCGAGTCTTGCCATGAGGAGGAGGGGGAAGGGGTAGGGACAGTGGAGGATAAGGCGGAGAACGAAGGGCCAAATGACAAAATAACATAAAACATAGTACAGGCCTAGAGAACGAATAAGATCGGATCACACCCCTCAGCCCACAAAGCAGATAGCCCGCCCTGCAAACAAAGGTGCAGAACAATCTTCTACCAGGCATTAACTTTCAAATTAATTAATTAGATAGCATATAGGTGTTCCAGGAGTAACCAAGCAGAGTGACCCTGAGAGGCTACAGGAGTAAAGTAAAATGCAATACTCATAGTGTCAGGAAAGGCCAAGGCACATAGGCCGTCAATGGGTGTACGGTGGGGGGAATGACTCTGCCCACGGCTCCCAATGTGTTCTGAATCTGTCCAGGCCCCCACCATTGCATGCGTAAATACGCTCATATTGATTCAATGACACCACTGAAATCAGCTCTGTCAGTGTCAGACATGAAGTAGACTTCCATCTACATGCAATAAGTAGGCGGGCCGCTCCGAGTACCTGACATATAACTGTCCTATATCTACCCGGTATCATGTGGATGCCCAGCAGGAGGAGTGCCAGTTCAGGTGTATACCCCACCACTCCACCACACAGGCTATTAATCAAGGAGAACACAGAAACCCAAAAGGGCTGAATGAGTGGACAGTGCCAGAACACATGGAACAAAGGGCCATTCTCTCCGCATCCCCTCCAACAGCAAGGTGAACACGATGGGTAGAACTTAGCTAGGCGTAAAGGAGGGTAATACCAGCATAAAAGTAGCTTGCTATATTGCTCCCAATGTGAGGCACATACTGTGGATCGCTTAGCCCATCTGATCGCCCCCGCCAGTGACCGGCCTCAAATCTACGGCATATGTCGTCTTCCCAAAGGCACATGTGTTTAGTCTTGCGAAAGGTGCAGTCCCTATTTAAAGTTCGATACAGAGTTTTAGTGTTGTAAGCCTGTGGGTGCAAGAGGTCGGCGGTCGGCTGCGGCAAGCGCAATTGAGCCGAGGTAGTGTCAGACAAGTATGAAGTCAATCTAGTATAGGTGTATGCCTCCTTTGCGGGCAGATTGTATGTCTCCTTCAGCTCGGAGAAGGGCGCTATAGTACCGCCCCTATACAGGTCAGAAACATACCTTATCCCACAGCTACGCCACACATCTAGGGATAAATGCGGCATCTCGTGAGGGAGTGTCGTAAGGGGTAGGTTCAGTGTTACCCCAGGGGTATCCCCACCCGGAACAGCACAGAAGGCATGCCATGCCCCAATCGTAGCCTGTACAGCCGGTGGAGCAAATATGGAAGAACCGCTCCTGGGTCCTGACGCTAGCAGGAGTCCCTCCCAATCTGCAGTCTGAGCCATTTGGGCCTCCATAGCTGGCCACAGTTTGTCATGGTTTGTTGTAAACCAAAATTGAAGTTGACCCAAAATTATGGCTAAATAGTAATGGTACAAATTTGGTACACACATACCCCCATTATCTCTTGCCTTAAACAGTGTATGTAGTGCTACTCTGGGTTTACAACCATTCCATATAAAGGACATCATTTGTTTTTTGGAAACTCAGGAAGGTGGACTTGGGTATCGGGATCACTAATGTTCTTAAATAGTAAAGTATCCTGGGAAGAATCAACATTTTGTATAAGACTATTCTTCCCATCCAACTATGCTCAAATTTAGTTAATACGTCAAGCTCCTTCTGAAGGGTAGCTAGCAAACCTAGAAAGTTGGCCTTAACCAAATCTTTCGGGTTTGGGGTGAGCCGGATTCCCAGATAGGGTATAGATTGCGAGCACCATTGATAGGGCGATGTGTTTTTGATATGGTGTATATTGTTTTGAGTCAGACCAATTCCCAAGATCTGGGACTTGGATTCATTAACTTTATAGTATGATAACGCTCCAAAATCTTTCAGAATTTGAGATACAGTGCAGAGCATGTTATTAGAGTAGGAAAGGGACAGAATCACATCATCCGCGAATAAATTAATTCTGTGGTCTGTCCGACCCAACTTGATACCAGTCAGGTCCGGATGCGTCCTGATCGTTTCAGCTAAAGGCTCCATCACTAATGAGAATATCAAAGGGGACAATGGGCACCCCTGTCTCATGCCATTGGTAATGGCGAAGGGGTGGGACAGGACCCCATTCGCTAACACTCGTGCGGATGGGTTAGAGTAGAGTGCAGAAATTGCAGTAGCTTTGGGGCCAGAAAAAACAAATTCATGGAGAACCTCAAAAAGATACCCCCAATGTACCCTATCGAATGCCTTCTCCGCATCCAAGGACAGGAGCAGAGAAGGTGCTCGCCGAGCCCGGGCCGCCGCAACCATCGCGACCACACGTCTCGTGCCGTCTGGGGCCTGCCTCCCTTTAGTAAATCCAACCTGATAACTGCCTATCAATGTGGGCATGACATTGAGGAGTCTGTTCGCAAGTACCTTCACAAACAACTTAACATCCGCATTTAATAGTGATATGGGCCGGTAGTTAGAGGGTCGGGAGGGGTCCTTGCCTGGTTTGGGTAGTGTCACAATCGTTGCGGATAGCATCTCAAGGGGAAATGTTCCTGTCACCATTGCTAAATTAAACACCTCAGTAAGGTGAGCGAGAATAAGTGGCTTGAACAGCTTGTAGTATTCCCCAGAAAACCCATCTGGACCCGGAGATTTATTGGGTTTTAAGCCATCTATCGCCTTAGCCGCTTCCTGAGTGGAAATAGAAACATTTAAAGACTGCAGCTGTGCAGGGGTAACAGAGGGAAGGTGCAAGGAGCATAAGAATCAGTTAATATCTATCCTCGAAGGCTGCGCGGTATCCGAGTCATCTCTCAAGTTATACAAGTCCTGATAATATTTACTGAATTCATCAGCAATTTGTTGAGGGTGGAAGATTTTTGCTGTGGTCGATTTAGAAACAAAAAATGGAATTTTAGATTTAATCCTTGCTGCCTTGACTCTCTGTGCCATTAGCTTGCTGGCTTTATTGTACGACCGGTAATAAGAGGCTTTCAAGCGTTTAGAGTGCTTTTCAAAGTCCACCAGTAGGTGAGCGCTCAAGTCATCCCTAGCCTTCCGCAATTCAGTCAATAGGACAGGATTAGGGTCAGTTTTATGTTTCTGCTCTAGAGTTGCAATAGAAGTAAGTAGCTCCTTCATCGTTTGCAATCTTTTGCGCTTAAAGCGTGAGGTATGCTGAATCATTAGGCCCCTAACAAATGCCTTATGTGAATTCCAGAGGCAAAACTTATCATCTACCGAGGGGGAGTTGATGTTAAAAAATTCAGCAATGTCAGTGCTCAATTTCTCGGTTACCGATTTCAGAGACATGACATATGTATTGTTTCGCCATGACACGGGAGGAGCTATTGTACCAACTAAGTGGATGCCAAGCATTATAGGTGCATGGTCTGACCACGTGATATTTCCTATTTCACAACATTGTACTCTAAGGAGCATATCGCTCTGGGCTAGGAACATGTCTATTCTGGAGTAGGATTGGTGCCTAGCAGAATAATACGTATAATCCTTCTCAGAGGAATGGAAGCACCGCCAAACATCATGAAGCTCTGCCTGCCGGAGCCAAGGTCTTAATTGTTGAGGTGGATGCTTGCCGCGATACAGTAAGTGGAATCAGCAGCAGCGTCATGTACAATATTGAAATCACCGCATAATAGAACCTGGCCCTGAGCACGCTTCCTACACTTCTTCAATACCGAGTTTAAAAAGGAAATCTGAGATGCGTTAGGACAGTATACGTTTATAATAGTAAGGGGGCAATTGTCAAGCAAACAGATTAGAGCTACATAGCAGCCCTTGGGATCTGAAATGACATGTATTAGCTGAAATGACACTGTGTGCTTTATCGCTATAAGAACACCCGCAACCTTCTTGGCGGCATTGGAACAGAAAACATGAGGGAACAATTTGTGGGAAAACTTTGGCGGACGAGAGTCACAGAAATGCGTCTCCTGTATGCAAATTACATCTGCTGCAGATCTGAGAGCCTCTTTCCACAGCAATGAACACTTAAAGGGACTGTTTAGTCCCCTCGCGTTAAGTGACAGTAATTTGACACCCATTAATATATTCAAGAGTTAGCAATATAGACCGGTAGCAGAGAGGGTCAGGTATGAAAGTAACATAAAAAGGACATCTCTTAGGCCTAGAGGGGAACAATTCGTTAATGACAGTATTCAACAAATAACTATTCAACAGTAAGGGAAAAGAAAATAGTGTTACACAACCGAGCAGTATAATACTGCGCAAACTTGGGGGGAAGTTTGCCATAGAATAGGAGTTACAAAACACGCCACAGGTGACTCACAGTACGTCCATATTGAGCTATTCACTCGGCGGAGGTGGTAGATTTCCACGGAGGATCCAACTTATGGGACTCGGCCCTTGAAGATTTCTGGATATTAGGCGCAGGTGGTGGCAGGTTCCACTGGAGCAGCAGACTTCTCCCTGTGTCAAAGGAGTTAAATGTAAAAGTCACTCCATTTCTGATAATGATGACTTTAGTTGGAAATCCCCACTTGTAGGGAATGTCGTGTTGACAGAGGACCGCTGTAACAGGAGCCAGCTCTCTTCTGGCAGCAATGGTCGCCTGAGAAAGGTCTGCATATAGTTGGATTTCTTTAAATGGCTCGGGCAAAGATGATCTTTTCCTTGACTCAAGCATGAGATGATCTTTGACATGGTAGAAGTGTATGCGGGCGAGAGTGTCCCTGGGAATATGATCAGGCATCCCTTTTGGTTTCGGCAAGCGGTGGGCCCTGTCTATTATAAGATCCGCATCAGAGCATTGTGGCAGGGTTGCTTTCATTAATCGTTGCAGATAAGAAGTCAGGTCCCTGGCTGCGACTGACTCTGGTATGCCACGAAACTTGACATTATTCCGTCTATTCCTATCTTCCATGTCAGCAAGTTTAAGTTTGACCGCCGCTAATTCTTCCTCAAGATCATTATGGGCATCCACTATAGTATTGTGTGCCGCAGCAAATTCACTCATCTTATTCTCAACGTGGTCTATTCTGTTACCAAGAGAGTCAACCGTGGAGGATACGGACGTAATCGCCTTAGTGATATCCTTCTGAATAGATCTATGCAAAGCTAGCATTATATCCTTCAAGAAGGACTCAGAAGCAGATTGGGTACCTGCAGGGATAGCCTGGAGCACATCCGAGTCGTAGTGTTGGGGTTCTTCTGTATATGGGCGGGATTCAAAGCAGAATGTGGTATCCCATCTCATCTTCTGCTTTACAGGGCTTTGTGTAGGGGTGCTGCTGCCTGCCTGGGAGGATGCTGCTGCAGGGGAGAGGTCTTGATGACCCCTCTTATAAGGTTGCTGCTGGCCCTCTGGGCCGCGGCTGTCGCGGCAAAGAAGACTGTAAGCCGCTTTGGGGGGCCTTTTTTCCCCCGTTTTGCCATTTCCCCGCTGTCTGTGGGGGCAGAGGATCTCCCATCTCGTAATCTGCCGGGTATCGCCAGCGCTGAGTTGTCGGTATGAGCCGCGGGAATCTGTGAGACCTCAGAGCGCTACGGACCAGCGACCATCTCAAGCAGCGCCAAGCCACGCCCCTCATCTTGGCGCCATTTGAGGAAACACAACACCTTTTTAGCTTTTTTTTTTTTTTTTTTTCAGTGGACAACAAACATTGTTTTTCTTTTTTAATGCTTTTTGTGGGGATAATAACATTACAGTTGTATTGCCCTTTATGGATATAGCAATACTTAATATGTCTTTCATATTTGTATTTTTTTATTTAAAAAAAATTTAGGAAGTGAGAATTAATATTTTATTATTTTTTAGTCCACTTAGGGGACAAAATTTTAATATTTTAATCACTTACATCTGCTTAACTAGTAAAAAGCAAAATCAGCTCCAACTTCTTCCTCGAAGTTGCCTCCTATTGTATCCAATGGGAGTCAGAGACTGAAGTAAAAAAAAAAAAAAAAAAAGCATCCTGCTCAATTTTTCAGCAGATTCTGCGGTACTCTTCTGATTATCCTCATTCACAGGACTATTTTAATACATTAGTGGGCCCAGATCAAACTTTTCCTAGTGCCCCCAAACACACACACACATAATTTAATGCTCCTTTAAGTAGCCACAAGATAATGTTCTTCCCCTCAGTCACGATTATATATATTACATACAAATAAAGAAGAAACAGTTATACTCACCTAATCACATTCCCAAGGAGCTGGAGACTCCGACTGTGGTGATGTCTATGGCTTGGCACTCATTGCACCTCTCTGCAGCAGACATCATCAGCTGCAGCCAGAATAGTAGAGCACAGTGCTGATAGCTCTATGCTCCACCATTGCACTCAACTCTATCTATTTCGTCCTAAGTGTAGATGCACCATTTGCCCTATGGTTAAAGTGGCACTGCCTATTCACCTGAGGCTAATCAGTGAGTAAAAAGTCTTCTTGCAAAGCCTAGTACTAAAGAGGAGAGAAATCTGAGGCAGAAGATTGACTTAAATTCCTCTTCATTTTCCATCATGTGAATGGGACCTTTAAAGCAGATTCTCCTCTACTTAGTGTGTGCAGTATAATGCAGATAGTCTCCACCCATCAGAGAGGACTACAGACTAGAGCAGGGGTAGTCAAACTTTTTTGTTCGGCGTGCCGATTTTAATTAAAAAATCAAAGATGAGGTACTCGGAGTGGCGGTCAATAATTGTAAGTCTGACGACCACTAAACTAAAGTTATACACCACAAACCATAACACTGAAGTGCTGCCACAAGATGCTTTAGGACGCATGCGTTTACTGCTATTTCCTGGGATGCTCCTGTACTTTCCGATTAGAAGTAATAAAAGTCCATGTGCAGCTGCCAATTAATGGTAAATGTACATGTATGTGTCCAGGAGCACCATATGGCAGCACCCTCAGGGTGGTGATACACTATATATCATCATGAGCCATCAGAAAATGAACAATTTTTTTTTAATTTTTTTAAGTTAAACATATTATCTTTTCAGATTTTTCAGTTTGGGGTTTGTGTGTTGGAAATTCACTATTGATGACATGTCCTGAGGCCATCAGTATCAAAATTGGCCAGATGACCAGAAAACCCCTTCAAATGACATTAGTACAGTGGGGAAAAAAAAAGTATTTAGTCAGCCACCAATTGTGCAAGTTCTCCCACTTAAAAAGATGAGAGAGGCCTGTAATTGACATCATAGGTAGACCTCAACTATGAGAGACAAAATGAGAAAACAAATCCAGAAAATCACATTGTCTGATTTTTAAAGAATTATTTGTAAATTATGGTGGAAAATAAGTATTTGGTCACCTACAAACAAGCAAGATTTCTGGCTCTCACAGACCTGTAACTTAATCTTGCTTGTTTGTAGGTGACCAAATACTTATTTTCCACCATAATTTGCAAATAAATTCTTTAAAAATCAGAAAATGTGATTTTCTAGATATGTTTTCTCATTTTGTCTCTCATAGTTGAGGTCTACCTATGATGACAATTACAGGCCTCTCTCATCTTTTTAAGTGGGAGAACTTGCACAATTGGTGGCTGACTAAATACTTTTTTTTCCCCACTGTACTAATGTCATTTGAAGGGGTTTTCTGGTCATCTGGCCAATTGATACTGATGGCGGCAGGACATGTCATCAATAGTGAATTTCCAACACACAAACCCCAAACTGAAAAATCTGAAAAGATATGTTTAACTTAAAAAAAAAAAAAAAAAAAATTGTTCATTTTCTGATGGCTCATTCCCTTTAAAAGAAAACTGGCACTTGGCCAGATTTTTATTGCATTTAGTTTCATGGACAGGTACTGGCTACCCTGTCATTAATATGACATCCCATCTGGCTTATTAAGCTGTCACCCAAAAGTTGCTTCCCGACACTGTGGTATCATCATGGGCTGTAGCAAATAAATTATTCTTCATCTAAGTTTATGTAATGCACACTGTCCATCATATTAGGGAGGTTGTGTCATTTGGACAATCCTTTTGGAATGAAGCCAGCCCTGTTATTGATTGATTAAATCCTTGACTTGCTGTTATTGTCAGGGAAATGTTGTCCAGCTACAGTCATATGAAAAAGTTTGGGCACCCCTATTAATCTTAATCATTTTTAGTTCTAAATATTTGGGTGTTTGCAACAGCCATTTCAATTTGATATATCTAATAACTGATGGACACAGTAATATTTCAGGATTGAAATGAGGTTTATTGTACTAACAGAAAATGTGCAATATGCATTAAACCAAAATTTGACCAGTGCAAAAATTTGGGTCCCCTTATCATTTTATTGATTTGAATACTCCTAACTACTTTTTACTGACTTACTGAAGCACAAAATTGGTTTTGTAACCTCACTGAGCTTTGAACTTCATAGCCAGGTGTATCCAATCATGAGAAAAGGTATTTAAGATGGCCAATTGCAAGTTGTTCTCCTATTTGAATCTCCTCTGAAGAGTGGCATCATGGGCTCCTCAAAACAACTCTCAAATGATCTGAAAACAAAGATTGTTCAACATAGTTGTTCAGGGGAAGGATACAAAAAGTTGTCTCAGAGATTTAACCTGTCAGTTTCCACTGTGAGAAACATAGTAAGGAAATGGAAGACCACAGGGACAGTTCTTGTTAAGCCCAGAAGTGGCAGGCCAAGAAAAATATCAGAAAGGCAGAGAAGAATGGTGAGAACAGTCAATGACAATCCACAGACCACCTCCAAAGAGCTGCAGCATCATCTTTCTGCAGATGGTGTCACTGTGCATCGGTCAACAATACAGCACACTTTGCACAAGGAGAAGCTGTATGGGAGAGTGATGCGAAAGAAGCCGTTTCTGAAAGCACACCACAAACAGAGTCGCCTGAGGTATGCAAAAGCACATTTGGACAAGCCATCTTCATTTTGGAAGAAGGTCCTGTGGACTGATGAAACAAAGATTGAGTTGTTTGGTCATACAAAAAGGCGTTATGCATGGCGTCAAAAAAACGCAGCATTCCAAGAAAAACACTTGCTACCCACTGTAAAATTTGGTGGAGGTTCCATCATGCTTTGGGGCTGTGTGGCCAATGCCGGCACCGGGAATCTTGTTAAAGTTGAGGGTCGCATGGATTCAACTCAGTATCAGCAGATTCTTGAGAATAATGTACAAGAATCAGTGACGAATTTGAAGTTACGCCGGGGATGGATATTTCAGCAAGACAATGATCCAAAACACAGCTCCAAATCTACTCAGGCATTCATGCAGAGGAACAATTACAATGTTCTGGAATGGCCATCCCAGTCCCCAGACCTGAATATCATTGAACATCTGTGGGATAATTTGAAGCGGGCTGTCCATGCTCGGCGACCATAAAACTTAACTGAACTGGAATTGTTTTGTAAAGAGGAATGGTCAAAAATGCCTTCATCCAGGATCCAGGAACTGATTAAAAGCTACAGGAAGCGACTAGAGGCTGTTATTTTTGCAAAAGGAGGATCTACTAAATATTAATGTCACTTTTGTGTTGAGGTGCCCATACTTTTGCACCGGTCAAATTTTGGTTTAATGCATATTGCACATTTTCTGTTAGTACAATAAACCTCATTTCAATCCTGAAATATTACTGTGTCCATCAGTTATTAGATATATCAAATTGAAATGGCTGTTGCAAATACCCAAATATTTAGAACTAAAAATGATTAAGATTAATAGGGGTGCCCAAACTTTTTCATATGACTGTATATATTATTCCTACAGTAGCCTCCTGTAGTATTAAATTACATGCCAGCTATTCAGATAAATGGTAATATATGTAATGGATGGGTCTAAAAGAGGGAGTGACTCATAGGATGGTGGTCCTAATCATTGACCATTGATTTGATATTTTATATTAATAAAAAGTAAGTTAAAGTTAACGTTTTATTTTGAAAGATGACAAATCATTGGTTCAGTTTTAAAGGTCAAAGATTTTTTAAGCTCATTACCAAAGATCTAATAGACTTTCCTTTAATACAGACTTTAATGAAATGTAAACCATGATAAAATCAATATAAGCCATATTTATTGCAGTCATGTTGCTCGGAATTAAACATGCTGCTTCAATCACATTAATTATGTAGGTCTTTATGTCGCTGGAATAACATATTCTAAATATCAATAGATGTCTACATAGAAAAATAATGCACACCATAGGTTCACAAGAGAAAAAGTTTCTGTAATACATAGATTTAGACTTAGATTAGAACAAAATGTCAATCTGTCTGGGTTGCTTTTCTCATCAAGAACAGTGTTGTCTACAGCATTAATATTACAAAATATGTTGTCACAAGTAGTGAAACAATTATATAAACCTGAAGGACCCTATTGTAAGTCCTGCTATAAGTCCTTCAGTCCTATGGAAATAGATCTCTCATAGCTGTTCTTCTAAGGCTAGATTCACATCTGCCCTGTGGACCCCGGCAGATCCCATAGACTATAATGGGGTGTGCCAGGTGTCCACCATTTTCATTCTGAAACTGGTGGAGAGAAAAGTCCTCCATGCAGGACTTTTCTCTCTGCTGATTTCTGGCGGTTTCTGCGCAGATGTGAACTTAGCCTATGAATACATCCAAATACAGCATTGTAGTGTGTTCCAAAAGCTTGCAAATATATTTTTCTGGTTAGTCAATAGGGTATCATAACCTATAATATGGTTATATAAAGTATCATACCCATACTACTTTTTTGTCTTTTTCACAAAAATTTAACATAACATCACTTTTTAGGTTAACAAAGTACAACAATATTTTTTCATGTACTTCATAAGTAATATTCCATGTACTAATTAAATATATGCAAAATTGCAAAGCCAGATGTGTAGATATAATTATGCAAATCTATAACACTGCATTTGGTGTTAACCACTAATTACAGTGCCTTGCAAAAGTATTCATACCCCATGAACTTTTTCACAATTTGTCACCTTACAACCGCAAACTTAAATTTTAAGTGATAGACCAACACAAAGTAGCAGATAATTGTGAAGTGGAAGAAAAATGATAAATGGTTTTCAAAATTTTAAACAATTAAAAATCTGAAAAGTGTGACATGCAAAAGTATTCAGCCCCCCCATAGCAAAACTTTGTAGAGCAACCTTTCGCTGCAATTACAGCTGCAAGTCTTTTGGGGTATGTCTCTACCAGCTTTGTGTATCTAGAGACTGAAATTTTTGCCCATTCTTCTTTAAAAAATAGCTCAAGCTCAGCAAGATTGGATGGAGAGCGTCTTTGAACAGCAGTTTTCATGTCTTTCCACAGATGATCAATGGGATTTAGGTCTGGACTTTGACTGGGCCATTCTAACACATGAATATTATTTGATATAAACCATTCCACTGTAGTTCTGGCTGTATGTTTAAGGTCATTGTCTTGCAGGTAGGTGAATCTCCTTCCCGGCCTTAAGTCTTTTGCAGCCTCAAACAGGTTTTCTTCCAGGATTGCCCTATATTTAGCTCCATCCATCTTCCCATCATTTCTGACCAGCTCCCTTGTCCCTGCTGAAGAAAAGCCTCCCCACAGCCTGATGCTGCCTTCACCATATTTCACAGTGGGGATGGTGTGTTCAGGGTGATGAGCAGTGTTACTTTTCCGCCACACATAGCACTTTGCATTTAGGCCAAAAAGTTAAACTTTGGTCTCATCTGACCAGAGCTCCTTCTTTCACATGTTTGCTGTGTCCCCTATATGCGTTGTAGCAAACTGCAAACGGCACTTCTTATGTTTTTTTTTTTTCAACAATGGTTTTCTTCTTGCCACTCTTCCATAAAGGCCAGATTTGTAGAGTGCACAACTTCTAGTTGTTCTGTGAACAGATTCTCCCACCTGAGCTGTGGATTTCTGCAGCTCTTCCAGAGTGGCCATGGGCCTCTTGGCTGCTTTTCTAACCAGTGCTCTCCTTGCTTGATCTGTTAGTTTAGGTTGAAGGCCATGTCTTTGTAGGTTTGCAGTTGTAGAATACTTTTTCATTTTTGGATGATGAATTGAACAGTGTTCCTTTGGATGCTCAAAGCTTGGGATATGTTTTTATAAGCTAACCCTGCTTTAAACTTCTCCACAACTTTATCTCTGACCTGTCTGGTGGGTTCCTTGATCTTCATGATGCTGTTTGTTCACTAGTGTTCTCTAACAAACCTTCACAGGACAGGTGTATTTACTGTATACTGAGACTGAATTACACACAGATGGACTCTATTAACTAATTAAGTGACTTCTGAAGGCAATTGTGCTCACTGGATTTTATTTAGGGGTATCAGAGTACAAGGGGCTGAATACTTTTGCATGTCACACTTTTCAGATTTTTATCTGATTAAAATTTTGAAAACCATGTATCATTTTGTTCCACTTCACAATTATGTGCTACTTTCTGTTGGTCTATCACTTAAAATCTCAATAAAATACATTTAAGTTTGTGGTTGTAAGGTGACAAAATGTGAAAAAGTTCAAGGGGTATAAATACTTTTGCAAGCCACATGCCATGACTCCATGTGTTTTGAATACTATGATGGCTTATCCACAAGTATAATGTTTTCGGAGGCAGCTGGATCAACTGATCAGTGTTATTCTGTGGATAACTCATCAATATCCAAATCTTGGGTAAGCCCAGATCTCAGGAAGACTTGTTGACAACATGTCTGTGCATACAAGCTTACCATCATTCCCATCCCCTATTGGAGCCATGCTAATCATGCTCCCTTTTATGCATCAGAAATCATAACTATTCTCATAACTGTATCATAACTATTCTCACTTCAACTCACCAGAGGGCAGGTGTAATAAATTTATGATGCACAGACTACCAGCCATCAAAGGATATCAGGATGGATATCAAAAACGTTTATCCAGCCCTAGTGTGTGGAGGGTGACCTATAGGCTACCTTGGCTTCTGGACCTGCTACTGTGTCTGAATAGAAGAAACTGTGGGAGCTGCTCATACTTGTCAGCAGATCAAACAATCCTCTCTACTGCTGTTTGTGCTACCCGAGCCTGTTTACCATATGTGTGTGCCCTCACATAACCACTTCTCCTGACACCTCCTAATATCTAGGTGAAATGCCAGGTCAGATCCTGCTGGGGCTTCACTCTCTGCTCTAGATAATTGCCTTTAACTGCCACCCAGATCTGCCCCCAACTGCTTGAGTGACATTGCCCACTGTCACACTTTGCCTGCAGTTAGGGGTGATTATCTATAGTGGAGAGCAATGCCTCAGTAGGAGAAAAAACAGTGCTAAAGCCCTTTTTAGCTAATTTGCATAGGAATAAAATCAATATTTTTATGAAAATGAAGCTTCAATGCAGAATAAGATAGGCATCTCTGGAAAGTGTAGAAGCAGCTCTACAAGGTACTGTCATTAGTTTGATACCAATGTTCCTGCTGACTCCATTTAATCATTTACATATCTGCCTTTGTCAATTAGCATACATTTTAAGTTGCAGTGGTCAACCTCATATATAAAGTATCTTGCTCCAAGATATGGTTTGACAAATGCTGCTATTATTTAATTTAATTTCAGTGGTAAATTTTATTATGCCCATTGGTAGAGCAGATTTACTAATAAAAATGTGCAGGTACTTTCTGTAGTCTGGCACTTGCCAGAAAACCAGCCATGATTTCCCTTTTGGAGCCAGGTTATCTTCTCATGTGCAGCACCACAGAATCATACAGGGGTAGTGTGCAGCGTCCTGGGGCTTAGCAGTGTGAAGATGATGTAGATAAAGGAGGGCCAAGATGATGGCTACTCATTACTTCTCTGCAGAGGTGTAGCTTGGGGTTCACCACTTGGACATGATCGTATACCGATACTATGAGTATACGGTGAGCGTATAGTGGTATATAGCCGCTCTACACAGGGCTCTGCAGACGATTTAGGTGAATACAGGGCAGTATCATTTAGTGACTTACAGGTGATGTCTCTGACTAATCGTTCACATTCCCCATCTCTTTCATCTGGACGGCCATGACCACTTCTTCCAGTCTCTGTAAAGTTTGCAACACAGACATCTTTGGCTCCTCACTTTTCCAAGCATCTGACACATATTGTCCTCACCTACACAAAGCCCCCATCCTGTTGCTACCCCCAATTATAAAATATATAATATAACCCCCCATAATGAATAATACCCCCAAGTGCATCTTTAAATTAATAACTTCTCTGTGCACCCCTTTAAATAATGTGCCCCTTATTAATAATGCCCAAGGTGTTTCCTAATTAAAAAGGAAAAAAAAGGGAAAAAAAAATTATTGGGGTTCCAATACCCGGGACCCCCAGGAACAGCTGTTTGAATAAACCGTGGTACCTGTGTAAGTGCCGTGACCCCTTCTCTGTTTACATAGTGTCATTCTTTTAATAGCGGCCATGTAATGTAACTACAGCCTTGTCCTATATATGTCTATGTGACAAGGCTGGAATTACATCACACAGTCACTATAAACACACAGCGTGTGATATAAACAGGCACCATAGCCACTTCATACAGCTGATCAGTAGGGATTCCCTTATCTCATACTGATGTTTTATTCTGAGGATAGATCATCAATAAAAATTAGCTGGAAAACGCCTTAAGGCTAAAACCCCATGTGGCATACCGCAGCAAAAAAGAGTTGTGGGAATCCCATCAACACATTGCGGAAAAATATGTGCAGCAGATGCACTGCGATTTCCAAAAACGTTGCGGTTTTGGAAATTGCAGCATGTCAATTATACCTATGGAAACACTGGCGGTTTCCATATAGGTGTATTGAAAACAGAAAGTCCATAGGGAAAACTTCTACAGACCTTCTGTGAAAACGCTGCGGGAAAAACCACAATGTTACCGCCATGGTTTTTCCTGCAGTGCTTTTTATGCTGCAGCCAGCTACATGGGGCCTTAGTCTTAATAAAGCCCAAGTGTCACTTTAATTAAATTAATCGACCCTCATATTATGCCCCTGATTCCCCCTGACATAAATACTGCACCTCTAATGACCCCTTATTTCAATGATCACCCCCTTATGTTCATAATGCCTCCTAATATAAATTATGCCCCCTAATGGCCTCTTATATAAATAAACTCCCCCTTGTATTCATAATACCCCCTAATAACCCTTATATAAATGCCCCCCCATCGTCATAATGCCCCCTAATGAATCCTTCCTTTATAGTTATATTTCCCCCCTCCTAACCACCCCTTATACTATTAATATACAACTACGCTAAAAAAAAAATTAAAAAAAAGTCATACTCACCTACCTGTGATCCTGATGAATGGAGCCGCCGCTTCCTCCCTGTCCACACACAGGACGTCTGTGTCTGAGCACAGGAGGCGCAATGTTGTGACGTCATCGCACCGCCTGTGCTGAGAAGCAAACATCTGTCTGTGGTCTCGGGGTTTTGTAAACCGCAGGCCTCAAGTGGCTTGCGGTTTACAAGACAGTTAAGCACTAGGAAACTCCGATCTAGTTAGACATAAAGGATGTATTAATGGCGCCCCCCCCCCTCCCCTGCTAGCTACGCCTCTGCTAGCTACACCTCTGCTTCTCTGGTCTTAGGGCAGCACAGTGGTGAGGGAAATCACAAATAGGTAATGTAAAAAGGTTCCCCAGGGTTCTCCTTGCTGTGGATCACTTGTATATTGATATTTCAAGTGCACTCAATGATGCGTGTGAATGAGACATAGTGGCAGTTGAACAGGCAATGCCTGCACAACATTTTACTTAATAGGATTCTTCCAGTCACAGAGAAACATAGAGTGGGGAAAAAAAGTATTTAGTCAGCCACCAATTGTGCAAGTTCTCCCACTTGAAAAGATGAGAGAGGCCTGTAATTGACATCATAGGTAGACCTCAGCTATGAGAGACAAAATGAAAAAACAAATCCAGAAAATCACATTGTCTGATTTTTAAAGAATTTATTTGCAAATTATGGTGGAAAATAAGTATTTGGTCAATAACAAAAGTTCATCTCAATACTTTGTTATATATCCTTTGTTGGCAATGACAGAGGTCAAACGTTTTCTGTAAGTCTTCACAATACTCTTCTGGAACATCTAAATGCTCTCTAGCAAACTTCAGACGGGCCCGGATATGTACTGGCTTAAGCAAGGGGACACGTCTGGCACTGCTGGATCTGAGCACCTGGCGGCGTAGTGTGTTACTGACGGTAGCCTTTGTTAAATTAGTCCCAGCTTTCTGCAGTTCATTCACTAGGTCCCCCCGTGTGGTTCTGGGATTTTTGCTCACCGTTCTTGTGATCATTTTGACCCCACGGGGAGAGATCTTGCGTGGAGCCCCTGATCGAGGGAGATTATCAGTGGTCTTGTATGTCTTCCATTTTCTAATTATTGCTCCCGCAGTTGATTTCTTCACACCAAGCTGCTTGCCTATTGCAGATTCAGTCTTTCCAGCCTGGTGCAGGTCTGGTGTCCTTCCACAACTCTTTGGTCTTTGCCATAGTGGAGTTTGGAGTGTGACTGTTTGAGGTTGTGGACAGGTGTCTTTTATACTGATAACAATTTCAAACAGGTGCCATTACTACAGGTAATGAGTGGAGGACAGAGGAGCCTCTTAAAGAAGAAGTTACAGGTCTCTGGGAGCCAGAAATCTTGCTTGTTTGTAGGTGACCAAATACTTATTTTCCACCATAATTTGCAAATAAATTCTTAAAAAATCAGACAATGTGATTTTCTGGATTTGTTTTCTCATTTTGTCTCTCATAGTTGAGGTCTACCTATGATGTCAATTACAGGCCTCTCTCATCTTTTTAAGTGGGAGAACTTGCACAATTGGTGGCTGACTAAATACTTTTTTCCCCACTGTACAGGCACATTAACTTAGAGCAAGCAGTATCCACACTTTAGAGTACTCTACAAACATGGACAGAAGTGGAGTTTGCTCTTCACTTTTTTTCCACTTTGGCAATTTGGGTTAACCATTTTTTATCCACTATTGGGCAAACCCTGCAGTACAGGGGGTTAAACCCTGTTGTGCAAGTCTCTAGAACTCTTAGTAGTCCAATCAGGGTAGCTTAATTGAGGAGGGGCTTGACAGCTCAATAGGGAACAAACATAGTCTGGCTTTAGCTTTGGCAGATCTCTCTCCTTGCAGTACTTCCATTATTCATCATGGGGTAGATTCTATGGTTCTATCCTCTGGGAGGAGTAGCAGGTAATGATTATAGGACTGCAGTGGGGACTGCAAGTGTTGTCACCAGCTACACCATGGTGACCATGGCAGCAGTCCCTCTGGGAAGTTCAAAGACCTGCTCACCGGAGGATAAGTTGCTGAGATGGTGAATAATTATGAAGCCTGGGCTCCCCTGAGGGAGGGTCCAAACTTAAGCCATTGGACATCAGAGTGAGCCTAGATGTTATGGATAAGGTGTACTCCCAGCCCTCAGAGCAAAGTGCCACACACATGGGTGACATCTACACCAAAAACCCTTTGGTCCCAACAGTTTTGTAAACAAAGCAGCGTGGAGGTTGTGGAACCAGTCTCGTCACAACAACTCTCCAGTTCATGACAACTCTCTTGCCAGTCCGATCCTCTGATGCCAAATACCCGGATTTGTTGGAGGTATGGACCATGCTGCTGATCTGGTTTTCCACTTCCATGATCCAAGATTCCTTGGTTGTCCAAATGTCCATGAACCTGCAAGACATACTGCTCAGCAAGGGGTACCTTGAAAAGCTCCAGAAGACCAGAACAAATACCACCCATCTATTGTGTGGTGCTATGGAGTCAGTCTGCATGTTCGCCTCTGCTGCATTGCTGATTAGTTGTGTGCAGGTGACAGGTTGGTGCTGTAGGGAGGAGGACGACTCCTCTGATTGAACCTGGTAGTCGTCCAGGAGCTCTTCATTGTCCCGCTACCAGACTTTGCCAAGTCCATGTTGAATGCTTGGGTGGATCAGCTTAACAGTCAAGCAGTAACACTTTTCTCAGATGGGAAGCAAGATGACTCAAAGGGTGGTCTCACAGCACTACTTCTAGTGGAAGCTCCAACCCATGGTGCAGCTACTTAGATTGGAGGTCTTTGTCACTTTTGCAACTTCCTGTTTTCCAAGACTTCCATTTGCCTGCATCTGCAACTATGATAGGGGATTTATTTTGATTTGGATGCTGTCATTTTAGTTCTGGTTGTTCTGGCACAGTAACCTTGTCCAGCTGCTGTAGCTTGGCATTGCTGGTGGATTCCTGCTTCCAGTTGCTTTTTCTTGCTGTGGCTTATCTGTGTTTGGTACAGCTTTGCTCTTTTCTTGCTGGGTGTTCAGGTTGACACTCTGGCTTCATGTTTCTGAAGGCAAAGGGACTCAGTCCTTTTGTGATGATAGAATAATGCAACATCCCAGGGATTAGAAGTGTGGAGATGGCACAGGTGGAGGAGGTCTAAAATGGTGGCTACTCATTCCTTCTCTGGTGTCTTAGGTGCCAAATCATCTTACAGGCCCCAGGGCAGCACAATGATGAGGAGGATGCACTTTGATGACTTTAAAGGGCCTCCCGAGACACTAGATGCTGTGGGTCTCCTGTATGTGGTGTTTCATAGTACCCTTGATGGTGAGATATAGTGGAAGTCGAACTGGTTATATTCAAGGCACAGTTTACTTGGTAGGATTCTTCTGGTCTCAGACTAACATGGAGGCTCATTAACATAACATACAGTAGTGGGTACTGAAAGTATTCAGACCCCTTTAAATTTCTCATTCTTTGTTTCATTGCAGTCATTTGCTAAAAGCAAAAAAGTTCATTTTATTTCTCATTAATGTACACTCAGCACCCCATCTTGACAGAAAAAAAAACAGAAATGTAGATATTTTTGCAAATTTATTAAAAAAGAAAAACTGAAATATCACATGGTCATAAGTATTCAGACCCTTTGCTCAGTATTGAGTAGAAGCACCTTTTTGTGCTAGTACAGCCATGAGTCTTCTTGGGAATGATGCAACAAGTTTTTCACATCTGGATTTGGGGATCCTCTGCCATTCTTCCTTGCAGATCCTCTCCAGTTCCGTCAGGTTGGATGGTGAACGTTGGTGGACAGCCATTTTCAGGTCTCTCCAGAGATGCTCAATTGGGTTGAGGTCAGGGCTCTAGCTGGGCCAGTCAAGAATGGTCACAGAGTTGTTCCAAAGCCACTCCTTTGTTATTTTAGCTGTGTGCTTAGGGTCATTGTCTTGTTGGAAGGTGAAACTTCGGCCCAGCCTGAGGTCCAGAGCACTCTGGAAGAGGTTTTCTTCCAGGATATCTTTGTATTTGGCCGCATTCATATTTCCTTCAATTGCAACTACTCATCCTGTCCGTGCAGCTGAAAAACACACCCATAGCATGATGCTGCCACCACCATGTTTCACTGTTGGGATTGTATTGGACAGGTGATGAGCAGTTCCTAGTTTTTTCCACACATACCGCTTAGAATTAGCGCCAAAAAGTTCAATCTTCGTCTCATCAGACCAGAGAATCTAATTTCTCAAAGTCTGGGAGTCCTTCATGTGTTTTTTGGCAAATTCGATGCGGGCTTTCATATGTCTTGCACTGAGGAGAGGCTTCCTTCGGGCCACTCTGCTGTAAAGCCCCGACTGGTGGAGGGCTGCAGTGATAGTTGACTTTGTGGAACTTTCTGCCATCTCCCTACTGCATCTCTGGAGCTCAGCCACAGTGATCTTTGGGTTCTTCTTTACCTCTCTCACCAAGGCTCTTCTCCCATGATTGCTCAGTTTGGCTGGACGGCCAGGTCTAGGAAGAGTTCTGGTCATCCCAAACTTCTTCTATTTAAGGATTATGGAGGCCACTGTGCTCTTAGGAACCTTGAGTGCTGCAGAAATCCTTTTGTAACCTTGACCAGATCTGTGCCTTGCCACAATTCTGTCTCTGAGCTCCTTGGGCAGTTCCTTTGACCTCATGATTCTCATTTGCTCTGACATGCACTGTGAGCTGTGAGGTCTTATGTAGACAGGTGTGTGCCTTTCCTAATCAAGTCCAATCAGTTTAATTAAACACAGCTGGACTCCAATGAAGGAGTAGAACCATCTCAAGGAGGATCAGAAGGAAATAGACAGCATGTGAGTTAAATATGACCATGTGATATTTCAGTTTTTCTTTTTTAATAAATTTGCAAAAATATCTACATTTCTGTTTTTTTTTTCTGTCAAGATGGGGTGCTGAGTGTACATTAATGAGAAATAAAATGAACTTTTTTGCTTTTAGAAAATGGCTGCAATGAAACAGATTGAAAAATTTAAAGGGGTCTGAATACTTTCCGTACCCACTGTAAATATGGATAGAAATAGTGTGTGCTGTTCACTTGATCCTTTAGTCCTCTAATCCTTCACATTGTGGTGATCTGGGTCTTAGGACATCATTCTTTCTCCTCACTATTGGGCAAATGCAGGGCATACTTCAGCCGTGGATGCCAGGTTTCCTCACTGATGCAACACTGGAGGTATTCAGTTACAAACAGTTATAAGAAGGTTTTTCTGCCTTTTGTGACCTAACTGCCACTAAGTAACCTGGAAAACTGAAGGAACTTTCCCAAAAAATACAGCACTCAACTAAGGCTAACGCAAAACTAACTGAAGGGGGCATGGTCATAAAATCATGGAATAGGACGCATACCCTTGATGCTCTGTTGCTCCCAGGATTTAAACCAGCTCAAATCACCTCGACATCTTCACATGCTCCAACACTAAATGGTACCACGGCACACACTATAGAGTTGCAACTATATCAAAGTTTATTTTTCATGATAAATCATATCAATTCATATTGAGAGATTGTCCAGCAGTATATGAATATTACAGAACAAATTGTATCCACAGAGATTTTTTTTTATAGCACAGATTTTGCGTTCTGGATCAGACCTTTCTCGAGCCAAATCTGTGAACATTGGGAAGTAAAGGAATGAGGCTCACTACAGGAGGGTACAATTTACCCCATCCATCTGGTTTCGACCCATTCATTTACTTCCCAGTGTTCACAGATTGGGCTTGAGAAAGGTCTGATCCAGACCGAAATGTCACCAAAAAATCTGGGCTACAAAAAAAAATCTCTTTGTGGATAAAATTTGTTTTGTAATATTCATATATTGGTGGAAGATCACTCAATATGAATTGATATGATTTATCACGAAAAATAAACTTTGATATACTTTACTGATATGGGGTTGGAGAAGCCTACCACATTGCACCACGCAAATCCTTCAAGAGTGTGCGGAACCATTGCTTTCTTACCATATGGTCCAACACTAATCACTCCCAATGCTGATCATGATATTGTTTCAGAGAGGTCTCCGAGCATACTCAGAAGGTGATGTTCCAAGAAAAAAATGCCTGTCTACAATGATCCACTCACACTGCTTTTGCTAACTCACTAAAAGACTTTGCAGTTTTAGGGGACATAATGTCTAGGATAGAAAACAAAATGGCTGACTTGATAGATATGAGTAACAATCTCTAAGAACAAGAGGAGGTACTAAAACCTAACCTAAAGTAGCAGACCTTGAAGATCGTTTCAGAAAGAACAATGTATGCTTCCAAGGTATAACAGCGGTGATGAAACCTGATCAATCAGTGGAAAACTTAAAAGACATATTTGTGGCTATACTACTATACGTCCAGAGTAACCACAGTCTGACCTGCTGATAGAAAGAGCACACTGTACACCCAAACATAAAAGGTCTTTCTCCCAGTGCTCTGTGTGATGTAATAACACCCATTCACTTCCATAATTTTAAAGACAAACTTCTGTTCACTGCAAGAAAAAGTACTCTCCTTCTACAGCATTCAAAGAAATGAAAGTTTTTGCTGATCTCTCAGTTGCGACGATGCTCCATTATAAGTAATTTACCTCTGTTACAAAACTTCTGCATGATCACCATGTCCCGTATAAATTGAGTTTTCCTGTTAAGTTAATTATTGCAAAAAATTGAGCTAAACAAATGGTGGACTATCCAGCTAAAGCCCAATGCCTTCTCAAAGACTGGAATTTACATATTATTTTCCCTGCACCACCATTTCCATCACTTGGTATATCCAACTCTTTAGCTAAATTTCCATAGTTGGATTGGGACTGGAAAGTGGTGACACCGTGTCATCTTCTATCTCTTTCTTAAGTGACAACGTGTACTTGCAACTTACACTCAGGGGTGTAAATACGGGGGTAGCAGCAATAGCGGCTGCCACAGGGCCCGGGACATTATGGGGCCAGGAGCCCTGTGGCAGACGCTACCGTGAACCCCACAAACACTGCTATCATAATACTCCAGGGTCTTTTCAGTCCCCAGAGTATAATGATCGGTGGGCCAGGGGAGGTGAGAGAACATAACAAACACTGTAACTTACCTCTCCTGTGCTCCGGCAGGCTTTGGACCTGTTTGGTGACTTCCCAGACATCAGCCGACATCATTATGTGTCTCGACGCCGGGCCGGCTCATGCGAGATCTGGCCGAACATTGAAGATGGCCGAAGTAGCGCACCGGAGTGCGCCGGAGCCAGGAAGAGGTAACATTGTTTTTTTGTTTTGTTTGTATCCTCCCCATGGTCTCCGATCATTATACTGTCGGGTCTGAAAAGACCCCAAAGTATAATAATTGTTCATGGGTGGTCCACAATGGGGCATAATACTGTGTGCAGGGGCCACAATGGGGCATAATATTGTGTGCAGGGGCCACTATGGGGCTTAATACTGTATGCAGGGGCCACTATGGGGCATAATACTGTGTGCAGGGACCACTATGGGGCTTAATAGTGTGTGTAGGGGTCACTATGGCGCATCATAGTTTGTGCAGGAATGCAGGTTGTGTGGGGGGGGTTGGAGGGGGTGGTCTGGGGTGGGGTTGTTGGGTGCCCCATGTCAAATGTTCGCCTTGGGGCCCAGCCATTCCTAGTTACAGCACTGCTTACACTATTTGTAAAATGGTAATTTTGTTCACTCTGACTATATTGGTCCTGGACTTCGTCTATGTTGTTGCTATACCAGTGTAAATTTCCCCCTGCTGCAGCTCGAATTTAACTTCTCCGGGTCATTATGTTGTTATGTTGGTTATTGTTGTTGTTTTGTACCTTCTCATTGTCCCAACTGAGTATGATTTTAGCATTTGGTGGTATATACTACTCATAAGAAGCTCGTAGGAAATAAAGATTGTACTGCAGATAACTATTAATGGTACTTAATCTTAAAGAGGTTTTCCGAGCAAAAAATATTTTTTTTTAAAAAAAAGGTCTGTTAGTGCTATTAATGGGTTAATAAATGCACCCATATACCTTTAGCAGTGTTTTGAATGATTTCTGGGTGTCTCTGGGAGCTCCTGGCATCTTCTGCATTTGTTTACATGGTTCAGCTTCCTGCTATGTCACTTCCTCACTAACTCCCTCTCACCTCACTCCCCCAATCCTTTTTTTCCCTCCCTCCTCTCTCCCTCTCTCCCTCCCTCCCATACACCCCGTCCCTGTCTCTCTAGCTATCCCGCTTACTACTAGCTCTTCCTAACCTACTCAGTCCAACCCCTCTCTTCCTTCTTTCTACTACAATCCCAGCACTGGTCTGTGCTCTGCAGCGACGATCCACCTCTACTGCGCAGGCGTGGGAACTGCGTAGTAGAAGTGGATTAGCAGCAGCAGAGCAGCACTGGCAGTCAGAAAAGAGGGAGGAGCCGTCCCGCAAGAAGGAAGAGAGGTAAGTATGATGGAGTGGATGGGGGGGGGGTAGTAGTGACGTTCCATTTCTGGAAACGGGAAACGGATCGTCACTGGATAACCAGCAAATGTCCCTGGGGCAGTAATGGGTAAATATACATTTTTGATTAATTATGTCATTTAGAAAGTAGGAGGGTGTTGAGATTAGTGTAGGGATTTCCATTTATCCTGGAAAACCCCTTTAATAAAGACTCTTCCACAACTCAACCTACTGAATGTAGTGCTAGCCATTTGTTAAGTAAAGCTGGCCTTCCCTCAATTTCCCCATCCCAACAAGAGCCTTATTTATGCCCAACTCAGCCCAAGAAATAATAATGCCATTGAGTCTTTAAAACTGCATAAATCTCCTGGTCCTGACGGGCTAATTCATGACTATTACAAGAAATTTCTAGAAATCCTTGCCCCCTGTATACTGACCCTATTTAATAATATAAAACACAATGTTACTATCACACCTGAAATGCTTCAGGCTACTGAAGCCTTGGGTGTCTCCTGACAGACCACAACAATTTTTGATCTATAAGTCTGTAAAACACTAAATTAAAGCTATAGTGGCATGCAAAAGTTTGGGCACCCTGGTCAAAATGACTGCTATTGTGAACAGTTAAGCAAGTTGAAGATGAAATGATCTTTAAAAGGCATAAAGTTAAAGATTAACCCCTTAAGGAGCGGGTCATTTTTCGTTTTTGCATTTTCGTTTTTCCCTCCCCACATTCCAAGAGCCATAACTTTTTCATTTTTCAGTTCACAGACTCACATGATGGCTTATTGTTTGCGAAACAAATTGTACTTTGCAATGGCACCATTCTTATTTTCACCTTTACTATTCATTTATGAATAACTGGAAGTATGCTTTAAAACACTTAAGTGCCTGATTCCAAACCTAGACCTTACTGTGTGGGAAAAGAGAGGTATCTTTAGATTAGCAGATGTTCAGTCAGGTAATTCCTTAGCTGCTTTTTCAGTAATTTCTGAGAAATATAATGTCCCTTGGATGGACTTTTTTTAAATAAATATTTACAGATACAACATTTTATTATGTCTCATAGAAAAGAAACTCCACCCCCAAAACTACATTGAAACTATTCTTCTACACTCTAGGGAACACTACCAAAGGAGTTTTGAAGCTTTACTCAGCTATTTCTGAACTGCATGCTTCTACCCAATTACATTGTATTAAAAAGGAAACAAGAGAAAAAGGACTTCAAATAACTATAGAGGCTTGCATCTGGTATGACATTTGTATTAGCTACTAAGATGTCCAAAACAATCAGTCAACTGGATGTGCCAAGAAAGCAATGGCCCTTTTGGGGGACACTGCAAATGCATGCATGAGAAGATAACCCATCCTCAATAAGGAAATCATGGATGGCTTTTGGACAAGTGTCAGACCATAGAAGGTTCCTGCATGTATGGCTATATCCACTGGCAACTTATCAAGACAAAAGACTATCCCCAATAAGACAATTTAAGAAAATCTTTAAAACTCAGCAAAAATTTTGAATTATTCAAATTTGCAACTTCAATTTCACGTTCGTTTAGTATGCAACTTTAGTTTAGCCAAAACTTTAATTGTCTACAAATTTAAATATTTTATGTTTGCGGGAAAATCCCTTTCCAGATGCAACTGTATCTTGGTTAAAAAGAAGATGCAATAACACTTGTATGAACATTTGAGGCTCCCTGTGTCCTGGAATATACCATGTAGACTTATGGTCCCTTTCCGAATTCACACACATTAAAATGACTTACACACGTGGACAAAATTGTTGGTACCCCTCGATTAATGAAAGAAAAACCCACAATTGTCACAGAAATAACTTGAATCTGACAAAAGTAATTTGCCAAACTACATGTCAACAAGCCACAAAGCTTCTGGGAGAATGTCCTATGGACAGATGAGACAAAAATTAAAATTTTTGGCAAGGCACATCAGCTCTATGTTCACAGATGGAAAAATTAAGCATATCTTGAAAAGAACACTGTCCCTACTATGAAACATGGAGGAGGCTCTGTTATGTTCTGGGGCTGCTTTGCTGCACCTGGCACAGGGTGTCTTGAATTTGTGCAGGGTACAATGAAATCTCAAGATTATCAAGGGATTCTAGAGAAATGTGCTGCCCAGTGTGAGAAAGCTTGGTCTCAGTCACAGGTCATGGGTCTTGCAACAGAATAATGACCCAAAACACACAGCTAAAAACACCCAAGAAAGGCTACGAGAAAAATATTGGACTATTCTGAAGTGGCCTTCTATGAGCCCTGACCTAAATCCTATTGAGCAACTTTGGAAGATGCTGAAACATGCCATCTGGAAAAGGCACCCTTCAAACCTGAGACAACTGGAGCAGTTTGCTCATGAGGAGCGGGCCTAATTACTTGTTGAAAGGTGCAGAAGTCTCATTGACAGTTACAGGAATCGTTTGATTGCAGTGATAGCCTCAAAAGGTTGTGCAACAAAATATTAAGTTAAGGATACCATCATTTCTGTCCAGGCCTGTTTCATGAGTTTTCTTTTTTTAAAAATTCTGTTGAAGCATGGTTGAAAAGCAATGTCTGACTTTCATTTGTTCATTTTCATAGAATTTTTAGATATTATTACTTCTGTCAGATTCAAGTTATTTCTGTGACCATTGTGGATTTTTCTTTTATTAAACGAGGGGTACCAACAATTTTGTCCACGTGTGTATACACCTATATTTTATTTGTTTGTCTCTGGGACTAGTGAGATGAACTTTGGGGCATTTTATATATTAACCCTTTTGATGTTCATACTCCACAAATTACATGTTCCTTCATACATACCAAGTATACCCCAAGTATGGGATCTATGGCATATTGGTCTAATAAAACGGTAAAACAAAGTTACCATAAATAAGGCCATAACTGTACAACAGAGCGTTATTAAGTGTTTTAATTATTGATTTCTCTGTCTTATGTAATTACAAATTTTTAATCTTTGTTAACACTTATAGTCTTAGGGTATAATAGGGGTATTTATCAGGAATGTTCTATAGCACATCTTGGAATGTAAGTTCTAGAGCTGCTCTTTTACAATTGTACCTACATTTCAGCAACAATCCCATATTATAAATATTATAAGTTTTTTGTCATATGAACTTCCGGTCTTTAAGATTTTAGGTGAAGCTGATAGTCCTTAGATCTTGGATTATCAGTAAACAAAAATACAAAGATTGGTTTGTACCATATTATATCAGTGAAAATGTCAAACCAGGTAAAACTTAAATTTTAATAGATATTTATTTATAATTGCTTAAATGGGACTGTGCTCTTGTTATATGCTGTGTGGGTGGAGTATTTGGGACACTGCCATGCAGTTTTACAGCTGATATGCTTGGATCAGAGAAGCCACAAAGCTCTGCATTATACTGAAGAAAAGTATCCCATTGGATGGCTCCCAGTCAACTACAACTGGGCAGTATTGCCAGCAACAATGGCATGAATATTGTGGCTACATTGCACTTGGGTAGAAAAACACACTATCCCAGCATGGTGCATATGATAAATTTGGAGGTGCGTCACTTTATTAACATACTGTATACAGTATATGCTGCTCAGAAAATTGTCTTGTAGCGACAAAACAGTTTCCCCTTGTAATGCCTCATCTGCAATGTTCCAACTCTGATATTCCACATTGCACATACTGGACCATCAATGTAAACTACAGAAGTTAGTGAATTATTTCTGCATGCAACAAACCACAGCGACAATATATTATTTTGCAATCCATCACTCGAGGCTCATGAGGGAAGTGTGTTGCCTCCTGAAGCCCTTTGAAGAGGTCACCAAATTTGTCAGCAGGGACAACAGCATCATCAGTGATGTCATCCATTTATTATATATCTCGAAGGAAACACATGCTGTATGCTTTGCCGCTTACACAGTGACAAGGATATTAGTAAAATAAAGCAGAGGGATGAGACCCTTTTAGACCCTTACTATAAAGCAAAAATGGGAGAATTCTTCCTTGTGCAAAGCAAACTTGGCTTGTTATCAAGATACCCACCTTGCTGCAACTTTTAGGCAGACCACTGCAAATGCAGTCACATGTATGCCCAGGAGGCCCTGCCCGCTCCCAGTCCACCTCAGTCAGCACTTCAACACCTCAGTCAGTGCTACAGCTACAAGTAGCAGGAAGAAAAACAGCAGCATCAGCAGCCAGTGCAGTATTTGGAACATGATGAGCCAGACATTTTTCAGTTTTTAGCGCCAACCACACCCACTGGCTGTGCGTGCAGGTACAGTTGTACCTAGATTGCACCTATATTTCATCAGATAATGTTGACCCCATCAAATTCGGCTCCAATAGGTTAGAGCCTGGTTTGCCTTGGGAATTTTATCTTGTCCAGTTTCAAGCATAATGGCTATTCAATGGCTGAGAGGATGTTTAGTGCTGCAAATGGCATTGTAAACTGTCCACTACAAGTGTGAAAAAAAATTACCTTTGTCAAAATGAATCAGACAAGGATCAGTGAAGATTTTTACACACCTTAGGCTGATGCCATTGAATAAATCTCCCTCTCCCTCTGTCTCCCTGTATGTTCCATTTACTGTAGTGCTGATCCTGCCTGCTACTCCTAAACATCATGCGGCCTGCTCCATCACATCATTCTATACTGTACTGCCACTCATGTTGCCACAGCTGCCACCACTCAGTAAAACATGTCCTGCACAGTGGACCATCATATTATTTCAAACTGTACTGCCAGTCATGTTGCTACAGCTACAACAACTCTCACCACTTAGCCAGACATGTTCTGTGACTTAGTCCATTGAATTCTGCTATTCCACACTGTTGGTGCCATTGGTGTACTTTATGCCACAAAACTGGTGTACATACTTAACATCTCCTTTTCTATGTGTTTTAGATACTAACTGATAGTTTATGTGCCTCGTACAACATGTGGACAGGGTTTAACCCCTTAACGACCTTGGACGTACTATTACGTCCTGGGCGCTAGGTACTCGCGCACCAGGACGTAATACTACGCCCGAGGCCGGCCGCCCGCTCACTATCTGAGCGGGCGGTATCGGAACCGGGTGTTAGCTGTATCTGACAGCTAACACCCTGCTCCATAACCCCCGGTCGGCCATAACTTCCAAACATGACCGCGGCATCCAAGGGGTTCCGCCGTCTTGCCGCCCCCCCCCGGCACCCCCCGCGGCGAGATCGGGGGGTGCCGATATCTCTAATCTGCAGCCCGGGGTCTGCTCAGTGACCCCAGGCTGCCTGGAGCCCCCAGTACCTGGTTGATCCTACCGAGACCTCAGGAAGTCAGCGCTGTGTTTCCATAGCGCTGACTTCCTGTATAGGCTGCAAGACACGTGTATGCTCGTGTCTTGCAGTCTATAGTACTGAGCCAGAGATCAAAGCATCTCTGGCTCAGCTGTCCTAATGGGACACAAGAAAAAGTAAAAAAAAAGTGAAAAAAAAATAATAAAGTATGTGAAAAAAATTAATAAAAGAATAAAGCCCCAAAAATTCCCTTTTCCTATATAAAATGAATTATATAAAAAATAAACCTAAAAATTAATAAAAACAATACATATTTGGTATCATTGCGTCCGTAACAACCTGTACAATAAAACTGAAACCATATTTAATGTACACAGTGAAAGTCGGGGAAAAAAAACGGAAAAAACCCGCCAAAAGTAACAATTTTTCGCCATCTCACCTTACAAAATATGCCATAAAAAGTGATCAAAAAGTCATATGTACCCCAAAACAGCACCAATAAAAAGCACAGGTTGTCCCACAAAAAATAAGCCCTAAATCAACTCTCCAAACTGAAAAATAAAAATGCTACGCATCTTAGAAAATGGCGATGCAAAAAACATTGATTTATGTCCCCAAATGGGTTTTTGTTCTGCAAAATTGGTATTGCATAAAAAAACTATATAAATGAGGTATCGCCGTAATCGTACCGACCCGCAGAATAAAGATAACATGTTACTTACGCTCTATGCTGCATGGTGAAAAATTTAAAAGATAAAACGCAGTGCCAGAATTGATGGGGTTGTTTTTTAATCCACCAAGAAAGAGTTAATAAAATTTATTTAATAAGTTGTAAGCACCTAAAAATGATGTCATTAAAAAATACTTCTCACCCTGCAAACAACAAGCCCTCATATGGCTACATCACCAGAGAAATAAAGAAAATATAACTCGTACAATGTGAAGACAAAAACCCCAAAAATCGCCAAATCATTAGAGCATATCTGGCTGCGGCAGGAAGGGAATGTATAAGCTGTGCGAGCGTATATTAGGGTACACCCCAGATTTAGAGCTTACGAGGGATAATAAACCAGAAGTCACCCCCAGAGTGACCCCCCAATAATAGGAACTACTGGGGAAATAGTAGGGAATTTAGTGTACCCAATGTACTACGCACAGCTTACATATTCATTCACTTTTCTCCATCCACTGTGCAGTCACGTCTGGGATACTAATGCTCGCTACACCCCTTGATAAATTCTTTGAGAGGTGCAGTTTTCAAAATGGGGTCATTCCCTAGGGGATTCCACTTTACTGGTACTTTAGAGGCTCTGCAAACATGACATGGCGTCCAGATCCCAAACATCTGAATCTGCGCTCCAAAAGCCATATAGCGCTCCTTCCCTTCTGTGCCCTACTGTGTGCCCAAACCGCAGTTTATACCCACATGTATGACACTGGTGTACCCAGGATAAGGTACTTAATGTCATATATGGGTATAAACTCCTGTTTGGGCACAGCCGGGCACAGAAGGGAAGGAGCGCTATTTGGTTTTTGGCGCACAGACTTGGACGGTTTGGTTTTTGGACGCCATTGTACTTTTGCAGAGCTGAAATGCCAGTACAGTGGAATCCCCTGACATGTCACCCCATTTTGGAAACTGCACCCCTGAAGAAATTTATCCAGGGGTACAGTGAGCATTTTTAACCCCCAAGTGTTGCTATAATTTATTATCCGTAAATGAATACGCAGCTGATGATGAAAGGTGAAAATGACAATTATTCCAGGAATACGACATTTCTGTGCGTAATATGTTGTGCCCGGCTTGTATCAGAGATGAACGCTCCAAAAGCTGTTGTGCCCGGGATCCCCGATCACCAGTTTTGGAGTGTGTGTCTGTGCAGACATAAGCTGGGCACAACATATCGGGCACTGAAATGGCGTATCTATAGAAAAATTTCATTTTTAACTTTTCATTATCAGCTGCGCATTCATTTTTGGAAATTAAAAGAATGCAACACTTAAGGGTTAATAATGCTCACTACCCCACTTGATAAATCCCTTGAAGGGTATAGTTTCCAAAATGGGGTGACATGTCTGCGGATTCCACTTTACTGACAATTCATGGTCTCTGCAAAAGTGGCATGGTGTCCAAAAAGCAAACTGTGCTCTAAAAACCAAAATAGCGCTCTTTCCCTTCTGTGCCTGGCTGTGCCCAAACAGCAGTTTATACCCACATATGGCATTGTTAAGTACGTTATCCTGGGTACACCAATGTCATATGTGTGGGCATAAACTGTCATTTGGGCACACAGCAGGGCGCAAATGTGAAGGAGCGCTATGTGCTTTTGGAGCGCATATTTAGATTGTTGTTTTTTTGGACGCCATGTCACATTTGCAGAGACCCTAAAATTGCCCCTACAAAATGGGGGTCACTTCTTGGGGAATTCCAATTTACTGGCACCTCCAGGGATCTGCAAAAATATCATGGCGACCAGAAAGTCCCTCTAAATCTGTACTCCAAATGCTAAAAAAAACCCACAGTGCTCCTTCCCTTCTGAGCCCTGCTGCGTGCCCAAGCAGCAGTTTATACCCACATATATAATTTTTTTGTCCCCAGGATAGCCCACTTAATAGTTTTAGGAGTTCATGTCTCTGATGCCACAAAGTGGCCGCAACGTATTAGGCACTGAAATTGGATATTTCTTTAAAAACTTTAATTTTCACTTTGTACATTAATTTTTGGGAAGCATTTTTAGGCTCTAAATGATAATACCCCTTGATACATTCCTTGAGGGGTATAGTTTCTAAAATGGGGTCACTTTTGAGAGGTTTCCATTATATTGGTACTTTAGGGGTTCTGCAAATGCGACATGGCATCCAAAAACTATTCCAGCAAAATCTGCCCTCCAAAAGCTAAATAGCGCTCTTTCCATTTTTAGCCCTGCCATTTACCCATGCAGCAGATTACAACCACATATGGGGCATTTCTGTGTTCAGGAGAAATTGTGTAACGAACTTTGGGGTGCTTTTTCTCCTTTGTCCTCTTGTGAAAATGAAAAATTTGGGGCTAAATTGACAGTTTATTGGAAAAAAAGTAATTTTTCATTTTAATGTCCCAATGTTAATAAAATCTGTGAAACAGCTGTGAGGTCAAAATGTTCACCATACCCCTAGATAAATTCTATAAGGGGTGTAGTTTCCAAAATGGGGTCACTTTTTGGGGGGTTTGTATTATATTGGTACTTTAGGGGCTCTGCAAATGCGACATGGCATCCGAAAACTACTCCAGCAAAATCTGCCCTCCAAAAGCTAAATAGCGCTCTTTCCATTTTGAGCCCTGCCATTTACCCATGCAGCAGATTACAACCACATATGGGGCATTTCTGTGTTCAGGAGAAATTGTGTAACGAACTTTGGGGTGCTTTTTCTCCTTTGTTCTCTTGTGAAAATGAAAAATTTGGGGCTAAATTGACGGTTTATTGGAAAAAAAAAGTAATTTTTCATTTTAATGTCCCAATGTTAATAAAATCTGTGAAACAGCTGTGAGGTCAAAATGTTCACCATACCCCTAGATAAATTCTATAAGGGGTGTAGTTTCCAAAATGGGGTCACTTTTTGGGGGGTTTGTATTATATTGGTACTTTAGGGGCTCTGCAAATGCGACATGGCATCCGAAAACTATTCCAGCAAAATCTGCCCTTCAAAAGCTAAATAGCGCTCTTTCCATTTTGAGCCCTGCCATGTACCCATGCAGCAGATTACAACCACATATGGGGCATTTTTGTGTTCAGGAGAAATTGTGTAACGAACTTTGGGGTGCTTTTTCTCCTTTGTCCTCTTGTGAAAATGAAAAATTTGGGGCTAAATTGACAGTTTATTGGAAAAAAAAGTAATTTTTCATTTTAATGTCCCAATGTTAATAAAATCTGTGAAACAGCCGTAGGGTCAAAATGCTCACTATACCCCTTGATATGTTCTGTGAGGGGTGTAGTTTCCAAAATGGGGTCACTTTTAGGGGGTTTCCACTGTATTGGTACTTTGGGGGCTCTGCAAATGCGATATGGTACCTGAAAACTATTCCAGCAAAATCTGCCTTCCAAAACCCTAATAGCGCTCTTTCCATTCTGACTCCTGCCATGTACCCATACAGCAGATTACGACCACATATGGGGTATTGCTGTGTTTAGGAGCAATTATTTTGCAAACTGTGGGGTGCTTTTTGTCCTTTAACCCATTGTGAAAATGAAAACTTTGGGGATAAAGTGACATTTTAGTAATGTTTCATTTATACATCCCAGTGTTAGCAAAATCTGTGAAACGACTGTAAGGTCAAAATGCTCACTATACCCCTATATGAATTCTGTGAGGGGTGTAGTTTGCAAAATGGGGTCACTTTTTGGGGTTTTCCTTTGTATTGGTACTCTAGGGGCTTTGCAAATGAGACATGGCACCTGAAAACTACTCCAGCAAAATCTGCTTTTCAGACGCCCAGTGTCACTCCTTCCCTTCCGTGCGCTGCCATTCGCCCAAACATCAGTTTACACCCACTTGTGGGGTATTTCTGTGCTCGGGAGAAATTGCATAACAAACTGTGAGATGCATTTTTTCCTTTAACCCTTTGTGAATGTGTTAATTTTAGGGCTAAATTAAGGAATTAGTGGGAAAAAATTAAATGTCTAAATTTCACCTCCATATTGTTTTAATTCCAGTGAAATTCTTAAAGGGTTAACAAACTTCCCAAATGTTATTTTGAATTATTTGAGGGGTGCAGTTTTGAAAATGGGGTGATTTATGGGGGTTTCTAATATATAGGCCTTTATAATCCTCTTCAGAACTGAAGTGGTCCCTAAAAAAATTAGTTTGCGAAATTTTCTTGTAAATCTGCAAAATCGCTGTTACACTTGTAAGCCTTCTAACATCCAAAATAAATTACAGGACGATTAAAAGATGATGCCGATATAAAGCAGAGATATGGTAGATAATATGTATTAATGTATTTGGGTGGTATGACTATCTATCTGAAAAGCAGAGCATTTCACATTTTGAAAATTGCGATTTTTTTCCAAATTTCCATCAAATTTCCTATTTTTTTATAAATAAATACAAAAATATTCATTAGTGTTTACCACTAACATGAAGTACAATGTGTCACGAAAAAACAATCTCAAAATCACTTGTGTAAGTTAAGTCGTCTCAAAGTTATTGCCATATAAAGTGACACATGTCAGTTTTGAAAAACGAGGCCTGGTCCTTAACACACTTTTGGGCTGGGTCCTTAAGGGGTTAATATGCTAAATAGTGTTGGCATAAAAACATGATATTAAAAAAGGTCCCCACCTCAAAAAAATCTGTGCCATTGCTTCTTCCGATATCAATGTCATTTTGGTGTCACATCTGCTCCCATAAAGGGCTAATTTATGGTGGCTTTTTATAAAGTCAATTCTTTATCACTTTTCAATTGACAGCAACACTGTTAGCGTGCCACAAACTTTTATTCAAATTCTGTAGTTGTCACTTGCCAACTGATATACAGTGTAGGCAAAATAACAACAAAATAAAAGAAACAACTCCTCCAATACCTCCTTCCAATACTAACAACATGCAGGTGTGCTGTTCTGCTTCCATATAGGGGTATAAAAAAACCCACTGGCAAGCACCTGCTCCTAAACAGCCTAATTTTTGGTGTTTGCATCCACTGCTAGATTTGGGATAAATATAATTCTAGGACAGTGTCATGCACTGTCTAAACCTGAAACAAAACAAATCTACATTTGAAGGCTACGTTCACAAATTGTCATTTTTCACAGCCATTTTCACCATAAGTTGTGTGAATATAGCCCTCATACATTGTATTATATGGAGGGATCTGCTGAAAGGTTTAGAAATAGAGCATGACCTATATTTTACAACAGACCATCAAAATATTGGTCATGTGAATAGCTTCAATTCATATACAGTGAAATTAATAATGCCGACACACACCTGATATTCACTCATTTGAATATAGTTTAAAAGGGACAACAAGAACAAGTGTTCCTCCTGACAGTATATATATTTTTATATATTCAATAAACAAACAAAATTACTTTAAAAGGGTTATCCAGTGTTTGAAAAATATGAGCCAAATAACAGGATACCTCTATACAAAGCACTTAAAGAGGACCTTCCATGTCCTCAGGCACATGCGATTTTACATACCGCTAAAAAGCCGACAGCACGCTAAATTTAGCGCATTGCCGGCTTTCCCAGTATGTGCCCCGGGGCTGGAGATATCGGCGGTGTAAGTTTCACGGTTTACTGTCAGAAAGGCGTTCCTGACAGTCTAGCTGCACTGTGAGGAACGCCCTCCCTGACAGATCTCGTTCATAGACTCGTACTGGGGGGCGTTCCTCACAGCCCAGCGTCATCGCCGGGCAGTAAGGAATGCCCCCTCTGACAGTACAGCGCTATAGATGAGTACAGATAGAGGGGACGTTCCTTATAGCCTAGCGATGACGCCAATATCTCCAGCCCCGGGGGCACATACCGGGAAAGCCGGCAGTGCGCTGAATTCAGCGTGCTGACGGCTTTCTAGCGGTATGTAAAACCGCATGTGCCTGAGGACATGAAAGGTCCTCTTTAATAATATACTGTAGATTCTGTTTAAATTCTGCACTATCTGCTTTATTTTCAGGTCGTTGACCACAATTGTGACATTTCGCTTACAAATTTACTCCTCCTCCCTGTGAGCAGTTCAGCCAGCAAATGAAACGTTACAGCTGTACATGACCTCTTATCTGCTTAAAACCAGTTATACAGACCTTGGATGTGGGAGTGATTTATTACCTAGTCAGATATGCAGAGGAGTGCAGATCTGCACAGATTGAAGAAGAAATGTGACACAACACAGACCTCAGGGAGGAATTTGTGCACAGGCAGTGTGTGTGTCCAATGATTTCATTCCAGGTAGAGTGGAGAAGGGAAGGGTACAGATAGAGTAAGAGCAGGAGAAGGAATAATTTGAAATTTAGATTTCCCACAGATTCACTGCATATAAATAACAGTGACATAAAGAGCAGCAAATAAAATAAAGTCAAGCAAAGAGTGCACAAGGGAACCATGAGTATTTAGCACTGCTGTGGATGTACTTGCAGATAATTTTTGGAAGTTGGATAATATTACAAGCATAATCCTTTCAGCAAGAAGTTAGTTCTTCAGCAAAGTACAGTGCAAAGTTCTTTATGGGTAAACATAACTACTGACGGGAGCATCAGAGGTAGCAGAGACAGTGGTAGTTATTTGCATTGTCCATTTGTGTTGTTTGCACTTCAAAGGATCATACAGAGGGTTGTAACCATAACACTGCTGGACCCAAACTACAGAATTCTAGCGCAAGCACTCCTACTTATTGAGTTCTGTGCCACAATGGAAAGCTCTAGCTACATAGGGATATTCCACAATGCATGCTCAGCCCACCTCTACTTGTGGTACAATGCCCATATGTCAAAAAGGGTTCTGGGTGTGATTCTGAGCTTTGACACTGGCTGGCTCTAAATGGAGTTCTGACTCACGTCCTCAGCCTGACACTGCCCTTCTGACATTACAGAGCTTAATTAGCACATTAACCTTTGCTCAGGAATGATGGAGGTTAGAGAAAAAAATTACAACTACTTGAATCAGTGGATTGATGCCTCCTAACAGATGCTGAGAACTAGAATTGGGGAGGAGGTAAAAGGTCCTCTTCAACCCCTTAGTGACACAAGATCTAATAGTACGTTCTGGCCCTCCAATGTCTTAAAATAAATGGACGTACTATTATGTCCTGTGTCTGGATGCATTGAGCGGGTGACTTCCTGAGCAGGTGTTAGCTGCAGCCAGAGCTGAGGACAGATCACGTGTTTTATCCCTTTAGATGCAGTGGTCAAACATCGTGACATCTAAGGGTTTTAGCTATCATAAAGTCTCCCCCACATCACCTTACTCCCGCGGCAAGTAAGGGTGGTGCTGATACCTATTTTTGGCAAACTGGGGTCTGGTCAATGACCCTGGGCTGCTAGAGCCCACATACCTGGTTGATCCTGATGAGGCTAAAGGAAGTCAGCCTATACGTCTGCATGGGCTGACTTAATGTATACACTGCAATACATGTACAGTATATTGCAGTGTATACTACTATACTGCGCTATACTATACTACTATATCGCTGAAATCATACCCACAGAATAAAGGTGACACGTTACTTATGCTGTACGCTACATGGCAATAAAAATAAAAATCAATGCCAGAGTTGATGGTTTTTGTTAAATCCACTAACAAAGAGTTAATCAAATTTATTATAGGCACCCCAAAATGGTGTCATTACAAAATGCATCTCATCCTGCAAAAAACAGCTCTCATATGGCTACATCACCAGAAAAATAAAAATATATAGCTTGCACAATGCGAAGACTAAAACCTCCCAAAATCACCAAATCATTAGAACAAAACTGGCTGCGGCAGGGAAGGAATGTATAAGCTGTGCAAGCATATATCAGGGTACAACCTAGATTTAGAGTTTACGAGGGAAAATACCCCCAGAGTAAACCCCTCAATCATAGGAACTACTGGTAAAATAGTAGGGAATCTGGTGTTACCAAAGTACTCCACACAGCTGACATATTCTCTTTTCAACTTCCGCTGTGAATTCACGTCTGGGAAAGTAATGCTCACTATGCCCCTTGATATATTCTTTAAGGGCTATAGTTTTCAAAATGGAGTCATTCCCTAGGAGGTTCCACTTTAGTGGTACCTAAGAGTTTCTGCAAACATGACATGATGTCCAGATATCAAACATCTAAGGGTAGGTTCACACTTGCGCTTGGACTGTGTCCGCCGCAAATCTGACCTAAATGTCAGAAAAAAGGATAGGGAACAGAATGGGAAAGGTTTGAGACGCATTGCTTAAAAACCCATTCACCCTCGGCGCCGCAAAGCCGTTTTTTTCATCAGAAACAAAGTCGGACATGCAGGACTTTGTGTCCGACGAAAAAAACGGTTTCACGGCACAGAGGGTGCAATCGAACACTACCAGCGCACTGCTTTAAAAACCCATAGAATGGGTTTTTAAGCAATGTGTCTCAAACCTTTCCCAATCCTTTCCCTATCCTTTTTTCCAAAATATGCCACTACGCGCGCCGCAGCAAATTTAGCTCCACCCACTGTACGTTGACTCCGCCCATTCTCATCTATTTTTCCATATGCCCCCACAGAGTTTGATGCTCCTACATTCATCCTAACATTATATGTCTCCACATTATAATGTTCCCCTCTAATTGCCCCAGAGCATTAAGTCCCTCTCCTCGTGCCCCAGTTTAAACTGGCGGAAACTAGAAGGGGACATTAAATTGGGGCAGCTGAAGGGTGACATTAAACTATGGGGCAGCTGTTGGGTAACATTAAACAGTGGGGGTAGTTGGAGGGGGGTCATTAAACTATGGGGCAGCTGGAGGGTGACATTAAACAGTGGGGGTAGTTGGAGGGGGACATTAAACTGGGGGCAACTAGAGGCAGACATGTCCCCCTCCAGCTACCCCATGGTTTAATGTCCTCCTCCAGTTGCCCCCAGTTTAATGTCACCCTCCATCTTCCCCCCCAGTTTAATGTCCCCCTCCTTCTGCCCCAGTTTAATGTCCCCCTTTATCTGCCACCATCTTAATGTCCCCCTTCATCTGCCACCATCTTAATGTCCCCCCTTCATCTGTCACCAGCTTAATGCCCCCCTTCATCTGCCCCCACTTTAATTGCCCCCTCCATCTACCACTAATTTAATGTCCCCCTTTATCTGCCACCAATTTAATTGCCCCCTTAATCTTCCTTCAGTTTAATTGCCTGTTCATCTGCCTCCAGTTTAATTGTCCCTTCATCTGCCTTCAGTTTAACTGCTCCCTACATCTGCCTTCAGTTTAACTGCCTCCTACATCTGCCCCCAGTTCCCCCCTCTTTCTCACACATGCTGTCTCTTCTCTCCTCCCCATCTTTGATCACTCTCTGTTCCCAGCTTTCTGTGTAACATCACACTGTCCCGCAGCATCCAGAATAGCTCCGCCCACACAAGAGTCTGATCACATGGTCATGACGTCATCAAAGCATCCCATACCATTGATTTACCATGAAGGATATAAGTTTCCCTCAATTGATGTAATAAACTTACAGTTGAAACCAGAAGTTTACATACACTATATAAAAAAGACACATATGCATGTTTTTCTCACTATCTGACATAATAAGAATAAACCTTTCCCGTTTTAGGTCAATTAGGATTGCCAAAATTATTTATATTTGCCAAATTAATGAGAGAGAGACCATTTTTAAGGCATTTTTATTAGTTTCTGCAAAGTCAAAAGTCATGTCTTTGGAAGCTTCTGATAGGTTTATGGCAACATCTGAGTTAATTAGAGACACATCTGTGGATGTATTTTAAAGCACACCTGAAACATACTGTTTCTCTGTGTAACATCATGGGAAAGTCTAAAGAAATCAGCCAAGATATCAGGAAGAGAATTGTGGACTTGCACAAGTCTGGTTCATCCTTTGGTGCAATTTCCAGATACCTGAAGGTGCCTCATTCATCTGTACAAACAATTATACGCAAGTACAAACAAGATGGGAATTTCCAGCTATCATACCGCTCAGGAAGGAGATGGGTTCTGTGTCCCAGAGATGAAAATGCTTTGGTACGAAATGTGCATATCAACCCGAGAACAAAAGAAAAAGACTTTGTGAAGATGCTGGCTGATGCTGGTAAGAGTGTGTCATTATCCACAGTGAAACGAGTACTGTATCGACATGGGCTGAAAGGCTACTCTGCCAGGAAGAAGCCATTATTCCAAAAAAAACATAATAAAGCCAGATTAATGTTTGCAAATGCACACAGGAACAAAGACCTTAATTTTTGGAGACATGTCCTGTGGTCTGACAAAACTAAAATTGAACTGTTTGACCATAATGACCATCGTTAAGTGTGGAGGAAAAAGGGAGAAGCTTGCAAGCCTAAGAATACCATCCCAACACGGGAGTGGCAGCATCATATTGTGGGGTTATTTTGCTGCAGGAGGGACTGGTGCATGTCACAAAATAGATGGTGTCATGAGGAAAGAACATTATGTGGCAATACTGAAGCAACATCTCAAGACATCAGCCAGGAAGTTAAAGCTTGGGCGCAAATGGGTCTTCCAAATGGACAATGACCTGAAGCATACTGCCAAACTGGTTACAAAGTGGCTTTAGGATAACAAAGTCAGTGTTTTGGACTGGCCATTACAAAGCCCTGTGGTGGGACAGGTGGAGGGAGGTCTTTTGTCCTCCCATATTTAGTTTTTTCCCCTAAAGTTTGTTAACTTCCTTTGGGGAGTCATCTTTACACCTCTCTTCTCTTCTTTCTTCCACTGGATGCTTCTGTGGAAAAGAAGGGAGGGTTTTATTTAGGCAGTTTTTTGTGCCTAGCCAAGCTTTCAACCTCCGCTCTGAAAAGGTTGATTTGAGTGGTACATGCAGCTGTAGTTACATGCTGCATGTTCAAAGACCTGTAATGCAGGCCACTTGTGCAGCCTTGATGTTGAGCATTGCTGTTTCACTTACCTTTTTTGTGCTTAGCCAAGCTTTCAACCTTCGCTCTAAAGTGGTTGATTTCAGTGGAGCATGCAGCGTTGGTTGCATGCTGCATGTTCGGGGACCTGTGGTGCAGGCCACTTGTGCGGCCTTGATGTGGTGCATTATCGTTACTGTTCACTTACCTTACAAGCTCCGTGGCCGCCAGAAGTGACATTGGTCACTTTGTTCCTCCGGAACTTAAGTTTGTGTTCCGGTTTTCCGAGGACTGAATTCTCGGATGCACTTTTTGCGGCTTCGTTTTTCCTCCTTTTTGCAAGTTTATATTTGTTGAGCCTCTTCTCTGGCATCGATCTGTATATTTTTAGCTTCATTCTGTGTACAAGGAATTAAGGTTTGCAAAATTTGCGGGGGGGGGGGAAGTTTTTTGTGTGCACTACTTGCTCATTCCTCCTTCCCTCCTATAGAAGCCTTTATCTCAATGCAGGAGATGGCTTGTCTCTTAGTGTGGAAGGCCTCAGTACTCCACTTGGATTACTGTTATTGCTGCTGCAGCAGCTCTGGGCAGCATGGTGGCTCAGTGGTTTGCACTGCAGCCTTGCAGTGATAGAATCCTGGGTTCAGATCCTGCAAGGAATTTAAAAAAAAAAGAAGGGGGTCTAGTTTGTGTTTATTGTGACACACTGTAGGCATGAAATTACTTGCTTCTGTCAGTGCGTGGACCCCCCTCTGAAGTACTGTCTATACAAGACATTGTTGTATGTGTCAAGGATTACATGAAGGAGAGCTGTGACTCCATTTCTCAGATTTCAGAAGTCCTGATCTGAGAAACATACTCTTTTGCTAGTTGCTAAGAGGACTTCCAGGTGATTGATGAGCTGTCATCAGATGAAGATACCTTGGAGAAATCCAGCAGACCACTCTCTTTACTCTAGAGAAGATAAATAGGCTGCTGAAGTCCCTGGGGGGACCGAGATGTTTACGGGGAAGCCTCCACTTCCACCAGTAGGGGCCCTAGAGCCTTCCAAGTGGTCATAACACTGATATGCTAATGCTATTTGCGTGGAAACATCCTGAAAGAGCCACTATTTTATCAGGAGGTTAAGGCCTTATTTCCTATTGTGGAATCCCAGCTGGACCGATGGGGTCCCCCACCTAAAGTCAATATGGCAGTAGCCAAATTGTCCCAGCAGATGAAGGCTTCAACCTCCAGAGTCCTATGGATAGGCGCATGGAGAGCACCTTCAGAAAGGCTTATTCTGTGGCCTCTGCTTAGACCTCAGTGGCCATTGCCTCTAATGAGGAATCAAACAAGTTGCGCTTTGATCTAGCCCAACTAGAGATGGACATCGACTCTGGAGTCTCCAGAGATTACCTCTTATCATTCTTGAGGTCAGTCTCCTTGTCTGCAGATTACCTATCCGAGGCCTTCCAACATCAGCCTCAGTCTAGTCCTCAGTTAAAGAGGCATCCTAGATACCAGTCTAGGGTTTCTGGACGGAAGTTCCCCAAAGAAGGGGACAAGAAGAAGCCTAACTTCTTACGCCAGCTGTTTTCTTCCTGTGGCAGAGACTCCTGTTGGGGACGACTCTCCCAATTTTTCACCTTCTGGCAGGAGAAGATTCAAGACCCTTGGATCTTGCAAATAGTACAGCGGGATGTGCGATCGATTTTCTTCATCCGCTCAAGTCTGATTTATTATGACCTGCTCCCTTCCTACGGCTCAGCAGGTTATACTAGTAGTTCCATTCGCGATTAAATTTACATGGGAAGCTTGAAAGAGGTTCCCCTCTAAAGAAGGATTCAGTGTTTACTCCCCAGTTTTTTTTCTGGTGCTAAAATCATCAGGCGACTGGAGGATGGTTATAGATCTAAGATATCTGAATCTCTTCATAAGGATAAATCATTTTGGAACGGAGATCATCAAATCCGTCACATCCTTTCTACAGCAGGGCAAGGTCCTTGTCACCCTAGACCTAAAGGATGCACAAAAGGTATCTCAGAATCGCTGTCTCAGTTTCCAGCCACAGGAAGCATCTTCAGTTTGCGGCTCTACCTTTCGGCATCCCCTTAGCTCCCCACACCTTCACCAAGGTGGTGGCTCCAGTAGCAGCCGCAGTCAGACTTCAAGGTCTATTCATAGTGCCATACTTGGACGACTGGCTAATAAATGCTCAGTCAAAATCCATTCTGCTCCAGCATTTGCAGATAGCCATGTCCTTTCTTCACCACCTAGGTTGGCTAATAACTTGGGAAAAGTCAGAGGTGATTCCCTCTACTCAGAGAAAGTTCCTGGGGTTTCTCCTGGACTCAGTCTGCATGAAAATTTCCTTAACTCCTGCAAGGAAAGAAAGGTTAACCAGAGCAGTCCGGTATCTTCTCAGAACACACCTTGTGTCTATCAGGACAACTATGAGAGTTCTTGGCCTAATGTCATCCTCAGCCATGGCAGTCCTTTGGGCTTTATGGCATATTCGTTCTCTTCAGATGGAAGCTCTAAAGGCCTGGAATCATACTCCTCTCGCTCTCGACAAGAGGATCAGACTTTCCCCACTACCCATCTTTCCCTCAGATGGTGGATACACCTGAAAGACGGGATGTCCTCGGTCTAACCTCGTTGGACCCTGTTGACTACCAATGCATCCCTCTCGGGATGAGGAGCCCACCTGTATGAGAAGACCATACAAGGAGTCTGGAGCAGGCTAGAAAAGAGGACAGCGTCCAACTGGAAGGAGTTTACCTGGCACTACTTCATTTCTCCCTCTCCTCCGAAGAAGAGCGGTCAGGATCCGGCCCGACAGTATGACGACCGTAATGTACCTGAACAAACAGGGAGGCACCAGATCACTATCTCTCTTCAGGGAGACAGGTCTGACTTTTACCTGAGCAGAGGAAATTCTGACCCACTTATCCGCGGTTCACATCAGGGGCTCCTTGATCATAGTAGCGGATCAGTTGAATTGGGGTCTCACCGTATCAGGAGAACAGTTTCTCAATCCAGAGATCTTTCATCAGATTACCCTGAAGTGGGGTCTTCCAGAAGTAGACCTTATGACGACCAGACTCAACGCCAAGATGAAGAAGTTCTGCTCACTGTATCAGGAGGACTATCCCTTGGCAGTGGATGCCCTGTCCATCCCTTGGTGGTCCAGGCTGGCATACATCTTCCCTCCACTTTCCATGATACCAAGAGTATTAATGAAAGTCTGACAGGACCAAGTCTCTGTGATAGCCATTTTTACCATTCTGGCCAAAAAGAGCTTGGTTTTCCCAGCTCATGTACATGAGTCGAGAGATCTATTGGAGGCTTCCCCCCACCCAGAACCTGGTTTCCCAAGGAACTCAGAAGTACCAGGATCTGAGGAGATTCAACCTGACAGCCTGGAGGTTGACCAGCCCTTATGGAGATCCAGAGGGCTGTCAGAAGCTGTCTTGAAGACTCTTTCCTGCGTCAGAGCAGAGTCTACCAATGAGAGCTACCTAAAGGATAGGTAATGTCTTCAAAGAATGGTGTTCCAAACAGGAAGTTAACAGTTCAAATCCTACAACAGGAGAGATTCTAAAACTATCTTTAGGACAGCTTGGATAAGGGCCTTTCCCCTGCCACACTCAAAGTTCAGATTTCAGCCCTATCCGCCTCTTTAGGCAGACGATTGTCTCAGAATCCCTTAATCTCTAGGTTCCTTAACCCTTTCCTGACATCCGCCGTAATAGTACGGTGGATGCCGGGTGCTTAAATATGGCGGCCGCTCGTGACCCGAGCAGTCGCCATAAAAGTAGTTATAAAAGTAGTTAAATACTGTGAAACACATACACATTAGGTATCCCTGTGTCCGAAAACGCCCGGTCTACAAATCTCTAAAAATATTTTTCCCGTACGGTAAACGCCGTAGCGGGAAACAAAATCAAAAGTGCCAAACCGCCGTTTTTTCACAGTTTTGCCTCTGATAAAAATTTGAATAAAAAGTGATCAAAGCAATAGACATTCCCCAAAATGGTATAACTAAAAAGTACACCTGGCCCCGCAAAAAAGACACCCTATGCATCTCCATACATGGAAGTATAAAAAAGTTACGGGTGTCAGAATATGGCGACTTTTAAAAAAATATATATTTTTGCACAGTTTAGAATTTTTGTTAAGGGGTTAAAATGTAAATAAAACCATATAAATTTGGTATCCACGGAATCGTACCGAAACATAGTATACAGGTGACATGTCATTTTGGCTGTAGAGTGAACGCCGTAAAAACGAAGCCTGTAAGAAAGTCACACAAATGCACTTTTTCTTCAAATCCACCCCATTCTGAATTTTTTTCCAGCTTTCCAGTACATTGTACAGAATAATAAATGGTAGTATTATGAAAAAAAATTTGTCCCGCAAACATTAAGACCTCATATGGCTCTGAGAACGGAAAAATAAAAAAGTTATTGGGTTTGGTGGGGGGGGGGGGGGGGAATCAAAAACGAAAATCAAAAAATGTCACCGGCGGGAAGGGGTTAAGAGTGCTATGAGACTTAGACCGGTGGTTTCAACTGCTGTTCCCCAATGGGATCTTGCTACAGTTCTCTCGGGTCTTTGTGGTCCTCCATTTGAGCCATTAGAGGACGTGGATCTAAAGTATTTAGCCTTTAAAACCACCTTTTTGTTAGACATCACTTCAGCAAAGAGAGTGAGTGAGCGCCAGGCTTTTTCTTCCGAGGAACCACTTACTTTGTGCTTGAAGATAGGGTCCAGCTCAGGTTTCTCCCTGGCTTTAACACTAAGGTGCCTTCACTTGCCAATATCAACCAGATGGTTTCCTTACCAGTGTTTTTTTCCAGCTCTTTCCTCTGAAGAAGAGGAAGGACTTCACACACTGGATGTAGTAAGGTGTCTTCAGACCTACCTTCTATGTACATGATCTTTCAGGAAATCCGAGAATCTCCTTATTAATATATATGGTAGAGACAAAGGTCTCAGAGCTTCCAAGCCTACCTTGTCTAGATGAATTAAGGAAGCGATAAAAACTTCTTTTTCTGCTCAGGGGTTAAATTCACCTGAATTCTTTATAGCCCACTCAACTAGGGCTGTGTCAACCTCTTGGGCTCAGAGCTGTGTGGTATCTCTTGATCAGATTTGTGCAGCCGCTTCTTGGTCATTTCAGCTGACCTTTGTAACACATTACTGGCTAAATGTCCGGCGTTCAGAGGCGACTGCCTTTGGACAGTCAGCCCTAGGTACTGTACAGCGAGGAAACCCTCCCTAAGGGAATTACTTGCTACATCCCCATATTGTGCTGCTGTAGGATGTAAGAGAATCGTTGATTATGATGTTAATCTGTTTTCCCTTATTCCTAACAGCAGCACAAGCTTCCCTCCCTAACTTAAGATTTTTACTTTATAACTTACACAAGGGGGGAGGTCCCTTTTGCCCTCTTATAGGGTACCATAGTCATGCATAAATTATGCTAATTAAAAATTCCGCCTGTCCTATCAACACACAGGGGCAGAAATACCCCCATATTGTGCTGCTGTTAGGACTAAGGGAAAACAGATTAACATCATAATCAACGAATCTCAATCCTATTGAAAATTTATGGACAAAGCTGAAAAGGCAGGTCAGGTGCGAGCAAACCTGGCTCAGATACACCAGTTTTGTCAGAAGGATTGGGCCCAAATTCCTACCAACATACAGTTTAAAGGTAATGGTACCAAATACTAATGAAATGTATGTAAACTTTTGACTTTGCAGAAAGTAATAAAAAATGCCTTAAAAAATTCTCTCTCTCATTATTCTGGCATTTGGCAAATAAAAATAATTTTGGAAATCCTAATTGACCAAAAACGGGAAAGGTTTATTCTGATTTCATTTCAGATAGTGAGAAAAACATGCATATGTGTCTTTTTATATAGTGTATGTAAACTTCTGGTTTCAACTGTATATACTTGGATACTTAATGAGGAAGGAGTATGTGCTGTATCCTAGATTTTATGTTAAACAGGGAAGAGCCAGAAATATACCTCGTTTGTATGTGAAGCATTGTGGTATATTTTAAAACATAATGCTTTTAAGTTTGGTGATGGATGGTATCTTCAAGATACCAGTATTACAGTGGATAAACCAGTAGCTTGGCAATTTTTTTTTTTTGGCAAATTTCAAGATGAAGTATATATTCACTACGTCCAATCCATTTTTTAAACATATAGTTAGACTGTTTAGATACATAGAACTGGCCACCAAACACTACAAAGACACTCTCAAAGCCACCTTGGATAAAGTAGTACCCTTGACCGTCCGAAAATCCCAACACAGACACCAGCAACCTTGGCACACTCCTCAAACACGTTTTCTTCAGTGATGCTCAAGATGTGCCAAACGGCTATGGTGAAAATCTCACACATCTGCAGATTTTCTTCACTTCAAGTTTATGCTCAAAGCCTATAACTCTGCCCTTCACCTCGCCAAACAAGCTTACTTCACCTCTCTCATCTCTTCTCTCTCCAATAACCCTAAACGACTCTTTGACACCTTTCACTACCTTCTCACGCCAAAGGTGCGGGCACCTGTCACAGAAGTCAGTGCCCAAGACATGACCACGTACTTTAAAGACAAAATCGACAACATCCGTCAAGAAATAACCCATTCTCCAAGTGGCATGAGTCCCCTTGCCTCCCTTGCTCCTCATAGTGAACTCTCATTATTTGACCTGGTAACAGAAGAAGAAGTCTCCAAGCTCCTTTCTTCTTCTCGTCCCACTACTTGTACAAGTGATCCTATCCCGTCACACCTCTTCTGGTCTCTGTCCCCTACTGTTAGAACTCACCTTACTAAAATTTTTAACCTCTCTCTTTCTTCTGGAATCTTTCCCTCCTACTTCAAACATGCTGTCATAACCCCACTACTGAGAAAACCCTCCCTTGACTCATCATGTACTGCTAACTACCGACCTGTCTCTAACCTCCCCTTCATCTCTAAACTCCTGGAACGCTTGGTCTACTCCCGCCTAATCCTCTATCTCTCTGCTAACTCTCTTCTGGATCCCTTACAATCAGGTTTTCGTGCACTACACTTTACAGAAATGGCCCTCACAAAGGTCTCCAAATGATCTCTTGATGGCTAAATCTAAAGGGAACTATTCACTACTTATTCTTCTGGATCTCTCAGCAGCATTTGATACTGTAGACCACCAACTCCTCCTCACTATGCTCCATTCTATTTGCCTCAGGGATACCGCTCTCTCTTGGTTTTCTTCCTATCTCATGGACCGCTCATTTAGTGTAACATTCGCTGGTGTTATTTCTTCTCCTCTGCCCCTTGTGGTTGGGGTTCCTCAAGGCTCGGTCCTAGGTCCCCTCCTCTTCTCTCTGTATACAGCCCAAGTTGGACAAACCATTCGCAAATTTGGCTTTCAATACCATCTTTATGTAGATGATACCCAACTATATACCTCATCCTGTGACATCACCCCTGCACAGAACACCAGTGACTGTCTCTCTGCTGTCTCTAACATCATGTCTTCTCTTTATCTGAAAATGAATCTTTCAAAAACTGAACTTCTTGTGTTCCCTCCATCTACTAACCGACCTAACCCTGATATCTCCATTTCTGTCTGTGGCCTTACTATTACCCCGAGGTGGCATGCCCGCTGTCTGGGGGTTGTATTTGATTCAGACCTCACCTTTCCTCCACATATTCAGACACTTGCATGCTCTTGCCACTAGCACATTAAAAACATCTCTAGAAGTCACCCTTTTCTCACCATGGAAACATCAAAAACCCTCATTGTCGCTCTTATTCGCTCTCGTCTTCACTATTGCAATTCTCTTCTAATTGGGCTTCCTCTTGTTAAATTCTCCCCACTACAATTTGTCCTGAATGCAGCCGCCAGACTCATCTTTCTGTCAAACCGGTACACAGACGCATCTACATTGTATCTGTTGCTGTATTGGTTGCCCATCCATCGCAGAATACAATATAAAATTATCACACTGACCTACAAATCCATCCATAGTGCTGCACCCCCGTATATCTCCTCTCTCATCACTGTCTACTGCTCTAACCGTCCTCTCTGTTCCGCCAATGACTTCAGACTTGCATCCCCTGTTATCCGATCATCCCACTCCCCTCTCCAAGACTTTTCTCCAGCTGCACCGGTGCTCTGGAATGCTTTACCCCAGACAATCTGATTAATCACCAACTACAGCAGCTTCAAAACTGCCCTAAAATCACATCTGTTTGGTCAGGCTTATCACGTGACCTGATCACAGTGTAGCGTGTGAAGGTGCAGAACAATAACACCAATAGTTCCTGTCCCCTCCATCTAGACATTATGCTGCACTCCTTGCAATTAGTATCTGTTTATTCACAGATACCGGTTGGTGACGGGTTCATACAGCTTCAGTTACACAACTTTTTCTATTAAAAGATGGCTGGACCATGGTAGCAAACAAGCCCTCTGAACTCTTGTGTCCCCCTATCTCCTCATAGAATGTAAGCTCTTGTGAGCAGGGTCCTCACTCCTATTGTTTCATATGTTTATTTGTCACATCGTTATGTCTCATATTGTCTGTTCATGTGTCCTCTGATTTGAAGTGCTACGGAATATGCTGGCGCTATATAAATAAAGTTATTATTATTATAGACAATATGTTTATTATTTGGTCTGGAAGCTCCTCAGAATTCTCAGATTTTGTGATGTATCTTAATGAGGTTAATAAGGTGAATATATAGTTTACCTCGGTAATTGGTGACATGCAATTAGACTTTTTAAAAGTCACTGTGCTGTTGGAGTGTGGTTCGATTACTACTAGAGGTTTCAGGAAATCCACTGCTGCTAATTTCATCATTACATTACAAAAGTTTCCATACAAGGCATGACAAAACAGAAGTCCATTATGGATGGTTTGTTTGTTTAAGGTACATTAATAGTACAGAAACCACTTTGCAGTAGCATGCTTGACAATCTGGAAAGAAGATTAATGCACACTGAGTTCTAAAAGGAGCTAATAGGAAGGCTTCTCAATAACCCACGATGAATTACTCATTGTATCTAGGCACCCTCGTAGGAAGAATGATACCTGTAGTAAAGCCTTATTCTTGTTTAAGTTTAAAACACAAGCAGATGTTATATGTTCTACCATTTATAAAAACTGGAATATAATCCAAAGGGACCCAGAACTAGCTTGGGTATTTTCAGATCAACCAATAGTTGCTTTTAAAAAAAGAGTATGACTTGAGGCAAGTAGAAATTGGCTAGGATATCATACTCCAAAAGGCAATTTTGCCTGCAGACACTGTAACTTTTGTTCACAAAACTTGAATGCTGGGGCGGAGTCTGACCACGCATGGCGATGGATGCATAATCCTTGAGCTTCATCGCATAATCTCTCTCCCACATCCAGCTATCAGAGCAGACATGGTGAAGACCGGCAGAGAAAAAGGTCCAGATGTCCCAGGCACACCTAGACAGGTGAAACAACAGGGTGACCTGCAGAAATTTCTTAGGAAAAAGACCGCTCACTCTCCAGCTAGATCGCTCAAGATGGCGTCAGCTTCCCAGCAGGACCTGGAGACAGGAGATGATTCAGATCTAGACAGCGCTGCTGAATACGATCAAACTGATACAGACCTCGTGACCATCTCTAAGTTGTTTCTCCAAAGGGCCGTTGCTAAGGCCCTGAACCCGGTGCTCTCGGAGCTGGCGGACATTAAGTCCGAGATTCAGAATGTGGGACAATGTGTGCTGAATTTAGAAACCGACTGCGCAGCTCTCAAGAATCACTCAGCCTCCGTAGCTTCCAGGCTCTCTATCCACAAAGAATACATAGACAGATCCCTCACCCTGATCGAAGATCAGGAGAATAGGAGCAGAAGAAAGAACATAAAGATTAAGGGGGTTACCGAAATCTGGCTCCTCAGAGGATCTCTCTAAAATTGCCACACAATTTTTTTCTGATCTCCTAGGCCATGAGCAGGCAGCCTTCATTGTGGTTGAACGTATTCACAGAGCAGTTAGACTGAGACCTCAGCAAGGGGACACCCCTCCCCCCACAAGACATCATATGTGGCTTATTGTCCATCCTGGACACTGCTGCTATCCTGCTGGCGGCGAGGAGTCGCCCAACGATTCTCATAGGAGATGATGAGATCTCCATATTTCAGGACATTTCCCCTTCTATACTGGCTAAACAGCCCATACTGCGTCCTCTCCTGGTAGCTCTACGAAATAAAGATATTAAATATGCCTGGTTTTATCCCTTTGGTCTGGCGGTCATGCATAGGGTAAGAGGATTACAGTTCATACTCCGGGAGATCTTCCAGAACTATGGGCCTATCTTGATATCGCTCCAATACAAATTCCATCGTGGCTCCCTATGCCACCTCTCCCGGAGCTCCCAGATTTGCCTGATGCTGATCCTTGGCCTCAGGGTCATCGCCACAAGTCGCCGAGGAGCAAGAAATTCACGACCCGTGTACGGCCGACCCTCCCCCCCGTAGCTGCCTCGAACTGACCAAGCTTACCTGCAAACCGTGAGTGACTCAGTCCATCTGTATTCAGGTTGCGAAGTCTGGGATACGCACTTACCTTTGTGATGCAGGTCTTTTGTGCTTCACCTAAGGCCCTCTCTGTTGTTTCTTGCCCACAACGAGATTATACAAGTTTTCTTCCTGCAGCCACTTTTATTTAACTCGATTGTGACTGTTTTCTCTCGCTCTATGATGTCTAGTTCTTTGAGTGTTTAGCACAATACTGTATTCTCATCTAGTTAGTTAATTGTATATGACGAGAGGCACCTGGCCCCACTTCTAAATGCTTCCCATTCTCTCTGCCTTGTGTAGATCAGGTTGTTGTGTGATACTAATCGGCCGGGCCCAGGCCCTTGGATGAAGTGTTAAAATTGTGGCTAGCTGTCGCTGAAATGGGACTAGGTCCCTTGATATGTGTTGCTTATCTACCATGTTCTTGTACATGTTATTGAATTATATGTTATTATGTTTACTGCTGGTTCACCATGCTGACTCTTTTTCTCTTCCATATACTCTTCCCCCTCTTTGCAGTGGTGAGACATTCGGATAGTTTTCGATCAGACTACCTTTTTCATTTCCGCTCTCAATATTTCCTCATTGACACTTTTTTCCTCCTAATCATTTGGGCAGTTTGCGGGGCTGTGCCTTTGCAAGTTCACCTTGCTTGCTGTCCTTTTTCTTCTTTCACTTAAGAAGGCCTGACCTCCTGTTCTCTTGTTCTTCCTCCCCATCTCCTTCCTTCCATCTCACTTCCCTCTTTATTCTGTCCTTTTCTCCACTTCTTTTTCTCTCTCCACATCTAGCACCGGAGCGGAGCTGTTCCTCTTCAAGTGACTTCCAGTCTCTCCACCACTTATATTGAGTTCCAGTCCTGTGGACAGAACACTGTTCTTCAGATAGCATCCCTTTCCTGAAACCATGACCTGTGTAATTCTGACTACTTTTAATGCGAACGGCTTGAACTCCCCCCAAAAAAGACACGGAGTCCTCCGCATCGTTAGAAAACTGGAAACAGACATCCTCCTGCTTCAGGATCCATAAAGTGAACTGTTTAGCTTCCCTTCAAACTGACTTGTCCTCAGTACAAGAAAAGCTTTAAAAGCATCTTTTACCAGCAAGCCTCAAAACACCAACTTTTCTACAAATTTCGTTTCTATGCGCATGGAGATAAGGGAGGCAGGCTTATGTCCCATTACATCAGAAAGGCGAAGGCGAAATCTCATATCCCAGCTATAAAAGACGACTCAGGCACCATTCTCTGATACACAGCAGATAGCAGGGGCTTTTCAGAAGTTCTATGAGCAGCTATATAATATTTGTGACAGTCCTTCGCCTGTTTGAAAGCAGAAGATTGAACTTTGGCAACAGAGACATTCTTGAACTCCTTTGACCTCCTGACTCTTTCATAAGAAGCAGCAGACAAGTTACTTGAGCCGATATCACTCCCTGAGCTCCAAAGAGTCCTGTGGAGTTTCTGCTGGGCAAGAGTCCAAGTCCAGAGGGTTTGACACTGCTTTACTATAAGAAATTTAGTGATGTACTGCTACTTCAGCTATCTCTACTGTGTAATGCCCTACTATCTGGGGAACCTCTACTGAAACAATCACAGGAAGCACATATCACATTGATAGCAAAAGAGGGCAAAGACCCAACACTCTGCAGTAGCTACTGCCCAATATCGCTCTTCAATTTGGATCTGAAGATCTGGGCCAAGCTTCTGGCCTTCTGTCTACAACCACTTTTGCCCTCCTTGGTGAATGAGGAGCAGCCAGGATTTATAAAAACCAGAGAAGGAAAGGACAACACCCATAAATTGCTTCATGCCATCTCTTTGACCCGCAAGCTGTGCAAACCGTTGGTCCTTCTTGGAGTCGATGCCGAGAAGGCCTTTGATAGGGTGAATTGGGACTACATATGCGTAACTCTACGAGCTTTTGGTTTTCCTCCATCCTTTGTCACAGCATTTTTTTCACTATATTCAGACCCTCATGCCCGACTCAAAGTCAATGGGACTTTATCTCCATACTTCGATATCACCAATGGGACACGACAAGACTATCCCTTGTCCCCCTCCTTATTCATCCTCACATTGGAGATGTTACTTCAGGTGGTCCGTTTGCACCCGAGCATAAAAGACTTCTCCGTTGGATCCTGCTCATTGCAGTCTGTCGCCTTTGCAGATGACATCCTCTTCCTTGTCACTAACCCGGAGGAGGGACTCCCGGCTCTGACGAACTTAATGACTGAATATGGTGTACTCTCCAACTACAAGCCTAACCTAAATCGGAGGTTCTAGTGGTGTCTCTCCCTGCTGCTGTCCAACGTAGGATCCAGCTGACCTCCCCTTACGTTTGGAAAATAGATCATATCACATACCTAGGCATCCAGCTCATTAGTGATCTACAAAATCTGTATAAAAAAAACTACTTACCCCTGTTCCATGACCTGTAGGCCTCTCTCCACTCTTATGACTTGCCCTTTCTCTCTTGGATTGGGCGGAACCTTTGTTGCATACTTGATATCGAAGGTGCTCTACAAACTCCAAATGCTCCCAATCTCCCTTACGAACTCTTATTTATGATCCCTACATTCTCTTTTCACCCGTTTCGTCTGGAAGAATAAGCCGGCACGCCTATCCTACAGTCTCCTCTCCAGCTGGCTATCCTTGAGTGCACCAGTGAATAACTCACTTATCCGAGAAATGGCTGAACAAGCTCATGGCCACAGTCTGAATGCAATATTATGAACATCTGAACCAAAACACTTTCGTAGTTCTCAATATGTCATTCTTCTTAGAGGACCATGCGAGACCTGGCATAATAATTGAGCTCATCTTGCTCCTCTCCCATCGAGACTTTACCCAGTGGAATTGCTCCCATGCCTTCTTCCGAGTGCTGTTCAAGGTCATGAAGATTTGTGGTCGAAACTTAGAGGTAGACGTCTAGAAGACCTTTTTTGCAACTACTCGCCTATTCTGTTTGAATCCCTGCAAGGTCTCATGGCCAATGTGAATTTGACTCACCTCCATTACAGTCACTATAGATGGTGTGCTTCATCACTCCCTCAAGCCTCCAACCTTGCCAGATCTCTAACCCAGTTTGAGAGACTAATAGTTCTGACTGCTCCTGGAATGAGGAAATTGTCCTACTGCAAGTCCACACTGCTATCGAATGCTCTCAATTACAAATTAGCTTGTCTGTCCTCCTGGGAAGCTGAACTAGACCTCTCGCTGTCTGCAGAGGACGTGAAGTCCATCCTACGAAAATCTCATGGCTTCTCTACTTGTGTGAGACTCCAGGAAATGCATTATAAAGCTCTCACTAGATGGTACAGGACCCCAGCCTGGCTCCACTCACATAACCTGGCTGATAATGACCTCTGCTGGCGCTGCCACTCCCAACGAGGTATGCCCCTCCACATATGGTGGACTTGTGACATTATACAACCCTTCTCGTCCCAAATTCAACTCTTGATTCAATACATTTCCTCCACCACTATTACACTCTCTCCGGCCTCAGTCCTGTTGTCCCTTCCTCAGCCGGATTAACGCCATCAGTGGAATGACTTAATGACCCACTTGATTGAGCCTGCAAAGTCCCTCATACCTAGCAACTGGCTTCAGACGAACCCCCCCATCTGTTTCGCTCTGGATTGAAAAAGTCACCCAGATAGCCAGATCTGAAGAGCTCCTAAGTTGGTCTGCTGGCTCTCAGGCTCGCTTCCTCCAACTCTGGTCACCTTGGCTGAGATACCAAAACACTGTGCTGTCGACTGACAACTCCCTGATCTAGGTTCAGGCTCCGCTCTGGGTGCCTTGCCTCCTTTTACTTTACTTTACTCTACTCTATTTTTCTATGCTCTACCCTGCTCTGCTGTTTGCACTTCCCCCTTCTTTTGCGCCTTCCTGCTCTTTTAGTTTCTCTTCTCTTTGTTCCTTCTTTTCGCCCTCCCTCCCCCCATCTCTGGCTCTTTTTCCTCCCTCCCTCCCTCCTCCCCCCCTCCCCTCCTTTGCTTCTTAATCCTCTTCTGACACCTTCCCTTCCTACCCTCCCCTACCATCTGGGGCGTCATGGTGTGGCATCAAGGTCTTGCCTGATATCGAACACCTGTTGCTTTTTGTGCTCGCTCCTTACATTACACAATTGCCTATTTGCCCTTCTTGGGCATGTTTCTACTTTTGCATCACAGTAATTCATGTATAGGGTTTACATGCTTTGCTCCATAGTATAGTATATGTAGTCTCATACTGCCCTTTGTTATGATAATACCTTTTGATATCTTTGTAAATGTTTTGTTGCCTGTAAAACTTGTAAAACCAAATAAAATGAGAATAAAAAAAAAAAAAAAAAAAAAGAAAACTTGAAGGCTAGGGATCTTTTTATAGGATGGTGACTCAGTTAATCAATTGCAAGACCAAATTTTTTGTCTCATTATTTTTTGCCTATGCCCGTTCTATTATATTGGCAAGACTATGGCGCTTATGTGTTCATTTAGGGAACACGTTATATCTATAAAAACACAGGACATGGTTCTACCCGCCTCATACAGCATGTTAGGGAAAAACAGAGACTGTAATTTCCACAAGCACCTCACTAATAGACAATTCAAGATTGTTGAGGAGTCCATAACTTAAAGTACTAAAAGTTAAGGAAAAACAGGGAGGCGATGCAGGTGTTTTGAGGTTTGCCGGTATTGAAATACTTAATGCTAACCCCGGAAGGAACGATCTTAACCAATGTTGCATGCGGAAAAAGAAAGTGTATCCTTGAAAACAGAGGCGTTAGGCCTCTTAGGCTTAAATCACAGCAATGACAGGAGTGTCTTTTTATAAGGGGTCCTGATAAATATGAATGTAGCATTGATATATGCAATTAACTTTAATATGCTATAATATGAGAGCTTTGTGAGCTTCGATATTGCTTTATTGATGTTGTCTGTATCTTTTTATAATTAGTATCTCCTGATGGGTATGGCAGTGGCGCATGTGCAGATTGTGATTGCTGGGGTGACATAGCTGGGAGGGTGCATTTTTATGATGCACTTATGCTCCACCACATAAATAGCCTGTAGAAGGGCTGTGTGAGTGAAATGGCCTGTTGCTGTGTAGATTGGTGATGCCTGTTTTTAATATGCTTTGCAAATAATAACTTGGGCACAGAAATGTACCAACTCTGTCTTCACTTTCATTGAACATCCCAAACCAGTGTTGACACAAACCATCAGAAGTCATTTGCAAGACAATGGGCTACAAGACAAATGTCCAGCTACAGGTGTTACATTGACCTCATATCACTGCTCTCAAAGGTTCTCATGGTGCACAGCAAGATGGCAATGTAGGCTGGAGTAGAGGTCTAGCCTCTTCAGTGATGAGTCCCCCTTTTGTCCAGGACACAATGATAGCCAGAGATTGGCCTGGAGGCCACATGGGAGATGCCATGAGAGGTCTCCACAAGGGAACACCACACTGGTTCTACTCCCGGGATTATAGTGTGGGGTTACATAAGGTACAGTAGCCAGATCCCTCTAGTCTTTATTTCAACTTGGTCAGTGGTAGGGCCATTTCTTCAAAGTATCCAGAGCCACTTTTCAACAGGACAACACCATTCTACATGTTGCTTGTGCTATTATGGGTAGATTGTGTGGCCTAAATATGCTACCATAGCTTGCAGTGTCTCCCATCAAGCACAACTGGGATGTCATTGATTAGCATTTACATAGGGAGCTGCCAGCAGCCAATTTTGATAATCTACATACCCAAGTGCATTCAGAGTTGCAAAACATTCCTCAGGCAACCATTAATAAAACCGTTAATAATTTCATTGATAACATGCCAAGACATGTAATTGTATGTATTTCTGTTTGTGGCACTCTTATTTGATACTGAATAAGTTGAGATATTTTGTACATTGTTTCAATTATTTTATCATTTGCATATCACTAACATGTTTATCAATACCGTGATTCCATAACCTTTCCTTCTTGGTGTTGCAATTCCAGTGTTAAGGAATTTATTAGCACAATGTTCTACCAACTACCATAAATGATATAGGAAGACATGTATTACAGCTGAGAGTGTGTAATGTTGATGATGTCATTTTCTATAATTTTCACATTCCATATTTATCTAATGAATCCTATTTGCTCTTTCATCTCCACAGGGGAATTGGAAAACAAGGATTCCAGTGCCAGGGTAAGCTATTTATTTTATGCTTTGCTTTGTGTGTGTTATCTGTTCCTCACATTCTCTCCAGAGGATGTCCGCTATTTTTGTGCAGCAGAGAAAATTATTAATTTATATAAACTGCCTTTTATTTTGCTGTAGGTAATACTGACTGTCTAATTTTCCAGTGCCTGGAAATATATATAGTTTGCCACAATGTAATTTAAGATGTATATATATATATATATATATATATATATATATATATATATTTTATCATTTTTCAGGCTATGCATAGCTATGCTTAATAACTTAATTAACAATTGTATTAACATTCAATTAAAATATCTATGCATGTCTCATAATTTTATTTTATCTTCCTTCTCTGTATGTTTCAAGTCCAATATACAAGATACAAAGATTAAGTTTGTCAGTGCAGCAGAACTAAGTTTGTCATATGCTTCAGTACACTGTCATGTTTTTTCTATGGTTTACTTAAAAATGACGCAAAATGTTTGTTTGTGTTGCATATTAAGTGCTGTTCCTTCTCAAAAGCCCCACTCCTTTCCTAATAAGTCCTGCCCACATGTCGGGAAAGGCACAAAACCTGTTAGAAAGTGTCTAAAACAATTCTAAAATGTAAAACATGTACAGTCAGTTAGGTTTTTTGTACAAAGTATGCCAGAATTCTAAGCATTTTCATTAATTTATGTTCTCCAATGGGTCGCATTTAGCAAACAGTCTAAAAGTATGAATGTCATTGTAACCTATGACATCCAATTAGAGCTCAGCTTTCATTTTTTTAGAGTAGTTAAAGAAATGAAAGCTGAACTCTGATTGGTTTTATAAATGACACTTTTATTTTTATTTTTTTTAAATATAAACACACATTTTAGAAATGAGGCTTGTTGCTTTTCATAAAATGTACACATACATCCCAAATAGAGCAATAGAGCATATTTGCAGCATATAAACATCTTAACACAGACAAACTTATTCATTGGAGCAGAACACAAATAAGAACTAATAATAATAAGAGTCTAAATAAGGACTTGCAGTGTCCCTCACTGTGAAATACTCCAAGCAAGAAGAGTTCAGCATTGTTTGGATGGCACTAAACGATGTACCTGATGCGGCGATTCCAACATTCAGTCTCCAGGTTGCTGGTGAACAACAATTAATTTCAGCTGTATATCTTTATTGGCGGCACTGTAACAGCAACAGTGTAGCCAGAAATTAATCACTATTTAAAGGGGTTATCTGGTTTCTAACATTGATGGCCATAATTATTAGATCTGCGAGGGTCTGAAACTTGGGGCCCCTGCAAATCACTGGTACCGAGACAGTGTGGTTCTCAGTATTGTTTACATTCTGATAGCCGCACTGTTCATTTAGCCAGTATGAGTACTGCAGCATTGCCCCATAGATTTCAGTGGGACAGCGCTGCAGAACCCACACTCGCTGCTACAGTTTGTATGGTGAATGACCAGTACAGTTCTCAGAATGTAAGCAATACCGAGAACCACACTGTCTCGGTACCAGTGATCTGCGGGGTGCTGGGTGTCGGACTCCCACAGATCACTGTGGTCTATTGATGTCCTATCCTAAGGATAACCTCTTTAATTTACTGAATAGTAAAAGCACCAGTGATCTGGGAAATGAATGCATCTATAGTCACATCAGGTACATCGTGAAGTACCATCCTTGGAGAGGCTTACCTTATTTAATGGAGTTTACTCGGTTGATGCTTACTGAAACAAATCCGACAGGCCAAATGATATGCAAACAAACCACTTCGCTATCACACAGAGGGAGAGTTGTGGGTCCCTTGTATACCAATATCTCAACATAGAGCATCTCATATTTCTCTCTAACAATCCATCAGTAAACATTAGCTCTGAAGTTTATTAGGTTTGGTATTTACCCCCAACCCAACAGACAGTGGGAAGCTGTTCTCAAAGACGACCTATCACCACCTCCACCAAGTCCAACCCCTTCTACCCTTCAATAGGTGCTGCTACACTAACTCAAGCACATTTGGAATTTTTTTCTCTAGTCCCCACCTTTCCTGAGAAATGGTTTCTGTTTCAGGAGAGCTGCACAAGCTTCACCAATAGTATGTCTACCCCTAGATTTGCCAAATTGTCTAAGGCCTAGGACACACCTGGCAAGTTTGCAGTCCGCAAAATCACTAATGACAAACCTGCAGCAGACTACAATAGCAGTGTATTGGATGAAATTTAAAGAAATCCATGCACATACTATATTAAAAATCAAGACACTTTGTATGTTTATTATTGTTACAGTACATGTTTGTCTGCAGTTTTCAACATTTACAATACAAAGTTTGAACTTCAGGGCCAGCTGCCCCAAAATTGTCTTGTTTCAGTTATTTTTTTTAGCGCATGGTTTCTTTAAGAGACATCCCAACAAGTGTGGCCTTAACAGAAAAATTGTTGTCATTGTCCATAGCAACCAATCACAGAAAATATTTAATTTTTTATGGTGCTCTTAAAATTTAAAGCTGAGCTGTGAAAGGTTGCTACAAGGGGAACTAAACAATTTTTCTTTTAGACGGTTTTATAAATCTACACCAAACTGCCTGATATGTCAAGTTCTGTGACATAAAGATATCGCCTCAGTAACTGCTCCGCAATAGGGGATATATCCATTGCTTCCTTAGTTAGGGCTCTATTTTGATACTGTCTATAGCCATACAGCTAAAATATATTTTTGAGTTTTTGTGACAATTTTTTTTTTTTTTTTAAATATATAGTTAACCATGTTTAGTTTTTCTTATGGTGAGCAACCAGAAATACTTAATACTTATTGCATCTGTTATTAAAGGGAGTCTATCATTTGATTTAGGCAAATTTCACTAATGATGTGTTGGAATAGCGTTATTCTTCTCAGTGTCACCAGCAACAATCCTCCAATGCGCGATGCTAATCCTGCACATGCGCTGTACACTAGGCCCGGATTTGCATCTTGCATCGGAAGATTGCTACTGGTGACGCAGCGAAGACTAAGAAGAGGAGGATGCCTTAACAAAGAAGGCGCGTGTAACAAAGCAGGAGGAGGCGGAATACTGGGGATGACTAAAATAGCCTTTCTAAAAGCTATTCCAACATGTCATTTGTGAAATTTGCCTAAATCAAAAAACAAACTACCTTCAATAGTTTATGTCCTAAATTATTACAGCAAGATTTTAAAATTAAAAAGATTTCACTACAGTTACAGTAAAAGAGATGTTACTAAAATTGCCATCTAAGCAGTGATAGATGCTGTAACATAACTTCCAGCCCAGTTTTTTATCTGTTAATAAGACCAGCTTCACAGAGGCTTATTTGGTCTGTGAAATACAGACCATATATCGGCCATTTATGATACTAGGAGTCCCTGCCTCTCAGCGAAACTTACTCATGAAAGCATGATTAAGGGGAGGCAGGGACTTCTAACATCATAGATCACTGTGATGCTTGGAGTTTGGTTCCCAGTTCTGTATTTGGTCTGAGAAATATGGATGATATATAGTTCAAATTTCACAGACTGAATATGTCCATGTGAAGTCAACCTAACTGAACCCATCTCTGCTTTGGCCCCCAGACCATTAGGCTAATATCATATGGTCAGTATTTTGCATCAGTATTTGCAAGCCAAAAGTTTCCAGAAGTGGAAACCTACACAGCGAAAAATTATGATGCAAAGATTTGTTTCTCTTTCATGTCCTGAGGCCACTAATGGTTTACAAACACTGATGTAATATTCTGACCAAATATTGACCATGTGAAAGTGACCTTAGAGTTCACACATCTGCTTTTTAACTTGCACTAATGCATTTAGAGTTGGAAGCCCCACTTGATTTTTGTTATTTTTATTGCTGTAGAAAAAACAGCAAGTGCATTGACATGAGGTAAATGGTGCTTAGGGTACTATTACATGTGCTGTTTTTACACAAGCTGTGTTACCCGCTGGCACTTTGGCAACCTTTAATTTAAACTTCTCTGCTCTACTCAAAACTATCCTTAAGGTCTACTCCAGGTGATAGCAGGGGGCGTTTTCATGGTTTAGCTGATCTGCTTTCTTCAAGTAGAATTTCTGACGATTGGCTTTATTACCTGGCATCACACATGCATAGAGTGCTGGTCTGGTGCCAAAGTGGATTCAAGCAACCCTGGGTCTGCTTGAAGCTGTTATTTGTGACAATCCCCCTGCTATTCTACCTTTGCTATAGTCTTCTGATTTTGCACCTCTCAGAACTTATCTGACTATCTGCCCCACCCTAAATTGCTATCAGGACACTCTAGTTCAATCCTATATCTTGTCTTCCCCATCTCATCTCTTGTTCATTCTGGAAAATGTTTTTTTTCCGCCACCTGACTTTTTTGCATGGTTTGCTAATGGAAAATGTAGGGCATTTCACTTTGGTTGACATCTGAATCATTGGTGGCCAGTGAGTAACCTGTCCTATTGAGTTAGTGGCATGTGAGACAGCTTTGATATTATTTTTCTTCTCTACCTCAACCATTGTCATTCCACTGGAATAAGACTCCTTTTGAACAATTGTATCTTAGCTCGAGGTCTCTCAACTATATTCTACCTCAATAATCTACCTCCTTTATCTGCATTCAGGCATCCCTAGATCCTAATGTACATCAAAAAATGGGAGGACTTGGGTCTTGTATACTCCTTTGTACACCTTTGTAAAAAAAACTTTTGGTTCTGCAGGGTTCCTATTCCTTTCTGAAGAGATGCAGAGGCTTGTCAGAATGCTCTTGGGTGGCTCAATCACATTGATCCCTGCCTTACTCCTTGATAACTACAATTTGTCCACTTGCACCTATAAGAAAACATTTCTTTGGTTTTTGTCTGCAGCTTTGGCATGCACACCCTTGTTCTTGAAAGATTGAAACCGTCCCTATATGGTACTTTGGGCAAATTAAATGATGTGATGCACATGTAGTCTGTGATAACTTCCAAACTTCCATACATTGGTCTCAGGACAACTTAAGCGAAATTTGGTTTTACTAGGAACAATTTTAACAGACTTCCACATACTGTAATTTTATGTAGGCTCTCACACCTTTTCCTAGATGGGATGTTAGTCTTACCTATATTACCCCTTCCATTTCTTCTTCTTCTTTCATTGTTTTCCTTTCTCTTTTCTCCCCCTTTTCTTTATTCAACCCAGGACCTCTCCTGAGCTGGATGAGTTGTGCTTTTTTTTTTCTTTTTCTACCTCTCTAAAAATGTAAAAATTGAGAAGTAGGTGTGAGGAGGGACTGGTGTCTCAGAGAACTGAGTGCTCACTAAACTATTATTTTAGGGAATTCCCTCTATTAATTGACTGATTTTATTTATTTTCTTGACTGCATACGATTCACTACTGGGGGTTGCCAGTCCTTTCTGTATTTATATTTTTTGTTAAATAATAAATTTGAAGAAAATTGTATGTTTTTCAACAAATGCATGTGTTAACACAAGTAAAAATGCTGATGTGTAATAATAGTACCCTTAGGCTGCTTTAACAAGGTTAGTGTTTGGTCAATGTTTTGCACCAGTGACTACATGCCAAAACCAGAAGTGGGTTGAAAACATAGAACAAGTCCAAAACTTTGTACTATACATTACCTCTGTATAGTCTCCTCTACTGGTTTTTGCTCAAAATCGCTAATGCGAAATAATAACCATGTGAAAGCAACCTAAGGTTTCATGCACATGACCAAGTGAGCAATCCGAGTGTGTTCTGTAGTGTTCTTTTTGTTTTTTTTTAATGAACAGCAAACAGATGATATCTGAGTGTCTTCTATTTACTTTGATTTCAAAGGGCAGCTCAGATCCCTGGAATTGGATCTGAATAGGACATACTTTAGAAATATCAGCATGGAACAGAGCAGTGAAGGACACTCAGATTGCACACTTGTCAGGGGCCACACATTGTGCAATCTCAGCGGGTTAACCAACACAAACTCCATTAGTAGCACTATGGATGCTAAACAACCATCATTCATAACAATTATTGCTGCAGGAGGCCCAGAGAGAAACATTTACCACATTGTTTTTGAGATAGTGGTATCCAGGGTAAATACATAGCTGTACTTATCCAAAGGAAATTCTGAAACATGTGACTGTCCCCATCCTTACAGAGTCTTCAACGTGTTTCACAGTTGTTTTTCTGCAAATAAGTCTCATGTGCAAATATGTAGTATTTGGAGCGAATTACATTTCACTTTGGTACTTTTTGTCTTATTGAGGAAACATAGTCGGCTATGGAGACTTATCTCTCAGACAATGCTTCATGTGAAAAAGCATGCAAATTAGCATACATTAACATAACATGCCAGTAAACCAGAGACACACATGTATTGACACATCGCTATCTTGGCATACTTACCCCTCAACAGTACAGAGCAGGGTGACTGGATGGCTCTTTGTAATGCCTTAAATAGATTATTGTTTCTTAGTGAAGAGAAAACTATGGTGAATCAAAATGTATTTCTGAAAGTTGTTACACTTTAAAGTTTTAGTAATTTCAAAGATATATTAGTATATACATATACATCGTTAAAGAAACCACAAAAGCTTTCTGAAGGCTACTGAGCACAATGGGGTAACAGGTAACTGCACCAAATAAACTAAGCTTTAAGTGTAGCATCTCCACCCAATCTCCTCATTAATATTCACTGCGGTGCCAACATTGTGAAATGAATACTAATGAGCTGGCAGTCTGGTGAAAGTCCCTATTCACTGGGGACTCCTGGGAAACCCAGGTGAGTTGACATGTCTGGATTTCAAATTAGGAAGAGCAATGCAGTTTAACCCCTTAACACGCTATGCTTACAAAGCACAGCACTGTAATAGTAGCAGGCAGCAGAGAGCTGTAGCAGGCAAAACAGCTGGGCCTGCTACATTGCTTCCAGATCCAACTTCGGCAGATTAATATCTTAGATGTCATAATCAATATTGATTATGGCATCTGGGAGGTAGGAGCCCCTTGTTTCACCCCCTTGGCCAACCCGCTGTAAGATAGCAGGGTGCCTTGGCAGGAAGGAGGCCAATCAATGGCCTTCTAGCTACCATGGCTGTGATGAACCGACCCTCAGTTTTATATCTTTCTTGGAAGTGTGTTTTACTTGCTTAGTTCAGTCCTTCCCCCACTTGGAATGCGGTGCTTTAATTGAGTCCACATTGCTGGACGATACGCTTCACTGGTTTTATGTGTGTTCATTGGAGATGGCTTGCTATAGCCAGGCACTTTTATTATCCCTGGCCAGATGGGATGGAGGATAGAAGCCTTAACTTCACCCTTCTCTCCGAGGGTTCTGCAAAGGTGGGAGAAGGGGGGCTGCCTGGGAGCAAGGGGTGGGTGGAGCACTAGCCATATGCTGTGGGCAGACCTGGATTCTGGGGTCATTCAGCAAAGAGGCAGTAAGGAGCTCTGATCTGGGAGAAGATGAGAGGGCCTGCCCTACTGAGGAATGCTTTGAGGGCCTAGTTCTGGACAGCATGTAGAAGGATTGTTTTATGCAACTTGCTTAAGCTTGCGCCCTAGGCCCAAAACTCTGCTGTGGCCTAGAGAAACGGACTACAAATTCATTGTGCTGAGCATGGAAGAGAGACAGCTAGGACAAAGCTGTGTGCTCAGGTATCTTTTCTAACTTTTATTTCCCTTTTATTTTGTTTTGTATTGTATCATCGCCTTTTGCTTGTATGTTTATGCTTGATCATATTAATATTGTATATTTCTGTATATGCTATTAATCCATACCGACCCACTTGGGTTATTAAATATAAAATTTATATCGCTCGTTTCATTTTTATCCTATGACCCGGTCTACTCACGGTGCGTGAGTGGGAGGTTAAGAAAGAAGTTTGATCGCAGGCATGCCAGGCGGCTGGGTGCGGCGATATTCTTCACAGTGGTGGCAGCGTTGTGGGATATTAGGGTAACAGTGTGTGGGTGTGGTATCACGCAGACACTGGGGATTGCGGCAATCCTATGGAACGAGCGCGGTATGAGATCAAGCTTAAAATACGGTGAAATTTTGGTACAGTACTGTTCCCTCCCTTCTTCTTTTTTCTGTCCTATCTTTTATTTGGCAACGGCTTCCAGTGGATGGCTGGTGGGACCAGAAGCATAACCAAACGTCTGCAGGACTTGGTTGCTGCTGAACTCCAGGAGATGGCAGATATGGAAGCTGCCATAGCCATGCAGGAGGCGGAGCAAAGTCCTGAGAGGCTGGCACCAGAAAACATCACCATGCCAGATGGTTCCGCAGGTGCCCGGACCCCAGAGGTAACTGTGCCTGGAGGGACCAGTAACCCCAGTTCTGTGGGGGTAACGGACTTATACTTGCAAATGGCCTTACAGCAGATAGACGCCAGTGACTATAGCGCCCGTCTGCAGGTGATTCACCAGTACCAAGAAGCTGCAGAGCGCCGGGCGGAGAGAGAGGCCGCTGCTGCAGAGCGTCGGGCGGAGAGAGAAGCTGCAGAGCACCGGGCGGAGAGAGAGGCCGCTGCTGCAGAGCGTCGGGCGGAGTTGGAGCATCAGCTTGAGCTAAAAAAGCTGGAACTTTGCCAGCAGGCGCAACCTTCCCCTGCACCAACTCCAGGAGCCCGAGCACTAAAGATCCGATCCGAGGACTTTCCAATCTTGGAAGATAACGGGGACTTGGACTCGTTCTTGCGGGGATTTGAGAGGGTGTGTAAGCAGCATCATATTCCCCAGGCAGAATGGGCCCGTTACCTGTCTCCCCGGCTGAAGGGAAAAGGCCTGGATGTTTCCACGAGCTTACCAGTGGACGCGGACTATGAGACCATCAAAGCAGCGCTGATCCGGAGATACCGGCTCACGCCGGAGGTGTACCGCAAAAAGTTCCGGAATATCCAGCGGGGTCCCACAGAGAGCTATGCGGATGTTCTGCACCACTTACAGGTTACATTCTGGCAGTGGATCAAAGGACTTACTGTCACCACGTTTGAGGGAATTGGGGATCTTATGATAAAGGAACAATTTCTCCAGGTGTGCCCTCTGGAGGTCCGCCAGTTCGTGTGTGATTGGAAACCCAAAACAGCAGACAAGGCTGCAGAGATTGCTGATGACTATGTGTCCACCAGGGAGCAAGGGATCAAGAGAGGAGCCACACTGCAGAGACCCCCAAGCGGGAAGGAGGGGCAAAGCTGGAGTTCACCACAGCCTGCGGTCTCCACGTGGGGTAAGACAGACTCTGTCCCGGGTGCCCCCTCTACTTCCCCTGTCCCAAGAACTCTGGGCGCCCCGGGGACCCCCTCTAAATCCCAAGGAGAGGTCCGGCGATGTCACGCCTGTAACCAGCCAGGACATTTCAAGGCAGAATGCCCCAACCGCTCTAAGAACCCCCCTGTTTCCCCAGCCACGGCAGCTGGCCCATCTGTATACTTGGTGGGGAGGGAGGGGTTGCAATCCAATGCCAACAGTCAACAGGTCATTGTGGGGGGTAAAGTGGTCATGGGATTTCGGGACACTGGGGTGCAGATTACTCTGGTGCACCCTGACTTGGTCCCTGCGGACAGTATTATCCCTGGAAAAACTCTGACCCTGAAGGGTATTGGACAAGAACGCGTAACTGTGCCCATGGCTTGCGTCCATTTGGACTGGGGTGCGGGAAAAGGGATGCGTGATGTGGGGCTAATGTCTGATCTGCCTGCCAATGTACTATTGGGAAGAGATTTGGGGCCCTTGGTGTCCCAATATGGGGAGGGAGTAGCCCCACCTCGCTGTGACAAAATGTCTGTACTGAAGGATGATTTTAATGAGGTGTTGAAGCCTGTCACACAGGCAGAGGGAGGGGTTAGCCTTTTGTCTCCCCTTGCTGTGTGTCCAGCTAAAGTAATCAGTGAGCATGTGAATGAGACATTGTGGAATGCTGACCTGGCTGTAGCCCCGCCCACATCTGCGGGTGATGATAGCCCCCTCAGTGTGACCCTGGCTCAGCCAGTCACCCATGCAGTTCACTGTGAATCAATGAATGAATGCAATGTCAATGTAATTGCTAATTCTTGCCTTGCAGGTTTACAGGGTAGCTCTTCTGAGATGCTGGGGGCAACCCCAACTGAGGACAATGTGCCAGGTGGTCAGGTGGGTCACGGGGATCTCAGGGCCGATCCGGATGAGGAACGGACTGCTGGTGTTGCAGTGGTAACCCGCAGCCAGAGTGCTAGAGGGGTGGAAGGCGCTCCGACCCCTGAGCCGTTCCCTCTGTCACCCGGAGATGGCACTGAGGCCGCCGTGACTAACCTTCCCACACTGGAGCCGGAGGAGCCCGGCGGGTATGTGACATGCACATCTCTTCTGTCTGGTTCCAGTCAGGAGTTCAGGGACGCTGTCCAAGCTGACCGCAGTCTGGACGCATTGAAGGAGCGTGCTGATCAACCTCCCTTGGAGTTGGACAAGGACCGTGTGTACTGGGAGCAAGGGAGGTTGTACCGGGAAACGATCCCCACAAAGGGAAAAGAAAGTCGGCTCAGGGAGAGACATTTGGTGGTACCCCAACCCTACCGGGTGGAGTTGTTGCGGATTGCTCATGATATTCCACTGGCAGGCCACCTGGGGATCGCTAAGACCAAGGCTCGCCTCAGCCACTTATTCTACTGGCCTAAGATGGGGACAGATGTAGCTAAATACTGCCGTTCATGTGACACTTGTCAGAGTATGGGCAAGGCGGGGCAAGGCTCCAAAGCACCAATGATACCTATGCCCATCATAACCGAACCTTTCCAGCGGGTGGCTGTGGATCTCATTGGACCCCTGTCCATTCCCAGTCGCACCGGGAAACGTTTCATATTAACGGTAGTAGACTACGCTACTAGGTACCCGGAAGCTGTCGCTCTGTCTTCCACCCGGGCTGATGTAGTGGCCAAGGCTCTGGTAGGCATCTTCTCCCGTGTTGGATTTCCCAGAGAGATGCTCACAGACCAAGGTACCCAGTTCATGTCTGCCTTGATGCAAGGCCCGTGTAAGGTAACAGAGGTGCAACATCTGGTGTCCAGCCCGTATCACCCACAGACCAATGGCCTGTGTGAACGGTTCAATGGCACCCTGGAGCAGATGCTCAGGATGTTAGTCGAGTCCCACGGGCGCGACTGGGAGCCTTATCTCCCGCACCTGCTGTTCGCTTACCGGGAGGTGCCGCAAGCCTCAACGGGGTTCTCCCCCTTTGAGCTCTTGTACGGGAGATGTGTACGTGGGCCCCTAACTCTTGTGAAAGAGTCCTGGGAAGGAGAAACAGCCATCCAAGGTGTGCCAGTCATGCCCATGGCCCAAGTGCAGACGGCATGGGGTGCTGGAGGTGGGACCCAAGAAGGGGGGTGTGTCAAATGTATTACCTGTCAATGTATTGTGGAGGGATGGTTTGGGGAAGCATAATCTCAGTCATTTGCCCAAGGTATCACCATCACCCACCCAAGTACAGGAGGAACAGGGTGTAGGCCCAAAGGGGCAAGGCGTCTGGGAGGGAGGACAGGGTCCAAACATACCTGTGCCAGAAATAGAGGTGCCCCTAGGTTTGGAAGCAAAGGGGGAGGTGCAGAATCCCCTAGAACTCTCCCAACTAGTGGCTAGTGTGGGCGAGACCCTGAGAGACTGCCGGGAAGGGGTCTCTAAACTGGTATCACAAGGGCCTGGGGTTGCGAGTGTGGATCTGCGGGATGCCAGCACTCAGCACGAGGTTCCAGTGCAGGCCGGAGGTAGCCAGGTGGGCGGAGACTGCCAGGATGGGGTCTCAGCACCGGTACCACAAGGGCCTGGGGTTGCGAGTGTGGATCTGCGGGATGCCAGCACTCACAACGAGGTCCCAGTGCAGGCCGGGGGTAGCCAGGTGGGCGGAGACTGCCGGGATGGGGTCTCAGCACCGGTACCACAAGGGCCTGGGGTTGTGAGTGTGGGTCTGAGGGACGCCAGCACTCGGGGGAGGGACCCAGAGCAAGCAGGAGGTAGCCAGGTCTACTTAATTCAGAGCCTGAACCTTAGAAGAGTCTCCATTCAGACAGGAGAGGAAGAGGGTATCAGTACGCCAGGAATATGGTCAGGGACCAGCGCAGGTCCCAGCGGGGTGAGGCCACCAAGGTGTCCGCGGAAGGCGATCTTAGGATCGTCCTTCCTCCTGACACGCTCTAAAAGGGGGAGGTGTGATGAACCGACCCTCAGTTTTATATCTTTCTTGGAAGTGTGTTTTACTTGCTTAGTTCAGTCCTTCCCCCACTTGGAATGCGGTGCTTTAGTTGAGTCCACATTGCTGGACGATACGCTTCACTGGTTTTATGTGTGTTCATTGGAGATGGCTTGCTATAGCCAGGCACTTTTATTATCCCTGGCCAGATGGGATGGAGGATAGCAAGCCTTAACTTTACCCTTCTCTCCGAGGGTTCTGCAAAGGTGGGAGAAGGGGGGCTGCCTGGGAGCAAGGGGAGGGTGGAGCACTAGCCATATGCTGTGGGCAGACCTGGATTCTGGGGTCATTCAGCAAAGAGGCAGTAAGGAGCTCTGATCTGGGAGAAGATGAGAGGGCCTGCCCTACTGAGGAATGCTTTGAGGGCCTAGTTCTGGACAGCATGTAGAAGGATTGTTTTATGCAACTTGCTTAAGCTTGCGCCCTAGGCCCAAAACTCTGCTGTGGCCTAGAGAAACGGACTACAAATTCATTGTGCTGAGCATGGAAGAGAGACAGCTAGGACAAAGCTGTGTGCTCAGGTATCTTTTCTAAACTTTTATTTCCCTTTTATTTTGTTTTGTATTATATCATCGCCTTTTGCTTGTATGTTTATGCTTGATCATATTAATATTGTATATTTCTGTATATGCTATTAATCCATACCGACCCACTTGGGTTATTAAATATATAAAATTTATATCGCTCGTTTTGTTTTTATCCTATGACCCGGTCTACTCACGGTGCGTGAGTGGGAGGTTACGAAAGAAGTTTGATCGCAGGCATGCCAGGCGGCTGGGCGAGGCGATATTCTTCACAATGGCCTAATACACATAGGAAATAATATACAATATACTGCAATACAATACAGAAGTGAACTCAGGCTCAAGTTGCATTGCCGGACAATAAAAAAAGAGTGATAAATATAACATAATAAATAATAAAAAGATAAAAATCCCTTTCCCATTATAAATGTAAACAAAAAAAAAAACGCTTTTAATCATGAATATTTCTTGAACAACCCCACAAAAAATTTCAGCTTCTTCTTTTTGGATCTCAGTTGTCTAAAGTAGAACAGCTATGAGGGGAGCAGATTTTATCTTAAAGATACAGTTCCACTAAGTCTTAGTTATGGTGACTATGGAGACCAGATACAAAATGGTTCATGACAAATGGTCAGGCTCTGGTACCGCAACTCACATAGTGTGCTCCATAGGCTTTGCAGCTCTATCTGAAACTGTTACACAATTTTGCTATTCTCCTGGTTCCTACTGTAAAATTTCATTTAGAAGCCTACTGCAATATGCCACCATACAGATTGTCTAAGTGCTGGATTATAGCTTCTATAATTGTATGGTAACTGATCAAAATCATAAGGTCAAGTTGTTTAAAAGACCAAAATGCAAACGTGCCCCAGGAGTGGTAACCCTGGAGTCAGTGGCGTAACTAGGAATGGCTGGGCCCCAAGGCGAACATTTGACATGGGCCCCCCCCGAACCGCCGCCCCCAACCCCCCGCACAAACCACCGCCCCCAACCCCCCCGCATAAACCGCATTCCTGCACACACTATTATGCGCCATAGTGGCCCCCTGCACACAGTATTATGCCCCATAGTGGCCCCTGCATACAGTATTATGCCCAATAGTGGCCCCTGCACACAGTATTATGCCCCATAGCGGCCCCTGCACACGGTATTATGTCCCATAGCGGCCCCTGCGAACTGTATTATGCCCCATAGTCACCCTTGCAAACAGTATTATGCCCCATAGTGGCCCCTGCACACAGAATTATGCACCATAGTGGCCCCTGCTCGCAGTAGTATGCCCCATAGTGGCCCCTGCTCACAGTAGTATGCCCCATAGTGGCCCCTACACACAGTAGTATGCCCCATAGTGGCCCCTGCACACAGTAGTATGTCCCATAGTGGCCCCTGCACACAGTATTATGTCCCATAGTGGACCACGCATGAAAGATTATTATACTGTGGGGTCTTTTCAGACCCCAGAGTATAATGATCGGAGACCCAGGGGAGGATACAAACATAAAAAGCAATGCTACTTACCTCTCCCTGGTTCCGCTGCACTCCCGTGCGCTACTTCGGCCATCTTCAATGTTGGACTAGATCTCACGTGAGTGAGGCCGGTGTCGCGACGCATAATGATGTCGGCTGACGTCTGGGACGTCACCAAACAGGCCCGAAGCCTGCGGAGCGTAGGAGAGGTGAATTACAGTGTTTTTTATGTTCCCTCACCTCCCCTGGGCCCCCGATCGTTATACTCAGGGGTCTCAAAAGACCCCAGAGTATAACGATAGCAGTGTTTGTGGAGTTCGCGGTAGCGGCTGCCACAGGGATCCGGGTCCCGGGCCCCATAATGTTCCGGGCCCTGTGGCAGCCGTTACCGCTGCTACCCTGATATTTACACCCCTGCCTGGAGTGACTGAACTTATTGAGCGTTGGATCCTACTGAGTGATGGTACATTTGCATGGCCTTCATTTCTCACATTTGAGGACATTCATATCTATTTGCCTAAGCTTGTCCTGGACCAATAAGAGATTTTTTTTTCAATTCAATTTAAAAACTCTTGTATTACACATATTTTAGGGCTGCGATTTGTTTTTTTTTTTCAATTGTAATTTTTATTATTTTTTTTTTTTTAACAAAGATAATGTACAAACACAGTACAGAAAATATCCACAAAACAGGTAGGCCTACAACAAGGGAGCCATGTAGAATAAACATAAAAATTCAATCATCATCATATAATCAGTAAGAGACATAAAAAGAAAAAAAAAGTGGGGAAGACAATAACGAGAAATAGGGGGAGACACAGGACAGGAACCACAAGGAAGGGAAAGAAGAAGGGAAAGACACAGTGCAATACTACAGTTAAGTCAAAAAAAGGATAGAAAAAGTAGAACACCCTTCTCCAAGACCTAAAGGTTGTGGAGGGCCCAAAAATTATCTTGGGTTTACAGCCCCTGTCAAACTTTTCCTTATCTTTATGCATAAGGGCTGTCAGACTCTCAAGTGTTCTAGTCTCACAAATTCGTGATTACAGCTCCTCCAAGGATGGGGATGAAGATCGCCTCCAATGTTTAGCATTGAGGCATCTAGGAGACATGAGGATATAGATAAAGAGTTGCAGAGAATGTTTACTTAAAGGGGTTTTCCCATCTCCCTGCTTCAGAAGCTTTGCCTGCTGTCTCACTTTCTGTATTCCTTATGAATCAGTCAAAGTGACCTCTCCCTCAGCTTGCTGAACAGGACACTATGAAGTATCATAATACTTATTATGATTACTAGAAATCTAATACAAATGCAGATCAAATAATATGCACATGCTTCTAGAGAACTGACTCAGTGTTATCTGTGTGTTTACATAGAGAGACAGACAAGGCTTTATCAGCAAACTGCAATTAGCTGACCTGTTTTGTCCTGTCGGCAGAGCTGTACATAACAGTGAGAGCACTCAACTGGAATTTTGGACCACTCTGTTTTTGCAAACTGGTCGAGGTCTCTCATATTTGAAGGGTGCTTTCTCCCAACAGAAAATTTAAAATCTGTCCACAGGTGTTCAATAGTATTAAGATCCGGACTCATTGCTTGCCATTTCAGAACTCTCCAGCGCTTTGTTTCCATTCATATCTGAGTGCTTTTTAAAGTATGTTTGGGGTTATTGTCCTGCTGGAAGACCCATGATTTAGGACACAAACCCTGCTTACTGATACCAGGCGCAACATTGAGACCCAAAATCCTTTGGTAATCTTTAGATGATCTTCATGATGCCTTGCACACAGTCAAGGCACCCAGTGCTAGAGGTAGCAAGACAACCCCAAATCATTTTTGAACCTCCACCATATCTGACTGTTGGTGCTGTGTTCTTTTCTTTGTAGGCCTTATTCCGTTTTCAGTAAACAGTAGAATGATGTGCTGTACCAAAAAGCTCTATCTTGGTCTCATCTGTCCACAAGAAATTTTCCCAGAAAGATTTTGGCTTACGCATGTACATTTTAGCAAACTGCAGCTTTTTTATGTCTCTGTGTCAGAAGTGGGGTCCTCCTGGGTATTCTGCCATAGTGTTTCATTTCATTCAAATGTCGATGAAATGGATAGTTTGTGCTGACACTGATGCACGCTGAGCCTGCAGGGCAGCTTTAATTTCTTTGGAACTTCATTGGGGCTGTTTATCCACTATCTGGATTATCCTATGTAGAAACCTTTCATAAATTTTTCTCTTTCCACATCGAGGGAGATTAGCTACAGTGCGATGGGTTGTAAACTTCTTGATTATGTTGCGCACAGCGGACAAAAGAACATCAGGATCTCTGAAGATGGACTTGTAACCTTGAGATTGTTGATATTTTTCCACAATTTTGGTTCTCAAGTCCCCAGATAGTTCTTTTCTCCTCTTCTGTTCTTCATGCTTAGTGTGGCACACACAGACACACAATGCAAAGATTGAGTCTCTACTTTTTATTTGGTTTCAGGTGTGATTTTTATATTGCCCACACCTGTTACTTGGCACATGAGTTTGAATGAGCATCACTTGCTTGAAACAAAGTTATTTACCCACAATTTTAAAAAGGTGGCAACAATTTAATCAGGCCCATTTTTGGAGTATTGTGTGAAATCATGTCCAATTTGCCTTTTTTTCTTAGTTTTTTTGTGTTGTTCCTATACACATACAGTAAAGGAAATAAACGTGTATAACAAAACGTGTAATTGCACTAATTTTCTGGGAGAAATACTTCATTTTCTGGAAAAAAATGTAGGGGTGCCGACATTTATGGCCATGACTGTATGTGCTGATTTTCAAACATGCCGAAATTTTGACCTCCACCCTTCAAACATAATGGCCTATCCTAAAGATAACCAGTTTCAAATTTTTTGATTGAATTTTCAGTTTGAGAAACAAAAGAAAAATAATAATTTTTCCTATGACATCCTGTATTATATTGAATTTTAAATGACTCATATGACTCAGGAACAAAGCTAGACTTTCTTTTACCCAGGGCTTAGAGTCAATTTGGTGTCCCTCCTCCCATACAGTAAAGCATAAGTATTCTACTTAACTGCGCAGGGTAGCAACAGTTACGCAAGTTTCTGCAGACTCAAATTAATTTGTAAGAATATAATTATGGTATCTCAGCCATACTGCAGTATCTGATCAGAACAGAGGCAATGGAGAATAACATTGTGGGAAGCAGTGGGTGTACCTATTGTAAGTGGCCAGCAACCACTGGATTTAAACCAGATGTTGAGTAGTTTGAAAGCCTGAAGTACAAAAGTGCCCCAGGACTAGCTGACCCTGTGGTGCCTGAACTCAAAAGAGCTAAATTATTTTTATACATTCAGTCTGATGTCATCACAGTGGACTTCTTTTTAGTCACAAGGACTAAAAAGGATGTGGTGCCTTAATTGGAAGAACCTCCTGTCTGTGAGGGTGTTCTGAGGCCATCAGGTTTAACACCCCCTTGTAATGCTTGTCCTCTTCTGAGGAGGGTCCAATATAGACTTGGATACAAAACAGTCCATGGTCATGTGATGGTCACACAGGTGCAGAGCTCGTTAACAGACAGATGTCTGATTACTTTGACTATAACGGGCTGTGCACCTACGTGTTCATCACATGACCATGGACTGATTTTTATCCACTAGAAGTAAGCGGAATGGATGAAAGCAAGCAGAGATCTAGAATACCACGAGGAATTGATACAGAAAGTATATTGGAAAATTGTATAACTTTTTATTACAGAAACAGTATAATTTATTTTCTGAAACTATACAACCCCTTTAATAAGTATGCAGCATCCCAGAGTGCTCCTGCTTTAAATGTGTTTGCCTTTGTGCCTCTGAGTTATGTTTGTACAGTGGGGAAAAAAGTATTTAGTTAGCCACCAATTGTGCAAGTTCTCCCACTTAAAAAGATGAGAGAGGCCTGAAATTGACATCATAGGTAGACCTCAACTATGAGAGACAAAATGAGAAAACATATCTAGAAAATCACATTGTCTGATTTTTTAAAATTTATTTGCAAATTATGGTGGAAAATAAGTATTTGGTCACCTACAAACAAGCAAGATTTCTGGCTCTCACAGACCTGTAACTTCTTCTTGAAGAGGCTCCTCTGTCCTCCACTCATTACCTGTAGTAATGGCACCTGTTTGAAATTGTTATCAGTATAAAAGACACCTGTCCACAATCTCAAACAGTCACACTCCAAACTTCACTATGGTGAAGACCAAAGAGCTGTGGAAGGACACCAGAAACAAAATTGTAGACCTGCACCAGGCTGGGAAGACTGAATCTGCAATAGGCAAGCATCTTGGTGTGAAGAAATCAATTGTGGGAGCAATAATTAGAAAATGGAAGACATGCAAGACCACTGATAATCTCCCTCAATCAGGGACTCCACGCAAGATCTCACCCCGTGGGGTCAAAATGATCACAAGAACGGTGAGCAAAAATCCCAGAACCACACGGGGGGACCTAGTGAATGACCTGCAGAAAGCTGGGACTAACGTAACAAAGGCTACTGTCAGTAACACACTACGCCACCAGGGACTCAGATCCTGCAGTGCCAGATGTGTCCCCCTGCTTAAGCCAGTACATATTCGGGCCCGTCTGAAGTTTGCTAGAGAGCATTTGGATGTTCCAGAAGAGTATTACTTGGAAATGCCTGAAGCCTGTGTGCTTTGAAAGCTTTCAAATGTAATTTTTCTGGTTAGCCAATAAAAAGGTATCATATCTGCAACACTTTTGTCTTTTTGACACAAAAGTATCAAATATTGCATAATTTATTTTTTTCTGGCTAACACAATACTACACTATTTTTTTCCTATACTTAGTGTTTTTAAGACACGTCTGCACTTTCTCCTCGGTTAAGCAGGTGATATTTAATGGAGGATTTACATTATATCTAGTCATATTAACAGTCATTGCATTTTCCTATGTAGATGCAGTAAAGAATAAGGCGTTTAATATATTAGATAGAGTTGAGCGAATCGAAGCTGCAGAAGTGGAATTCGATCCGAATTTCAGGAAATCTTCGATTCGCATGGAATCCGGATTTCCTGATGCTTCGCGGTAATGAATATTTAGTAAGGACCTTTGTGACATCAGATGGTCACAATATATTCTCTAGTGATGTGATTGGGTAGGCGTGTCTTTGTCTGTTAGCAGATCCATCTACATGAATAAAAGTTGTCCGTGCTGGGAGAGAGAGAGAGACATGACTTCGGCATTCAAGGGCTTCCACCATTTTGCTGCCCACCCCGGCACTCTGCAGACAGGAAATAGCTGTTTATTCGCTGCGAATTAATTCGGATCGAAGCGATTCGTATCAGAAAATTCGGCAAAGTTGCCGAATCAAATTTTTGAAAACTTCGCTCAACTCTAATATTAGCCTTTTCCTCATCCTTCTATACCATTACTTTCAGTATTCAAAACCCATTCTTAATAAATTCCCCAACTAAAGCCATATTTCGTATATCGACAGTCAGATCTTCACAAACAAGTGTTGTATAAACCCAACCTTATACATACAGTATACTGTTTATATTTAGTCACCGTAAGGCCTTAGCCACTGAATAACACATAAAGTGGAGTAATAGCAGGGAACAAAGTGCCAGTGACATTTATAGTCAATACTTGTGGCTTAATTGTTGTCATCAAATTATTATACTATTCTATCATTAATTGTGCATTTTAAAAACCAGAATACCATAATAAGCAGTTGTTACCCCCTGGCTTGAGGTTGGCAACCGCTCTATTTCTCTACTGAAATAAGAAACTTGTGTTTATAGTGGTACCATGTATATTCCTGTTGTAAGTCAGTAAAAATTCTGCATGTAGTTTCATAATTTATTTATTTTTTCAATTGGGATCATTTAAGCTAATTTGATGCGCTTGTAAATTAAAGGTATTTGTCATTGAAACAGGTGAATCTCAATAAATTAGAATATCTTTGAAAAGTTCATTCATTTCAGTAATTCAATTCATAATCAGCAGTCTTCCATGATTGTGTGTCCTACTGAACCAGACTGAGGGACCATTTAAAGGCTTAGGAAACCTTGGCAGGTGACACACTGAATTTACAATACTGAACTTTTTTACAATATTCTAATTTTCTTAGATTTGGGTTTTCATTAGCTGTAATCCATAATCAATATTTACAGAAATAAAACACTTGAAATAGAACACTCTGTGTGTAAACAATCTAGAATATATAAGAAGTCACTTTTTTAATTTAATTACTGAAAGAAATAAACGTTTCAAAGATATTCTAATTTATTGAGATGCACCTGTATCTCCTATCCAAAGGATAGGAATCTCATCTTTCAGGATTCCTATGACAACTATTTGGCAATGCATCCTGTATTCAATGACTGAGAATATGTTTTCTATCACTTTGTTATTATACTGTGGTATTATTATTACATAATTATAGACAGTGGTCCCTCTTTTACTGTATTCATTGTTTCCGGGACAACCATTGTAAGTTGAAACCATTGCACCTTATGACCTTAAAAGTTCAAAAAAAAGATTAAAAGAAAAATCTTCAGATCACTACTACAGATATAGCAAATAGATAAAATTCAGAAAACCCACTGAAGGGTCCTGAAAAGTATACCTGAAGTATAACGTGATCTCACCTGGTATCCAAAGGAGCAGCTCATCACGGCACAGGTAAAGAGAAGTGCAGAAAACGTAGTATTTAGAAATACACAAACCGATTCATCATGAACTGGGTTTAACCCAAATATTCCAAATTGTTTTGTTTTTTTTTAACAAAATTTAATATATGGTGATTTGTCTCGAATGAACTAAAATGGCCGCCACCGTATGTATTGCACAGTAAAAATTCTAAAGAGACACATGTCAATCACTGTGATCTTTTAGTGCTACCTGAGAGTCTCTCAGGCAACAGGACACCTAACAGTGCTGATGTAATATACAGTATATAAGGTTATGTGGGCTAGAACACGAGGCATATCAGTGATGGTGGAAGTAGGGGATGGATGCAGAGGCGTAAATACCGGGGTAGCTGCACTAGCGGCAGCCACAGGGCCCGGAGCATTATAGGGCTTGGAGCCCTGTGGCAGCCGCTACTGTGAACCCCACAAACACTGCTATCATTATCTGAAAAGACCCCGGAGTATAACGATTGGGGGCCCAGGTGAGGTGAGGGAACATAAAAAACACTGTAACTCACCTCTCCTACGCTCCGCAGGCTTCGGGCCTGTTTGGTGACATCCCAGACGTCAGCCAACATCATTATGCATTGCGACGCCTGCCTGACACACGCGAGATCCGATCCAACATTGAAGATGGCCGAAGTAGCGCACCGGAGTGCATCAGAGCCAGGGAGAGGTAAGTAGCATGTTTGTATCCTACCCTAGGAGTAAGAGAATTAAAACAAAATCTAGTCAAATGTAATCAGTTACAAGAAGATTAGTAATATAAATCATCGATAGAGTATATCTGTACTGTGTGAGCCTACCTGCAGCAGTAATACAGACAAAGGACAGTTAACCTTTTCATTTCCAATAATCTAAATGTATCTAAATCTGTTTTGGAATGGAGCAGTTTTATCTGTCCACAGATTGTTTAACATAGTTTTTACTTGAAAAGCTAGTCCTGTTAGTGAAAAATCCTATTTTTTTGAAGAAGAGAAAAATCTCTTAAAGAGGACCTTTCACGTCCTTATGTATATGCTGTTTTACATACTGCTATAAAGCCGACAGTGCGCTGAATTTAGCGCACTGCCGGTTTTCCTGGTATGTGCCCCGGGATTGGAGATATCGGGGGTCGTAGTTTCATGGTTCACTGTCAGAAGGGCGTTCCTGACAGTCTAGCTGCGCTGTGAGGAATGCCCTCCCTAATAGTATTCTTCCATAGCACTGTACTGGGGGGGGGGGCGTTCCTCACAGCTCAGCGTCATCACTGGGCTGTAAGGAACGCCCCCTCTCTCTGTACTCGTCCCATAGCGCACTGTCGGCTCTCTAGCGGTATGTAAAACAGCATATACATGAGGACGTGAAAGGTCCTCTTTAAGGGTTTTTTGTTCACCCAATAAACAGTGTGACTGAGCCTGCCAATCTGAAAAAATCTGCGTTTCTTAAGTGTATTTTTGCTGCTCACCCTGTAAATAGTCTCACAGCCTGTGCTAATCAGAAAAAAAGGGGGGGAGCATACTGACATGCATGCTGCTACAGCTAATACTGCTGCCACCACTCAGCCAGACATGTCCTGCGGCTTGATCCATAATATTATTCCATGCTGTACTGCCACTCATGTTGCCACAGTTACCACTCAGCCAGATGTTTCCTGCAGTCTGTTCCATCACATTCCACTATACCACATTGTTGTCGCCACAGTGTAGGCATCAAAAAACCAAAACCATTTGATTTCACATTTGCTCCCATACAGGGATACTTTTTGGTGGCTCTTTTTTTTTTTTTTTTTTTTTCGAAAAGCCAATTTTTCATCACTTTCCAACTAGACTCACAGCCACAAATCTGTCTCCCAAATAACAACAAGCCTGTAGCACTTACAAGTCATCAAAATTGACTAATTTTTCTATAAAACCATTGCTTTATGCAGTATAACTGTCATGTGTATCTTGAGCAAGCACCTTTCCCCCCAAAAAGGGTAATTTTGGACTATTTTAAATGTTAAAATGTGTAAAAGTGTAAATGTCCCCCTAATTCTTTGCACCTGTTGTGACTGTTGTGGGATAGGTACACTGTCAGTGGTGCGGATGTGCTTGCCATTTTCAGTTGGAGCCTTCAGGGCACTCTGGACAATAATATGCCTCAGGTTTGGTGGTTGTCGAAAGGAAAGGAGAGGGGGGACTGGAAATATGTCTTTGAGTCTGTTGTCCTTATGTAGCACAGGTTGGAGCTCCTTGGCAATCCTTCATAGGATCTCCATCTGTGGGTTGTAGGTGACAACTAAGGGCACTTGGGCTTCTTTCTGGGTCTCTTTATATGTGAGCAGACAGTCTCTGTTAGTGGCTGCCGCTTTGTTTAATTGGTTGTCCGTCACTTTTGGTTTGTATCCCAATCGGAGAAATTTCGTCCTCAGATCCTGGAGGTGCTTGTACAGATATGCTTTGTCGGAGCACATACAATTGTATCGTATAGCCTGGCTGTATATAATAGATTGTCTTGTGTGCTTGGGGTGGAAGCTTTCGTTTCTCAGGTAGGGCATTCTGTCTGTGGGTTTGTGGTATATTGATGTGAGTAGCCGGTGGTCTTTAATGTATATTGTGGTGTCCAGAAAGTGGATTTCACTCTCTGAATAGCTAAGTTTAAGGTTGATGGTAGGGTGAAAGTCATTGAAGTCATTATGGAATTGAAGTAGGGCCTCCTCACCTGCAGTCCAGATGACATGAATATCATCGATATCGAAGATAAATCATAGGTTTGGTGGTGCATGTTGATAAGTATGCTCCTTCCAGTTCAGCCATAAAGAGATTTGCATACTGGGGTGCAGATCTGGTCCCCATTGAAGTTCCCATTTGCTGTAGATATAGATCCTCTCCAAAATTAAAATAGTTGTGGCTAAGGATGAATTGTATGAGCTGCGTTACTGATTCTGTTGGGAGGTTTTGTTTCTCCAGGTGTACCCGACATGTTGCAACTCCATCCTTGCGTGGAATGTTGGTATACAGGGATTCCACATCCATGGTGGCTAAAATGGTACCCTCAGGTAGTTGGTCCAGGGCATTCAGTTTGTTAAGAAGGTCAGTGGTGTCCTGGATATAGCTTGGAGTATCCCTGACAAAGGGTTTTAGGAGATTTTCCACCCAACCCGAGATGTTTTCCGTCAGTGTCCCAATGCCAGAAATGATAGGCCTCCCAGGGTTGCCAGCTTTGTGTATCTTTGGGAGCATATAGAAGCAGCCTGGCCTGGGATCCTCTGTAATAAGACCTTTTACCTGCTTCTGGACCTGGACAGATTCAACATTAATAACAGCAGAACAGATCTCCCAGTGGCCGCACATTTCTCTGGAGAAGACCACTCTATTGAAGTTTTGCGGGTTGTGGTTTTAATGGGACATTTTAAGATGCAGAGGGAGAGAAAGGAATGGGAATATAAGTTAATGCAAAAATTTCCAACTCTGCAATTTGGACTTAATATTCATGCCAGTTTCATGCCGCACTATGTATGAAATGTGAGGGTCACAAATCACCACCTGATTACAAACAGATAACATATCCCTCCGTCACGCCCCACAAGTTTTCCAGACTGTTTATTTCCTGACCTGTTATAAATAACTTCTCTACGTATATTGCATTTTGTTATTCCAAGATCCTTTGAAGATTCATGTCTTGTGTGTGTATAAAAAGTCTGTGAATTTTCAGTTTCTTGTATTACACCATGTCTGAAGAAGAGAGCTAGTACTCTCGAAAGCTTACTATCAAATATACTCAGTTAGCCTCTAAAAGGTATCGCCTGATTTCTTCTCTCTTCCACTACTTTCTATGGCTAACATGGTACAACATTATAATACAGGCGCAATGACAGTCATAAATTCTGTAGCTGATGTCACTCTTTCTCACCACAGCCATACTGTTGGCATAATAAAAACTAAATCCAACCTGTTGCTAATCCCAATGGAACCCCCGTGTTTATATATGAAAATCACAGGTAGGCACCTTTCCTCTACATAGGCTTTAGCTTCCTGCTCTATTACTTAGGCATCAGCTAATAATGCCTGCTGAAGACCTGCTGCATCAATCTGCAGAGAAGGAGAATCACAGAGCTCTGGGGACAGAGGATAGGAAAGAGTTGTTTGTTTTTTTATTTATATACCACAACTACAGTGTGTGGGCTATTGGGGGACATTATTAATTGATGGGGGGCCACTGGGGGACATTATTGGTTGTCAGGGAGCCACTGGGGGACATTATTAGTTGTCTGGGAGCCAATAGGGGGACATTATTACTTGTCTGAGGGCCCCTGGGGAGCATTATTGGGTTCTGTTGGATATTACTACTTGTCTGGGGGCCACTGCAAGCAACATTATTGCTTGCCTAGGGGCCACTGCTGCTTGCCTGGGGGCCACTAGGGAGTATTACTACTTGGGCAGTCAATTTTGTGATTAGAAGAGCTAGAGATTTAAGCCAGTTGCAGTGTTGAAACAAATTTTTGTCTTCTATTAGAATACCTGGTTCATTTATTCCTGTTGGCGTGGCGTTAGGCCAGTAACCTCAGGATAAATAAGAAGTACGGGGTTCTATTGTTTTTTTCTGAGACAGGATTTTGGCAATTGATTCAACCTGCAGACTTTCTTTATTACAATTTAGGCAGTTCAGTTAGACCTTATATGTCTAAGTATAGTTATCGATATAAACCACTCTTTATAGGAGATTGAGGTTTGGTTATACTTATTCATTTTGATCTATGGTAAAGGGATGGCTAGTGCAATTTGCAAATAAATTCTTTAAAAATCAGACAATGTGATTTTCTGGATTTGTTTTCTCATTTTGTCTCTCATAGTTGAGATCTACCTATGATGTCAATTACAGGCCTCTCTCATCTTTTTAAGTGGGAGAACTTGCACAATTGGTGGCTGACTAAATACTTTTTTTTCTCCACTGTATGTCAAGTTACCAGAGTACTATATATTAATCTGTGTTAATGTCCTACTTTATTTATCTTTGCAATTTTTGTCAATAAAAGAAAGTTTGGGATAGTAAAAGTTTCAAGAAACTTCTAAATAGGGTCAAGGGAGAGAAAACATGGCGTATTATTTCAATGGTTTAATGGTGTGCATAGGCATACATCATTATAAGCAGTGTAAAAAACCTTCTCCCTGTAACTTGAAGGGCTAGTGTGCACACCTGTGATCCTTCCTAAGCCAATCCCTTTCAGCCTGTGTGTATAAAGGTCTGCTTCTCCAGTCATACCTTGTCTGAGTAATATATTGGATCTTGCAGGGTACTAGTACTTGCGAAGGTATCCTGACACAGCATTCTTTCTGATTTATCATTTACTGACCCTGGCCTGTTTTCTGACTTTATCATTGACTCCTGTACTGCTGGCCTCCTGTTTACGATCTTTGCATGTCTCTGACCTGTGTACATTAGCTGCCAGTCCTGTCATGTTGGCATTTTTACATCATTGCACACTTGCTGCCTGCCACAGACATTCGGCCCCTACCTGACCATTCTTTAGCCTGAGACACTGGTGCTTTGCATAAGCGTCTCTCTGACCTTTGACCAGCTATCACCTATCCCAAGCCCGGGAAATTTAATCTGGCAGATCTTTAACATGATGCTTAACTAGTGATGATTGGCAGAGGGTGCTGGTATATATACCAATATATAAAACAGTTATTATTATTAGTAGTAAATGCTTTGACTCAATGAAGGGTCAGTAAATGCTGTACTCAGGGGCGCACCTCTAATGAGGCGAAGTGAGGCGGCCGCCTCAGGTGGAACTATCCGCGACAGCTAGGAGGGGTGGCATGGAGGGGCGCTGGGCTGCGTGCGTCCAGTCAGGTCACATCCCTCTGCTGGTAAATTTACCTGACGTGACGCACACAGCCTAGGCTGCCCTCTTACTCCTATGCTGCCCCGAGCCCACTAACTCTGTGGGGCCCCCATTAATATATGCTTTACCATTGACTAGATCGGCATCTGCAAGACACCAATCTAGTTAAAACTCAACTTGTGACTCTATTTTGTAAACCGCAAGCTACTTCAGGCCTGTGGTTTATAAGACACCGAGACGACAGACACAAGACGTCTGCTTCTCGGTGCAGTCAGGCACGAGGACGTCATAGCATCGCGCCTCCAGCGCTGAGAAGCAGACATCCTGTGCAAGGGTGAAGAAGAGGAAGTGGCGGTGGCTCCATCAAGGGATCGCAGGTAGTACTTAGGATTTATTAAAGGGGTTTTCCAGCTCATTTTTATTGATGATCTATCCTTAGGACAGAATATCAATAAGAGATCAGTGGACCCCGCCTCTGATCAGCTGTATGAAGGGGCTATGGCACCTGTTTATATCACACGCTGTCTATTTATAGTGACCGTGTGATGTAATTACAGTCTTGTCACATAGACGTGTACTGTATAGGACGAGGCTGTAGTTACATTACATGACCACTATGAGATGAATGACACTATGTAAGTAGAGAAGTGGTCACGACGCTTACATATGTACCACGGTTCATTCATAAAGCTGATCAGTGGGGATCCAGGGTTTTTGAGCCCCACTGATTTTTTTTTTTATTGATAACATGGAAAACCTTTTAATTAGGAAACCTATGGGGATATATTAATAATAGGCACTATTTATACAGGGTACACATGGACATTATTAATATAAAGATGCACTTGGGAGTATTATTCATTATGGGGGGGTTATATCATATATTTTATAATTGGGGTAGCAGCAGGATGGGGGCTTTATGTAGGTGAGGACAATGTATGACAGGTGCCTGGAAAAGTGAGGAGCCAAAGATATCTGTATTGCAAACTTTATATAGACAAGTCACAGCTGGAAGTGGCCATGGTGGTTCAAAGGAAAGAGAAGGTAAATTATTATTATTATTGTTTATTTATATAGCACCATTAATTCCATGGTGCTTTACATTTGCGGATTTACATACAGTACACAAGATATACAAAACAGATAATACAAACAGTGACCAACTAGCACAGTGGGATAGAGGGCCCTTCCCACAAGGGCTTACAGTCTGTGACGGAAGAGGGAGGGAGACATAAGGTGGGGGTTGAGGCTGTACAGATGGTGGTATGGAGACAGTAGTGTTATTGGAGGTTGTAGGCCTTCCTGAATAGGTGAGTCTTCAGGGCCTTCTTGAAGCTTGTGACTGTGAGGGTCAGTCTTATGTGTCTTAGTATGGGGGATGCACGGGAGAAGTCTTGGAGACGTTTGTGTGAAGAGCAGATAAGAGCAGAACGGAGTAGGAGGTCTTTGGTTTTCATTTAGAGGGTTGTTACCTTCAGTTCCCTTCTGGTCCAATTCTGGCCTAATTCTGGTCTATACACTTAGAAACTACACTTGGAAACGGCAAAATGACCAAGGCCAAAAATGACCAATGCACTTACATTTATACTAGCTAGCAATACATTTGTTTCATTAGGATCAGGTGTGAAAAGGGGTGTGGGAATACGGAGATAGAATCAGAGACTGTAAGGAAGGCTCAGGTGAGAAAAAAAGGGGGAGGAACCAGCAGGGAATGGAGACAGTGGCTTCAAAGCTCAAATAGTTAAAACAGGGAAATGTGGAGGATTAGTTGGAGACGTCACCTGTAAGTCACAAAATGTTACTGCACTGTATTCACCTAAATGATAGAAGATTAATACCTGATTGATGGGGGTCTGTCTGCTGAGACCCCTACTGGGCCTGAAAATTGTTTTTTTGTTCCCCCCTCTGGGAATCCAGCCTGACCGCAGCCAGGCTGAATATAGCCATGTCGCTTGGTGGATGGAGGAACCCGCGTGGCTCCCATTCGCCTCGATGGGAGTGCCAAAGATAGCCGAAGTACATTAGCTGCGCTCCTAATAAACAGAATGGTGGCCACGTGGGCTCGTCCATCCACAAAGCAGAAGATGTGGGAAGTTATTTTCATTGTTAATGCTGTGTTGTTGATCTCTGATACTGAAGTAATACAGGAAGAAGAATTCTTAAAAACTGTTTTTATAAATTTGTGTATTGTGTAAGTTTATTGTGTGACAATAGAAAGCGTGTGAAGCTAGTAGCATGTAAGCTCAAATTTTTTATTTTTTTTGGGTGATAGGGGGGGCGGGGCTTTCTATAGTCCGCCTCAGGCAGCAAAGAGGTTAGATTCACCCCTGGCTGTATTCTATTTTGTTTGTTTCGAGTGGACATGAGCCTTTTGTGGTATCATTCATTGTTAAGGTGTTTGAGATTTTTGCAGTCAAGCAATGCAAAGATGAGCCCAGTTATTGAAGCAGATTTGGAAGCAGTTTTGCTTTTCTGGAATTTTTCTTTAATATAAGGCCAAATTACTTTTTAAATTATGTGCTCCTTTAGGAAAAATATACTTGTTCTCTTTGTACTTTCTTCTCTGTAGCTACATGCTGGTAATAAAAAAGGCAAAATGCTAAAAATATGAAAAAGTTTTTATATATTCAGATTTTTGAGCTTACTGAGTGCAATACAATTAAATGCAAAAATAAATATTTTTACTTGATAGAAATACAGTGGGTATGGAAAGTATTCAGACCCCTTTAAATTTTTCACTCTTTGTTTCATTGCAGCCATTTGCTAAAAGCAAAAAAAGTTCATTTTATTTCTCATTAATGTACACTGAGCACCCCATCTTGACAGAAAACCCCCCAGAAATGCTGATATTTTTGCAAATTTATTAAAAAAGAAAAACTGATATATCATGTAAGTATTCAGACTCTTTGCTCAGTATTGAGTAGAAGCATGAGTCTTCTTGGCAATGATGCAACAAGTTTTTAACATGTGGATTTGGGGATCCTCTGCCTTTCTTCAGCCATTTTCAGTTCTCTCCAGAGATGCTCAATTGGGTTGAGGTCAGGGCTCTGGCTGGGCCATTCAAGAATTGTCACAGAGTTGTTCCGAAGCCACTCCTTTGTTATTTTAGTTGTGTGCTTAGGGTCATTGTCTTGTTGGAAGGTGAACCTTCGGCCCAGTCTGAGGTCCAGAGCACTGTGGAAGAGGTTTTCTTACAGGATATCTCTGTACTTGGCCGCATTCATCTTTCCTTCAATTGCAACCAGTCGTCCTGTCCCTGCAGCTGAAAAACACCCCCATAGCATGATGCTGCCACCACCATGTTTCACTGTTGGAATTGTGGAAAATAAGTATTTGGTCGCCTACAAACAAGCAAGATTTCTGGTTCTCACAGACCTGTAACTTCTTCTTTAAGAGGCTCCTCTGTCCTCCACTCATTACCTGTAGTAATGGCACCTGTTTGACATTGTTATCAGTATAAAAGACACTTGTCCACAACCTCAAACAGTCACACTTCAAACTCCACTATGGTGAAGATCAAAGAGCTGTGGAAGGACACCAGAAACAAAATTGTAGACCTGCATGAGGCTGGGAAAAGTGAATCTGCAATAGTCAAGCAGCTTGGTGTGAAGAAACCAACTGTGGGAGCAATAATTAGAAAATGGAAGACATACAAGACCACTGATAATCTCCCTCGATCAGGGACTCCACGCAAGATCTCACCCCGTGGGGTCAAAATGATCACAAGAACGGTGAGCAAAAATCCCAGAACCACATGGGGGGACCTATTGAATGACCTGCAGAAAGCTGGGACTAAAGTAACAAAGGCTACAGTCAGTAACACACTACGCCGCCAGGGACTCAGATCCTGCAGTGCCAGACGTGTCCCCCTGCTTAAGCCAGTACATATCCGGGTCCGTCTGAAGTTCGCTAGATAGCATTTGGATGTTCCAGAAGAGTATTTGGAGAATGTCATATGGTTAGATGAAACCAAGTAAAACTGTTTGGTAGAAACAAAACTCGTCGTGTTTAGAGGAGAGTGAATACTGAGTTGCATCCAAAGAACACCATACCTACTGTGAAGCATGGGGGTGGCAACATCATGCTTTGAGGCTGTTTCTCTGCAAAGGGACCAGGATGACTGATTTGTGTACATGAAAGAATGAATGGGGCCATGTATCGTGAGATTTTGAGTGCAAACCTCCTTCCATCAGCAAGGGCATTGAAGATGAAACGTGGCTGGGTCTTTCAGCATGACAATGATCCCAAGCACACCGACAGGGCAACGAAGGAGTGGCTTCGTAAGAAGCATTTCAAGATTTTGGAGTGACCTAGCCAGTCTCCAGATCTCAACCCCATAGAAAACCTTTGGAGGGAGTTGAAAGTCCGTGTTGCCCAGCGACAGCCCCAAAACATCACTGCTCTAGAGGAGATCTGCATGGAGGAATGGGCCAACATACCAGCAACAGTGTGTGCCAACCTTGTGAAGACTTTCAGAAAGCGTTTGACCTCTGTCATTGCCAACAAAGGATATATAACAAAGTAGTGAGATGAACTTTTGTTATTGACCAAATACTTATTTTCCACCATAATTTTGTTATCGACCACCATTTTCCACCATAACTTGCAAATAAATTCTTTAAAAATCAGACAATGTGATTTTCTAGATATGTTTTCTCATTTTGTCTCTCATTGTTGAGGTCTACCTATGATGTCAATTACAGGCCTCTCTCATCTTTTTAAGTGGGAGAACTTGCGCAATTGCTGGCTGACTAAATACTTTTTTTCCCCACTATACATGTTACCTATATTATGCAGGCTATTACAATTATGGCATTACCAGATTTATATAGTTTTGTTATGTTTTAACGCTGTAAAAATCCAAAACTTTGCAAAAAAAATTTAGTTTTTGCAGTCGCTATATCGACACCCGTAACTGTTTTATATTTCCGTATATGGGGCTGCATAAGACAACTATATTGTGGGGCCAGATGTACTTTTTATTTATACTATTTTGGGGAATGTCAGATGTTGTGATTGCTTTTTATTCACATTTTTATGGGACGTCAATTCGTTCAGCTCTTCAGCTCTTTTTTTATGTATGGGAAAAACATTTTTCTAAGTTTGTAGACTGTCATTTTCGGATGCAGGGATGCCTAATGTGTATGTGTTTACATTGTTTTTTATATTTATATTAATGTAGGGAGGGTGATTTTAAGGGTGTGTTCACATGGCGGAAAACTTTCCGCCTCCGGAGTTTTCGCTGTGGTCAGCTGCGACGGGATTCCGATGCAGTGCATCAGCATTCTGTCGCGGCATCCCGCTCCTGATTAGGTATGCATGAATGGGCCTAATCAGGAGCGCGTCTCGAGCCGCGGACACCGCGGGCGGAATGCGCGGTAAGATAGTTCATGTTGCTTTTTTTTTTCACTAGCGGAAAAAAGCCACTAGAGGAAAAAAAAACACTACTGACTCCCATTGAAATGAATGGGAGGAGTTTTTTCAGGCGGATTTTGAGGCGGATTCCGCGTCAAAATCCGCTGCCAAAAACTCCGTGTGAACACAGCCTAACTTTTAATATTTATATTTTTTCTTCAACTAGTTTTTTATTTTTTGTATTTTAAAGACCCTCTAGGGGTCTTTTGAATGCTAATGCGTACAATATATTGTAAAATCCCTACACTTCTATTACAGGCCTAGCACACCCTGTAATAGAATTGCTGTAATAACAAACCTGGGAGCCTTCAATAGACTCCCAGCTGTAATGGATTGCCACCCCAGATCAGATTTGACCCAGGCATCAGTAAGGTTAATTCCCTCGATTAGCGAGGCACTATATACTGTTGTTTAATTTGGATTTGCAAATTGCTGTGTATCTGTCTTTCCTGTCTGGAGCCATGAGTATGTCATCTATTTCAGACTGCCATCAAATCTCAGTTATCTGCAATTGACTTTGAATGACCAACACCATACTATACTAGGATTTGAATATTGAAATAATTCATTATAGTGTTGGGTATTGTATTAGGTGTGATTATCACTGGGTCTGTTAAATGCATATAATATTATATGTATATATATATTGTGACAGCTTGGGGGAATTAAACTCAAAATGGCAGCTTTTCCTGGTCCGGACAGCGGTGGTTCATGGTACTGGGTGCCGGAAAGATAGCTTTCAGACGGTCCAAGTGTAAAATAAACGTGGCTTTATTCAGCTTAACTGCAACATAACAAAACAACAAAAAAACCTATGCCACAGTTAGGGCCTAACTCACTCCTTGAGCCCCTAACTGTCCTGACTGTTGCTCAGCTCCAGCAACAGTCCTCTGTGGACGCCAGCCCTTCTGGGACAGAGCCTATCTCTCTGTCCTAGCTGGTCCACCACTGTGGACGCCAGCCCTTTTGGGACAGAGCCTCTCTCTCTGTCCTAGCTGGTCCACCACTTCCTGCTTCCTGCAGGACACTCCAGCCCTCCTGGAGTTACGTGCCACCCAAAGGTGTGGCTGAGGGCCTTTTCAGGGCTGGCCTGGGTCGCTCCCTAGCGCCCTCTAGGTTCATACTCTCACATACCCTCCCCTCAGCTCACTACCCATGGGGTGAGCTACAATGGGACAAGACATATGTCGCCGTCCCTCTTCAATCCTATACACTTGTCCAGTGTCTCTCTAGATGTCCCCATCTGGCGGTCTCCTCTTCCAAATACCGCTCCGTCGAGTTCTCAGTTCTCTCCTCCCTTTAAATGCCACGCCAAGATCCTGGCCATTCCGTGCAAAGGCAAGTTACGCTTCATCACCTTCACAACTCGCCATACAGTGGATCACATCATCTTCATCACTTCTCTCGCCACAGTCTTCAGCCATCCCATTGCATGACCTCGATTCATCTAGTGAATAGCCGCAAGAATCTTCATCTTCTCCTATCACGAATCCACAGGAGCCCAGATACCAGCCAACACGTACCTCATGCACATCAACGTCCCCAGAGTACAAACATTTCACGGGTACCCCTTCTGCAACCCCCATCTCAAAGCAAACTTTGCCATCACCATCAAGGCTTAGAAGTTTAGGAGACATAGGCCGCTTGCTCTCTGCTTTGTTTGAGATACACATGCTCTGTACCGCAATATCTTCTCCTTCTGCACAAGGGCCATACAGTACACCCTCACAAAATAGCTCACGCTGAACTATATTTTTTGGTATGTCTTTAACAACTGCCACATCATATATTGGAATGGTTTCTGTATAATGCTTCCACACCTGTATGGCAGCAGGAGAACCACTTCCATACTCTAGTGTTATCTCCTCTCTCTCATATGCATACCTTTCTGGAGGCATGTTGCAGTGCTGTGATAGATTGCAAGAAGTTTCGTGCCAGCTCCTTTCTGACAGTACAGGAGCTGGTGACATCGTCATCTCAACATTCTCCGAGTTATTATCATTCTCTGTGCTAACACCGGAGGACTGGGGTACCAAGTTTTCAACATCACAGTTTTTACTGTCAGTACCCAGATGCTTTTTGGTTACATGTTCTGGCTGCCTTAATGGCTCTGCTTTCTCTGCCTCTATGCTGGCAGCTTTCTCTAATTCTAAAACCTTCTGTAGCGCACAAATCTCTGATTCCAGTTCCAGAACTTTCTTCACTGCCACATTTTTCTGCACAGCCTCCATCTCAGTTTTTACTATTGCAACTTGCAGAACTTCCTCAATCTTCCTGACATCTTCTATGGTAGCAGATGTAGATGCCACCTCTTTATCCACTATGCCTCCTAATTCTAGGATATTCTGCAATGTTCTTTTAGCATTTGTCAGGTCAGCATCCTGGATAATATTTTCTGCTTCCCCCACTGTTCCCTGAATTATATTGGATTGACCCTCCAACATCTTCTGATAAAGCTTCTGCTCATCTGCAGACTTTTTGTCAAGTCTTTCATTCAAGTCCCGTATCTCAGTGGCTCTTTTATCTTGCTCTTGGTTGAATAAAGACTCTATTTCTTGAATCACATTTTTCAGGGATAACAGCTCTGATTCTTTAGAGGTTAACAGGTTCTGCAGCGAGTCTCTCTCATCTTCTAGTGCTGCCAGCTTTGAAGATAGTGCAGATGCCGACTGTTCAGTATTGGATAGAGACTGCTGCAATCGATCCAATTCTTCTTTTTTAGATTCCACTTCGGTTTTTAACTGTTCCATCTGAGAAGTGCGCTCTTCCAACTTTATTTCTGATTCACGCTTCACTTGATCCATCTGAAACTCCAGCTGTTTCTTGATTTCCTCCTGCTTGTTCACTTGCACCTTTAATTTAGCAACAAGCATCTTTAGATCTACAATCTCTGCAGATAAATTAGACAGGTTTCCCTCAAACTGAATCCTCATGTCTTCTGTCTGGAGGTCCAATTCTCTGTGGGCCTTTTCCAGCATCTCATAAGCATTAGCTTTGTTCTCATACAATATCTGCACAGATTCCAGGTTTTTCTCAACTTCATCCTTGGAGCTAACCAAATCCTCCATTTCAGTGCGCAGTTACTTGTTGAGCCTCTCTAACTCGGCCTTCAATTCAAGGGCCTCTTCTAGGGAGCGAGCCAAGGCAAGAGCTATGGTCTCTTTTCCATGAGCCTCTGCTTCAGCACGGTCACGTTCTTCTGCATATCTAGCAGGAAGAGTCTTCTCTTCACCAAGCAGCTGATCAAACTTTTTCTGCTTCCTTTCCAAATTTGACACCATCCAACGTTGATGATCAAGATCTACACCTATATCTTCTAGTTCCTGCTGCAGTCTAATTTTTGTTTTCTCAAGTTCGTCATAAGCCACAACCTTCTCCTCAAACCGTTGATTTATAGCTTCTAGCTCCTTTTGCAACTTTTCCTTTAGTTCTTCAACAGAGTCCAAGGACCCAATACTATCCTCCATTTTTTTCTTCATGTCAGTCACCTGAGCCTGTAGTGTTGAAATCTGCTTTGTCAAGTCTCTTTTTGCTATCTCCTCTTCCTCTAGTTGCTCAAGGAAACCATTTTTCTCATCTTCCATTTGTTTTAGTTTTGTACTAAGGTCAAGCTTCTGACGGGTTTCTTCTTGCAAAAGTTCCTGAGTGTCCTGAAGCTGAGATTCTAGTGTAGAAAAATCTTTGAAAAGTTTGATAAACTTGCTGTCTGCTTGAGAAAGAAGCCCTGTGACATTATCCAATTCCATCTGCAGACTGTTTGCTTTGTCTAGCAGTTCTGCTTGAAACCTGTCCCCTTCTGTGACTTTTAGTTGCAGCTCTTGAAGTTGAGTCTCTACTTTTTTTGTGACTCTCCTGTAAGGCTTGCACTTTCTGAGCATGGACAGACGACATCTCCATCAACTCTTTGTCTTTATTTTGCACCAAAACAGACAAGTTCTCTTTATCTTCACAAGATCTTGACAGCGCCCTCTCCAGGCTGCATATTCTAGCTTTGAGTTCCCTTTCTCTTTGTTCCAGAACTCCAGCTCTGCTTCGCCATTCATGGATTTCACTATTTAGGCGAACCTGCTTTAGTGCATGCAAGTTTTGCTCTGACTGCAATGTCTGCACCAGATTCTAAATCACTCTCTTGGTCAGAGACATGTTTCCTCAGCTCTGCAATTTCATTTTCTTTGTCAATTAATGCAGCCGAAAGTTTTTCACACTTCCTCACTTGGTCATCCAAACATTCTGACTGACACTGCAAAAATTCACTTCTCTCACGTTTAGCAGTTTCAAGGTCATCTCTTAATTTTTCAATGACACTCTCTTTGGCAATGGAGTCTTGGACATGCTGCTCCTTTAAATCCTGCAATTGCTTCTCAAGCACTTGCTTTTGCTCTACACTCTGTACAACTTTATTAGCTAGAGCACATTTCATATCAGCAAACTCCTTCTTAGTGACACAGTCAATTCCAGGCAAACCCAGTACCACATTTTCACAATGACTAGGATATGAACTCTTTACAGTTTCAAGCTCTGTCTTTAACTTAAGGTTCTCTTTTTCTGATACCTCAAGTTGCCATTTCCAATCAGATATTTCATCTTCATAAATGAACCTGATGGTTTTAATCTCATCTTGAAGCTGCTGCACCATAATATTTTCATCTTTGGCGCTCTGATGCACTCCAGTATGATACATAGTCATAGTCATAGTCATAGGCATACAGTCAGCAGTGACATATTCTTTCATAGAACAGAGGTGCTTTAGAAAAACTGAGTCACTCTCATGCAACACATTATCTTTACTTGCATTCCACATGATCTGTTCCGGGTTTTGTGTCTCTCTGCATTCAGACTGCTGCACTAATAAACCTGTGCATGACTTCTCTGCTTTTTTACAAGCTGAAATTCTCTTTTTCTTGCCCATGGTTTACTAACAAGATTACACAATATTCCACAGCAACCTTGGGTTCAACCGGCAGCAACTTTTTGCTATCTTCTGCAGTCACATGTATTCAAACAGTTAACTTATGTGGCACTACAACAACCAGCATTTTCTTCTGTCTTCCACAGAAAACACCAACATGGCACCATAGCCTTTCACATAGACTGTTTGCAATATCCAGCTTCTACACACATTGCTTATTTTCTTGCCATCAGCAAAACACTTCACAGACTTCTGTGCCACAGTATACACAAAGTCCATTCCCTGGATTCCTCTTCCAGAGTTTTACTTTCACCAGGTTTTACAAACACCTTGCTATGTTGTAATTCACTCACCCCCTACTGGGTTTCTTCAGTTGAAATCACAGATTTCTTCCAGCTGTAGGCCACAATGCACACTTTGCAGTACTGCAATCACAAACCACTTGTCTTCCAGGACTTGCGTGGATCTCTTTATGCGCGCGATTCTCCACCATATGTGACAGCTTGGGGGAATTAAACTCAAAATGGCGGCTTTTCCTGGTCCGGACAGCGGTGGTTCATAGTACTGGGCGCCGGAAAGATAGCTTTCAGATGGTCCAAGTGTAAAATAAACGTGGCTTTATTCAGCTTAACTGCAACATAACAAAACAACAAAAAAACCTATGCCACAGTTAGGGCCTAACTCACTCCTTGAGCCCCTAACTGTCCTGACTGTTGCTCAGCTCCAGCAACAGTCCTCTGTGGACGCCAGCCCTTCTGGGACAGAGCCTCTCTCTCTGTCCTAGCTGGTCCACCACTTCCTGCAGGACACTCCAGCCCTCCTGGAGTTACGTGCCATCCAAAGGTGTGGCTAAGGGCCTTCAGGGCTGGCCTGGGTCGCTTCCTAGCGTCCTCTAGGTTCATACTCTCACATACCCTCCCCTCAGCTCACTACCCATGGGGTGAGCTACAATGGGACAAGACATATGTCGCCGTCCCTCTTCAATCCTATACACTTGTCCAGTGTCTCTCCAGATGTCCCCATCTGGCGGTCTCCTCTTCCAAATACCGCTCCATTGAGTTCTCAGTTCTCTCCTCCCTTTAAATGCCACGCCAAGATCCTGGCCATTCCGTGCAAAGGCAAGTTCCGCTTCATCACCTTCACAACTCGCCATACAGTGGATCATATCATCTTCACCACATCTCTCGCCACAGTCTTCAGCCATCCCATTGCATGACCTCGATTCATCTAGTGAATATCCGCAAGAATCTTCATTCTTCTCCTATCACGAATCCACAGGAGCCCAGATACCAGCCAACACATACCTCATGCACATCAACGTCCCCAGAGTACAAACATTTCACGGGTACCCCTTCTGCAACCCCCATCTCAAAGCAAACTTTGCCATCACCATCAAGGCTTAGAAGTTTAGGAGACATAGGCCGTTTGCTCTCTGCTTTGTTTGATATATATATATACACACACACAGACAAAATTGTTGGTACCCCTCGTTTAATGAAAGAAAAACCGACAATGGTCACAGAAATAACTTGAATCTGACAGACTGGAATTTGCCAAACTACATGTTGACAAGTCACAAAGCTTCTGGGAGAATGTCCTAAGGACAGATGAGACAAAAATCTAAATTTTTGGCAAGGCACATCAGCTCTATGTTCACAGACGGAAAAATGAAGCATATCTTGAAAAGAACACTGTCCCTAATGTGAAACATGGAGGAGGCTCTGTTATGTTCTGGGGCTGCTTGGCTGCATCTGGCACAGGGCGTCTTGAACCTGTGCAGGGTACAATGAAATCTCAAGACTATCAAAGGATTCTAGAGAGAAATGTGCTGCCCAGTGTCAGAAAGCTTGGTCTCAGTCACAGGTCATGGCTCTTGCAACAGGATAATGACCCAAAACACACAGCTAAAAACACCCAAGAATGGCTAAGAGGAAAACATTGGACTATTCTGAAGTGGCCTTCTATGAGCCCTGACCTAAATCCTATTGAGCATCTTTGGAAGGAGCTGAAACATGTCATCTGGAAAAGGCACCCTTCAAACCCGAGACAACTGGAGCAGTTTGCTCATGAGGAGTGGGCCAAAATACCTGTTGAGAGGTGCAGAAGTCTCATTGACAGTTACAGAAATCGTCTGATTGCAGTGATTGCCTCAAAAGGTTGGGCAACAAAATATTAAGTTAGGGGTACTATCATTTCTGTCCAGGCCTGTTTCATGAGTTTTCTTTTTTTAAAAATTCTGTTGAAGCATGGTTGAAAAGCAATGTCTGACATTTGTTCATTTTCATAGAATTTTTATATAGTTTTACTTTTGTCAGATTCAAGTTATTTCTGTGACCATTGTGGGTTTTTCTTTCATTAAACGAGGGGTACCAACAATTTTGTCCACATGTATGTATGTATGTATGTATGTATATATATACACACGTGGACAAAATTGAGAACAAATGAATCTGTAAGAGAAAGATTATTCTCAATGTATTCACAATTATCTCACCAATGGTATGTCTGCCACTGTTTATTATGAAGATTTTTTTAGTCTTTTTAGTTTATGGAGACTATGTAGTTATTGCCTAAAGTTTTTGTAAAACCATTATGTAAGTCATAATGAGCCAGTGTGTTGAAAAGGAAGGATAGCTTCAAAAGCTTGTTTACTGACAGATTTTATTAAAGTGAGAAGATTTCTAATTTATAATTAATAAGACATTTGCATTAAATCTTTAGTTTTTTTATTGATCCTAAGAGAAAATAACAAAACAACTTTGCAAATATATTTACAGCCTCTTGCATTTACATTTTTATGCTATTCCAGGTGATCTTTAAATATGCCTTTTTTGGTTTGGGCAAAAGCTGTCACTTGTATTCTCACAGTATGTGTCCATCTATCATTGTAACACTGGAGGCTAATGTCCTGCTGCGCCTTCAAATGCAACAATACTAATGAAATTACACCCTGCTGATGTATGTGAGAAATAAACTCTATCACCTCCATGTAACTTGCCTCTGTTGGAGACCCCATCAAAACATGAAAGTGCAATGTACTATGGTTATCTAAGGAAAGGATTTTCACTTTAATTTGTAATTTATGCAGTACCATTCACTAAGGTAGAAAAGGCTGCAGTCATTCATTCTATTTATCAGTCCATGTTATCCAGTAATATTGCTTCTATGACTGGGAATTTTTTTTTCAGATCTCATTTATAGAAATCACTTTAAATCTCAGTTTACATCACTTTCTGGTAATATAAAATGGTGTCGATGCACACATTAAACATAAGGTGAAATGAACCCAGTTATCGCAGTTATGCAGGAGGGCAGTGTTAATAAAGTTTAGCACAGCATAGAAGCACTAGAGAAGTTTATTGCTTTATTAATGTATTATGTGTTCTGAATGACTTGCATTGAACTGTATATTGCCCAAGTGACTATATGTGACTTGTTATATGCTCAAGTTACTTTAAATGGTGCAGGTCATTGTATAGTTAGTGTTCTAGTGTATTCTGGAACCTGTATGGCATTTTGACTACTTAGTGTAGAAATTAAGTTGTGCTTATCAGTTGCAATGCCGGAAAAGTAAAACCCAGTACAGCGCTGTGAGTGCTCAATGACTATGGTGAAGCTCAATATCTTCAGGCATCGCCTGGGTTACCCAGGATGAGAATATCTCCCTATTAAAGAGCCCATGTTGGCTTGCAGAACTGCTTGTAGGAGGGGAAGACAGCTTGGAGTGTGGAAAGTTTGGAAGTTTGTTTAGACAGCTTGTGGAGTGAAGTAGCTTCTTTGCCAAAATACGCTATATGGTTCTTCAAAAATAATTTCACAGACCCATATAACAGAGATACCGATATCTAAAACTTCACTTTTATTAGTGTAAATTTTAAAAGATAATAACCCACTTTCTAACAGGGCTCAAATAAATAATCCGCTAATATCATGTAGAGCTAGACAGATCTACAGATTGACATGATTTAAGATAAGGACTAGCAATCCATTATTCCAAATAACTTAAATGAATGAGTATGACCAAACCTGCAAAAAAATAAAAATAAAAAAAATTTTTGGGTTTAAATAGATAACTGCACCTCACCCTATATAATCAAACTGAACTGCCTCAATCCAAATCAAGTCTGTTTGCTGGTTGAATCTTTTGTCATAAATTTTGTCTATAAAACACCAATGGAATCCTGCATTCCTATTTAACCTGAGGTTACTGGTCTAACGCCACGCCAACAGGAAAAAATGGACCAGGTATTCCAATAAAAGACAAGATATGTTTCCACACTGCAAAAAACTTAGAACTATATAACTCTTCTAGTCCTTAAATTGCCTGCCCGATTGACATGATTTAAGATAAGGACTAGCAGTCCATTACTCCAAATAACTTAAATGAATGAGTATGACCAAACCTGCAAAAAAAAAAAAAAAAAAAAAGTTTGGTTTAAATAGATAACTGCGCCTCACCCTATATAATCAGACTGAATTGCCTCAATCCAAATCAAGTCTGTTTGCAGGTTGAATCTTTTGTCATAAATTTTGTCTATCAAACATAAATGGAATCCTGCATTCCTATTTAACCTGAGGTTACTGGCCTAACGCCACGTCAACTGGAAAAAATGGACCAGGTATTCCAATAAAAGACAAAATATATTTCCACACTGCAAATAGCTTAGAACTATATAACTCTTCTAGTCCTTAAATTGCCTGCCCAATGCATTTCATCTAAAAGATTCATCAGGGGCAAATGAAAAATTACTTCTGAGCAGTAACAACTGCTAATCCAACATAATTCAGCAGATATATTTTAGTGTGACCGCACTGACACTGGCGATCCCAATCTAACCTCTTCACCACCCTTTTATATGTTCCTACTCATCCTAATGAGTTCAAATGGCCAATCACCTGTATTGCTTTGCACACACCTACTCAAACACTCCCACACCCATTACAGGCACTGACTGGTAACACACTTACATCCCACAGGACCTCCCCCTCTCTCAAGGGTAGATCCCTGCACTTATATCAAGATCCGGCCGCTCTGCCCACGTGACTTAGCGACTCCTCCTCTAACAGGACATCGTCTTTCTCTAACCACGCCCCCACACAGTTTGCATCATCGATAACACCCTCCTACGTCTAGGGCGTCACACTACCATGGTCACGCCCTCACAGATGCAATCTATTTACTCCAGATTATAACTACTATGTAGACGATCTATCACAATAATCTACAAAAGGAGCAAAGCCCTTCACATAACAAGACTCTACCACTTATTCATTGTAAGCATAAAGATGCTTATCATGCGTTAATCTATATAAATACTATGTAAACAGAAACACCATGGCTACCCAGGAGAACACCCCTAGATTAAGGACACTCCCTCCCACTCTTTTGAAATCCCTATCTACATATATGCAAAGCCTTTAGCATATCTGCCTGATCAAGCACAATCAAATGCCAAAACCCGCAGTCATGCAATCAAATTTATACATAAACTTGCAAAGCTGTTACAATGGGGGAAAAAAAGACTCAAGACTCTACTTCCATATAATAATACCATATGCCATAGAGATTAGAAGTAGGTAAGCTACAAAAACAATCCTATACTCAAAGAAAGATAGTCAAGAAATAGGAAAAAATTCTTAAGGGACAAGGGGTGAAACATATTCATCACCCCCTTTGCAATAAAAGATTTATTAATCATAATATGTAAAATCAATTCAGAACAACTGGATAGCACTGTAAGTGAACCAAACACACTAGATAATATATGATACAGAGTACATATAACCGAGAAAAGCTAGAACTCTTCACTCCACCGCAAGACACTAAAACTTTACCTAATCTTAGTCCAAATACTCTGAATAATATCCGAAACAAGGCATATTTATTTAAACGTTATCCAATAAAGCAGGTGACATCGAACTGTTCATTAAGTCCATATGGTTGCAAAGAATTTAATCTATAAATCCATTGTACTTCCTTCCTGAGGATAAGATTATCCCAATCTCCTCCTCTAGGTGGCGGTCTCACCCACTCAATAGCCTGAAATTTCAAATCTCTCGTTTGTCCATTATGACAGCGCACAAAATGGCGTGCCACCGGTGTGTCCCTTCCATTCTGAATGTCACAAACATGATCCCTAATCCGTCTCCTTAATTGTCTTCTCGTTTTTCCAACATAATTATAGGGACATGGACATCTAAGAAGATAGATCACACCCATCGTTGAACAATTCACAAAGTCTCTATATTTATAGGAAACCCCCATGGAGGCACTTGTAAAGATCTTATTCTGATCAATATACTCACATGCTGTACATGTACTGCATCTAAAAGTACCTTCTGGTCTCCCCTTTGACAACCAAGTATTAGGCTTATTACTAGGTGGAAGATAACTATGTACTAATTGATCCTTCAGATTTTTTCCTTTTCTATAAGTTAATAATGGTCTCACTCCCACATCACATTTTAGCTCATGATCAGCCTGCAAAATACGCCAATGCTTCTTCAGAACCTCTTGAACTCTCCTAAACTGTGTATCAAAGGTACCTATGATCCTAATCTGTTGCGCTTTATTCTCCTTTCGCTTAGGAACAAGGAGACTGTTTCTTTCAGTATTCATCGCCCTATGATAGGCCTTATCGATAATATTCTGTGGAAAGCCTCTGTGTTGAAACCTTCTTGACAGGTCCTTAGACTGGGACACAAATTCTCCAAAGGATGAGCAGTTGCGATGAATACGCAAAAATTGACCTGATGGTATACCCTGCTTTAGCTGAAGTGGATGACAGCTATTCCAATCTAGAAAACTATTAGTAGCTGTTTGCTTCCTATAGACTGTTGTAGAAATTTGTCCATCAGATGCCCTCATCAGTTTAAGATCTAAAAATGTTAAGGAGTCTGTTTGAAACTCTGATGTAAACTTTAGACCCAAACTGTTAATATTCAATTCATCCACAAAGCTTTCAAATTCCATTTTGGTCCCTCTCCAGAAAATTAGAATGTCGTCTATGTAACGAATCCATAAATCAATATGCCCCATCCAGGAAATGTTTTCTTCCGAAAAGACAACGGTCTCCTCCCACCAGCCGAGGTACAGATTAGCATATGTGGGGGCCACCGGGCTCCCCATTGCTGTCCCCCTCAGCTGGTGGAAGGTCCGCCCCTCAAAAACAAAAACATTCCTTTCCAGAACAAATTTCAATAAATTCATGACCAAATCATTATGTGATTGCATAAAGACCCCTCTGGATCTTAGATAATATGCCACTGCTTGATAGCCTTGCTGATGAGGAATCGACAAATATAGAGCCTCAACATCCAGGCTTGCAAAGAAAACATCTTTATCAAGGGTAACCCCCTCTATTTTGTTAAGAACGTCCATAGTATCTCTTGCATATGATGATAACCCCAGTACAAAAGGTCTTAAAATATTGTATAAATATATACTCACATTCTGAGTTAAACTATTAATCTGGGATACTATTGGGCGTCCCCGCAGAGGAGCTACCCCCTTATGTATCTTGGGAAGTATGTAAAAAGACGCCATTACCGGGTGTTGAGGCAACAAAAACTCAAATTCAGATTTACTGATAAGGCCCCCTCCAACCGCATCAATGAGAAGATCTCTCAATTCAGATGAGAATTGGCCTATATTTTCTTTTGAAATAACTTTATAACACTGCTCATCCTTTAAAATATCCCAGCACACTTCCAAATAATGTGACCTGTCCAATGCCACTACATTTCCTCCCTTATCCGAGGGCTTCAAAACCAAATCTGTCTCCTTCTCCAGAGATATCAAAGCTCTTAATTCCTCTTTACTCAAATTTTCTCTGTATCTAAATTTATCTTGTTCCAACTGTCTAAGATCTTCAGAAACTAACTGTACAAACAGATCAATATGAGTATAACCACCTGGGGGGGCTTGCTTTCTGTAAATTGACTTTAAATCCGTAAACGGACCTAGTCCAGGATCCCTATCAGATTCCAGCATTGGATCTTCCAAAATCTTTAAACCCTCCCAATCTGATTGTTCCAAACCCATCTCCAAACATTTTTCTTTATATGGTTCTTCAAACCAACACACTTAAGGATACTTGTGAGTAAGAGTATGAGTTCTCTGGTGGTGAAGCAACCCTTTGGAGAGAACCCAGAGGTCAGGAGTAGCAGTTACTGGAAACAGGGGTGTCACAGTGGCTAGCTGGCTTAACCAAATCCTCTCTCTCTACTCCTGGGCTCTGCATAGCAGAGAGGGCCTGAAATGTACTTAATGGTGGTAGTTTACCCCATTGGGCACATCCTAATGTCTCACCCAGGGGATGGTATTTCCAGCAGCCTGTGTTTGAATCTTTATCTCTCTCCGCACTCACAGTTGCAAAGCCACTCTTAAGGGGAAAACATACAAAGTTACCTATAAAATATGTACACAGTGGCACAGTAAAAATATACATACAGTACACACATACAGTGGGTACGGAAAGTATTCAGACCCCTTTAAATTTTTCACTCTGTTTCATTGCAGCTATTTGCCAAAAGCAAAAAATGCAAATTTATTAAAAAAGAAAAACTGAAATATCACATGGTCATAAGTATTCAGACCCTTTGCTGTGACACTCATATTTAACTCACATGCTGACCATTTCCTTCTGATCCTCCTTGAGATGGTTCTACTCCTTCATTGGAGTCCAGCTGTGTTTAATTAAACTGATTGGACTTGACTAGGAAAGGCACACACCTGTCTATATAAGACCTCACAGCTCACAGTACATGTCAGAGTAAATGAGAATCATGATGTCAAAGGACCTGCCCTAGGAGCTCAGAGACAGAATTGTGGCAAGGCACAGATCTGGCCAAGGTTACAAAAGAATTTCTGTAGCACTCAAGGTTCCTAAGAGCACAGTGGCCTCCATAATCCTTAAATGGAAGAAGTTTGGGACGATCAGAACTCTTCCTAGACCTTGGAGAGGTAAAGAAGAACCCAAAGATCACTGTGGCTGAGCTCCAGAGATGCAGTAGGGAGATGGGAGAAAGTTCCACAAAGTCAACTATCACTGCAGCCCTCCACCACTCGGGGCTTTATAGCAGAGTGGCCCGAAGGAAGCCTCTCCTCAGTGCAAGACATATGAAAGCCCGCATAGAGTTTGCCAAAAAAACACATGAAGGACTCCCAGACTATGAGAAATAAGATTCTCTGGTCTGATGAGATGAAGATTGAACTTTTTGGCGTTAATTCTAAGTGGTATGTGTGGAGAAAACCAGGCACTGCTCATCACCTGCCCAATACAATCCCAACAGTGAAACATGGTGGTAGCAGCATCATGCTGTGGGGGTGTTTTTCAGCTGCAGGGACAGGACGACTGGTTGCAATTGAAAGAAAGATGAATGCGGCCAAGTACAGAGATATCCTGGAAGAAAACCTCTTCCAGAGTGCTCTGGACCTCAGACTGGGCCGAAGGTTCACCTTCCAACAAGACAATGACTCTAAGTACACAGCTAAAATAACAAAGGCGTGGCTTCGAAACAACTTTGTGGCCCAGGCAGAGCCTTAACCTCAACCCAATTGAGCATCTCTGGAGAGACCTGAAAATGGCTGTCCACCAACGTTCACCATCCAACCTGACGGAACTGGAGAGGATCTGCAAGGAAGAATGGCAGAGGATCCCCAAATCCAGATGTGAAAAACTTGTTGCATCATTCCCAAGAAGACTCATGGCTGTACTAGCTCAAAAGGGTGCTTCTACTCAATACTGAACAAAGGGTCTGAATACTTATGACCATGTGATATTTCAATTTTTCTTTTTTAATAAATTTGCAAAAATATCTACATTTCAGTTTTTTTTTCTGTCAAGATGGGGTGCTGAGTGTACATTAATGAGAAATAAAATGAACTTTTTTGCTTTTAGCAAATGTCTGCAATGAAACAAAGAGTGACTTTCCGTACCCACTGTATTATATATGATTTTTCAGTGTCCACTGGGATGCTGCTTCTCCCAATGACTTTAACCGATTTCTTTGGTGAATAAGTACTTGGAGTTGAAACGCCAATAGTCCTATATACACAATCATTATTATAAAATACATACACGTAAGGGGTAGTAGGTGGTTGAAACACAGGGCCCACATCGAGAAACTGGTTGACGGTCTAGGGATGTTGCTTGGAACTTGTACAACTTGGAAGTATGTACAATGTAGTAGAGAATTCAGTGAATCACTCCAGGGGGTGCCCTGGATGGCACAAAACTTAGAATCACTCCAGCAAGCATGGACTGGAGGGTACAAAAATTAGTGGCAGTAACTGCCTAGGCAGCATCCTAAGATGATAGCGACATCAGTTTGGGCTGCTGATCCTCAAATGCCTTGTGGAGGGCCATCATCATTGCAGACATAATCCACTTTAGCCCATTAGGTGGCACTGGTATAACAGCATAACCTCTCATGGAGATGTGGTCCCTTCCAGACATGGTAACTGTGCTGAGGACAGCAGGTGGAGGAGTGACAACAGCAGATGGCATAGGGAAGAGGTGCAAACCAAGAAGGAATTGGGCCTAGGCGTAACTGTTTTGTTTGTCAGGCCGAGTCATCCTGGAGTGATTTTAGCGGACTCCTCCCAGAACTCAGGACATGGTGGCAACATGGGGACTCTGTCCATATCTGCAGCCTAGAATCCTTTGGGGGCAGTCTTGAGCATGAAATCAACTACCTCAACTGGGAACACATTATGTAGATGTTCTGGCAGCCCAGGACTATTGATTGACTTATGGTTAATGGAGACACAAAATTGGTCTCATAGGTTCGCCAGGTAGCTGTGGCAGGTGACCTGGTCAAATGTCAACACAACATCTTTTCTCCTAACCACCTTTCCACCTTCCACAGGTGGCTCCCATCCAGCCCAGCAATGGGAACAAGCTTTCTTCTCCACTAAGTTCTCTCTTCCACAGGTCGCATGGCAGATGTTTCATTAGAGACTCCTGCCAGAGTTCCGGAGACAGCTTCCCGGTTAGTGGCAGCCTTAATGTCCTCTACAGCTCCTGAGCTTCTTCCTTGTTGCCCTTGCATCCAAGCATTAGGTTCTGGTTCAAACCCTTCACAGGTGGGGGAAGTGACATTACAGCACAACAAGTGCAGACAATCTGCATACACAAAACTTTCAGCAACTATGGAGAACTTTTTCCCCACTTCCAGGGATTATCTGGTAGGTGGTCTCAGTTGCGCATAGGCCAGACTGTAAGTTTAAGCAAACAAAACTTGGTGAAGCCCATGGACTTCTGGCTGTTTCAGCTGTAAGAATTTCCCACAGAAGTAAGTGGCTGTAGATTGGTAGACATTTGTAGACAGTGCTTTAGATCTTCTGAGGTTGTTAGGCAGCGTTGGACTCACACAGTGTGCTTTGGCAGGCTGAAAATTTAATTTCTGTAATGCTGTTAGGGAGCATTATGTGATGCATCAAAAAAAAATAAAAAAATCAATAGTCTTTAACCCATGCAGGGCTGGTCAAGTTTGCACAATGATATTATAGCAAACAGCAGCAAATTGTCTCCGAACTTGCATTTTCAGCATAAAACAGTTCCAAAACACTTTTTAGAGTTGCAACAACACAACAGTCCATTTGCATAATTCATAGTAAATTGGCTGATTAATCTCAATTATGCTGGAACAAGTTGTAATTCACAATTTTGGCAGTTTTTGCACTACACAGCACTCAAATAATAAATAGTGTCAACAGGGCTGTTATGTCCACTTTTCTTGCAAACAAGACACTCAGACCCTTTGGGGCTGAGGTATCTAGTCTCTCACATAACATGAAGTTTGCTCACCCAAATTGATGGATCAGTTGTAAGGCACAGGGACAGAGGAGTAGTAATTACTAGAAACAGGATTTGCCATTGTGGCTAGATGACTCATCCAAATCCTCCAGCTCTTTTTATGGGCTGGGACAGAGGGGAGGGACCTACAATGTACCTGCTGTTGGTGGTAGTCTTTCCTTGGGGTATGTCCTAATGGTCTTCAGCCCTCCTGAGCCAGATGGGGGTCGAAGGTAATATATAAAATGAGACTCAGGAGCCTCAAGATTTCTGGAGGTAATCAACAAATTCCAGACAACGGAGGTACAGTTTTTATAATAGAAGTCCATTGTGAGTATCGGGCAAGCCCAATGGATGGTAGTTCTAACAGCCTGCTCTCTCTCTCTCTCTTGCTCTCTCAATCTCTTACCTTCTCAATACCATGGTGCTCTGTCCATCCCATGGGTCAACAGAGACAAGCCTCTGAGATGCTTGCTACTATAATCCTCAGATTCTATGGCACTTCTACACTCCCCCAACATCCCAACATTTTGAAAACTGGAGGAAGACTCCTGATCTCCTCCCACACTCCAAAATTTGCGGGATGGACTCTACAAATGCTCAGGTCCCTCTACTCACAGTGGTAGTCCTATATTCAGGGCAATTATCAGCAACAAGTACTCCTAGGAACGCTCATTGCCAATAATTGCTCTTTCTAATAGTGCTCCAGACCTGTGTAATAAGGCCAAAGGAAATAAGTGTTTCTAGTTGATCAGCACTCCTGGGGGCTGACATTTGGCTGTGTAATACAACCTGTACTATCTAGCACTTATCTCTGTTCTCTTAAGGGATCATATTATGATAAATATTCTGCTTTAATTAGCGTTTACAACACTTTAGAAGAATACTGATAGAAATGAGTCAAGGACTAGAAAAGGAGTCCTCCATTTCTCTGAAAAGAACATCTGAAAATCACCGAAAAGGGGATTGAGCAGGCAATACTGTATGTGATGTATGTATGTGTACAGGCTGTCTAATGCCCAGAATGTTTAATAAAAACCTACTATGAAAATGTTTTTACCATAATAGGTGTAATGTAATAAAAAAATACTTTGACAGTGTACAGACATGAGATATTATTTCCCTGCATACGGCCATTGGTTTCCATTATTCTTGGCAGCACATTCCTTACTTATACTAGGAGGCATGCGGCTAACAATCTGCTGCAATAGAGTTTTGTTTGTTAGTTGACAATTTGCATGGTCTTTTACCTAGGACCGAGGGCAATGATTAAGAATAAATGTTCCATACAGTTAATTTGGTAGATAATCAGCACATGTATAAAAACACACAAAAAAAATCCCTTCATGGTTATCTTTAGTCTGCTCAGTTTCATTTCAGTTCTAGAACATAACTTTCTAAACTAATCTTATTGAAAAGCACACAAAAGTACAGTATGTATAGAATGGTTGCACAACAACACCACTTCTGGGATCTGTATATACTGTATACAGGTCGAACATGACAACAGCAGAGGCAATAAGTGGAAGGGAGATAGCTCTGGTAGAGACATAGAACTAAGTACATATATAACGCATACACCCCCCACCCTTAGGCCCCTTGCTGAAGACCGTGGGTGAGATCTGTGTGCTATCTGTGTTTTTCGATAGAACACTGACCCATTCATTTGTATGGGTACATGCACATGACCATGTTTTTCACTGATCAGTGTGTGAGCTGCGATTCTGCGCCACATCAGATAGAATAGGTCCTATTCTGTTCAGTTTTTGCAGAACGGACTCGCCCATAGAAGCCTATGGGATACTAAAAACCTAGTCTCTCCACATTTTTCGCCATTTCTGGGTTCTATGGGTAACCGCTTTTTTAAGCAGATTAGGTTTCCATTTGGGGGGTTCCCAAGCGGACCCCCCGAACGGAAACCCGAACACAGATGTGAACCTAGCCTTAGTCTTATGTTATTTATCTGCAAAGGTACTATGAACCTGTAGAAGGAAGGATTATTAAGGTTCGGGGGAGTCACAACGTTACCTTAGGATAGGACATCAATATCAGATCTGTGGAAGTCTGACAAACTCACCCATCAGCTGCTGTGGCTGCAAGATCTGCACAATGTATGGAGTCAGAAGCAAACAACTTGGTTTACTTTAAAGGGAATCTGTCAGCAGGAAAAGCCGAAACAGACTATTGACAGTACCTTGTATTGCAGCTTATACACTTTCCAATGAAATCTTTCTTATTCTGCCATAAATCTTAATTTTCATGAAAATCTGAATTTAATTCTTATGCAAAAATTAGCTGAAAAGGGCTTCTTCTCTAATCAGCCCTGGCAGGAGAAGACACAGCCCTAAAGCCCTTTTCATGAAAAATTAAGCTGCATGGCACAAAAAGAAAGGCATCTTTGGAAAATGTAGAAGCCACCCTACAAGGTACTGTCATTAGTCTGACACCACTTGATGGTCTTTGATGGGAGTGTCAGATATCAGATCCCCACTGACCCACTCAATATCTATTCATGGACAACCCCTTTAAGCTAAGACCCTACAATTTGAAATGTAGGAGCAAATTTATTAAAACAGTCTCATAGCAAAGCCCCATAGCATTGCAACCAATCTCATAGCAACCAATCACAACACAGCTTTCAGTTTGTATTCTGCTCCTGAAAATGAAAACTGCATTGTGATTGGTTTCTAATGGACAACTAGACCATTTTAATATATCTAATTTCTGGCAATCTAAATTGCCAGAGTAATTCATGAAAAACTAATTAAAAACTGCCAAGTATTGTCAGCTGTACAATCTTAATAATTCTGTCCTTTCAGCCTCGTATGCGGGGGCTGAATTACTAGTGGACTGTTAGCAACAAAATAAGTCTCATTAGAGTGACTGTCTTTAAATGACTCTGCATATACCCATTGTTTTTATACCATTGATACACTTGATAAAGGGGATCTGCTCCGATTCGCCTGGTGTGTTTGGTCATCAATAAAAAAAATGTTTACTGGTGGGTGTGGACAGGTCCTATTTTTTTCTGGGATTCACTTCTCTTCTACCTCTTTGGACCATGGCATAAACTGCTTTTCGGCACACAGCAGGGCACAGATGTGAGGGAGCCCTATGTGCTTTTGGAGCGCAGATTTAGTTTTTTTAAGTTTTAATTAGAGATGAGCGAATTCTTCAAAAATTTGATTCGACCGGTTCGCTGAATTTTCCGAAACGATTGGATTCGATCCGAATTAATTTGCGGCGAATCACGTTAAAAAATCTCCTGGCTGTAGAGAGCCTGTATAGTGGTGTAGAACACTGTACCTTGCAGTAACACGCATAGGAAGTCTGCTGTGGTAGTCAAACAATACTGTGTGTCAGTATGACATTCACATGACAGGCGTCGCTCTTAGAAACACTGCACACTTCACTTATTTGGCCAGTTACGGGGCCAAAACTGACCAACTACCTCAAGTGTGAACTCAGTCTTATAGGTCCATGGTAGTGCCAGGTATAAAGAACCGTGCAGAGGCCCAACATCCTACTGTAGAGTGAAAGAGTGCACTCCTTTTACACCATCTGCTGATTCCACATAGATGTCTACAGAACATGTTCTATTAAACGCTGATACAAGTAGAGCCCCCCTGACAGAGTGGAGAGGGTGTCAGCAGTAAGTTTGTGTTGACGTCACTGATTATTTTACCCTTCCTCTGATCCGTCAGAACAATAATCCCCCCCAAAAAACGGATCCTGTCTGTTGAGCATCTGCCTTCACTCCGTCAGGATATGGTCAGTAATCCATCAGTATTGCTGATGCCTAAAAAAAAACAGGAGTGGATCCAAAACAGAGATGACATGTGAATGGAATATTTGCATGTCTTCTGTGTTTTGTACCCACTCCTGCTTTTGGCTACCAAATCATAAGCCAATTCTGATGGGACCATACAGGCCTTACAGCTGCTACACAGACATGATCCGTTGTGCCTCTCATTTTTCCTTCCTTATGACAGATCAGAAGAAGGGTCAAATAAATGATGATGTCAACTCGGCCAAAAAGGCAAAATAGTGGCCCAGTCATGGAGTGGGGCGGGTGGGAATAGCATGAGAAGTGACAAAGTGTTGAGGTAGCAGCAGCATGAGGAGGCCACAAAGTGGCAAGGTGACATAATGTGGAGGTAGTAGCAGCATGGGGAGGCCAAAGAGTGGCAAGGTGACATAATGTGGAGGTGGCAGCAGCATGAGGAGACCATAGAGTGACCTGGTGACAGAGTGGGGAGGTGGGTGGCAGAGTGGGGAGTCTGTAAAGCACAATCACGCAATCTGGTCCAATGATACAACACTTCCCAGTAAGGCTGCTTTCACACAGTGCAGTTTTGCTTAAAAAAAAAACTAACAAAAAAAAAAGCATTTGTTTTTATCAGAAAAACCAAATGCATTTTTTTTGAAACCCACACTTTTTTTTTTTAAAGCATGTAGTTTTCCCTGCATGATGCTAATGATAAAGCATTCACTTTTTTTTGCACATGTTACTCATCTCCTTCAGCCTGCCTATACATCTACCATGCTGCCAGCCGATCAATGTCCATAAAACCCTCTGACCATGCATTGAACAATGGAGCCAGGGGAGAGGCTAGAATTATTAAAAATAAATAAAAAATGTGCTTGTCTAACTTGCTGCTTCTGCTGCCTCTAATCACTGCTGTGAACCAGGTGCTGGCTTGTCTGGTGTTCAGGGCCAACCTCCACCTCCTCCTGTCTGCTCTGGCAGTCAATAAAATTTAGGCAAATGCAGTTTCATCAGTGATGACATCATGCTCATGGTGGGTGTGGCTAACACCTGAAGTCATGTGCAGAATAAACAGCATATGATCAGGACCAGTAAGGAAGTGATTGCAACGGAGATTATATTGGTCACACATTTCTGCAAAAGGGTAAAAAAATATTTTTTTTTTTCAGATTAGCACGGGCTGTCAGATTGGCTGTATATTGGGTGAACAACACCAAAAAAATGTTTAAAATTACAGATATAGATTTTAGATTTGTGAAGGCAGAATCAGGGCTTTGCTGTTAGAACTGCAGTTTGTATGTATTTAATGAAAAAAAAAATGTAAACTTTTGCCCAAAAACCCGGAACAAAAGATTTATCACTAAAAAGTATGTTTAAAATTCTGTATACAGCAGTACAGATATGCTCCCTCACTCACATCTATGATTTTTTTCTCTAATCTGCTTGTAATTGCTTATATCTGGATAAATTCCCTCCTATTCCTAACTATTGCTACCAGTTGTAAGCTTTTCAGAACTGAGTGCTCTTTATAATGCAGTGAGATAAAACACTGACCCTACACTATTTCCACCATTACGGTAATGGCTCCATCTTACAGCACCTTATATAGTGTATATGACATCAGCTCTGTAAGGAGTCCACCTACCACTGTCTATTGGCTGAGAGGCTGTGCTAGAACGTCACAGTCACCCACACAAGTGTTGCTTCTGTATTTCCTGCTGAAACATGTTTCGATGACCAATTTAGTTCAGCATTTGTTCGGTTAAAATCCAAAACAATTTGGAATATTCAGGTCAAACCTGGTTTGTGATGAATGGGTTCATCTATCTCTACCACCAGCCCACTAGATAGCACCGGCCATTTCACTGCTGGTGGAGAAGAAGGTATGTGAAGTCACCTCAGACAGATTTAACAAAGAGTTTATTAAGTCCAGCAGGAGTTTCCAGAGAGGCCTGTCAGGGCAGTCTAGTGTGAAGAGTCAAATGAGACATGCTTCTCTGTATAGACTGGAGTAGTATACACTGCACTGTTAGTTATTGTGTACTTTTTCCTTGTTTCTTGCAACATCATTTGAAAAACAATATGCTTTAAATTGAAATTGCCCCCATCATGTGCAGGATGAAGTGCTCCTCTTTAATCTTTCAGTTGCACCAAAGTGAAGTTATAAATGTTTGAAAGCATAAAAAGTCATATACAAATTAACCTAAGTAGTCTTGGTGGGCAGGGAATAGCTTCAGCCTAGTTACACTGTCCTCTTGAGTATGCCTGACACCTCCCTAGTGCCTTCAGGGGGTGGGAAGACTGTGAGGCAGATGTCAATCACACTCAGAATTTGATGATTGGGTCATTATTAGACCCTGCATATGATAGGGCCAGTTTATGGTGGAAAAAACACCTTACTAGTTCCCTTTAAATTGATGCTACTGACATACTGTAGTGAAGATCCGACAGTACTTTGCTCCTGGATGTGCTGGCTATGCTACTGTACCCATCTTCCTCTTACTCAATGTTATATGTACCAGCATGGAGGGGGAGGAGGTGGCAGAGAGGAAATCATCCAAGTCTTTAGACTTGGCAGATCACATAGGCTGTACTGTATCACACTGTAGATAGAGAGGAAAGCACATGGAGGGTGGATTACACAGGCTGTATATGAATGCAGAGAGAGAGAGATAAACTGCAGGGAGAGGAAGAATTCATAGCAGGAGTATCTGTCAGCACAAGAGAGAAGATATATTTCAGATTGTATAAGGCTATAAGTTGGGTGAACATTGAGTGACCGTTCAGGGATTCCGCCCACCATTCCCCATTTTTCCAGTGGAAACTGGACAGAAACCCAATGGTGAACCTAGCTTCTTTGCTGCCTGAAGCGGACTATAGAAAGACGACCCCACAAAAAAATAAAATAAAATTGAGTTTCCATGCTATTATCTTCACACGCTGTTATCGTCGCACAATATACACAATACACAAAGTTATAAAACAGTTTTTAAGAATTCTTCTTACTGTATTACTTCAGTATCAGATCAACAACACGGCATTAACAATGACAATGACTTCACACATCTTCTGCTTGGTGGATGGACGAGCCCACATAGCCCCCATTCTCTATAATAGGAGTGCCGCAGATAGCTGAGTACTGTACTTTGGCTATCTTTGGCACTCCCATTGAAGTGAGCAAGATCGTGGGATCGTCCATACACCAAGTGACACACCTATTTATATAGCTGCGGTCTGGCTGAATTTTCACCCAGTGGGGGAAAAAAAACAATTTTCAAGCTCAGTGGGGGACTCAGCAGACAGACCCCCATCAATCAGGTATTTATCCTCTATCATTTAGGTGAATACAGGGCAGTAACATCCTGGACACCGTTGCACTCCCTGAAGCTTTCGGCCCTGTTTAGTTGCACACACACATCACGTAATCAGGCCGACGCGACCTGATGACGTCACCAGAGGGCCCAAGCCTGATCAGAGTAACATCGGATCGCAGGAGAGGTAAGTAGCATTGGTTTTTATGTTCCCTCACCTCCCCTAGGTCTCCGATTATTATACTCTGGGGTCTGAAAAGACCCCAGAGTATAATAATAGTAGTATTTGAGGCCCACAGCTGCTCACAGCGGCATCCACTTCGCCTTCTGCATCCCATAGCAGAAGGGAAAGCGGAGGCGCCACGAGCTGACGCGGGGTAGATAAATAAATAGGCCATTACCTGCTGAGGTTACTCCAGCAGGTTATGGCCTATTCATATATATATATATAGATATATATACACTGTATATATATCTATATATATATAAAGTTATCCGCACCTACCTGCAATGCCTTGATGGAGCCTCTGCCTCCTCTTCTTGTTCGCGATGTCTGCGTCTCAGCGTAGGAGGTGCGATGACGTCATTGCATTTCCGCCTGCACTGACATGCAGAGGTCTCGCAAACCAGCCCAGGACAGGCTGGTTTTTTGTTTGTTTTTTTTAAGCGGCCTGTCCTGGGCTGGTTTACATTAAATAAATAGTAAAAATGCGGCTTCCCAGACAGTGACGGATAGTGCCGCCTGAGGCGGCCGCCTCACTTCGCCTCGTTAGCGGTGCGCCCCTGCATGTAAGTTAAAGAAACTCCCTAGCAGACTATGTTCTGCTAAGGCAACAGGTATCTTCCTGGATTTCCGTTACCTTGCCTGGCTGAGGAAACCAGGCGAGATATACACCCCATCCAGGACTTTACCATACACTTTTTTTTTTTACCACACCATTTTTTAAGCAGATTGGGTTTCCATTTTTCGGTTTCCCAAGCGGACCTGAAGAACAGAAACCCCAACGCTAGTATGAACCTGGTGTAAGGAAAAAACAGTACAGGAATGAAGCTTAGTGAAGGTAGCTGTTTTAGAATGCACATAACTCATATGCAGCTTGTATTAGTGGGAGAGAGACAAAAACATGTGAATAAAAAACTAGGAGCATATTGCAAATTACATACCAGGAAGGGGGAGAGGGTCTAAACCAGAATTGTACCTAAGCTTTCTGTCACTCTGGGCAAAGGTTAATTTCACTGTTTTTAGTTTGTATCTAAATACATAAAAATTGCTTGTTGGGGTGACCCCCTTGCTATAACTTTGGTCTAAACAAATAAAGTAATGAAGACTGTAGCCTGAAACATAGTGCAACATTTTTTTTTAATTTAAAGTAATCGCTAAGGGGGCGTTCACACTACCGTTGGTGACCGTCAGTAGCGTCCGTTGCTATTGTCCGTTACAAGATTTTAGCATCGGACACTAGCTGAACCGTCAGAAACCCGTTAAAATTTCCATTCATTTCAATGGGTTTTTATAATGTGTCCGTTTACACCAAATCCGTCAGAAGTCCGTTTTTTTTCGTGGACAAAAAATCCTACATGCAGGACTTTTTGTCCATTTTAAAAAACAAATTCTTGACGGACAGCAAGTGTCCGTTATTTTCTTAACATTGAAGTCTATGCGTAACGGACTTATAACGGACAGTAATTGATAGCCATCAGCTACTGTCCGTTATTTTATGTCCGTTTTTTTCCTGCGCATGCTCAGAAAGGAGAAACAAACAAAAAAAACGGACAGTGTTAAAAAACAGACACTAACTGATGCTAACTGATGCTAATGTGTCCGTTTTTTTAACTGAACCATTAATTGGATCGGTTAAAAAAACAGACACATTAACATCAGTTAGTGTCCGTTAATGTCTGTTATGACAGGTGTCCGTTTTTTTTTTTTTTAACGGACACCTTCATAACGGACTCCAACGGTAGTGTGAACCCTGCCTAAGATGTTTAAAAATTGTTAGTTTTATTTGTCAAAGTTGTCCATAACTTTGACGATGTACAGTACTGTATATATATTTGAAGAAATCAGCTGTAAAGCCATTTCTATTATTAGTATAATGTGCAGAACACTATCAACTAGATACACAGTAACCAGATGGACTGGATGACTCTTAGAAACATGGAGCATTTTAACAGCTTTTGCTACGAGATTTAGATGAGCAAAATGTAGATTTCTTAATTAGCATATACTGTACATCAGGTTCTCAGACCAATTTACAGTATGTTTAAAAATAGAAATTGTCAAGTTGTCTGAGATAAGAACATATCCCCAGGGTCTGGTGTCTTTCCTAAGAAACTTGCACCTGACTGTTTTGAATGAATGTTTCCTGTTAAGCTGATTACATTTATGACTGATATACAGTAGTTTCATGTAGGAGACAGCAACAAATAGAACTCATAGCAGATCTAACTTGGATCTGTCTCTGCATCCATATCTGGCTAAAATCTGAACTGTGACATTATAGGAGGTATTGTATTAGCTCACATGTACAGTACATATCAGGCTATAGTAGAGAATGAACAGCAAAATAAGTCCAAAGTGCCAGAATCAATTTTTTTTTCTTTAATATACATAAACATTGGCAGTCTTATTTGTTTCAAATTTTAACCAAAATTTTTGTTCTGTGTATGTTATTTTTGTATGTCTTCTTTAGGCCTTGTATGCCATATGCACAGCCCAGTAGAGTGTGCATTCCAGTATTCTGCCTAACAGGTGGGGACTAGTGGACTATAGGCAGAAGTGACCAAACAATTGTTGTAATTCTTGTTGACTCTTTTTCTTTTTCGTTAAATACATTAAATACATAAAAAATACATTAGAAAATACATTGGAGGAGATTTATCATGTCTTGTAAGCCAATTTTCTGGTGTACAAGGAAAGAAAAAGTAGCATATTTGTGACTTTTTGTGACAAATTTGTGATTTTCACTTTTACACCCCTCCCCCTCCACTTTCCTGGAAGGGGGTATGGCAAGAAGCGCAGTATGGATAGGGCCAACAGCCCCACCATATGTATGACCACCAGTTTACTGATGTAAATGATCTCTGGAATCTATGCCAGCTACAAACCCAACTACAAATTTATGAATGGGGCGCACCCTCCATTGCACAGGATATGAAAACTGTTATGAACTTTTAATAAATATGCCCAGTGATTTCTGCAATCACTGCCCTTCTGTACCTTGCTATATTTTTTTTTTTTTTTTTGAGTAGGTGTGCCAATTCTGTCTTTTGCTATGGGGCCCTATGATTTCTATGTATGCCCCTGCCCAGACTAGACACCAAATTAATACAGATCTCAGCAATGCTCACCAAATTTTGAGCTGCTGCTGATTAGTGCACAAATGTGTATGCTACAGAGTGACCTGAAAAGTGACATTGTATATGTCACAAACAGATGTCTTTGAGGCTAAGGCCCCATGTTGCGGAAACATAGCTTTTTTTGTGGCAGATTTTGTTGCGGTTTTTTGAGCCAAAGTCATGAGTGGCTAAAAAAAAAAAAAGGAAATATCTAGGAAGTTCTTATACTTCTACCCTGTTCAATCCATTCCTGGCTTTGGCTCAAAAAAAAGCAACAAAATCTGCAATAAGAAAAGCTGCGTTTCCGCAACGTGGGGCTTTAGCCTTAGAATGATCATGCACTATTAGCGGCATTGGGTATGTAGGGAGTACACTCTGATAACTGCTTTACCACACCCAGTATGCAAAGGTTCAGACCCCTGCTCTGACCACAGGAGTATGGTTGGGGAGGGGAACATTATTCTACTGACCACTTGCAGTATAGGGTGCATACATAAAATGACAATGATTGGGCTCCCTACAGATAGGGATTGATATTAGAAAAGTGGATACAGTGACATACTTGCATTAGGAGGGACCCTCTAATAAACATGCAAGAGATGTACTCACCGTTTGAATAGTGTCACTATGTATCCAAAGTCAATCTTCTTTTACTGTGTGTTCCACATGTTGCATTTAAACTTGTGCCTATTAGGCCATGGCCAAGGCACCTATTATTACTTCACATTTGATTTGACTTTATTTTAATGTAACCATTAAATGTTATGTTTTAGTACACTTTATTTTTAAAATATTACTTCTATTGGTATTCGAAGTAACACACCCTATATACGCTATGTTATAATTGAGATCCCAGTTCAAATCAGACTCAGATGAGACACCAAGTTAATACAAATCCCAGATCAGATGCTAAATTTATGTAGAACCAAATCAGACAAACTATTACAGACCCCAGATCCAGCAATAAATTAGTACAGACACCAGACCAGATGCCAATTTAATGCTGATCAGGCAATACATTTTTACAAATATAAATAAATCATTCTTTATTAACCAATCCATAATATGTCAAGTTGCAAGACCAATTAAACACAATTAAAATAAGTTTAAAAACACAAAAAGAACCCTGAAGAAGCTTGTGTGAAACGTACGTTGGGGTTCTGGACAGTGTGGTCATGGTTATTGTTTGCTATACAGTGGGGAAAAAAGTATTTAGTCAGCCACCAATTGTGCAAGTTCTCCCACTTAAAAAGATGAGAGAGGCCTGTAATTGACATCATAGGTAGACCTCAACTATGAGAGACAAAATGAGAAAACATATCTAGAAAATCACATTGTCTGATTTTTTAAGAATTTATTTGCAAATTATGGTGGAAAATAAGTATTTGGTCACCTACAAACAAACAAGATTTCTGGCTCTCACAGACCTGTAACTTCTTCTTTAAGGGGCTCCTCTGTCCTCCACTCATTACCTGTAGTAATGGCACCTGTTTGAAATTGTTATCAGTATAAAAGACACCTGTCCACAACCTCAAACAGTCACACTCCAAACTCCACTATGGTGAAGACCAAAGAGCTGTGGAAGGACACCAGAAACAAAATTGTAGACCTGCACCAGGCTGTGTAGACTGAATCATCAATAGGCAAGCTTATTCTTAGTGTGACGAGTTGTACTTTCATTTGCCACCATTTTGGGGTACATATAATGTTTTGATTAGCTTCTATTTACACTTTTTGTGGGTCTATGTAAAATAACACTATCATAATTTTTGAATTATTATTTTATTATTGTTTTTTATTATGTTTTACTGCTTTTACAAATAAAACATCACTTTTTGAAAATGAACGCTTTTCCTGCGGTCATGTATTCTGACACCTATAACTTTTTTACTGTACTGTTGACGGAAATATTTCAGGGATCTTTATTTGCGGAGCAAATTGTACTTGTAATTGGCACCAATGTTTGGTATGTATGACTTTCTGATCACTTTTTACTGTTATTTTTTTTGGAAAATAAAGTGACCAAAATAAATCCGTTATTTGCGCATTGTTTTTTTTTTTTTTACAATGTTCACCATATGGGATAGTGGGGACTTACACGCACATGGGGATTTGTTTATTTATTTTTGTTTACGGCATTCAGGGAACTAATATGACTGAGTATCTTCCAACTCCGGGCAGCTGGTCCTGGCCCTTGGCTGTGTCAACTTTGTAAACTTTTATTGTACTGGCCCATAACTCCTTTTAATTTGGAGGTAAATGGTTTAGTTAAAGAATCAGGACTAATATTTATCTGGCAGTCTTCTCGATTCAAAACCCCTGTGCTAAGCACATCTTAACCAGTTGACGACTGCCGGCCTTAAATTTACAGACGGTGGTCCTGTTCTCTGAAGTCCGTCCATCTTCGCTGTGACACTGTGAGCGGGATCGGGAGTGGGTGTTAGCTGTAACAGCTGACACCCTGCTCTGGTTGGAACTTAGTTCCGCCATGTTGCCGCCCCCCCCCCCCCCGGAACCCCCGTGGTGAGACTGGGGGGTGTCGATATCTATAATCTGCAGCCCGGGGTCTGTCCAGTGACCCCAGGCTGCCTGGAGCCTGGACTACCTGGTTGATCCTGCCGGGACCTCAGGAAGTCAGGCTATGTGTCTGTATACACCAGTGTCATACATGTGGGCATAAAGTGCTGTTTGGGCACACAGGAGTTTGCAGATGTGAAGGAACACTATGTGGCTTTAGGAGCATATATTTAGATTGTTGGTTTTTGGACACCATGTCATATTTGCAGAGACCCTAAAATTGCCCCTACAAAATGGGGTCACTTCTTGGGGAATTCCAATTTACTGGCACCTCCAGGGATCTGCAAAAACAACACGGCGTCCAGAAAGTCCCTCTAAATCTGTACTCCAAAAGATAAAAAGTGCAGTTCTCCTTCCCTTTTGAGCCTTGCTGTGTGCCAAAGCAGCAGTTTACATCCACATATATAATTTTTTTTGTACCCGGTATAGCCCACTTAATAGTTTTAGGAGTGTATGGGTCTCTGATGACTCAAAGTGGGTACAACGTATTGGGCACCAAAATGGCATATTTCTTTAAAAATTAAAATTTTCACTTTGTACATTAATTTTTGGGAAGCTTTATTTAGGCTCAAAAAGATAATACCCCTTGATACATTCCTTGAGGGGTGTAGTTTCTAAAATGGGGTCACTTTTGAGGGGTTTACATTGTATTGATACGCTAGGGGCTCTGCAAATGCAATATGGTACCTGAAAACTATTCCAGCAAAATCTGCCCTCCAAAAGCCAAATAGCGCTCTTTCCATTCTGAGCCCCACCATGTACCCCTGCATCAGTTTACGACCACATATGGGGCATTTTTGTGTTCAGTAGAAATTGTGTAACAAACTGTGGTGTGTTTTTTTTCTTCTTTATCCCCTTGTAAAAATTAAAAATATGGCGCTTAATGGACGGTTTATTGAAAGAAAAGTAATTTTTAATTTTTACATCCCAATGCTAATAGAATCTGTGAAACAGCTGTAGGGTCAAAATGCTCACCATACCCCTTGAGAAATTTCTTGAGGGGGTGTAGTTTCCAAAATGGGGTCACTTTTTGGGGGTTTCCATTGTATTGGTACTTTAGGGGCTCTGAAAATGCTATATGGCACCTGAAAACTATTTCAGAAAATCTGCCCTCCAAAAGCCAAATAGCGCTCTTTCCTTTCTGAGCCCCACCATGTACCCATACAGCAGATTACAACCACATGGGGAGTGTTCCTGTATTCAGGAGAAATTGTGTAACAAACTTTGGGGCTAAATTGACGGTTTATTGGAAAGAAAGTAATTTTGCATTTTCATGTCCCAAATTTAATAAAATCTGTGAAACAGCTGTGGGGTCAAAATGCTCACTATACCCCTTGATATGTTCTGTGAGGGGTGTAGTTTCCAAAATGGGGTCACTTTTGGGGGTTTCCATTGTATTGGTTCTCTAGGGGCTCTGAAAATGCAACATGGCACCTGAAAACTATTCCAGCAAAAGCTGCTCTTCAAAAAGCCAAATAGTGCTCTTTCCATTTTGAGCCCCACCATGTACCCATACAGCCGATTGCGATCACATATGGGGTAGTCCCGTATTCAGGTGTAATTGTTTAACAACCTGTGGGATGCTTTTTCTCTTTTAACCCCTTGTGAAAGTGAAAACTTTGTGGATAAAGTGATGTTTTAGTAATCTTTCATTTACACATCCCAATGTTAATAAAATCTGTGAAATGGCTGTGGGGTCAAAATGCTCACTATACCCCTTGATAAATTCTGCCAGGGGTGTAGTTTCTAAAATGGGGTCACTTTTGGGTGGTTTCCAATGTATTAGTACTCTAGGAGCTCTGCAAATGAGAAATGGTACTTGAAAAATATTCCAGCAAAATCTGCTTTTCCAAGTGTCGCTCCTTTTCTTCCGTACGCTGCTGTGTGCCCAAAAGTTAGTTTACACCAACATATGGGGTATTTATGTGTTCGGGAGAGATGCACAACAAGCTGTGGGATGCATTTTCTCCTTCAACCCTTCCTCTCCCAACTCCTTCACTCCTCCCCATTCCTCTCTCCCTCCCTCCCATACACCCCCTACCTGTCTCTCTAGCTGCTCGCACGCCTGCGCTGTAGAGGTGGATTATTGGATGCAGAGCACAGAGCAGCGCTGGGACTATTGCGTGCACCAGCAGTCAGAAAATAGGGAGGAGCCATCCTGCAGGAGGAAGCCTGGAAGGAAGAGAGGTAAGTATAATGGAGTGGATGGGGTGGGAGTACTAGTGACGTTCCATTTCCGGCAACGGAGAAACAGATTGTCACCGGATAACCAGCAAATGTCCCTGGGGCGGTCACATGACAGAACAGGGCCGCTTTAACCATAGGGCCAATGGTGCACTTGCACCGGGCCCTATGATCATGGGGCCCCGTTGGGCATACCACCCAACCGTCTGGGATTCCAGGTCCTGTTCCGGTCAGCAGAAGGTATGTCCTGGTATCAACTCATCTGTGTCCGGAGAGAACGCAGTTAAATACAGTGATGAAGCAGGGGCCGTCCACGGACAGCCCCTGCTTCACTATTGTGTGTGAAGCACATCCTTGTATGCACCTGTCCCAGGAGCTGCGGGCATGATGTGATGACGTCACTCACATCGCACTTGCAGCTCCCTGAACAGTCCGGGAGAAGAAACCTCACAGAGCGGCAGGGGAGCGAGGAGAGGTGAGTATTAGTGTTTTATTATGTTAAACTGGTGGCAGATGAAAGTGGGGCATCAAACTGGTGGCAGATGAAGGGGGGTGTGATGATTCTGCTTAAATATGGCTATAACTCAAAGCTGTATTTTGGTCTCTGGGTAGCGTACCTGCATTTATTCATAATGTGCGCAGCTATAAGCCTAGGTGTATATTGGCAGTAGTAGCACCATTGTAACAATAGGGCTTTGTATCCATCCCAGCAGGGCTCCATTGTATTCCTACACAGCCCTGAGTGATCAAACAAAAACATGTATTGTCCAGTCTGCACTGATAGATCAGATATGGCTGATAACATTGTATCATTTCACTTGGTCTCCGCTCAATACAAAGAATCTGGACTTGAGTGCATTATTCAATCAGACTTGCTGCCGCCGGTGACCTCATTCTGGGAGGTGGCATAAAGGGTATAAAAGATGAGGTAAGAGGCAATGGGAGGAGATTTTGGGCTGAGACTACAAGAGAATACTATGACCATCACAGACTACAGAGATTGGGCTGAGACTACAAGAGTTTACTGAGAGACTGTGATGAGAGCATGCAGGCTGGAATATACTGTGATGCCACATGCTAGGAGTTAATGCCACATGCCAAGAAGCCTCCACTGGGTTATTCACACATGACAGAGCATGTGTGAATGTTGGATTATAGAGCCACATCAAGGAGATGCGTGGTAAAGTAATTATTTCACCTTTATTCCCTTTTATTTTAAGTACTGTATATTGTAACTAGTAACTGTTAATGCTTGCATATACCTGCATATCTGTTCTGAACTGCATGTGTTAGATGTTAATACCGACCCATTTAGGGGTTAATAAATATATAAAATTTAGAAAGCTTGTCTTGTATTTATCTTGTGGACCCGGCACTCACTGGCGGTGAGTGTGGTTTTATATGAAAGAAGACTCAGGTGTGAGCCAAAACGGTGTTGGCGCACTGAGGATCTTTCACAGGGGGCATGTCTGCCTCTAGTTGCCCCCAGTTTAATGTCCCCCTCCAGCTACCCCCACGATTAATATATAAAATTTAGAAAGCTTGTCTTATATTTATCTTGTGGACCCGGCACTCACTGGCGGTGAGTGTGGTTTTATATGAAAGAAGACTCAGGTGTGAGCCAAAACGGTGTTGGCGCACTGAGGATCTTTCACAGGGGGCATGTCTGCCTCTAGTTGCCCCCAGTTTAACATCCCCCTCCAGCTGTCCAGTTTAATGTCTCCCTCTAGTTGCCCCAGGTTAATGTCCCCCTCCAGCTGCCCCGGTTTCATATCCCTCTCTATTTTCCCCCAGTTTAAACTGGGGCACCAGGGGAGGAGACTTCATACTGTGGGGCAGTGGAGGGGAACATTATAATGTTTGGGCATATAATGTTAGGGTGACTGTAGGAGGATTATACTGTGTGGGGCACATAGAAAAATGGGTGAGAATGGGTGGAGTCAATGTAGAAGTGGGTGGAGCTAAATTTTCTCTAGCCTAATCACAGGGGTATTTTATGTAATACCCCTCTGAACATAACCAGGAAGTTATTGGCGCTGTGACCCTGACGTTTACTATAGTCCAGATCGCAGTGCCAAAAAGAGTTGCACCAAACACTTACACAACACATACACCAGGGGTCGGCAACCCCCCGCACGCGTGCCAAGAGTGGCACGCGAGGCTTATTTCCCTGGCACGGCAGCGGTGTGTTCACATATGTCCGGCACAGTTAACAGTTTCCCCCGGGCATGGTTCACACAAGCCGGAGGGAAACTGATGCCAGGACGGATCCCATAGTTTTCTATGGGATCGGTTCTGGCACAAGAGGCATCAGTTCTTGCGCCGGATTTGTGCCTCAGCCGGATGGAAAAACGTTACCTGCAGCATTTTTCCATCCGGCTTCCTTAAAATTTCATTAGCGCCGGGTGAAGATGGATGCGGCATCACCCGGCGTCTGCACAGTCTATGTACAGTAGTGAAGCCGGTAATTGCCGGCTTCACTACTGTACCTGAGTGAATTGCTCAGGATTGGTTATAGCTATAAAGAAACACTTGGATTCATTTTAAAGATGAGAATCTCCTCTTTAAAATGATACCAAGATGACCATGATCGTCCTTAAACATCCTGAGCGATTCGCTGGTGAAAACGATGTTCAGCATTGAAATCCCAATGCAGATCTCAATTCCCGACATCGTTTTAACAGTGAATCGCTCTGAATGTGTACGGTCAATCATGGAGATCTTTGAATCATTTTAAAGATGAAATTCTCATCTTTAAAATGAATCCAGTTGCATCTTTGTGGCCTTAATAGATCCTTAGAAATGGGGCTCTAAAAGTGTCCCCCCCTCCTGCCTCAGGCAGCATCCTAGAGCTAAGGAAGGAGGGGGAGGAGGAGCTGCAGAGACAATGTTAACTCATCATTGTCTGTGCATAAGCTGCAGATGACGGGGGTAGCAGAGACTTCCATCTTTATCCCCTCTCCTATTAATCAGAGAGCATACTATACTTCTGCGCTCTGATAGTCACATAGAGGGATAATGTAACACCACTCTGAGCCTAATCACATAACCAGGAAGTTATTGGCGCTGTAACCCAGACATTTACCATCGTCCAGGTCGCAGCGCCAGAAGTGTCGCACCAAACACTTACACAACACATGCACAAAGTCACCAATAAAGTTTACATTTTTTCACTGTCTCTGTCCTGTCCATACCTGAACTTTATAGAATAAAATACGCCGCCCGCCTCTAGTGATATCTGTTACACGCTAAAATAATAATAGCAATTATCACTAGTATTATCACTATAATACCGTGTGCAGGGGCCGCTATGTGACATAATACCGTGTGCAGGGGTCATCAGACTTACAATTATTGACCGGCACTCCGAGTACCTCAACTTTGATTTTTTTAATCGAAATCGGCACGCCGAACAAAAAAGGTTGCCTACCCCTGCATACACAAAGTCATCAATAAAGTTTACATTTAACCCTGTCCCTGTCCTGTCCATACCTGATCTTTATAGAGTAAAATACGACAACTGCCTCTCTAGTGATATCCGTTACATGCTAAAATAATAGCAATAACAATTATTACTAGAGATGAACGTATAAAACATTTCTGACAGGCGGAAAAGTTCTATTCGTCACATAACACATTGTCACCCACTGAATGTCACCATATAAAATCCAAGTTTTTGGCAGCTTTCAGATGGGTGTAATAGAAGGTGGTGATGGGGGGTGGGCCCACTTATGAAACCTTTGCACTGGGCCCACCAATGTGTTAAAACGTCCCTGCTAAGGGATATGGGTAAATATATATTTTTGATAAATTATGTTATTTAGAAAGTAGGCAGGGGGAGGGTGTTTAGATTAGTGTAGAAATTAGCTTTTATCCCGGACAACCCCTTTAAGTACATCTGTTTTGCAGATGATAGGTCCTCAGAACAACTCTTAACTAGACAATTCTTAAGTGTTTGGTTTCTCCTATATGCTATGGGATGCTGTGGCAATATATCTTTCAAATCAGGGCCTCTCATAACTATATGCCAATTATGCATGATTGCTGAACAAACTGCAGCCGCGTGTGGACTAAATTAAAAAGAGAAGGTGAACCTACTGCCATCATGCTTTTTTACTTTTCTCTTACTTAGCAAATTGGCTTGTGAAAAACTAGAGGCTATTTTATAACCTTATACAAAAAGGGTTCTGGGTACCCCCTTGCCAGTGGTGTAAATACCGGGGTAGAAGTGGTAGCGGCAGTGCCGGCAGGCCCCTGATGTTTTTTTGGTTTTTTTTAATAGGCCATTACCTGCTGGAGTAACCCCAGCAGGTAACAGGCTCTATTTACTTACTGATCCCCACTCCTGCTCACAGCTGCCTGCGCCTCCCCTTCTGCAGAAGCAAAGGCGGCCGTGAGCAGGAGCGGGGATCGGTAAGTAAGGCTGTGGGCCCACGAACCCCACAAATCCTGCTATAGGAGAGCCAGGGGAGGTGAGGGAACATTAAAAAACAATGTTACTTACCTCTCCCGCGCTCCGGCAGTCTTCAGGCCTCTTTGGTGACGTCCCAGACGTCACGTGTGCCTGGCCAGCGTCATTATCTGAAAAGACCCCAGAGTATAATAGTTCATGGGTGGTCCACAATGAGGCATAATACTGTGTGAAGGGGCCACTATTGGCCATAATACTATGTGCAGGGGCCACTATGGGGCTGTGGGGGGTTGGTAGGGGGGCGACGTCAAATGTTTGCCATGGGGCCCAGTCATTCCTAGTTACGCCACTGCCCCTTGCCTTTACATCTGCAGACTATTTTTCAAAAACACGAAACGCGCGTCAGGTTGTTTGTGCCTTAGGTATGTTGTTTCAGGATTTTTTTCATCTTGTAATATATGGTCTTTTAGCACCTTTCTACATTTAAATCTATGGTATGACTTTAGAGGAGCTTTGGTTGTATTTGAATATGCTATTTCTAATTATCTCAAGTGCATTTGTGAAGGTGCTTTGCCATGATTATTTATTTATTTGATATCCTGAACTTCATGCCTTTGTAGGTTGTTTATGCCTTAGGTATGTTGTTTCAGGATTCTTTCATCTTGTAACATATGGTCTTTTAGCACTTTTCTACATTTAAATTTATGATATGACTTTAGAGGAGCTTTGGTTGCATTTGAATATGCTATTTCAAATCATCTCAAGTGCATTTATGAAGGTGCTTTGCCATGATTATTTATTTATCTGATACCCTGTACTTCATGCCTTTGTACACATTATTTATTGTTTTTTTCCTGTACTCCCTCATGTGTTTGTTCATTTGTATTTTGTATTTTATTTATTTGTTAATAAACTTTGTTAATTATTTTTACTTTTGTTTGGGCATGATTTTGTTGTTTTTTGATCTATTGCTTGTCCTGCACATTTTTTGTTAATTGGTTATTGGCCCATTTTTTGTTCATATATACAGTAATGAAGAAGCCAAGTCGTCCTGGCTTACTCCCTCCAGCTTGTTTGCTTCCTCTTGTAAGTTCCTCTTCTGCCTCTTGATCCCCTTTTGTGTCTTCCTCTTAAAGGGGTTCTGGTTGTAGTTGATAGATTATAAGCATCCAGGAGGGTTTGTTTAAGTCTCTCTCCTTCATCTGATAGACTTGAGTCTGAATCAGAAGTCCAATAATTAGAGGGGCTCTGCTTCGCTGTCTTAGTCCATTTCTGTGTACGGCTACTCCTTTCTTTGATGTCCGCTTGAGTACACAGCAATTTACTTTGTAATTTTTTCATAAACTGTTGGACTTGATCTTTGTGTCCTCAATTTGATTTTAGCTTTACATAAATCAATAGTTATTTGTGTATATTCCTGCTCATTGCCCTTTAGGATTAACACATTAAGTCCATTGAGTGTTGTATCTGAATCTGTTGCCATACATGCATGAATTCAGGATGATCCTGGTACTGTGAGGCCTCCTTATATGTTCTTAGACCTCTATTTCTATCCCTATAGGACCAAAATAAATGTACCTCTATCTCTGCAATGCAAAAACTTGCAGTTCCAATGCTCTAGTACTCAACATTAGTAACACCTTTCTGGTTGCATTGTTCAAAACAATGTGCCTACATTTTCCCTGCCAGCATTTAGGACCATATTTGTACTCTTGGTGTCCATATTCATATCTGTCTCAATTTTACACACATACTTAGGTGGTTAATCTTTCGTCAGTGTGCTTAACCATAAAGTATAAAAGTAAGCATATTGTGATAACATGAGAGTTGAATGGTAGCACCCCTGCAAGTAGAGCTGGCATGTTCTTTTATTGGAATTTGAGGCCATGTGCTGCCTATTTCAAGTGACACTTTGGCACCACCCATTAGCAAGGTTTAAGAAAGTGCGTTTAGCACATGAAAAAGCTGTTGCCTGTGGAGCCCTTGGTTTTACCCTGTATTTTTTATGGTCTAGATTTAATAAACTCGATGTTTTAATGGATTGGTGAGTGCTGCCTTATCTCTTCTCTCTTTATATATTGTTATAAGTTGGATATGTTTGGCTGAGCACCACCATTTAACTCCAGAAGAAATGGTCCTGGATGACCCATATACGCCTGTTGGAAAAGATATGCTTGCATGAGAACAGTAGTGCCACCATTCAACTCTCCTGTTACACTATATAAATTTGATATTGCGATAATACTGACCTGCAGAATATAACTAACATGTAATTTTGGCTGCGCAGGGAATGACTTATATAACAAATGCCATAAGAAAATGGCAACAATGCAGTTTTTTTTTACCAGTATCTCAGTACATTGTACAGCAAGGTAAATTGTACTATTATAAAGTACAATTCTTCTGCAAAAAAAAATAAGCCCTCATATAGATCTGCAAATGGAGTTCTTGTTTTTGGAAGGTGGGGAGCATAAAAATGAAAAAATGAAAAATGGCTGTGGCAGGAAGGGCTTAATTATTGTTGTATTATTGTTGTTGTTGTTGTTCTATGGAAGGATGTGTTATCGATCCAGTAGGTTGCTCTGCCTGCCAGGCCATCACAGCTAATGCACCTGGAGGTTCTGGATTTTCAGGTGTTACATTGTTGAACCAGAGGCTAACTATGCCTCTCCTATGTGCAACATAACGCACCTGGTTTGACGTGGACACAGCAGGTGGTGCCTCATATTAACAGTCACAGGAGGCAGTGCTACCTATTGGATCCACAGCATACCATGCAGCACCTGATTTTACCCACTCAATTCTAACATCTACCGTTGTCGCATATGACTTGAGCATCTGAGGGGTCAGATGCAGATGAGATTTCTCTCATCGCAGGCACTACTGCCTCTATAACAGCAAACACCCCATGGCTATAGAGTGCCATATTTAAAGTTCCATGTTAAAATTCATCCGCAATGTTTTTGCCCATGCTGCTATCTAGATCTTTCTGTAATATTTTACTATCAAGCTACTTTTTAAGAATTCTAATGTGTTTTTTTAAATTAATTCTACAAGGTGGGCCATAAGTATGGATACACCTGAGGTGGGCCATAAGTATGGATACAACCAGATAAAATGGAAGTGGTTGCTGATATTACCTTACCGTTTGTGGCATATTAGTACATGGGAGCGGGGTCAAGTGACACATCAAACACATGGAGAATTGCACAAGAAAAACAATGGTATCTGGGTGTATCCATACTTATGGCCCACCAAACTTTTCCCAAAAGTTCGGTTCGGGTACCCGAACTTGACCTGAACCCGAACCCTATTGAAATCAATAGGGACCCGAACTTTGTGACCCAAAAGTAGCTGTAAAACTTTTTTTTTTTTTTACTTTTTAGTGATGTCCCACTATCGGACCTGAACCAGCGATACACTGATCGCTGGTACAGCACTATAGACTGCAATACAGTCTGCAATAGGAATCAACCAGTATAATACAGCATCGCAGTGATCAGTTGTAAGACAAAGTGTGTCCCTGGGCAAAATTAAAAGAGGGAGCTGAAATGCTGGACTATTGTACAAACAACACATCCATATTCAATCAAGAAAGCTGTGTGAAGCGGGGGCATCGCTAGGATCATGAAAATTCCAGGGCCCAAACCCCAATGCAGTTCTCAATAGCAAACATTCCCTAGCCACTTCCTTCCCACTCGCGGCGGAAACCCGGAGGAAACACAGTGGGTTTCCAAGTGTAACTGCTTTTTAAGTGGATAGGGTTTCTGTTTTTGAAGGATTGAAACCCAAACACTAATGTGAACCTAGAGTTACAGGTTATAGTGTTATAGGTTTGGGATAGTTCAGTAAATTGGGCGGAGGAAAAAGTTTGTTAATGTAGCACAATGCCCTAGCCCAGGGCAATAGCTGAGGATAATGAGAGATGTCCGTCACATCATGGTACACTTATTTTCTGAAATTGCTGGAGAATTGCACAAGAAAAACAATGGTATCTGGGTGTATCCATACTTATGGCCCACCCTGGGTGAATCCATACTTATGGCCCACCCTATACATTAGTTACATTTAGTGTTGAGCGAACCCATTGAAGTTCAGGTTCAACGCGTTCCACCAAACTTTTCCCAAAAGTTCGGTTCGAGTACCCGAACTTGACCTGAACCCGAACCCTATTGAAATCAATAGGGACCCGAACTTTGTGACCCAAAAGTGGCTGTAAAACTTTTTTTTTTTTACTTTTTAGTGATGTCCCACTATCGGACCTGAACCAGCGATACACTGATCGCTGGTACAGCACTATAGACTGCAATACAGTCAGACACATAGGCTGACTTCCTCAGTCTCGGCAGGATCAACCAGGTACAGGGGGCTCCTAGCAGCCTGGGGTCACTCCCCAGACCCCAGGCTGCAAATGATACATATGGGCACCCCTGATCTCGCTGTGGGGGGTGCCAAGGGGGCCATTTGGCATGTTTGACCATGGCATCCAAGGGGTTAAAACCCTGAGCTGACCTCCGATTGGGGGTTAATGAGCAGGGTACAGCTAACACCCGCTCCCGATGCCGCCCGCGTCATACAGTTTCCTGACTAACACCTAAGATGCCGTGGTCGCTATTGACTGTGACATCTTAAGGGATAAATAGCGGGGATTGGTGTTATCACCGTCCCCACTGTTGCAGCGGGAGCCTGGCTGTCAGATATAGCTGGGCTCCACGGTAATCGCACAGGGTTAAAGCTGGTTGATTGGCTGCTCAGCAGTCAATCAACCAGCTTTAGGGATGAGCCGAACCCGGACCCAAACTTCAGCGCTGCCGGTCGAGGTCGGGTACCCAAATGCACAAAGTTCGGCACGGACCCGAACTGTGCAATTCAGGTTCACTCAACACTAGTTACATTAGATCACTATCTCTTGTGAGTGGTCCTAAGAGATGTAGTTATAGACCAACTTAATTATGACAATATACTGGATAAGTGATATACTGGATAAGTGATAGATTTGAAAAAGTACAGTTGCAACAATAAAAATGCTGTGGGCTGAATTCATCACTGGCCAGTTGTGTTAAATGCTAAAAAGTCTATTGTTTCAGTCGCAAAATGTTTACAGACAGCAACTCTAGAACAATTTGTTAACATGCATTGTGCAGTTTTGTATATTGGCTTAGAAATCTTGTTAACATAGCACTGTGCTTTAGCTGTGATATGTGGCTGTTTTCAAGCATCAACAAAAATGGAGAATCATTCAGACTTGTGTAAATAGTCATTAGTAATATTGTCAATCAATTCAATATTTAGAAATACTTTGCCCTTGACTTGAAAGTAGGCCAACTTGGATGTTGTTACAATTAATAGAATTTTCCAGTAGTTCTTAGTTTTTATCTAAGAAGCTATTTTTGAAATACTGGAAACAACTAAGACATGCAGTATATGAAAGAACTGGCTCAGAGCAGTTCCTAGCATAGGAAACTAAATAGGGTGGTTAAAAGAAAACCTTTCACCACCTCCACCAATTCCAACTGTTTGCATCTTTTAAAAGGCTCTGCTCCACTGATTCTGGCGATGTTGCAATTTTTCTCTAGCCCCTGTTCCCAAGCAATTGGTGCAATTATTTTCAGCACCCCAGATGCAAATTAGGCTCCCTATAGTCAGATGGGCGGTCCTAGATTGTATCCACCAGTCTCAGCCTATGCAAATGACAGTAGAGAGCCTAATTAGTATATCCAGTGCAGGAACTAACAGCATTGATTGCTCAGAAATGGTGGAAGCTAGAGAAAAAATTCCAACTATGTCCCAATCAGTGGAGTGGCACCTATTAAAGGATGGAAAGAACTAGAGTTGTTGGAGATGCTGAAAGGTCCTCTTTAAAGGATTCTAGCTGCATTAGCAAGTAAGCTGATCAAATAAAAGAAGCGGGAGGGGGAACTAACTTGGCAATTACACCCAGACCTGCAAGCTGCCTGCCTGCTCTATTTTGTTCATTCCTCATGGCAGGGGCATGGCATTCTATCATGCTTTGTTAGCTTTGGAGTCTTAAAGGGTAACTATACAGGAGTTTGGGGTGGAGGCTGATGTAATGGCTTACCCTGAGATATGAGAACACTCCTATAACAATACCCTAGTTAATAAATATCATTTTGATGTCTTTATGATGACTATAACCATTTACACAGTCAAAGGCATAATCTAGTAAACTAAAACCACCTCATAAACCAACAAGCACAATATACGCATTATAAAACTGAAAAATATTCCACAAGCATGGACAATTTAGCCAAATTCATAACCTGGGAAGTAGAGTAACTTTACAGACCATAATCTGAATACTAGATCTTAGTTCCTTTCTTTCTCATCTCTAAATCTCAATTCAGGTAGATACTGATGTCCTGCTGTTTTATATTTTCTTATCTGCACTGAGAGTCATAGCAATAGGGGTACAGAGGAAAGAGTCACAGCTGGGCCCTGCTGCTTGAAGGGGTCAAAATGCCCACCTGCCACTTAAAAAGACACCATAAACTGCACCTTTCCATCCTGATCCCTCCTTCACTGTCCAACAGTTGCTACTGCAGTCAAGAAATCATGGTTAATTATAATTATAAATTAAAAAAACAAATATATTACTAATTATACTGATAAATACATTCAGCAAGCCAAGTATGGTTTATGGAAATTATGTGGCTAAGTGGATACACTGTGATTTAGATTCATTAATAAAAGTGTATAACTTTACATTCTATCCTAATGTCATGAGAATGTATGTGACTAAATATTTGTGCATATATATATTTCTGAATTGATGGTCTGCCTAATCAAGTTTACTGTTGATTTCAACATGATGTGACAAACTTATGTATTTAAGATCAATCAGCGGGATTATTTAGAATAAACTACAAATTCAACAGGGAATAAAAGTAAGAAAGTAGGCAGGAGTAATGAATGATGTTTTACAGTTAAAGGGACTATCTGTGTTCAAATGTTGCTTGGTGATAAAACTATTAGAGTCTCTTTGCTGTTAAGGCCATAATAGACAAACTAATATTCAGGGCAATTATCGAGAATGAGCACTCCTAGGAATCAATAATACAGCCTCGCAGTGATCAGTTGTAAGACAAAGTGTGTCCCTGGGCAAAATTAAAAGAGGGAGCTGAAATGCTGGACTATTGTACAAACAACACATCCATATTCAATCAAGAAAGCTGTGTGAAGCGGGGGGCATCGCTAGGATCATGAAAATTCCAGGGCCCAAACCCCAATACAGTTCTCAATAGCAAACATTCCCTAGCCACTTCCTTCCCACTCGCGGCGGAAACCCGGAGGAAACCCAGTGGGTTTCCAAGTGTAACTGCTTTTTAAGTGGATAGGGTTTCTGTTTTTGAAGGATTGAAACCCAAACACTAATGTGAACCTAGAGTTACAGGTTATAGTGTTATAGGTTTGGGACAGTTCAATAAATTGGGCGGAGGAAAAAGTTTGTTAATGTAGCACAATGCCCTAGCCCAGGGCAATAGCTGAGGATAATGAGAGATGTCCGTCACATCATGGTACACTTATTTTCTGAAATTGCTGAGGACATTTATAGTAGAATCAGTCAACAATACATAAGGCACATAGTCTAGTTAAGACAACCAAATAGCAAATGGTGACAATAAATCTGTCTGCAGCATACATTTTCTAAATACGACAACAACAGAAAGGTAGCACATAGTTTCTACTAATTCTAGTACAAAATTGTAAGGGAAGGGGAAGGGAAGGTGGGGGGAGAAGGGAAATTAGTAAGGGGAAGAAATAAGAAGAAGGAGGGAATAAGAGAGGAAAGAGAAATGAATGAAGTCAAGGTGAGAAAAGAAGTGCAAAGAAGATGCGGAGAAAAAAATGCAGAAAAAGAAGACAGGAAAAGTCAGAAAGAGGTTTGGATTGCAGTTAGCACATTGGCGATGTCAGACCATGAAGTCATCAATTCCAATTTAAAGCGAGATGGAGGATGGTGTAGATGTAGCCCTGTTGGAGTACGGAGACCAGATTGTCAAGTACCTATCGTGAGTCCTAGACCAACAGTTCATTAGTTCTTCAAAGCGGACTATTTCCTGGACTTTAGATTCCCATAATCACATGGGGGGTGCTGTGGTCTGAAGTAAAAACTGCGGAATCAACGATTTTGCGGCTGAGATGAGGTGGGTAGCCAGCCGATCCCTGGAAGGTTTGTAATCTTCAGATGGGAGCAAAAAGAAATATCAAGGATGGAGAAAGTGTGCTATCAGAGCAAGTGACTTTCCGTAGGCATTCCTGCACACCTGACCAGAAAAGTTGAATGATGGGGCAGGTCCACCAGAGGTGTAAATACATTCCTGAATGGGCTAAACATCACCAACATATGCCATTAGCCGAAAGTTTTTTTATGAAAGAGCCAGTCTGGAGTTCTGTACCATCTGCAGACAAGCTTATAATGGTTCTCTTGTAGACGTATGCAAGGTGAGAAGCCATGAAAGTAACGTAATATGCAATTAATGTCCTCTCTAGAAAAGGTGAGATTGAGTTCTTTTTCCCAACTAACAACAAAAGCCGGCTTAGAGGGTGTGACTTGGTCTACAAATTGCTGAAGCATGATTGAAGTCTTCCTCATCATTTTGGTTTTGGAGAGCAGGAGTTTCTCAAATGGTGTTAGATTGTCACATAGCTGGAAAGTCGCACCAAAACTATTCAGATGGTGTTTTAAATGTTGCTGGTGTAGAAAGGAGAGTTTCAGGTTAGGTATTAACTTCACACAGTCCTCCAATGTCAGCACTGAGTCTCCAGCTGATATGTCTCTTAGAGTCCGAGTATTTAGCGTGCTCCATATGTGATTGTATGCATCTACATTCTCACGTAGTAAGGACAGTATCAGACCTACCGGTAAAAGAGGACAGGGAGAAGGGGCCAGACAGGGACCTGGTTCTGTACAAACTTCGAGTGCTCTACGTAATAGAGGGCATTTTCCATCCGCAAGACCTTTCAAACGGTTCGGGAGCCATAAGTCAGAGAGTCTTTGTCGGGACAGTTCATATGTGGATGCATTGATGGGGGACGTCAGATTCGCCCACCACCCTAGCTGAATCACCTTATACTATTTCAAAATGTCAGGGAGGCCAATTCCACCCAAAGATTTGCATTTAACGAGTTGACCAGGTTAATCTAGGAGTTTTTTGTCTCCATATGAATCTTGTAAAAATTCTGCGGAGGGAGGTGAAGAACGCCTTTGGCAAGTAGATAGGTAGCATGGACATTTTGTAGAGAACTTTAGGTACTTAGTAGGTCTGTATTAAATTCTTTCTACCGAACCATGAGAGTGGTAGGGTTGAGTAAGAGGATAAATCACGTTTTATTTCCTCTAACAGGGGTACAACATTTCTTTGGTATAAGTCCTCTAGGCATGGTGTAAGTTGGATCCCTAAATATTTTATCGAGTAGTCAGACCAATGGAAGGGCGTGCTTTTTCGGAGCCTTCTTTCAGATGCCTTAGACAGGGTAATATTCAGCAGTTCATATTTAGTGAGGTTTGCTTTGTAACGGGAAACTTTACCGAAGTGCAGCAGAATCTCTGTGATAGCTGGTAAGCCGAACTCAGGGTTCGTGATAACAAAAAGTACATCATCAGCAAAGGCGGTGGCCTGAATAGTGGTGTCACCCACTGTCATTCCTTTGACTCTGGGGTCCTGACGAACCGCCTGCAGAAGTGTTTCCAGCACCAATATGACCAAAGTGGGGGAGAGTGGGCAGCTCTGTCTCGTTCTGTTGGTTATATGGAAGGTTTCAGAAAGTGTGCCATTAATTCTCAGTTTTGCGTGAGACGAGCATACAAGGTGAAGACTGCATCGATGAATGGGGCCGGAAATCCAAATTTCGTCAGAGTGGCCTCCCAATCTACTCTATCGAAGGCCTTCTCTGCGTATACTCCCAAGAGGACCAACAGCTGTTTGGTGGTTCTAGCAAGGTGGATCAGAGGCAGCAATTTCGCTGTATTATCTCTCCCCTCTCTTCCCAATACAAATCCCGATTGCTCTAGATTAACCAGACTAGGTATCAATGGTTTCATGCGGAGGGCTAGAATTTTTGCCCAGATCTTCAAGTCAAAGTTTAACAGCGAGATAGGCCTATAACTTCCACAGGAGCCAGGGTCTTTGCCCTATTTCGGCATCAATGCTTCCTGAGCTTGTCTCGGCAACTGCTTCCTTTGTAACAGAGCATTACATAGTAGTGAAAGTTGTGGAGCTAAAAGCTGTTGAAATTTTTTATAATAGGTCAGTGGAAAGCCATCAGGTCCCAGACTTTTTCCCACCGGAAAGCTATGGAGAGCTGTAGACAGTTCCTTCAAGGAGATAGGTTCAAGTTGAGTGGCAGCTAAATCCGAGGGGACACCAGGCAAAGACAATCGATCTAGAAAGTCCCATATTAGAATTTGTCTGTCTGATTCCGTCACAGATGTGGGTTCAGTCTGTAAGTTGTACAATTGGGAATAGAAGGAGACGAGTTTGGTGGCTATATCCGCTGTTGACATTTAATCTGATGTGCTTTTTATAGAGGAAATAAAGGAGCGTGTATTAGCTTTACGTATCAATGACGTTACAAGGCGGCTTCCCTTCTCACCATGTGAGTAGATAAGTTTGTGAAAATGATGCGTGATATAGTCAAATCTAAAACTCTGTCTCTCCCTCTTCACCTTGGATGCCATTGAAATTAGAATGCCACGCATATAGGCCTTGTGCGATTCCCAAACTACAGTAGGGCATATATCCAGCGTGGAATGGTTAGGAACTCTATATTATCATCCAAGTCTAATAAGAATTCGTTCAATTTCCATGTCCACTGCCCCTGCGGGAATTGTCTCATCTCAATGGAAACCAAGACTGGAGCATGGTCAGACACTGTAATGGTGCCTATGTGAGAGTAACTTGAGAGTGGTAAGAGGTTTTGAGAGATGAATCTGTAATAGGAGTGGCCCATAGGGGAATAGAAAGTATAGTCTCTCGTGGAAGGGTGTTGGGATCTCCAGATATCAATAAGTTGCAAATCTTGAAAAAAGCTCATGAGCTTGCCCAGAGACTTTTGCGAGAATGGAGTAGTGGATGAGGAAGAGTCCACAAGATGGTTAAGAGCTATATTCAGATTTCCACTAAGGATGAGATGACCTTTTGTGAAGAGGATCAGGGTTTCTAATGCATTTATGAGCCAATTGATTTGGCCTCTGTTGGGTGCATACAGATTGGCAAAGGTGTATTTCACAGACGCTATGGTGCCCTATAAGAAGAGTGGTCTTCCTTCCGCATCTGAATACTGCTGTTGGCAATGAAAGGGTATTTTTTGGTTGGAAGAGGATAGAAACTCCTTTTGAGGCTGAGTGTGGGTGAGTACTGTGAAACCATTGGAAGAATTGTTTACACGGTAATTTGAGTATTTTGGCTCCCTTGAAATGCTTTTCTTGTAAGAAAGCCACACCTGTTTTCAGCTTGCGCAAGAGAAGTAAAACATGATGCCGTTTGTAAAAGGCAAATTGAAGCCTTTGACATTAAACGTCGTTGAAATGAGGTTAGCCATGAGAGTAGTGGATCACTTGTGTGTAAGTCTCCTAGTAACTTCCAAGAGTCTTGAGAGAGCCCAAAGGGTGAAGGGATAGGTGTGATGAAGTTAAGTAAGTTAAGTCTGAAAGAGTAGCGAAAAGAAGAAAAAGAAGGGGGGAGGTTAGTAGGGAAGGGGGGGTTATGAAACAGGTATTTAAATAAAACTCTTAAAAGGGGGTCAGTGGATGGATCTGTATACCGCCAAATGGTGGGGGTAACTGCACAACCTAAGCCTTGCTACGCAATGGAAAAGGGCAGTTAAGTGGGGAAGGAGGAAGTCCTGAACGAGTCCCACATCCACCAATAAAAGTAAGCAATCTGTAATGTCTCTGCCTGTTCGGGTCTCTGCGCCACCCTCCGCTTGCACGCTGCGGTGAAAGAGGCGTATTCAGTTTGATTTCTTGCATAAGATTCTTGTTGCTCAGTCTAAACACTGTCCTAGACTAAGTAATTGATTTTCTGCCACACCTGTCTCCAGCACCTTGTTTCTTTCGGTTTCTCAATAGTTAATCTTAGCCTTGCCTGTGTGATTGATAGTCTGTCGTCCAACCAAGTCTGGGGCAGGTCCTTTCTTGCTATAAACAGGTTGTCAGGTCACACTTGGTCGCTGGCTATTGATTCTGTCTTTTGACTTGTCCCTGCTAGCTCCTTTTCCGCTATTTCCTGTATTCCTATTTCTGACCTCTGGCTCTGTTTTTGACTATTCTCTTGAATTACACAATCTTAGTATTCAACCAAATGGTCAGGAGGGGTACCTGGAGGTTATTTCCCAGAGAATTAAAAATATATAGAATCACATCAAAAATAGAACGTTGATACAGAACATGACACTAAACACTGTATAAACTCTAAAATGCATGAGAAAATTAGACACATAATTTGATGCTAAGGATAAAGCCTGTGATTTAAACACTAATACAGCCTAACAAAAACTCACTAGAGAGATCTACATTGCTATTCGGCAAGAGAGATTGGGAGCCGTGACTATCTATTTCTAGAGTCAGACTCAAGTCAGAGATCTGTATCTCGAAGCAAACCCAAACCAAAGACAGATGAAGAAGCGAAAGGAGGAGGATCGCTGGAAAGGGGGGGAGGGGAGGTCGCAAAGACCCCGGAGCAGAACATTTATCAACTCAGTGGTCCAGTGTAGACTCATAGCCGCCCTCACGAAGTCTCAATCTCCTCATAGGAGCCAGAATGTCTACAGACATATAATAGGACCTACCCACAAAACTGGAACTGCACAGGGGAATTAATGCTGAAAGAAAAACCGCAGGATCACTTACATTCTCTAATACAGCGTGAGCTGTCCAGCAGCCTAACATTTCCCAACTAACATCTCCAGGGTTAATTTCTCAAGGAATGTATCAACAATGAGGTGAAGAGATAAGCGCAGGGCTCTAACAGAACAGCTATCAGGGATGCGAGGACCATAGTATTAAAGCCCCAGCAAGTAAACTAGTCACAGTTAATTAGGTTCTAGTGCTAATGGAATAGGTGAGGGTTGGTAGGTAGGCTATAACCACAAATATTCTTCTCTTCCAACCTACCAGACACCTCCCAACCACCTGTTTTACAGAGGAAAGGGAGGAACAGTCAGGGGGAGGGGAGGGGTAGAGGAGGGCATGAACAGAGATGGCCAGTTGAGCGAAGATGGGGAAAAAAACCCAGGAAAGTACAGTAGACACGTGGGAAAGGAGGACAGAGCAAGGGAGAGGGGGGTTTAAAAAGCGGAAGAAAGGAGGATGTGGAGCAGCACACATGCGTACATTCCACTCTCATGTGGGCAGCTCTTGCGTAATTAAATGGGAATTAGGAGGCCTAAATCTATTGCACTACCACTTTAAACCATCCTGCTGTCCACAGAAGAAGCAGAGGAGAGGATGGTTTAAAGAGAGGAGCTTTTACTGCACCATCCTCCCCAAACCCCAACCCCACCCCCCAGCCAATAGTAACTTAAGCAATTTACGCAATCTCCCAGAGAGAAAGTGGGTACTAGGGAGGGAGCAGGGGAGGGGCTAGCTGCAGGGAACACCCACGATCCCCGCAATAGAAATTGGAGGCAAATAGTAAAGCCCATAAATCGCAGACCTCCATATTGAAGTTAAGCATATACAGTCAATATCCCATATGGCAATGAACAATAATAAAATAAGAAAATAAAACAATATAATACAAAATAGCTAGGTATATGAGCATATAGACATTGAAAAAGCTAAACTGATATACTCGCCACTGCATAGAACAAAAAGGTAAAGGTAATCTCTGTAGCCGGCGTATGTCCCATACAGACGTCGACCTGTTGAAACATCAACGGTCCTTAAGTGGAATCTCTTGTTGTTTCAGCGAAGCCTTCTTCCCCTTCGGCGACTTGAATCGGCCAGGAGTATGTGGAGAGTCAGCGCCTTGACCCGATGGTAGAGGCAGGGCTTCTTCCTTTATCGGTAGCCAAGAAGGGACTTGAATTGGTGGGATATACAGTGATGGCCAAAAATATTGGCACCCCTGCAATTCTGTCAGATAATACTCAATTTCTTCCAAAAAATGATTGCAATCACAAATGCTTTGGTAATAATATCTTCATTTATTTTGCTTGCAATGAAAAAACACAAAAGAGAATGAAAAAAAAGTCAAATCATTGATCATTTTAAACAAAACTACAAAAATGGGCCGGACAAAAGTATTGGCACCCTCAGCCTAATACTTGGTAGCACAACCTTTAGGCAAAATAACTGCGAACAACCACTTCCGGTAACTATCAATGAGTTTCTTACAATGCTCTGCTGGAATTTTAGACCATTCTTCTTTGGCAAATTTCTCCAGGTCCCTGAGATTTGAAGGGTGCCTTCTCCAAACTGCCATTTTGAGATCTCTCCACAGGTGTTCTATGGGATTCAGGTCTGGACTCATTGCTGGCCACTTTAGAAGTCTCCAGTGCTTTCTCTCAAACCATTTTCTAGTGCTTTTTGAAGTGTGTTTTGGGTCATTGACCTGCTGGAAGACCCATGACCTCTGAGGGAGACCCAGCTTTCTCACACTGGGCCCTACATTATGCTGCAAAATTTGTTGGTATTCTTCAGGCTTCATAATGCCATGCACACGGTCAAGCAGTCCAGTGCTAGAGGCAGCAAAACAACCCCAAAACATCAGGGAACCTCCGCCATGTTTGACTGTAGGGACCGTGTTCTTTTCTTTGAAGTCCTCTTTTTTTTTCCTGTAAACTCTATGTTGATGCCTTTTCCCAAAAAGCTCTACTTTTGTCTCATCTGACCAGAAAACATTCTTCCAAAAAGTTTTTGGCTTTCTCAGGTAAGTTTTGGCAAACTCCAGCCTGGCTTTTTTATGTCTCTGGGTCAGAAGTGGGGTCTTCCTGGGTATCCTACCATAGAGTCCCTTTTCATTCAGACGCCGACGGATAGTACGGGTTGACACTGTTGTACCCTCGGACTGCAGGGCAGCTAGAACTTGTTTGGATGTTAGTCGAGGTTCTTTAGCCACCATCCGCACAATCTTTTGTTGAAATCTCTCGTCAATTTTTCTTTTCCGTCCACATCTAGGGAGGTTAGCCACAGTGCCATGGGCTTTAAACTTCTTGATGACACTGCGCACGGTAGACACAGGAACATTCAGGTCTTTGGAGATGGACTTGTAGCCTTGAGATTGCTCATGCTTCACAATTTTGCTTCTCAAGTCCTCAGACAGTTCTTTGGTCTTCTTTCTTTTCTCCATGCTCAATGTGGTACACACAAGGACAGAGGTTGAGTCAACTTTAATCCATTTCAACTGGCTGCAAGTATGATTTAGTTATTGCCACCACCTGTTATGTGCCACAGGTAAGTAACAGGTGCTGTTAATTACACAAATTAGAGAAGCATCACCTGATTTTCCAAAGGGTGCCAATACTTTTGTCCACCCCCTTTTTTATGTTTGGTGTGGAATTATATCCAATTTGGCTTTTTGACAATTCTTTTTGTGGTTTTCCATTGAAGACAAATTAAATGAAGATATTATTACCAAAGCATTTGTGATTGCAATCATTTTCTGGAAGAAATTGAGTATTATCTGACAGAATTGCAGGGGTGCCAATACTTTTGGCCATCACTGTATAGGGTCAACCATGCGGAGTCCAAGTCCCGTGGCATGTTAATTCTCCAACCATTTTTAAGAACTGAGAGTCCAAATAGAAAGAGCCAGGCGTAGGATAGTCCATGTGTTTTCAGCGTGTCCAGCAAAGGGCGCATCATGCGGCGCTTTTGTAACGTAGAGGTAGCTAGATCTTGAAACACCTGTATAGTTGTCTCTCCATAAGAAAGATGTGGATGGTCACGAGCTGCTCGCAGAATTTCCGTGGTATGGAATGAGGATAACAACCCACAGATTACATCCCTCGGTGGCACGTTGGCCATTGGCTTAGGTCTAACCGCTCTGTGTGCCCATTCAATGTGCATGGAGGTCGCTCTCTTCTCCCCCACCAGGGAACTAAATATGGCGGTGGTGACTTTCTGCAGGATATCAGGGGTATACTTTTCTGGGAGACCCCATATGCGAACATTGCGGCATCAGTTTCTGTTCTCCAGGTCTTCCAGTAGTAAGTAGAATCTGTTGAGGTGTTCAGTGTGTGCTTTCAGTCTGTTAGTGATAACGCAGGAGGTTTTAAGCACTTCTGCCTGTCCGCTTTCCAATAGATCTACCTGTCTTCCCCTTGCTTTGATCAGGTCAGCCAACTGCGCAAGCATCGGGGCTACAGCTTGAGATAAGGCTTTGCGGAGGAAGCCCTTAGTAATTAGTGCTGGGTTTCTGTCAACTTGAGAGCTGTCCCCATCGGAGTCAGCTGCAGCTTCCCCCATGCTACTGCTTTCTTCCAGCGCCATTTTCGTTTGCAAGATGGGTCGCCTTCTTCTTTAAAAATTTCTGCATGTCCACCTGCAAATATGATACTTTGGCAGGATCAGAAGGGTCAGTGGCTTTATCCTTTGAGGGTCTAATAACAGATGTATTGAATTAAAGAACATAAATATACAGAAAAATACAAACATTAGGGAAATTAAAAACATCAATTTGTATCTAATAGCAGTTGGTGTTAACGTCTGAATCAAATAGTGTACTATGCTAAGTGGAAGGGCACAAGTTTGTGCTTAGGGAAAGAGCGGGTCTGCTACGAAGATTCTACCTACAAGTGCCTCCAGGTTTCCTTTTCAATAAACCATGATGCCCAGATGGATTTGTATTTGTGGTAAGAGTGCATCTGAAGGTGTGAGAGATCTTCCATATGCACCATCTGGGAAATCTTCATTAGTAGATGTGAAATCTGGTGGCAAGTCAGAGGTCCAGTAGAAGGGGATGAGCGCTTTAGTTACAGATAGAAGTTGAAGCCACAATTGCTTAGGAAACACTTTAGGGAGCATAGGACAGATATTTAAAAATATGATGGATGAAGAGAGGGGTACGATAAAGCCACACTTGGTTGAAGATATGTTGGACTTGAGACCAGTAGGTCTTGATTTCCTCGCATTCCCACCAGATATGCAAGTATGTGCCAGGATGTTTTTGACATTGCCAGCACAGGAGAGAAGCATCTGGAGAGTATTTATGTAGCAAAGTTGGTGTCCTGTACCACCTTGTGGTTAGCTTATATGTGGATTCCTAAATTTGAGGGGTCTAGAGAGTGCTTAAGTGCTTATGGTTTTTATTTTGTCCAGAGACAAAATAAATTTGGAAATCTGCAGGTCCAATTCCTATGCCTTAAGGTAGGAAGGTAGTGATTTCCCTAGTTCATGCAACAGGTTAGCTTAGAGTAAAGATAGTATCTTCTTAGGTGGGCGACTAGAAAAAGAGATTTTATACAGACATGTTACTGAATGCACAGTGGTCTCTGACCTCAGCACTCAAAGGTAAATAGCTTTGATGGACTCATAGGTTAGGAAGTGACGCAAAATCAGTGCTTGATTTAAGTACTTATTAGTTAGCAAAGGCATAATCTATAAGGATTGTGTTGTAAGGCAGGTCCTTAGCAGCTTTCGAAAGAGCTAGACGAGAGTCCATTGATGTCATTCTCAGGAGCACAAAGTCCTGCTCTCCAGACCTCAATGCTGGGGCCTGAGATTGGCACCCAGTGGTCACATGAAGCACGCCTGCGTAATGACGTCATCACGCCCCCACGTGACCGCTGAGGCCCCAGCAGGACCTCAGTCGCAAGGAAGAAGGAGAGTGAGAAGGACGCTGCAGACAACCAGATTCCCAGGAGAGGTGAGATAAGGTAAGGTGAGTATAAGTGTTTGTTATTTTTAATCACTTCCCATGGGCTTCTGATTGTACTTTGGGGTCTGCTGGTGGTGCAGTTGCTGCTGTACCCCTCAGTGGATCCACTGCATTTCGTCAACTAATGACATATGCTCAATGGAGGATACTTAATCACCATTATTTCTCTAGGAAAGCTGTTCCTGCTTTATTTTGCCATGTGTCGCTAAACGTGGGTCTTTCCTTGGATGCGTCAGTCTAGGGAAAGGTGCACACTACAATCAACAGGTGGAGCAACAGTTATGGACAATGACAATACTTGGTTTTCATGGTCCACCAGGTCAGCAGTGGCAGCAGTCACAATACAGAAAGGCAGCAAGGCCAGGTGCTAGTTCCAACCCAATTGTGCAGGTCCAGTTCCAACACCATGCACAGCCCATCCCTCTCCCCTCTTTGGACCATTTCCACTCCTCCTCCTCGAACCTTGTTTTATTGGTGTAAGGCGGTTTTGCAAATAATGAGTCGGGATCAGAGGAGCCACACAGCTGCTGTATCCTACAGCAAGTATCCCGCTAGATGGCTCCTTACCAGCTCCAACTGGGCAGTGCTACCTGCGACAATGGCACCAATATTGTTGCTGCACTGCATTTAGAACCAATAACACATTGTCCCTGTATGGTGCATGTTCTTAATCTGGTGGTTCGCCACTTTATTAACCTGTATAATGGCTTAAAAGAGGTGTTCCTCATGGCCATGGAAGAGGAGGCGCAGTTTCACCTCTTAGTCAATGTTATCACCCTGTGTTGATGAAAGAGGGTAAGGATTCGGGTCAGGGTCATTATGGTAGAGGAACTAGGACTCCTAGACTGGAAGAGGAGAAAGTCTCTCCCTTGGATGCAGAAGGGTCAGCCTCCTCCCCTTATCTGTGTCAAGAGGATGATAACGATGATGACAACAACGCTGGCCAAGAACACCAATAATGGCAGGTCCCACCTGCTGTCCCAGCAGGTGCAGAAATACCTAGAGAGCACCTATACTCTATCAGATAACTCTGACCCCATGGAATACTTGAGCAGTAGGTTAGAACAGTGAAAGGAGCTGGTCCAGATTACCATGGGAGTTTTATCTTGTTTGGCCTCAAGTGTTATGGCTGAGAGGGTGTTCAGTGCTGCCGGTGGCATTGTAACGCCTAAAAGGATGAAACTGTCCACAGGTAGTGTGGAAAAAATTACTTTTTTCAAAATGAATCACGCATGGATCCGTGAGGATTTTCAAACACCTCCAGCTGATGTCTCCGAATAGTGAGTCACTGTCTCCCGTTATCATCATCTTCCATTTACTGTACTGCTGTTGATGCTGGCTACTACTTGTAAACAGCTACCACCACTGCCACCACTATCTGCTGAGTTTGTGTTGTTTCAAACAGCAGGGACCCGGCCCTCCCATTACCATGACAACTGGGAGCCTTCTGAAGGCATAGCTCCCAACCGTCCCGCATCTGGCGGGACAGTCCCGATTTTACACTGCTGTCCCGCGGTCCCAGATAGCTTACAGTTTGTCCCGCTATGCCCCTGAAGTATTTTGCTGTTAAACTTTATTAGGGTAGGGTAAAGGCTAAATGGTAGATGCTAAATCCTAGTGGGCTAAAGGACCTTTGATGACGTCATGACCAAGTGATCAGACTCTTGTGTGGGCGGAGCTATTCTGGATACCTCGGGACAGTGTGATGTTACACAGAAAGCTGGGAACGAGAGTGATTGAAGATAAGGAGGAGAGAAGAGACAGCATGTGTGAGCAAGAAGGGGAAACTGGGGGCAGATGTAGGGGGCAGTTAAACTGGAGGCAGATGAATGGGCAATTAAACTGAAGGCAGATTAAGGGGCAATTAAACTGGTGGCAGATAAAGGGGGACATTAAGCTGGTGGTAGATAAAGGGGGACATTAAATTGGTGGTAGATGGAGGGGGCAATTAAACTTGGGCAGATGAAGGGGGGCATTAAGCTGGTGACCGATGAAGGGGGGACATTAAATTGGTGGCAGATAAAGGGGGACATTAAACTGGTGGCAGATGAAGGGGGCATTAAGCTGGTGACAGATAAAGGGGGACATTAAATTGGTGGTAGATGGAGGGGGCAATTAAACTTGGACAGATGAAGGGGGCATTAAGATGGTGACAGATGAAGGGGGGACATTAAATTGGTGGCAGATAAAGGGGGACATTAAAATGGGGCAGAAGAAGGGGACATTAAGCTGGTGACAGATGAAGGGGGACATTAAATTGGTGGCAGATGAAGGGAGGACATTAAGATGGTGGCAGATGAAGGGGGGACATTAAGCTGGTGGCAGATGAAGGGGGACATTAAGATGGTGGCAGATAAAGGGGGACATTAAACTGGGGACAAATGGAGGAGGACATTAAACCGTGGGGAGTAGCTGGAAGGGGACATGTCTGCCTCTAGTTTCCCCCAGTTTAATGTTCCCCTCCAACTACCCCCACTGTTTAATGTCACCCTCCAGCTGCTCCATAGTTTAATGTCACCCTCTAGCTGCCCCAGTTTAATGTCCACCTCTAGTTTCCACCAGTTTAAACTGGGGCATGAGGAGAGGGACTTAATACTTTGGGGCAGTTGGAGGGGAGCATTATAATGTGGGGACATATAATGTTAGGGTGTCTGACTGTGTGGGGGCACATGGAAAAATAGATGAGAATGGGCAGAGTCAACGTAGAAGTGGGTGGAACTAAATATGCCATCCCTCTTTCTGTACTCTGAAAGTTGGGAGGTATGTGAAGGCTCCCAGTCGTGGCATAGTAATGAAAGTACTGAAGCTTGCCTGCATAAGGTTTCAATATTTGCATAGTGAATCTGCCATAGACTGCAATATACTAGTATTGCAGTCTATAGCACAAGCAATCTGAAAGTTGTGTGCTCAACCCCCTGGAGTTTAAAAAAAAATTAAAAAAAATAAAAAGTTTAAATCAAAATAGCTGTATTGGAGTTTCTTTGCCAATTTTACTTCCTTAAAAAAATTTAATAAAAGGTGATCAAAACATCATACATTCCCTATCATGGTATCAATAAAAACTACATATTGTCCCACAAGAAAACAGACACCTTACACAGCTCTGTACACTGAAATCTAAAAAGGTTACAGGTGTCAGAATATGGACGATTTACAGAGTTTTTTCTTCTTCAAAATTTTGAATTTTTGTAAAGTTATTAAAACATGAAAAAAAAAAAGTATAGAAATTTGGTATCACTGTGATCCTACCGACCCGGAGAATAAAGGTAATATGCATTTTTACTGCAAAGTGGAAACCGTAATCCTACCGACCCGGAGAATAAAGGTAATATGCATTTTTACTGCAAAGTGAAAACCGTAAAAACAAAACCTTTAAGAATTTTTTTCCCACTTCCCAGTACATTGTACAGAATAATAAATGGTAGAATTTTGAAGTACAACTTGTCATGCAAAAATCAAACCCTCATATGACTACGTAAACGGAAAAATGATAAAGTTATGGATTTTGGAATGCAGAGAGTAAAAAACGAAAACACAAAAATGAAAAACGTTTGCATCATATAATTGTTAAAATGTGTAAAATCAAGTGCCAGTGCATTGTATGGTTAAAGTTGGAGTTTGTATCTACTGCTTAACATTGGTTTTTCCATAGGCATACATGTCATTTTCATTTTGACATAACTTTGGCTGTATTTGCCTTAGAGAGCTAGAAATTGTATAGATAGGTTTCTTGGAGCCCTTAAGAGTATGGTTTGTACAAAAACTTCGACCTGAAACAAATCTTGATCACGAAACCACACAAACCCAAAACAAAAAAAAATCTTGAGAGGTTTGCCCATCTCTAGTCACAATCAAGGATAAAATAATATACAAATATGTAATATATATTTCAATATGTATATCTCTTGTGGGAAAAACTGATGTAATGATGTAGCAGAAATAGTAGAGAATGTCCTGGGTAAACATTTTCTTTCATTTGTGTGGAGTACTTAGAAAGTGGCCCCTTAAAGACCAACTCAAACGTTAGAAAAATTTTACAGACTTACCTCAACATTGCTACAGGGTAATGTAGTTTTCAGGGGTGCTGATTTTCCTTTCCTTTGTCAGCTGGTTAGGAAGCCTAATACATGTTCCCATGGATCTGATGATAGTTTCTTCTTGGGTGGCTGATGACTTCAAATAATACAATTGAAATCTTCCTTAGTAGTAGTTCTTGGTATTTATTCAATTGGTTATTGTTTCAACTAGTTTATTTCTTATTTAGTTTTAACATGCTAGGCTGTTGCACTGTTAAATGTGTAATGAAAATGTCTAGTTCAAAAGTGGACCTTTCATAACCCCTGCCTAGGTACCTTGTTGTTTTCAGTTTTCATTATTATAATGTGTTTGAACATTGCATGGCTTTATTTTGCTATGCAGACGTGTGTTATTAGTTTTATGTGATATATCTGTGATGTCTGCACAATAGCTTAATGGATTTAGGGCCTTGCAGTTAGTGGTTGCCTTAATGATGTCTTATCAAACCTATATTTAGTATCTCTTCGGGGCTTTCTTGCCTAACTTGAATTATTTTAAATAGCTTTATGAATTATTTAAGCTGATCCACAAACACATCCCTATCACTCATATGCTGAACACTTTGATGTTTAAACTCTTGTTGCTGAAGGCAATACATACACAGAACATGCTATATCATGGTTTACAATGGTTGAATTCTGATGTCATTACTACATTGTATGTGGGTAGTGAGAAGTAGTGATCACATTGGAATAAAATCATCAACTTCAATAACACTCCATAATAATGCCAGGAGCCAAAAGACATGTCTAAGAGGCCTATTTTAGACAAAGTGGTGGCCAAGACAAAATTAAAAGTGGGGCTCCAAATGCTGAAATACTGTACTTCAAACATAGTCACATTCTGTTAATTTGATGCGCTGCAGTGCTGATTACTGGCACTTGCAGGGATGTTCCTAAAGGCTTTAAAGAGGTGTTTCATATGTATACAATTTTTTTGCCTAGTCAAACTAGTTGCTTGTGACCCTTATCTTTAACCCCTTAAGGACACAGTCATTTTTTGTTTTTGCATTTTCTTTTTTCGCTCTATCTGAAACTGACTCTCTCAAAGACTGAACTACTGCTGTTTCCACCATCTACCATATCTGTCCCTGATATCTCCATTGCAGTCTCTGGCCTTACCATAACTCCCAGGCAGTATGCCCGCTGCCTCGGGGTTTTGTTTGACTCAGACCTTTCCTTCACCCCCATATCCAATCACTCGCACGCTCTTGTCATCTCCACCTCAAAAACATCTCCAGAATCCGCCCTTTCCTTACCACAGATACACTAAAGACACTTATTGTTGCCCTGATTCACTCTCGCCTTGACTATTGTAACTCCTTACTAATCGGTCATCCCCTTACTAAACTCTCCCCTCTACAATCTATTCTGAATGCGGCGGCCAGGCTCATCTATCAGTCTAGACGCTACAGCGATGCCTCCGGTCTGTGCCGGTCACTACATTGGGTGCCTATTCAATACAGAGTACAATATAAACTTATCACACTCATTCACAAGGCTCTCCATAATGCTGCACCTCCCTACATTTCCTCCCTCATCTCTGTCTATCGCCCAACCCATACTCTCCGTTCACTCAATGACTTAAGACTAACATCCTCTATTATCAGAACCTGCCACGCTCGTATACAAGACTTCTCCCGAGTTGCACCACTTCTCTGGAATGCTCTATCCCAGACTATCAGATTAACCCCCAATTTCCACAGCTTCAAGCGTAAACTAAAGACATATCTTTTCAGACAGGCCTATCACAACTCCTAATGTAAACCCTTCCGTAGTTAGAATCCCTAAAACGTACCCTCCTCTGTTTATGCTTCAACATTACCTCACAGGATATGATGCCGTATCAGACTAGCTTTATATGTCCAGGCACCATCTGCATGTTAAAGGACACGACTGGTAACGGCTCATACAGCTTTATATATGTGTAATGACAGTAACCTCTATTACAAAATTGTCTGACCATTGTATAAGCAATGCTACATCTGTTGCCGCCCCTGCTACCCCTTGTGTCACCCCCTCTACCTCATAGATTGTAAGCTCTTGCGAGCAGGGCCCTCAGTCCCAGTGTGTGAATTGACTATTTCTTTGTAATGTATCTTTTTTGTCAGTAATTGAACCCTACAAATTGTACAGTGCTGCGAAATATGTTGGTGCTATATAAATAAAATGTATTATTATTATTATTATTCCCCCCCCCCCCACATTCCAAGAGCCATAACTTTTTCATTTTTCAGTTCACAGACACACATGATGGCTTATTGTTTGCGAAACAAATCTGATTTTTTGATCACTTTTCATTCAATTTTTTATAGGAGGCAAAGTGTTGAAAAAAAATGCTATTTAGCTATTTTGATTTTTTTTCGCCGCTACGCCGTTCACCGTATGGGATAAATATTTTTATAGTTCGGGCATTTTGGAGTGGGGGGAATACCTAATATGTTTATGTTTACTTTTATTTATTTACTTTTATACCTGATTTAGGGAAAGTGGGGTGATTTGAACTTTTATGTTTTTTAATTTTTTTTTTTTATACTTTTAAAACTTTTTTTTTTCTTCTTTTACTTTTATGATCAGACCCCGTAGGGACCTGGAAACCTGATCGCTCATACTATTCACTGCAATACTGCTGTATCGCAGTGAATAGCAAAATGCCTACCTCTCTATTTCATGCTGCCTCTGGCAGCGTGCAATAGATCTAATGAAATGACAAGCCTGGGAGACTTCAATAGGCTCCCGGCTGTCATGGCAACTGATCGTCGCCCTCTGATGCCGTTCAGGAGGGCAGCGATCGGTGAAAAATGGCGGCGCCGGTGACGCCTGTGCAGTTTAGATGCCGCGGTCCCATTTGAGCGCGGCATCTAAAGGGTTAACAGCCGCAATTGGTGCAGACACCGATCGCTGCTGTTAGCGGCGGGTCCTGGCTGTATTACAGAGACGGCATCTGCCCTGTATGGAGAGAGCTCAGCTCCTGAGCTCTCTCCATACACCCCTTCACACCCAATCACGTACATGTATGTGATATACTGTTAAGGGGTTAAAGATCAGGTGCACAAGTAACAAGTCATATGTCTTTCCCTACACACAAATTGGTGTTTATGCATATTGCCATCAACTGTACTATTACTGTGGAAGTCGGGTGTATAAAATATGACCATCATAGCCGCTGGCCCAGTGACTTCTGCCAGTATGGCTTCCATGTGGCAAGATCGCAGCTTTCACGGCAACTGATCGCCACCCTCCGATGACGTTCAGGAGGGCGACGATCAATGAAAAATGGCGGCACCTGATCTAGAATTCAGACATCAGCCAAAGTGATACTTTGAGAGTGGGACACCAGTGGGGTGCCACAATAATAGACTGATTACAGTATAGTATACTAAGTAATATTTCACAGGGACTTAGGGAAGTTGGAAGCTTGGGCAGGCAAATGGCAAATGAGTTTTAGTGCTATGTGTAAACAAAGCAAATCATGTGTGTGACACTTAATATGCTATATACATGTGCATATAAGTATATACACACAAACAGCCAGATGCTAGTAAGCATAAATGGACCTACATAGTCTGCCCTACAAACTTCTCACGTAGCAACAGAATGGCAGAAGTGGATCGAAATAATGCACAAACTTCTACCTTACATGCCTATGAATAGTATATACAAACACAGCAAAATCATAAGGGAAGTACCCCAATATTTAGAAAAAAGACGACGCTACTGACCAGTACGATGAACGCACCCCAATGCGCATTTTGCGACACAGTAAGACTATCACAGGCTATGGGAACTAGAATTTTTGGTATATAATAATAATACATTTTATTTATATAGCGCCAACATATTCCGCAGCACTGTACAATTTGTAGGGTTCAAGTACAGACAAAAAAGATACATTACAATGAAATAGTCAATTCACGCAATGGGACTCAGGGCCCTGCTCGCAAGGACTTACAATCTATGAGGTAGAGTGGGTGACAAGAGGTAGCAGGGGTGGCATCAGAGGTAGCATTGCTTATACAATGGTCAGACAATTTTGTATATGATGTTGTCTTAGTACAATTGCTAAATTGCTACAGTGGGGAAAAAAAAAGTATTTAGTCAGCCACCAATTGTGCAAGTTCTCCCACTTAAAAAGATGAGAGAGGCCTGTAATTGACATCATAGGTAGACCTCAACTATGAGAGACAAAATGAGAAAACATCTAGAAAATCACATTGTCTGATTTTTTAAAAATTTATTTGCAAATTATGGTGGAAAATAAGTATTTGGTCACCTACAAACAAGCAAGATTTCTGGCTCTCACAGACCTGTAACTTTTTCTTTAAGAGGCTCCTCTGTCCTCCACTCATTTCCTGTAGTAATGGCACCTGTTTGAAATTGTTATCAGTATAAAAGACACCTGTTCACAACCTCAAACAGTCACACTCCAAACTCCACTATGGTGAAGACCAAAGAGCCGTGGAAGGACACCAGAAACAAAATTGTAGACCTGCACCAGGCTGGGAAGACTGAATCTGCAATAGGCAAGCAGCTTGGTGTGAAGAAATCAGCTGTGGGAGCAATAATTAGAAAATGGAAGACATACAAGACCACTAATAATCTCCCTTGATCAGGGGCTCCACGCAAGATCTCACCCCGTGGGGTCAAAATCATAACAAGAATGGTGAGCAAAAATCCCAGAACCACACGGGGGGTACCTAGTGAATGACCTGCAGAAAACTGGGACTAACGTAACAAAGGCTACCGTCAGTAACACACTACGCCGCCAGGGACTCAGATCCTGCAGTGCCAGATGTGTCCCCCTGCTTAAGCCAGTACATATCCGGGCCCGTCTGAAGTTTGCTAGAGGACATTTAGATGTTCCAGAAGAGTATTGGGAGAATGTCCTATGGTCAGATGAAACCAAAGTAGAATTGTTTGGTAGAAACACAACTCGGTAGACCCACAAACATTGCTGGGTCTTTCAGCATGACAATGATTCCAAGCACACCGCCAGGGCAACGAAAGAGTGGCTTCGTAAGAAGCATTTCAAGGTCCTGAAGTGGCCTAGCCAGTCTCCAGAACTCAACCCCATAGAAAACCTTTGGAGGGAGTTGAAAGTCCGTGTTGCCCAGCGACAGTCCCAAAACATCACTGCTCTAGAGGAGATCTGCATGGAGGAATGGGCCAACATACCAGCAACAGTGTGTGCCAACCTTGTGAAGACTTACAGAAAACTTTTGACCTCTGTCATTGCCAACAAAGGATATATAACAAAGTATTGAGATGAACTTTTGTTATTGACCAAATACTTATTTTCCACCATAATTTGCAAATAAATTCTTTAAAAATCAGACAATGTGATTTTCTGGATTTGTTTTATTATTTTGTCTCTCATAGTTGAGGTCTACCTATGATGTCAATTACAGGCCTCACTCATCTTTTTAAAAGGGAGAACTTGCACAATTGGTGGCTGACTAAATACTTTTTTTCCCCACTGTGTTTATATATATATATATATATATATATATATACACAGTGCCTTATAAAAGTATTCATACCCCATGAACTTTTTCACATTTTGTCACCTTACAACCACAAACTTAAATGTGTTTTATTGAGATTTTAAGTGATAGACCAACACAAAGTAGCACATAATTGTGAAGTGGAACAAAAATGATACATGATTTTCAAAATTTTAATCAAACAAAAATCAGAAAAGTGTGACATGCAAAAGTATTCAGCCCCCTGTACTCTGATACCCCTAAATAAAATCTAGTGCAATCAATTGCCTTCAGAAGTCACTTAATTAGTTAATAGAGTCCAGCTGTGTGTAATTTAGTCTCAGTATAAATACACTTGTTCTGTGAAGGCCTCAGTGGTTTGTTAGAGAACACTAGTGAACAAACAGCATCATGAAGACCAAGGAACTCATCAGACAGGTCAGAGATAAAGTTGTGGAGAAGTTTAAAGCAGGGCTAGATTATAAAAACATATCCCAAGCTTTGAGCATCCCAAGAAGTACTGTTCAATCCATCAACCAAAAATGGAAAAAGTATTGTACAACTGCAAACCTACCAAGACTTGACCGTCCACCTAAACTGACAGATCAAGCAAGGAGAGCACTGGTCAGAGAAGCAGCCAAGAGGCCCATGGTCACTCTGGAGGAACTGCAGAAATATACAGCTCAGATGGGAGAATCTGTCCACAGGACAACTATAAGTCATACACTCTACAAATCTGGCCTTTATGGAAGAGTGGCAAGAAGAAAACCATTGTTGAAAGAAAGACATAAGAAGTGTCGTTTGCAGTTTGCCACAAGCCATATAGGGGACACAGCAAACACGTGGAAGAAGATGCTCTGGTCAGATGAGACCAAAGTTGAACTGTTTGGCCTAAATGCAAAGGGCTATGTGTGGCGGAAAAGTAACACTGCTCATCACTCTGAAAACACCAGCGTCATGGTATGGGGAGGCTTTTCTTCAGTAGGGACAGGGAAGCTGCTCAGAGTTGATGGGAAGATGGATGTAGCTAAATACAGGGCAATCCTGGAAGAAAACCTGTTGGAGGCTGCAATAGACTTGAGACTGGGAAGGAGATTCACCTTCCAGCAAGACAATGATCCTAAACATACAGCCAGAGCTACAGTGGAATGGTTTAGATCAAAGAATATTCATGTGTTAGAATGGCCCAGTCAAAATCCAGACCTAAATCCCATTGTGCATCTGTGGCAAGACATGAAAATTGCTGTTCACAGATGTTCTCCATCCAATCTGGCTGAGCTTGAGCTATTTTGCAATGAAGAATGAGCAAAAATCTCAGTCTCTAGATGTGCAAATCTGGTAGAGACATACCTCAAAAGACTTGCAGCTGTAATTGCAGCAAAAGGTGGCTCTACAAAGTATTAATAAAGGGGGGCTGAATACTTTTGAATGTTACACTTTTCAGGTTTTTATTTGATTAAAATTTTGAAAACCATGTATCATTTTCCTTCCACTTCACAATTATCTGCTACTTTGTGTTGGTCTATCACTGAAAATCTCAAGAAAATACATTTAAGTTTGTGCTTGTAAGGTGACAAAATGTGAAAAAGTTCAAGGGCTATGAATACTTTTGCAAGGCACTGTATATATATAAATATTTTTTATTTATATATTCCTTACTCTGGATCAACGTGGTAGGTATTTATCCAACCTTATCAACTATGTTACTATGGTACCTTGTTAGAATGCTATATGTCAGGATTTGCTTTATGCTTTACCTTATATGCTTTCATTTAAATTTTTTTCTTATTTTGGACTCTTTGGAAACAATTACGTTTTCCATATATCTATATACTCAAGTTACTTTGATTTCAATTAGTAATGTAACTTGAGTTACCACTGATCAACATTAAAGACAAATCCCATTAAAGGGGTTATCCGGGATAACTGGAAATCCCTACACTAATCTAAACACCCTCCCCCTCTACTTTCTAAATAACATAATTAATCAAAAATGTATATTTACCCATATCCCTGGGTCAGTCCCAGGGACATTTTCTGATTATCCGGTGACGATCCGTTTCCTCATTTCTGGAAACGGAACTTCACTACTACTCCCCCCCCGATCCACCCCATTATAATTACCTTCCACACTTCTTCCTGGGGGACGGCTCCTCCTTCTTTACTGATTCTGCAGGCGTTCCCTCTTCTCCAAGCGCTGTTCTGCGCACTGCTGCCGATAATCCACCTCTACTGCACAGGTTCCACGCATGCACAGTAGAGGTGGATCATCGCTGCAGAGAACAGAGCAGAACTGGAGATGATCGCACACCTGCAGAATAAGTAAAGATGGAGGGGCCGCTCCCCAGGAAGAAGAGTGGAAGGTAAGTATACAGTCATATGAAAAAGTTTGGGCACCCCTATTAATCTTAATCATTTTTAGTTCTAAATATTTGGGTGTTTGCAACAGCCATTTCAATTTAATATATCTAATAACTGATGGACACAGTAATATTTCAGGATTGAAATGAGGTTTATTGTACTAACAGAAAATGTGCAATATGCATTAAACCAAAATTTGACCGGTGCAAATGTATGGGCACCTCAACAGAAAAGTGACATTAATATTTAGTAGATCCTCCTTTTGCAAAAATAACAGCCTCTAGTCGCTTCCTGTAGCTTTTAATCAGTTCCTGGATCCTGGATGAAGGTATTTTTGACCATTCCTCTTTACAAAACAATTCCAGTTCAGTTAAGTTTGATGGTCGCCGAGCATGGACAGCCCGCTTCAAATTATCCCACAGATGTTCAATGATATTCAGGTCTGGGGACTGGGATGGCCATTCCAGAACATTGTAATTGTTCCTCTGCATGAATGCCTGAGTAGATTTGGAGCTGTGTTTTGGATCATTGTCTTGCTGAAATATCCATCCCCGGCGTAATTTCAAATTCGTCACTGATTCTTGTACATTATTCTCAAGAATCTGCTGATACTGAGTTGAATCCATGCAACCCTCAACTTTAACAAGATTCCTGGTGCCGGCATTGGCCACACAGCCCCAAAGCATGATGGAACCTCCACCAAATTTTACAGTGGGTAGCAAGTGTTTTTCTTGGAATGCTGTGTTTTTTTGACGCCATGCATAATGCCTTTTTGTATGACCAAACAACTCAATCTTTGTTTCATCAGTCCACAGGACCTTCTTCCAAAATGAAGCTGGCTTGTCCAAATGTGCTTTTGCATACCTCAGGCGACTCTGTTTGTGGCGTGCTTTCAGAAACGGCTTCTTTCGCATCACTCTCCCATACAGCTTCTCCTTGTACAAAGTGTGCTGTATTGTTGACCGATGCACAGTGACACCATCTGCAGCAAGATGATGCTGCAGCTCTTTGGAGGTGGTCTGTGGATTGTCCTTGACTGTTCTCACCATTCTTCTTCTCTCCCTTTCTGATATTTTTCTTGGCCTGCCACTTCTGGGCTTAACAAGAACTGTCCCTGTGGTCTTCCATTTCCTTACTATGTTCCTCACAGTGGAAACTGACAGGTTAAATCTCTGAGACAACTTTTTGTATCCTTCCCCTGAACAACTATGTTGAACAATCTTTGTTTTCAGATCATTTGAGAGTTGTTTTGAGGAGCCCATGATGCCACTCTTCAGAGGAGATTCAAATAGGAGAACAACTTGCAATTGGCCACCTTAAATACCTTTTCTCATGATTGGATACACCTGGCTATGAAGTTCAAAGCTCAGTGAGGTTACAAAACCAATTTTGTGCTTCAGTAAGTCAGTAAAAAGTAGTTAGGAGTATTCAAATCAATAAAATGATAAGGGTACCCAAATTTTTGCACCGGTCAAATTTTGGTTTAATGCATCTTGCACATTTTCTGTTAGTACAATAAACCTCATTTCAACCCTGAAATATTACTGTGTCCATCAGTTATTAGATATATCAAATTGAAATGGCTGTTGCAGACACCCAAATATTTAGAACTAAAAATGATTAAGATTAATAGGGGTGCCCAAACTTTTTCATATGACTGTATAATGGGGTCTGGGGTTGGGCTGAGTAGATAGGGAAGGGCGGGATAGCTAAAGAGACAGGGAGGGAGGGAGGGAGCTAGAGAGAGAGGAGGGAGGGAGTGAGGAAGGAAGGGCGGAGTGAGGTGAGAGGGGTTAGTGTGGAAGTTACATAGCAGGAAGCTGAACCATGTAAACAAATGCAGGAGATACCAGGAGCTCCTAGAAACACCCAGAAATCACTCAAAACATGGCCTAAGGTTATATGAGTGCATTTATTAACCTATTAATAGCACTAACAGACATTTTTTAAAAAAACATTTTTTGCCCGGAAAATCCCTTTAAGTTCTTTTTCCCATTCTGGGGTTTCAGGGGATGTATTTTTTAGAAGAAGTATTGGTGAGCTATGTTGAACTATATATGCCATATATATGCCTCAACCTCCTTTTCCCATGTTTCAGACAGTACAGAAGCGTTACACACCTGGATATATTTGTAGAAGTCATTGTATGATATACCAAATTCCTTCACAAGAGTTTTATAACTTTTGAGTGTATCATGGGCAAACAGCTTTGAGACACTTGTTGTTCTGACTCAATAGCTTGGCTGCAAATGTGAGGTTGTGAGAGTGTCTTGTAGTCTCTATGCTAACCAGCAATTTACACCAAGAAATATTTGTCAGATAGTGTTCAACTCAACTGAGGAGGCATAGATAAGATTCCAGATGCTTTAATCCAGGTAAATCTTGTAAAACCTCATATAACAGCAGTAGGTGAAAAATAATGATGAATCACCAGGAGCTGAGCAGACATGTTGCTTACAAAGAAGTGAAACTAAACAGAGGGAGAGGGGAGGAGCTACAGCATCACAGCTAAGGATACAGAGAGAGAGAAGGGACAAACTACAAAGACAAACACAGTATCACAGATACATGTCAGTGAATTAAACCAAGTCCTGGGACATGACACTCCCCGCCTGAAATCTTTAGATTTCACTGAAAACAAACATTAATAATGTGCTGAGATGTCATAAGGTCCTCTTCAAACCTGAAAAACAAAAAAGAAACATGCACAACAAACAATAATCAACAGTTAGTCCAAATAAACCAATCTTCAGATCGGAAAGCCGCAATTTGCCAACACCTCCACCAACCCACCCTGTAATCCATAAGAATATGTTAGAAATATGACACAGTTTTAGTTCATGGAAGGAAGCTGCCTGCCATGAGCTGTGAATGGTGTCCTTATCTTCTTTTATGTGACGTCTCCTCTTGGAAGAAGAAGCACCAGTTCATTAATTGGGCGGAAGAAAACTCGCACTGAGCCTCCCTTGGTGCTGTACCTTCTCGTGGTAATGTCGGATCAGCAGAGCAGAAATGTAATGTCCACATGGAATGATCACTGGGTTCTGTTCCTTGCTACACAAGTCAGACTTTCCAATCCGGCCGCCCACTCTTAATAATTTGTGGTGGTCGATTACGGGGTTTAGTTTGTAAAGTGCACTGTTCCTGGACAGATCGATGCTCCGTGAGATACTGTCAATCTCTTGATGATATACCTCTTGTTGAACACTCCAGATGATAACTTGCTCAGCGTGTTCAATGTCCGCTACGGTAGGGTGTTTCGTACACATATGCCAGCCATGACACTCCGTTAATCTGTCCTTCGCAAAGCACTGAGCGATGTGAAACAGTCGGGCGACAGCTCTCACAATGGATGACCAGGTTGAGAAACATTCAAAGCGATGTGGCTTCAGCTTCGCCTTTGGAATCACAGAAGTGTAGAGTGTGGAGGTCATAGGCCTGATTTCCTTGTCAGACTCGAGATCCAATAAATCGTAGACAGCATTGTTAGGAGTCAAGCAGGGATCTTCATATAGGAAACTTGGAGGCGACAGCCACATATGGTCTAAAAGGAGTGCTGTCGGTGCAGGCCTTGTACCACGGTCAGCTGGGTTAAGTTGTGTGGAGACGTAATGCCACTGATCAGGGGCAGAGAAACTTTGGATACGTTCCACTCTGTTTCCAACATACACATAAAATTGTCTTGTTTGATTGTGTATATAGCCAAGGACAACTCTACTATCAGTGTAGAATGTAAATGAATCAATGGCAATGTCCATTTCATCTATTATTGCTTCAGAAATTTCTACTGCAAGCACAGCTGCACAAAGTTCGAGTCGTGGAACGGAGTGTGCAGGTTTTGGGGTCAGTTTGGCCTTAACTAGAACAAATCCACAGTGTAGCTCATGATTGGCTCCTAATATCCTCAGATAGGCCACTGCAGCTATAGCTTCCACTGACGCATCAGAGAAGATGTGGATTTCCTTCCTTACTGCCGCTGAAAGGGAGCTGGGTACATAACAACGTGGAACCTGGAGTTGTTCCAATACTTGTAAAGAGGTTTTCCATTTTTCCCACCTTTGTTGTTTCTCAGCAGGCAGTGGAGTGTCCCAGTCCATGTTCTCAGTGGTAAGCTGTCTTAGTAGTAGCTTGCCTTGAATGGTGATGGGAGCAATGAAACCAAGAGGATCATAAATGCAGTTCACAACAGATAAAACTCCTCATTTGGTGAAAGGTTTGTCACAAGAAGACACTTGGAATGTGAATGTGTCTTGTTCAGTGTTCCATAGCAATCCTAGGCTGCATTGCATAGGAGGAGTATCAGAACTGAGATCAAGATCCTTCAAGTTGATTGCATGATCATCAGAGGGAAATGCTTTCATTACTTCCATATTGTTGGAGATGATCTTGTGAAGTCTGAGGTTAGCTACAGACAGCATTTCCTGTGTTCTGGAGAGGAGATCAATCACTTCTTCACTTGCAGGTAAGGATTTAAGACCATCATCAACATAGAAGTTCCTCTCAACAAACTGACGAGCATCAGAGCCATACTCTTTCTCACCTTCATGGGCGGTCCTTCTCAGTCCATAGATCTCTACTGCAGAAGATGGGCTATTGCCAAAGACATGTACCTTCATCCGGTAATCTATGACTTCATTGTTGACATCATTGTCCTTATGCCATAGGAACCTGAGATAGTTTCTGTCATCATCCTTAACAATGAAGCAATGAAACATCTGTTGGATGTCGGCCATCACTGCAACTGGTTCCTGTCTGAAACGGATTAAGACTCCTATGAGGCTGTTGTTTAGGTTAGGACCAGTGAGGAGCAGGTTGTTGAGAGAGACGCCTTCATACTGAGCGCTAGAATCGAACACGACCCTGATTTGGTCAGGTTTGTGAGGGTGATACATGCCAAATGATGGAAGGTACCAGCATTCTTCTCCTTCCTTTAATGGAGGTGCAGGTTCTGCATGATCTCTCTCAAATACCTTCTGCATGAAACCTACAAAGTGTTTCTCCATCTCTGGTTTCCTCTTAAGGGTACGTTTTAAAGAGGAAAATCTAGAAACTGCTTGCTTCAGATTGTTTGGTAGTTTTGATCTCGGGGAACGGAAAGGTAAAGGTGCTACCCAGCTGTTGGAATCATCTTGAATGAATTCCTTGTCCATAAGTTTGAGAAATTCTTTTTCAGCTATAGCCGGTGCCAGCTTGTTGTTATCACTTGTTGTATTGAACACTGTTAATCCAAGGGTGTTGTCCCCAGGCAGGAAAGTATTCACGTTGTCTCGGTGATTATGCAGCCACTTACTGTTGCTTATCTTCTCTTTCACTTGGTAGTGATGTGGACATGGCTGAAAACAAGGGCTGCGACCATTTGGTAACATATGCCTCTGAAATGAAGAAATATTGGTGGGCCTTTTCATCCTAACTATGCAGACGTTGCCAATGATAACCCATCCTAGATCAAGGCGCTGGGAAAATGGTGCATCATGTGGTCCATTAATTTTCTGGCATATTTTGTGCAGTCTGAGAATGTCTCTACCTAGCAGAACTAGAATGTCTGCATTTTTGTCAAGGGATGGTATTGCACTGGCTATAGCCCTTAGATGAGGGTACTGGAAAGCCACCTCTGGTGTGGGTATCTCTTCTCTGTTTGATGGTATCTGGTTGCACTCAACAAGTGTGGGCAAAGGCATCTCCAGATTGCCCTTGAGAGAGGCTATTACGAGACCACTGGCCCTTCTTCCAGAAACCTCTGATATGCCACTACAAGTACCCAAGGTATACGGATAAGTATCACCCTTTAAGTTAAACAGATCAAAGAGTTCTGACCTTGCAAGTAAGTGGTTGCTCTGGTCATCCAAGATGGCGTACACCCTCAGAGCCCTTTCTGGTTGGCCCTTGGGGTATATATTGACTAGGCATATCCTTGCACAGGACTTGTCACAAAGGTCTTCTCCGCAGACTTCTGTACATGAGGAAGATACTGTGGTAGTATTTGCTGCTTGATCTGTGTTCTCCCCACCATGCTTAGTTGGGGAAGGGGAACCTCTAGGTGGTGTGGCACTAGGCTGGGATGGATGAAAAGCTTGTACATGGTCCTCACTGCCACACTCTATACACTTAATAGCAATTTTACAGTCTCTAGCAACATGTTCAGTAGAGGCACAACATTTGAAACATATCCCTAGTTTCTTTAGAATCTCTCTACGTTCCTGGATTGGTTTCCTCCTGAAGCCAATACACTTCCTGAGGGGATGAGGCTTCTTGTGAATAGGACACAGACGGTTAGGATTTTCTACCTTTTCGTCTTGGTTGTTGTTGCAACTGCTTTCTTCTGGTGCTGATGTAGGTGTAGGAAGAATATCAGTCTTTTTTGCCGAAACTGGGCCTCTGCGGTTTCTGTAGTTAGAATGTGAGCTGTCATACTTAATAGGAAGTGAACCAGGAACACTGGGATCCCCATAGGAAAAGCTTGGGTCATTCTTGGATTCTGCAATCTTCTTGATAAACTCACAGAAGTAGGAAAATGGAGGAAAGGAGACTCGATTCTCATTTTTGTATCTTGACCCAAATGTGGTCCACCTTTCTTGAATATTATATGGCAACTTGGAGACTATCGGGTTTACCCTACGAGCAGTGTCCAGGTAACTGAGGCCCGGTAGGAGAGTGTCCGCCTTAGCCAGTAGGAACTCCATGAGTAGGTCACTAAGTTCTTGAAATTTCTGATGATCCTTACCAGATATCTTTGGAAACCCTTGCAACTGTTTGAACAGAGCATTCTCTATTGCTTCAGGACTGCCATAGGTTTTCTCCAGTCTTTCCCAAGCAGCGGTAAGGCCTGCTGTGGGGTTGCAAATGTGGATGGATCTGAGTCTTTTAGCATGTTCTGTGGACTGTGGGCCAAGCCGCCGGATAAGCAAGTCTAGTTCTTCAGCTGCAGTAATGCCAAGGTCACTAATTGCAGTTTGAAGGCACATTTCCAGCCTCTGTAGTTCTCAGGTTGGTCATCGAACCTTGTGAGTCCAGTCTTAGTAAGCTCACGGCAAACCATGTACCTTGCAAACTCTGACATGTCTGTTCTCTCTGACTTTAAATATTGAGTTGCTGGCTGAGTAGCGGTGATTATGTTGTTAGTGGGGTTCTGGTTAACAGAGGTAGGTAGAAATGGGGCTGTGTAGGCATTCAGCCTAGGAGCTAGCTTAAAGTCCATAGGTTTAGCCACATATGGATGTGAGACTGGACGGTTGTTTGCAGTCTTGTGGTATGGTGTCACTTTGGTGTTTACCTGAGTATCAGTATATTGCATTTGCTGAGGTGCAAGGCTTTGGGGATCCATGAAGGAAGAAGAAACTGGATGCTGGACAGGCAGGGCATTGTACTGACCTTGAATGCGGTGTGCTGCAGAAGATACTGTGTCCTGTCGCTCTGGAGAAATGTCGTCCCTGACAGGAACATTTGTGGCAAGTAGGGATTCACTGCTTTGGCTTAGTACATAGTCTCTTGTGCGCTTGAGGGGATCCTCTGCTTCCACATCACACAAACTGGTGCTGTCGCTTTCACTTCCACTGATGGCCTGTTCTAAAATGCTTAACCTTGTCATGGCTGCAGCGTGCTCATACTGTTTCTCTAGAGCTTCTAGTTCTGCTTTCTGTTGAGCTGCCTTAGCTTCCATCTCTGCTTTCTGTTGTGCAAAGGCTGCCTGTATCTTAGTAGCTTCCGCCTCTGCACGTGCTTTTATAAGTTGCTCACTGAGTGTGGAAGATTTTGAGGAACGTGACTTAGATGTACGCTTTGAATGCTTGGTAGACTCAGAAACATGGGATGCCATTTCCTGCAGTTGCGCAATTCTTGTCTCTGTCCTTAACTTAGTTTCATGTACTCAGCTGTCTCATTCTGAATTGAGATGCTGGAAGCTTTGCAATTCAGCTAACGAATCGTCTGTATGAAGTTTTCTCAATATGCTTTCATAGTCCTCAGCTTTCATTTTATAATGTCCATGCATAGAACAAAGCTGTCGCAGAGCTCCCTCTAGTGGTGATACATGGTATGTAGGCAAGCACATGGCAGATATCTTAGTCTGTATTTTCTGCCACCATTTTGAGAGTTCACAGGAAAGTTCATGCTTTAAACCTTCTAGATTGTCTCTAATTTTCCACATAGGTTTAATTGAGCGTCTAGCCTTCTCACTGGGCTGCAGACTGAGGTCCATGCTACCTTGTGCTTCAGGGTGCCCTTCAGCCATGATGCAACACAAACAGGATAAATATAACTTTGCTGGAGTGAGATGGCTGCTTGCTAGTATCTTCTATGCTGAGGGGGTCTGAGCTGCAGATGCAAATTACGCAATGCTGATTCCTTCTGGCTTGCAGGTAACTTGCTTTGACTGACTGTATGTCAGAAGTTGGTTAACTGTCTTACAGCCGTATCTGGCAGTCTTTATGCATCATTTTTCACTGTTCTGACTCAATAGCTTGGCTGCAAATGTGAGGTTGTGAGAGTGTCTTGTAGTCTCTATGCTAACCAGCAATTTACACCAAGAAATATTTATCAGATAGTGTTCAACTCAACTGAGGAGGCGTAGATAAGATTCCAGATGCTTTAATCCAGGTAAATCTTGTAAAACCTCATACAGCAGTAGGTGAAAAATGATGAATTACCAGGAGCTGAGCAGACATGTTGCTTACAAAGAAGTGAAACTAAACAGAGGGAGAGGGGAGGAGCTACAGCATCACAGCTAAGGATACAGAGAGAGAGAAGGGACAAACTACAAAGACAAACACAGTATCACAGATACATGTCAGTGAATTAAACCAAGTCCTGGGACATGACACTTGTAATACCTCTCACTATTCATTTATTGAGCAGTAAATATGGAATTATAATATAGAAAATCTCCAGTGGGATAAATGATCTATACAGTGTAGGTCATGTTATTATGCATATATTGCCATGAAGAAATAGAGCGTTCAGGGAGAGGGGAGATACCCATTATTAGTGTAGTGATCTGCAAGAAAGAGAATACTAATGCTTTCAAGTTAGATATGTGGAGGAAGAAGGCTTCTATATGTGCCCAGTGTATGTCAGTCTCTCTACTCCACAGGTCAGATAACAATGATTTATGCATGGGAATGTAGTAGCCATGGATGTCTGGAAATTGCAGACTGCCAGATGCTGCTGGTATAAAAGGGGCAGAAAGTCAGCAGAGAAAAATCCTTCTGTAAAAAATGCTGTGGAAAAAAGCACAATGGGTTTCTGCCACGTTTTTTTCTGCAGCATTTTTTTTTTTTTTTCTGCTGCTGCTGCTCGCTACGTGGCCCCACGTTGTGAAAATGAAGCATTTTTGCCTGCTGTGGAAATGAAACAGAAAAAAGCGCTGTGTTTTACAGTACCAGCAAAGTGAGTGAAACTCTGGCTTATCCCATTCACACATTGCAGAAATAAACAACTGCGGAAAATGCAATGAAAAACACTGCGGTTTTTAGCTGCCTTTCACTACATGGGGCCTTAGCCTAAGGCGTCTTTTTTTTTTTTTTTTTTTTTTTTTTGTGGCACAAGATGTAATTTTTATTTTGAGGAATGTCCAACAATTTGCTCACTCGTTTTAATTTTATTTTGGAGATGAAATGGTGAGAAAATGACGAATCGGCTATTTTGAATTTTTTTATATATATATATATATATATATATATATATATATATATGTATATATATTTATTTTACTGCTATGAATATGATATTTGCTATATAAATATATATATATATTTTTTATAGTTCTGGTATTTTGCCAATAGTTATATACCTTTAATAGGTCTGGGAGCCTTCTTAAGAGAATTTTGATTGTGGGCATTAGCACTGGGTCTCTGTAATATTACAGCGGATGTTGGCAAGGGGTTAAAGCTTGCCACATTATTCCTTCATCATCAAGTACTTTGGGAGCATATTTTCTTCTCTAGACAAAATAAATTTCGCTTTAATAGCCATCATCATGTGAGAACTTCCATACTGCGTATTTATTTGGTTTCCCTTCTCTGAAATGTTTCCAGCTCTCTGATGTCTTTTTTATGAACTAGTGCCTAAAAACTGAATGGCATACTCAAGATGCAGTCCCATAGGGGTTTTTTTACATTGTACAGTACTGATAACTCATTGTTTTGACAAATATTTAATTCCTAAATACATTAATGAAGAATATTCATGGTCTTAACATAGTATTGGCCTTAATTTGCCTTCAATATTATAACTGGGACAATCCAGGTGGGATTACAGTTACAGCAGCTAATATTATACATTACATACATAGTTGATAGGGTTGAAAAAAGATGCATCTTCATCTAATCCAATTTATAACCGTATAGTGTTGATCCAAAAGAAGGCATACACCCGGTGAAAAAGGTGTCAATTGCCCTATATCAGAGAAAAATTATTTACCAACTCTAAATACAGCAATCAGAAAAAAATCACTGAATTAATTACCAATAAATTGTTAGATTATATATCCAGTATGCAGCATCCCAAATTTCCCATTGGGTTAGCAGTGACATTTCCACCATGATCGCTGATGACAATGTGACCAGTGTTTCCTTTTCATGCCTGTTATGTTATGACATCATATTTTCTTCATCATAATGATATAGCCTCTTATTATGTGAATAATATAAACAGGCTTGGACTTGCCCATTGGGGTACCGGTGAATCCTCTGATGGATCCCGTGCCTTTAGGCAGGGCTGGCGTTAGGGGTGGAGCAGACTGGGCAATTGGCCAGGGCCCCTGTCTCCAAAGGGCCCCCTCAGGAGTCAGGCCCGGCCACATCGATAGCAGAAAGAGGCCCGGCGTCATGTGTCACAGGGCCCCTTTGCAATAGAAGCCTGCCCATAGGAGGTCTCTAATAATAAAAAAACATTTTTACTCACTTTTCCTGGGCATCCAAAGTCATCTTCTGGCCATTTCGTGCCTGCAGCTGACATCACCTATTTCAGACGTCACTGCTGAGGTCTGTGATTGAGCCTCAGCGGTTATGTGGGGCGTGCTGGCTTCATAATATCAGCATGCCCAACATGACTGCTGAGGCCCAATCATAGGCCTCAGCGGTGACGTCTGAAACACGTGACGTCAGCCGCAGACCTGAAGAAGAAGTATAACTGTTTGTCATTTTCCCTACCCTGGGAAACTGATTATTATACTCTGGGTTCTGAAGAGACTCCAGAGTATAATAATAGCCTCTGAAATGAACCTCAAAAAGAAATTTCGAGGGGTTCATCTGAAGTGTGTAGGGCCATGTTGGAGCATTATACTGCGGGCCCCCTGGAGAGCATATTATATTGTGTGGGGCCACTGTGGAGCATTATACCGGGGGTCCTCTGGGGAGCATACAGTATTATGTAGGGCCACTTTAGAGCATTATACTGTGTGAGGCCACTGTGAAGCTTTATACTGGGGGGCAGTGTAGGGGGCCTATTATACTGTGAGATTTATTTTTCTGCACTGTGAAGAGTCTATTATACTGGGTCGGGGCACTGTGGAGCATATTATATTGTGTGGGGCTTCTCGGGAGCATTTTAACTCTGTGGGGAGGCCAATGTGGAGCATTATACTGGGGGGGGACTGTGGGGCCATATTATATGGTGTGGGGGGAACTGTGGAGCAGTGTACTGTGGTGGGGATCTGGCTCTGGGAAGCATATTATACTATGTGAGGCCAATATGGGGAGCATATTATACTGTGTGGGGCCACTGTGGAGAATTATACTGGGGAGGCACTGTGAGGAGCCTTTTATACTGTGTGGGGCATATTATATTGTGTGGGGCCTCTAAGGGGTATCCTACTGTGTGGGGAATCTGGGGGAGTATATTATCCCATGTGGAGTGTTATATACCATGTGGGGCTGCTATGGGGGGCTCAGGGGAGCATTTTATACTGTGGAGAATGATATACCATGTGGAGCATTATACTGTTGGGGGGGGGGCTGAAAATTCCTGATGGCATCCCTGTGTGCTATGTCTGCGTCACAGCTCCCTATAATCGTGCACATATGTGTAGTGCTCCATGGCTGTGTCATTCCCCATACAGTACTGTGCATGAACTGGCCATGGAGCTATTGGGGCCTGCACAGGGGATAGGGGATGACTATACTGGAAACATACTCAGTAATGCTGGATATTCAGCACACATGCAAGATTTCAGTGAAGGACTCGTGGTGTAAGCTGTTGGCTGGGCCCCCAGAACAAGTTCCTCTGGTGGGCCCTAGGCTCTTCAGTCCAACACTGGATATAAATGCCAAATCAATTATATCTATTTATTTTTTGTTTTTTCAAAACATTTGGTTTTGCACTTTTGTTAGACTGCTAAAAAATAATATACATTGTTTTAAATGACTCAATGTGACAGTAATACAGAACAATGGCATCTAAAGTCCAAGTCTGTATTTATCTTGCCTGATTTTTCTCTAATGTGTAATCTGGGATGTTTGGTGTAATGCATCTGTCATTGCACTATCTAATTAAAGTGTGCAGCAGTAAATATATATGTACTTTGGAAGACTAACAGCTGAACAATAAGAAATATAGGTCAGAATTTGGAAAATAGACTTAAAACTTTAATGAGGTACCTGGTAAATGTAAAAATAAGTATGGGTGCAGCTCATTAAAAATAGCTTGATATAATAACCCTGGCTTATTAGATATTGAAATCAGCAAGAAGCTAAACTGTTCCCAGAGTGCAGAAATCAGATAGATAATGAGCACAGATTGTCGATCAGAACTTTATTCACAGTATCTGCACTTTAATCCATAAACTAATTGATTTAATCCCCATTCACATGACCATGTTTCAGCTGTTAAACTCAGTCCATGTGTTAGTTGGATTTACTGGCCTGACATTATTCTGGGAGAGGGACTCCTAGCATTATAGTCATCCCGTACCGTTTATAGTTGCAGAATCAGGTGTTTTGTGGAGCAACACAGCCACAGGCATTTCTGCAGGTTTCCCGGCACTTTCAAACATGGCATTGCAAAATACCTTGTATTTTCGGCAAAAATCATAATGTGTCAAAATCATAGCAAAAGTGGAACCTGTAAACATAATGTTAATCATGGCTCCTTTTAAATCATGAAAAGCCTGCATGTGCTTTTAAAAACTCCATGTTGTTTTTTCATAAATGCATGTATTTTTGAAAAATTCACGCAGTTTTTATAAAAGAACTCATTTGAAATAACACCAAATTTATTACTGTTCCTAAAATAGGATCATGTTTGTTCACTTGAACATGCCATTGGTTTTTCCTTTACAGTTAAGGTCCCCCGTAGCGGACCACAGGAAAAACCACGTCAGAAAAAACCATGGCGGCCACGCATCGTGGTTTTTCCCACAGTGCTTTTCACAGAAAGTCCACAAAAGTTTACTCTGTTTCAATTATACCAATAGGGAAACCGCCAGAGTTTATGTAGGTATAATTAACATGCTGCAATTTCCAAAACCGCAATGGTTTTAGTCCCCTGCCTTTATTTTTCCGCAGTGTATGGATGAGATTTGCTACAATCCCATCCACTTTGCTGTGACTGTAAAACGCGGCATTTTTTTTCTGCGGCGTTTTATATGCTGATGACAAACCACTGCGGTTTACGCCATGTGGGGTCCTGTCCTACCAAAGTGTGTGTATAAAGACATTTTTTTTAGTTTTTCAAAGATACTGACTAACACCAAATACCATCCATTTACCCAAAGCCAGATCTACTGCTGTCACTTCAGGATTACTAATTCTCTATTCACATCACTTTTTTTTAAATCCATTTAGCATACAGTGGCTTGCAAAAGTATTCCTATCCCTTGAACTTTTTCACATTTTGTCACCTTATAACGACAAACTTATATGTATTTTATTGAGATTTTAAGCGATAGACCAAAACAAAGTAGCACATAATTATGAAGTGGAACGAAAATGATACATGGTTTTCAAAATTTTAATCAAATAAAAATCCAGTGCGCACAATTGTCTTCAGAAATCACTTAATTAGTTAATAGAGTCCAGCTGTGTGTAATTTAGTCTCAGTATAAATACACCTGTTCTGTGAAGGCCTCAGTGGTTTGTTAGAGAACACTAGTGAACAAACAGCATCATGAAGACCAAGGAACTCATCAGACAGGTCAGAGATATAGTTGTGGAGAAGTTTAAAGCAGGGTTAGGTTATAAAAACATATTCCAAGCTTTGAGCATCCAAAGGAGCACTGTTGAATCCATCATCCAAAAATGGAAAAAGTATTCTACAACTGCAAACCTACCAAGACATGGCCATCCACTTAAACTGACAGATCGATCAAGGAGAGCAATGGTCAGAGAAGAAGCCAAGAGGCCCATGGTCACTCTGGGAGAATCTGCCCGCAGGACAACTATAAGTCGTGCACTCCACAAATCTGGCCTTTATGGAAGAGTGGAAAGAAGAAAACCATTGTTGAAAGAAAGACATAAGAAGTGCCATTTGCAATTTACCACAAGCCATATAGGGGACACAGCAAACATGTGGAAGAAGGTGCTCTGGTCAGATGTGACCAAAGTTGAACTTTTTGGCCTAAATGCAAAGCGCTATGTGTGGCCAAAAAGTAACAATGTTCATCACCCTGAAGACACCATCCCCACTGTGAAACATGGTAGTGGCAGCATCATGCTCAGGGGATGATTTTCTTCAGCAGGGACAGGGAAGCTGGTCAGAGTTGATGGGAAGATGGATGGAGCTAAATACAGGGCAATCCTGGAGGAAAATCTTTTGGAGGCTGCAAAAGACTTAAGACTGGGAAGGAGATTCACCTTCCAGCAAGACAGCATTTCGCTGCATGGGGTATTAGCCTTAAAGAGCTAGAAAGGGATTAGAAAGTGTACTAGGAGCTTCCAGAGAGTCATGCTCAACTTTTTAAGGCAATATATGGTTCCTGATTCTGAATGAGCCTTTTGAGACCCAAACTGAACTTAACTGGTTTTAACTGGCAAACCAAACCAGAACCCAATCTTGAAAAGTTTACTCATGTCTAGTTATATTCAGTTTGTCAATCGTTCATCATTAGAATTGTGGCATTACAATTTGTCATCTCATTTACTTGTTCTATTTAAGGCTAAGGCCCCACATTGTGAAAAAGCAGCTTTTTTGTTTCAGATTTTGCAGGGGTTTTTTGAGCCAAACCCAGGAATGGCTACAGTAAGAATTGCAAACATAAAGGAAGCTCTTATACTTCTTCCTTCTGCTCTCCCTTGGCTCAAAAAATTGCAGCAAAATCTGCAACAAAAAAGCAGCATTTCTACAATGTGGGATCTTAGCCTCAGGCTAAAGCCCCACATACAGTGCCTTGCGAAAGTATTCGGCCTCCTTGAACTGTTCAACCTTTTGCCACATTTCAGGCTTCAAACAAAGATATAAAATTAAATTTTTTTTGGTGAAGAATCAACAACAAGTGGGACACACTTGTGAAGTGGAACGAAATTTATTGGTTATTTTAAACTTTTGTAAAAAATAAAAAAATTGAAAAGTGGGGCGTGCAATATTATTTGGCCCCTTTACTTTCAGTGCTGCAAACTCACTCCAGAAGTTCAGTGAGGATCTCTGAATGATCCAATGTTGTCCTAAATGACTGATGATGATAAATATAATCCACCTGTGTGTAATCAAGTTTCCCTATAAATGCACCTGCTCTGTGATAGTCTCATGGTTCTGTTTAAAGCGCAGAGAGCATCATGAAGACCAAGGAACACACCAGGCAGGTCTGTGATACTGTTGTGGAGAAGTTTAAAGCCAGATTTGGATACAAAAAGATTTCCCAAACTTTAAACATCCCAAGGAGCACTGTGCAAGCGATCATATTGAAATGGAAGGAGTATCAGACCACTGCAAATCTACCAAGACCCGGACGTCCCTCTAAACTTTCATCTCAGACAAGGAGAAGACTGATCAGAGATTCAGCCAAGAGGCCCATGATCACTCTGGATGAACTGCAGAGATCTACAGCTGAGGTGGGAGAGTCTGTCCATAGGACAACAATCAGTCGTACACTGCACAAATCTGACCTTTATGGAAGAGTGGCAAGAAGAAAGCCATTTCTCAAAGATATCCATAAAAAGTCTCGTTTAAAGTTTGCCACAAGCCACCTGGGAGACACACCAAAAATGTGGAAGAAGGTGCTCTGGTCAGATGAATCCAAAATCGAACTTTTTGGCCACAATGCAAAACGATATGTTTGGCGTAAAAGCAACACAGCTCATCACCCTGAACACACCATCCCCACTGTCAAACATGGCGGTGGCAGCATCATGGTTTGGGCCTGCTTTAGTTCAGCAGGGACAGGGAAGATGGTTAAAATTGATGGGAAGATGGATGGAGCCAAATACAGGACCATTCTGGAAGAAAACCTGTTGGAGTCTGCAAAAGACCTGAGACTGGGACGGAGATTTATCTTCCAACAAGACAATGATCCCAAACATAAAGCAAAATCTACAATGGAATGGTTCACAAATAAATATATCTAGGTGTTAGAATGGCCAAGTCAAAGTCCAGACCTGAATCCAATCGAGAATCTGTGGAAAGAGCTGAAAACTGCTGTTCACAAACGCTCTCCCATCCAACCTCACTGAGCTCGAGCTGTTTTCCAAGGAAGAATGGGCAAGAATTTCAGTCTCTCGATGTGCAAAACTGATAGAGACATACCCCAAGCGACTTGCAGCTATAATCGCAGCAAAAGGTGGCGCTACAAAGTATTAACTTAAGGGGGCCAAATAATTTGGCACGCCCCACTTTTCAGTTTTTTATTTTTTACAAAAGGTTAAAATATCCAATAAATTTCGTTCCACTTCACGATTATGTCCCACTTGTTGTTCATTCTTCACCAAAAATGTAATTTTATATCTTTATGTTTGAAGCCTGAAATGTGGCAAAAGGTTGAAAAGTTCAAGGGGGCCGAATATTTTCGCAAGGCACTGTAGCTAGAATCCCATCCTCCTTGCAGTGACTGTAAAACAATGTGTTTTTTTCCACGGCATTTCCGACACAGCCAAACCGCGGCATTTACGCAATGTGGGACTGCGGCCTAAAAATGTAATCACACTGCCGAAAAAACTGTGTATATAATTTAGAGAAAAGTGTTGTGTTTTTTTTCTGCAGTATTTTTCATTGAGTTTATGATACAGTTTTCTCTTTTTTTTCTCCTCCTATTATGCTAAGGCCCCATGTTGCAGAAGCGTAGAGCAGAAAAATACCTCAAAAAGGCGAAATTAGCTTAATAAATGTGCCCCACAATACCACCAAAGTGAATGAGATTTTGGTTAATCTCATCCACACATTGCAGAAAAAAAGAGCTGCAGAAAAGCTGCTTTTTCAAAATTGCGGGAGTTTTTGAAAAACGCACCACAATAATTTTCTGTATAGATTTATTTATTTATTTTATGTATGTATGTTTTTGCTACTTCTGCTTCCAGTGAAACACAGCTTGTTTTCTGTGTGTATCCCCAAACCCAAGGTCTTAATCACATGTCCATACTTTAGATATGTGTGCCATCACTGTTTTCTACTGACAGTGCATGGATTTATTTTCTTGACATGTTGTGTCAGGGGATTAGCCATTTTTAGAAAAAAATGCTATACTTTGTATTGAGTTTGATCTGTGAAAACAGACAGAAATAGATGACATCTATAAACTGTCCATTTTTTTTCACTGACTTGAATGGGAATCTGTGATCAGTTAAACGAACTAAAATAGAGCATGTCTCCATTTTAACATGAGAATAATTACATTGAATTCAGAGGGACAAATTCATCAATCCCTCTATACCGGAAACTGGTGTAAAGCCCTTTCTTGTGCCAAACGTGTGCTTCAACCCCCAATCTGTAACTTGTCTGCCATGTTGTGCAAATGTCAGTGCTACACGGTGGGGATCGGGAAGTGCCAAAGCAGTCCATGTCTTGGTCCAAAAGATTTATTATAATGCCAATCTTAATATATTTTGCCCCAATGTGTCTGTATTCCATCCTTAATTTTACTGACTGAAAACATATATAAAAACATACATATGAAGAAGGACTTAGGCTGCTTTCACATAAATGATCTGTTTTGAGGGTTAAGATGAACGTTGTACATCCTAGGGTTTTTTTGTTTTTTATCTGGGTCAGATTCATTTCTGATCCGCATGTCATTGTTTCTTTTTTCATCCACCAGAGGAAAAAAAAACAGATTCTGCCTTTATTTTTCAGTATCACCTAGTAATGAATCTGTGAAAAATGAGTGAAACATGTACAGCACACAGATGATGTCTGTGTGCAGACAATTTTTTTCAATGCCCCATAGACTTTAGAGAAAAGGGAAAAAAATAGTGCATGATGTGGATGTGTCAATAAATCCACTCACTATAATGGGCCCGTTTTCCGACTTGTGTGTGCTTTTTTCACTGCCATAAGGGTATGTTTGCAATGAAGAATTTAGAGCTGATTTGGAGCTGACTGCCTCAAATTCCGTTTCTAATTCCGCTGTGTAAACATACCTTAGGCTAGGGCCCCACGTGGCGAATATGCAACATTTTGGCCGTGTATTACAGTACCTGCAAAGGGAATGGAATTCTGGCTAATCCTATCCACACATTGCAGAAAAAAATCTGCAGCAGAAATACTGCAATTTCAAAAAACGTTGCGTTTTTTAAATCACAGCATGTCCATTATACCTATGGAAATGCTGGCAGTTTCCGTATAGGTATAATAGGGACAGAAAGTCCGGTCTTTTCCACAGTTCCTTAAGGCTAAGGCCCTACATTGTGGAAACACAGCGTTTTGGAAAAAATTCTGTGTTTTACAATACCAGCAAATGATTTCATTGATTTCATTGTGGGACAAAGAGAAGTGGAAAGGCTGTGTTTTCCCTATATAAGGGAAGAAATAATGCAGAGAAAACTGCAGCAAAATCTCAATGAAAACCGCTGTGGAAAAACGAAAAGTGTTTTCGCTCTCTAAGGTTGAGGCCCCACATTGCAGAAACGCAGCTTTTTTTGTTGCAGATTTTGCTGCAGTTTTTTGAGCCAAAGCCAGGAGTGGCTACAAAAGGAATGTTAAATATATAGGAAGTACTTATGCTTCTACGTTCTGCTTAATCCACTACTGGCTTTTGCTCAAATAACCACAGTAAAATTTGTAACAAAACAGCCACAGTGTGGGGTCTAATCCTTGGACCCCCATGTTGCATAAATTCTGCAATTTAGAAATTTACAGTCCCTGCAAAGTGGATGGGATTCTGACTATTCCCATCCACAAACTGCAGAAAAATATCCATAGCAGAAATGCTGCGATTTCAAAAACCGTTGTGTTTTTGTAAATCACAGCATGTCAATTATACCTACGGAAACGCTGGCATTTTCCATATAGGTATAATAAACGCAGAAAGTCCACATTGGAAAACTCTGCGGACTCTCTGTGAAAAACACTGTGGAAAAAAACGTGATGCTTTTCCGCAGTGCTTTTTGGCTAGTGAAATCACACAAGAATATATCTAACTGGTATAAAAAAATATAAAAAACATTTTTGTGCAACCACATTGCTGTGAATGGGTGGGCATAGGTGGAGCATAGTGGAAAGAGACAGATTTATTACATGCCAGAAAGTGTTAAGTCAGGTTATTCTATTTTCTTACACATGGAGGGCTAGAGTGGCACTTAATTTATTCTGGCACACAGAAGATCAGTACTGGCGTATTGCTAAATCTCCCCTAAGATTTTTTTTTTCTTTTTTTTGGCAATTTGCAATGCAGTTTTTTTTTTCAGTTAAAATCAGGACAAGAAGTTAAAGAAAAACACTAAGACTAAGGCCCCGTGTGGTGGAAACAGCAGAAAAAACGCTGTGTTTTACAGTACCAGCAAAATAAATGAGATTCTGGATAATCCCATCCACACATTGCGGAAAAAAAAACGGTGTTGAAAAAGCTGCATTTTCCTTATATATATTTTAATGGAAGAAAATCGCAGAGAAAAACGCAGCAAAAAATGCAATAAAAATCACTGCGGGGAAAAAAACACATTGAGTTTTTAACCTGCGTTCTACAACATGGGGCCTTAGCCTAAAACTTCCAAACTCTTATACCAACTCCTTGCCTTGGCTCTAAAAACTGCATGAAAATTGCCACAAAAATGTTATGGGGTAAATTTACTAAGCAGTATTCTTTGCACCAAAAAAACTGGCCAAACTGCAGCGTTTATGCCACATGGGGTTTCAGCCTTAACTGGATCACTGGTGATATGGTTTAGGCTGAAGCTTCACGTTTCGAATACTGTCAATTATCATGTCAATTATCATGTTAAATATACCTGTGGAAACGCTGGTGTTTTCCGTATAGGTGTAATAAGGGCAGAAATCCCACAGAGGACAACTCTGCGAAAACGCAATGAAAAACGCTAAGCGTTTTATATTTCTGCATTGTTTCCGCCGCATTTTTTATGCAGTGTTTTTTTTTATGCGTTTCGCTATGTGGGGCCTTAGCCTCAAAGTGGGTATGCTATATTGTGACTAGTCCAAGAGAAGGTGTTAATGGTAGTCTCATGAAATAACTGTTTATGAGCTTACAAACTGCAAGACAAAGACATACATTATAACCATTCATTGTCAAATATAGAACAAGTGGACAACTTGCTTCTGTCTGGATCCCCTGTGAATTCTGTTATTCAGTGCAGGTGTTTCTAAGGTCTATGAAATTATTTCCTCATTCATTCACTCACATAATTTGATCTTTTGCCTGCAGCCCAATTCTTTCCATTCATGTGAATATTCTTTGGTTTAATTGTAGATTTGACACGTGGTGAGCACCTCAATAGATTTAGCATGGTCCGCTTCTCTTGACTGGCATTCTGCTTTCATTTATCTTCTTTTATTTAAAGATCAGCCTTGTGCAGCATTTTTGTCATTGGTAAATCCATAATGCATCTGGAAAAATCTAACACTCAGAACAATAAAAGCTATATACACAGAAACCATATGACTGTTGTCGACATGTGGTGTTTATGGCTGATCCGTTATCTTGTATTTAACATCACTTTTTTCCCCATTTCCTATACTTTTCTATGTATCTCCATCTGCGTGCTGTACATGATTTTCAGACCCACAGACTAGAATGAAACTCTGTGGTCTGCAAAATGAACCAAATTAGAGCCTGTATCCATCCTTTTAACAGACGTTTGCATGCTCCCATTAAAATCAGTGGCCCAGATTTATTAATAGACATTGCAAATTTAGACTGGCAGCTTGAGAATATGCCAGATTTATCACAGTGATTGATACTAGATGATAAATTTGATATATCTTCAGACTGTCTAGTCTGCATACACTTAGCTTACTATGTGCCAGAATTTTTCGACGCTATATTGGCACATTGTGGCACATTTAAGCCACACCCTCTCTTTATGATAATCCACACCTACAAGTCAAGCGTGTCGAAAAATTCTAGCCCAAATTTAGATGTGCCAAGATGTGCCACATTGCACCAGAGATGTGAAAAAAAAAAATGTTCCATGTTAATGCTAATGTCTAGTAGTATCACAATAGTAACTCTGGGCCAATGGGTGCACATGTAGTCAGTGAAAAGCATGGACATCACATGCCTACCAAATTCAGACGTGTGAATAAGTCCTTGCTGTATTTTGAGTGCAAGTAGTTTATAACTTCTTTTGCTGAGCATAAATGCTGTATTTGAGATGAGTGTCAGGCATGGGCCCCACGTGGCAAAAACTGCAGCGCCTTACATTCTAGCGAATTCCATCCACATTGCAGAAAAATATGTGCAGTGGAAATGCTGCGATTTCCAAAACCGCCATGGTTTTTTGCTGCAGCCTTAGCCTCAAGATGATTTACCACATTAAAATAAGTCCCTGATCCTGTTCACTTTCAACTTCAGAGGGGTTCCTAGGTACTACCTAAAGGCAAATGACTGCTTGAACAACATTGAATTAAACCTCTTTCTAGGAAAACCTCTTAACGTCCATGTGACTGACATTGCAAAAACAGCATTCACTAGACATATTCACTCATGAATAATGGCCGTGTGACATCCGTTTTCACGGACCCCTCCATATACTCAAATGTGCAAGATGGCCATAAAAAATGGACATTTTCCACAGCCATTTGGTACCTTGGTAGTGTGAATGTAGTCTTCGTGTTATCTTAGACAGGCAGTCTGAATATACACCAGATTTATCACAGTGGCATTCATCTGGCATGGCTTTAAACTGCTTGGTTTAAGGGCCCTTGCACACAATCGTTTCCTGTCCGGGGTAAATGGTCCATGTGTGGGTGGTAGTGACCCGGACTGAACAGAGCTGTGTGTATAGTAGTCATGGCATCATAATGAGTTAAGATGCATTGAGCTCCAAAATGGCCTGATCGCTACAGTAATGAACTGTAATATGATGCAGCTGGTTCTGTGCACACTGCCAAGTTCAGTCTGGGTCCTACCGTCCACACACGGACCATTTCTCACGGACAGGATTCAGTCGTTCTCAAGGACCCTAAGTTTAGGCTTCCTTTTAGATGGCTTTGAGCCATATTTCTAATATACAATTTTGGCACATCTTGCTGCATTTTGACACATTTAAGGCAAGCTCCCTTTTTCGTGACTAGCAAATCAGAAACATTTTAGCTCAAACAAGATCCACCAAATTGTGTCAAGATGCACCAAAGAAGTACCAAAGATGCACTACATTTATGCCAGCATTTAGTTTTAACCACAAATATTATATTTGGGTCACTGTATAGAAATAAACTAACAGGTCAGAGAGGAAAGGGATAGGAGTGTCAAGCGTACAGTAGCAGGGTTGTAGAGATAGTGACTGTGACCTGGGTGCAGCTCCACTAAGGTATAGTTGAAGCAGAAAGTCTGCAGAGGAAAACTTTGTGTATTTTCTCTGAAAAGCGCTGCGAGAAAAAAATGCAATGTATTTCCTGCAGCATTCTTTGGCTGTGGCCCACTGTGTGGGGCCTTAGCCTAAATTTATTTTGCTTACTTGTATAGCACCAACATATTCTGCAGTGATTTTGTCAGACAGACATTGTCAGTCACTGTGCCACATAGGGCTCACAATCTACATTTCCCTATTAGTATGTCTTTAGAGTGTGGGAGGAAGCCCATGCAAACACAGGGAGAACATACAAACTCTGTGCAGATGTTGTCCTGGTTGGATTTGAACCTAGAACGTCAGCGCTGCAAGGCTACAGTGCTAACCACTGTGCTAATATGGCAGAAATTTTAAATATAGCCTTGATTTCTTTGAATGCATGTGATTGCATAAGATTTGGACTAGATTTCTACATAGATATGTTAGCTTGCTTACACCAATAAATTGTTTTTATCAGAATTATGAGTATGCAGGATCAAAAAGTGACATATATATAGGACTCTAAATAAAGGATAAGCTTATTATCAGTATTGTATGGCCAAGCTGTATTAGACATTAAGTCATTAGGCTCAGTGAAAAATTGTTTTCACATTGCTTTTAGATTTTTATATCTTCTCAGAATAGCAGAGCTGCATTGCTTGCTTACCTAGATGACAAATTGTTAAAGGTGAAGGCTCCAGGGATTAAGTCTTGGAAAGGCAATCTATTTTCTTAGACAGCTGAGAGGTTAATAAAGCCCAGAAATTCAGAATCAGCGTTAGAACAAAAATATTGTTTATTGGAGCAGTAGTGACAAAAATCACTGGTTTTCTAGTAAATAGATAAAGATATAATAAAGATTAAAAATACATGCTTATATGCCACTTATAAAACACCTGGTAAATTAAATCATTTATGCAAATATAAATATAGCGTCCAGGACTTCAGCAGGTCACAATTTCAAGCTGCTTTATTTGCATTTAGGATAAAAACATCACAACTCAAAATGTTGACACATTTCGACTTAACAGTCTTAACCTATATTCACACCATAGATGTGCAAAATGGACGTGAAAAACCTCAATTTGTCGTGACCATTCACGGATCCCTTATACATTACAGTGTACAGAAGTATCTGTGAAAACAGACAAAAATAGAGCATGTCCTATATTTTGACAGTCCATTACAATGGACCATCAAAATATCGGTAACGTGAATAGCCCCCATTCACATGAATGAATATTAATGCAGCCATTTAGCTGGCGTTAAAAATACGGTCATCACAAGGCACAATGTTCCTGTGAATATAGGGTTTGTCTTAAGAATACTACACAGATCTCAGAACCCTTTATACATATGGCTATATGCCAATCCACTTACAGTGCCTTGCGAAAGTATTTGGCCCCCTTGAACTTTTCAACCTTTTGCCACATTTCAGGCATACAAAATTTAAATTTTTTGGTGAAGAATCAACAACAAGTGGGACACAATCGTGAAGTGGAACGAAATTTATTGGATATTTTAAACTTTTGTAAAAAACAAAAAACTGAAAAGTGGGGCATGCCAAATTATTCGGCCCCCTTAAGTTAATACTTTGTAGCGCCACCTTTTGCTGCGATTACAGCTGCAAGTCGCTTGGGGTATGTCGCTATCAGTTTTGCACATCGAGAGACTAAAATTCTTGCCCATTCTTCCTTGGAAAACAGCTCGAGCTCAGTGAGAGCATTTGTGAACAGCAGTTTTCAGCTCTTTCCACAGATTCTCGATTGGATTCAGGTCTGGACTTTGACTTGGCCATTCTAACACCTGGATACGTTTATTTGTGAACCATTCCATTGTAGATTTTGCTTTATGTTTGGGATCATTGTCCTGTTGGAAGATAAATCTCCGTCCCGGTCTCAGGTCTTTTGCAGACTCCAACAGGTTTTCTTCCAGAATGGTCTTGTATTTGGCTCCATCCATCTTCCCATCAATTTTAACCATCTTCCCTGTCCCTACTGAAGAAAAGCAGGCCCAAACCGTGATGCTGCCACCACCATGTTTGACAGTGGGGATGGTGTGTTCAGGGTGATGAGCTGTGTTGCTTTTGCGCCAAACATATCATTTTGCATTGTGGCCAAAAAGTTCGATTTTGGTTTCATCTGACCAGAGCACCTTCTTCCACATGTTTGGTGTGTCTCCCAGGTGGCTTGTGGCAAACTTTAAACAAGACTTTTTATGGATATCTTTGAGAAATGGTTTTCTTCTTGCCACGCTTCCATAAAGGCCAGATTTGTGCAGTGTACGACTGATTGTTGTCCTATGGACAGACTCTCCCACCTCAGCTGTAGATCTCTGCAGTTCATCCAGAGTGATCATGGGCCTCTTGGCTGCATCTCTGATCAGACTTCTCCTTGTTTGAGATGAAAGTTTAGAGGGACGGCCAGGTCTTGGTAGATTTGCAGTGGTTTGATACTCCTTCCATTTCAATATGATCACTTGCACAGTGCTCCTTGGGATGTTTAAAGTTTGGGAAATCTTTTTGTATCCAAAAATCTTCTCCACAACGGTATCACGGACCTGCCTGGTGTGTTCCTTGGTCTTCATGATGCTCTCTGCGCTTTACACAGAACCCTGAGACTATCACAGAGCAGGTGCATTTATACGGAGACTTGATTACACACAGGTGGATTATATTTATCATCATCAGTCATTTAGGACAACATTGGATCATTCAGAGATCCTCACTGAACTTCTGGAGTGAGTTTGCTGCACTGAACGTAAAGGAGCCGAATAATATTGCACGCCCCACTTTTCAGTTTTTTATTTTTTACAAAAGTTTAAAATAGCCAATAAATTTCGTTCCACTTCACAATTGTGTCCCACTTGTTGTTGATTCTTCACCAAAAAATTAAAATTTTATATCCTTATGGTTGAAGCCTGAAATGTGGCAAAAGGTTGAAAAGTTCAAGAGGGCCGAATACTTTCGCAAGGCACTTTATGCTGGAGATGTGTCCAACTGAAAGGCACAATGACCCACATTTGGTGGAGTTGCTCAATCCTCCGTCCATTCTGGTCAAGATTTGTTGAGATCATTCATCGCATCACTAGGATACAACTTCTAGACAACCCATCTACCCTATTCCTCTCCATTTTCCCTTGCAAACTAAAGAAACACCTGTGCTCCCTAATTGGATTTCTCTTGATTGCAGCTTGTATGGTCATCCCTAGATTGTGGAAGAGTACCTCTTCCCTCACAGTACGCAATTGTATCTAGGAGATTCTCTATATGCGTTGAATGGAACTCATGATATCTAAACTCAAACCAGACAGCTCAAATTCACATAAAACTCTGGCAACTATGGGACGTTTTCCCATATTCCCCGGACTTTTCTGCTCTCATTTAATCCCCCGAGTTTTTTTAATTCAGTTGAATGACTGTATTCGCCCATACTCCTTTCCTTCTTTTTACTAGTACCTTTCCTCTCTATACCAGACCTCTTCTATACGCTCTTTCATTTTGACCTTTGTTTTGTAGTGTTATGCAAGGAATTCTTCTGGACACATGTATGTTTTCTCTTCTACTCTGTTTACTGTATGAAAAAATTATTATAATAAAGATATAATGTTTAAAAAAAAAAAAAAAAAACTGTCATAGAAACAGCATACCGATACAGAAAATATGCTTGTATATCACACAATAAAAAGATAAAATTTGGAGGAGACAACATAGGGACACTAATAACCATAATAACCATATATCAGTCTCTCCCATGGTTGAAAACTTTACACCACGTTCCAAATTATTATGCAAATTATATTTTCTCAGTCAGTATAATGTTCAAATCTTCAACTGTTAGAGTATAAATCAAAATTTATTGGACAAACCTCACAATGATTACATTTTATTTTCACAAATTAAAAAATCTAAATCCACTGTTCCAAATTATTATGCACAACAGAGATTCTAAACATGTTATAGGTTGTAAAGAACAGAAAATGGTCATTTTTTGAATTTACAGCATTAAGAGGTCACAGTTACTGAAATCAAATTAGAAACTCTATATACAGTGCCTTGAGAAAGTATTCGGCCCCCTTGAACTTTTCAACCTTTTGCCACATTTCAGGCTTCAAACATAAAGATATAAAATTTTAATTTTTTGGTGAAGAATCAACAAGTGGGACACAATTGTGAAGTGGAACGAAATTTATTGGTTATTTTAAACTTTTGTAAAAAATATAAAACTGAAAAGTGGGACGTGCAATATTATTCGGCCCCTTTACTTTCAGTTCAGCAATCTCACTCCAGAAGTTCAATGAGGATCTCTGAATGATCCAATGTTGTCCTATATGACTGATGATGATAAATATAATCCACTTGTGTGTAATCAAGTCTCCGTATAAATGCACCTGCTCTGTGATAGTCTCAGGGTTCTGTTTAAAGCGCAGAGAGCATCATGAAGACCAAGGAACACACCAGGCAGGTCCGTGATACCGTTGTGGAGAAGTTTAAATCCGGATTTGGATACAAAAAGATTTCCCAAACTATAAACATCCCAAGGAGCACTGTGCAAGCGATCATATTGGAATGGAAGGAGTATCAGACCACTGCAAATCTACCAAGACCCGGCCATCCCTCTAAACTTTCATCTCAAACAAGGAGAAGACTGATCAGAGATGCAGCCAAGAGGCCCTTGATCACTCTGGATGAACTGCAGAGATCTACAGCTGAGGTGGGAGAGTCTGTCCATAGGACAACAATCAGTCGTATACTGCACAAATCTGACCTTTATGGAAGCGTGGCAAGAAGAAAGTCATTTCTCAAATATATCCATAAAAAGTCTTGTTTAAAGTTTGCCACAAGCCACCTGGGAGACACACCAAACATGTGGAAGAAGGTGCTCTGGTCAGATGAATCCAAAATCGAACTTTTTGGCCACAATGCAAAATGATATGTTTGGCGTAAAAGCAACACAGCTCATCACCCTAAACACACCATCCCCACTATCAAACATGGTGATGGCAGCATCATGGTTTGGGCCTGCTTTTGTTCACCAGGGACAGGGAAGATGGTTAAAATTGATGGGAAGATGGATGGAGCCAAATACAGGACCATTCTAGAAGAAAACCTGTTGGAGTCTGCAAAAGGCCTGAGACTGGGACAAAGATTTATCTTCCAACAAGACAATGATCCCAAACATAAAGCAAAATCTACAATGGAATGGTTCACAAATAAACATATCCAGTTGTTAGAATGGCCAAATCAAAGTCCAGACCTGAATCCAATCGAGAATCTGTTTAAAGAGCTGAAAACTGCTGTTCACAAACGCTCTCCATCCAACCTCACTAAGCTCGAGCTGTTTTCCAAGCGAGAATGGGCAAGAATTTCAGTGTCTCCATGGGCAAAACTGATAGAGACATACCCCAAGCGACTTGCAGCTGTAATCGCAGCAAAAGGTGGTGCTACAAAGTATTAACTTAAGGGGGCCGAATAATTTGGCATGCCCCACTTTTCAGTTTTTTATTTTTTACAAAAGTTTTAAATATCCAATAAATTTCGTTCCACTTCACGATTGTGTCCCACTTATTGTTGATTCTTCACCAAAAAATTTAAATTTTATATCCTTATGTTTGAAGCCTGAAATGTGGCAAAAGGTTGAAAAGTTCAAGGGGGCCGAATACTTTCGCAAGGCACTGTACTTTGCAGAGGTCATTTTCACACCTTCATGGGGCCTACCAGCTCTCTCCCCATGATTCCAATACAAAACTCGACTCCGCCACCTTCTTACTGACATTGCAGCCTTGTTGGGACATGGTGGTCCTCCACCAACCATCCACTAGTCCATTCATCTGGACCATCGAGGGTTGCATGGCACTCATCAGTGAAGACTGTTTCCAACTTAGTCTTCATGTCTCCAGAGACACCAGCAACTTGAAATACCTGTTTGCTGCTTTGTAATGGTACTTTAGCAGGTTCTCTCTTAATCTGATGAATTTGTCTAGCAGAAACATTCCTCATTATGACTATCTGCACAATAATAATAATAATACATTTTATTTATATAGCACCAATATATTCCGCAGCACTGTACAATTTGTAGGGTTCAAGTACAGACAAAAAAGATACATTACAAAGAAATAGTCAATTAACACAATTGGACTGAGGGCCCTGCTCGCAAGAGCTTACAATCTAAGAGGTAGAGGGAGTGACACAAGAGGTAGCAGGGGCAGCATCAGCGGTAGCATTGCTTATACAATGGTCAGACAATTTTGTAATAGAGCTTACTGTCATTACACATATATATATAAAGCTGTATGAGCCGTCACCAGTCGTGTCCTTTAAGGTGCAGATGGTGCCTGGACATATAAAGTTAGTCTGAAACAGCATCATATCCTGTGGGGAAATGCGGAAGCGTGAACAGAGGGTACGTTTTAGGGAATCTAATTACGGAAGGGTTTACATTAGGAGTTGTGATAGTCCGATGTGAAAAGATATGTCTTTAGTTTCGCTTGAAGCTGTAGAAATTGGGGGTTAATCTGATAGTCCGGGTTAGAGCATTCCAAAGAAGTGGTGCAACTCAGGAGAAGTCTTGTATACGAACGTGGGAAGTTCTGATAATAGAGGATGTTAGTCTTAGGTCATTGAGTCAACGGAGAGCACGGGTTGGGCGATAGACAGAGATGAGGAAGGAAATGTAGAGATGTGCAGCATTATGGAGAGCCTTGTGGATGAGGGTGATAAGTTTATATTCTATTCTGTATTGAATAGGCAGCCAATGTATTCAGAATAGATTGTAAAGGGGAGAGATTAGTAAGCTGAAGACCGATTAGTAAGGAGTTACAGTAGTCAAGGCGAGTGTGAATCAGGGCAACAATAAGTGTAAGTGTCTTTAGTGTATCTCTGGTAAGGAAAGGGAGTATTCTGGAGATGTTTTTGAGGTGGAGATGACATGAGCATGCGAGTGATTGGATATGGGGGGTGAAGGAAAGGTCTGAGTCAAACATAACCTCGAGGCATCGGGCATACTGCCTAGGAGATATGGTAAAGCCGGAAACTGCATTGGAGATATCAGGGACAGATCTATTGGATGGTGGAACAGCAGTAGTTCAGTCTATGAGAGATTCAGTTTCAGATAGAGCAAAGACATGATATTTGAGACAGCAGAGAGCCAGTCACTGGTGTTCTGTATTACTGCAGGGGTGATGTCACGGGATGACGTATATAATTGGGTGTCATCAGCATAAAGATGGTACCGGAAGCCAAATCTGGTGATGGTTTGTCCAATGGGGGCTGTGTAGAGGGAGAAGTGCAGGGGGCCTAGGACCGAGCCCTGTGGAACCCCGACGGCAAGTGGAAGGGAGGAAGAAACAGAGCCCGCAAATGATACACAGAAAGTGCGGTCAGAGAGATAAGAGGAGAACCAGGAGAGCGCGGTGTGCGTGAGGCCGACAGAGTGGAGCATAGTGAGGAGGAGTTGATGGTCAACAGTGTCAAATGCTGCTGAGAGATCTAGAAGAATAAGAAGAGAGAAGTCACCTTTGGATTTAGCAGTCAGAAGATCATTGGAGACTTTTGTGAGGGCCGTTTCAGTAGAGTGCAGAGTGTGGAAGCCAGATTGTAAGGGGTCAAGAAGAGAGTTAGCAGAGAGATAGCGGATTAAACGAGAATAGACCAAGCGTTCCAAGATTTTGGAGATGAAGGGGAGGTTAGAGACAGGTCGATAGCTAGCAGCACAGGATGGGTCAAGGGAGGATTTCTTTAGTAGTGGGGTTATGACAGCATGTTTGAAAGAGGATGGGAAAAATCCAGAAGAGACAGAGAGGTTAAATATTTTAGTAATGTAAGTCGTGACAGCAGGAGACAGAGACTGGAGAAAGTGTGCGGGGAAAGGGTCACTACTGCAGGTCATAGGGCAAGAAGAACAAAGTAGCTGAGAGACTTCCTCTTCTGTACCAGGTTCAAAAGATGAGAATGAACAGTCTGAAGTGTGGTTGGTGAGGGGATCAATGCCACCTGGGCAGTTATTTCCTGACAGATCTTATCACTTTTGTCATGGAAATACAGGTGCATCTCAATAAATTAGAATATTTTTGAAACGTTCATTCATTTCAATAATTCAGTAATTCAATTCATAATCAGCAGTCTTCCATGATTGTGTGTCCTACTGAATCAGACTGAGGGACCATTTAAAGGCTTAGGAAACCTTGGCAGGTGACACACTGAATTTACAATACTGAACTTTTTTACAATATTCAAATTTTCTTAGATTTTGGTTTTCATTACCTGTAATCCATAATCAACATTTACAGAAATAAAACACTTGAAATAGAACACTCTGTGTGTAAAGAATCTAGAAAATATAGGAGGTCACTTTTTTAATCCAATTACTGAAAGAAATAAACATTTCAAAGATATTCTAATTTATTGAGATACACCTGTAAGTGGCCAGGTCATCTGCACTAAGGTCTGTGAATGGTGCCTGCACCTTAGGGATGAGTAAGGAGTGAAAAGTTTCAAAGAGCCTTTTAGGGTTACAGGAGAGAGATGCGAGTGGTGAAATAGGCTTGTTTGGCAAGGTGAAGGGGAGAGCTATGGGTTTTGAGCATAAATTTGAAGTGGAGGAAGTCTGCAGGTGTACGTGATTTTCTCCACAGACGTTCAGCACACCTAGAGCACCGCTTAAGAAAACGTGTCTGTGGTGTGTGCCAGGGTTGCTGCCTCCTGTGTCTAACTTTTCGAGTGGAGGGGGGATCCGCTTCATCCAATGCACTCTTAAGGGTTTCATTATAGTGACTGGTGGCCAGATTGGGACAGGAGAGTGAAGAGATAGGGGACAGAGAGGACTGTAGAGTATCTTAGAGATTCTGGGTGTTAATAGCACGTAAATTCCTATATGTATGATGAGTAGGTATGTCCTGTGAAGCGCTTTTTTTCTTTCCCATATGGCTTGAAACCTGTAGCCTACTTAATAATGTGGAAAGTCCTTCTTAGGCTAAGCCCCACGCAGCGAATCACTGTAATGAAACACTGCGGAAAAGACTGCAGTGGAAATGCATCACAGTTTTTTTTCTGTATTTTTCCACAGAAAGTCCACCTTAGTTTTACTTTCTGTCCCTATTATACCTATACGGAAAACACCAGCGTTTTCATAGGTATAACTGACATGTTACGATTTTCAAAAAAGCGAGAGTTTTTGAAGTTGCAGCTTTTTCTCTGCAGATTTTTTCTGCGTCTTGTGGATGGGATTAGCCAGAATTTCATCCACTTTGCAAGTAATGTCAAACCTAGCATTTTTTGCTTCTAGTAGGTTTCCTTTAATTGGGCTCACCTGGCAAACTAATTCTCACAGGTGATTGAGATTGATTTCAGTGATCCAAGGAGTCCTGAGACACAATACAAGCCATGACTTTAATTAAAAAACAAAAAAATTACACTTAAATTTGATATGCATAATAATTTGGAACGCGGTGTAGAATATTATGTATCCATTACAAATATCCAGTAAGCCTCTATTTAAAGCTATTCTTTTTCTTTCCCCACCTCTGCTGGTCTTATTCAGCTTCTCAATTGCTTTTACCTGCATGGCTGTGGTATCTCCTCCTTGACATGTCTAAAACGCCTTGAAACAGCTGATGTATTAACACAGTTTTTTATTTTACTAATGTCAGATATTTTCTGATTCTGACTTGGAGAGGACAATAGGGACACACCACATACTGTAAATTACATATACTGCACGTGATTAAATAAATCAAATATGGTTTGTTACAGTTGATATACTGTAGAACTTGATAATTCCTGTAGCTGTGAATTTAACTTTCTACCAGACAGAATGTACAGTGGGGAAAAAAAAGTATTTAGTCAGCCACCAATTGTGCAAGTTCTCCCACTTAAAAAGATGAGAGAGGCCTGTAATTGACATCAAAGGTAGACCACAACTATGAGACACTAAATGAGAAAACAAATCCAAGAAAATCACATTGTCTGATTTTTAAAGAATTTATTTGCAAATTATGGTGGAAAATAAGTATTTGGTCACCTACAAACAAGCAAGATTTCTAGCTCTCACAGACCTGTAACTTCTTCTTTAAGAGGCTCCTCTGTCCTCCACTCATTACCTGTAGTAATGGAACCTGTTTGAAATTGTTATCAGTATAAAAGACACCTGTCCACAACCTCAAACAGTCACACTCCAAACTCCACTATGGTGAAGACCAAAGAGCTGTGGAAGGACACCAGAAACAAAATTGTAGACCTGCACCAGGCTGGGAAGACTGAATCTGCAATAGGCAAGCAGCTGGGAGTGAAGAAATCAACTGTGGGAGCAATAATTAGAAAATGGAAGGCATACAAGACCACTGATAATGTCCCTCGGTCAGGGGCTCCACGTAAGATCTCACCCCATGGGGTCAAAATGATCACAAGAATGGTGAGCAAAACTGCCAGAACCACACGGGGGGACCTAGTGAATGACCTGCAGAAAGCTGGGACTAACGTAATAAAGGCTACCATCAGTAACACACTACGCCGCCAGGGACTCAGATCCTGCAGTGCCAGACGTGTCCCCCTGCTTAAGCCAGTACATATCTAAATTGGTTCAGACATGAAAATAGTTGATCTCAACTAATTATGGGGTGCTGAGATCGAAAATGATGCTCAAATTTTGAAATTGGCTCTAATTTTCATGATACAGAGGTGCTTTTGATATTTCTCGCAGACTTTAATACAATACTGGGAAAAGTTTGCATCATCTACTGGAATTGCATCATCTCAGAATGACCAATAGAAAGATGACAATAAAGGCCAGGTGATGCAATCCTAATTAAACTTGCATCACATGGTGGGCGTGGTCTGGCTATGGAGGAGTGAGGACACATCTCCCTCAGCTCCTTTCCTGACTTACCTGGGTCCACGCTCGTTCCTGCTGACCTGACCCTCTTCTGCCCTCCACACCATGGGCAAGTCGAGAAAGCTTCCCCCGAGGTCCTCTTCTACCCCTCTGGTGGTCGCTCCGGGGCCCTCCATTGAAAAGTTTCTTCGGGGCCTGTGCGCCTCCCAAGTCCAAGACCCCCGCGCAGCGCCTCCCAAGATGGCGCCCAACACCACTGCTCTGCCGCGCGGCTCTCCTCCGGGCCAACTACCGGCGGACACCTCCCTCCCTGGCGCTGAAGTGCCCCTGTCTGCGCCGGCTGACAGCTCCTACTCACCCAGCCCTCCGGAGCCTTGGACAATGAGGGAGACTGGGTATAGCTTGGCTCCTGCTTCTTCTGTGTTGGCGGCAGGGTCTGAGAATGAATGGCCATCGCTGCTGCTGTCTCCTGCCTACTCTGCACCTCCATGCTCTCTGGTAACCAGCATTGCCCTGTAGTCCTCTCCTCTGGGGCTTTCAAGAGGTAAGACGATCTCCCTCTCTGCCTCCATCAGCTCTACACTGCCCTGGCCGGTTGCTTCCACCGCCCTAACCACGACCCTATGCTCCACATTGCCTGCTCCTCCGTTAGCTCCTCCTGACACAAGAGTACAACTGGCACTCCCTCAACCAGTGGCCTCTGCCTGGCAACTACTGCAGAGTCAATGAACTCTCTATCCGCCACTGCAGCTCCATATTCATCCCGGGTCCCCCACGTCACTCTGACAACTCCTCCTATCACAGACTATGCTTCTGCTGGCCAGGGCATGGGGGACTCTGCTGGGTCTGTGACCTTCCCATCCTGAACTCCAACTTCCTCTGTTACCTCCTCTGACACTCTGGACGAACTGCGTCGCCTGAGCGTTCATCTCCGTGCTATTCCTATAAAGTCTAACATGGAGGAGTATGTGGCACTCTTGGAGCAGTCTTACAAATCCGCACTGTCCACTGTTTGTTCTACTGTACAACTATTGTAGGAGCGGGCAGATACCCTGGAGGCCTCCTCCGCTTCACTGTCTACCCAGCTTTCCACCCATGACTCCATCCTATCATCTCACACTCACCAGTTGCACTGTCTGACGGATCTCTTGGACGACCTTGAGAATAGGAATAGACGGAATAACATCCGAGTAAGGGGCCTCTCTGAATCTATTGAACCCCAACACCTGGACGCTACTCTACGCACCATCTTTAACTCCCTCCTGGGAGTCCCTCCTGGTTCTCCGCTCGAACTAGACCGAGCACATCGCTCCTTGGCGCCAATTCCTCCGGACTCTACTAATCCTAGAGACATCATCTGCCGGGTACATAGATACCAGCTCAAAGAGGCCATCATGCGGAAGGCCAGGGATGCCCGCCAAGTTATATTTCAGGAAGCTCCTATCAGTTTGCTCCTGGACCTGTCCAGACTCACCCTTGCCAGGCAGCATGCTCTGAAGCCACTCCTGGACCTTCTGATTCATCATCAGATCCCGTATTCTTGGGGATTTCTTTTCCGCCTGCAGGTCCGGCGGGATGGCTGCACTATTTCACTATCTCACCCTGATGATGTTCCTGCCTTCACAGCTGCTCTCGGACTCCCTCCTGTGCAGATTAGAGACTGGTCTTCATTACCTGGTGCTCCTGACCCTACTCAATTCATGTGGCCCCAGTGCTACCCCAGGCGTCGCTGACGTGATCGTGCCTCCACATCTGTCGCTCAGCAGCGTGACTGTCAAGCCTCCCCGACTTGATCACCGAACTCTCCCTCTTGCATACCAGAAGGACTGATTTCTTGCAGCCCTTGGGACTCCAGCCCGGAGTATTGTTTTCTTTCTTCTTCCTTCTATTTCTGTCACCCCCCCCCCCCTTTTTTTTTTCTCTTTCTTCTTGTTCCTCTTTTCTTGCTTTTTTTTTTTTTCTTTTTTCCCTTTCCCTCCTCCCTTTCTCCTTGCTCTGGTCTTTATACCCTGTAGTTTGGTCAGCATACGTTGTTACAGTTGTTCTAGTGGTGTGGCCCGGGGACCCGGGGGGTAGCAACTCCTTTTTAGAAAGCTCGTTCCCCACCGGGGTTTCCGTGCTACTGTGTGGTATGTGTTTTGGCACTGTTTGCCTTTTCCCCACCTGTTTTGGTGGTGGTTCATTCCGCCACCCTACTGCTTAATTAGTTAGTCTCTGTTTCTCAGTTGTGTTAGATTGTGCTTGTTTCCCCCTATCCTAAGTGTGTGTTCCTCTTGTGTCCTTTCCCCCTCCTCTCGTCCGGCTATGTCTGCACTGAATATTTGTACCTTGAATGCGAGAGGACTTAACGTCCCACAAAAACGCAGATTCTATACCAACTCCACAAAAAGCGTTCTCATATCATTATTTTACAGGAGACTCACTTCAAGGAGGGCCATGTCCCGGATATCCGCAACCGCCACTTTCCTGTTTGGTTCCACAGCGTCAAGCCGGTCGCTAAATCTAAGGGAGTATCTATTGCTTTGCATAAATCTCTGCATCATGAGGTACTGGGCACCCTGATTGACCCCGAGGGCAGATTTGTCTTCCTTAAATTGTGCATTGCAGGCACTGTACTTACCATAGCGGGTTGTTACCACCCTAATCAGGGGCAACTGCTATATTGTAGGGATCTAGTCGGCAAACTAACTGACTTTGGAGAGGGGGTCATGATTCTCAGGGGTGACTAACTTTGTACTGGATCCGGTGACTGACTCTACACCCCCCCGCGCTCCCTACTCCCAATCCCATCTGCGTCGGCTTAAGACTGCTCTCCACAGTTCTCAACTGGTTGATGTGTGGCGCATCCTGCACCCTGGCGAGCGTGATTACTTACCATTCCCCCGCACATAACTCCTATAGCCGTATTGACTTCTTCCTGATCAGCCATCACGCCCTCTCCTGGGCCCCTACTGGACAGATTGGCTCTGCTCTCTGGTCAGATCACTCACCCATATTTTTATCTGTGGAGGTCCCAGGCCTTGCACGCTGCCCCTTTACCTGGCGCTTAAATGACAGCCTTTTGAAGGATGCTACCTGCAAGGCAGATGTCGGTGCTGCGAATAGGGATTTTGGTCTCGACCATGCTCATGATCCTACCCCACTGCCTCTACAATGGGAGGCGCTGAAATGTGTGCTTCAGGGTGTATTGATAAAACATGGTGCTCGCCTCAAAAGAGAGCAGGCGGCATGGGTTTCCTTGTGCCTCACCAAGATCTATTCAATTGAACTGAAGCATAAACGAACATGCACCCAAGCTGACCTAACTGAGCTTCCCAATGCCAGAGAAGAGCTTCGAGCTCACCTAGCTGAAACATCTGCACTCTACCGCGATCGTGTCAGGAAACATTATTACGAGTTTGCAGATAAATGTAGTCGGCCCCTCGCTCGTCGTCTACACCCTCGCAATACCCTCACATATGTGCCTCAGCTTTGTAACGGTTCCGGGCGGGCGGTCCATAACCCCTTGGACATTGCGGCAACATTTCGCTCCTTCTACCATGATCTGTATAATATTCATGGCCAATATGCTGATCTTTCTCCAGACTCCCTTCGCGAAAAAATTTGGGAATGTTACCGAGACCTTTCTCCCCACTGTTGCTTCCTCTGACAGAGCGCTCCTTGAGGAACCTTTTAGCGAAGAGGAGGTCTCTCTCGTGTTTCAATCCTCCTCTTTGGGCAAAGCTCCTGGCCCCGACGGGTTTACTACCCGATTCTACAAATCTTTTTGGGACCTCCTTTCTCCTACTATAGCCCGTGTCTTCAATAGTGTCAACGAGGCCACTCCATTCACCTCCCAATCCCTGTCGGCCCTAATCACAGTTCTTCCCAAACCAGGAAAAGACCTGTCCTGTTGCGCCAGTTATCGCCCAATCTCCCTACGCAACATTGATATCAAACTGTTCGCCAAACTATTGGCTAATCGCCAATCTATGCCTTTTACAGTGCCAGTGGTCTGGAGAGAGCCAACTTAGCATACTGCCAATTGCTACTTCTGTATGGTGCCTCCAATTGGGAAAGGAATTTCGAATAAAGAGAAGTAGACTTTACAGTATCCAAATATTCCATCTGTGATACCCCCAGTAGCTCATTCAGAAGAATTGCCAGTTCCAAAAGCACCAGAAACAATCTCACTCAATTCCACTGAGGAAGAAAAAGAAGAAGCACGTGGTCATAAACCATTTATCTCGCACGATCAAGATTTTCTTTCATCAATCTCCACCGAACCACACCTTATATCGCAAACACCAAGGCAGATAACTATGAAGAGTTGGTGGAAAATCTCCTCAAGGCATATAAAAACCTGGGATGTAACATGTCTTTAAAGATTCATTTCTTGCACTCTCATCTAGACTTCTTTGCACCAAACTGTGGAGCGGTGAGCGATGAACATGATGAGCGATTTCACCAGGAAATTGCGACTATGGAAAAAAGATATCAGGGTAAATGGAACCCATCAATGCTTGCAGACTACTGCTGGACAGTTAACAGAGACAATCCGATGCCTGAATACAAGGGACGTGTGAAAAAGAGCCGAGTAGCCAATGAAAGAGAACCTACGTTGCAGAGTTCAATAACATATTAGCCTAAATATAATTATAATTTGTAAAAGTGCTTATATATGTCTGTAAATTATAGCTGATTTTAAATACAGCTAAGTTTCCTCAGAATATATTTCAAAATTTTTTGAACAATAAACTTGCACCTATATGATTGCAGAAGTCACAATTATATATTCTGATCTATACAATTTACATAACAGTAAAACGAGAATTCTTCGATATCATAGAAACTAGAGCCAATTGACAGTTTTCCTTGTGATATTTGAATGCAGCGCATGAAAATCATTAAGAAATGGCTCATTTTATTTCTGAACCAAACAACTTTTGAAAATTTGTAGTAATCAAACAGACACCACAGATTTGTCCCAGCAGTCTAGTGGGGCATAGGTCTTACAGCATCCAGGCAATGTTGTGTGACCAAATGGATCAGTTTAGGACATTCTCTTTAAGGCCTGAATTGCCAAACTATGTGATATACAAGCACATTTCTTGTATAGGATCCACAATGTTGTTTTTATGACAGTTTGTTTTTAATGCACATGTGTAGTTATTATGTTAATTACTTAAGAGTGTAGGTACATAGCCATATGTAGAATTAGTTCTGAGATCAATGTAGTAAAGTCAAGACAAAAATGTGCTCAGTCAAAACAGATCAGCATTTAGAGTTTTGATGTTTTTATGCTGAATGCAAATAAAGCTGCTTGAGATTTGCGATGAGTGAACTCAGGGTGGGTTCACATCTGCGTTTTCATCGGAAACAAAGTCGGACATGCAGGACTTCGTGTCCGACGAAAAAAACTGCTTCGCAGCGCAGAGGGTGCAATCGGACACCCACGCATTGCTTTAAAAACCCATTCAAATGAATGGGTTTTTAACCAATGCATCGCTAACCTGCCTCTGGGAAAGGTGTGTTATCACTGAATGATCCAAAGCAATTGCTGCTAATACATTGCTAGTGGCAAAACAACACCAACATTGCAATAGAGCTACATAATTCTAGGAGGAGGACTATACTGGAGCAGAGTTTAGTTAGATTTAATCAATTTTAGACAGGAAAAAAAAAAATCATAGGAATGGGTGCTCCATTCTGTTTCAATATTTATAGAATATATCCTATAAAATATCGGAAGGAAACAGAGCATCGGAATAGCCTAGAGCTACACTCTCAGTTGTCTGTAAGAGGATATTCCCTATATCATTTATAAATGCTCCTTGTGTGCCTGCTATCTCTGGTGACGTGGATTGGATTGTGTTCCCCATATGTGACTGTATCTGTCCCCTCTATGCTAGTGGAACAACTGAGAAAGGGTTGAAGGGCAGGAGTTAGTGGGCAGAGCTATAAAGTGCCAGTGGCAGTTGGGGAGGAACCATCTTAAGTGATAGGATCTCCTGGTGGGACAGTGAAAGGTGAACCCCTGATTATATGAGCTTTTGTCTAGCAGACTCTAGATCTTTGTCTCCTTATAGTGCTTGGGAATACCTGAACCTCCAACAAATGGAATGAGAGCAGGAGTGCCATGCTCACACTATACAGTCATGGCCGTAAGTGTTGGCATCCCTGACATTTTTCCAGAAAATGAAGTATTTCTCACAGAAAGTGATTGCAATTACACAAAAATTATATAATTTCATGCAAAACTCCAAAAATGGGCCGAAAAAAATTACTGGCACCCTCAACTTAATATCATAATCAATCACTTCTTATAACTATCAACAAACTTCTTACACCTCTGAAAAGGAATTTTGGACCACTCTTCTTTTGCAAACTGCTCCAGGTCTCTAATATTTGAAGGGTGTCTTCTCCCAACAGCAATTTTAAGATTACTTCACAGGTGTTCAAAGGAATTTAGATCTGTACTCATTGATGGCCACTTCAGAACTCTCCAATGCTTTGTTTCCATCCATTTCTGGATTTTTTGAAGTATGTTTGGGGTCATACTTCATGGAAGACCCATGACCTAAGAAGCAAGTCGAGCTTTCTGACACTGGGCCCTATATTGAGACTCCATATACTTTGATAATCTTCAGATTTCATGATGCCTTACACACTGTCAGGGCACCCAGTGCCAGAGGCAGCAAAACAACCCCAAAGAATCTTTGAACCTCCAGAATATTTCACTGTTGGTACTGTGTTCTTTTCTTTGTGGCCTCATTTCCATTTTCGGTTTACAGTAGAATGATGTGCTTTATCAAAAAGCTCTAACTTGGTCTCATCTGTCCACAAGATGTTTTCCCAGAAGGATTTTGGCTTACTCACATACATTTTGGCAAACTGCAGTCTAGATTTTTTATGTCTCTGTGTCAGCAGTGGGGTGCTTCTGAGTCTACTGCCATAGTGCTTCATTTCATTCAAATGTCGATGGATAGTTTGCACTGACACTGATGCACCCTGAGCCTGCAGGACAGCTTAAATTTCTTTGGAACTTGACTGGGGTTGTTTATCCAGCATCCAGACTGTCCCGCGTTGCAACCTTTCATCAATTTTTCTCTTTCGTCAATGTCAAGGGAGATTAGCTACAGTCCCATGGGTGTAAACTTATGTTGCGCACCATGGATAAAGAAACATCAAGATCTCTGGAGATGGACTTGTAACCTTGAGATTGTTGATATTTTTTCACAATTTTGGCTCTCAAGTCCTCAGACAGTTCTCTTCTCTTTCTGTTTTCCATGCTTAGTGTGGCACACATAGACACACAATGCAAATATTGAGTCAACTTCTCTCCTTTTTATCTGGTTTCAGGTGTGATTTTTATATTGCCAACAGCTATTACTTGCCACAGGTGAATCTGAATGGGCATCACATGCTTGAAACAAAGTTATTTACCCACAATTTTGAAAAGGTGGCAACAATTTTGTCTGGCCTATCTTTGGAGTTATGCGTGAAATTATATAGTTTTTGGCCTTTTTTTCTCAGTTTTTTTGAGTTTTTCCAATAGACACAAAGGAAATAACATGTATAACAAAACATGCATAATTGAAATAATTTTCTGGAAAAATTTCAGGGGTGCCAACAGTTACGGCCATGACTTTATATACATGCAGGTTGGACTTCTGCAAGTTGAGTTCCCTGACTTTAATTGTACATCCTAATTCATTCAAGTGCCTGAAAATGTGTACAAGCATCAAATTAAACAAGTGTAGAAGCAATTTCTGTGTCCATTTCATATTCATACCAGATTCTGGTTAGATGTGTGCTTGAGACCTTAGAAAGGAAATCACACCTACTCCAATGGGAAACACCTCCTCCTCATATGACCTATTACATGACATAATAACATGGTATGCACCCAATAGGAAGTTGGGGCATGATCATATGACAATGTCATGGGATGGGGAGGGGACCATTTCCTATTGGAGTAGTGTTTTCCTTCCTTTGGTTCTTTAGCTGGTTTATACTGTGAATAGGCATCATTGCATGGGCATTTGCATGTAGTGATGTCACTTCCTGTTTGGTAATGCACACTGTTCCTACAAGCATTAGGTCCATGTGCTGGAAGCAGAGGTGTAGCTAGGGGTTCAACACAGTGGGGAGCGAACATGTTCAAGTGGGCCCCCAACTATATACTGTATACAGATATTATCCCTATACGCTGACCGTATAGTGGTATATAGTGGCTGTACACAGGGCTCTGCAAACGATTTTGGAAAATACAGGGCAGTAACATTTAGTGACTTACTGTTGACATCTCTGCCTAATTGGTCATATTCCCTGTCTCTTTCATTTGGACCGCCATGACCATTTCTTCCAGTCTTTGTAAAGGTTGCAGCTCAGACATCTTTGGCTCCTTACTTTTCTAGGCACCTGACCCACATTGTCCTTACCTGCACACCCATCCAGCTGTTACCCCAATTATAAAATATATAATATAACCCCCCCATAATGAATAATACCCACAAGTGCATCTTTAAATTAATAACTTCCCTATGTACCCCCTTTAAATAGTGCCCCTTATTAATAATGCCCCAGACATTTCCTAATTAAAACGTAAACAAAAGGTAAAAAAAAAATTAGTGGGGTTCCAATATCCGGGACCCCCAGTATCAGCTGTTTGAATGAACAGTGGTACCTGTGTAAGCTCTGTGACCCCTTCTCCGTTTACATAGAGTCATTCATTTCATAGCGGCCATGTCATGTAACTACAGCCTGGTCCTATACATGTCTATGTGACAAGGCTGTAATTACATCACACGGTCACTATAAACAGACAGCGTATGATATAAACAGGCGCCATAGCCCCTCCATACAGCTGATCAGAGGGGAATCACTTATCTCTTATTGATGATCTATTCTGAGGATAGATCATCAATAAAAATGGCTGGAAAACTCCTTAAGGCTAAGGCTCCACGTGACTACCCACATCAAAAAAGTGCTGTTCTTCCCGCAGTGCTTTGCACAGAAAGTTCGCAGAGATTTCCTCTGCGGACTTTCTGCTTCAATTATATCTATAGGGAAACCGCCGGCATCTCCGTAGGTATGCTGCGATTTCCAAAACCGCGACTGTTTTGGAAATTGTAGTTTGTCCGCTGCATGTTATTTTACCGCAAAGTGGGGATGGGATGGGGCCCCACGTGGCGAAAATGATTCTAGTAAATCCCATCCACACATTGTGGAAAAATATGTGCAGCGTACATGCTCCGTTTTCCAAAACTGTTGCGGTTTTGGAAATCGCAGCAAATCAATTATACCTACCTATAGGTATAATGGAAGCAGAAAGTCCGCAGAGGAAACCTCTGCAAACCTCCTGTGAAAAGCGCTTTGGGAAAATCACAATGCATTTCTGCTGCGGTTTTTCCTGCAGCACTTTTTTGCTGGGGCCTTAGTCTTAATAAAGCCCAAGTGCCATCTTAATTAAATTAAGATTATGCCCCTGATTACCCCTGACATAAATACTGCACCTCTAATGACCCCTTATATCAATGACCAACCCCTTATGTTCATAATGCCTCCTAATATAAATGATGCCCCTTATGGCCCCTTATTAAATAACCTCCCCCCTTTTATTCATAATGCCCCCAAAAACCCTTATATAAATGATCCCCCCTTATGTTCATAATGATCCCTCCCTTATAGTTATAATTCCCCCTCCTAACCACTCCCTTATACTATTGAAATACCCACAACTAAGCTAAAAGAAAAAAAAAAAAGTTATACTCACCTACCTGCGATTCTGATGAATGGAGTTGCTGCTTTTTCTTCTTGACCAGTGCTCTATTCACAGGGTCCACGCACAGGACATCTGCTTCTCAGAACAGTAGGCATGATGTTGTGGTCTCTGTGTCTTGTAAATGCCTGAATTGGCTTACGGTTTACAAGACACACAGTCAAAGACAGTCAAGTTGCAGGAAGCGTTTTAACTAGATTGGTGTCTGCACCCATTCAAGGTCACCCATTCATTGCAAATAATCTCATTTTGTTAAGTCTTTTTTTTTATTTATTTATTTTTTTTAAATAGAGCTAGGTGAAGGTATAGAAAAAAAAAATTACTTTCATCAAAATTAATTAGGCATGGATCCGTGAGGATTTTGAAACCCTTCAGGTTGATGCCACTCCCTCTGTCTCCCTCTCTCTGCCTCTCATGTTCAATTTACTATATTGCGAATGCTGTGCTACTTCTAAACAGCCAGACATATTCTGAGGCCTGGTCCATCACATTCTACTATTCCACACTGTTGGTGCTACAGTGTAAAGTAAAACCAAATTATATCAAAAAGCACCCACTTCCAAAAAAAAAAATAAACCATGCCGTTGCTTTTTCCAACACTAATACCATTTTGGTGACACATCTGCTCCCATAAAGGAATCATTTTGGTCAGGGCCGCTTTAACCATAGGGCCAATGGTGCACTTGTACTGGGTCCTATGGTAGCGGGGGTCCCCTTGGGACAGCAGGACAGTCTTGCATTTGCTGTCCTTGCTGTTCTGGGCAGTCAGGATGCCAATGAGTTGAAGACAGTGGTGAAGCAGGGGGCCTTCCGTTCCCTGCTTCACCATTTATCCTTTCTAAAAGCCAGAGACAGCAGGGAGCCAGTAGGGGTGAATATTAGTGTTTTTTATGTTTGGGAATAGAATATTTTATTCTATATAATAAAAATATTCTATCCCCAAGTACATATAGCTCTGATTCTAGTACTCCTAATTGGTTAAAAACTAAAGTTTTTTTTAAAAATATGGGATGTCAAGATGAACGGTATGTAAATATGCCAAAAAAGTTGAGTTTCCACCACGAGAAACTCAAAACTTTGTAATTAAGTCTTTCCTAAACTGCAATACAGACCATGTGATATACATTATCACTTGCACTAGTTGTGATCTGATTTATCTAGGGTGCACAATTAGATCAGTCAATTACGTGTATCAGAACATCTGACTGATTGTAAAAAAAAGCTACAGATAATATTTCCAATGCGTCGCACCATTTCGTCCAATGCCACAATGGTAAAACAGATTCCTTTTGCTTTTTTGTGATAGAGAGGCTAAATAAACCTATTCGAGGAGGTGATTGGCAAAAATTATTCCTAAAAAGAGAGGCTTACTGGCTATTTCAATTAAAGTCCAGAAGCCCTGAAGGTTTAAATATTAGAAATGATTTGACCTACATTTATTAATTTAATATTTGGAGGATGATTTACACATTACTTTCAATCAGAGATTTGTGTTTGTCCAATTATTATTATCTTTCATATTTCTGTTGTGCGTTGTACAGCATGGTATATTTCCAATGCGCTACAGCGTAAGAGATTTGTTTTTTTCAAAATTGCCCTCCTTTTTGTGTCATGTGACTCAGCTTTATCATGTGGTTAGGTTGTATCTTCGTCACGTGTTCTTAGCCACATGACCAGTTCCCCTGCACTCGTCGCAGCAGCCATCTTGGATTATACAAAACAAGGGGAAGATAGTGAAACCCTAGCAATGGATCTTACACTCAGAGTAAGTTAATTTAAATATAATGAGGTTTTTTCGTTTTGTTATTTGATGCTTTTTTATAATCTGTGCTGGTTTATTATTTTTGTAGCGTGGTATTTTTACCGAAATATCTTGAGATTGACGCGGATACTGTAGTTCTTGGATATATTGATTTGCATGTCAGTTTATTGTTGGGTATCAATTTTTCTTGGCTTTTGGATTTATAATGTTAATGTTTTGTGTTTTCATGCGTTTTTTCTTCATGTTAATGTGCTCCTATAGATGTTGTCTCAAAGATGTGATGTCTAATAAGAGTTTACACATTGGGATCAATTAGGTACAGGTGTGGTCTTTTTTTCCTTCTTGGTTTTAAACGTGGACATTACATTGAGATGCATGCTATGTGTAAGGGACTTCGTTCTTGATACGCGTAAGGGATGTTACTCACAACCTCTTTATTTTTATCCATATTTTTGTAACGCCTTATTTTTATTGAATGATGCATTAAAAGTTATATTTTATACTTTTTGTTCGTTGATGCTGGAACTTTTATTATTCAAGAAGTTCCATTTTTTTGGAGCCTAAGAGTCCAGGCTCTTTAGTCCCAGCATCTCAAGGAGTAGTTCATCATGTGGTAAAATACAAAAGGGTGAGCTGAAAGAAAATATTTGTTTCGTTGTTGTTTTTTGTTTGTTTGGAAGGAGAGGGACATAATATTGTAGGGGCAACTGCAGGGGGACTTTAAACTGTGGGCGCAGCTGGAGGGGGACATTAAGCTGGAGGCAACTGAAGGAGGACATTAAACTGGGTGCAGGTGGAGGTGGACATTAAACTGGAAGAGGTAGCTGGAGGGGGACATTAAGCTGTGCGTGCACTTCGAGGGGAACATTATGTTGTGGTGGCAGATGAAGAGGACATTATGCTGTGGTCGTAACTGGAGGGGACATTATAATGTGGGGACATACCATGTTAGGGTGACTTTAGGGGCTTAATACTGTGTGGGGGCACAAAAATAAGTGAATGGACGTAGTCAAAGTGGAAGTGGGTGGGGCTAAATTTGCTTCAGCACACTCAGTGCATGGCACATTCTATCCCTTTCTGTCCTTTGAGAGTTGGGAGGTCACTAAGCCACTGAGAGGCATTATACTGTGTGAGAACCACTAAGGGGCATTAATACTATGTGGGGGCCATTGAGGGGGCATTATAATTTATCAGGTCAGATATTTCTAAGTGGTGGTGATGGGAGGGACTCACTTATGAATCCTATGCATTGGGCCTATGAATGTGTTAAAACAGCCCTGATTTTGGTGGCTTGTTTTTAAAGTCAATTCTTTATCACTTTTCAACTGGCAGGCACACTGACCTATGTTTCTTCAAATTATATGATTGCCACTTGCCACTGTCACACTACTGGCATAATGACAACAAAATAAAACAAAAAAAAACACCATTCCTTCTTTAAATACCAATACTGGTGTGGTATTTGGCTCCTATAAAAGGAATTATCAGTGACTTTTTTTGGAAAGCCATTTCTTATTCATATCTTTTCAGTCAGACACACTGCCAAAATTTTTCTTCATTATAAGTCCACCCAATTCTACTTACCTGGCCTTCCTTCCGGTACAGACACAGGATGTCACTTCCAGATGCAACCGGGCCAGCACCTCCTTTTCCTTATACACAGTACAGTGGGATATCAGAATGGAAAACAGGGAAGGGAACTGAGTGAGAAAGGGAGGGGGGAGGAGGAACAAGTGAGAAAGGGAGGAGGAGTGAGTGAGAAATGTAGGGGGCTCCCAGAGAACCCAGAAATTGTTCAGAACACTGCTAAAGGTATTTGAGTGCACTTATTAACCTATTAATAGCACTAACAGATCTTTTTTAAAAATTCAATTTTTGCTTGGAAAACCCTTTTAATGCTGCCATCTGATGTCCGTTAGAAAAACAGATGTCACACAACCAGTATTCACTGTCATGGGAATATAGCCTTAAAGAGTTAGAAATGGGCTAGATAGAGTCCTAGGAGCCCTGATAGTGTCATACACCATGTTTTAAACCAAATTAATCTCTGGTTTATGACAAACTTTTTGATCTGAAACTAAATGAATATTCAGATGTTCACCCATTTCAGATGTTCAACCATCTAGTAGATACATTACTGTATTGTATTTTCCAATACTGAAATTACTGGAAATGTATGGCCCATTTTTATATTAGTGTATTGTAGTGCACTGATTACTTTTCCATTTTGTTTGCATATTTGAGTAGTATTAGATCCTTAGTAAGAAACAGTTTAAGAACTGAGGACTTATCATATAAATATACAGTGCTGGCCAAAAGTATTGGCACCCCTGCAATTCTGTCAGATAATACTCAATTTCTTCCAGAAAATGATTGCAATCACAAATGCTTTGGTAATAATATCTTCATTTAATTTGTCTTCAATGGAAAACCACAAAAAGAATTGTCAAAAAGCCAAATTGGATATAATTCCACACCAAACATAAAAAAGGGGGTGGACAAAAGTATTGGCACCCTTTGAAAAATCATGTGATGCTTCTCTAATTTGTGTAATTAACAGCACCTGTTACTTACCTGTGGCACATAACAGGTGGTGGCAATAACTAAATCACACTTGCAGCCAGTTGAAATGGATTAAAGTTGACTCAACCTCTGTCCTGTGTCCTTGTGTGTACCACATTGAGCATGGAGAAAAGAAAGAAGACCAAAGAACTGTCTCAGGACTTGAGAAGCAAAATTATGAGGAAGCATGAGCAATCTCAAGGCTACAAGTGCATCTCCAAAGACCTGAATGTTCCTGTGTCTACCGTGCACAGTGTCATCAAGAAGTTTAAAGCCCATGGCACTGTGGTAACCTCCCTAGATGTGGACGGAAAAGAAAAATTGACGAGAGATTTCAACGAAAGATTGTGCGGATGGTGGCTAAAGAACCTCGACTAACATCCAAAGAAGTTCTAGCTGCCCTGCAGTCCGAGGGTACAACAGTGTCAACCCGTACTATCCGTCGGCGTCTGAATGAAAAGGGACTCTATGGTAGGATACCCAGGAAGACCCCACTTCTGACCCAGAGACATTAAAAAGCCAGGCTGGAGTTTGCCAAAACTTACCTGAGAAAGCCAAAAACTTTTTGGAAGAATGTTCTCTGGTCAGATGAGACAAAAGTAGAGCTTTTTGGGAAAAGGCATCAACATAGAGTTTACAGGAAAAAAAAGAGGACTTCAAAGAAAAGAACACGGTCCCTACAGTCAAACATGGCGGAGGTTTACTGATGTTTTGGGGTTGCTTTGCTGCCTCTGGCACTGGACTGCTTGACCGTGTGCATGGCATTATGAAGTCTGAAGACTACCAACAAATTTTGCAGCATAATGTAGGGCCCAGTGTGAGAAAGCTGGGTCTCCCTCAGAGGTCATGGGTCTTCCAGCAGGACAATGACCCAAAACACACTTCAAAAAGCACTAGAAAATGGTTTGAGAGAAAGCACTGGAGACTTCTAAAGTGGCCAGCAATGAGTCCAGACCTGAATCCCATAGAACACCTGTGAAGAGATCTCAAAATGGCAGTTTGGAGAAGGCACCCTTCAAATCTCAGGGACCTGGAGAAATTTGCCAAAGAAGAATGGTCTAAAATTCCAGCAGAGCATTGTAAGAAACTCATTGATGGTTACCGGAAGCGGTTGTTCGCAGTTATTTTGTCTAAAGGTTGTGCTACCAAGTATTAGACTGAGGGTGCCAATACTTTTGTCCGGCCCATTTTTGGAGTTTTGTTTAAAATGATCAATGATTTGACTTTTTTTTTCATTCTCTTTTGTGTTTTTTCATTGCAAGCAAAATAAATGAAGATATTATTACCAAAGCGTTTGTGATTGCAATCATTTTCTGGAAGAAATTGAGTATTATCTGACAGAATTGCAGGGGTGCCAATACTTTTGGCCAGCATTGTTATATATAAAAATATAAAGATGGTAAACGTCTTGACAAGTGAAAAAACTCCTAAAATATCTCTAGCAGAACGATTACTTGAGTTGTTCAGTTCAGTAAAAGTGATTTTAATCAGCAACACATATGTCCAATAGAGGTAACCAATGCGACTGTAAGGTTCCTGCATGTAGTAGCACTTGTGGCTAAAGTCTCATCTTCACTTTTATACGGAGGTGAGCCTTCTTTACTGCCAGTGCTGCAATGTTAGAATATAATTTAGAGGAGAAAAAACTAACAAAAGGAAATAACAGAACAAAATAATGTCAAGTTTCCCTCCAGAGAAAGGATGAGTCAGATCTTCCTGTTATATGTGGTGGAGTGGAGTCAAGAAGCGTTAACAGGAGTAGGTATCAGGCTGCTTTTTGCAATGTGGTCTATGCAGCTATGTGACAAAATTAAACCTTTTCTTCTTTCTGAATAGATGCTTTTTTGACATAATAATCCACCTGATGTGCACAATGCTATACAAAACCTTGTCTAAGTGAACAGAATGTATTTTCACTAAGTAGAGATGAGCAAATCTTTAAAAATTCTTTTCTCTTTCAATTCTGAAAATGTGACTTACTGAACCAATTCTACCTCTGACATTGAATGCTTCTCATTTTGCATAGACACAACTCTCTTTTATGTTTTAGTTAATTTATGTTTTCATTTTGGATTTATAACACTTGCTATTTGTGATAACTTGCATTACCATCTTCAGTAGGGTATCTCCTTAAGAAGTTGAGAGGTTTTTAAAACATTAACAAATACAACATGCAAATTTCATGTAGCTAAGTGGTCATGGATTTTAATTCTTCGCCTCCCCCTTGCTTGGCTCCTTCCAGCAATGCAGAAAATCTGAGTATATTTGGGGAATCTGTTGTCATGGAGACTAGCATTGGATTCTGGAAGTGCTAAGAAATACATTACATCTTTCTCTTTGTAGTTCTATGTGGCTGGGGCTATTTTTCTAACTCATTTCAACTCTGTTAGTTTTTTCCTCTATTTCATGTTCTTTGAAAATAATTCTGAAGGGACCATAAAATGCTCCTTTAGGTATATATTGATAGTTATTGTAAAGCACCTTCTTCTTCTGACATACAGTTTGTAATGAGATACTTCATGAGATTACTTTTCTATTTGAGTGCAATGAAAAGTAATTCACTCAGTAGCTATGAAAGCTTGTTAAAGATTTTAAAAAATGCTTTATGGGTTAATGGTAAAAATCAGTCACATAATATTTTAACATGAACTTGGTGCCAACTGGAACTATTTTGATTGGCTTTGTAAATGCTATACAGTATGTTCAAAGGACAGCTCCAGTAACATTCCAAGGGATGTTTCCTGCTTATTATTTAAAAGTGACATTAATATATGTGGCTGGAAGAGCTGGAGAGGCTTTGAGCATGGTATAGTGGGCAACTGAACTGCCCACTTTACCTATATATCCTGCCATAACTTTTAACATCTGATGGGAGACATGCCTCACAACTTTAGCTTTTTTATGATGTATTTCATTTTCTTCTAGCCTTTTTTACTGTGTTCTGTTAAGATACAACAAATGGGCAAATACCAATTTGTGTACACCATTAAACAAAGGTGCTTTGGTGATATAAACAATAAAGATACAAAAACCAAGCATCAAACAAATAAAGCATAAAAATCTATAATTTATTGGAATATATTGATAAAATTACAATAGATATTAACGCAGTACAAACAACAAGACCACATGAAATAAACACTCACCCTCCTCTAAATTAGTTTATGTCAAATACACTTTCACATATAAATCAATATGGTTTGCATGCAATACAATGTTGAAGCATATATGAAAGCATAACTTACATGAACAAGAAAATAGCAGCACATGGGAGAGGGGAAGAGAAAAGGACTGGCTCCGACATGTGCTTCACCTAATACTTCATCTGGGGGGGGGGGGTGTCAGGGTAGGAGTCAGCCAATGTTTAAATAGAAAACAGTGACCAAGATGAACCTGCGGGGTTCACCTAACGAGTACTCTTGCTGTGGGCCTGCGGCCTTACTTACTGATCCCCGCTACTGCCCATGGCTGCCTCCATTTCCTCTTCTGCTTTCCAGGGGGCCTCGTGCATCCCATATCACGTCGCTGTCAGCGTCAGTGAAGTGATATGGGATGCATGGGGCCTCCTGTAGGCCAGAAAGGGAAGCTGAGCCAGCTGTGAGCAGGAACTGGGATCGTCAAGTAAATAGGGCTTATTATCTGCTGGGGTTACTCCAGCAGGTAACGGCCTATTAAAAAAAAAAAAAAAAAGCAGCAGGGGCCCACCAGGCCCCCTAAGGTCACACACCCTGTAGCAGCCACAGTTACGCCAGCATTACACAGCACTTATATATAGTATAGTAAATGTACTGTGTGCAGCAGCATGCACAGTAATACTTCATACACAGTATTGTACTTCTCTCATATTCTGTAGTCTACCTGTAATGCAGAGTCTGAAGCAGGGGTAAGCAACCTTCAGTACCCCAGCTGTTGTGAAACTCTCAGCATACATACTATTCATACTAAACTCCCATAAAAGTGAAATGGGGCATATTGGAAGTTTTAGTTTCACAGCAACTGGAGTGCTGGGGGTTGCCGTGAAAGTACAACATCATTTTGTAATTTCCTTTATAACGGTATTAAAATGCACAGTATTGCAGGTGTTGTGCCAACTTGTAGTATATATGAAATGCAGGTCTGGACAGATTCCCACAAATTGTACAGTGCTGCGGAATATGTTGGCGCTATATAAATAAAATTTATTATTATTATTATTATTATTCCCAGACCACTGCTTGCCCATTCCAGCAGCTGTTAAATCTAGCCATGCTATGTGCTTTGATGCACAGTACATACAGGATCTTATGTCAAGACATTCTTTATCAGAGCTTGGCACTATAGGCCCCAATAATGCTGGGTGGTGTCAAAGGGAACATTTGGGTAAGGCTGGGTTCACATTTCCATCTAGTATGCGTCCACTTGCAAACCGTTTTAACAGAAAAACAGTTTGGTACAAAAAGGATTCCAAACGGTTACACATTGGATACCCGAATCCATTTTTTTAGACGGATTAGTCAATGGGTGTCCGTCCAAAAAATCTGACCGTTTTTAGTCCATTTGTAATCCGTTTGTGTCCGTTTTTCACCAATCCATTTTTTTTTCTTCCCCCTTCTTGATTCTGAGCATGCGCATAGGGAAAAACGGATTGCAAAACGGATACAAACTGATTGCTATCCGTTTGTAATCCATTGTAATCCATTTTCCATAGACCTCAGTGTTAGAAAAAAACAAAAACGGATTGGTTGCTGTCCTTTGGAATCCTTATTTTTAGTATGCAAACAAAGTCCTGCAAGTTCTACTTTTCTATCCGCACAATAAAGCGGAAACCAGATGGAAATGGCACAAACTGATACATGTGGATTACTTTTAAAACCCATTGAAATCAATGGGTTTTAATCCGGACCGTTCAAAATCAGTTTTGGAAGATTTCAAATACTGATTTCGAGCGGATTGATGAATGCAGATGTGAACCCATTCTTAGCAACATGGCTTAAAACGAAATTCTGCCGCTGTAGTTATCTCTTTGCACTGGGCCCACCAGTGTTTGGGGTCACAATGTAATACTATACTGTGTGGAGGGGCCACTATGTGACATTATACTATGTTAAAGGGCCGCTATGGGACATTATACCTTATGGAGGAGCCACTATGGGACATTATACCTTGTGGAGGGGCTGCTGTGGGACATCACACCATGTGGAGGGGCTGCTGTGGGACATTACACCATGTGGAGGTGCCACTGTGGGACATTATAGTGTGTGAAGGGGCCACTGTGGGACATTATAGTGTGTGAAGGGGCCGCTATGGATCATTATACTGTGTGGAGGCACTACTATGGGACGTTATACCGTATGGAGAGGCTGCTATGGGATATTACACTGTGGGGGGGCACTATAAGACATTATACTGTGTGGAGGGACCACTTCAGGACATTATACTGTGTGAAGTGACCGTTATGGATCATTATACTGTGTGGAGGAGCCAATATGGGACATTATTCTGTATGATGGTGTGTTTTTGCACAAAAACGCAGGCAGTTTCTAATAAAAATGTGAGCACAGCTTTACATCGAAGTGAAAGTACCAATGGCCTAGGACGGGATGCAGGTATAGTGGCATCCAGATACATAGTGTGTCACCACCCTAATGGTGCTGTCACACAATGCTCCTGAATGCATACATTTTCCACTAATTGAGGGCTGCACATATAATTTAATTGCTGCTAATGGGAAAGCATAGCTGCGTCCCGGGAAATAGCAGTAAACGCATGTGTCCAGAAGCATCTCGTGGCAGCACTTCTGTTATGTTTTGTGGTATATGAATTTAGTATAGGGGTCGTCAGTCTTACAATTACTGCACGGAACTCCAAGTACCCCATCTTTGATTTTTTAATTTAAATCGGCACACCTACCCATACACTAGGGAAACAGTAGTAATCTGACAATAAACTGCAATACAGAAATATTGCAGTATATTGCATCAGTGATTAAACCCCTTATGGATCAAACTCCCTGGGGGAACTAAAAATAGAAATTAAAGGGGTTTTCCTATGAATATAACCATATTTATATTTAAACACAACTAAGCGTTAAGTATTGTTTGCAATTATAGGTAATTTTAAAGATTTTTGATGATGAATTACGAAAGACTATCCTTAGTTTTCCCCCTGACAAAAGCCCTGGCCCGGATGGCTTTCCGTTGAAATATTATAAGATGTTCTTACATATTCTATTGCCGCATTTGCAACAATTACTCAACGCTCTTCTGCAAGGTAACGCCTTACCCAAGCAGGCTCAGGAGGCCTTTGTTACCTTGATTGCCAAGGAAGGGAAAGTTCCTACCCTATGTGGTAGTTATAGACCAATCTCACTGTTGAATTTGGACACAAAGTTTTGGGCGAAGTTACTGGCTTTGAGGATGCAACAGCTTCTCCCTTCACTCATTCACGAAGAACAGACAGGTTTTATTAAATCAAGAGAAGGCAAGGACAACTCAGCCAAACTCCTTTAGGCCATAGAGTATGCACAATCCACTGGAACTACATTGACGTTCCTGGGAGTTGACGAAGAAAAGGCACTTGATAGGGTAGACTGGGATTTCCTGATAGAAACTCTCCACAAATTTGGTTTCCCTGATCCCTTTATCTCTGCCATATGGACACTATACTCAAATCCACACACTAGATTAAAAATTAATGCACCTTCTCACCAGCTTTTAATATTTCCAATGGAACTAGACAGGGTTGTCCTCTCTCGCCTTCTCTCTTCATATTATCTCTTGAACCCTTGCTACAAATGGTGAGACAAGACCCAGATGTTGTGGGTCTTCAGATAGGGGACACAGTACTTACCGCAGCAGCATTTACGGATGATATCCCGTTTGTAGTCTCCAACCCTGAAAGAGGTCTACTTTGACTGCAAGAATTGATGTCCAAATATGGAAAAGTTTCAAATTATAAGGTTAATGATGGCAAATCTGAAATTTTATCTATCAATATGCCACTGGCATTAATAGAATGTCTTCAAAGGTCGCTCCCCTTTACCTGGGCAACACACTCCATTAATTACTTGGGAGTTAAACTAACACCTCATGTCAACCAAATTTATGCTGACAATTTCACACCACTACTTTCTACTTCAAGAGATTCAAACGCTGCTTAAGACATATGATATTCCACTCCTTTCCTGGTTCGGCAGGAGGAATTTACTGCAAGCCTACATTGTCTCCAAAATTTTGTATAAATTACAGATGCTCCCGATATCATTACCAGCTTCATTCTTCAAGTCAGTGAGAACTTTAATTCCCCACTATGTTTGGAAACAAAAGAGACCAAGATTGGCACATTCTGCGCTTACTCGCCCAAGAGCAACGGGCGGAATAGGTCTACCTGATATCAGGAACTACTATGTAGCAATACAGCTTCAGCTCTGGTTGGAACTAGTCAGCCCTTCCAAATATCCCACCCTCTCTGAATTAGTTATGGCGACTCATACACCAGATGTCCTAAGAGATTTATGGCTACCGGATCCAAGTCGCTTCCGCCGCCCGAAGTTTAGTCTACTTCTGAGAGGTGTATGTGAAGTTTGGCACACTCTGCAGCCCCGAATTGCACCCACACCATCTTTATGCTTGCCAATGGGCCTACTGCCTTATTTGATGAGTGAAATAAAGCACCCTCTCAAGGATTTTTGGACCCAGCTTCTGCCCTGCCCCATATGTGATCTCTGTATAGACAGTTACCTAGAGCAGCGTCTATTGAGAACACCATCTTGCCTTCTCGCTTGACCTTCCAAAATAGAGTTCACTATGATAATTGCTGTTTGACTTTTAAAAGAGCATTCTCCTGGCAACGGGACTATACAGATTTTGAAAAACTTATAGTCTCAAATACACCAGTGATGAGGAAGGTTTCACATCTTTTACGAGCTTTTGTCCAGACTACTTCCACGCTTAAACCTTTCTTCATCACTAGCTGGGAAAAAGATCTGAACCTAACATTGTCCCACAAAGAACTTAAATTTATCCTCCAACATTCACATGGTCTTTCGACGTGTGTGCGTCTACAAGAAAACCATTACAAGATCTTGACCAGATGGTACAGAACCCCTGAGTGGCTTTATTCCCACGGTCTTGATCAATCTGACATTTGCTGAAGATGTAAAAATTATACTGGTTCTATTCTTCATATCTGGTGGTCCTGCTCGATATCTCTGCCTTCTGGAAAGAAGTGAAGGCGGAAATACGGAGAATTGGCTTCCTCTCTTTCTGTCTCTCCCCAGATTTATTAGTGTTTGTTAGGCTTCTCCCTTCATTTTCCAAAACCTCACAATATCTCATTCACCACTTAATTGCAGCTGCGAAGTCGCTGTCGTTCTTGGAATAAGTGGAATCTACCAATTGCTGCCTGATTCCTAGTCCTTTTATTATGGAGATTTGGAGCACTCTTTCTCTTTCTCTCTTTCTCTCTTTTTCTTTTTCTTTCTCTTCCTCTACTCTTTCTCTCTCTTTCTACCGCTCATTTATCTCTCAGTTTTCCTTTTTCTTCTTCTTTTTACTCTCTCTCTTTCCTTATGCCTCCCCCCCTTCCTCCTCCCCTGCTCTGCCAGGTACTAACATAACTTCCTACCCCCCCTTTTTTTTCTCCTACCTTGTATATGCTATCTTATTTCTTCTCCCTCTGTCCCCTCTTCTTCTTTCTTCCCTTCTTCTTCTTCTCCCCTCCCACCTTGTTCATTCATATATATAAAAAACTCAACAAAATGGTTTGTTGAATGTAGCTCTTTTCTATACGCATGAAGTACCTATTGCTGCACTGAGTAGGGTCAAGTATAAAAGGTTGAAGGGGGGCTATAAAGGCCCTGAGTACAGAGGGTGAAGCTAAGTATACCAAAATGCTACTTTCAGGTTGATCAGAGAAAGGAAAGGTGGTGCGCAGTTATAACAGAGACTGGCTTGACTCTGTCTTAACACACAGGACTGAGAAGGCAATATGTTGGACCCATGCACTTTTTTATAGGTATGCAAATAAACCTGACAGACTATTAGCTTCTAAATTGAGGGCGCACCAGAGGATGAATACCATTTACCAAATACGAAAACCAGGGGGCACTATGACCTCTAAACCTAATTCAATTTATGCTTAATTTCACCAGTTTTATGAGAAACTTTACTTCACTCCCACTACAGCCCACCCTCAACCTCCCTTCCATTTCCTCCTCCCAGGCTACTGACATGAATGTTACAGTAACTAAGGAGGAATTGGATGCTGCCATCGACGCTCTCCAAAATGGGAAAGCCCCGGAATCTGATGGCTTCTCCTTCCTATATTATAAGAGATTTAGGGGTATCCTCTCCCCACACCTTAACTACATCCTCCAAGGTGGAGGTTTCCCCCAGGACATGCTTATCGCCTCAATTACAGTAATCCCCAAACCTGGGAAAGATGCTACCAACCCCGCTAATTATAGGCTAATCTTGCTTCCTAACTTACGAGGGGCATTCATTAAAGATTTCCCCTGACCCACTTCCTGTGGACTGAGAGCAATGAAACTTGGCACAGTTATTAGTCCTTCTCTACATAGGTGCCACCTAGGGGCACACATTTCTCCCATCTCTTTAAACAACTGTAAACACTTCACATGTAGAAGTCTACAGGTTGCTCCAAAAGCCACATTGTGACTTTGGAAAGCAGAGTCTCATCATCTGGAAAATGCTTGCTCTTCAAAAATAACTTCATTGTTGGAAAGAGGTGGAAGTCCGATGGTGCGAGGTCGCGTGAATAAGGGGGATGGGGTAGAATTTCAAAGCCACAGGAGCATGCTTCCATTTGGGCAACATGTGATTTGTGAACTGGTTCATTGTCTTGCAGAAGGCGAACACCTTTGGTGAGCATGCCACGTCTCTTGGTTTTGATGGCCACCCACAATTTCCAAAGCAGTGAAGCATAGTATGCCCCAGTGATGGACCCAGCTTTCATCCTTTGTGATCAGTCTGTTAAAAAAGTCCTCCTGGTTTCCATGGCACATCGTCAATAGAGCCTGAGAGCATTTGACTCGTTCCTGCTTCTGGAAAGGTGTGAGCAGCTGGGGAACCCAGCAAGCGGATACCTTATGCATGTGAAGATGGTCTTAGATGATTTTTTTCCACGAACCTCACACTAATCTTGACATTTTGGGCTCGGTGGCGAATGGTTATATGGCGATTTTCCAAAATGGTGACCTCCACTTGCTGGATGGTGTGTTCATCAATAGCAGAGTGGGGTCGCCCTGGAATTAGAGCTGTTTCCACCAAAGTCCGACCACCTTTGAATTGACGATGCCAGTTCTTGACTGCATCATATGATGGGGAATCATCACCATAAACCTCTTTCATCTCATCGAACGTCTCCTTTGGTGTGGGGCCTTTCAAGTAAAGGAACTTGATGACTGCTCTGTATTGCACTGGGTCCATTATCAAAATTCACATTGCTTCAGCACCTGTAAAATCAAGACTGTTATCAGTTCTGAGTTGCACATAACCTATAGAGACTTATATCATTACACATGTGCAGTTTCAGCATCCTGTAATAAATTGAAGTGGGTCAGAGGAAGTCTTTAATGAACGCCCCTCGTAGATATAAAATTATTTTTCTCCATTATCGCCACTCGTTTAAATAGCTTCCTTCCATCCCTTATACACTTTGACCAGGTAGGGTTTATCCCTGGCAGACAAGCTTCTGATAATGTGAGAAAACTCTGTAACATTGTCCATTGGGCCAATTGCCATCGTAAACCCATCTCATTACTAGATTTGGACATCGAGTAGTCCTTTGATGGTCTCTCCTGGACCTACCTGGATCATGTTCTGAATTTTATAGGAATTGCTGGCCCCTTCCAAAAAGCCCTTTTTGCCCCCTATTGTGATCCCATTGCATACTTAAAACTCCCTACAGATTCCCCAGTGCTTATCCTAATATGTTGTGGCACTCGACAGGGTTGCCCCTTTTACCCGTCTTCACTCACACCCTGATATTAAGGGTGTGGGAATTTGAGATTGCATATATAAATCTAACCTTTTTGCAGACGATATGCTGTTAACTATCACAAACCCCTAAGTTTCCCTCCCGAATTACTACACTCTCCTGTTTTACGCACTTGTCAGGCCTTAAACTTAATACATCCAAATCGGAAATTCTCCACAGTAATGTCCCCCCGGCCACCATTAAGTTGATTGCCTTGAACTTTGGCTTTCAGTCTAGGGATAGATATTTGCCTTACCTATGAGTGAACCTCTGTAATTCACTAGAGGTCTATTTCAAATGGAATTATGCTACATTGATCCCCACACTTATGAAAAACTTAGTTGCATGGCACTGCCCCACTCTTTCCTAGATTGGAAGGGGCCATTCGGTTAAGATGGTCACCCTACCATGTAGTCTGCTTCTTTAGTCTCTGCTTCTTTAGCCTCTCTTCAGAAAGAAATTTTTGATTTTGTTTGAGCATATAAGCGACCGCATATACATAGCTGTATTATGTACTTTCACAAAAAATTGGGAGGATTATCAGTCCCTCACCTTTATAAATATTATTTGGCTGTGAGGCTCTCCCGACTTAGTGCCATCCACAACGAGAACAACTTCCCACAATGAATGATATTGGAATTGGCAGTAGTAGCCCCGACTTTTCTGCAAGCCCAGTTTTGGGCCCCAAACTTGGCGACTCACGCTATTCCAATGGCTGCCAAGGTGACTGATTACATGTTGTAGTTGTGGCGGAGGATTCGTTTTCAGTATAAACTGCAAATCCCAATCTCACCGTTAGTACCACTGTTTTTTAATCCTCTCTTCCCCCCTGGTCCATCCCCTGAGGTGTTTGTGGTGGAGGCACGCATGGTTTTGCTACCTCAATGATTTTCTCTGTGACTGGAGGGTCTTCACCAAAATTTACTTTACTATGACATATTCCCCGCCACCCTCGGAGGCATTCCAGACTGCACAGGTCTTCCATTTTTTGCTCTCCTTTACTCCACTTAATCCAGAGATTTCCCCTACCAACATCAAGAGACTATGTTCATTCAGAGCAGCAGACAACGATTCTCTCTCCTTTATCTATAGTTTGCTTAACACCCCATCTCCTGATATTAAGCTTCACTTTATGGCAGCCTGGGAAGAAGACCTTGATTTCATCCTGACCCCAGTTCAATGAATTGACTGTTGTACATCTACCAGCAAAGGCAGTTAGCAAGTCACCTTTATGGAATCCTCTTTGATAGTCCTTCATAGGACCTATCAAGTCCACCAACAATTGCATAGCTTTTACCCAACAGTTTCACCCCTCTGTTTTAGGGGCTGCAGTGCCTCAGGCACCACTTCCTACAGTGGGTACGGAAAGTATTCAGACCCCTTTACATTTTTGACTTTTTGTTTCATTGCAGCCATTTGCTAAAAGCAAAAAAGTTCATTTTATTTCTCATTAATGTACACTCAGCACCCCATCTTAACAGAAAAAAACCCAGAAATGTAGATATTTTTGGAAAATTTATTAAAAAAGAAAAACTGAAATATTACATGGTCATAAGAATTCAGACCCTTTTCTCAGTATTGAGTAGAAGCACCCTTTTGAGCTAGTACAGCCATGAGTCTTCTTGGGAATGATGCAACAAGTTTTTCACATCTGGATTTGGGGATCCTCTGCCATTCTTCCTTGCAGATCCTCTCCAGTTCTGTCAGGTTGGATGGTGAACGTTGGTGGACAGCCATTTTCAGGTCTCTCCAAAGATGCTCAATTGGGTTGAGGTCAGGGCTCTGGCTAGGCCAGTCAAGAATGGTCACAGAGTTGCTCCAAAGCCACTCCTTTGTTATTTTAGCTGTGTGCTTAGGGTCATTATCTTGTTGAAAGGTGAACCTTCAGCCCAGTCTGAGGTCCAGAGCACTCTGGAAGAGGATTTCTTCCAGGATATCTCTGTACTTGGCCGCATTCATCTTTCCTTCAATTGCAACCGGTCATCCTGTCCCTGCAGCTGAAAAACACCCCCATAGCATGATGCTGCCACCACCATGTTACACTGTTGGAATTGTATTGGGCAGGTGATGAGCAGTGCCTGGTTTTCTCCACACATACCACTTAGAGTTAATGCCAAAAAGTTCAATCTTCGTCTCATCAGACCAGAGAATCTTATTTCTCATAGTCTGGGAGTCCTTCATGTGTTTTTTGGCAAACTCTGTGTGGGCTTTCATATGTCTTGCACTGAGGAGAGGCTTCCTTCGGGCCACTCTGCTATAAAGCCCCGACTGGTGGAGGGCTGCAGTGATAGTTCACTTTGTGGAACTTTCTCCCATCTTCATACTGCATCTCTGGAGCATAGCCACAGTGATCTTTGGGTTCTTATTTACCTCTCTCACCAAGGCTCTTCTCCCACGATTGTTCAGTTTGGCTGGATGGCCAGTTCTAGGAAGAGTTCTGGTCGTCCCAAACTTCTTCCATTTAAGGATTATCGAGGCCACTGTGCTCTTAGGAACCTTGAGTGCTGCAGAAATTCTTATGTAACCTTGGCCAGATCTGTGCCTTGCCACAATTCTGTCTTTGAGCTCCTTGGGCAGTTCCTTTGACCTCATGATTCTCATTTGCTCTGACATGCACTGTGAGCTGTGAGGTCTTATATAGACAGGTGTGTGCCTTTCCTAATCAAGTCCAATCAGTTTCATTAAACACAGCTGGACTCCAATGAAGGAGTAGAACCATCTCAAGGAGGATCAGAAAGAAATGGACAGCCAAGTGAGTTAAATATGAGTGTCACAGCAAAGGGTCTGAATACTTATGTGATATTTCAGTTTTTCTTTTTTTAATAAATTTGCAAAAATATCTACATTTCTGTTTTTTTCTGTCAAGATGGGGTGCTGAGTATACATTAATGAGAAATAAAATGAACTTTTTTGCTTTTAGCAAATGGCTGCAATGAAACAAAGAGTGAAAAATTTAAAGGGGTCTGAATGCTTTCCGTACCCACTGTATATCTATATTCTGGATGACACTTACATATGAGGAATTCCATAAATATTATAGTAGAATTTCTGAGACAATCTGGCATTAAGATATCTTACAATATCTTTGAATGTATGTGCTATGTGGCATTACAGCATAGAGGCTCTCAACAATGATCTGAAGGATCCATCCAGAAGACCATCATGAAGGTGTCAGTATCAGTGCCTATGAAAACTGTAATTTTGCATTCAAATAATGATTGGCCAAGTTGCTCAATCTATTTCCTCACTGCAGGCAACAGAAAATTGTAAGAAGATTATGAATGGTATAATTTTAGGCCAGAGTTTAATATCAATAAATATTTAAATTGCATTAGTAATCTGTCCCATGAAAGTATTTCCAATTGCTATTGCTTTATTGGCTGTCGATTGGACCTGTCCGTCATCAATTGGAGTGAAAAATTAGTTTTGCATGAATAAAATCTTCAGGGAGGTTGGGCAGAGAGGGAAAATAATTTTTGTTTATTGGAGATCAATGTTTCACATACTCACTCTCCATGGATGACAGACACCTAGCTGGTATTTTTATATCACAATTGTGATCAGAATATACAATAAAGCTTGTTTGTATGGGAAATAACAATATGAAATGTTTTTAGACAACGATCAAGTAATTAGAATTTGTGTTGTATAGTATGTACTGTACAATAATATTTTTGTCATTATAGGTGGTAGAATAAGTTTGCAGGGTTTGAGATTTGTTTTGATATAGGTTGTCTCACATATTATTATTATTATTATTATTATTGTTTATTTATATAGCACCATTAATTCCATGGTGCTTTACATTTGTGGATTTACATACGGTACACCAGATAAACAAAACAGATAATGCTGACAGAGACTAACTGGTACAGTGGGATAGAGGGCCCTGCCCGCAAGGGCTTACAATCTATGAAGGAAGAGGGATAGAGACAGAAGGTGGGGGTAGAGGCTGCTCAGGTGGTGGTGTGGTGACAGTAGTGTTATTGGAGGTTGTAGGCTTTCTTGAATAGGTGAGTCTTCAGGGCCTTCTTGAAGCTTCTGACTGTGGGGGACAGTCTTATGTGTCTTGGTAATGAGTTCCAGAGTATGGGGATGCACGGGAGAAGTCTTGGAGACGTTTGTGTGAAGAGCGGATAAGAGCAGAGCGGAGTAGGAGGTCTTTGGAGGATTGGAGGTTACGTGTGGGCAGGTAGCGGGAGATTATGTCGGAGATATATGGAGGGGACAGGTTGTGGATGGCTTTGTATGTCAGTGTTAGTAATTTGAACTCTATTCGCTGTGCAACGGGGAGCCAGTGAAGGGATTGGCAGAGGGGAGCGGCTGATGAAGAACTGGGGGAGAGGTGTATTAGGCGAGCAGCACAGTTTAAGGTGGACTGGAGGGGGGCGAGGGTGTTAGCTGGGAGGCCATAGAGAAGGGTGTCACAGTAGTCTAGGTGGGAGATTATGAGGGCGTGGACCAGCATCTTTGTAGATTCAGGGGTGAGGAAAGAGCGGATTCGGTGGATGTTCTTGAGTTGGAGGCGGCAGGAGGTGTTGAGGGTTTGAATATACGACTTGAAGGATAGGTCAGAGTCTAGGGTTATCCCAAGGCAGCGGTCTTGTGGGACTGGGGTGAGAGTGGTTCCATTAATTTTGATAGATGGGTCAGGTAGGGGGGCCGTGCGAGGAGGGGTGAAGATTATGAATTCTGTTTTCTCCATGTTAAGTTTGAGGAAGCGGGAGGAGAGAAAGGAGGCTACAGCTGCTAGACATTCTGGGACTCTGGACAACAGGGAGGTAATGTCTGGACCAGAGATATATATTTGGGTGTCGTCAGCATAGAAATGGTAATGGAAGCCATGGGATTCTATGAGTTGGCCAAGGCCTAGGGTGTAGATTGAGAACAGGAGGGGTCCTAGGACGGAGCCTTGGGGGACACCTACAGAAAGAGGGCGGGGAGGTGCTGTGCGAGTGGGAGACGCTGAATGTGCGGTTGGTGAGATATGAGGAGATCCAGGAAAGGGCCAGGTCTGAGATGCCAAGGGTTGAGAGAGTTTCTAGCAGGAGGGAATGGTCGACTGTATCAAAGGCAGAGGAGAGGTCAAGGAGGAGGAGGACAGAATAATGACGTTTGGCTTTGGCGGTTAGAAGGTCGTTAGTGACCTTGGTTAGGGCAGTTTCTGTGGAGTGATGGGGTGAAGCCTGACTGTAGTCTGTCAAGAAGCATATTGGACGAGAGGTAGGAGGATAGTTCGGAATGGACGTGTTGCTCTAGTAGTTTTGAGGCATACGGGAGCAGTGAGATGGGGCGATAGTTGGCTGGAGAGGACGGGTCCAGAGAGGGTTTCTTAAGTATAGGTGTGACGGTAGCATGTTTGAAGGCGGAAGGGAAGGATCCATTGGTTAGGGATAGGTTGAAGAGATGGGTTAAGGCAGGAGTAATGTCTTCCGAGAGTTTTGGGATGAGATGTGACTGGATTGGGTCGAGTGCACAGGAGGTGGGGTGTGATTTAGAGATTAGGGTAGAGAGCTTTTCATCAGTGATGGTGGAGAAACAGGTTAAAGATGATGAGCACCGATCAGTTGGATAGAGTGGTTGTTGGGGGTGTAGGGTGAGACTGTCTCTGATGGTATCGATTTTGCTTTTGAAATAAGAGGCAAAGTCATCAGCTGTGATAAGTGATGTCGGAGGGGGCGCAGGAGGACGGAGGAGGGAGTTGAAGGTAGTGAATAGCTGTTTGCGGTTGCGGGATAGGGCAGATATTAGTGTGGTGAAGTAGACCTGCTTTGCGGAGGTGAGTGCGTTTTTGAATGTGAGAACTGCTTCTTTATACCTAAGGAAGTCCTCCTGGGAGTGGCTTTTCTTCCAGAGGCGTTCTGCAACTCGTGAGGCACGTCTCAGTTTTTTAGTCAGATCAGTGTGCCAGGGCTGCCTATTGATCGGTCGGGCTCTGGTGTTAGTGAGAGGGACCACAGAGTCAAGGGCTGAAGTAATGGTGGTGTTGTAGAAGTCAGCAGCGGTATCTGCGTCCTGGAGTGAGGATATGTCAGCGAGCGGTCGGAGAGAGTCTGAGAGCGTGCGGATGTCAAGGCGATTAAGGTTCCTGAGGGGATGTGCTGGTTTAGGGGTTTGGGGTTCAATTACAGAGGAGAGGGCAGAGAATGTCAGCAGGTTGTGATCGGAAAGAGTGGACGGAGAGTTAGAGAGGTTGACTAGAGGGCAGAGGCGGGTGAATATGAGGTCCAGCGTGTGCCCCTTTGTGTGGGTGGCAGAGGAGGACAATTGAGAGAGGTAGTGAGTGACAAGAGACTGGAAGCGGCGGGGTGGGATGTGTTAATGGGGATGTTGAAATCACCCATGATGATGGTGGGGGTGTCTGTGGATAGGAAATGCATTAGCCAGGTGGTGAAGTGGTCAATAAAAGCAGTAGTAGGTCCTGGTGGCCGATATATGACGGCCAGTTGAAGGTTGGAGGGTGAGTAAATACGGACAGAGTGCACCTCAAAGGTGGGGAGGGTGAGAGCAGGTGACGGGTGGATTGGGGCAAAGGAGCAATTGTCAGACAAGAGTACCCCTACGCCTCCACCGGGTTTATTGTTGGGGCGGGGAGTGTGCGAGAATTGCAAACCTCCATAGGAGAGGGCAGCAGGGGAGGTGGTATCTGAGGGTGTTAGCCACGTTTCTGTGAGACCTAGAAATGATAATTTATGGGAAATGAAGAGGTCATGGATGTAGTGAAGTTTGTTGCATACAGAGCGAGCATTCCATAGTGCGCCGGGAAGTGTGTGGAGAGGGGCAGGAGCAGGTGAGATAGGTGTAAGATTTAGGGGGTTCCGTGCGCTGGTGGCGGTTGTGCGGAAAGATCTGACAGCAGAGGAGTGCTGGGGCGGTCCAGGATTAGGGGATATGTCGCCAGAAGTGAGGAGTAGCAGGGAGAGGGACAGCAGGTGTAAATAGGAGAGGGTGTGGGGTGCTTGTGTGTGTCTGGGGTGGAAAGCTTGTAGGTGTGAGAGTAGCTGCGCAGAGAAGGTCAGATGGTGGGGTAGGATAGATGGAGATATAAAGATATTCTTAGTGAAATGGCTGGTTTGGGGTGGTAGAGCGGTTTTTACAAGTATGGGAAGAACAACAGTGATTATAGTGAGAAGCATTTCTATACTTTAAAACTAAGTGTCCTATTAGTGACTTGTTACCTTCTGTTCCCTTCTGGTCCAAGTCTGGTCTAAGTCTGGTCTATACACTTAGAAACTGCACTTTGAAAAATATAGTTACATAGTTAATATAGTCACATAGTTAACTACTTCCTCCACTGCTAAGCCTGCAAGGTTTATATATATATATATATATATATATATATATATATATACAGTGGGGAAAAAAAAGTATTTAGTCAGCCAACAATTGTGCAAGTTCTCCCACTTAAAAAGATGAGTGAGGCATGTAATTGACATCATAGGTAGACCTCAACTATGAGAGACAAAATGAGAAAACATCTAGAAAATCACATTGTCTGATTTTTTAAACAATTTATTTGCAAATTATGGTGGAAAATAAGTATTTGGTCACCTACAAACAAGCAAGATTTCTGGCTCTCACAGAACTGTAACTTCTTCTTTAAGAGGCTCCTCTGTCCTCCACTCATTACCTGTAGTAACGGCACCTGTTTGACATTGTGATCAGTGTAAAAGACACCGGTCCACAACCTCAAACAGTCACACTCCAAACTCCTCTATGGTGAAGACCAAAGAACTGTGGAAGGACACCAGAAACAAAATTGTAGACCTGCACCAGGCTGGGAATACTGAATCTGCAATAGGCAAGCAGCTTGGTGTGAAGAAATCAACTGTGGGAGCAATAATTAGAAAATGGAAGACATAGAAGACCACTGTTAATCTCCCTCGATCAGGGGCTCCACGCAAGATCTCACCCCGTGGGGTCAAAATGATCACAAGAACGGTGAGCAAAAATCCCAGAACCACATGGGAGGACCTAGTGAATGACCTGCAGAAAGCTGGGACTAACATAACAAAGGCTACCGTCAGTAACACACTACGCCGCCAGAGACTCAGATCCTGCTTAAGCCAGTACATATCTGAGTCCGTCTGAAGTTTGCTAGAGAGTATGTGGATGTTCCAGAAGAGTATAGGGAAAATGTCATATGGTCAGAAACCAAAGTAGAACTGTTTGGTAGAAACACAACTCGTCGTGTTTGGAGGAGACTGAATGCTGAGTTGCATCCAAAGAACACCATACCTACTGTGAAGCATGGGGGTGGCAACATCATGCTTTGGGGCTGTTTCTCTGCAAAGGGACCAGAACGACTGATCAGTGTACATGAAAGAATGAATGGGGCCATGTATCGTAAGATTTTGAGTGCAAACCTCCTTTCATCAGCAAGGGCATTGAAGATGAAACGTGGCTGAGTCTTTCAGCATGTCAATGATTCCAAGCACACCACCAGGGCAACGAAGGAGTGGCTTCATAAGAAGCATTTCAAGGTCCTGGAGTGGCCTAGCCAGTCTCCAGATCTCAACCCCATAGAAAACCTTTGGAGGGAGTTGAAAGTCTGTGTTGCCCAGTGACAGCCCCAAAACATCACTGCTCTAGAGGAGATCTGCATGGAGGAATGGGCCAACATACCAGCAACAGTGTGTGACAACCTTGTGAAGACTTACAGAAAACATTGCTAACAAAGGATACTGTATATAACAAAGTATTGAGATAAACTTTTGTTATTGACCAAATCCTTTTTTTCCACCATAATTTTCAAATAAATTCTTTAAAAATAAGACAATGTGATTTTCTGGATTTGTTTTCTCATTTTGTCTCTCATAGTTGAGGTCTACCTATGATGTCAATTACAGGCCTCTCTCATCTTTTTAAGTGGGAGAACTTGAACAATTGGTGGTTGACTAAATACTTTTTTTTCCCCACTGTAGATATATATATATATAGATATATATATATATATATATATACACAAATATATATATAATCTACATACATCCTTATAGTGCTAAGCTACAGAAACTGGGAGCCGGCTGTTACTACAGTTACTTCACCTCTCTCATCTCTTCTCTCTCCAATAACCCTAAATGACTCTTGGACACCTTTCACTCCCTTCTCACACCGAAGGTGGGGGCACCTGTCACAGACCTCAGTGCCCAAGACATGGCCATGTACTTTAAAGACAAAATTGACAACCTCCTCCGGTCTATGTCCCCTACTGTTACAACTCACCTTACTAAAATTTTTAACCTCTCTCTTTCTTCTGGCATCTTTCCCTCCTTCAAACATACTGTCATAACCCCACTACTGAAAAAACCCTCCCTTGACTCATCCTGTGCTGCTAACTACCGACCTGTCTCTAACCTCCCCTAAACTCCTGGAATGCTTGGTCTACTCCCGCCTAATCTGCTATCTCTCTGCTAACTCTCTTCTGGACCCCTTACAATCAGGTTTTCGTGCACTACACTCTACAGAAATGGCCCTCAGAAAGGTCTCCAACGATCTCTTGACGGCTAAATCGAAAGGGAACTATTCACTACTTATTCTTCTGGATCTCTCAGCAGCATTTGACACTGTAGACCACCAACTCCTCTTCCACTATGCTCCATTCTATTGGCCTCAGGGATACCACACTTTCTTGGTTTTCTTCCTAGTTCTCTGACCGCTAATTTAGTGCATCATTCGCTGGTGCTATTTCTTCTCCTCTGCCCCTTGCGATTGGGGTTCCTCAAGGCTCAGTCCTAGGTCCCCTCCTCTTTTCTCTGTATATAGCCCCAGTTGGACAAACCATTCGCTAATTTGGCTTTCAATACCATCTTTATGCAGAAGATACCCAACTATATACCTCATCCCGTGACATCACTCCTGCACTACTACAGAACACCAGTGACTGTCTCTCTGCTGTCTCTAACATCATGTCTTCTCTTTATCTGAAATTGAATCTTTGAAAAACTGAACGTCTTGTGTTCCCTCCATCTACTAACCGACCTAACCCTGATATCTCCATTTCTGTCTGTGGACTTACTATTACCCTGAAGCGGAAAGCTGTATTTGATTCAGATCTCACCTTTACCCCACATATTCAGACACTTGCATGCTCTTGCCACCTGCACCTTAAAAACATCTCTAAATTTTGCCCTTTTCTCACCATGGAAAAAAACTCATTGTCACTCTGATTCTCTTTCGTCTTCACTATTGCAATTGTCTTCTAATTCGGCTTCCTCTTACTAAACTCTCCCCACTACAATCTGTCCTGAATGCGGCCAATGACCTCACACTTGCATCCCCTGTTATCCGATCATCCCACTCCCATCTCCAAGACTTTTCTCGAGTTGCACTGGTGCTCTGAAATGCTTTACCCAAGACAATCCGATTAATCCCCAACTACAGCAGCTTCAAAACTGCCATAAAATCACATCTGTATGGTCAGGCTTATCAAGTGATCTGATCACAGTGTAGTGTGCAGAGGTGTAGAACAATAACACCTTTTATCCTTCCTCCTCTGTTCCTCAGATCCTGTTCTCTCCATCTAGAAGTTACACTGCACTCCTTGCACTTAGTATCTGTTTATTCACAGATACTGGCTGGTGACGGGTTCATACAGCTTCAGTTACATAACCTTTTCTTTTAAAAGATGGCTGGACCATTGTACCAAACAAGCCCTCTGACCTCCCCCTATCTCCTCATAGAATGTAAGCTCTTGCAAGCAGGGCCCTTACTCTTATTGTTTGATATGTTTATTTCTTTGTCACATTGTAATGTCTCATATTGTCTGTTCATGTGTCCTATGATTTGTAAAGTGCAACAGAATATGTTGGCGCTATATAAATTAAATTATTATTATTAAAGATAGTAATAAAAATTCAATGAGAGCTGTGTACACAACTATGGGAGCCACCATCATACGGCTCCACTTCTGACCCTGCATGACCACCAGGGGCCAGAAACTGCATGAGTTGCAGTACATGATAGGAGGCTGCATTCCTTCTGTAGTGAGGGCTAAGGTATGCACCTCAGTTACAGAGGAAATCGGCAGGAAAAAAAAAAAGTAAAGTTAAAATCCCCCCCATGGGTCTATCAAAAAAAGTGGAAAAAAATTTCACTACCAAGCCCACATCACAGGTTTGAAAGCCCTGTCCCCGGCGACACAACAATAAGTGTCACCTAAAAAAAAAAAAAAAAAAAAAAGTGTCACCTAAAAATTACCAGGGAAAACTACTTAAAATTATGCTGTAGTAGCACTTTCTGCTACTAAAAGCCCTTAAAACCCATTTACGAAAAAAACCAAAATGTGTCTGGTCCTGAAAAAGGGAAAAAGACCCTAGTCCTAAAGTCTCCCCATAAACAACATTTAGGATAGGAGATAAATGTATGATCGATGTGTCCTTGATTTGCTTGTTGCTTTTCTAATTTCTGGACATTGTTGAATGCTTCTGTAGCATGTAGAAGGAGTGAGCTTCTTACATAGATAAAATATATTGTAACCACTTCTGAAAAAGAAGCATAAACACTCATGACAAGAACATTTCTCTATACAAATCACTAGTACGGCCACATATAGAGTATTGTGAGCAACTTTGGGCCCCAGTATTCAAGAAGAACATAACTGAACTGGAGAGAGTGCACAGAAGGGCAACCAAGACAATTAGAGGAATGGGTGGACTGGAGTACAGAGACAGATGAACAGAATTGGGGTTATTCAGTTTAGAAAAAAAGATGGCTACAGGGAGATCTAATCACAATGTACAAATACATAAAGGGACAGCACAAGAACTTTCTAATGGTCTTTTAACTCCTAGGCCAGTGACCATGACAAAAGGACATCCTCGATGCCTAGAGCATTGAAGGTATCACCAGAAACATAGACGGGGATATTTTACTGTAAAAGCAGTGAGGCTATAGAACGCACAGAATGTTGTGATAGTGGACTCATTGTACAAGTTCAAAAAGGGCCTGGACACCTTTCTTGAATGGAAAAATATTACAGGTAACGCTAGGTTCACACCTGCATTCGGGTTTCCCTTTGAGGAGTCCGCTTGGGGACCCCCCGAACAGAAACTTAATCCTCTTAAAAAAGCGGTTACCCGTGGACCCCATAGACTATAATGGGTTTCCGCCCGGTTTCCGCCTGAAAAGGCGAAAAATGCAGCGCTTTTCTCTTCGCAAGTTTTAAAAGGGTTTCGGGGACGGAAACCCCCGAACGGAGACTGGACGCAGACGTGAACCCAGTCTTACAGGTTTTAGATTTTTGGTAAAGACAAGTTGATCCAGGATTTTATACTGACAATTGGCAACAACCTCATTGGGTTTTTTGCCTTCCTCTGGTTCAACACTGTAGGGTTATAGGTTGGACTTGATGGACGTGTGTCTTCAGCCAACCTTATCAACTATGTTACATGTAGAAGAATGGGTTGTCACTAGAGCGATCTGAAGATTCCTTTTGGGCTCAGATGATTCAGCCCAAAGGCATCATATGACGCTTGCCTTAAGTGTCATGACCCCTGAGCATGCGACTTTACCCAGGAGGACAGAAGAAAATGTCAGAGGCCTGTTTCCATCCACATGGATGCGCAAGAGAGGTGAGGGAAGGGGAATATATCAGTTTGTTATATTTCCACACCTCACCTGGACCTCCACTGATATTATGCATATGCACAGAATCATGACAGTCAGTGTGACATACATGCAATAGTATAATGATACAACTGGTCAGAAGACAATGGAGATGCTATTGATCCAAACATCTACAATAGTCATAAACATAGGTGTATTTAGACAAGCTTATAATGTCTCCCCTTAAATGCCTATTCTCAAGTCTAAACCAATTTAACTACTTTAATCTCTCCTCATAACTGAGGTCCATGCCACTTATCAATTTTGTGACCCTCTGGTGAACCTTTTTCAACTCTAGGACATCCTTTCTGAGAATTGGTGCCCAGGACTGAGCTGCATAATCCAGATGGGGCAGCAACATTTTTAAATGCCTGTTTCTTATTGTTTATCGTCCTTTTAACCACAGTTGTAAATCATGGGGGGTGGGGGGGTAATTTAAGATGTTTATGCTTGTTTAGGGACAGGAACATCTCTCCTTGAGGAGAGCACCAGTGAAGGTGTGTAGAGTTTTGAATTGCCTTTCGCCCTCTACTAAGCATCTACATATCACAAGGCATTATGGGAAAGGAGCTGGGGAGCTCATGCGCCCTCTGTTGGATGTAACAGATCCTCAATTTGCTTTTGACTCACCGAGTCTTGAGACAGCAAACAGGATTTTAGCCAGCAGATAAGTGAAGTTGGCTTGGCTAAAATCCCGTTTGCTGTCTCAAGACTCGGTGAGTCAAAAGCAAATTGAGGATCTGTTACATCCGCCAGAGGGCACATGAGCTCCCCAGCTCCTTTCCCATAATGCCTTGTGATATGCTTGTTTAAACTGCATCATTTGCGCTGCCTTAAATGTTTCTAACAGTAGTAATTATATAGTGTCTTAATGTCCAAACGAAACACAAACACATGTGGCCACTATTATTGATAAAGTCCTGCAATGTCTTTTAGGTTCAAAAATATGTACTTTTTGTAGTAATTGTTCATTTTTGGTTAATGTATATTTACTTAAATTAAAAAAAAAAAAATTGTCCTTTATTGTTGATGTTATTTTTCTCTTCTGCTCCAACATTGTTCTTTTAGGAGAATTTCCTCCCTCGACATCTATTTTTATATTTTGTTTTTCTAATTACCTGAAAAAAATCTTGATTCATAGATTTATTATTTGTTATTCTCAGTGTGTTAATTTGTTGTTGGTGTTTTCTATTGACAGTGGGAGGTGACTGAAAACTATGGGATCTGTCCTGGCATCAGTTTCCCTCCGGCTTGTGTGCACCACACTGGTGGGAAACTGATAGCTGCGCCGGACATATGTGAACGCACCCATAACTCACTTTTTCCTGCTCCGCAGCCGCTGTGTGCTCTTCGGTGCTTCTCCCTGACGTCAGCGACCGCCGATTCGGTCTCGGGGGTCACTTCGCGTCATAATGCGTAATGACGTCGGACGTGACCCCTGAGGCCCTGTCAGCGGTCTCTTACGTCAGGCAGAAGCGCCCGAAGAGCACGCAGCGGCTGCGGATGCAGGGAAGGTGAGTTAACATTGTTATTTTATGTTTGATCACATCCCCGGGGGCTCCGCTTATTATACTCGGGGGTCGGAAGAGACCCCCGATTATAATAATAGCAGTTTCGTTTCGGCAGTGTTTGGTCCGATCGAAACTGCTGGGTGAGGACTCCGCTGCCGTGCCAGGGAAATAAGCCTCACGTGCCACTCTCGGCATGCGTGCCAGGAGTTGCCGACCCCTTAGCTAAAGTCACGGGGGAATCAGTACTGTGCCCACAGTCAATTCATTTTGGATCTTTTGGAATTTTCCTTGACTCAGAACTTTTTTGTCTTTAATGGTAAACACTTCCACCAGCTCAGGTGCACTGCCATGGGTAATCCATGTGCACCTACATATGCAAACTTGCTCCTGGGCTGGTGGGAGGAGACAATGGTGTTTACAGAAGAAAGAGAGGATTTTGTTACTAGAATTGAACTGTGGACACGGTACATTGATGATATCCTGGTTTTGTGGAGAGGTAGTGCAGAGTCTTTCTCAGCATTTGTAGAGACTTTAAGCGTGAATAAAATTGGTTTATCTTTCACGTTTGAAGTTGGAGGCTCTACCCTCCCATTCCTGGATGTATTGATTTCTAAGGGATGTGGAGGCTTACTGAATACTAAAGTGTTCAGGAAGGCAACAGCTACTAATTCCTTTCTTCAATGGAGAAGTAACCATCCCTATTCATTGAAGAGGGGAATTCCTCGTGGCCAATACCTGAGACTTAGAAGAAACTGTTCGGGGGGACAGGACTTTGTGGACCAAGCTGCTGATCTTAGATCAAGGTTTATTAGACGTGGTTATCCTGACAGAATTTTGAGAGAAGCATATAGGTCTTCCCTGAATTGTGATCGTACTCAATTATTGAGACCCAAAAAAATAGAACAAACTAGTTCAGAAAAAATTGTTCGTTTAATTGGAACTTTTGATAACGGGGCATCACAAGTACGAGAGGTCTTACAACGCCATTGGGACATTTTAACTATGGACCCTGATATCAAGGCAGTTGTAAGTGAAAGACCACAGATCACATTCAGGAGAGAAAGATCATTGAAAGATCGCCTAGTTCACAGCCATTTAGATGTACAAAAAACTATATCTTGGCTATCTCTACCAAAAGGTTGTTTTAAGTGTAGTGGTTGCTCTTCATGTCCATTTTTACTGGAGGGACGGGAATTTTTTTCAGAAAATTTAAAAGCTATTTTTGAAATAAAACATTTCATATCCTGTCGGTCAAGGGGAGTGATCTATAAGATCACATGCCAGTGTAAATTGGAATATGTTGGAAAAACTAATCGAGAGTTGAGGAAAAGAATTGGTAAGCATCTTGGGATATACGGAATGAACGGGATACCCCAGTGGCAAGACATGTCAACTCGTGCCACGGGGGTAATGTAAATTGCCTGCGGTTTACAGGTATTGATTTGGTAAAACCCCATCCAAGAGGGGGTGATTGGCATAAGATGACATTACAGTGCGAGACAAAATGGATATTTAAATTAAAAACTGAGATTCCAAATGGGCTTAATGAGCGGCTTAATTTTTGCTGTTTCATTTGATCCCCCCTCTTGTTCCCTTCTTTTCCTCCTCTTCTTCCACTGAGTAAGATAGATCAGACAGTATGGGATATTTCTGTGAATAGGGCATATTTCAACAGCATATATAAAATTATTTGTGTATAGAGAGAAAAGTCTCTCTTGAAAGATCTTTCAGAGTATATATACCTCAGGGTCATTTATGATTACAGCAGTATTTTTTGTTTTTTGTATGTTTTGTGCCTTTATTTTACCGGTTGCCCCTTTAACTCTGGGCATTTTTGCTCTTGGTCATTATTATTTCTGATTTAATTGAGCCTTTAATGTCCTGGGGCTGTTGTACTTGGATGGTAGGCTGATTGGGCCTCTCCAGGTCTTCTTTCCGTCTTATACCTGTGTGGTTTATTGTTATCTAGCAATTGGCTGGCTGTTTGATCACTGCGGTATTTTTATGGGCCTCATTTGAACTATTTTGGTTAATAGAGGATATTTTAATCTTCCCTGCAGCTTTTGCGCATTGAGGGGCCTATCTAGAAGCTTGCCCCACTGCTCATGCTCGTTTTTGATGTTTTAAACCAGAGATTGGGAGGCTATGCGCATGCGTGATGTATTGGCTTCGCGCATGCGCAGTATGTTTGGCCGGAGATCGGGAAGATATGCGCATGCATGAGGTTTTTATTCCACGCATGCGCATTATGTTATATATCGCTACTAGTATAACGGGATGACGGTGTTTTACGTATGACGTTATCAGTATGCGCTGCTTTTAATGCGATATTCAAACATCAGTCCATTACTATATAAGTTACCCTGATATGTTGGGATCTTGCTACCATCGTCACTACATGGAGTCAGTGAGCATTTTTCCTCCATTGTGGGGTTTTATTTGCTTTGCTTTACCACTGTAGGCAGCATTTATTTATTTATTTATATGTATTTGACCAAGAATTTTGGAATTTATGAGTAGTCTAGTAAGTCCCCTGATGATTAGTGCGTTACTGTACCAGGAAATGGGTAGGGACTAGGGATTTATAGGGTCAATTTAAGGACAGCTTGGTACTGCCCTTGTTAGGGCAGGAGTCAATTTGGGTGTAAGGGAAAGTCTTAGGGGGAGGAATAGAGACTGCAATTCTTCCTCCTGTGATGCACCATCACCTACTGGGTTACTCCTGTCTTCAGATTTTGGTAAGATCGTTTCATTATTTAATTGTGTGGCTGCCATGATATACAACTTAATACGGTGGTGATTTCATGTGTATTCGCTATATTGTTGGACTCCATAGAGTGGCTAAATTAATTATGATGTTTGATATTCTTTGGGATCTTTTTAATATTTATTATTAAATGTTAAGTTTTAATAGTATTTGCATCAGTGCTTTTGGACAATTTATTTTCTGTTGCAATTGGTGGATTGTTTTGTCATTTGACATAATACTCTACACCTCTGCTCCTTTTTGCTTTTGTGTTGATACTATTTGTAGAATGTGTCCTACTCCCTAAACACAGTTTTATAGCACTGTTCAAGCATGGTTACAATAGTGTGTGTGCATTTGTATTACTTAAATAGTATACATCACCTACACAGAAGCAAACTGAATAGTTATAGAAGAATGATTAGAATTTACTGATAGGTGCAATTAAGGAGAACTCTGCCTAAAATCTGGAATAGTATGGTAGAGCTAGAGAGATTGCAGAATGTCCCAGACTCTTGAGTCTTAAAAGTTCTGTGTCACTTTTCAGGTATAGTTTTAGTTACTAGAGATGAGTGAATTTCTAAAAAGTTCGATTCGCCAGTTCGATTCGAAGTTCCAAAACAATTTACTTCGATCCGAATTACTTGGCGACGAATATCGCTAAAAAACACCTATTTCCTAGCTTCAGAAAGCCTGTATAGTAGTGTAGAACACTGTGCCTTGCAGTAACATGCATAAGGAGTCTACTGTGGTAGTCAAACAATATTGTGAGCCCGATTGACACACACATGACAGGCGTCGCTCTTAGAATCGATGCACACTTCACTTATTTGGACACTTACGTGGCCAAAACTGACCATCTAACTCAATTGTAAACACAGCCTACAGGTAGAAAGAACCGTGTAGAGACCCAACATCCTACTGTAGAGTGAAAGAGCGCACTCCTTTTACACCGTCGTCTGTCGATTCCACATATACTGTATGTCTACAGAGTGGCAAGGTGACATAATGTAGATTTGGCAGCAGCATCAGGAAACTACAGAGTGGCAAGGCGACATAATGTGGAGGTGGCAGGAGCATGAGGAGGCCATACAGTGAACCAGTGGCAGCGGCATGTGGAGGCCATACAGTGACCCAGTGGAAAAGGCATGAGGAGAGCATACAGTGACCCAGTGGCTGCAGCATGAGAAGGCCATACAGTGACCCAGTGGCAGCAGCATGAGGAGGCCACACAGTGACCATGTGGCAGCAACATGAGGAGGCCATACAGTGACCAAGTGGCAGCAACACGAGGAGGCCATACAGTGACCCAGTGGCAGCATTATGAGTAGGCCATACAGTGATCTAGTGGCTGCGGCATGAGGAGGATATACAGTGACCCAGTTCCTCCCCTGTGTGACTTTGTTCGCTCAGGCAAATGAGGTGTAGAACAGTGTGACATTGCTGTGCCCTCCACATGTGGTATGCTGGAGGAGCACTGTGAATTGTCCCTGCAGTGGAGGCTGAGGAAACAGTGGACGATGAAGTGAACATTGTTGCAGGACCAATGGTGTCAGAACGTGGAGGCGGAAGCGGCAGCACCTGGCCAAGTTGCTGGTGACAAGGTGACAATGTGAAGTTGGCAGTAGCATGAGGAGGGCATACATTGACCCAGTGGCTGTGGCATGAGGAGGCCATACAGTGACCCGGTGGCAGCGGCATGAGGGGGGCTTACAGTGACCAAGTGGCAGCAGCATGAGGAGCCCATACAGTGACCCAGTGGCAGCAACATGAAGAGCCCATACAGTGACCCAGTGGCAGCGGCATGAGGAGGCCATACAGTGACCCGGTGGCAGCGGCATGAGGAGGCTATACAGTGACCTGGTGGCAGTGGCATGACGAGGGCATACAGTGACCCAGTGGCAGCAACATGAAGAGGCCATACAATGACCCAGTGGCAGCAGCATGAGGAGTCCATACAGTGACCAAGTGGCAGCAACATGAGGAGGCCATACAGTGACCCAAAGGAAACAGCTTGAAGAGGGCATACAGTGACCCAGTGGCAGCAACATGAGGAGGGCATACAGTGACCCAGTGGCAGCGGCATGAGGAGGCCATACAGTGACCAAGTGGCAGCAACATGAGGAGGCCATACAGTGACCAAGTGGCAGCAACATGAGGAGGCCGTACAGTGACAATGTGGCAGCAATATGAGGAGGCCATAGAGTGATCCAGTGGCAGCAACATGAAGAACCCATACAGTGACCCAGTGGCAGCGGCATGAGGAGGCCATACAGTGACCCGGTTGCAGCGGCATGAGGAGGCTATACAGTGACCTGGTGGCAGCGGCATGACGAGGGCATACAGTGACCCAGTGGCAGCAGCATGAGGAGTCCATACAGTGACCAAGTGGCAGCAACATGAGGAGGCCATACAGTGACCCAGAGGAAACAGCTTGAAGAGGGCATACAGTGACCCAGTGGCAGCAACATGAGGAGGGCATACAGTGACCCAGTGGCAGCGGCATGAGGAGGCCATACAGTGACCAAGTGGCAACAACATGAGGAGGCCATACAGTGACCAAGTGGCAGCAACATGAGGAGGCCGTACAGTGACCAAGTGGCAGCAATATGAGGAGGCCATAGAGTGATCCAGTGGCAGCAACATGAGGAGGGCATACAGTGACCCAGTGGCACCGGCATGAGGAGGGCATTCAGTGACCAAGTGGCAGCAACATGAGGAGGCCATACAGTGACCAAGTGGCAGCAACATGAGGAGGCCAAACAGTGACCCAGTGGCAGTGGTATGAGGAGGCCATAGAGTGATCCAGTGGCAGCAACATGAAGAACCCATACAGTGACCCAGTGGCAGCGGCATGAGGAGGCCATACAGTGACCCGGTGGCAGCGGCATGAGGAGGCTATACAGTGACCTGGTGGCAGCGGCATGACGAGGGCATACAGTGACCCAGTGGCAGCAGCATGAGGAGTCCATACAGTGACCAAGTGGCAGCAACATGAGGAGGCCATACAGTGACCCAGAGGAAACAGCTTGAAGAGGGCATACAGTGACCCAGTGGCAGCAACATGAGGAGGGCATACAGTGACCCAGTGGCAGCGGCATGAGGAGGCCATACAGTGACCAAGTGGCAGCAACATGAGGAGGCCATACAGTGACCAAGTGGCAGCAACATGAGGAGGTCGTACAGTGACCAAGTGGCAGCAATATGAGGAGGCCATAGAGTGATCCAGTGGCAGCAACATGAGGAGGGCATACAGTGACCCAGTGGCACCGGCATGAGGAGGGCATTCAGTGACCAAGTGGCAGCAACATGAGGAGGCCATACAGTGACCAAGTGGCAGCAACATGAGGAGGCCAAACAGTGACCCAGTGGCAGTGGTATGAGGAGGCTATACAGTGACCAAGTGGCAGCAACATGAGGAGGGCATACAGTGACCAAGTGGCAGCAACATGAGGAGGGCATACAGTGACCCAGTGGCTATTGCATGAGGAGGGCATACAGTGACCAAGTGGCAGCAACATGAGGAGGCCATACAGTGACCTAGTGAAAACAGCTTGAGGAGGGCATACAGTTGCCCAGTGGCAGCAACATGAGAAGGGAATACAGTGACCCAGTGGTAGCGGCATGAGGAGGGCATACAGTGACCCGGTGGCAGCAACATGAGGAGGTCATACAGTAACCAAGTGGCAGCAACATGAGGAGGCCATACAGTGACCAAGTGGCAGCAACATGAGGAGGGCATACAGTGACCAAGTGGCAGCAAAATGAGGAGGCCAAACAGTGACCCAGTGGCAGCAACATGAGGAGGCTATACAGTGACCAAGTGGCAGCAACATGAGGAGGGCATACAATGACCAAGTGGTAGCAACATGAGGAGGCCAAACAGTGACCAAGTGGCAGAAAAATGAGGAGACCATACAGTGACCAAGTGACAGCAACATGAGGAGGCCAAACAGTGACCCAGTGGCAGCGGTATGAGGAGGGCATACAGTGACCCAGTGGCAGCAACATGAGGAGGTCATACAGTGACCAAGTGGCACCAACATGATGAGGCCATACAGTGACCAAGTGGCAGCAACATGAGAAGCATACAGTGACCCAGTGGCAGCGGCATGAGGAGGCCATACAGTGACCAAGTGGCAGCAACATGAGGAGGACCTACAGTGACCCAGTGGCAGCGGCATGAGGAGGCCATACAGTGACCAAGTGGCAACAACATGAAGAGGCCATACAGTGACCAAGTGGCAGCAACATGAGGAGGGCATACAGTGACCCAGTGGCAGTGGCATGAGGAGTATACAGAGTGACCCAGTGGAAGCAGCATGAGGAGGGCATACAGTGACCCAGTGACATTGTGACCAAGTGGCAGCAGCCTTAGGAGGCCATACAGTGACCAAGTGGCAGCAACATGAGGAGGCCATACAGTGACCAAGTGGCAGCAACATGAGGAGGCCGTACAGTGACCAAGTGGCAGCAATATGAGGAGGCCATAGAGTGACCCAGTGGCACCGGCATGAGGAGGGCATTCAGTGACCAAGTGGCAGCAACATGAGGAGGCCATACAGTGACCAAGTGGCAGCAACATGAGGAGGCCAAACAGTGACCCAGTGGCAGTGGTATGAGGAGGCTATACAGTGACCAAGTGGCAGCAACATGAGGAGGGCATACAGTGACCAAGTGGCAGCAACATGAGGAGGGCATACAGTGACCCAGTGGCTATTGCATGAGGAGGGCATACAGTGACCAAGTGGCAGCAACATGAGGAGGCCATACAGTGACCTAGTGAAAACAGCTTGAGGAGGGCATACAGTTGCCCAGTGGCAGCAACATGAGAAGGGAATACAGTGACCCAGTGGTAGCGGCATGAGGAGGGCATACAGTGACCCGGTGGCAGCAACATGAGGAGGTCATACAGTAACCAAGTGGCAGCAACATGAGGAGGCCATACAGTGACCAAGTGGCAGCAACATGAGGAGGGCATACAGTGACCAAGTGGCAGCAAAATGAGGAGGCCAAACAGTGACCCAGTGGCAGCAACATGAGGAGGCTATACAGTGACCAAGTGGCAGCAACATGAGGAGGGCATACAATGACCAAGTGGTAGCAACATGAGGAGGCCAAACAGTGACCAAGTGGCAGAAAAATGAGGAGACCATACAGTGACCAAGTGACAGCAACATGAGGAGGCCAAACAGTGACCCAGTGGCAGCGGTATGAGGAGGGCATACAGTGACCCAGTGGCAGCAACATGAGGAGGTCATACAGTGACCAAGTGGCACCAACATGATGAGGCCATACAGTGACCAAGTGGCAGCAACATGAGAAGCATACAGTGACCCAGTGGCAGCGGCATGAGGAGGCCATACAGTGACCAAGTGGCAGCAACATGAGGAGGACCTACAGTGACCCAGTGGCAGCGGCATGAGGAGGCCATACAGTGACCAAGTGGCAGCAACATGAAGAGGCCATACAGTGACCAAGTGGCAGCAACATGAGGAGGGCATACAGTGACCCAGTGGCAGTGGCATGAGGAGTATACAGAGTGACCCAGTGGAAGCAGCATGAGGAGGGCATACAGTGACCCAGTGACATTGTGACCAAGTGGCAGCAGCCTTAGGAGGCCATACAGTGACCAAGTGGCAGCAACATGAGGAGGCCATACAGTGACCAAGTGGCAGCAACATGAGGAGGCCGTACAGTGACCAAGTGGCAGCAATATGAGGAGGCCATAGAGTGACCCAGTGGCACCGGCATGAGGAGGGCATTCAGTGACCAAGTGGCAGCAACATGAGGAGGCCATACAGTGACCAAGTGGCAGCAACATGAGGAGGCCAAACAGTGACCCAGTGGCAGTGGTATGAGGAGGCTATACAGTGACCAAGTGGCAGCAACATGAGGAGGGCATACAGTGACCAAGTGGCAGCAACATGAGGAGGGCATACAGTGACCCAGTGGCTATTGCATGAGGAGGGCATACAGTGACCAAGTGGCAGCAACATGAGGAGGCCATACAGTGACCTAGTGAAAACAGCTTGAGGAGGGCATACAGTTGCCCAGTGGCAGCAACATGAGAAGGGAATACAGTGACCCAGTGGTAGCGGCATGAGGAGGGCATACAGTGACCCGGTGGCAGCAACATGAGGAGGTCATACAGTAACCAAGTGGCAGCAACATGAGGAGGCCATACAGTGACCAAGTGGCAGCAACATGAGGAGGGCATACAGTGACCAAGTGGCAGCAAAATGAGGAGGCCAAACAGTGACCCAGTGGCAGCAACATGAGGAGGCTATACAGTGACCAAGTGGCAGCAACATGAGGAGGGCATACAATGACCAAGTGGTAGCAACATGAGGAGGCCAAACAGTGACCAAGTGGCAGAAAAATGAGGAGACCATACAGTGACCAAGTGACAGCAACATGAGGAGGCCAAACAGTGACCCAGTGGCAGTGGTATGAGGAGGGCATACAGTGACCCAGTGGCAGCAACATGAGGAGGTCATACAGTGACCAAGTGGCACCAACATGATGAGGCCATACAGTGACCAAGTGGCAGCAACATGAGAAGCATACAGTGACCAAGTGGCAGCAACATGAAGAGGCCATACAGTGACCAAGTGGCAGCAGCATGAGGAGGGCATACAGTGACCCAGTGGCAGTGGCATGAGGAGTATACAGAGTGACCCAGTGGAAGCAGCATGAGGAGGGCATACAGTGACCCAGTGACATTGTGACCAAGTGGCAGCAGCCTTAGGAGGCCATACAGTGACCAAGTGGCAGCGGCATGAGGAGTACACAGAGTGACCCAGTGGAAGCAGCACGAGGAGGATATACAGTAACCCAGTTCCTCCCCTGCGTGACTTTGTTCGCCCAGGCAAACGAGGTGTAGAACAGCGTGACACCTCTGTGCCCTGCACATGTGGTATGCTGGAGGAGCACTGTGATTTGTCCCTGCAGTGGAGGCTGAGGAAACAGTGGAGGATGAGGCAGACATTGTTGCAGGACCAACGGTGTGAAAACGTGGAGGCGGAAGCGGCGCCACCTGGCCAAGTTGCTGGTGACAAGGCGACAATGTAGATTTGGCAGCAGCATGAGGAGGACACAGAGTGGCAAGTCAACATAATGTGAAGTTGGCAGCAGCACGAGGAGGCCATACAGTGACCCAGTGGCAGCGGCATGAGGAGGCCATACAGTGACCCGGTGGCAGCAGCATGAGGATGGCATACAGTGACCCAGTGGAAGCGGCATGAGGAGGCCATACAGTGACCTAGTGACATTGTTGAGGTGTGAGCAGCCTTAGTAGGCCATACAGTGACCCAGTGGCAGAGTGAGGAGGTGGCAGCAGTATGAGGAGGACATACAATGACCCAGTGGCAGAGGTGAAGGTAGCAACAGCCTTAGGAGGTCATACAGTGACCCGGTAAGAAAGTCTGGAGGTGTCAGCAGCCTTAGTAGGCAATACAGTGACCCTGTGTCAGAGTGACCCGGCGGAAGCAGCATGAGGACATACAATGACCTAGTGACATTGTGGAGGTGTCAGCAGCCTTAGTAGGCCATACAGTGACCCGGTAAGAGAGTGTGGAGGTGTCAGCAGCCTTAGAAGGCCATATAGTGACCCAGAGTGAAGAGGTGGCAGCAGTGTGAGGAGGCCATATAGTCACCCAGTGGCAGAGGTGGAGGTGGCAGCAGCGTGAGTAGGCCACAGAGTGGCAAGGTGATATAATTTGTAGGTAGCAATAGCCGTTGGAGGCCATACAGTGACCCAGTGGCAGAGTGAGGAGGTGGCAGCAGCATGAGTAGGCCACAGAGTGGCAAGGTGATATAATGTGTAGGTATCAACAGCCGTAGGAGGCCATACAGTGTCCCAGTGGCAGAGTGAGGAGGTAACAGCAGCGTGTGGAGGCCATACAGTCACCCAGTGGCAGAGTGCGGAGATGGCAGCAGCGTGAGTAGGCCACAGAGTGGCAAGGTGATATAATGTGTAGGTAGCAACAGCCTTAGGAGGCCATACAGTGAACCAGTGGCAGAGTGTGGTGAGGCAGCATGGATCATTTAATCTACTGCATCAGGCATTGGTGGGTGGAAGTCCTGGCTGATCCACGCTTGATTCATCTTCACAAAGGTCAGTCTCTCCAAATTTTGGGTGGACAGGCGAGTTCTCCTTGGGCTAACTATGGCCCCCGCTGCACTAAACACCCGCTCTGATGCCACACTACTGGCCAGGCAGGACAGCTTTTCCAGGGCAAACTCGGCCAGTTGCGGCCACAAATCCAGTTTGGCTGACCAGTAGTCCAGCGGATCTTCGATGACGGGTGGCAGTGTTCACTCTAAGTATGCCACCACCTGCTGGTTCAACTTCTGCTCTGTGTCTAGCTGCTGATGAGCAGCTTCTTCATTATGCGGCTGAAGAAAGCTGCTCATCAGCGACTCTAGGCTCAGGCTGCTGCTGATGGAGCCAATACTGCTCCTGCCACCCCACCCCCTCCCACAGCTGTCATGCCAGTGCAAGTTGAGCGCTCAGGGCCCACCCGGCTGGACATGCGAGAGGATGGACGATGGCGCAAATAGACAGCGGCCAACTTACTACATAGCATGTCTCTATAGTAGTTCAGTTTTACCTCCCTCTCAGCGGGTGTAAAAAAAGGCCCCCATTTTACCCCGGTATCGAGGGTCTAACATGGTGGAGAGCCAGTAGTCATCCCTCTGCCGAATGGTGACAATTCAGCTGTCACTGCGCAAGGAAGTCAGCATGCATCGGGCCATTTGCGCAAGTGACTCCAAGGGACTCCCTGCATCCATCTCCACTGCATACTGCCATGGTGTGTCTGGGTCATCTGCCTCATCCTCCTCTGGATGTTCTGGTTGCTCCTGCTCCTCTCCACCCATTTGACTACACATTGTTTGTGCTCCAATGTCCTCCTCATCTTCCTCCTCCTCCAGTTCAGCCCCCACAGGGCTCATGTGGCCTTGAGATGTAGACGCCACATCTCCAGTCCCCTGACCAGCCAGATTGATAAGCATCTTTTCCAGGATGTGAATCAGTGGAATGATGCTATTCATCCCGTAGTCCTGGCGACCGACTATCAAAGTGACCTCCTCAAAGGGAACTAACAAATGGCAGGTGTCACGCATGAGCTGCCACTGGCTAACGTTAAAGTTACACAGGGGAGTACCTCTGTCCGCTTGGATCATCAAGAAATAGTTTATGGCTTTTCTCTGTTCATATAGTCGATCCAACATATGGAGGGTTGAATATCAACGGGTGGAAACATCGCATATCAGCCTATGTTGTGGGAGGCTGTTCTGCCACTGCAGCTCAAGTAGGGTGTGTTTGGCGGTGTACGAGTAGCTGAAGTGCATGCAAAGTTTCCTTGACATTTTTAGGATGTCTTGCAGATGGGTGGAACACTTAAGGAAACGCTTCACAATCAGATTGAACACGTGCGCCATGTTCCTGCAGTGGAGGCTGAGGAGACAGTGGAGAATGAGGCGGACATTGTTGCAGGACCAACGGCGTGAGAACGTGGAGGCAGAAGCTGAGTCACCTGTCCAAGTTGCTGGTGTGTCTGGGCAGGCACCACATTAACCCAGTGGGCTGTAAATGACATATATTGTCCTTGACTGTAGTTACAGCTCTACACGTCGGAGCTGCCGTGCACTTTGGCAGACACCGACAGGCTCAAGGACTGGCCCACCGTCTCTTCTACATATCTGTGCAGGGCTGGTACTGCCTTCTTGGCAAAGAAATTACGGTTTGGGACTCTCCACCTCGGCTCAGCGCAAGCCATGAGTTTTCTGAAAGGTGCAGAGTCCACCAAGTGGAAAGGGAGTGACTGCAGCACCAGCAACTTGGACAGGAGCACGTTCAGCTTCTGCACTGTTGGATGATTGCACGCATACTGTTGTCTCTTAGATATAGATTCTGTGATCGATTGCTGATGCAATAACTGACTAGGAGGAGGAGGAGCAGGAGCATCACGACCAGCAGATAATGTGAGGGACACACAGCTTCCTTCAGCTGTGGTGGAGCCTTGACTGCCTGAAATGGGGTGCGTGCTACTGGGTGCTGCAGCGATTGCTGCGGCAGGCTGGACCACCACATTGGAGCCAAGGCTCTCCCAGGCCACTTTATGGTGATGCTGCATACTGTATGTTGATGTTCACTTTCTGCCCACAGATTGAACATATGGCCATGTTCACCTTCCCCGGCGGCTTTACAAAAAACTGACACACCGCCGAGTAGGTGATTTTACCCCCAATAATCAGCAATAACTGACTGCTACCGCCACTGCCTCCGTGAACCCCTGCACCACTGCTTTCCGGGCAGGTAGGCTGCTGCGAAGCAGGTGGTCTACCCCGGGCACGTTTAGCTCCAGACCTCACACTGCTGTCACCCTGCCGACTCGCCCACTTCCTCATGCGCAAGCTGCAACTCTCTTCTCCTGATGACGATGAGGCCCCTTCGTCACCCGGCTCCCAATTACGATCGGCTACATCGTCATCCACTACTGTCTGCAGGTCACTGATGTCCTCCTCCAACACCAGCTCCCATGCCACTCTCCTCATCACTACTTGCCCGTCTACTGCAGGAAGCGGCGGCTGTCTCCTCCACATCTTGGCTGAGCAGTAGCTGCTGACTGTCCTCTAGTGCCTCCTCCTCACTGTACAGTGGATCTGAGCCCACAACATAGAGTACTTCTCTAGCTGAGGGAACAGAAAAGGACAGAGGCAGGTTGAGGACAGGTGAGGGCACAGGGCCTGCTACCGGGCCATGCCAACTAAGGGTTGTGTCTGACGAACCCACCGACTCTTGGCTGGGGGTGCCTGATGTGACTTGGGATGAATTGAATGACCGAGTCAACTAGTCTACAACCGTTGGTTTGCTGGTCAAGACACGACCACTACTTGACACTGGGAGCTCAGGCCTCTGTAACTGACCCCTGCTGCCACGCCCCCTTACTCTGCTGCGACCTGTGCCTGCGCCAGAAACATTTAGGCCCACCCCTGTGCATGGCCTCGCGCTTCTCTGTCTGACATACTGTTCGATGAAAAGGCAGAGATTTGTAGCTCAGAATTATTTAATTATTGACAATACTATTTATAAATAGACAGCAACTTTATACTGGTAACAAAATGGCGAATATAGTCCTTTTTATGTGTTTTGACACTAATAAACACCTTTAAATAAGTGATAACCACTAAGAATTATTGAATTACTAGCAGAAGGACCCGGCTTCGCACGGGTATATTTCATTTTTTGTTTGTGTAGTGACCCCATAAGAATTGGCCAGTTTTGCACTTGACATTCAGTATGGAAGTCCAGTATAGGTATAGTCTATTTATGGTTGTGTTGCTATGGAAACCTGGTAAATGAAATGTGAACTTATATTGGCTGATACACGTCATATGACTGAATATTTAAGGACCTGCGAACTGATATTGACGCATACAGGTCATAAATAGCTTGGTTGCTATGGAAACCTGGTGTAAAGCTGTGTGTATGTCAAGACTGAAGAACCTGCAATTTTCCATTGATCCATAAGCGTCATGTGATCATGTGTATCTCAGTTTGGATATCAGTGAAAGACCTGCGATCGGTTGTTATGGAAAACCTGGAGTAAAGCTGTGTGTATGTGATCTTGTGTAACAGTGTCATCCACAGCGCCCTAACCCTTTAAAGCTGACCTACAGCAGTGAATAAAAATGGCTGGGTTGTAATGGAAACATGGAGCGCAGGTGTGTGCATGTGGCTGACAATACCTTGTCAGATTGGAGACGGGCTTGGGTCTGCTGGGTTGTTTCAGCAGCTTGCTGTTGTCTGACACATACCTTGTCAGATTAGAGACAGGCTTGGGTCTGCTGAGAGTTTTCATTAGCTCGAGGAGCAACCATGCGTTTTACTGAAGGGAGCATGAGTAGTTTAAAAATGTTTCAATTTATAAGAATGCTGAAATCCAGTATGGCAGTCCAGTCAGTGGCGTAAATACCGGGGTAGCAGTGGTAGCGGCTGCCACAGGGCTCGGGACATTAGGGGTCCCGGCGGGTCCCTGATGTTATTTTTTTTTTTAATAGGCAGTTACCTGCTGGTGTAACACCAGCAGGTAACAGGCCCTATTTACTTACCAATCCCCGCTCCTGCTCACGGCCGTCTGCGCTTCACCTTCTGCAGAGGCGGCTGTGAGCAGGAGCGGGGATTGGTAAGTAAGGCCTGCGGGAAGTGAACCCCACAAACACTGCTATCATTATACTTTTCAGCAGGCTTCGGGCCTCCTTGGTGATGTCCCAGACGTCATTATGCATTGCGATGCATGCCTGGCTCACGTGACATCTGGTCCAACATTGAAGAGGTAGCGGGGAGTGCGCATAATACTATATGAAAGGGCCACTATGATACAGTGTGCAGGGGCCACTATAGGGCAGAATACTGTGTGCAAGGGCCACTATGGGGCTTAATAGTGTGTGCAGGGGCCACTATGGGGCATAATAGTGTGTGCAGGAATGCAGTTTGTGCTGGGGGGGGGGGTTGCCGGGGGGGGGGCATGTCAAATGTTTGCCTTGGGGCCCAGCCATTCCTAGTTACACCACTGAGTCCAGTATAAGTACATTCTATTTATGGCTGTGTTGTTATGGAAACCTGGTAAATTAAATGTCAACTTATATTGGCTGATACACGTGATATGACTGAATATTTAAGGACCTGACAAAAGTGTTTTAAAATTTTGCCTGCAACTTTATACTGGTAACAAAATGGCAAATATAGTCGTTATGTCTTTTCCCTTGTTAAAGGCGTTTATTACTGATAAGTGCAGATATTATTGGATGATATTTCAGTTTTCTTTGGCACAATAGTACTGAATAATGTTATGTCTTGTAAGAACAATGAATAAGCCCCTTATAATAAACGCCTTTAAAAAGGCTTATTTTACAGATACATGCAGATATGGCTTTGGCACAATAGTATTGAATTATGTTATGCCTTGTAAGAACAGTGAATAAGCCCCTTATAATAAATGCCTTTAAAAAGGCTTATTTTACAGATACATGCAGATATGGCTTTGGCACAATAGTATTGAATTATGTTATGAATTGTAAGAACAGTGAATAAGTCCCTTATAATAAAAGCCTTTAAAAAGGCTTTTTTTACAGATACGTGCAAATATTAGTGTATGATATTTCACTTTTTTTGCTGTACTGCACTGCAAAAGGCTTGTTGTGTTCCACCTTGACGACACAGATATAAGTAATGAGCAGCAGTATAACGGCAGTGAGTGCTGCAATGTGAGTTATGCTGCAAATTCTTGCTGTAAATGAGCTTGCAACCACCCCAAATTCTTCTCTCAATTCCTCCCTATGCTTTCCATACAGTTCTAAGGCTCAGCCTCTTTCCCTGAACTTCTATATGTTTTCTAAGTCTTTCCCTAGCTCCTGCCGACGTCTGTCCCTACAGTAAGAGCGATGTGAAATGACTGTACCTAAAATAGCTGAGGGCTTTTATAGGGCTGTGACATCACATGTCCAGCTGGCTGCTGATTAGCTGCACGCTTGGCATTGTGGGTGATCCCACACTCCCAGAGTCCCTTCACCCTTGTACTAACATGTGCAGTGGCCATTTTATAAAAAAAATGCGATGCATCGAAGCGTGAGGAAATCCGGAATCGTGGCGAATCAAAGATTTCCTGAAATTCGGATCGAATTTCACTTCTGCAGAATCGATTCACTCATCTCTATTCGTTACATATAAGACAATTAATTATAACAGATTATCACATTCTGCTGTCAATAGTTTATAGTGAGCAGCTGCTGATGTAAGTAAGAATTTACTGCTAGTTCAGTAGATTTAGCTTCAGTTAATACAGTTGTGCTAGAAATAAAAGTCACTTTCTAATGTTGAAGGGATTTCCAGGTGAATATGAGAAACTTTGTAATATACAGTGGATACGAAAAGTATTCAGACCCCTTTAAATTTTTCACTCTTTGTTTCATTGCAGGCATTTGCTAAAAGCAAAAAAGTTCATTTTATTTCTCATTAATGTACATTCAGCACCCCATCTTGACAGAAAAAAAAAAAGAAATGTAGATATTTTTGCAAATTTATTAAAAAAGAAAAACTGAAATATCACATGGTCATAAGTTTTCAGACCCTTTGCTCAGTATTGAGTAAAAGCACCCTTTTGAACTAGTACAGCCATGAGTCTTCTTGGGAATGATGCAACAAGTTTTTCACATCTGGATTTGGGGATTCTCTGCCATTCTTCCTTGCAGATCCTCTCCAGTTCCGTCAGGTTGGATGGTGAACGGTGGACAGCCATTTTCAGGTCTCTCCAAAGATGCTCAATTGGGTTGAGGTCAGAGCTCTGGCTGGGCCAGTCAAGAATGGTCACAGAGCTGTTCTGAAGTCACTCCTTTGTTATTTTAGCTGTGTGCTTAGAGTTACTGTTTTGTTGGAAGGTGAACCTTCGGCCCAGTCTGAGGTCCAGAGCACTCTGGAAGAGGTGTTCTCTCAGGATATCTCTGTACTTGGCCGCATTCATCTTTCCTTCAATTGCAACCAGTCGTCCTGTCCCTGCAGCTGAAAAACACCCCCATAGCATGATGTTGCCACCACCATGTTTCACTGTTGGGATTGTATTGGGCAGGTGATGAGCAGTGCCTGGTTTTCTCCACACATACCACTTAGAATTAACGCCAAAAAGTTCAATCTGTGTCTCATCAGACCAGAGAATCTTATTTCTTCTCATAGTCTGGGAGTCCTTCATGTGTTTTTTTGGCAAACTCTGTGCAGGCTTTCATATGTCTTGCACTGAGGAGAGGCTTCCTTCAGGCCACTCTGCCATAAAGCCCTGACTGGTGGGGGGCTGCAGTGATCTCTGGAGCTCAGCCACAGTGATCTTTGGGTTCTTCTTTACCTCTCTCACCAAGGCTCTTCTCCCATGATTGCTCAGTTTGGCTGGACGGCCAGGTCTAGGAAGAGTTCTGGACGTCCCAAATGTCCTCCATTTAAGGATTATGGGGGCCACTGTGCTCTTAGGAACCTTTAGTGCTGCAGACATTCTTTTGTAAGCTTGGCCAGATCTGTGCCTTGCCACAATTCTGTCTCTGAGCTCCTTGGGCAGTTCCTTTGACCTAATGATTCTCATTTGCTCTGACATGCACTGTGAGCTGTGAGGTCTTATATAGACAGGTGTGTGCCTTTCCTAATCAAGTCCAATCAGTTTAATTAAACACAGATGGACTCCAATGAAGGAGTAGAACCATCTCAAGGAGGATCAGAAGGAAATGGACAGCCAAGTGAGTTAAATATGAGTGTCACAGCAAAGGGTCTGGATACTTATGACCATGTGATATTTCAGTTTTTCTTTTTTAATAAATTTGCAAAAATATCTACATTTCTGTTTTTTTCTGTCAAGATGGGGTACTGAGTGTACATTAATGAGAAATAAAATGAACTTTTTTGCTTTTAGCAAATGGCTGAAATGAAACAAAGAGTGAAAAATTTAAAGGGGTCTGAATACTTTCCGTACCCACTGTATCTTATTAAAGAAATATGTTTCCTTTTCCACTTATCAGACTGTGGTGCTTTTTACATAGAAGAGGGGAGAAGAGGGGAGGGGGAGTCTGCTGGAAAAGACATGCACATAACTGCAACTGCTATCTCTGCTGCACCTGTGAATAAGGGAGCTCTTTTGACACTGCTACGTTTCAAGCTAAAACTGTGCACAGAAAGAGACAATAAGTTAGTTATCTAGCCCCCTCCTTACCTAGTAAGATTATATTATATAACTTTATATTATAAAGTTTTTTATATTCACTTACACTATTCATTTATGAAAAGTTTTTTTATAATTCAGTGTATGCTTTAAAGTACTTATCTGCAGACATTTAGAATATCTAGCTACATTTGGTGAAATCTGGAGGAATCATGTGGTGGTCATACATGTAAGATTAACAACAGATGCTGCAAAAACAAACTGGATATACCCATGACCAGAAGATAAATATATCTCATGTGTATGGCAAGATTTAGGTTAGACAATCTTTAAGGGGTTATCTGGGAAATAATAAATCTTACCAGTGCATTCCCTGCACTGGTTAAGCTTTATAACTAACATATAAGCCTGTCCCCCAGAGCCCTGATGATTATTTTTGCAGAGGGCAGCTGTGGAGGCTGAAACTCTTATCCCTGCTCCTCCAATGCTGACACGCTGACTCTCAATCACATGACCAACTCTGCTCCACTAAATAGACCTGCAGTTGTAGTAGAAAGTAGTTGGTGACATTAGACATAGCCAAAACAGCTGCAGGATACAGAGTTCTCACAGTTTTTTAAGGAATGCACTGGTAAGCCTTATTATTCTCCAGATAACACCTTTAAACTGTACCATATTTATCTCAGTGGCTGATGGTGGATGATAAACCTACTATATGCTTAAATATCCAGTCTAACTTTACACCATCTACAATGATATATTAATTGATTTCATTAATTTTTTTGTTTGCTAGTGTTACATCTTAAAGGGGTTGTCCTTTTCATATGTTTTATATGAAACAGTCCTCAGGCTGTTTGTACCAGGTGACTGCTGCAGCCATACACAGGCCTTCGTAGTCACCTCTTTAACAGCAAGTCACAGCAGTCTCTACACATCTCTACAATATAAAAAAGGGGGAGCCAATATATTTAGAAAAAAAAAAGTTTCTACATCACAACATATTTAGGTCATGTTTCCTACTCAAGCCTAGTGAAATGTAAGAAAGATGGCATTTTTCCAAATAATTTTCATATATCAATTTTATAATTAAGTACTTAAGAATAATACAACAAAGCAATTGAGCTAAAGGTATAGACCTTATTTCCATTAAGTTCACATTAGCTTAGTTTTTCTCAGTTTCTCAGATTGGTCACAGAATCGGAACAACAGACTGAAAAACTAATATAATGACGGTTGCAGATGGAGCACATTCTGCATTCATCAGTCATCACTCACTGTAATGTAAAAAACTAGACAGAAGCTTTGACACGTAAAAAAACAAGATAGAAGCTTTCTTCCGTCTTGTTTTTTACATTAAAGTGAATGATGACAGATGCAGGCAGAATGTGTTACGAAAATGAAGCTGATGTGAGTTTATCTGGCATATTTGTTCTATGTAATTATGTATTTTAATCCTCATGAAACCAGATTATTGGCTATTTCTTGTAAAGCTAGCACTGGAAGGAGCTTTTCTTAGCTATATCAAGTGCACATGACATTAGTATGACTTGATCATTTTAGATAGCGAAAAATAAAAACACAAATAAATAACAGATTCCAGGTATAATCTATCCCACCTCCAACCTATTTCTGCTCTTAATTTATGTTTCCCACTTTATCTCAAACTCTTTATATAGCAGTTTTCACTGTGCTGATTTCCAGTTTATATAAAGGTGACAGTCTTCTAATGCCACTTTTGGAATCTGCCGTTGGTTTCCATGGAGACAAGGAATCTAAATATGTTCTTTCCAAGCAAACCCCACAGTTTGTCTTCTCTCCTGAAGACTAGTGAGCATGGATGATAAAATAAGCAGAAAATTTTAAGAAGAAAAAAACCTTTGATATATTTTAAACTTTTTGTCTCAGTACTTAGTTAATATCTGCTGAGGAGCATTTGCTGCCAAAAATGTCATTGTCATTCATTTTTATAGATTTAAATGACATGTTATTTTATATCTAGTATAGGAACAATGACCTTAATCATCTTAAGCTTTGTAACAACATTCACACGTAGCAGCTCTCTCAGTCTCATAGAATCATTATACAGGCTACAACGGCATGAGACTATGGGGATGTAATATGTCATGGTGGGGGTTTTCTGGTCCTCTTTATTGAGGTCTCACTTGCATAGGAAGTCATATAGGCAGTGTAATATGCTATGATGCCCATGACCAGATTTAGATATATAATTTGGCATTTGAATGCCAAAGGCAAAAATTGCAAGTTACACCCCTTCCCCTTCACTATCATACATAAACACAGTCCATGCTAGCCTTAGCAAAGTGTTTTGAGCTTTAGTTACTCAGGGGAGCAGTCACAGTTCCAGCTATTAAAACTCTTAGTTATTGAAAGAACTGGATTCATCACAAACAGAATTCATTGCTAGTCTCCACCTGAACAGAAGGGCTTTTGTAGTGCACTTGACTTCAGGGTATGTTGGAACAATTAGGGCTTTGAATTAATGAGTGCTGGGCCCATTATATAATATACCATACACTTTTTCGCATTTCTGTACTAGGTGCATTTGAATTCCTTTGAAAGTCTGAACAGAAGAAATTTCGCAGTAGGTAAATGTCCATTCCCAAGCTAAAAATTATGCTATATATGAGTATGTTTAGATGCTACTTAGTTGCTATTTATTTGTTCTTGCTGTGTGGGTGCTTTTAATTCACTTACTTTGTAGGGATGTGATCTGTGACTACGCCTTAGCTGCAGTATCTACAAGGAGTATAAGGAAATCTGAGCCATACTTACTGTGTCATCATTGGTTCACATTGCTCTCTCCCTCCTTTCTGTAGCATTGACACCTCATAATGTCTTCTACATATCACCTATTGGCCCAAAATGATATACATTATCTATTGGTTGTATTTTTTCACAGAATGCTATACTTCTACACCCACTGCAATAGACCAGATGTGACTGACAGTTATGCTCACACTACAATAGCTGGGAGTGGAAACATCTCTGCCCCCTTAGATGCTGTGATCAATAGTGATATGGTTATGGTGTGTTTATAGGTTACTATGGCAGTTGGGGGCCTAACTATGGCCCCCAGGTCTGCCATCTTAGTACACTTATTAGAATGTCTCCCAGCATTACGCAGACAGGTATGATACACTGCAATGTAGAAATATATAAATAAACACAAATTTGCCTGTTATTGCATATTTAATTGCTTGTTTTTATTCATCTTACCTTCCAAAAATAAAATACAAAGTAATCAAAAAATTGTACCGAGCCCAAAAATATTTCCAACAAAAATGTCAACTCATTATGTAAAAAACAAGTCCTAACACAGTCTGAGAGAGTTGTTTAGTTAAACCAGAATCGGAGATAACAATCAAAACATTGAATTTAAGAACAAATCAATGTCACAGTTTCATTTTAGATCATTTAAAAAAAAAAATCTGCCCTTTCTGTTTCAATCTCTCACTATTGTCAAGATCTTGGTTTGTTGTGAAAGGAAACATTCACAATAAATAAAAATCTGGAGCATCAGGTGGGGTGGAAGTTATGACTTAAAATGCATAGATTTGTTGGTAGTGGTAGTACTGGTGACTGTTACTTGTAGCCATGGTGGTAGGGCAAATATAGGGTTGGGAATCATGAGGGGGTGCAAGGAACCCATGACCTATCACAGTTTGAGAAAAGTGTCAGGATGATCGTGATTACAATGATGATGACCTTGGCCATGACCAACCATTGCTGTGTGAGGCAGACATGACTTGGTCCTAGAACATGCTGGTGAGTATGGCAACTTGTATTCTTGATTGCTTGCATGCTGACAAGAGTATCATTAGCATGAAGCAAAGGGATGTCTATTGGATATATATAGTGCATGCTTTCAGACCTTTGCTATAAAAGCAAAATAAGGATGTTTTTTCCTGTTTCCAAATGGGATCTAACTGTGGCATATTACTAGGCTAAGCTCTGTTTCTACCTTGCTGTAGCTATCGCTGAATAGATGCCTCTCGAATGTACGTCTGTCTGGGAGGCCACTCTTGGCTCCCCACTGAGTTAAAGCTCCACTGCCAGTACTACTGCTGTATCAAGTAGTTGAAGTAGAAAGCTGGTACAACTTGCTGAACATGATGGACCCATATTTTAATCTGCAGTGCCAACATGATGCACGTTAGGAAATGGATATGTATACATATCTTCATCTGATGCATGTGAATAAATCTGCAATTTCTGACATTGGGGAGTGACTATCACCAGCCAATGATGCCACTGCCACAATCTGCTCGTTAAATACACCGTGTTCCAAATATTTATGGAAATTGGATTTCAGTGTCATAAACATTTAATTTTTTATTTTTCAATTAAACTCATGGATGGTATTGTGTCTCAGTTCTGTTTGGATCACTGAAATTGATCTCAAACATCAAGGGAAAAATGTCACTAGCACCACACTGAGACAAAGAGCCCATGTCATAGTCAATGCAAACTGCCATTGAAGGGCAGAACATATATGGCAACAGACCCAATTGTAACATAACAATCTAGGGAATTGTATACCCTCAAAATGAGCATCCTTGGAGGGTTTCCAGATGGGCTTTAAAGTTTAGATTTTTGCCTTTGAAATGTCTACAAAGATGTTTAAAAGATTTAAACCATGCTGAGAACCATGATTTAAAGAGTTTCTATGTTGGGAACTAGGAATGAGAAGAGACCATGCTAAGGACTACAATTTCAATGGATACCATGCGGGGGACTAGAAAAAAGAGAAAAGTCATGCTGGGGACCAAGAATAACAGGGCCACCTTGAACTAGGAAATGTGCATGTCACCAGGGAAGTAAAAAAGAGTTGGTACGTCCTATGGTTATGCGTGTGACTTGGAGTGAATTGTGTACAGTACCATGGTTTTTTTAGTCCCAGTCTAGGCTTATTTCTGTGTTATGCACTGAAGCATAAAATACATGATTCTATATTTCGTCATTATTTGGGTGTTTGCTGACTGCATTGAACACTTTAACCTGTATCATATATACTTTTTTTTTTTGAGAGGACCATCGAATACAACTTTTCAGGGCAACTGGACCACTTTTGATTTGGAAATAAATTATTCAGACTGAAATGATTCTCAGGAGTTTTACTCATCTCCACGTAATAAAGATAAAGATGTTGGATTTATATTAATTCTACACTAGTATCTTCTGGAGTAATTTTGTGAGTGTTTCCATAGAACTGCTGATATCTAAATGGATAAGGGTGTAAGGTTTTTTTTTTCCCCACCAATAATGTTTTTTAACACATAAGTTACTTAGATCGTTGAACGTTTATATACTGTAATACAAAACTAATACAGTGAGTCTTAGGTGGCTATTTGTATAAGACATGTATTTGCTGTTTTGCAGCTATATATTTCATGCTGGTTTTAACATTATATTGATTCACAGAAACAGTGGTTTATGATGTGACTCATAATGTTTCTTCTTCATAAGACATGCATATCAAAGCACTGGCATTTAAGTGTTTGCAGATCAATGTACTTGGCAGTAGATTTAAGCATCCCAATCCACTGCTGTAGCTGGTAAAGTCAGTGAGACATTGGCATTGAACGCTGCGTATCACCCCCGGAGAGATTGGTTATTTGCTTCATATGCCAATTAAGGAGGTGTGATGATTAAGGGGACTCCCATATATGCATCTCTGTACAATTATATATCTGGCTGACCCCTTATAACCCCATCCCCCCTGCAGACCATGTGTTTCCACTTCCCCCCTCAGCTCAGTTACTCTGAAGCCATGTCCCTGTTGTGGGTTAATTACCATCCCTTTGTTATATTGCTCTGAGTAATTAACACTCCTTTTCAAGTACCCTTCCTCTACCCAGGGGATTTCCTGAGCCACCTCAGACAGCGCGGCACCAGATAATACATCTGAGAGATCCTAGTTTTATGCCCATATCTCAGAAGGGGGGCACCTCACAGTTACGCCATTAAATTCTGTGGGTGCCCCATAGAAAGGCGCACGCGGTCAGCCCAAACATGGAGCCGTTGTGAGCCCAAGGCAGGTCCAGACACCCAACTTCCTACCCAAAGGGAACTGAGGGGCCATGCTTGGTATGTATACGACAAGGGTTTCACCCCGAGTTCTCCCCTTCCACTTACCAAACCATACGGTCGCCAGATAAGGAGCCAGAATGATTTTCGAGTTCAAGGGTTCCATGCTTGTAGGTGTAACTTCCCTCCCCCATGACATCACTCGGGGTGGGGGCAGGGAACACACAAAAGCACAGCACACACACAGCACATGGTTCTGGTGCCATCTGACCTGGTTAAGGTGCTGTGCTGCCGGTCGTCCCATAAGAAAGGGCCCTGGTTGAATCCCACTTGGAAGCCAGAGATAGCCTGCACAAGCTGGTGTTGGTAATATATATCTTTTTCTTTCTTTTATCCCCATTTTTTATTTGTTATGTACCGTGTTATGTTATTTTCACGTGTATCTGCTTGTTAATCGCTGCATGTATTCTATGTATGTGTTGAGTGTCTAGTATCGACCCATTTAGGGGTTAATAAATATATAAAATTTAGAAGGCTCGTTTGCGTACTACCCTCTGTTGACCCGCCTCACTCACGCAAAGTGGGTGTGAGGTAATCGAAGTGATCGCAGGTAAGGCCAGGTGCGGTCCCTGGTAAATCCGGATCCTTCACAGGAGGGATGGGAAAAATTGCAAGTAGGAGGAAGGCTAGAATTGGGTTAAGGAATTTACCATGGAATGTCTGCCAAAGATATCCATTTTTTAACCCTAACAATTGAAAGACTTGGTAGATAAGACAGCTGTTCATAAAAGTTTTGCTTTCGGTTTTGGCATGATTTATACTGACAAGCAAAAGGGTAACAATGTTTTGAACTTTTGACTTTCAGGATCCATATCTCACCATCCACTACAGCTTTGAACGTGAGACCATACCTCCCAATCGTCCCGGATTCTGCGGGACAGTTCCAGATTGTGGGTTCTGTCCCGCGGTCCTGGTCGGCGGCAGATATGTCCCAGTTTCAATTCATCTGCGTCTGGAGGACACAGATGAGTTGAATATAATGATGAATGAAGCAGGAGTCGCCCACGGACAGCTCCCACTTCACCACTGTGCTCCCCCTGTGTTCCGGCCCCGGGAGCTGTAGGCGCGATGTGATGACATCAGTCATATTGTGCCTGCAGCTCCCAGAACACTCCGTGACTGAGACTGCAAACAGGGCAGCAGGGGAGCAAGGAGATGTGAGTATCAGTGTTTTTTATGTTAAACTTTGCATGCAAATTGAGGGAGAACATAAAACTAGGGGCAGATGAAGGGGGCACATTAAACTGGTGGCAGATGAAGGAGGGACATTAAACTAGGTGCAGATGAAGGGGGGGCATGAAACTGTTGGCAGGTGTAGGGGGAACATGAAATTGGGGGCAGATGAAGGGGGGCATTAAACTGGTGGCAGATGGAGGGGGGACATTAAACTGGGGGGAGATGGAGGGGGGGACACTAAACTGGGGGGAGATTAAGAGGGACATTAAACTGGGGATAGCTGGAGGGAGACATTAAACAATGGGGGTCACTGGACGCAGACATTAAGCTGGGGGAAATTGGAAAGGGACATAAACTGAGGGCAAATGGAGGAGGACATTAAACCGTGTGAGTAGCTGGAAGGGGACATGTCCACCTCTAGTTTCACCAAGTTTAATGTCACCCTCCATCTACCCCTATGGTTTAATGTCCCCCTCCAGTTGCCCCCAGTTTAATGTCCCACTCCAGCTGCCATTAATGTATTGTCCCCCTGAAAACAAACCCCCACTGTTTAATGTCACCTTCCAGCTGCCCCAGTTTCATGTCCCCCTCTAGTTTCCGCCAGTTTAAACTGGGGTACCAGGACAGGCATTTAATACTGTGGGGCAATTGGAGGGGAACATTATAATGAGGGGGCATATAATGTTAGGGTGTCTGTAGGAGCATTATACTGTGTGGGGGCACAAAGAAAAATGGATGAGAATAGGCAGAGTCAAAGTAGAAGTGGGTGGAGCTAAATTTACCGCAGCACGCATAGCGCGCCACACATTTTGTCCCTCCTTCTGTTCTTTGAAAGTTGGGAGGTATATGAGACTATGTTCATTTTATAGACAATCATCTTGGCTATCTCATACATAAATTTGAGTTGCAGCTATTTAGCATATGATTAGTTATGCACATTCTTGTCATGTAACTGCATTGTTAGTGTTTTGCTCTTGGTGGTTGAAAAATCTTTTTCTTCTTGTATGCTACAAATTACAACCTGTTCTCACATTCCATAATAGCTCAGTCTGTTATTCATTAGGGACTATAAAAACATGGACATGACATAGTTAAAGCAACATGGCACAACTATTAGATTGACTAGTAGGCAGGGCTGTTTTAACACATTGGTGGGCCCAGTACTAAGGTTTCATAATTGAACCCTCCCTATCAATACTATTTAGACATCCCTCCCAACTTTCATGTCCCAGACCCTTCTACAGTTAGGTCCAGAAATATTTGGACAGTAACACAAGTTTTGACATTTTAACTGTTTACCAAAACATATTCAAGATACAGTTATGTAATTTGAGCGTATTCACATCCTAATTGGAGGAAGGGTTTGTAATATGTAGCTGCATGGTTTTCAAGAGACCAAAGGTAATTGGACAATTATCTCAAAACTATTTAATGGGCTGCATGGGTTATTCTCTTGTTAACCCCTTCAACAAAATCACGTACATGTATAACACAGCCAGCACTCACCGCTAACAGCTGTGATCAGTGCCGACACCGATCATAGCTGTTAACACTTTAGATGTGGCTGCTTTGAATGGAGCTCTTACTCACGCCCCCTGCCTGACACTGCCCTTCTGACATTACAGAGCTTAAATAACATGTCAGGCATCAAAACTAACTGTGCTTGCTACTCGGGAATGGTGGGGGCTAGAGAAAAATTTCCAACTGCTCTGACCTCAGTGGTCCGGTGTCTGTTCACAGAAGCTAAGAACTTAATTTGGTGAAAGTGGTGAAAGGTTCTCTTTAAGCTACAAATGCATAATTAAGAAATAGGTAGGAATTAGTAGGGTTATAGAGGTTACTCAATGTGGAATTGTGCAACAAATAATTGTACAAGATAACAGCAGCCACCAGATTTCCCAGGTGTCATAAATTACATTTAATTTAAAAAAAGGCATACTGGAAGGTTGTTATTACAGTTATAGTTCAGCCTAAAAACTGAAAGAGTTAAAGGGGTCATCTGTGACTTGCTAATTGATGATCTGTACTTAGGATAGGCTGTCGAGTGATGATCTGTGGGGGTTCCACAACCTGGACCCCATGGATCAGCTGTTTGAAGGGGTACTCCCTGAGAATGTCATGTTCATTAGTGACATGGCCTGATCGCAGCTCTATCCCATTCAAGTGAATGGACTGAGCTGAGATGCTGAGATACCAAGCACCACCAATATGCAAAAAATGTACAACCAATGTACAACCGTGTGCTTAGTAAGTACTGAAGAAGCTGCAACGGTCACCAAAACTCTGCTGCCTCTTCAAGCAGTTGACCGTCATTAGGCTCAGATGTCGAACACTTGCTGATCTTTAATTGATGACCTATCCTAAAAATAGGTCATCAATTATGTGGCCTGAAAACCCCCCTTTAACATTTTTGTTTTCATTAAGTATTAATTGAAAATAGGAAAGACTAACGAAAAAAGTGCTTTCCATAGTATTATAGTGTATTAAAAGTAATGGAGTACATAGAAGATACAAATTGGGACCCTTTCAAGGTTCTACTTGACACAACCACACTCTGAACCCTGGACTAATGGCCACATTTCAGTTTCATGACTCAAGACACCACCTTCATAGTACCAGTCAAGACCACTTGAAATTACCTTCTCTATTCATAAACCCCATAGCAGCCAAAAGGTCTGCTTCTAGGGTACATATACCCGTGATTAAAAAAAAAAAATACTGACTACCCTCATTTTATCTGCCTACATAATTCAAAATAATCACTAGGAATAAAAAATTAAAAGTATTTTTGATTAATATAAAAATGTTGCATCTACAGTCATGGCCAAAAGTTTTGAGAATGATACAAATATTAATTTTTACAAAGTCTACTGCTTCAGTTTTTCTAATGGCAATTTGCATATACTCCAGAATGTTATAAAGAGTGATCAGCTTAACAGCAATTACTTGCAAAGTCAATATTTGCCTAGAAAATGAACTTTATCCCACAAAACACATTTTAACATCATTGCAGCCCTGCCTTAAAAGGACCACCTAACATCGTTTCAGTGATTGCTCCATTAACACAGGTGTGGGTGCTGATGAGGACATGGCTGGAGATCAATCTGTCATGATTAAGTAAGAATGACACCCCTGGACACTTTAAAAGGAGGCTGGTGCTTGCCATCATTGTTTCTCTTCTGTTAACCATGGTTATCTCTAAAGAAACACGTGCAGTCATCATTGCACTGCACAAAAATGGCCTAACTGGGAAGAGTATTGCAGCTAGAAAGATTGCACCTCAGTCAACAATCTATCGCATCATCAAGAACTTCAAGGAGAGAGGTTCCATTGGTGCCAAAAAGGCTCCAGGGCGCCCAAGAAAGACCAGCAAGCGGCAGGACCGTCTCTTAAAAGTGTTTCAGCTGCGGGATCGGGCTACCAGCAGTGCAGAGCTTGCTGAGGAATGGCAGCAGGCAGGTGTGAGTGCATCTGCACGCACTGTGAGGCGGAGACTCTTGGAGCAAGGCCTGGTCTCAAGGAGGGCAGCAAAGAAGCCACTTCTCTCCAGAAAAAACATCAGGGACAGACTGATATTCTGCAAAAGGTACAGGGAGTGGACTGCTGAGGACTGGGGGAAAGTCATTTTCTCTGATGAATCCCCTTTTCGATTGTTTGGAACATCTGGAAAACAGCTTATTCGGAGAAGAAGAGGTGAGCGCTACCACCAGTCTTGTCTCATGCCAACTGTAAAGCATCCTGAAACCATTCATGTGTGGGGTTGCTTCTCAGCCAAGGGAATCGGCTCTCTCACAGTCTTGCCTAAAAACACAGCCATGAATAAAGAATGGTACCAGAATGTCCTCCAAGAGCAACTTCTCCCAACCGTCCAAGAGCAGTTTGGCGCTCAACAATGCCTTTTCCAGCATGATGGAGCACCTTGCCATAAAGCAAAGGTGATAACTAAATGGCTCAGGGAACAAAACATAGAGATTTTGGGTCCATGGCCTGGAAACTCCCCAGATCTTAATCCCATTGAGAACTTGCGGTCAATCATCAGGAGACGGGTGGACAAACAAAAACCAACAAATTCAGACAAAATTAAAGCATTGATTCTGCAAGAATGGACTGCTATCAGTCAGGATTTGGTCCAGAAGTTGATTGAGAGCATGCCAGGGAGAATTGCAGAGGTCCTGAAGAAGAAGGGTCAACGCTGCAAATATTGACTTGCTGCATTAACTCATTCTAACTGTCAATATAAGCTTCTGTTACTCATAATATGAATGCAATTATATTTCTGTATGTGATAAAAACATCTGACAAACACACATAAAAACCAGAGGGCAGCAGATCATGTGAAAATATAATATTTGTGTCATTCTCAAAACTTTTGGCCATGACTGTATACAAGACCTACAGTACTCTGCAAAAGTTTTAGGCAAATGTGACAGAATTCCGCAAAGTGAGAATGCTTTCAAAAATAGTGTTAATAATAAGTGTTAATAATTTAATTTTGTCAATTAACAAAATGACTTGAATGAACAAAAGAAAAATCTAAATCAAATCATTATTTGATGTGAACACCCTTTTATTTAAAAACAGCATAAATTATTTTAGGTACACTCACACATAGGTTTTGAAGGAACTCGTCAGGGAGGTTGTTCCAAACGTCTTGGGAACTAACCACAGATCTTCTGTAGATGTAGGCTTGAACAAATTCCTCTGTCTCTTTATGTAATTCCAGAAAGACTGAATGATGTTGATAACAAAGCACTGTGGCCATATCATTACTTCTTGTTATAAAGGCAAAGGGTGGTCACACCAAATATCGATTTGATTAGATTTCTCTTATATTCATTAACTTTGCATTTTGTTTGATTGATAAATATAAACTATTAACACTTCTATTTTTGAAAGCCTTCTGACTTTGTAGCATTTCTTCAATACCTGTCAAACACCTGCACAGTACAGCATATCTTAATCTGCTAATCATTAGATTATGATCCAGTGATTTGGAGACTATACTGTATCATTAGTAACATATAGCAGATACACCTGCAGTGGTTCAATGGGGAGAGAAGGGATGTCATGAATTGCATGTCTGTTATACTGTCTAGTTATGTTTTAACTTCTGTGTTCATAGTTGTAGTAGGAGCTTGCTTCAATGTATCAGTGTGGCTCCTATGTAATTTGCATGGTAATTTCAAATTTGCTCTCTCAAGAAGCAGGTGAACAGTTGAGCAGGATAATAATTGAGTACAGACAGACATTAAGTAGGAAAACCTAACTAATAATAACGTAGAGAGGATATACCCCTAGTATATAGTTCAGACAGACAGACATTAACTATCAAGTCTTGTGTGTGTTTGGCTGGTGATCCAGTGTTCAACTACATTTGTCAACCTGAAAGCCAGTGAGGCCAAAACTGATTTCCAACAAAGAGAAATTATGACATCCCAGTCACAGTTGGGTGATTCCAGGAAATATGTTGGGGTGAGGGGTCCATAAATGTGATGAGGTTCAGATTGTTTGGAGCCCCAGCCTAATGTGGGGTCTGTCCCTTTCTTTTGCGGTGCTCCACCACCAGGTTTAGAAACGATCTGTTGTTTATTTAGTCCCTTTTTATTTTACATTGTTTGCATGTATGTGTCTTTTTGGTCAAAAAATTAATAAGGATGTCCTTGACACTAAGCATCCCCACAAGTTTGAAGTCTTGTTACCTTTTTGGTTGCTATTTGTGCATGGTTTGGTTATATTGGTGTCTAACCTACCATAAAGTTATGGGTGGTGGCAGCTGTTTGTGTGGATGTGTGATTGTAGATGTATCTTCACTCCTGTGTAGCCTAGTGTGATAGGTGAGCTGGAAGGAAGTGTGGAAGCAGAATTCTCTTTTCTTTATTTTTTTTTCTTTATTTTTTTTAAAGTCTCAATTTTATAAAATTTTAAAATTTTACAAGAAGCAGTAACTGCAGGAGAAAAAAAAATAGACAATAATATTCTCTACAGCAATAACAGCAGATAAAATACATATGTATTGGAAAGTACAGAGCAACACTTGTGCATCCATATCAAAGGGCAAAATCATATAACATAAACAAGCAATGGGAGGAGGGGAGATGGGGAGGGGGGGCAGGGGGAGTCCCAGTGACAATATTGCAGAACGGACACCAAAGTAGTCTAGCGGTAACTGGCAGGGGAGGCGTCCCAATAATACTAAGTGAGGCTTGTATCTAAGACATTTGAGAGACTACCCAGCTGAAAAGAATGAGGCCAAATCTACCTTGAACCAGGGGGACCAAATCTTCAGGAATGCGTTGTGGTTTCTAATTGACAAGCTAATTAGTTCCTCAAATCGCATGATCTGGTTCACCTTGTCTAACCAGGCCTGAATGGGAGGGGCAGCTTGCTGGAGCCAGAACTCTGGGATAAGCAGTTTAGCTGCCTCAAGCAAGAAAGTGGCTAGGTCAGTTCTGGAGGGTCGGAAGCCCGGAGTGGGACAAGAGAGAATTACTGTTTCAGGGGAAAGCACTATGTGGCGTCCAACAACCTTTTGGATGAGGTCCCAAATCCAACCCCAGTAAGGCTGAATTTTCTCACAGAACCACCAAATATGGGACAGAGATCCCTTGTGTTTCTGGCACCTCCAACATCTGTCCGAGTTTGCCAAGTTATGAGCCTGTAGCCATTCTGGAGATCTATGCCACCAAGCTAATATCTTATAATGAGCTTCTTGGAGTCGAACACAAGAAGAAAAACCATGAGAATTTTTTAGAATATACAATTTTCTTCTGACAACTTCAGCTCTAGTTCCGTCTCCCATGACCTCATTAAAAGTGGAACATGACACTCAAGCGAATGGTGGAGAAGCTGCTTACAATGTTTTACCTTCCGGATGAAGAGAAGGCAACTAAGTAAGGCCTTTTCAAAATCTGTGAGGGAACGGTGTAGAGGTCCAAGGGTTTTAATCTCCAAAACGCATTTGTGGAAGTGCACATAATATAGAAAAGTGAAAGGGGTATTTGGAAGTAAGTCCCTCAGCTGATCCCTGCTTAACGGGGTGTCTTCCTTTAGAACGGCTCACAAAATGAGACCCTTCATTTTACCCCAAAAACCAGAATAAGTGTGAGCTTTCAGATTTATATAGCAAAGGGGATGAGGTCGGCCGGCAGTATTGGTGAAGGTATTGGGAATAGTGTGTCCCTATACTCATTGCAGATTTCACAAGTGCCTCTGAGGAGAGGATCAAAACCGATGGAGCGAATGAGATGGAGCGATGGAAGCCATGAGTCGTCTAAATGTTGGGCCATGTCGAAGTTCAGCCAAAGCACTAATGATGGGGCATGTGCTATTCCTCCGTCTACTTTCCATTTTGTCATTAAGCTATATGGAAGCCTGGGGGGCTTGGACTTCCAAGTATACGTATAAAAGAGTCTCCTAATGGATTTGAAGAAACTAGCAGAAAGGTAAATGGGCAACATTTGCATAATATAAGTAATCTTGGGGACAACATAAGTCTGGATGAGGTTTTTCCTTCCAAACCAGGACAAATAAGGCAACTCATATGATGTCAGGAGCTCCCTGAGGTCATCAAAGAGAGGCTGATAGTTCAGGGCGAAAATACTATCTACAAGTGCATCTCAATAAATTAGAATATCATCAAAAAGTTATTATACTGTATACACCTGTGGATGTATTTTAAGGCACATAGTTTTCATTAGCTCGAGCAGCAGCCATGCGTTTTGTTGCAGGTGGCATGAGTAGTTTAAAAACGTTTCAATTTATAAGAATGCTGACAACCAGTATGGCAGTCCAGTCAGTGGCGTAAATATTGGGGTAGCAGTGGTAGTGGCTGCCACAGGGCCTGGGACATTAGGAATCCTGGCGGGCCCGTGATGTTTTTTTTTTTTTTTTTTTAATAGGCCTTTACTCATTTTTTTTTATATATAAGATACTAGCTGAAGGACCCGGCTTTGCACGGGTATATTTCATTTTTTGTTTGTGTAGTGACCCCATAAGAATTGGCCAGTTTTGCACTTGACATCCAGTATGGCAGGCCAGTATAGGTACAGTCTATTTATGGCTGTGTTGCTATGGAAACCTGGTAAATGAAATGTGAACTTATATTGGCTGATACAAGTCATATGACTGAATATTTAAAGATCTGCGAACTGCTATTGACTCATACAGGTAATACATAAATAGCTTGGTTGCTATGGAAACCTGTGTGCCTGAGGAGACTAAGCTCCTGCGAGCTCTTATTGGCTGATAAGGGACATGTGACCGTGTGTATGACAGTTGGAATATGAGTGAAAGACTTGCAGGCTTGTATTAGCTAATGCTGGTAATTTTTTGGGAATACTGTATCTCAGGAATGGTGCGTCCAAGAGAGCTGAGACCCAGTCTAAAATATTCCCGGACACCTGATGTACATGTGTGCCAAATGTGAGGATCGGTCCAGTCGTTTGGTCGCACATAAAGAACAGACAGACAGACAGAAACTCATTTTTATATATATAAGAGATAAGATATTTTTGTTTTATTAATCTAATCTTATTTTTTTCAGTTTGCAGCTTTGTTGTACACAAACGATGTCATGAGTTTGTCACCTTTGAATGTCCTGGAGCTGGAAAAGGACCACAAGCTGATGTAAGTACAATGTGAATAAACCAGGTGTTGTCTCCTTCCTATATGTGCTTGCCCACACAATCCTTGACAAATATGTTATAATTTACTATGAAAATTACTGGTATCAGCAATCATCTGGCATTATTGATTCATTCACATGTAAATCTAGCTCTATTTTTAGATTCTGAAAGTTTGTGTACCAGACAGGTCAGACCAGCATTTAAACCCATCTGGTGTTTGAAACGTAATTGCCAAAAGATAACACAATAAAAATGAGCTCATTAACCTTTGTCCAGCCTCATAAAATATACAATGAGATAGATAAATGGCTAGGGATGATAAAATGATAAAATGTAACTTCCAACTCTCCTAGAAATATAGCTGAACTGGTCCTTTCTCTCTATAATCCATCAGGCATGCACTTGGGACAAGCAAAAATTATTATATGCAGTGAAATTATTTTATTTAGAAATGTGAAATGGTATATGTAGAGCAATTTCATGTAATTTTTTTTTCATCTTAGGCGCTGAATTTAATGAGGATTCTGTATGGGACAACAGCTAGGACATGCAAATAAAATTTAGGCTGGGGCCCCACGTGGCGAAAATGCAGCGTTTTGGCCATGGCGGAAATGCCGCTGCAAAAGACGCTGCATTTTACAGTACCTGCAAAGTGGATGGGATTCTGGCTAATCCACATTGCAGAAAAAAATCCACAGCAGAAAAGCCCGCCAGTTCAGAGTCAAGCTTACACAGTGTGCTGATTATCTAATTGCTTGGACACTTAGAAATACTTAGTGTCCCACATCCACACATTGTAGTCCTATTAGCCCTCCTATACATTGCAAGGAGGGACTAATTCCCTTATATGAGTGGGTACCTTGCAATTACTTACGGAGGTAGCCTGATACATCCCCCATCACTACACATTGGGTGGATGATGTAATTACGTTTTTTAATATTTATCAATAAACGTTGATTTTATATTGTCTATATCAGGCAGTTTTTATCATATGATATTTCGATCGACAAATACCTACTTGATTGACATTTTTTGATTTTTGTTTCTTTATCTAAATGAAACTATCCAACCAACTAACCATAAATATCTGTAAAGGCCACACATTCCAGAAATGCAGCGTTTTGCCTGCTGCGGAAACGCAGCAGAAAAACAACGCTGTGTTTTTCAGTATCGGCAAAGGGAATGAGATTTTGGTTAATCTTATCCACACATTGTGAAAAAAAACTCTGCAAAAAAGCTGTGTTTTCGAAAAACATATGAATTTTTGAAAAATGCAGCATGTCAACTTTACCTGCCGAAACGCTTGAATTTTCCCTATAGATTTAATAAGGGAAGAAAAACTGTAAAAAAAAAAAAATACAACATAAACGCCATGAAAAATGCTGCAGATAAAAATGCACATTTCCATTGTGTTTTTTTCAAGTGCATTTTTTAGCTGCAGTTCGCTATGTGGGGCTTTAGCTGCAGGCTAAGTCCCCATGTTGCGGAAACACAATGTTTTTGCATGCTGCAGAAATGCAGCATAAAAAATGCTGTGTTTTACAGTACCAGCAAAGTGAATGAGATTCCAGCTAATCAAAAGCACACATTGTGGGGAAAAAATGCTGTGGAAAAGCTATGTTTTTGAAAAATGCAGCATATTAATTTTACCTGCAGCAATGCAAGCCTTTTTCTATAGATTTAGACTAAAGCCCTACGTTGTGCAGGTGCAGCATTTTACAGTACCAGCAAAGTGAATGAGATTCTGGCTAATCCCATGCACACATTGCGTTAAAAATAATGCTACAGAAAAGCTGCATTTTCAAAAAATGCAGAATGTCAATTTTACCTGCAGAATCGCTGGTGTTTTCCCTATATATTTAATAAGCGATGAAAAACTGCAGAGAAAACTGTAGTAAAAAACACAATGAAAAACGCTGCAGAAAAAAACTTCATGATTTTTTTATGCAGCGTGGGTCCTTAGCTTAATATGGGAAGAAAAAACGCTGAGAAAAATGCAATGAAAAACACTGCAGAAAAAAATGGAATGCATTTTCTCTGTATTTGTTTTGCAGCTTCTTTTAGCTGCAGTTCACTATGTGGGGCCTTAACCTTAGGCTGAGGCCACACACTACAGAAAAGCTGATTTTTTTTTTTTTTTTTTTTTTGTAGCCTAGGTTTATATCTGCGTTGGAATCTCTGTAGGAGATTTTATACTGGTTTCAGTATAAAAACGGCAGAAACGCTATAAACACCAGGCGAACAGGCTCTCCGTCGTTTGGGTCCCCGACGGATCTGAATGACGGAGAGCCCAGTGCAAATGTGAACCTAGCCTCAGTTACAGATTTTGCTGTTGGTTTTTTGAGCCAATGCCAAGAGTGGCTTAAAAAGGAATGGGAAATGTAAAAGACACACGAAATACGCAGCAAAATCTGCAACAAAAAAACAGCTTTTCCACATATCAGCCTTAGCCCTCCTGCACATGACTGTAGTTTTATCTGCAATTTTCACTTTTTACATGTCCCACAAGAGTACATGAAGCTGGGATCTCAGATCCCGAGTACAAAGTCCTGCAATACATAGCATTGCAGAACATTGCACAGTGGTTCCTATGGGAACTATGCATAGGCAGTCATGAGGCTGTGGCCCGGCCTCCTAGCTGCCATGGCAACCCCTCGGAACTTGGCTGGAAGCGGCCCGCATACCTGGCACTTTCAAGTGTTCCACTTGCAGAGCCTGTGCGTATATATATATTGAAGGGATCTTCGGTTAGGGCTCATGTCACTGGACAGGACTTTAATATTAGAGAGTTCATAAACTGTTCAACCGAAGGCGTGGTCTATGTTACATCCTGCTCTTGCCCACTAAATTATGTGGGCAAGACTAGGAGACAATTACGGAGGCGCATTTTGGACCACGTTGGAGACATCGTACATAGAAGGGATACCCTAGTTGCTAATCACATATGGGAGTATCATGGCGGTGATGTTTTTTCGATCAAATTTCAAAGTCTGGAGCGAGTACATAAGTCAATACGAGGAGGGGACTGGAACAGGGCTATATTATGCCAAGAAGCCCAATCAATATTTAAATTTAAGTCCATTAAACATCTGGGCTTGAATGAGGCAATTTATTTTGCCCCATTCATTTGACTTACGTGTAGCTGGGTGATGTCATTTATTACAGATGAGTATAAGTAATACATATATACAGTTTATGGTGTGATTGCAATACAGCCCTCTTTGTAGGCCTATGTATAAACTCATTTATTAATTTTATATGGGGATTTTAGGTTATGTACATTATATTATGTTATGCTGCTTATTATTTACATCTGCGGTATCATCTATAGTCAGCTGGTTAGATGCGTTATTTACTAGTATATGTGTACTTTATTCCATCTATTTTTGATTCATCTATGTGCATGCTGTTTATTTTGGCTATATGTGGATATAGATTGATTATCTTTGATCTTGTGTACTCTCTTCCATATTCCCTTTATTTTCTTATGTTTACCTCTATCTGTGGATTTCCTTTAGCTGTTATTCAGCTGTCCATTTGTTTATTTTTGTGGCTCAACCCATTTTTTTGATTTGGCGATACTCATTGGAGACTAGTACACCTACAGTGATTTGCTGCCTCTGGGGGTTGCCAAGGGGAGGAGTTACAATCGACTATTAGAGTGGTATTAGCCAGCACTTGACGTCGGCTATTTTGCAAGTACCAGAGCCTACCATTCAGGCTCTGGGAAATGTGGTTTGAACCGCAATTCTCCTTACTTATCTTGCTGTTTACTATCTCCTGATGATCTTGCGCTATTCAGTAGGCGAGAGAAACATGTTGAGAATTTATGATATCTATTAGTTGCTACCCTTAGCTGTCCTGAGTGGTCATTATTTAGCAGTATTGGGTGGAGCTGGACACTGTATATCCTGGGGGGAGACGGTCGACCTGTATATCCCAGGGTTTAGCTGGTCATGCTTTATCTGTTTATTAGCTTATTATCTAGATAGCTATATTCCACTTTCATTTATAGGACTAGTGAGGGTATTAGCAATTTTAGGAGAACATTTATGTATTTGCTCCTGATTGCTGGGACTTGTAGTGCACCTTCCCCAAGGTGGCGTGTAGGCTTTGATTTTTTTTAACCAGTCAGCCTGAACTTTTTAGTGAGGGACTGATGTATGCTATTCGTTCCAGCATAAGAGTGTATATTTATTGGTCTCTTAAGCCCATATTTATCTATGGGGTATTTATAGGGACTATGGGTATCTCAGTGTAAAGTAGCTGTATGTTCGGCACTCATTTTAATCTATATCATTAAAGATTAAATTTTATCTTACACATTATATTTGTGAAAACCCAATCCTGTGATTCAACCCCTTGGAACCCGTGATCTTATCGTAGGGGTCCAAGGGGTGACAGATCATGGCATCACCCTGATTATGGCATACAGGGTTTAATCCGCTAGAGTATCTTTCGACTCTGGCTGCTGGTCCCGGCCCTCTACGATAAAAAAGTGGCATTTTCCCCAGGATTTTTCAATTTAGGCTAAGGCCCTTACGATGTGGAAACACAGCTTTTTTGGTTGCAGATTTTGCGAGCCAAAGCCAAGAGTGAGTATAAATGGAATGGGAAATATAAATGAAGCACTTATACTTCTAACTTCTGCTAAATCCACTCCTGGCTTTGACTTAAAAAACTCAGCAATATCTGCAACAAAAAAAGCTGCGTTTTCCGCAATGTGGAGCTTCAGCTGAAGCCCCAAGTTCAAAAACACAGTGTTTTTGAAAATCGCAGCATGTCAATTATACCTGCAGAAACGCTGGTGTTTTCTGTATAGGTATTATAGGGGTAGAAAGTCCTGCGAAATCGCAATGAAAAATGCGATGGAAAAACAACATTGCTTTTCCACCACGTTTTTTTCTGTAGGTTTTTTTTTTTTTTTGCTGTGCTTCGCTACATGGGGTTTTATCCTAAAATCTCACTGAAACAAGCTTTGTATGTTCTCATGATTTCTAACAGTTGCTACACCTATTACCAGCATGACTCCCTTTTGAGTTGTCCATACAGTCACAATGCCATGAAAACCAGAGCTCATCATCAATTACATCACTTATATGGGGGTTTTATATCCTGGACAAGCTGTATTAAACAAACAATATAATCCATAAAATAATGAAGCCCAAGGTCTGCTCTCGGGGCCAAATTAATGCACCGTATATATTAGAAAGTACTTTAATGAGTTTTATTCATTGTAACAAAAGAATCGCTTTAAGGCAAAAGAAATAGCAAGTAACATGGTATAAAGTACAAAAATCTATATGTGTCTGGAAGAATACTCTCTCAGCATAGAAGTTTGGGTTTGCTGCTAGAATTACAGTATGTTAGTACTATTGAGAACAGTGCTGGAGCTGCAGTATGTAGTTACAATAATTATAATAGAAAATAGATTTTTTTCTGTGAATTCCTTGGCTTCCCTGCTTAAAAGGTTGAGTTGCATGCATTAGAAAAGCAGAAAGATTTTCACCTCCTGTCATGTCAACCCATGCCAGACCAGGCTAAGCTTGCCATCTGGAAATTCTTCTGGTAATAGTTTTACTCAACTCTTGTATGGGGCTTAGATATATGGAAAATAAATAGTAGCAAATAAATAATACTGTAACAGTATGTTTACATACAGAGGATTTGTTACATAAATTTCTGTTGCTGAAAATTTACCCCATACTTTTGAACAGGGTTGTTTCTGCAACATTTTCATGAATTTGCAAACCCCATTCAATTCAACGGAACAGGCACAGAAATTTGAGTAATAAATCTACTGCATGGTAATATACATCTAAGCTAAAGGTTATAAAGTTCCTTTAGACAAATAAAAATCTCAGATCTAGAACTAAAGTAAAGCAGCCGTGAAACTCGGTCTGTTTGTTGGCAGGATATACCTGCTTGAACCTGATAGTTATCTATGATGCTAAGGGTCCCTGCCTTCCAACAACATACTGTCCAGTACTTTAGTCAGTATGGCCTACACATGGACCTAGTTTCGTGGTTGAAGGGCAGTCGTGTTAATGTGGGTTAATATACTTCGATTCAGAACACATCTTTTCAGTTGATGAACAAAATCATGTCCCTTTTTATAGTCAGTAGATGTTAGTAAGCCTATCATTGGGTATTAATGTAGTATGGGTCTAAAATATGATATTACGATTAAGCAGGTTTAAGTGCCTATAGCTGTTAAATGCAAAGGTGAAGTGTTTCTTTACTGTAAGAATAGTGAAAATAACATTTTTTCTACAGTATGTTGTGATTGATTCGATGGACAAATGCAAAAGGTGTCTGGATGCCAAGTTATGAATACTTGGTTGTTGATAAAGGGATTTATTCTTTCATATTTTGGGTCATGAGGAGGGATTTTTACCTTTAATATAGGGCAATTGATGTCACTCTCATATTTAGTTAGATGAATAATAATCAGTATAATACATAAAAATTATTCATGTTATATTCATAATTCTCTCCTTTAGGCTAATTGCACACAAGCGTATGCTGGCTGCTGGCCATGATTGAACGCAGTGCACGGGCGGCTCATGGATGACATCCATGCACCACCTATGCACCGGACGTGCTTCCGCGGCCCCATTCATTCAATTAATAGGAGATGGGGAAGCACTGCTGCAAAACCGGACAGGAATAGGTCCTGTCCTGGGTTTTACAGCCCGGACTGTTGACCCACACACTGATCCGTGTAATAGAAATGACCTAGCCCACGATTGTCTGCAAGGGGCCTTAATTTGAGTTGACCTTAATTTTTGAGCTATACAGCTTAGTACCTTTGAAACATGCCCAGATATTAGGCTACATTCACATAAACGAGATGCAAAACGGCCATGAAACATACATTTGAGAATATGGAAGGGTCTCTGAAAACGGAAAAAATAGAAAAATTACCTAAATTTTGATGGTCCATTACAGCAGACTATCAAATTAATGGTCATGTGAATAGACCCCATTCACTTGAAAAATGAGAATATAGCTTTAGTCTTTTTTTTTTTTTTTTGGTTTGAGAATTATGTATATGTTTTCCTTACTGTTATACTTCTATAATTATCTGAAGCTGTATTAATGTTTTTGTAAGGTTCTATCTTCTACAGTATATTTTTTTTTAGTTTATAGTTTCTAACTGCCACTATTTAGCAAATAAGATTCTCCACGTTATTTCAAATAATATTTGCGGTTGAAAATTCAATAAAAAAATTCTGGCATGTGAATCAATAATGCAATTTTTTTTATCAATAAGATATTATGACTTACTATGCAGCTATCTTTTATTTGCATATAACCTTGATCTAAAGAGAAAAAATATTTCTGTAAATCTGTTTTGTCTTGCAGTGATTTTCCCTAAGGTTTCCTTCTGGCCCATTTCTAAAATCTAAAATTAATGTTCAGAAAGAATGAAAAAATGATAGTCAGCACAGGTTCTTTGTTCCTATTTTCTTGCGCCCTAGGCCTTTTTATTAAAGACAGGTGCTTTGGAATGAACTCAAACCAAAGTTAAAAATTACATGTAATTAAATGAACATGTGAAGAAACATTAGTACTATAAAACTAAACTGCTAAAACATGTCTATTTCTCTATGTTCAGGTCACACCGACTGAATGTACAGCTCTGCTATTCCAATCAATACTTTCATATAGTGACCACACATTAAAAGCCTTTATATTGCACCTCACTACAGGGGAGACATGGTCAGAGTCAATCACTGTGATCATGCACCTAGTGGCCTTCTAGACACTGATAAGATTTGGGCCACAAACCCACCATGCACCATTTATAATATTGCTGTGTTCCTATGTAGCACACTACTGTATTCATAAGATATAATTGTATAAAATATTTAATTAAATAACACATATATTGTATTTAGGTGAAATGTTTTCAGCCTATTAATATGAGGAGCCAAAGATAGCTACGAATCAAACTCTAAAGCCTTTAGGAGACATTGTTGTGGTGGTCTGAGCCAGATGGACAAGAAAAGGAAAGAAAATAGACACAATAAAAAAAAAAATCACCTGTGAGTTACTGGATTTATAGAGAACAGGTCAGTTCTCCTGACATGCCTGTTATAATAAATCCTATAATAAAAATAGCAAAGCAGGTTCTCTTTTTCAAGAACATCATCTGTTAGCTAGACATGAGCGTGGCTGCAAAGAGTATCTTTTGCTTTCAAGGACCCACACACTGAAGCTATACCCAATAAATCCAGTAAGGTTGATGCTGTCTATAACTCATTCCTTCAAATAGTACAGACAGCAGGGGGAAAAAACTCTGCACCTAAGAATCGGAGGTAAGACTTCTGAAAAGAGACAAAAGAGGAAGGAGTAGTTTAAAAATACCCTGGGTCAGATCTAGAAGGTTACCAGATTTGCAAAACTAACTGTGTACTAAATACATTACAAAAACACTATTAGGGATAGGTGAATTGAATTAATTTAGAACCAGATTCAACTAAAAATTTCCAAAAGTTTTGGGTTTGCCAGAACACAAAACTTTTGGGGTTTATGGAGATGGAGGTGAAGCAAAATAACATATTTATACTCACCTTGGTTCACCTCTCCTGGGCGTTTGGTGGTCCGTCGGCGTCCTCTTCAGGCTTTTTATGGCCTTTGACTGATGTCATGCGACCTGGGGTCACCATTACAACGCTCAGAGCACCCCACATGAATATGGAGGCCCATTCACAGGCCTCATCAGCGACCCCGGACACGTGACATCAAATGGATGCCAGAAGTGGACAACAGAGACAGGCAGGCAACGCATAAATGCCCAGGAGAGGTGAAGCAAGGTTCGTGTAAGTGTTTGTTATTTTTCCTCACCTCCCCTGGGCCTCCTTTTATTATACTATGGGGTCTGATGAGATCCCAAAGTATAACAATAGCACTTTTGGTTCTATTCAAACAAGTTTGTAAACAGAGGAATTACTTACAGCAGTCACTGCATCTGAGTAGGAGCAACTTGATGCTAAGACCCCACGTAGCGGGCTGCAGCAAAAAAGTGTTCCGATAAAAACCGCAGTGGCAGCGCTTTTCACAGAAAGTCTGCAGAGGTTTCCTCTGTGGACTTCCTGCTTCTATTATACTTATTGGGAAACCGCCAGTGTTTCCGAAGATATAACTGACATGCTGCAATTTCCAAAACCGTGACTGTTTTGGAAATCGCAGCGTTTCCACTGTGTGTATCTGGACTGTGCTTTTTTACACAGTATTTTTTGTTTTTGAGTAATAGTCCCTGTTAGGTAAGATGTGCTCCATGTTTAGCAATGCTGTCCAGTGTACATCTTGCGCCATATATGTTCTGCTTGAGCAGCCATTTGAGGGATCATATAACTGTGCAAGTTGTAAGCACAATGCACATTTGGAAGCCCAGATTGAAAGACTGAGATCCATTAATAACTTGGAAAGGAGTTTGTTGCTCACAGATAAGAAACTTGTGGTAAGTGCAGAGGACGACAGTAGCATGGAGGTGCAGGAACATGAGGCAGCTAGCTGGGTGACAGAAAACAGCAGAGCGAAGAGTGTTTGGGAGATTAGTCCTAACAAGTTTGCTAAATTGGCAGATGAGGCAAATTGGAAAGGGGAGGGGTTTTCTTGTACGTAACATCCTGCCATAAGCTGGTCCTACATGATGATATCTTTGAGGAAAATTAATATGTGGAGTCTACATGGGTTGAAATCAGGGAAGGGATAAAGAATAATAAAATACTGATAGGTGTTTGTTATAAGAGGCAGAAAATCTACTAATAAGACAAATCAATGAGACCATTAAGCATAATGAAGTCATTATTATGGGGGTTTTCAAATACCCAAATACATACTGGGAGGCAGAAACCTACAGGTCCACAAAGGAAACAGTTTTATTTTTTATCAGTAATAAAAGAAAATTACCTTTCACAACTATTGCAGAACCCAACAGGAGGCAAGTGAGTCATTCCATATCAAGTGGACCAGGGGTCCCCACCTCACCATCTCAGATTTTGATGAAATTTGGTACATAGTTGCTCTATGATATAAAACTAAGCTGTGCAAAATTTTAGTTCAAAAGACTAAAAATTGGAGGTTCTAGGGGACCTCAAGTAAAGGGTTGCAAAACGTCACCTGAGCAAAAATGACATTTTTGGCACAGCTTAGTTTTATATCATAGAGAAACTATGTAGCAAATTGCATCAAAATCTGAGATGGTGAGGTGGGGACGACCTTTAAAATTGGTCCACTTGACACGGAATGACTCAAGTTACTTTAAGACCTAATTTTTGATGAATGGACCTGACAGATTGTCAAACCCAAGGTTATCGAGGTAATAATCCCATCCACACTTTGCAGAAAAATATCAGCAGAGGACAAACTGCGATTTCAAAAAACATCGCGTTTTTGTAAATCAAAGCTTGTCAATTATACCTACGTAAATGCTGGCATTTTCTGTATAAGTATATTTGAAGCAGAAAGTCCACAGAGGAAAACTCTGAAGACTTTCTGTGATAAGCTCTGCAGATAAAAACAGGATGCATTACCACCGCAGTTTTTCCTGCAGCGCTTTTTGGCTGTGGCTCACTAGATGGGACCTTAGCCTAAAACTAACCCTCCCCTGTTCACTTCCCCACCAAGTTATCCCACAGGACATGATTCCTTTATCGGACTGTAACCCTGTATACCCAGGCACTTTGGAACTATTCATAAAAGGACACTGGTTAGTGGTGACTCATACAGTTTTATGGCTGGTCCACTGTATGAGCAATGCTACCTCATATACTGCTCCTGCTGACTCCTGTGCCACCCTTTCTACCTAATACAGTGGGGAAAAAAAGTATTTAGTCAGCCACCAATTGTGCAAGTTCTCCCACTTAAAAAGATGAGAGATGCCTGTAATTGACATAATAGGTAGACCTCAACTATGAGAGACAAAATGAGAAAACAAATCCAGAAAATCACATTGTCTGATTTTTTAAGAATTTATTTGCAAATTATGGTGGAAAATAAGTATGTGGTCACCTACATACAAGCAAGATTTCTGACTCTCACAGACCTGTAACTTCTTCTTTAAGAGGCTCCTCTGTCCTCCACTCATTACCTGTAGTAATGGCACCTGTTTGAAATTGTTATCAGTATAAAAGACACCTGTCCACAACCTTAAACAGTCACACTCCAAACTCCACTATGGTGAAGACCAAAGAGCTGTGGAAGGACACCAGAAACGAAATTGTAGACCTTCACCAGGCTGGGAAGACTGAATCTGCAATAGGCAAGCAGCTTGGTGTGAAGAAATCAACTGTGGGAGCAATAATTACAAAATGGAAGACATATAAGACCACTGATAATCTCCCTCGATCAGGTGCTCCACGCAAGATTTCACCCTGTGGGGTCAAAATGATCAGAAGAATGGTGAGCAAAAATCCCAAAACCACACGGGGGGACCTAGTGAATGACCTGCAGAAATCTGGGACTAACGTGACAAAGGCTACCATCAGTAACACACTACGCCGGCAGAGACTCAGATCCTGCAATGCCAGACGTGTCCCCCTGCTTAAGTCAGTACATATCCGGGCCCGTCTGAAGTTTGCTAGAGAGCATTTGGATGTGAAGAGTATTGGGAGAATGTCATATGGTCAGATGAAACCAAAATAGAACTGTTTGGTAGAAACACAACTCGTCGTGTTTGGAGGAAAGTGAATGCTGAGTTGCATCCAAAGAACACCATACATACTGTGAAGCATGGGGGCGGCAACATCATACTTTGGGGCTGTTTCCTCTGCAAAGGGACCAGGACAACTGATCTGTGTACATGAAAGAATGAATGGGGCCATGTATCGTGAGATTTTGAGTGCAAAACCTCCTTCCATCAGCAAGGGCATTGAAGATGAAACGTGGCTGGGTCTTTCAGCATGACAATGATCCCAAGCACACCGCCAGGGCAACGAAGGAGTGGCTTCGTAAGAAGCATTTCAAGGTCCTGGAGTGGCCTAGCCAGTCTCCAGATCTCAACCCCATAGAAAACCTTTGGAGGGAGTTAAAAGGCCGTGTTGCCCAGCGACAGCCCCAAAACATCTCTGCTCTAGAGGAGATCTGCATGGAGGAATGGGCCAACATACCAGCAACAGTGTGTGCCAACCTTGTGAAGACTTACAGAAAATGTTTGACCTCTGTCATTGCCAACAAAGGATATATAACAAAGTATTGAGATGAACTTTTGTTATTGACCAAATACTTATTTTCCACCATAATTTGCTAATAAATTCTTTAAAAATCAGATGATGTGATTTTCTGGGTTTGTTTTCTCATTTTGTCTCTCATAGTTGAGGTCTACCCATGATGTTAATTACAGGCCTCTCTCATCTTTTTAAGTGGGAGAACTTGGACAATTGGTGGCTGACTAAATACTTTTTTTCCCCACGTGTGTGTGTGTGTGTGTGTGTGTGTGTGTGTATATATATATATATATTACATTTTTTTTTTTCTTTCAATTCAAAGTTTGATTAAGTGGAAGAACTTGCACAATTGGTGGCTGACTAAATACTTTTTTTGCCCACTGTATATTGTAAGTTGTATATTGTGGCGATAACTTTGAGACGCTTTCACTTACCCAATTGATTTTGAGAATGTTTGTTTTTTTTCATGACACATTGTTAGTTAGTGGTAAACGTTGATCAATATTTTTTGCATTTAAAAAAAATACTAAATTTGGAAAAATGTTCAAAATGTGAAATGTTCTCCTTTTCAGACAGATAGTCGTACTGCCCAAATACATTAATAAATACCTACCATGTCTCTGCTTTATATAGGCATCATCTTTTAATCGTCTTTCAATTTCTTTTGGACGTTAGAAGGCTTACAAATCTAACAGCGGAAGTGAAGTTTCATTCATAATTTTTTCAATAATACCTTCATTTAACTCTACAATTTAGAAATTCATAAAGGCTAAAGGAGAAAATTCATCTCACAATTTGATATGCAATTTTTCCCGAGCATAGAAACACCTTACATGTGGATATAAAACGATGTAGGGGCACATGGAAGCATGCCAAAAAGAAGAAGCTCCACTAGGCATTTGAAAAGCAGATTTTGCTGGAACAGTTTTCAGGTGCTATATCGCATTTGCAGAGATTCTAAAGTACCAGTGCAGTGGAAACACCCAAAAAGTGACTCCATTTTGGAAACTGCACCCCTCAGAGAATGTATAGTTGTCTGTTTCAAGTTGTCTAGTGAGCATTTTGACCCCACAGCTGTTTCACAGATTTTATTAACAGATGTGAAAATGAAAAATGACTTTTTTCCCAATAAAATGTCCCTGTTCATCTCTGACACAAGATGGAAACAACATATCGGGACTGAAATGACATATTTCTGATTGCAATGATTGCAATTTCTACTTTTCACCATCAGCTGTACCTTAATTTCTGGAAAATAAATGAATGCAAAACTTGGGGGGTAAAAATGCTGACTGTACCCCTGGATAAATTTCTTGAGCGGGTGTAGTTACCAAAAAAGGGGTCACGTGTCAGGAGATTTCACTTTATTGGCATTTCAGGGGCTCTGCAAAAGTGGCATAGAGTCCACAAACCATCCAAATTTGTGCTTCAAAATCCAAATAGCGCTTCTTGCCTTCTATGCCCAGCTGTGTGAACAAACAGCAGTTTATATCCAATTATGACATAATTAAGTGGGGTATCCCGGGTACCACAAAGTCAAATATATGTGTGCATATGGGTGAATAGCAGAGCACAGAAATGAAAGAGGGCTATTTGGCTTTTGGAGTGCAGATTTAGATGTTTTTGTTTTTGTTTTTTTTTTTTGTTTTTTGATGCTTTGTCACTTTTGTAGAGCCAATTGGGTGCCTGTAAGGTGAAATCCTTTAGTGACCCCATTTTGAAAAATGTACCCCTTAATGAATTTATCAAAGGGCATAGTGAGCATTAGTTTTGGAAATTTCAATACATAGCAGATGGTAAAAAGTGAATATGTAAACTGTGTGAAGTACACTGGGTACACTGAATTCCCCACTCTTTTCCCAGGGTTGGGGAAGCATTCTGGAAGGCCAGTTCTGGTGTTTTTTTTTCCCTTGTAGTTTCTAAATATGGGGTGTATCATGATATACACTTGTACAGCTTATACATTTCCATTCCTGCCGCAGCCAGTTTTGCCATAAAGATGTGTCAATTTGGGGGGGGGGGGTTTGCTGTCACATCGCACAAGCTTTATTTTATTTTTTTTTATTTTGTTCTGGCGATATAGCCATATGGAGCTTGTTTTTTGTGGGATGATGTATATTTTTTATTAGTTTCATCACTTATCAATTAATAACTCAAGATTAAATATAGAGTCTCATAAGTTGTATGTGCCAATGTAATTTAGCCACTGCAGCGTACACTGCTCACTGAAATCAGAAGGCTAAGAACAGGCAGTGTCCCTATATTAATATTCTATAATAAAATATCACCTTTATTACATAAATATTTAAAAATAAATTCAAGAGAAAAAGGAGGGATTAAATGGAACATGGGAGCAACTATACCCTTATTATGCCTCCCAACCACTCAGATAGTGGACCAATATTTTTGCTGTGCCACTCTATATAGAACATACTGATTAATTGATGTGGCTAGAACCAGGTTCACACTTATGTGATCAGTGATGCGCATATAATTGAGTTAAATAGAGCCACTTATGGCAAAAGCTGCTATTACATGTGAATAAATGTTATAAGATAACAAAGAGATCACACTGAAATTTCTAATAATAGTTCAGAGTAATTGCAACAACTAATTTGAGTCAGCGGCATGCAGTTACTATGTTTTCTATCTGTCCTTGGAATTATACACCAAGGAAAGATACAGTAGTTGGTCTCAGAAATCGGCTTGCAAACACACCACTGGAGCTGTGCACAGTGAGCGGCAATCTAAGGTAAGTATCCTGCACTATAAGTAGTAATGTGCCCGCTCCATTCGGCTAAGTATCATGCTAACCTGTAACATTACAGACAAGCCACTGGAACTGCAAACAGTTGCCGGCGGTCCAAAGTACGTATATTGTGCTGTTAGCAATGGCGTAAATACCGGGGTAGCAGCGGGAGTAGCTGCCACAGGGCCCGGGACATTTGGGGGGCCCGGCTGGCCCCTGATGTTTTTTTTTTTTTTTTTAATAGGCCATTTCACCAGCAGGTAACTGGCCCTATTTACTTACCGATCCCCGCTCCTGCTCACGGCCTCCTGCGCTTCCCATTCTGTGGAAGCGGAGGTGGCTGTGAGCAGGAGCGGAGATCGGTAAGTAAGGCCGCGGGCCAGCGAACCCCACAAACACTGCTATCATTATACTCTGGGGTCTTTTCAGACCCCAGAGTATAATGATTGGAGGCCCAGGGGAGGTGAGGGAACATAAAAAACACTGTTACTTACCGCTCCAGCAGGCTTCGGAACGCCTTGGTGACGTCCCAGACGTCACTGTGAGCTAGGCCGACGTCATTATGCATCGCGACGCATGCTTGGCTCATGTGACATCTGGTCCAACATTGAAGAAGACTGAAAGTAGCAGAGAGTGCGCGGGAGCCAGGGAGCGGTAAGTAACACAGTTTTTTTATGTTTTTATCCTCCCCTGGGTCTCCGATCATTATGCTCTGGGGTCTGAAAAGACCCCAGAGTATAATAATTGTTCATGGATGGTCCACAATGGGGCATAATACTATGTGAAGGGGCTACTATGGGGCATAATACTGTGTGCAGGGGTCACTATGGGACATAATACTGTGTGCAGTGGCCACTATGGGGCATAATAGTGTGTGCAGGGGCCACTATGGTGCATAATAGTGTGTGCAGGGGTCACTATGGGGCATAATAGTGTGTGCAGGGGCCACTGTGGTGCATAATAGTGTGTGCAGGGGCCACTATGGGGCATAATAGTGTGTGCAGGAGCCACTATGGTGCATAATAGTGTGTGCAGGAATGTGGTTAGTCTGGGGGGGCAGTTTCTGGGGGGAGGCCTATGTCAAATGTTCACCTGGGGGCCCAGCCATTCCTAGTTACACCACGGCTGTTAGCAACTGTTAACAACCATATACCTGCTAAATGTAGCCGGGACTGCACGCAGCTGTTAACATATAGGTAAGACGTAGCAAAAATGGAAATCTAGCAGTATGTAGAGGCATGTGTGGTGCTTATGCCGACATGTAGCGCTGATCTCAGACGTTCCAGGGCTCCCTGTTTGACACTATGCAGTTTTAGTGATAAGACAACGGAGCCCTAGTGTTGTGGTGAACTAAACTAAACTTGAGGAGAGCAGCAGAGATATTGGACATAATCTATCTCTCACATGCTGTCCCTATGCGCGTTACTAGGGATGGAGATTCCTGGAACCTGGATCCTTTTATGTCATCGACAACGATTGACAGGTAGTTCATCCAATCAGACGACGGCAAGTAGTTAATTCACTGGAAATGGCAACATTGTGGCCAAGCCTCATCAGAATATTCTTTTATAAATAAAAAGCAGAATACTCATATAGAGGACACCATGGGGCCATGCGAATCAAAAATGAAAGAATAGATGTTATAGCAAATAAAAGATAAATGTATAACAGTACCAGATCTTTGTTGTATTTAATATATTTTAACTTGCAACTCAACAAAAAATAAAAAAATAAATACAAATTATTGGAACGGAATTATTAGAAAACTATTTTTGATCCCTTTATAAGAAGCATCCAAAATTATAGGTGTCATTTAGGTCGTATAGTTTGATTGTCTTATGTTTATAGATCCATTGGCTTTCTTCTCTTAAAAGAAGATTTTCCAGGTTGCCACCCCTGATATTGGGCCAAAGATGGCGAATCCCCCAACCATTTAACTCTTTATAGTTGCACTTATGTTTTTCTTTAAAGTGCCGTGCTACCGGTGGTAGTTGACTGGCTTTTTGTGATCTCTTATTATAGGTTCCTGGTTTGGCATTTTTATGCTCAAAATGTGTTCTCAGATGCAGGTTTTTAATTGGCAGTGTACCTTTCCTACGTAGTATATGTTGTGCATACATCGGAGAACATAAATCACACATGATATATGGTCATGAATGACATGCTGCAATCCCAGCATGTTTACAAATTGATTACACTGCTGTAATATCTGATATGCAGTGCAGATCCCACAAGGGAAAAAAAACAGGAATTTTTTGTGGGGTCCTCAAAAAATTAGTCCGTCTAAAATGGCTTCAAACTAATCAGTTGCTTATTGTATTGGTTTTTCTGTAACCTGCTTAAACATGAGGGTCTAGATATTTTTGGAGATCTGGACCTTGTAATAAGATACCCCAATGCCGATTCAAGGATGTTATGCATCTTATTTCATTGTGAGTGTATGCAAGTTTAATGGCTCTGTTTGAATAATGACATTCTAATAGTCCTTGTTTCAGTTGCTGAGTCTGTTTTTTAATGTCTTGGAAACTGGAGTACTTCGTCCTTAACCTGAGGAACTCTCCCTTAGGAATGCTCCTGAGAAGTAAGTGAGCACTCGTAGCATCTAATAACTCATTGGTAGCAGTTTTCTTTCTGTATAAATCCATGGCAATGATGCCTTCTAAATCAGTTTTAATCAAGAAAAGGTACTTCTGTTGAACTGTATGACATGGTCAGCTTGATATTATATGGATTGCTATTAAGTATTCCGATAAATTGAATCAGGTCAGACTTTGTTTGATTCCAAATAAAGACAATGTCGTCTATACATTAACGCCATATATTGATGTGTCTAGTATATTCATTATATGCGTCACCAAAAATTGTCACCTTCCCACCACCCAAGGAACAAGTTGGCAAAGGTGGGCGCACAGGCCCTGCTCATCAAGGTTCCTTGGGTCTGTAAAGGTGATATTTTATTATAAAATATTGATATAGGGCCACTGGCTGTTTTCCCTTTTCCTGTCCCTCCCTTTTTTTCCTATTATTAGCTTTCTTTTTGTAATTTCACCATTTTGGGATGCCTATATATAACACATTTGATTGTGGCATCAAAGGGGATAACACTTGTGATCAGAGCTCAGCTCCAACCACGGGTGCTAAAGCAAAGTGTTAGCTGTATGTTACAGCTAACTCCCGATATGGAAGTCGCTGGTTGGCACACTGTATAATAGTATGCTGGTTTGCCTTAAAGAGGTTGTCCAGGCAAAATTTTTATATTTTAAATAGGCCAGGGGAGGTGAAAAAAAATTTAAAAAATCATACTCACCTGTCCCCGATGCTCCGGAAGTCCTCCTAGCGCGGTCCGGTCCTTCTTCTAGGCTATCTTCTCAAAGTGAAACTGCTCGCTGGCTGTGCCATCCTGGATCCCTTCTTTTGAAGCCACTGATTGACATCAATGGTCACGTGTGGCAGGGGCTTCCACCGGAAGATAGCATTGAACCAGGAGGACTGGACCGCGCTGGGAGTCACTGGAGTATCGGGGAAAGGTGATTATGATTTTTTTTTTTCACCTCCCCCAGCCTATTTAAAATATAAAAATTTGCCTGGACAACCCCTTTAATGCTTTGGAGGCTGCACCCTTAGTTACGCCACATGTTGCTAAGGGTATAGTGGTTGAGGAATTTTATGCCACATTGAATGCACTTGAACACACAAATTGATACACAAGATTGGCTGCTGGCATCTCCCTTTGCAATTGCCAACAACATCCCAGATGTGCTCCATGGCAAACAAGTCTGGAGACATTGCAGGCCATGGCAACACATTTAGGTCATGCAGGCTACTCACAGTAGCATGAGCAACATTTAGCCTAGTCTTGTCCTGTTGAAAAAAAGCTCCTGGGACATTTTTGAGAAATGGCTGTACTATTGCTTCCACAACAAACACTGAGCTGTTAGTGTACCTGAAGTGACTACAGAGGTTCAGCTACTGTACATTATGCCATGCCACACTGTCATCATGGGAAAAAGGATTGGTAAGATGTTGCCTTGTGGAGACATCCATGTGGCTGTTGCCCACGTAGTTGTAAGCCGTGTACCGGGGTGGGCTCCCCAGGATACAGCAAAGTCACGAACAAAGGAAGCGACTCCAAATCAATTTAATAAAAAAACAAGATTTTACTTTGTACAGTAACACCTCTTTACCAAAAAACACTCCCAATTATTTACATGCACTCAACCAGGAAGCTGAGGCCCTGGTGTTGTACAGCGCGGTGCCCTCTCATGTGCGGCTCCAAAACACTCCAAGCTTTTACCTATCTGCAGGCTGCAACTAACCAGCTGCTTGTTACCTTTTTATCACCCTAGTCACAGGAACAATTCAGTGAGTGTGATAGGAGCACCGGCGGTACAACACAAGAGCTTACAAACTTATCAAAATACTCCTATTCCCCCCAAACAAAGTACAACCAAGTAAATATAATAGTAGGTCAGCTTGCAAGCCAAAGAAATGTGACCATGTATAAAATGTCGCTTCTAGACTTCCTCAGAAACTCCTCTCTGGGAGTTACAAGTCTATGGAAATTCTCTGAGTCTTAGTCCTTACTACCGTATAGGTAGATAATTCACCAGTCGTGTGGCCTGTGGAAATGAGGATGCCTAACTAGTCAAACTACAGGCCCTTACTCAGTCCCAAGCAATTTGCGCCAAAAATGTAATGCGGTGCGTGCACGATTACTTCTCTTACTGATCCAGGTTTTTCTGTACCTCTAGCCTTTGTCTGGAACAGCTGGAATCGGGGCTCATCCAGAAAACAAGCGATCTCACTGACAGGGCCACTTCTCAGCCGGGTCCTTGATAGCAATCTTCAACTTAGGATGCTGTCTGAACAAACCCTGGAACAGTCTCTGCTTCAGCACCACCTTGCTATCTTTATGATCCCTTAGGAATCTTATTTCGCTCACTTCAATCCTTCTTCTAAAAGCTCAAAGCACACTCCTAAGATGGCTGCCACACACACTCTGTTACTTCTTGATCCACCTTTGCAGAACAGGGTCTCCACGTCACTACTCCAGGGAATTACAGAATTACAGTCCTTCCCATTTCTGAGGTAATAGTGGCCTCTTGTGGTCAAACACACAAATGTCAGTTTATAAAAAAAAATAAACTTATTTATAGAAACAGGTACATTCAAAACATGAGGACTGTTTCCCCATCTTACATAGTCTCCAGCCCAATCTTTGGCTATCACAACATCTGAGACAAGAGCAGGAGTCATGGCTGAAGAAGATAAACAACATTCCAACCTCCACTGCCATCTTGCTGTGCACCATGATAGCCTTTGACAGCGGTGGCATAAAGTTGTTGAAACACTTTGTTGGTTTGTGTCAACACTGTTTGCCATTCTAGGTTTGAAATATGATGTCCACTTGCAGTACAAAATGGATCGCAATGCACCATTCTTAAAATCAGATTATCCATCCATGCAGAGTTTCACCCCCACACACCTCTTATTGTCATTCTAGTTTATCAAACACTAGAACAATGACTGGTACTTTCTCAGACTTAAATTCTTCAGTTAATGTATCCGACAGGTTAGGGTGGGTTCGGACATGCAGGACTTTGTTTCCAGTGAAAAAAACTGGATTCGCGGTGCAGATTGTGTAAGCGCACACCTGCGCATTGCTTTAAAAACCCATTCAAATGAATGGGTTTTTAAGCAATGCATCGCTAACCTTTCGCTATCCAGTCCCTATACAGTTTCCCGAGATTTTCAGTCGGATTCGCGGAGGACGGACTCCAGCACAAGTGTGAACCCACCCTTAAAAGGAGCATAGAGAACAAAACACATACAGTGCCCTAACCCATCTGACATATTTCAAACTTCAATGAGTCTTTAACCCCTTAACGACCGGGTGTTAGCTATAACTGACAGCTAACACCCTGCTCCATAACCTCCTGTCGGAACTGAGTTCCGATCGGAGGTTTTAACCTCTTGGATGCCACGGTCAAACATGATCGCGGCATCCAAGGGTTTCCGCCATCTTGCCCCCCCCCCCCCCCCCCGACACCCCCCGCAGTATGCTTGTGTCTTGCAGTCTATAGTACTGAGCCAGAGATCACAGCATCTCTGGCTCAGGTGTCCTAATGGGACACATGAAAAAGTAAAAAAAAAAGTGAAAAAAATAAATAAATAAATAAAGTATGTGAAAAAAATTAATAAAATAATAAAGCCCCAAAAATTCCCTGAACAAAACTGGCTGAGTCAGGAAGAAGGTATAAGCTGTGCGAGCATATATTAGGGTACAAACCAGATTTAGAGCTTACGAGGGATAATAAACCAAAAGTGACCCCCAGAGTGACCCTTCCAATAATAGGAGCTACTGGGGAAATAGTAGAGAATTTAGTGTACTGAATGTATTCCGCACAGCTTACATATTCACTTTTCCCCATCCGTTGTGCAGTCACATCTGAGATACTAATGCTCACTACACCTCTTGATAAATTCTTTGAGGGGTGCACTTTTCAAAATGGAGTCATTCTCTAGGGGTTTCCACTTTACTGGTACTTTAGAGGCTCTGCAAACATGACATGGCATCCAGATCCCAAACATCTGAATCTGCGCTCCAAAAGCCACATAGCGCTCCTTCCCTTCTGCGCCCTGCTATGTGCCCAAACTGCAGTTTATACCCACATGTATGACACTGGTGTACCCAGGGTAACATACTTAATGTCATATGTGGGTATAAACTGCTGTTTGGACACAGCCGGGCACAGAAGGGAAGGAGCGCTATTTGGTTTTTGGAGCACAGACTTGGATGTTTTGGTTTTTGGGCCCCATGACACTTTGGGAGGGGTGAAACGCCGGTTAGGGGGCACCCCCCCCCACCCCCCCCCTTTTGGTATCCATTTCCCATTTGTAGTTTCCTGGGGGTAATATAAATCCCACCCCCCTTTTATTTTTTTTTTTTTTTTTTATATTTTTTATTTTTTTGTTGTGGGGTAGATGTTAAAATTATTTTTTTTTTTCTATATTTTTTTTTTTTTTTTTTTTTTTTTTTTTTTCAATTTTTTTTTTTTTATTATTTTATATATTTTTTTTTTTTTTTTTTTTTTTTTTTTTTTTTTTTTTTTTTTTTTTTTTTTTTTTTTTTTTTTTTTTTTTTTTTTTTTTTTTTCCTTTTTTTTTTTTTTTTTTTTTTTTTTTTTTTTTTTTTTTTTTTTTTTTTTTTTTTTTTTTTTTTTTTTTTTTTTGTTTTTTTTTTTTTTTGTGGGTGGGGAAGGGATGTACATCTCGCCCAGGTTGCTTAGATGGGTGAGATGAGGAAATCCAGAAAAGGTTGCTTCTCAGCAAACAACTTTGTTTGCTGGGCATTATTCAAGTGCCGTACACCGGGCTGGATTTTTATGGAATGGTGGGTAGGTTGGTAGTGGGACCTGCCATTCCCATCCTCTCCAGTCCACACCTTGTAGACTCTTCTGAGAAAACCCAGCTGACTGGAATTTGTCCTCATCAAGGGGATATAAGAAGTTTGCTGGGAGAGCAGACTTTGGTTCAGAACTTGGCTGGAAGGCCATAAGGAAGGTTGTACTACTGGAGGCAAACCTGACTAACCAAACCTGTCTTATTGTAGCTGAGGTAACCACTTTCTGTCAGTTATAGCCCAGACAGGCAGGTGTTTATTTTGTGCTTTTTTTATGTTACCTGTACCAAGGAGTGGTTTTGAGTGAATAAACTCAACACTTGGAACAACCGCTTGGAGTCTGTGTTTATGTCAGCCCACACAGCACCCCAGATCCTTGACAATTGGTGGAGAATGCGGGCAGTCAGGGGTTGCTAGGGGCAACAACACGACAACTCCTTGCTGAAGAAAAAAAAAAAAAAAATTTTTTGTATGTCCTGGGTGAAGGCTGCCGCTGCCAGACAAGACCAGACCCGGAATATGGAAGAGCTACTGAAGCATCTGGTGCAGTCTAATGTACAGCAGCAGGAAACCAACCGGTTGTTGATGGAGCAGCTGGCCATCATCAAAGAGACTGGTGTCACTAGTCCGCAGAGACCTGTGGAGCTCAGAGATATAAAGCAGGCTGTGCAAAGAGCTTTGCAGAAAATGACCCCAGATGATGATGTAGAGGCCTACCTTACCGTTTTTGAAAGGGTGGCTGAACAAGAGAGGCTGCCAGCTGCTGACTGGGCAGATGTCATCGCACCTTACCTGACAGGTGAGCCCCAGAAAGCGTATTATGACCTCTGCCAACAGGATGTCCGGGACTACAATAAGATGAAAGAAGTTCTTGCTCGGCTGGGTGTGACCACGGCTGTCCGTGCCCGGCGGGTGCATATCTGGAGTTACCATTTGGACAAACCTGCCAGGTCCCAGATGTACGACCTTATTCACCTGGTAAAGAAATGGCTGGAACCAGACACCTGTACCCCTGCACAGATTGTGGAGAAGGTGGTCCTAGACCGGTTCGTTAGATCTCTCTCTCCCGTGTTGCAGCGCTGGGTCGGACATGGAGACCCCAAAGATGCCAACCAGCTTATTAGCCTCGTAGAAAGGTTCCTTGCGACTTAGGCTGAACTCTTCGAGGTCCCTACAGCGCGATCACCTCCTAGGAACACCAGGTGGAGGGCACCTCCCGGTAAGACTGTTCCATTTATTGAAGGCGGAGGGAAAACAGTTGTAGAGGGGTCTCATGGGCGACCGACTGAAATGTCTCCCAAACAGTCCACTAGGCCCAAACGGGACTCTCTGCAAGAGAAACCAGGCCTAGTACAGTGCTGGAGATGTCATGAGCGGGGACATGTTGCTGCCCATTGCCCTCTCACCTCTGAGCCAATGGAGTGTGACGCGGGTTGGCGTCCGTCCTTGTTTGCAGAACCTGTCTGTGCTGCGGCACCGGGTCTAGAGACTGAGCCTCAGGTCTGCCATATTATGGTGAATGGCTATCCTGTCCAGGCATTGCTTGATTCTGGAAGCCTGGTAACCTTAGTACATGCCAGCCTGATAGCTGGGGACTGTATGCCGGACAAGCACCTGAGTGTACTTTGCATCCATGGGGATACTAAGGACTACCCCATGGCCAATATCAGAATAGAGACTATATTAGGACTTGTCTGTTATGAAGTGGGTGTGGTAAAAAATCTCATGCATAGTGTGATTTTGGGACGTGATTTCCCTTTGTTCTGGGATTTGTGGGGAAAAGGTGAAACTTGCAAGCCAAAGATAGAAACCCCGCCTACGCCCATAGTGCATGATGAGTGTGACCCTTTTCCATTAGAGGTCCTAGCTGGAGAGGAGGATGATACCCCTTCCCCAGCTCCTGAGCATGAAATACCTGAATTACAAGTCTCCCGGGCTAATTTTGGTACTTCACAGTTGAGAGATCCCACTCTTGCTAATGCTCATGCAAATGTGGCAGTCGTAAATAGTGTGCCTCAGGAACCTGGTGCTGACCACCGATTTCCCCATTTTGCCATAAATAATGACCTCTTGTATCAAGTTACAAAAACTAATGGGGAAGTTGTGGAGCAGCTTCTCGTACCTAAGCCATACCGCCGTATGGTACTTGATATGGCCCATAATCATGTACTTGGGGGGCACTTAGGGTCTAAGAAAACACAGGAGAGAATTCTCCAAAGGTTTTTTTGGCCGGGCGTGTATAAGGAAGTGAAGGACTACTGTGCATCCTGTCCTACATGTCAGGTACATGCCCCAACCCCACACTTCCGTAGTCCCTTGGTTCCACTGCCCATCATTGAAGTACCTTTTGAAAGGATTGCTATGGACTTGGTGGGTCCAATAGTCAAGTCAGCTAGAGGTCACCAATATATCCTGGTTGTTTTAGATTATGCTACTCGCTATCCTGAGGCAGTTCCTTTACGTAATACTACATCAAAGAGTATTGCCCGTGAGTTATTCTATATGTTTTCAAGAACAGGCATACCTAAAGAAATACTGACTGACCAGGGCACACCATTCATGTCAAAGGTGATGAAAGAGTTGTGCAAGCTATTTAAGATTACCCACATACGGACCTCTGTGTATCATCCCCAGACAGATGGGTTGGTAGAATGTTTCAACAAAACTCTTAAACACATGCTTAAAAAGGTGGTAGAAAAAGATGGTCGTGACTGGGACTGCCTTTTGCCATATCTGATGTTCTCTATTAGAGAAGTTCCACAAGCCTCTACAGGTTTTTCCCCTTTTGAATTAGTCTATGGTAGACACCCCAGAGGCTTACTAGATATAGCCAAGGAAACATGGGAAACTGAGGCTTCCCCATACAAAAGTGTCATAGAGCATGTAGCCCAAATGCAAGACCGTATTGCAACAGTCATGCCAGTGGTAAAAGAACATCTGCAAAAAGCACAAGAGGCCCAAAGCCGAATTTACAACCGTTCTGACATAATACGAGAATTTAACCCAGGGGATAGAGTACTTATATTGGTGCCAACGGTCGAAAGTAAATTCTTAGCGAAGTGGCAAGGCCCATATGAAATTGTGGAAAAAGTAGGGCCAGTGAACTATAAGGTGCACCAACCAGGGAAAAGGAAGCCATTTCAAATTTACCATGTGAATTTGATCAAACCCTGGAACCAGAGGGAAACCTTGGTGGCCTCAAATGCAGAAGTGGATGATTCGTTGCCACCAATTCCTCCAGTCCATATAAATGAGACTCTGTCAGTGCCCCAACAACAAGAGGCAAAAGAGTTCCTGCAGAGAAATAAACGTAAGTTCTCTGATCTACCAGGGCGTACACACCTAATAGAGCACTGTGTGGAGACGGAACCTGGGCGGAAAGTAAAACTCAAACCCTATAGAATACCAGAGGCACGTAGGGAGGTACTGTCAGCCGAGGTTAAACGCATGCTGGAGTTAGGTGTGATTGAGGAGTCTAAAAGTGACTGGTCTAACCCAATTGTCTTGATACCAAAACCCAATGGTACCTGGCGGTTCTGCAACGATTTCAGAAAATTAAATGAAGTTTCAAAGTTCGATGCTTATCCAATGCCCAGAGTAGATGAGCTTATTGAGAAGATGGGTAATGCGAGATACATAACCACACTGGATCTCACAAAAGGTTACTGGCAAATACCTTTGTCTGAGGAAGACAAGGAGAAAACTGCCTTTGTTGTACCAGAAGGATTGTTCCAGTACAAGGTTATGCCATTTGGGTTGCATGGAGCTCCTGCTACCTTTCAGAGGTTGATGGACCAAATCTTGCGCCCACATCGTAACTATGCAGCGGCTTACCTGGACGATGTGGTCATTCATAGCTCAGACTGGGGAAGTCATCTCTGTAAGGTACAGGCAGTACTAGACTCCATAAGCGAGGCAGGCCTTACTATTAACCCTGAGAAGTGTGCTTTAGGGCTAGAAGAAGCCAAGTACCTGGGCTATGTAATTGGCAAAGGAGTAATAAAGCCCCAAATCAATAAGGTGGAGGCAATACAGAGCTGGCCAAGGCCGCTAACCAAAAAACAAGTTAGGGCGTTTCTTGGAATTGCTGGCTACTATCGTAGGTTTGTGCCAAATTTTGCCTCTATTGCAGCTCCTCTCACTGACCTGACAAAAGGTGGGAAGTCAGTGATGATCCACTGGACACCAGAAGCTGAGGAGGCATTCCAGAGGCTAAAGTTAGCTCTATGCCAACAGCCAGTCCTGATAACCCCTGATTTTAGGAAGGAGTTCCTGGTGCAGACAGATGCCTCTGATGCAGGTCTGGGAGCGGTGCTGTCCCAGGTTATAAATGGAGAGGAGCATCCGGTGATGTACCTGAGCAGGAAGCTGTCCCCTGCTGAGAAAAACTATGCCATTGTAGAAAGGGAGTGCTTAGCTATTAAGTGGGCACTGGATGCCCTAAAATATTACCTCCTAGGTAGAAAATTTAAATTGATAACTGACCATGCCCCTCTCACATGGATGAAAATGAATAAGGATAGAAATGCTAGGGTTACCAGATGGTTTCTGTCCTTGCAAAATTTTGTTTTCAGTGTAGAGCACAGACCAGGGAAGTTGTTGGGAAATGCTGATGCCCTGTCAAGGGTACACTGTATGATGGCCACTAATGCCCAGCCCTCCGGTCTGGAAAAGAGGGGGGGATATGTAAGCTGATGGCTGGGAAAGTGTTGGAAGGGATGTACATCTTGCCCAGGTTGCTTAGATGGGTGAGATGAGGAAATCCAGAAAAGGTTGCTTCTCAGCAAACAACTTTGTTTGCTGGGCATTATTCAAGTGCCGTACACCGGGCTGGATTTTTATGGAATGGTGGGTAGGTTGGTAGTGGGACCTGCCATTCCCATCCTCTCCAGTCCACACCTTGTGGACTCTTCTGAGAAAACCCAGCTGACTGGAATTTGTCCTCATCAAGGGGATATAAGAAGTTTGCTGGGAGAGCAGACTTTGGTTCAGAACTTGGCTGGAAGGCCATAAGGAAGGTTGTACTACTGGAGGCAAACCTGACTAACCAAACCTGTCTTATTGTAGCTGAGGTAACCACTTTCTGTCAGTTATAGCCCAGACGGGCAGGTGTTTATTTTGTGTTTTTTTTATGTTACCTGTACCAAGGAGTGGTTTTGAGTGAATAAACTCAACACTTGGACCAACCGCTTGGAGTCTGTGTTTATGTCAGCCCACCCAGCACCCCAGACCCTTGACACACTTTCTGGGGGGAATTCATGGCCTCTGCAAAAGTGGCATGGTGTCCAAAAAGCAAACTGTGCTCCTGTGCTCCAAAAACCAAAATAGCGCTCTTTCCCTTTTTTGCCCGGCTTTGTGCCCAAACTGTAGTTAATACCCACATATGGCATTGTTAAGTATGTTGTCCTGGGTACACCAGTGTCATACATGTGGGCATAAACTGCCATTTGGGCACACAGCAGGGGGCAGATATGAAGGGGGGCGTTGGGCTTTGGGGGCGCATTTTTAAATTTTTTTTTTTGGGGGCCCCCCCCCATTTCCGAGAAAAAAAAAACCCCCCCCAAAAAAGGGGGGGTCTGGGTTTTTTTTTTTCTACTTCCCTCCCGCCCCCTCTTCTAAAATAAAAACGAAAAAAAAAAAACCCTCCTTCTTTTTTTTCTTTTCTCTAATACCAACCCTTTCTTCCCTTTTTTTTTTTTTTTTTTTTTTTCCCCCCTCCCTCTTTTTTTTTTTTTTTTTTTTTTTTTTTTCTCTCTTTGTTTTTCCCTTTTTTTTTTTTTTTTTTTTTTTTTTTTTTTTTTTTTAATTTTTTTTTATTTTTTATTTTTTTATTTTTTTTTAAATTTAAAAATTTTTAAATTTTTTTTTTTTTTTTTTTTTTTTTTTTTTTTTTTTTTTTTTTAAATTTTTTTTTTTTTTTTTTTTTTTTTTTTTTTTTTTTTTTTTTTTTTTTTTTTTTTTTTTTTTTTTTTTTTTTTTTGGGTTTTGGGGGGGTGGGGGGGGGGGGAAAAACTATTCCAGCCACATCTGCCCTCCAAAAGCCAAATAGCGCTCTTTCCATTCTGAGCCCCACCATGTACCCAAACAGCAGATTATAATTACATATGGGGCATTTCTGTGTTCAGAAGAAATTGTGTAACAAACTGTGGGGTGTTTTTTCTTCTTTAACCACTTGCAAAAATTAAAAATATGTCGCTAAATGGACGGTTTATTGGAAAGAAGTAATTTTTACGTCCCAAAGTCAATAAAATCTGTGAAATAGCTGTGAGGTTAAAATGCTCACTATACACCTAGATAAATTCTATGAGTGGTGTAGTTTCCAAAATGGGGTCACTTTTTGGGGGTTTGTATTGTATTGGTACTTTAGGGGCTCTGCGAATGCGACATGGCACCCAAAAACGATTCCAGCTAAATATGCCCTTCAAAAGCTAAATAGCGCTCTTTCCATTTTGAGCCCTGCCATGTACCCATGCAGCAGATTACAACCACATATGGAGCATTTCTGTGTTTAGGAGAAATTGTGTAACGAACTTTGGGGAGCTTTTTCTCCTTTGTCCTCTTGTGAAAATGAAAAATATGGGGCTAAATTGACGGTTTATTGGAAAAAAAAGTAATTTTTCATTTTAATGTCCCAATGTTAATAAAATCTGTGAATCAGCTGTAGCGTCAAAATGCTCACTATACCCCTTGATATGTTCTGTGAGGGGTGTAGTTTCCAAAATTGGGTCATTTTTAGGGGGTTTCCACTGTATTGGTACTTTGGGGGCTCTGCAAATGCGACATAGTACCTGAAAACTATTCCAGCAAAATCTGCTCTCCAAAAGCCAAATAGCGCTCTTTGCATTCTGAGCCCTGCCATGTACTCATACAGCAGATTACGACCACATATGAGGTATTACTGTGTTCAGGAGCAATTGTTTTGCAAACTGTGGGGTGCTTTTTCTCCTTTAACCCCTTGTGAAAATGAAAACTTTGGGGATAAAGTGACATTTTAGTAATTTTTCATTTATACATCCCAGTGTTAGTAAAATCTGTCATACGGCTGTAAGGTCAAAATGCTCACTATGCCCCTTGATGAATTCTGTGAGGGGTGTAGTTTCCAAAATGGGGTAACTTTTAGGGGGTTTCCTTTGTATTGGTACTCTAGGGGCTCTGCAAATGAGACATGGCACCTGAAAACTATTCCAGCAAAATCTGCTTTTCAGACGCCCAGTGTCACTCCTTCCCTTCCGTGCGCTGCCATTCGCCCAAACATCAGTTTACACCAACATGTTGGGTATTTCCGTGCTCGCGAGAAATTGCATAACAAACTGTGAGATGCATTTTCTCTTTTAACCCTTTGTGAATGTGTTAATTTTAGGGCTAAATAAAGGAATTAGTGGAAAAAAATTAAATGTCTAAATTTCACCTCCATATTGTTTTAATTCCAGTGAAATACTTAAAGGGTTAACAAACTTCCCAAATGCTGTTTTGAATTATTTGAGGGGTGCAGTTTTGAAAATGTGGTGATTTATGGGGGTTTCTAATATATAGGCCTTTATAATCCTCTTCAGAACTGAAGTGGTCCCTAAAAAAATTAGTTTGGGAAATTTTCTTGTAAATCTGCAAAATCGCTGTTACACTTGTAAGCCTTCTAACATCCAAAATAAATTACAGGAAAATTAAAAGATGATGCCGATATATAGCAGAGATATGGTAGATAATATGTTTTCATGTATTTGGGTGGTATGACTGTCTGAAAACAGAGCATTTCACATTTTGAAAATTGCGATTTTTTTTCCCCCAAATTTCCATCAAATTTCCTATTTTTTTATAAATAAATACAAAAATATTCATTAGTGTTTACCAATAACATGAAGTACAATGTGTCACGAAAAAACAATTTCAAAATCACTTGTGTAAGTTAAGACTCAAAGTTATTGCCATATAAAGTGACACATGTCAGTTTTGAAAAATGAGGCCTGGTCCTTAACGCACTTTTGGGCTGGGTCCATAAGGGATTAATCATAGATGGGAATCTCATGGGAGTCTGAAACCCCATCAGATGAGAAAGACCTGTTTGTGTTTTGTACTCTCTGTTCCTTTTAACCCGTCAGATACATCAATAACTGGAGAATTTAAATCTCTGGAAGTGTCGGTCAATTCCTACAGTGGGGAAAAAAAGTATTTAGTCAGCCACCAATTGTGCAAGTTCTACCACTTAAAAAGATGAGACAGACCTGTAATTGACATCATAGGTAGACCTCAACTATGAGAGACAAAATGAGAAAACAAATCCAGAAAATCACATTGTCTGATTTTTAAAGAATTTATTTGCAAATTATGGTGGAAAATAAGTATTTGGTCACCTACAAACAAGCAAGATTTCTGGCTCTTACAGACCTGTAACTTCTTCTTTAAAAGGCTCCTCTGTCCTCCACTCATTATCTGTAGTAATGGCACCTGTTTGACATTGTTATCAGTATAAAAGACACCTGTCCACAACCTCAAACAGTCACACTCCAAACTCCACTATGGTGAAGACCAAAGAGCTGTGGAAGGACACCAGAAACAAAATTGTAGACCTTCACCAGGCTGGGAAGACTGAATCTGCAATAGGCAAGCAGCTTGGTGTGAAGAAATCAACTGTGGGAGCAATAATTAGAAAATGGAAGACATACAAGACCACTAATAATCTCCCTCCATCAGGGGCTCCACGCAAGATCTCACCCCGTGGGGGTCAAAATGATGACAAGAACGGAGATCAAAAATCCCAGAACCACACAGGGGGACCTAGTGAATGACCCGCAGAAAGCTGGGACTAACGTAACAAAGGCTACCATCAGTAACACACTACGCCGCCAGGGGCTCAGATCCTGCAGTGCCAAACGTGTCCCCCTGCTTAAGCCAGTACATATCCGGGCATGTCTGAAGTTTGCTAGAGAGTATTTGGATGTTCCAGAAGAGTATTGGGAGAATGTCATATGGTCAGATGAAACCAAAGTAGAACTGTTTGATAGAAACACAACTCGTCGTGTTTGGAGGATAGTGAATGCTGAGTTGCATCCAAAGAACACCATACCTACTGTGAAGCATGGGGGTGGCAACATCATGCTTTGGGGCTGTTTCTCTGCAAAGGGACCAGGACGACTGATCCGTGTACATGAAAGAATGAATGGGGCCATGTATCGTGAGATTTTGAGTGCAATCCTCCTTCCATCAGCAAGGGCATTGAAGATGAAACGTGGCTGGGTCTTTCAGCATGACAATGATCCCAAGCACACCACCAGGGCAATGAAGGAGGGGCTTCGTAAGAAGCATTTCAAGGTCCTAGAGTGGCCTAGCCAGTCTCCAGATCTCAACCCCATAGAAAACCTTTGGAGGGAGTTGAAAGTCCGTGTTGCCCAGCGACAGCCCCAAAACATCACTGCTCTAGAGGAGATCTGCATGGAGGAATGGGCCAAGATACTAGCAACAGTGTGTGCCAACCTTGTGAAGGCTTACAGAAAACGTTTGACCTCTGTCATTGCCAACAAAGAATATATAACAAAGTATTGAGATGAACTTTTGTTATTGACCAAATACTTATTTTCCACCATAATTTGCAAATAAATTCTTTAAAAATCAGACAATGTGATTTTCTGGATTTGTTTTCTCATTTTGTCTCTCATAGTTGAGGTCTACCTATGATGTCAATTACAGGCCTCTCTCATCTTTTTAAGTGGGAGAACTTGCACAATTGTTGGCTGACTAAATACTTTTTTTCCCCACTGTATGTTTGTTATTACTACTCGGTTTAGAGGTGGTCATTAAACCAAGGCACCTAGGAAGTGAGAGGAAGTATATCTCTATTGTTTATTCCAGTTTGTTAGGCCCCTTGCACACAACCATGCGCAAGATCAGTGTGCTATCCGTGTTTTTCCTGGATAGCACACTGATCCATTCATTGCACATGACCGTATATTACATGGATCAGTGCGCAGGCCGACAGTCCAGGCTGCAAAACTTAGGACAGATCCTATTTCTGTGTGGACTTGCGGCCGTGCTTCTGTGGCCCCTATTCATTGAATGAATGGAGTCGTGGAAGCACAGCTGGTGCACAGGCGGCATACAGATGACATCTGAGTACCGGTCGTGTCGTTCAATCATGGCCAGCAGCCTGCACACGCATGCAATTAGCCTTAAATAGAGGGCAGATGAATGTTTGAGTGAGTGCAAGGTTTGTGAACATAGTAGAAATAAACATGTGGCCTATTATCAAGACTGTATTCTCTTCATTATTTCTAGAAACATAGCCTTGCTCATAAACCATAAATACCTCCGTACCCCTAGTATCATAAGTATTTGTGAAGGGCTCCTTCTTGATATCTTAATTGTAATTTAAAAGTTAAGTTTTAATTAGAAACAATCAACCTGCCCTGTTTTGATCCTGGAAGCTTATTTTCCTGTGATATACTCACAATATATATGTCAGTTTCTTATGTTCTACCAACCACCAGTACAAGCAGTTTTGAATAATGCTGACATCTTGGCCTAGGTGGTACTGATCTGCCAGAATAATAAATTAAGGTATCTTAGCTTAAGGATTCTTCCTGTCTCACTTTGCAACAAGTAGCGATAACTGGAACGCTAATGAACAGGAAGCATTGCACAATCATCCCACACCACTTGATCCGATTTTTGAGGTTTCATATGGATAAAAAACTTGGCTTTCAGTCTGGATTTACACCTTTTCCACATGCCACAGATTGAAGCTAGGTTCTTGAAAATTTGATAATTTACAGATTTAAGCTTCTTTAAATGCTCAGTTTGCATAGGAAGAAAGGAGGGAGGGAGGCAGGTAGGAAGGAATGAATGAAGGAAGGAAATATTTGAGTATAGTAATTGGCATAGCATATCCAGCATCCTTAATCAAGGGTGACCTTAGGTACAGCATATGTCTGTTTCTAATTGTTTTCATGTGTCTAATACTTCCATATTTTATCAGGCGTGTACACATTTTTGATGTGTTCTTTGTAGTAGTGAAACTTTAGTAGTACATATCTTAATTTTGCTTAGCAGTGCAAATATAAGAAGACCGGGAGGAAGGAACACTGGTGAAGCTAAGGAGGGTATCACTTTAGTGTAATTTATGTAGTTTTGTGCACTTTTCATTTCTATCCATACAAAGAAAACTTGTCAGAACATAATTAGAGGTGAGCTAGCCAGTTCAAAACTAATTGGGTTCGGACTAAACTTTCCAAAAGTTTGGGGTTTGGAGAAAGCAGAGAAGAAGAATCACATGACCTCAGGGATCAGGCGGACTTCCCATAATGCCTTTCAAGCAGGCCTCATTATAGGGAACAGTATAGGGACTATAGATCAGAGGACACTGATGACTCATAGGCAATATCAAAAGTTCAGACAGTCAATAAAGTGATGTTTTAGTGTTACTGTGCTGCAGCAGATGCATCAAGCTCAATCAGAAATGAAATAGCCAAATCGTTCAAATTTAATCTGTACTGTGTCCAACATCAAAAACAGACAATTTGGTCATACCACATGGTACTCCTTTTTAACACATCTCTTGTAATTTGGCAATTTTTTTTCCTTGTCAAATGTCAGAAACCCAGTGAAGCTATATATATCTATATATATAGATATAGATATATATACACACACACACACACACACACACACTCACTCTAATTGATTTTTATTTCCTTAAAGTGGTACCACAAAATTAGGTTTTTTTTTCCTTGCCAAACACCAAAAACCCAGCAAAGTTTTAAAAAGCGTAAATAATTCTATGGTGTGTTGTGTTTTTAAACAGGCTGTTTGTTACTGACATCCTTTTACCCATAGCCATATCTGTTGCTGTCACTTTGACATTAGTAAGGCTCTGTTTGTGTTAGGGTGAGTTCACACGGAGTTTTTTTGTAGGAGGATTATGAGGCAGAATTTGCCTCAAAATTCGCATCAGAAAACGCCTCCCATCCATTTCAATGAGTCAGTAGCAGATTTTTTCCTCTAGCAGATTCCGCCTTGAAGAACCCATTTTTTAAAGCAGATTTTCCAGGTCCATACAGGTCTTACCCTTTGAGAGTGAAAAAGGGCTCTAGAAAAAAGTCCTAGAAGCCCACAGAGTGTCATACACAATTTTTTAAACTATTTATTTTCACCTCTGGTTTGGAAAATATCTGTTTGGACCAAACCAGAACTTTTAGCCCAAACTAACAAACTAACTCATCTCCAATTATGATACATACATACTGTATGTCGTATTTTTATGGCAACCTACTAGTGCACAACTATAGATCTATAGATATATATTTGGGTTTGTACAATATCTGACACACTATGTAAGGTTCGATCATTACACCTGCCTGTGGTCTTCTTCAGAGTCTTGGCTCACACTCACATTTCATTCATATCCAATTACTTGAGAGAACAAATCAAAAATACAGTATGATGTTCAACAATTGTAGCTATTGGTATTTATTTTACTTTAGTTCTGACTGTATCTTGAATTTTTGAAAAAAGTTTCGTTATGTCTACATATGTCGACTGACATTCTTGTATTTGTCTTTTCTTTGTGAAGCTTTCTCTTTGAAACAGATAACCTGTAAGAAATGAGTGATTCTCTTGAGAGCTGCTTAACAATTACTGTAGATAATTATTCATATCCCTTCACATAGAACCCTAGAGTGTCTTTCAAAAGATGTTCTAAATTCCAAAGACTGTAAAGGGGACATTTTCTCTTGCTCCTGGGATATCTGTTGCATCAAAATATAAGTGGCTTCCACTATTTTTACTGTATGCTACTTATAATTTGACATGTTACAGCAATTTCTATTAATAGGAATACAAGCAGCACATACACATTATGCAAAAGTCAAAGCCCAAAGCTAATCAGTTAAATTAATTTATTTTTCAAGTAATGTGTCCTGTAATAACCTTACTAAATGCTTTTGACAAAAGGTAAGGCATACTAGGAGATATTTACAGTGCCTTGCAGAAGTATTCATACCTCTTGAACTTTTTCACATTTTGTCACCTTACAACCACAAATTTAAATGAATTTTATTGAGATTTTAAGTGATAAACCAACACAAAGTAGCACATAATTGTGAAGTGGAATGAAAATGATACATGGTTTTCAAAATTTTAATCAAATAACAATCTGAAAAGTGTGACGTGCAAAAGTATTCAGCACCCTTATATCAATACTTTGCAGCACCACTTTTCCTGCAATAACAGCTGCAAGTCTTTTGGGGTATGTCTCTACCAGCTTTGCGCATCTAGAGACTGTGATTTTTGCCCATTCTTCTTTGCAAAATAGCTCAAGCGCAACCAGATTGGATGGAGAGCGTCTGTGAAGAGCAATTGTCATGTCTTGCCACAGATGCTCAATGGGATTTAGGTCTGGACTTTGACTGGGCCATTCTAACACATAAATATTCTTTGATTTAAACCATTCCACTGTAGTACTGGGTATATGTTTAGAGTCATTGTATTGCTGGAAGGTGAATCTCCTTCCCTGTCTCAAGTCTTTTGCAGTCTCCAACAGGTTTTCTTCCAGGATTGCCATGTATTTAGCTCCATCCATCTTCCCATCAACTCTGACCAGCTTCCCTGTCCCTGATGAAGAAAAGCATCCCCACAGCATGATGATGCCACCACCATGTTTCACAGTGGGGATGGTGTGTTCAGGGTGATAAGCAGTGTTACTTTTCTGCCACACATAGCGCTTTGCATTTAAGCTAAAAAGTTCAACTTTGGTCTCATCTGACCAGAGCACCTTCTTCCACATGTTTGCTGTGCCCCCTATATGTTTGTGGCAAATTGCAAACGGCACTTGTGTCTTTCTTTCAACAATGGTTTTCTTCTTTCCACTTTTCCATAAAGGCCAGATTTGTGAAGTGCATGACTTATAGTTGTCCTGTGGACAGATTCTCCCACCTGAGCTGTGGATTTCTGCAGCTCCTCCAGAGTGACCATGGGCCCCTTGGCTGCTTCTCTGACTAGTGCTCTTTTTGCTCGATCTATCATTTTAGGTTGAAGGCCATATCTTGTTAGGTTTGCAGTTGTAGAATACTTTTTCCATTTTTGCATGATAGATTGAACAGTGCTCCTTGGGATACTCAAAGCTTGGGATATGTTTTTATAACCTAACCCTGCTTTAAACTTCTTCACAACTTTACCTCTGACCTGTCTGAAGAGTTCCTTGGTCTTCATGATTCTGTTTGTTCACTAGTGTTCTCTAACAAACCACTGAGGCCTTCACAGAACAGGTGTTTCTATACTGAAGCTAAATTACACATAGCCTCAGTAAGCGAGTATAGCCTCATTAAGTGACTTCTGAAGGCAATTGATTGCATCAGATTTTATTTAGGGGTATCAGAGTACAGGGGGCTGAATACTTTTGGACTTCACACTTTTCAGATTTTAATAAAATAAAAATTTTGAAAACCATGTGTCATTTTCCTTCCACTTCACAATTATCTGCTACTTTGTGTTGGTCTATCACTTAAAATCTAAACAAAATACATTTAAGTTTGAGGTTGTAAGGTGACAAAATGTGAAAAAGTTCAAGGGATATGAATATTTTGCAAGCTGCTGTATGCACTTCTTAAACCTCCCATAGCAGCAGCACTTTTATTACTATTATCCATGACATTACAATTAATCATCACAAATCCTATGGACATGCTATAAGTTTCTGATCCCACAAACTTCAGCATTGAAACAATTTCTGGGGTTACTTCAAAATATGCCCAATTAGTTACTGAGCATGAAAGTAAGAATGCTAAGTTTACCATTTGTGAATAACATTGGATAGATCATGTCATTTATCTCAAGCAGTGCAATTTTCGTTAAGCAGCTACCTCAGCTGTGACGTATAGAAAATTGGAATAGCAACTCCTTGGTGAACAATATTCCCATAATGTCCAGAGCTTTAGATATATCTCTTATATATATATAAAAATGAGTTCCTGTCTGTCTGTCTGTCTGTCTGTTCTTTATGCGCGACCAAACGACTGGACCGATCCTCACCAAATTTGGCACACATGTACATCAGGTGTCCGGGAATATTATAGACTGGGTCTCAGCTCTCTTGGACGTACCGTTCCTGAGGTACAGTATTCCCAAAAAATGACCAGCATTAGTCTATACAAGCCTGCAAGTCTTTCACTCATATTCCAACTGCCATACACACGGTCACATGTCCCTTATCAGCCAATAACAGCTCGCAGGCGCTTACTCTCCTCAGAAACACAGGTTTCCATAGAAACCAAGCTATGTATGACCTGTATTAGTAAATAGCAGTTCACAGGACCTTAAATATTCAGTCATATCACGTGTATCAGCCAATATAAGTTCACATTTAATTTACCAGGTTTCCTTAACAACACAGCCATAAATAGACTGTACCTATACTGGACTCAGTGGCGTAACTAGCAATGGCCCGGGCCTAATGTCCCGGGCCCTGTGGCAGCTGCTACCACTGCTAAACCGGTATTTACGCCACTGACTGGACTGCCATACTGGATTTCAGCATTCTTATAAATTGAAATGTTTTTTAAACTACTCATGTACCCTGCAGCAAAACGCATGGCTGCTGCTCAAGCTAATGAAAACTCTCAGCAGACCCAAGCCTGTCTCCAATCTGATAAGGTATGTTACAGACAACAGCGAGCTGCTGAAACTCCCCAGCAGACCCAAGCCCGTCTCCAATCTGACAAAGCATTGTCAGCCACATGCACACAGCTGCACTCCAGGTTTCAATAACAACCCAGCCATTTTTCTTCACTGCTGTAGGTCAGCTTTAAAGGGGCAGGGCGCTGTGGATGACACTGTTACACAAGGTCACATACACACAGCTTTACTCCAGGTTTTCCATAACAACCGATCACAGGTTTTTCACTGATATCCAAACTGATATGCACATGATCACATGACACTTATGGACCAATGGAAAATCGCAGGTTCAGTCTTGACATACACACAGCTTTATACCAGGTTTCAATAGCAACCAAGCTATTTATGACCTGTATGAGTCAATAGCGGTTCGCTGGTCCTTAAATATTCAGTCATATGACGTGCACCAGCCAATATAAGTTCACATTTCATTTACCAGGTTTCCATAGCAACACAGCCATAAATAGACTGTACCTATACTGAACTGCCATACTGGATGTCAAGTGCAAAACTGGCCAATTCTTATGGGGTCATTACACAAACAAAAAATGAAATATACCCGTGCGAAGCCGGGTCCTTCCTCTAGTACATTATAAATGTTTACTGAAGGTCAGGGGCGCACCGCTAATGAGGCGAAGTGAGGCGGCCACCTCAGGCGGCACTGTCCGTCACTCTCTGGGGGGGCGGCATTTTTACTATTTATTTAATGTAAACAAGCCCAGGACAGGCCGCTTTAAAAAAAAAAACAAGCTGAGCGGGGTCTGTCCTGGGCTGGTTTACGAGACCTCTGCGTGTGAGACGCAGACGTCACGGACAAGAAGAGGAGCGGCGACGGCTCCATCATGGGATTGCAGGTAGGTGACAATAACTTTTTTTTTATATATATAAATAGGCCGTAACCTGCTGGAGTATCCCCAGCAGGTAACGGCCTATTTATTTACCAAACCCCGCGCCTGCTGTGGCCACCTCTTCTTCCCCTTCTGCTATCGGACGCAGAAGAGGGAATCAGAAGCGGCTGTGAGCGGCAGCGGGGATCGCCAAGTGAGGCCAAATACTACTATTATTATACTCCGGGGTCTTTTCAGATGGGAGTGCCGAAGATACCTGAAGTCCAGTACTCAGCTATCTGCGGCGCTCCTATTATAGAGAATGGGGGCCACGTGGGCTCGTCCATCCACCAAGCTGAAGATGTGTGAAGTTACTTTCATTGTTAATGCCGTGTTGTTGATTTCTGATACTGAAGTAATGCAGGAAGAAGAATTCTTAAAAACTGTTTCATAAGTTTGTGTATGTTTATTGTACGACAATAACAGCGTGTGACGCTAACAGCATGTAAACGCAATTTTATATTTTTTTTTTTTTTGGGGGGGGGGAAGGCGTCTTTCGTTAGTCCGCCTCAGGCAGCAAAGAGGCTAGGTTCACCACTGCTGAAGGTAGACAGAGATTATAAGCATGTCATATATAGAGAACGATAAAATGCCAGTTGGAATTGAAACTGCTATTATATGGCAGTAAATACTGTGCCCACGGGGTGGCGCTGTTCTATTTCAAATAAACTTTTCACATAATCCAAAATTTGAAAATCTTAAAGTGTAACTCCCATTTCATTGAATTTTCTTTTCTTTCCCCTATTGTGTGTGTGGGGGGGGGGGGGGCAGCAGAGGTTGAACATTTTTGTAATATATTTTAGGTATCTATCAAACTTCCTTTTAATAAAAAAACAGGCTGTAAAGTTTCCATTAGCAATGATCTAACTAAGGCTGGGTTCACATCTGCGTTTGGCTCTCCGTACGAAATCAGTTTTTGAAACTGTCTCAAAATCCTCAACAACTGATTTAGAACGGTTGGTTTTAAAATCTATTGATTTCAATGGGTTGTAAAAATGATCCGCAGGTGTGCATTTCTACCATTTCTGTCTGGTATCTGCTCTTATGGGCGGAGAAAAAAGTCGGACTTACAGGTCTTTTTCTCCATCCAAAAAATAAAGATACGAGATGGACTGCAACCAATCAGTTTTTTTTAACATTGAGGTCTATGGAAAGTGGATTACAAAGGTATTACAAATGGAAAGTAATCTGTTTGTGTCCATTTTGCAATCTGTTTTACCCTCTGCGCATGCTCAGAATGAAGAAGGGAGAAAAAAACCCAGATTGGTCAAAAATGGACACAAACTGACACAAACGGTTAGTTTTTTTGACGGACACCCATTGACTAATCTGTCTAAAAAGATGGATTCGGGTATCTGTTGTGTAATTATTTGGAATCCTCTTACACCAAATCGTTTTGTTTTTTTTAAATGGTTTTCAAGCAGACGAATACCAGGCACAAGTGTGAACCTAGCGACTGCCAGAGACTTTGTCCATACACATGTACTAAATGTAGTACACAGAGATGAAGCATTGACCAAAGGGGGATGGTCACTTCAAACGGTCACATCTTCGGTTTTATACCACCCAGAAAAATGATTCTGGTATCAAATGAACTAGATATAACATAATCTGAGATTTCATTAGTTAAAAATACAGTTGGGAATGTGATTTTATATGCAGAATGAACGAACTGCTGCGTATTAAGTTGAAATGATTGTGTTTTTCAATAATGATATCTCAGATTATATTATAGCTAGTTCTTAAATCTCAGTTTTCTTATGATACCAGAATTTTTCTAGGTAGTATAAAGCTGAAGATACAGCCATTTGAAGGGACCATCCCCCCTTGGGTAAATGCTTCAGCTCTGCATATCTCTTATATATATAAAAATGAGTTCCTGTCTGTCTGTCTGTCTGTTCTTTATGCGCGACCAAACGACTGGACCGATCCTCACCAAATTTGGCACACATGTACATCAGGTGTCCGGGAATATTATAGACTGGGTCTCAGCTCTCTTGGACATACCGTTCTTGAGGTACAGTATTCCCAAAAAATGACCAGCATTAGTCTATACAAGCCTGCAAGTCTTTCACTCATATTCCAACTGCCATACACACGGTCACATGTCCCTTATCAGCCAATAACAGCTCGCAGGCTCTTACTCTCCTCAGGCACACAGGTTTCCATAGCAACCAAGCTATGTATGACCTGTATTAGTGAATAGCAGTTCACAGGACCTTAAATATTCAGTCATATCACGTGTATCAGCCAATATAAGTTCACATTTAATTTACCAGGTTTCCATAACAACACAGCCATAAATAGACTGTACCTATACTGGACTCAGTGGCGTAACTAGCAATGGCAGGGCCCCACGGCGAACATTTGACATGGGACCCCCCCCCCCCGGCAACCCCCCCACGCACAAACTGCATTTCTGCACACACTATTATGCCCCATAGTGGCCCCTGCATCTGGGACGCCACCAAGGAGGCCTGAAGCCTGCTGAAAAGACCACAGAGTATAATGATAGCAGTGTTTGTGGGGTTCACGGTCCACAGGCATTACTTACCAATCCCTGCTACTGCGAACTGCTATTGACTCATACAGGACATAAATATCTTGGTTGCTATGGAAACCTGGTGTAAAGCTGTGTGTATGTCAAGACCGAACCTGCGATTTTCCATTGGTCCATAAGTGTCATGTGATCATGTGCATCTAAGTTTGGATATCAGTGAAAAACCTGCGATCGGTTGTTATGGAAAACCTGGAGTAAAGCTGTGTGTATGTGACCTTGTGTAACAGTGTCATCCACAGCGCCCTGCCCCTTTAAAGCTGACCTACAGCAGTGAAGAAAAATGGCTGGGTTGTTATTGAAACCTGGAGTGCAGCTGTGTGCATGTGGCTGACAATGCTTTGTCAGATTGGAGACGGGCTTGGGTCTGCTGGGGAGTTTCAGCAGCTCGCTGTTGTCTGTAACATACCTTATCAGATTGGAGACAGGCTTGGGTCTGCTGAGAGTTTTCATTAGCTTGAGCAGCAGCCATGCGTTTTGCTGCAGGGGACATGAGTAGTTTAAAAAACATTTCAATTTATAAGAATGCTGAAATCCAGTATGGCAGTCCAGTCAGTGGTGTAAATACCGGTTAGCAATGGCAGGGCCCCAAGGCGAACATTTGACATGGGACCCCCCCCTTCCCCCGCAAAAACTGCATTCCTGCACACACTATTATGCCCCATACTCTCCTCAGGCACACAGGTTTCCATAGCAATCAAGCTATGTATGACCTGTATTAGGGTGGGTTCACACCTGCGCTTCAGTCCGTCCGTTGCCAATCCGAGAGAAAATCTCGGCAAACGGGATTGGCATCGGATACAGACAGGTCAGCGACGCATTGGTTAAAAACCCATTCATTTGAATGGGTTTTTAAAGCAATGCGAGGGTATCCGATTGCACCCTCTGCGCTGCGAAACCGTTTTTTTTTCCTCGGACACGAAGTCCTGCATGTCCGACTTTGTTTCCGACGAAAAAAAAGGATTCGCAGCGCAGAGGGTGCAATCGGACACCCTCGCATTGCTTTAAAAACCCATTCAAATGAATGGGTTTTTAACCAATGCGTCTCTGACCTGTCTGTATCCGATGCCAATCCCGTTCGCCGAGATTTTCAATCGGATTGGCAACGGACGGACTGAAGCGCAGGTGTGAACCCACCCTTAGTGAATAGAAGTTCACAGGACCTTAAATATTCAGTCATATCACGTGTATCAGCCAATATAAGTTCACATTTAATTTACCAGGTTTCCATAATAACACAGCCATAAATAGACTGTACCTATACTGGACTCAGTGGCGTAACTAGCAATGACAGGGCCCCAAGGCGAACATTTGACATGGGACCCCCCCCCGGCAAACTGCATTCCTGCACACACTATTATGCCCCATAGTGGCCCCTGCACACACTATTATGCCCCATAGTGGCCCCTGCATACACTATTAGGCCCCATAGTGGCCCTTGCACACAGTATTCTGCCCCATAGTGGCCCCTGCACACAGTATCATAGTGGCTCCTTCATATAGTATTATGTGCACTTCCCGCTACTTCTTCATTGTTGGACCCGATGTCACGTGAGCCAGGCATGTATCGCAACGCATAATGACGTCGGACTGGCCCACCGACATCTGGGATGCCACCAAGGAGGCCCGATGTCTGCTGAAAAGATCCCAGAGTATAGTGATAGCAGTGTTTGTGGGGTTCACAGCCCACAGGCCTTACTTACCAATCCCCGCTCCTGCTCACAGCCGCCTCTGCAGAAGGTGAAGTGCAGGCAGCCGTGAACAGGAGTGGGGATCGTTAAGTAAATAGGGCGTGTTACCTGCTGGTGTTAAAAAAAAAAAAAAAAACATCAGAGGCCCGCCGGGTCCCCTAATGTCCCGGGCCCTGTGGCAGCTGCTACCACTGCTAAACCGGTATTTACGCCACTGACTGGACTGCCATACAGTGAAAAACCAATCGCAGGTTTTTCACTGATATCCAAACTTAGATGCACATGATCACATGACACTTATGGACCAATGGAAAATCGCAGGTTCGGTCTTGACATACACACAGCTTTACACCAGGTTTCCATAGCAACCAAGATATTTATGTCCTGTATGAGTCAATAGCAGTTCGCAGGTCCTTAAATATTCAGTCATATGACGTGTATTAGCCAATGTAAGATCGCATTTCATTTACCAGGTTTCCATAGCAACACAGCCATAAATAGACTATACCTATACTGGACTGCCATACTGGATGTCAAGTGCAAAACTGGCCAATTCTTATGGGGTCACTACACAAACAAAAAAAATGAAATATACCCGTGCGAAGCCGGGTCCTTCCTCTAGTCTCTTACATATATAAAAATGAGTTCCTGTCTGTCTGTCTGTCTGTCTGTTCTTTATGCGCAACCAAACAACTGGACCGATCCTCACCAAATTTGGCACACATGTACATGAGGTGTCCGGGAATATTATAGACTGGGTCTCAGCTCTCTTGGACGTACCGTTCCTGAGGTACAGTATTCCCAAAAAATGACCAGCATTAGTCTATACAAGCCTGCAAGTCTTTCACTCATATTCCAACTGCCATACACACAGTCACATGTCACTTATCAGCCGATAACAGCTCGCAGGCGCTTACTCACCTCAGGCACACAGGTTTCCATAGCAACCAAGCTATGTATGACCTGAATAGCAGTTCACAGGACCTTAAATATTCAGTCATATCACGTGTATCAGCCAATATAAGTTCACATTTAATTTACCAGGTTTCCATAACAACACAGCCATAAATAGACTGTACCTATACTGGATTCAGTGGCGTAACTAGCAATGGCAGGGCCCCAAGGTGAACATTTGACATGGGACCCCTCCCCCGGCAACCCCCCCACACACAAACTGCATTTCTGCACACACTATTATGCCCCATAGTGGCCCCTGCATACACTATTAGACCCCATAGTGGCTCTTGCACACAGTATTCTGCCCCATAGTGGCCCCTGCACACAGTATCATAGTGGCTCCTTCATATAGTATTATGCGCACTTCCCGCTACTTCTTCAATGTTGGACCAGATGTCACGTGAGCCAGGCATGTATCGCAACGCATAATGACGTCGGACTGGCCCACCGACATCTGGGATACCACCAAGGAGGCCCGAAGCCTGCTGAAAACACCCCAGAGTATAATGATAGCAGTGTTTGTGGGGTTCACGGCCCACAGGCCTTACTTACCAATCCCCGCTCCTGCTCACAGCCGCCTCTGCAGAAGGTGAAGTGCAGGCGGCCGTGAGCAGGAGTGGGGATCGGTAAGTAAATAGGGCCCGTTACCTGCTGGTGTTAAAAAAAAAAAAAAAACATCAGAGGCCCGCCGGGTCCCCTAATGTCCCGGGCCCTGTGGCAGCTGCTACCACTGCTAAACCGGTATTTACGCCACTGACTGGACTGCCATACTGGATTTCAGCATTCTTATAAATTGAAACGTTTTTTAAACTACTCATGTCCCCTGCAGCAAAATGCATGGCTGCTGCTTGAGCTAATGAAAACTCTCAGCAGACCCAAGCCTGTCTCCAATCTGATAAGGTATGTTACAGACAACAGCGAGCTGCTGAAACTCCCCAGCAGACCCAACCGATCGCAGGTTTTTCACTGATATCCAAACTGAGATGCACATGATCACATGACACTTATGGACCAATGGAAAATCGCAGGTTCAGTCTTGACATACACACAGCTTTACACCAGGTTTCCATAGCAACCAAGCTATTTATGTCCTGTATGAGTCAATAGCAGTTCGCAGGTCCTTAAATATTCAGTCATATGACGTGTATTAGCCAATGTAAGCTCACATTTCATTTACCAGGTTTCCATAGCAACACAGCCATAAATAGACTATACCTATACTGGACTGCCATACTGAATGTCAAGTGCAAAACTGGCCAATTCTTATGGGGTCACTACACAAGCAAAAAATGAAATATACCCGTGCGAAGCCGGGTCCTTCCTCTAGTTCTATATATATGTCAATATGAACCTAATTAATCTGGTTTCCACAAGTAAACAAAAATAAATCCTACTTCTTCTAAATGACAACCGGTTTTTATAAAACTTACCTAACCCACACTGCACCAGAAAAACGCCTTTTTCTCCACTTATAAAGCTCCTCTTTCTTAAGCAGGTACCTCAGCTGTGACCTATAGAAAACTAGAACAGCAACTCCTTGGTGACCAATAGTTCTGCAATTTACAGAACTTCAGATAAGTTACAGTATATTATATACAAATGTCAATATGAACCTATCTTGTTTCCTCAAGTAAGCAAAAAGAAATCCTACTTTCTTTCTCACTGACAAATGGTTTGAAAAAAACTTTCTTTACCCACACCTCACCAGAAAAATGCCTTCTTCTTCTCCACTTATAAGGCTCCTTTCCTCCTCTCTCTTAATTCTATATTTTGAATTCTCTCTTAACTCCATCTAAACACCTACAAATAACTACAAAACACCAAGGATGTGCTGAATATCCCTATTAACTACTTCATGTACTTATATGAAAGATAGAAACATAGCAGATTGATGGTATAAAAAGCCCACATGGTCACACCAGTCTGTAGATTTTCCAACTATAAGTATAGTATAGTATAGTATTGTAGCTCTTTAATGCTATGTTATCGCTTTAGCTAGAATTGTTAGTATATGTGCTATTATTTTATATTGTATACTATAATGTATATTGTACTACAGTATGGTTGAGGCAACTTAGGAGACATAGAAGGTTAGAAACTATGCATAAATGTTAGAAGCTAGAAAAAGTATACAGTGATCCTGGTCTGCAATAAGGTGATCATGAACTTTCATTGTCCAATGGCCTGTATCATTCTTAGTTCAGCATCCCTTTTCCTAGGAATAGGATAAGGAAATTATAGAAAATATGTGTCCTTCAAAGCAGGTATGACATAAAAAATTACTGTAAGCAGTTGCTTAAGTGCACATTCCAAGTGTTACATCTAGTTAATGATAGATGAATACAGGAGTGATTCCAAGAAATTTTCATACATAAATAGAGTAAATATCTACTTGCTTGGCTTTTCTTATTCCTGAAAGAGCTTTACTTCAAAAGGACAAAAAAATTATTCTAACTACAGCATAATTACTATTAAGATGTGACGACATGGAAATTATCTTAGGTGAAGCTACAGGAGGGGCAGTAAGCAGCTTTCATAAACCTTAAGATATTCTAGAAGTTAGTTATTTAAGGCCTTTCTTAAACCTTTCCTTCCAATATATGACCCAACCTTGTTGGAAAATATTATTTTACTGAAAGAGTACTATAAGATTGGAACACAATTCCGTCAGATATGGTTGATTGTAACATTTCTACATTAATTAATTACCTGTGAGATCAGGGAAGGATTGAGGTGGCAGAGCAACCGAATGCGCAACGCCACTGCAGATCACATGACCTGGGTTAATGACATGGACGGAACTCCCGGAACATCAGCAAACCATGGACCAGGTAAGTAAATTACAACTCCTTGGACAACCTCTTTCAGGACTCCAATTTCTCATTAAATCAATTCAATATAATATCGTGACAGCCTAGCAAACCCTTGACAGGCTGTAACTCACAACCACTGGGCGGAAACACATAGACACATACCATATCCCCTTGTGACACAATATTGCAAAATCATTTTGTCTTGAAAACTGATCATCTTAAAGAGGGCTTTTCACGTCCTCATGTATATGCAGTTTTATATACCGCTAGAAAGCCGACAATGCACTGAATTCAGCGTACTGTCGGTTTTCCGTTATGTGCCCTGGAGCTGGAGCTATCGGTGGTCTTAGTTTCACCATCCACTGTCAGAAAGGTATTCCTGACAGTCTAGCTGGGCTGTGAGGAATGCCCTCCCTGACTGTACTCGTCCATAGCCCTGTACTGTCAGAGGGGGCGTTCCTTATAGCCCAGCGATGACGCTGAGCTGTTACGAACGCCCTCCCAGTACAGCCCAGCTAGATTGTCAGGAACGCCCTTCTGACAGTGGTCGGTGAAACTAAGACCACCGATAGCACCAGCCCCGGGGCACATAATGGGAATTCAGCGCACTGTCGGCTTTCTAGTGGTATATAAAACCGCATATACATGAGGACATGAAAGGTCCTCTTTGTGATGATTCTGCCTAAATATGGCCATAACTCAGCGGTATTTTGGTCTCTGGGTATAGGGTCTCCCTTCTGGCTTGCACTCACTCATACTGTGCGCAGCTATAAGCCTAGGTGCATATTGGCAGTAGCGGCCAGGCTGGAACAATAGGGCTCCATTGTATTCCTATACAGCCCTGGCTGATCAAACAATAGTGCATTGTTCAAGCCTGGGCTGTTGATCAGATATGACTGATAACAGTGTATCAATTCACTTTGTCTCAGCTCTATACAAAAGATCTGGATTTGATTGAATTAACTCATCAGACGTACTGTCGCCAGTGACCTCATTCTGGGAGGTGGCAAAAAGGGTATAAAAGATGAGGTAAGGGGTCTGTGGGAGGAGACTATCACATAGAGATGATGCTATGGAGGTTATGCTATGGAGTTTTGGGCTGAGACCATCACAGACTACAGGATATTACAGACTTTGACTGAGATGCTACTATGAGCAGGCAGGTTGGAATGCTGCTGCTGACGATGATGAGCCTACAAGAGACTGAGAGATATTACAGAGAGACTAATGCTGAGATTCCTGTGAAAAGCATGCAGGCGGGATTATTGTTTTAATGCCACATGCTAACAAGCCTCCACTGGTGACTCACACATGCCATGTGTGAGTGTTGGACTAGAAAGACTAATGCTGAGATTCCTGTGAAAAGCATGCAGGCGGGATTATTGTTTTAATGCCACATGCTAACAAGCCTCCACTGGTGACTCACACATGCCATGTGTGAGTGTTGGACTATAGAAGCACATCAAGGACATATGTGGTAAAGTAATTATTTCACCTTTAATCCCTTTTATTTTATTTGTACTGTATCTTGTAACTAGTAACTGTTAATGCTTGCATATATCTGCATATCTGTTCTGATCTGTATATGTTAGATTTTAATACCGACCCATTTAGGGGTTAATAAATATATAAAATTTAGAAGGCTTGTCTTGTATTTATCTGGTGAACCCGACATTCACTGGAGGCGAGTGTGGTTTTTATATGAAAGAGGACTCAGGGTGTGGCCAAAGCAGTTTGGCGCACGGAGGATCTTTCACACTCTTTAATACACATATTTGGACATGTCCAGTCAAGAGGAAAAGAAAGGAAGGATACATTTGTAGATTTGAAATAATGTTGAGCGATTGATTGAATAAACAAACAAATAAAAAAAAAGAACTATAAAACAACAAAAAAACAAGATACTGCACTGTGTTTTTATATTATGTTTGTGGTGCTTGTTCGGCATACACTTTCGGAATATACTGATGTACAGTACAATATATGTCAACTTTAGAGCTCTTACATATTCAACTTTATAAAAAAAAAAAGAAAATGTTTCTTCTAGCATTTCACTGGATTATTTCATAAGAAGTACTTGATCAAACCTTTTTTCTTTGCATAATGTCTGTACTTTCAGTTAGGGGAGATACCGGATACCCTTGTTTTACAAAAGTATGTATGGTGTATGTTGATGCCTGAACAGTGGACAATCATGTGATATACAAAGAGCTCATTATTGATATTTTTCACAAGGCAATTTTCTTGGCATTTATGCCTAACATGCACTATATTATACAATATACTATAGGGTTGCTAACTCCTGTATGCTAACAATGTGCAGGTGTTATACTGTTCTATCATGTGGCACCATAGTATATGAATGCATTGCCACCTGGTGGAAAACAATGAAACAAATTCTTTATATTTCTAGATTGTCTATAAGTTCCTAGACAGTGTTACACAGACAAATGATCTGGCATTCTAAATATTAAAAGCAAACCTATTGCTGTGGCAGCTGACATATACAGATTCATTCACTGTTAGGGAGCGTTCACACTACCGTTGGTGTCCGTCAGTAGTGTCCGTTGCTATTGTCCGTTACAAGATTTTAGCATCGGACACTAAGTTGAACCGCCAGAAATCCGTTAAAATTTCCATTCATTTCAATGGGTATTTATATTGTGTCCGTTAGTGTCCGTTAGTGTCCGTTTACACCAAATCCGTCAGAAGTCCGTTATTTTTTCACAGACAAAAAATCCTACATGCAGGACTTTTTGTCCGTTTGAAAAAAACGGATTCTTGACGGACAGCAAGTGTCCGTTATTTTTTAACATTGAAGTCTATGGGTAACGGACTTATAACGGACAGTAACTGATAACCATAACCATCAGTTACTGTCCGTTATTTTATGTCCGTTTACTTTCCCTGCGCATGCTCAGAAAGGAGAAACAAACAAAAAAAAAAACTAGCAGTGTTAGAGGACATTTCGTGTCCTCAGGCACATGCGGTTTTACATACCGCTAGAAAGCCGACAGCGCGCTGAATTCAGCGCACTGCCGGCTTTCCCGGTATGTGCCCCGGGGCAGGAGATATCGGCGGTGTAATGTTTTACTGTTAGAAGGGCGCTGCGAGGAACTCCCTGACCACTTCTCTTTGTTCAGAGACTTGTACTGAGGGGGCGTTCCTTACAGCTTGAGCGTCATCGCTGGGCTGTAACGAATGCCCCCTCTCTCTGTTCTCGTCTATAGCCGGGTACTGTCAGAGGAACTTCTTGACACTTCTGTTCGTTCATAGCGCTGTATGAGGGGGGCATTCCTCACAGCTGAGCGTCATCACTGGGCTGTAAGGAACGCCCCCTCTCTCTGTACTGGTCTATAGCCCTGTACTGTCAGAGGGGGCGTTCCTTACTGCCCGGCGATGACACTGAGCTGTGAGGAACGCCCCCTCAGTACAGCGCTATGGACGAACGAGAAGTGTCAGAGAGGGAGTTCCTCACAGCGCCCTTCAAACAGTAGGTAAAGTAAAACATGTAACTTACACCGCCGATATCTCCAGCCCCGGGGCACATACCGGGAAAGCCGGTAGTGCGCTGAATTCAGCGCACTGTCGGCTTTCTAGCGGTATGTGACATTAAAAAACGGACACTACCTGATGATCATCAGTTAGGGTCCGTTATGATAGGTGTCCGTTTATTTTTTTTTAACGGACACCTTCATAACGGACTCCAACGGTAGTGTGAACCCTGCCTTAGCCTTCATGCATGTGATTCAGCCATATTAAAAGCGGATGCAAGCATTGTATAATGGACAATATCCTCCCCCAAAAAAACAGACAAACGAAAAAAAAAACATAAGGGCAGTAGCAACATACAAATAAATAAAATAGGGGGGCGTGGTCTGGCTGCCAAGCTGTATGGCCGCAGACTGAGCTAGCTCTCTGTCACCCTAGCGACTCCACATCAACTGCACCTTGCGAACGTTCTGTGCTGGTTCCGAACCCATACTGTACCTATCCTAGGATGGTCCGGAAGCGAAATACCATGGCTGGCCCGTCCAAATTGCTGGATTTCTTCTTCCAACGGCCTTTTGAGTCCAGCCAAGATGGTGCTGGCTTGCAACACTCGGTCTCAGAACCAGGAGACACACCTGGGGCCTTGTCGGGAAGACGCGCTAGCTCGGTACCACCTGTGTCCCGCCACTCTGGCTCCTCTATCTGCAGAACCTCTCCTGATAGCCCCTCATCTGATGGTGGGACCTCCGTAGCACGAACACATAACTCTGGAGGGCCTTCAGGTACATGTTGCTCCCCGGTCTTGCCTGAATACAGAAGCCCGCGCAAACAACTCCAACGTCTGTCCTCTGAGCCTTCTCCTGCGGGACAGGTAGACCTCGGCTCTCCTGACCCTCTACATACCTCACCTGCCGACTTCAGATGCCCCGGTAACGGAATCCTGTATGAATGCCATATTACAGACCCTTCATCAGTCTTTGCAGCAAAGCTTTGCTTCCTTAGTGGCTCCTATTCACTCCTCCATACAAGATCTGGGAGGGAAGGTTCCTCATATTGAATCTAAACTTGGTGACTTTGTTTCGTCCCATAACCCATTGAAGCTCACTATGAGCATGAGGATGCCATTACTCAACTTCAAATGAAAGCGGCTGATTTAGAAGATTGCTCTAGGTGGAATAACGTGAAACTCAGAGGGGTTCCTGAATCTATCCCTAACACGGACCTCGTGTCCTACCTGCAGGACTTTATCAAAGCTGTCTTGCCTAATTCTGCCCCAAGAGAGCTCATTATAGATCGGGCGCACCAGCTTCCCAAACCCCACCATATGGCTGATGATATTCCTTGAGACGTCATTGCAAAAATACACTTTTTTCATATTAAAGATATGTTCATGCAAGCTGCTAGGAAGAAAGATTCCCTCCCGAACATCTATAAAGACATGTCTGCACAGACTTGTCGGCTGCTACTCTACAACAACGTCGAATTCTGGCCCTGATTACAGCCATATTGCGAGACATCCATTTCAAGTACAGATGGGGCTTTCCAGTCTGCCTCCTCGTCTCCCATGAGGAGGATCTCTATGTGTTAAAATCTTTAGACGATGGCTACAAATTTCTCAAGAGATGGAATCTTCGACTCCCAGATTTGGAAAATGTTCCTAAGGCTGCACCTTCCTGTATCAAAAAACTGTGGCATACAGTTAACAAACATGGGAAGATTGCCCGCTGGAGTGCTTGTTTTCCACCGCCTTCTGTTGGGTGACTTGGTTTTTGTTTCTGTTCCGATTTTGGCTGCAGATACCTGCTGCTCGGTCTTGAGACTGACTGTATATTCCCCCATTTCTTTACAGGCGAATTATGCTCGCTTTTAGTAGAATGTGGAGAATTCGTGTTCACCTCTGGTTTCTGTTTGTTGTCATATGTCTCCTCCGCTTCCCTCTGTGTTTCTCCCCTCTCCTTTCTTTGCAGGTTGTGTATTTATTCTTGTTGTTATGGCAGGATGATAATGGCTGTTCCTTTACTGCAGAGCGGTGCAGGCTCGCCTCTCTCTGTTGGGGTGGTAAGTCAGCTTTGAGCTTGCTTGTCCTTGTGCTTCATGGCTATTACTTTTGCTTCTCTTAATGTTAGGGGCTTGAATTGCCCTAGCAAACAATCTTTTTTATGGTCTGAGGCTAGGTCTCTCTCCTGTGATGTCCTATGTGTCCAGGAGACTCACTTACTCAGCAAAGACGCACATAGGATAAGCAATCCTAGCTTTCCTAAGATATTTCAATCGCATTATTCCTCTAAATCTAGGAGTATTTTAATTGCCTTTAAACATACGGTACGATATGTGATTTTAGTGGGCCATCGAAATAATGTTCTCTGCACTTTGGTTTCAATCTATGCACCTAATACTCACTATCTTCGATTTCTCAATAGAGTTATGCGTCGGGTGTCCCGAGTTCGGCAGGGGGTCTTCTCTGCGGTGATTTCAACTTAACGGTGAACCAGTCTATGGACTTGTCTTCCTCGTCCCGCAGGGGAGGCCCCTCACTGCAGACCTTTTTAGATTTTAATGATTTATATGATGTCTGGAGAGCTCATCACAGTGCTGAACGAGATTATTCTTACCACTCTCAGGTACATAATAGTTACTCTAGAATTGATATGTTTTTGTTTGACAGATTTTGGCTCTCAGCAGCCACTCGATCCGCTATTGATGTGATAAAATGGTCTGACCATGCTCCGATCACCCTTATGGTGGCCGACACTGGTCATTTCTTCCCGACTTATCTTTGGAGATGTAACTCCTTTCTCCTATTCCATCCTACTTATAGAGCTTCCATTGAGAGAGATCTTCAAGAGTATTTCGCAACTAATGACAGGTGGGGATCGATACCTTGTGGAATGCTCACAAAGCCTATATACGGAGATCGCTCATTAGACTGGGATATGTGGTTAAGAAGTCTCATCAGACCCAGCTCTCTAGCCTCCTGGGGGACCTTAAGACAAAAGAGCAGCTTAATAAATCTGCTCCCTCACAGTATAACGCGGAACAGCTCTTCCTCGCTAGGCAGCTCCTGCGTAATCTATTGTTATTTGACTATGAAAAGTCTTTGAAAAAACTCAAGATTAGGTACTACTCACAGGGGAATTGGGCGGGCAGACTGCTGGCAACTAAATTGCAGTCTCGCATCCCTTTTATTCTTGACCCTGTCTTTAAAGGTAAACTGGTCAGCCCCTCAGACATTGAAGATCAATTTAGTAGATATTATGCCAGCCTTTATAACCTTCGTGATGACCCTTCCACTATACAACCCACAGATGTAGGTATTTCATCCTTCTTGGATTCCCTCCATCTTCCTTCCCTTTCCCCCCTACAGGCACAGCATCTTGACAGGCCCATCTCTGTGGAGGAGATAGCTGAAGTAATTGCTTCTCTCCCAGTCAGGAAATCTCCCGGACCGGACGGTATGACGAATGATTACTATAGAACATTCTCCTCCACTTCCATTTTCCCCCACTTGATGAAATTCTTTAACTCGGCAATGTTAACAGACTCGTTTCCCAATGAGAACCAGCAGGCCCTGATTGTCACGATCCCTAAACCAGGGAAATCTACTGATTCTCCCCAAAACTTTCGCCCCGTCTCCTTATTAATACTGATGTTAAGATATACACGAAGCTCTTGGCTGGAAGGCTTGCTCCATTGATCCCCCTTTTAGTTTCTCCTGATCAGGTGGGCTTTGTCGCTGGTCGACAGGCCCCTGATAATACTAGGAGAGTACTGAATCTTTTGCATCATATTGAGAAAGGTAAGCTTCCTTCTGTGATGTTGGCGCTCGACGCTGAGAAGGTGTTCGACCGCATTCATTGGTCGTTCGCCTTCTCGGCTTTATGAAGGATGGGACTGGGTGGTCGGTTTTTATCGGCTATAGCTGCCCTTTATTCTGCACCCTCCACTAGAGTTTTTGTTAACAGAGCCTTATCTACTCATTTTGCAATTACCAATGGTACCCGACAGGGTTGCCCCTTGTCCCCACTTATATTTATCCTCTCTATTGAACCCCTAGATTGTGCCTTTACATCACATTCTGATGTTCGAGTAGTGACTGTGGCGGGCTATTCTCATACCATCTCACTTTATGCTGATGACATTATCCTGTCCTTATCCGACCCGTGTTCATCCCTTACAGCCTCTCTCGACTTAATTGACTTATTTAGTTCCTTATCCTATTACAAATTGAATATAGCCAAGACTCAGATTCTCCCGTTACATCTCCCCGAACGGGAAATTTCCCTCCTTCAGCAAAGATATTCCTTTGACTGGAGATTTGACAATATGTAATACTTGGGGATCTTACTCACTCCTGCCCATTCCTCGCTGTATCTAGCGAACTACCCTCCCCTCCTTCAGGCCTTACAGACTGAGGTGGATCGAATGGACCTGACTGAGATTTCCTGTTTGGATAGCCTTCAAAATGCTTCTCCTTCCCCTCCTTTTGTATCTCTTTCCTTACCCTGCCTATCCATTATTTCGTTCAGAGTGTTTTCTATAGTGGTCCCATCCTTGAGTCTGGAGAGCTGGGTTGCTAAGGTTTGGTCTGGTTTGCAATTGGTATCTGAACTTTTTCAAGATGGTAACCTAAGAGATTTTGTATCTTTGTCTGCAGAATTTGATTTGTCCAAACACGACTTTTATAAGTTCCTTCAATTGCGACATTGTCTACAAAACATGACTTCTTCCAAGTGAGATGCAATTCTGATATCTTTTTTTTACTTCAATCAACTCGAAAAGGTCTTAGACCGATCTATTATTCTATTGACCCTTGATCCTCCTTCCAAAAGACTTACTGTAACGTCTGCGGCGCAGGAGGCTTGTTCAGTTTCATTCCTTGTTTAAGATTCTTGTTGCTCAGTCTGAACACTGTCCTAGACCATGTAATTAATTTTCAGCCACACCTGTCTCCTGCACCTTTGTTTCTCTCTGCTCCTCAAATACTTAATCTCAGCCTTGCCTGTGTGATTGACAGCCTTTTGTCCTACCTAGTTTGGGGCGAGTTCTTCCTTCCTATTTAATCTTTGCTCACATTCACATTGGGCTTGCTATTGCTTTTGCGTACTGGCCTTTACTCCTTGCTGTTTTGTTACTGGTATTCCTATTCCTGACTTCTGGCTTTTACTTTGACTATTCTCTTGGATTTTGATTCTGTACTACATTGCTCATCTGTTACTGACCCCTTGGCTAGCTGACCTCCCTTTTCGTTGTTCGTCCTGTCTACGTTCTGTGTTGCCACTTATATTAAGAAGGGACTGTCGACCAGTTGCTAGCTGTCGCCTAGGACAGATCAGGCAAGTTAGCCAGGGACAGTGGGGGGGGGGGTCAGTTTTAGGGCTCACTGTCTTGTTGTGACCCTTCCCCCAGGGTTCTGCAGCAGCACTGGGGAATTGCTCAACTGGCAATTCTCTTACACTTACCCTATCCGTCTTTGGGAGAGGGATCTTGAAAAGTCCTGGACTCCTAAGGAATGGCAGAAAGCCTTTGCTCTATTCCGCACATCCCTAGCCTGTAGCTCTCAAGTGGAGATGGTGTACAAGGTGGCTCAAGGTGGTATTTCCCCCCGGCTCGGATACATCAAATGTTTCCTAACTCTTCTTCTCTCTGTTGGAGGCTATGTGGGGGAGTGGATATGCTGCTCAACACCATTTGGGCTTGTCCTAGTCTTGCTCAATACTGGCAGGAGGTTTTTGACCTCCTGGATGGCTTTCTGGGGTGCTCTATTCTCCGGACCCCCTGCTGGCTATGCTTAATTTAGAAATGGACGCACTCCCTCCTCCACATCGCAAACTGGTGTGTAAGATTTTGGTAATGGCTAAATTCGTTATTGCTTGGAAATGGAAACAACCTTTGCCCCCATCATTGCAGGACCTTCTGACACTTATTGATACCACTCACTCATACGAACGAATCATTAAAACTAGAATAAAATGGTAATGAATGTGACCCTGTGTGGGTTTTCTGCACAATGTTGAGATTATACAGAAAAAAGTGTGATCAAGGAAAAACATCTAGCAAAACAGTCTCCTATGGACTTAAAGGGGTTTTCTGGGCACAAAATTAATTTTTAAAAATGTTTATTAATAGGTTAATAAGTGAGTGATTTCTGGGTTCTCTGGGAGCTCCTTGCATCCTCTGCATTTGTTTACATCTGCATCTTCACGTTGTGTGCCTTTACTACAACTCCCATGATTCCTTGGGCTGAACTCAGAACTGACTCCCTTCCCGTCATATCTCACTCGCTTCCCCTACCTTTCTCACTCACTCCTCCTCCCTGTTTCCCTAGCTAGCCCGCCCACTACACCTTCAGCAGCCATCTTTAGACTCCTAGTTCTCAGTCTCAATAGCCAGCAGGAGACCAAATCCAAACCCAAAACCAAGTGGGAGATGGAATAGGGATCCAGAAGGAAGGCACAGCGCACACCATTCCATCTCCCATTTGGATTTGGTGTGCGCTGTGCCTTCCTTCTGGATCTCTATTCCATCTCCCATTTGGATTCAGGTTTGGATTTGGTCTCCTGCTGTCTATATTGGACATCTATTTCTTGTGACGTATTCTGGCTCCCGCTGCTGCCATACATTGCCACTCTGTGGGGGTTAAATGCATGTAAGGTTGTTGTGTCCTGCACACATCCTTTAAAGGTGAGAGTCCACAATAAAAGTTTTTTTTTTTTTTGTCTTTAAGTACTCTCAACAACCTTCTCCCATACCTCCAAACATTCAAAAGACAGAAAGAGGAACAGAATGTGCGGCATTAATGTTCCCCTCCAGCTGCCCCCCAGTTTAATGTCACCCTCTAGCTGCGCCATAGTTTAATGTCCCCCTCCAGCTGCCCCAGACTGGGGGCAACTAGAGGGGGACATTAAACTGGGGAAGCTGGAGGAGGGCATTAAACTATGGGGAAGCTGGAGGGTGACATTAAACTGGGGGCAACTAGAAGGGGACATTAAGGTGAATCCTTGAATAAAGCCAGCATGTAGCTCAACTGGAGATACATGCTGGCTTTATTATTTATTACATAAATAGAGCATATGATACTGTGTGGGAGCCACTGTGAAGCATGATACTCTGCAGGGTCCACTGTTGAGCATTATACTGTGCAAGGGTCACTGTGGAGCATAATACTGTGCGGGGTCCACTGTGGAGCATTATACTGTGCGTGGTCCACTGTGGAGCATTATACTGTGTGGAAGCCATTGTGGAGCTTTATACTGTGTGGTGTTGGGGGTGGTGGTTAGCGCTGATGACATCCCATGCCCGGAAAGGATAATTGATTGTCCCCGCAACATAAGCGGAAGCCTGGGTTAGTCACATGACCACTATGGAGATACCAAGAGACATTTTTGCAAAGGGGGGGGGGGGTGCATGGTGAACTAGTACTGAAAGTATTGATTTATCCTAGACAACACCTTTAAACAACTTCATGAAATAGGTCAGAATGGTTCAAACAGTCAAGTAAATTGCAGCTATATACTACGCTGCTGCTCCATCAAATGTGTCCAACAACAGACAACGAACTTGAGTGCCAGAAGAGCAAGACTCCAATGGGCAAAAGAGTGCAAATATTTGATCACTGAGCAGTGGAAAAATATTGGCTGGCCAGATTTTTGTTGCACCAGGCTGATGGGAAGGTGCAAATTTGGTGCAACCAATGAACCGTTACTGTCAAGTGATAGTTGTCATGACAGACTGATGCAGCTTTTGAAGGCTAAAAGAAGGTCCAATGTACTAGTAAATGGGTGTCTCTAATAAAGTAGCCAATCAGTATATGTGACCTACCTGTACTTCACTAATAACCACTCTCTATATTATATGTTGTACTGTAAAAATGGAGAGCATACAACACAATGCATTTGTTTTTGATGCTTTGAGAGGACATTCCCACACAAGTTCTAAAAGGAAAGAAGGAGTGGGGCAAACTGCCAGGAGATACATAGTGGGGGCGTCTGTGATAGACAGTGGATGTGGGGCTGGGCGTTTGGCTTTTTTTGTGTAATAGAGTACTTAGTACTCACTGTAATTATAAGGTTCAGTCACTGAAAATCACTTTGTTTACTTCAGTAACTTTAGAAAATCACTCAAAACTATTTGGATCCAAGTCCCATGATTGTATGCTTGAAAAAGGCACAGAAATACTTTACATTGTTTCACATTGTTTCAGTTCCAACTGAAAAAGAAGCTTTTCATGTATTTATGTTGTACTGTAGTATGTCTATGCAAAATTCACAAATGTGACTATGCTATGTGTGAGAATAGGTCAACATATTTAACTTGATCCAATGTGAGTAATTTCATAATAGACAAATTACTCTGAGGCTTTTGGATCAGCTTTTATATATAACAGTACAGATGCATCAGACATAAGTTAGAACTGACAAAATTGTATACATTAAAGGGGTATGCAATGTCAGATAATATGTTAGAGAATGTTAAAATGAGGTATTCATTTTTCTAAAATGTACCCTTATTGTTACGTGCTCCTGTAATCACATCTGTACTTTCTCCCTGTTGTCAATGGATATGGCCACCATGGGGTTCAGGCAGTGGTAGTTGCGCCTGCGCCTTTTCAGCTTCCTTTCCATTTTCCTCATAGCTCTTGTCTAGTGTTCAGGATTGCCATCCTATACTGCTGCTGGGTATTCATATACTGTACACAGTTCTCACTTCACTATCAATATAAATAAACTTTTCTAGCAATAAGGTTCTGAAATTTTAGATCTGTTTCTTGTCACACAGGGTAATATGATTCGCTGCTTCCTCCGACTGTTTGTCATCTGAATGAGTATTCATAGGAGTGCTCATTCTCAGTGTTAGACCTCTTGCAGATGATCGTGGCCCGTACACATGACCATGAATTACACGGTCACGTCTGCGGGCTGACAGTCTGGGCTGAAAATATGGAACAGGTCCTATTCCCTGCTTCATTGGAACAGGTCCCTGCTTCCGTGGCTCCTATTCATTTAATGAAAGGAGCGGCGGAAGCACGGCCGGTGCACGGGCATCACACCAGTGACATCTGCGTTTCCCTGTGTGCCACCTGTGCCTTTAATTCATGGTCGGCTGCAAGCACACGGTCGTCTGCAACCAGCCTTAAGTTGGGTTTATACAGTGCTGGCCAAAAGTATTGGCACCCCTGCAATTCTGTCAGATAATACTCAGTTTCTTCCAGAAAATGATTGCAATCACAAATGCTTTGGTAATAATATCTTCATTTAATTTGTCGTCAATGGAAAACCACAAAAAGAATTGTCAAAAAGCCAAATTGGATATAATTCCACACCAAACATAAAAAGGGGGTGGACAAAAGTATTGGCACCCTTTGAAAAATCATGTGATGCTTCTCTAATTTGTGTAATTAACAGCACCTTTTACTTACCTGTGGCACATAACAGGTGGTGGCAATAACTAAATCACACTTGCAGCCAGTTGAAATGGATTAAAGTTGACTCAACCTCTGTCCTGTGTCCTTGTGTGTACCACATTGAGCATGGAGAAAAGAAAGAAGACCAAAGAACTGTCTGAGGACTTGAGAAGCAAAATTGTGAGGAAGCATGAGCAATCTCAAGGCTACAAGTCCATCTCCAAAGACCTGAATGTTCCTGTGTCTACCGTGCACAGTGTCATCAAGAAGTTTAAAGCCCATGGCACTGTGGCTAACCTCCCTAGATGTGGACGGAAAAGAAAAATTGACGAGAGATTTCAACAAAAGATTGTGCGGATGGTGGCTAAAGAACCTCGACTAACATCCAAAGAAGTTCTAGCTGCCCTGCAGTCCGAGGGTACAACAGTGTCAACCCGTACTATCCGTCGGCGTCTGAATGAAAAGGGACTCTATGGTAGGATACCCAGGAAGACCCCACTTCTGACCCAGAGACATAAAAAAGCCAGGCTGGAGTTTGCCAAAACTTACGAGAGAGCCAAAAACTTTTTGGAAGAATGTTCTCTGGTCAGATGAGACAAAAGTAGAGCTTTTTGGGAAAAGGCATCGACATAGAGTTTACAGGAAAAAAAAAGAGGACTTCAAAGAAAAGAACACGGTCCCTACAGTCAAACATGGCGGAGGTTCCCTGATGTTTTGGGGTTGCTTTGCTGCCTCTGGCACTGGACTGCTTGACCGTGTGCATGGCATTATGAAGTCTGAAGACTGCCAACAAATTCTGCAGCATAATGTAGGGCCCAGTGTGAGAAAGCTGGGTCTCCCTCAGAGGTCATGGGTCTTCCAGCAGGACAATGACCCAAAACACACTTCAAAAAGCACTAGAAAATGGTTTGAGAGAAAGCACTGGAGACTTCTAAAGTGGCCAGCAATGAGTCCAGACCTGAATCCCATAGAACACCTGTGGAGAGATCTCAAAATGGCAGTTTGGAGAAGGCACCCTTCAAATCTCAGGGACCTGGAGAAATTTGCCAAAGAAGAATGGTCTCAAATTCCAGCAGAGCATTGTAAGAAACTCATTGATGGTTACCGGAAGCGGTTGTTCGCAGTTATTTTGTCTAAAGGTTGTGCTACCAAGTATTAGGCTGAGGGTGCCAATACTTTTGTGCGGCCCATATTTGGAGTTTTGTGTAAAATGATCAATGATTTGACTTTTTTTTTCATTCTCTTTTGTGTTTTTTCATTGCAAGCAAAATAAATGAAGATATTATTACCAAAGCATTTGTGATTGCAATCATTTTCTGGAAGAAATTGAGTATTATCTGACAGAACTGCAGGGGTGCCAATACTTTTGGCCAGCACTGTAGATTGAATGTGCAATGCATACATTGGGGCAGATTCATTAAAACTGTTTAAGTGGACCCCCCCTAACGGAAACCCGAACGCAGGTGTGAGCTAAGCGTTAGTTTCCTGTAGTAACCAATCACAATGCAACTTTCATGTTTTATGTTGCTGCTAGAAGAAAAAAAAAAGCTGTGCTGTGCTTGGTTTCTAGAGCAAGTAAAACAGATTCTTTAAACACTTTAAAAAAATCTGCCCCATTGTGCACCTACGAAGCTGCTGAACCCAAGGATCACGTGAGTGTAGCTGAAGGCAATTTTATTTTTAATGGCCACAGAAAGGGGGACTTCACTGACTAAGAACATCAGGCTCTTGCACTATAACAGTGGTAGGCACACACCACCTACACTGTTGTTCTGAATTCTTGCTTAAGGGAAGATTAGTTGCAGTCGTGTGTGTATTTGCAGGTACATGTAAAATTCTACTGTCACCATCTTCTAAGTGGTATACATTTATTAACATTGGTGAGAGATTTGGGTGACCAAGGGACCCTCAGGAGTCTTTTGCCTCTGGTGACTGACAAAAAGGTCGATATTATAATCCACTACTGCATGGGGAACATGGAGAACATGGGGAAATAGCCACTTGTTGTAGGTGGGCATACATTAGTACAATGGCATAGATAATATCTAGCATTCACAACAGGTCATGGTAACAACTCATGTTCACCTTCCTCCTTGCACCGGTCACAGGGCATAGATATTTGTTGAGTCTATACTCTGTATGGCTACTATTACTTATATCTACAAATGTTGTTACCAGCAGATGGCTGCCTCCATTATTATGTATAGAAAATAGAAATTTACTCTCTAATTATAATTGACACCAGTGAGCATTCACCAGTGCCAGGTAGGTAATTTGGCTGTACTTTTGCAGTCTGCCCAAACACTGATTTTTGCAAGTCACCTGAAGCTGCCAACCAACAATGATGGACATGCATAGTCACTTACCCTTCACTGAAGTTCACTAAATGTTGAAGGCACAGCAAATATAGCTGGTGGATATACCATACCTTCCAACTTTCAAAGGATAGAAAGAGGGAAAGAATAACACACCGCAGCAAAATGGGCTCCGCCCACTTCTACATTGTCTCCGCCCATTCCCATCTATTTTTCTATGTGCCCCCACACAGTATAATCCTCCTACAGTAACCCTAACATTATATGCCCCAACATTATATTGTTCCCCTCCAATTGCCCCACAGTATGAAGTCCCCTCTCCTGGTGCCCCAGTTTAAACTGGGGGAAACAAAACTGAGGCATCTGGAGGGGGACATTAAACCATGGGGTTAGTTGGATGGGGACATTAAACTAGGGGCAAGTTGGAAGGAAGCATTAAATTGGGGGCAACGAGAGGCAGTCATGTCCCCCTCCAGCTACCCCCATGGTTTAATGTCCTCCTTCATCTGCACCAACTTTGATGCCCCTCTCCATCTGCCTCCAGTTTAATGTCACCCTCCATCTGCCCCTCTAGTTTAATGTCCCTCCTTCTTCATCTGCCCCCAGTTTAATGTCCCCCTTTCATCTGCCACCAGTTTAACATAATAAAACACTGATACTCACCTCTCCTCACTCCCTGGCTCTCTCTTCTCCCGGACTGTTCAGGGAGCTGCAGGCAGGATGTGAGTGACATCATCACATCACGCCTACAGCTCCCGAGGCCGTAGCAGACAGGGATGTGCTTCAAATAGAGTGGTGAAGCAAGAGGTGTCTGCGGATGACTCCTGCTTCACCATTGTATTTAACTCATCTGCATCCGGAGAGGACACAGATGAGTTGATACAGGGACATACCTCCCGCTTACCGAGACAGCGGGACAGGACCTGGAATCCAGGACTGTCCCGCTGAATCCGGAACAGTTGGGAGGTATGGATATACTTCAGTGGAACACTGTTGACAGATGAAATATTAACAGTAGAGCGTACAGCCTAGTTTGCAGGAATACTAGTCACGGCAACAAACAGCATGCTTCTACTGCCATTTCAAGCTGTCACAAGTTGGCCCACTCACTCAAAGGTTGGAACAGGCACTTGATTAGAGAGACATTTCTGCCCTGGGTAACCTGGGTGATACTTGACATCACTGAGTCTCACCACAGCAGGGAAACAAACATCTTCTCCTGCAGTACAACTCACAGGCAACTGCGTTCTGTCTCTAAGCGTATGTTCACATACGCATGTTCACAGTTTTTTACACAAGGATTTTGAGGCAGAATCCAACTCAAATACAGTATGCCTCCCATCTATCCCATTCATTTCAATGAGAGTCAGTAGCAGATTTTTTCCTCTACCTGATTTTTCTCAAAAACTACTGCAAAAAAATGGTGCCTCACATTCATTTCAAAGGACTTTGCAAGGCGAAATTTGCCTGAAGATAAATCATAAATGCTTTATTTCCCCTCTAGGTGGAAAAAATCAGCTAGAGGAAAAATTCTGCGTGACTGCCATTGACATGAATTGGAGAGTTGGAAAGGTTTTGTTTTTTTTAATGTGGATTTTGCCTCAAAAATCAGACTGCAAAAAACTCTGTGTGCACTTACCCTATGGAGTCACAGAGTGCTAAAACTTCCAGAAAACATTAGAACTAATCCCATTATGACCTGCACCTTTAAAAGTGACATAAGCACAAAAAATAACATACAATTCAATGCAAGTATTGCACAACACATGACTCAACAATGCAACTAGAGATGAGCGAATCAAAGCTGCAGAAATGGAATTCGATCCGAATTTCAGGAAATATTCGATTCGCATTGAATCCGAATTTCCTCATGCTTCATGGTAACGATTCTCATTTAGTTCAAAATGGCTGATCTACATGGGGCAAGGAACTCTGGGAACGCGGGATCACCCACAATGCCATGTGTGCAGCCAATCAGCAGCCAGCCCTGTGATGTCACATTCCTTTAACCCCTTCGCGAGCGCACATGGCATGCTTGACCACTGCATCCAAGATGTTAAATCCCCCCGATCGGTTATGGAGCAGGGTGTTATCTGTAACTGACAACTAACACCCTGCTACACAACCGATCGGTGCTTACATTTATCCGGGGCCCCCAACTCCCTCCCTACAGCAAATTCTTGATAGTGACAGTTACAGGTGCTGCAGCAGTATTTCAGATACTTGAAAGGGATACAGCTTTAGTACCCACTACTGTGGTTATCAAGAATACGCTGAGTGAGCAGCGCAACCACCGGTATGTAAACAATACTGGGAGTTGTGTACTGTGGGAAACAGCTGATCTGCTGTAAGAGATGTAAGAGATCAGTGGGGGGTCCAACACTCCGGGGAAGCTGATGATCAGCTCTTTGAACATACTGTGGTGCTTTAGTGAGTGCTGTGATCCCTTCACTATTTACATTGAACAGTATCTGTTTTATAATGACCATGCAATATCAGCCTGTAATAATAATAGTGCACGGCTGCTATAAAACAGATGGCATGTGATGTGAATAGTGAAGGTGCTCCACACAGTATAATATGTTCAACAATGGCCCCACACCGTATAATATGCTCCACAGTGGCCCCATACAGTATAATATGATCCACAGTTTGCCCCCACACAGTATAAAATGCTCCACAGTGGCCCCCACAATATTATATGATCTACAGTGGCCCCCACACAGAATTATATGCTCCAGTAGCCCCCACACAGTATAATATTCTCCCCACAGTGGCCTCACACAGTATAATATGCCCACAGTGGCCCCCATACAGTATTATATGCTCCATAGTGGCCCACAGAGTATTTTATGTTTCACAGTAGCCCCCACACAGTATTATATGTTCCACAGTGACCCCCATACAGTATTATATTCTCTACAGTGGCCCCCACACAGTATGATATGCTCCCAAGAGCCCTCCTCCGCTTTGGTGCTATTATACTCTGGGGTCTCCTCAGACCCCAAAGTATAATAAGTACTAAGGGATAAGTAATAAGGGAAATAACAAACAAATAACAAACACTTTATATTCACCTTACCTCACCTCTCCTTTGGCATCTTCGCTCCGTCCACCTGTCTTCAGCATCCTCTTCTGCCAGCAACTGAGGTTAACGCACCCCAGACATCACTGCTGTGATCTGTGAACGGACCTCAGCGGTTACGTGGGGCGCATTGGCATCGTTATGCTGGCACGCCCCATGTGACCATTGGAGCCTAATCACAGGCCCTAGTAGGAACGTCTGGGGCGCATGACATCAGTCAAAGGCTGGAAGAGCCCTGGAGAGGATGCTGAGCCCAGGAGAAGTGTCAGGAATTGAATTCACTGAGTTTTGAACCCTTGACTTCCTGGCCATGTTTTGCAGCCTTTACCATTATGCCATTGAATAAGCCTGTTTGTTCTTTGCTATGCTTAGCCTGGTCCTTTCCATTGAAGTGATGAGCTTATGAATCTCACCTGCTCTGTGGCCAATCACAGTATAGCAATCCCTATATAAACCTACAGCTTACTCCATCCTGTGCCTGATTAATCTGGTTGTCTACTTCCTATTGTCCCTGATACTCACCACTACTCTACTGTTCTTGTTCACCAAATCCTGCATATGTCTGACCACAGCTGATCCACTGCTCCTATGTACCGAATCCTGCATATGTCTGACCATGGCTGATCCACTGTTCCTGTGTACCGAATGCTGCATACGTCTGACCACGGCTGATCCATTGCTCCTGTGTACCGAATCCTGCATACGTCTGACCATGGTTGCGTTTTACTCCTGAGGTACTATTCCTGCTATTTAGCTCTTCCTCTACTACTGTTAAAGTACTGTGCCATTGCCTCACAAATTGGACTCCAGATCAGATAACTAGCATCGTTGCAAGAGGTGAGTATATGTATTTGTTATTTTTAGTCACCTCCTATGGGCTGGCATCTATAGTAAAGGGGCATGCCATTCCCCTTTCCATTAAGACTGCTATCATAGTGGTCTGGGGCATCGGTCATTTCCAGCGGGCCCCGTACTCCTCCAGGCCCGGTTGTGGTCGCACCCCCTGTGACTGCAATCGTTATGCCACTGGTGGTGATCGTGGAACTACTAGTAGTACATCCTTTGCTAATGTAAAAAAAGAATCTCCATTATTTAGGAATAAAAAAAGTATTTCATGGTGTTTTTTTCCATGTAGGAATTTTATTGCACATTGCCAAACAATAAATCCATGTTGATGAACAAGATCTGGAAGCAGAAAACTTAGCCGTGTCAGTGCAGGAACAAACGTAGGAACAACATCTCTACATACTCACATGAAAAGGCACTCTCTTATTTGGAAAATTAGACTTGACAGTGGCACTGGCAGGGGAAGTGAGCAAGGCTTTTCTACTCCTCCCTGTGACCTTCCTGTTAGGTAGGCCACATCTACACGCTGCGCTAGCAAATGAGCGTCGTTATCAACATTATCATCAACTGTTTTCCTCCTCCTCCATGCCAACATCAGTCATCCATAATGGAATGTGTATCCAGGAGACAGCAATATGAGCCCAGTTATCCAGCAATTGTGCAACTTAACTCGCACTTGGCTAAGCTTTCCTTGGATACGTCAGTATGGGGAAAGGTGAATGCCACTGTCAATATGTGGAGCAGCAATTATGGATAAGGACAATATATGGCTTTCACGGTCCAATGGATCAATATTTTGAGCGGCAGCAGTCACCATCCAGACATGCAGCAAGGCCAGGTATTAGATCCACCCTGATTTTGCAGGCCCTGTTCTGACATCATGCAATGCCCATCCACCTTCTCTGGATTCTTTGCCTCCTCTCTGGACCTTTTTCCTGCCACCATCTTCAACAGAGCAAGCCGTTACTTCCACTCCTCTTATTCCTCCACCCACGCTTCATGGGTGTAAGGCGAAGTACCATGAACAGTGGAGGAGCGGCTTCGCTGTACCCTGCAGCAAGTATCTGCTGAATGGCTCATCGCCATCTCAAACTGGCCAGCATTCCCAGCAACAATGGCACCAATATTACTGCTGCACTTCACTTAGGATGAATAATTATGATGAATATTGTCCCTGTATGGCACATGTCCTTAATCTGGTGATTCCCCACTTTATTAACTTGTATAGTGGCTTAAAAGAGGTGCCCCTCATGGCCAAAAAAATATTTGCACATTTCAGCCATCCTTACATCGATTTGCAGCAACTAAATGGTCTGCCATTGCACCGCCTTATCTGCATGTTACAACTTGGTGGAACTCCACCTTAAACATTTGTGGATCTGTGTGAGCAGCAGAAGACAGTGAACTATTATTGCATGTGTGGCGTTGTAACACCTAAAAGGACCAAACTGTCCAAAGGTAGCATGGAAAAATTACTTTTAAGAAAATTAATCAGGCATGGATCAGTGAGGATTTTCAAACACCTCCAATTGATGCTTCCAAATAGTGCTGTCACCGTCTCCCTTTATCATTGTCTTCCATTTACTGTACTGCTGCTGCTACTCCTAAGTAGCTATCACTACTGCCACCACTCAGTAAGACATGTCCTGCGGCCTTGTTTATCATATTATGTCCTGCTGCACTGCCACACAGGTTGCCACATCTACCACCACTGCCACCACTCAGACATGTCCTGTGACCTAGTCCATGATATTATGTCTTGCTGCACTGCCACACAGGTTGCCACATCTACCACCACTGCCACTGCCACCACTCAGACATGTCCTGTGACCTAGTCATGATATTATGTCCTGCTGCACTGCCACACATGTTGCGACAGCTGCCTAGTGCCTACCGCCACTGCCACCACTCAGGCAGACATGTCCTGCAGCCTGGTCCACCATCACATTCCACTATAGCATACTGTTGGTGTAACTGCCACAAGTGTTAGTTTAAAAAAAAAATAATAAAATTTTGATCTCACATCTGCTGTCATCACAGAATAATTTTTGTGGCTCAAACTCAGTTTCAAGTGGCTCACAGCTATAAATTTGTTTCCCAAATAACAATAAGCCCCTGTAGCACTTAAAATCCAGCAAAACGGGCTTCTAAAAAACCATTACTTTTTGTAATATAACCTCCACATGTGTCTAAAAACCATGGGCAAGCACCTTTGCCTCAAAAAAAGGGTAATTTTTGGTGTGTTTTAAATGTTAAATGCGTAAAAGCGAGTGTCAACGCTTTGTATGGTTAAAGTCTGAGTCTTAGAGAGCTAGAAATTGGATAGATTGGTTCCTAGGAGCCCTAAGAGTGTTCTACACTATGCTTTAAGCCAATTTAAGGTGTGGTTCGCATCAAACTTGTTACACTTAAAATAAATCTTGGGACTAAACCACCCAAACCCAAAACAAAACGAATCTTGAGAGTTTTGCCATAGTGCTGAGGTTAATGCAGTCATATGGTTTTCAATATGAGAAGTACGTTCTCATAGTGATTGGACTAACATGGAACAACTTATGTAAACTCAGGAGCATGAGATGAGAAAAGATGGAGGGAGGGAGCGAATGCCATTGAGGAAGGAGGGTAAAACACCGGGAAGGGAGGTAAGGGAACAAGACCCTGACACAGCAGGGCAACAATCAGTAAACGTGTTACATGTATTCAGCGTACATCATGAGGACTCTTTATACAGTATGTTACTGAAAACACCCTGAGATAAGGTGAAAAAGCAGTCATGTGCCAGGAGAAAGGGGCAGAGAGGTATAGTGGGAAGACAGGTGGAAAGATGGAGGGTGCATGAAAAGGCGCATGAATGTGGGGCAGAATGGGTAAGTTGGGAGGAGTAATGAAGGCAGTGCCTCCCTTTGTGGAATGAAGCCTACTTGGTCTGGGTGTACTAGTTCCCATATGTCTCCCAAGTCTGATCGCAATCATTTTAGCAAAAAGTTTTGCATCAGTGTTTATCAGTGAGATAGGCCTGTAACTTGGGCAGAATTGTGGGTCTGTGCCGTCTTTGGGTATATCTGTGATGTGGGTATGAAGAAAGGAGGAAAGGAAAATCCCCGAAAATGGCATTAAAGGCTCGTAACAGTAGGAGACTAAGATCTGTGCAGAGTGTTTTATAAAAACACGCCGTGAATCAGTTGGGACCTGGACTTTTACTCTGCGGGAGGTCAGCTATGCACGATTCACGTTACTGCATGGAAAATGGAGAGTCACGTTGCAGGACGTCATCTGACTTGAAGGAGGGCAGAGCAGTATTGGTGATGTATTGGGTTAGAGAGATCTGGGGGTCCGGTTTCGGATTGAATGTATGGGGCGGGGGTAGGTTATTGTATTGAGGGAGTCATAATAATCCCTAAAGGTCGTTGCAATATCAGTAGTGAGGTGTGAGATTTGGCCCGAGGTTCACTTGACTTACATTATATGCAGCCTGTCTCTCACGAGCAAGCGAGCAAGAGACCTGCCTTGTTTCCCCATTCCTAAAAGGCTCTGTTACCTAAGTGTCGGAGCCACTGTTACTTGTGCTCAAGGAGTAACTTGATCTGATAGCATGTTGCAGTCAGAGCATTAAAGGGTGCTGTGGAGATATTGTTTGTGTTGTGCTTCAAGGCTATGCAAATTGATTAGGTGCGTAAGAAGTGTCTTGGAGGTGGTCACAGTCAAAGTGAGCAATGGAATGCTTGATGTCTGCTATACATTGTGCATCAAGCAAGAGTGACTCAAGTCTCCAGGTACCGGACTTAATGGTGAAAAGTTGGAGCAAGAGACAGGCACATGATCAAAGAGAAAATGGTATTTCCGATGTTGCCAGTGGTCACCTGCGGCAGAAGGGCACGGTGTAGGAGGATGTAGCCCAGTCTGCTGTATGAGCTGTGTGCATGTGAGAAAAAGTAGTCTTTGGTATCTGGATATAAAATGCCTCAGGCATCACAGAGCAGCATGGAGTGTAGAAGCTTACGGAGCTTGTTCAATGCATTATAAAGAACCTGGGTCTTTCCCATGGAGGAGTCGATCAGAGGGTTGATGGTTAAGTTAAGGTCACCATAAAGTATGAGGTGTCTTTGGGTGAAGGACTGAAGTGTGGTGAGAGTGTGAATCAGGAAAGGAACTTAGTTGGAATTGGTAGCTTAATTTTAGCAATCGTGTAGGTAACACCAAAAACCTTACAAACAATGAAGAGGAACCTAGCCACAGAGTCAGAGAGAATTCCAATTATCTTGTGAGGAAGGTTTATTTGAAAAAAGATGGCAACTCTAACTTTCCCCTCATTACTGCTACAGGACCAGACAGGGTAATAGCGATTTTTAATTGTAGGCAGTCGGGGAGCATGGAAGTGTGAATTCTATGCTTGTGTGAGTCATACAGAATCTGAGAACACTTTTCTGGAACTTTCAGACTCTTAACATTGCAGGACGATATCTGTCAACAGGGGATATAGAGGAAGGGGTATGAGAGTTAAACTGTAGGGTTGTAAGGAAAGGAGGTGAAAAGGAGTGGCGGGGAGGAGAGGAAAAGAGTTGAAGGTCAAGGACAAAAAGGAAGTAAAACGGCAATACAGTTGCCCGTCATAAACTCAGAGGGGGTTGAACACAAGTCTCGGGGTGGGCCGAGTGAGTGGGCCACTAAATCTATGTGGGAATGTGGCAGGTATAGGAGGAGTCTAGCCAGTCTCCAAATCTCAACCCCATAGAAAAACCTTTGGAGGGAGTTGAAAGTCCGTGTTGCCCAGCGACAGCCCCAAAACATCACTGCTCTAGAGGAGATCTGCATGGAGGAATGGGCCAACATACCAGCAACAGTGTGTGCCAACCTTGTGAAGACTTACAGAACACGTTTGACCTCTGTCATTGCCAACAAAGGATATATAACAAAGTATTGAGATGAACTTTTGTTATTGACCAAATACTTATTTTCCACCATAATTTGCTAATAAATTCTTTAAAAATCAGACGATGTGATTTTCTGGGTTTGTTTTCTCATTTTGTCTCTCATAGTTGAGGTCTACCCATGATGTTAATTACAGGCCTCTCTCATCTTTTTAAGTGGGAGAACTTGAACAATTGGTGGCTGACTAAATACTTTTTTCCCCACTGTGTGTGTGTGTGTGTGTGTGTGTGTGTGTGTGTGTGTGTGTTTTATATATATATATATATATATATATATATATATATATATATTACATTTTTTTTTTCTTTCAATTCAAAGTTTGATTTTCAAAAAGACATAAAATACAATGAAAACAGTTGATTTTATTATATTGTTTTAGTTTTAATATTTTATTTATCATATCTATTATCGTTCATTATCTCTATATGTAATTTATATATTTATCTATTATCCTATAGCATTTTAGAGTATAAATATCTTCTTTAAAAACAGCAGTACTACTGACAGACTGGTTTCTAGTGAATATACCTAGTGGGCAACACGTTCTGTACACACAAGGAATAGAATGAGCCGAGTCTCCTTGGTTAAATAGCAACTCGCCGCCTGAACAAGTTGATGCGTGCGTAATAACGACATAAGTGCACAGCCTCCCCTGACTGTGCCGGGGCGGGTTTTTCCCAGCACAGGCGCAGTCACAAGGGAACCATGCCAATGCCCATTCAGCTTGATACTTATAACTATCTTGCTATTAACAGTTGTGAACAATTAAGAAACACCAGGTACTGTATGTCATTAATAATAATTATAGTTTATTTTAACTGTGCTTTATGTGCTTTTATTATTCATTCCATCTCCCTTCAAGTCAGACAGCCTGCTTACTTTTTCCTTCCCGGAGGACTTCCTGCCTTCCTCCAGGCACTTGACCTGCCTACTCTTCTCCTCCTGGGATGGGATATGCTCCTTGGAGACCCAGAAGCACCTGATTTCCACCCTTCAACAGGAGAGACTGATGATAGTAATCACCCGAGCTCTCCTCAACCTCAGCAAGCCCGTCGTAGACGGGTAGCCGTGCCTGACTGTGATGTTCCTACCTGAGATGGGCGCCATCAGGTGATCTCCTTATTGTGAACTGTTGCTAAGTTCATGCTCTTTTTCGCGGGATAATCCCTAATTCATTATGCATTATACTCTGTTCTCCTGTTAATGTTTGATGTTTGACATTTTCATATGCTGCTGTAGAGGGCTGGGCTAATCACGGATAGTGAATTTCTCTTCTACTCTTTCACGCTCAGGAGTCCTCCTATACCTGCCACATTCCCACACACACAGTGGGGGAAAAAAGTATTTAGTCAGCCACCAATTGTGCAAATTCTCCCACTTAAAAAGATGAGAGAGGCCTGTAATTGTCATCATAGGTAGACCTCAACTATGAGAGACAAAATGAGAAAACAAATCCAGAAAATCACATTGTCTGATTTTTAAAGAATTTATTAGCAAATTATGGTGGAAAATAAGTATTTGGTCAATAACAAAAGTTAATCTCAATACTTTGTTATATATCCTTTATTGGCAATGACAGAGGTCAAATGTTTTCTGTAAGTCTTCACAAGGTTGGCACACACTGTTGCTGGTATGTTGGCCCATTCCTCCATGCAGATCTCCTCTAGAGCAGTGATGTTTTGGGGCTGTCGCTGGGCAACACGGACTTTCAACTCCCTCCAAAGGTTTTCTATGGGGTTGAGATCTGGAGACTGGATAGGCCACTCCAGGACCTTGCAATGCTTCTTATGAAGCCACTCCTTCGTTGCCCTGGCGGTGTGCTTGGGATCATTGTCATGCTGAAAGAACCAGCCACGTTTCCTCTTCAATGCCCTTGCTGATGGAAGGAGGTTTGCACTCAAAATCTCACGATACATGGCCCCATTCATTCTTTCATATACACGGATCAGTCGTCCTGGTCCCTTTGCAGAGAAACAGCCCCAAAGCATGATGTTGCCACCCCCATGCTTCACAGTAGGTATGGTGTTCTTTGGATGCAACTCAGCATTCACTCTCCTCCAAACACGACGAGTTGTGTTTCTACCAAACAGTTCTACTCTGGTTTCATCTAACCATAAGACATTCTCCCAATAATCTTCTGGAACATCCAAATGCTCTCTAGCAAACTTCAGACAGGCCCGGATATGTACTGGCTTAAGCAGGGGGACACATCTGGCACTGCAGGATCTGAGTCCCTGGCGGCTTAGTGTGGTACTGACAGTAACCTTTGTTACGTTAGTCCCAGCTTTCTGCAGGTCATTCACTAGGTCCCCCCGTGTGGTTCTGGGATTTCTGCTCACCGTTCTTGTGATCATTTTGACTCCACGGAGTGAGGTCTTGCATGGAGCCTCTGATCGAGGGAGATTATCAGTGGTCTTGTATGTCTTCCATTTTCTAATTATTGCTCCCGCAGTTGATTTCTTTACACCAAGCTGCTTGCCTATTGCAGATTCAGTCTTCCCAGCCTTGTGCAGGTCTACAATTTTGTTTCTCGTGTCCTTCCGCAGCTCTTTGGTCTTCACCATAGTGGATTTTGGAGTGTGACTGTTTGAGGTTGTGGACAGGTGTCTTTTATATTGATAACAATTTCAAACAGGTTCCATTACTACAGGTAATGAGTGGAGGACAGAGGAGCCTCTTAAAGAAGAAGTTACAGGTCTGTGAGAGCCAGAATTCTTGCTTGTTTGTAGGTGACCAAATACTTATTTTCCACCACAATTTGCAAATAAATTCTTAAAAAAGACAATGTAATTTTCTAGATATGTTTTCTCATTTTGTCTCTCATAGTTGAGGTCTACCTATGATGTCAATTACAGGCCTCCCTCATCTTTTTAAGTGGGAGAACTTGCACAATTGGTGGCTGACTAAATACTTTTTTTCCCCACTGTAGCATATAAAAATCAATTATATGCACAATCACCATAATAATAATAATAATAATAATAATAGGTCACACGAGCCTAATGTAAAACATGTGCTGAAGAGAACCAGAATTTTTTTGCAATTTCCTAGGTGGCCATAAAAATTCGTCACTGGCCGTCAGATATTAAAATTTGGATATATCCTCTACGGTTTCCTTAGAACTGTGGGTATCAAAGTATTCAGTTTGAATATCCAGTACATTTTACATTTTTTTTAACATAATCTCAAAGCGGATATTGACAGAAACTGGAATGTGATGTATACTGTAAGTGATGGAAAAACCCTCAAAATTTAAGTTATGGTATGCAAACGCATGTCGTGACACACTATGCTTGGGATAGCCTTTTTGAACATTTGTATGGTGTTTATTGATACGGTCATGTAGGCTCATTATTGTCATCCACAAGTATTGCAACCCACATAGGAGATAGATTACATTCGAGGAAAAACAATTGAGAAAGTGTTTTATAGAAAAGTTTTTCCGTGTAGAATGACTGGTAAGCTGGTCTTTACAATGATTAATTGAGATACAGCACTTGCATCTCTTGTGATTGCATTGGAAACTTCCTTTGATACAATCTTTTACAAGAGATAGTGACTGGGTTTTTTTTTTTAGGTCTCAACCTACTTGGAGCCAAAAAAATATTTAACGTTTTTTCCCTCCTAAATGTGATGCTGGGACTAATTGGCAATTATTTCTTAAGGAAGGAATCATTCAGAAGTATCAGCCAGTATTTCTGTAATACCAGTCTGATTGAATTATGAGAAGAGTTGAAAGTTGTAATAAAATTAAAATGAAAGCTGCCTTTCACCGTCACTTCCCAGATTCCAAAATAATAAATCAACTAAAGACTCTAAACTCAAAATAACCAAAAACCCATAGAAAGTGTCACTTCCAAAAAAGAGTACTTCTAAAATATAATCTTTATTAATATCATCTAAAAAGTTACCCATAAAAAATCAAAAGCTCAAGAGCAAAATAGTTTAGATATGATAACAGGGTCAGCAACAAAGTTGCCTAGAAGTTCCCCCCCCCATTTTTAGTATCCTATAGTAAACACTGCATTCAGAGTGAGAGGTTCAGTAACATTAATTGGTTAATAACACCAGGAAAGGCAATAGGAGCCAGTACAAAGACAAAAGGCTGCTCAGCCAGTATCAACCTCCTAGTGAATGCCTAAACCTCAAATAGTTAAATAGAGAGGGGTCTCAGGTATCTGTACCCATGTGTTACTAAAGACAATCCCCCATCATATATTCAATAAAGACCATTGGGTCAAATTTCTGATGGATGTCTGTACATGTCTGTCCCACTAAGTGTCTAGAGTTTTTCAAAACACCTCCCTAGTGGTCAAAAGAGTACAGCTGACGCATTTCTAGGACAGTATTAGCCACTGTCCTGTCATCAGAAGTATAAATTTACTATTTCGATCTACTCTCAGAGAGCTATAGTATCCCCCCGCTCCCCATCTGCTCTGATACATGTACAGACATCCATCAGAAATTTGACCCAATGGTCTTTACTGAATATATGATGGGGGATGGTCTTTAGTAACACATGGGTACAGATACCTGAGACCCCTCTCTATTTAACTATTTGAGGTTTAGGCATTCACTAGGAGGTTGATACTGGTTGAGCAGCCTTTTGTCTTTGTACTGGCTCCTATTGCCTTTCCTGGTGTTATTAACCAATTAATGTTACTGAACCTCTCACTCTGAATGCAGTGTTTACTATAGGATACTAACAATGGGGGGCACCTTCTAGGCACCTTTGTTGCTGACCCTGTTATCATATCTAAACTATTTTGCTCTTGAGCTTTTGCTTTTTTATGGTTATCTTTTTAGACGATATTAATAAAGATTACATTTTAGAAGTACTCTTTTTGGGAAGTGACACTCTCTATGGGTTTTTGGTCGCTTCCCAGATTCCAAACAGTCAGTTTGCCATTATTTCCCGGCTCTCTCTTTCGCCGCTGAAATCACACCTCTAGAATAGTGTTTATTTTTGAACCGTTGTGTTAATATTTTACTCTTATCGATATAGTCTTTGTCTTTAGTGCAATTCCTTCTGATTCTAACTGACTGAATGGTACATTATACTTTTTCATATTTTTCCTCCCCGCCTTTCAAAATTCATAACTTTTTTTTATTTTTCTGTCGACATAGCTACTTGAGGGCTTATTCTTTGCGTGTCGAGTTGTACTTTCATATGCCACTATGTTGGGGTACATACAATGTTTTGATTAGCTTTTATTTATGTTTTTTGGGGGTCCATATGAAAAACCCCACAATTCTATCAATTATTTGCATTTTGTTTTTACAGCATTCACTCTGCATTAAAAATGACATGACAGATTTGTCATTATGATTACCAATAGTTATATTGGTTTTTAATTACACTTTACCTCTTTTACAAATAAAATGTTACGTTTTGATAATGAATGATTTTCCAGGAGTCACCATATACTGACACCTATAAATTTTTACTGTAATGTTGACAGGGATATGTAAAGGCTCTTTATTTGTTGGGCAAGTTGTACTTTTAAGTGGTAACAATGTTTGAAATGTATGACTTTTTGATCACTTTTTATTGTTATTTATTGGGGAAAGCAAAGTGACCAAAATACATTAAAGGGGTTATCCAGCTTGCAAAAATTATCTGCAAATACATCCACAGTGCTAATACTCACTGTTCCCTTGTGTAGCTTTTTCTTGGCTTTATTTTACTTGAGACTCCCTGTATCTGTAACTGTAACTGTAACTGTATTTACATGCATGAGTATCTTCCGACTCTGGTGGCTGGCCTCAGCACTCAGCTGTGTAACACAGCCAAGTTCTAGAAGTAATGCCACAGACACAGCTTCCGTGCCCGTGGCATTATAGCGCCTTACTATTGCCTACAGCGCTGAGCGTTAGCTATATATAATAGGATGGCTGAGAATGGGAAGGGGCTAGGCAGTAGTCTATATTTTTTTAACACTTATTTTTTGTCCAGACATGTTTGAGGTTTTCTTAAATGAGCTTTAATAAAAGTTATGTTTTATTTTATTTTTTCTATATGTACCATTGAGACCTATCACCCAATTATATTAGGATTTACGCCCAGTAATCAGATCTGCTGAGTCTTTTAAATAAGATGGTAACTGTACCACATATCCTTGTTAGTGTACTGTGGCTTGCAAAAGTATTCATACCCCTTCAACTTTTTCACATTTTGTCACCTTACTATTAGTATTAGTATCAGTGATTGAAGATCCAGTTTTTCTTGTTTATTAAGAATATCACTATTGTGGTTACTAATAGATTTTAAATTACGGAATTCTGAGGCGACAGGAGTGGATGGTACATTAGATGTATCTATCATTGAAAAATATATCTTTTCAAGGTCAATTTATGAATAAAGGCATTTGGATCAATGAAGAGATCTACATTGTTCATGTTTTGCTCTGGGCAGAAAGACAGTCCTTTAGACAAGAGACTGGTTTCTGCTGGAGTTGGAGTGTGACTTGACAAAATTAAACATACTGGTGGATTTCCTTTGTTCCTCTTGAGATTGGACTTTTCCCCCTAGACCCTCAGGTTTTCCTTTGTCTGGGGACAGAAGAGGATGAATATTTACCAGATTCTTTTTCTGTCCAACCAGAAATTTTTGTGATAAGGAAAGTTTTGCATGTATGGTATGTTTCCACAGGATAATTACTGTGGGTAAGACTATAAAAAGACTCTGATTCAGTTCAGCTTGTTGCTGTTCAACCCCAACATTAGGTATTGGCTACTCCCCTGGTGATACCAAACTTTGTACAGAATTAGTAGCCTGAATTGGAGTCTTACTGCTAAATGGATTGTAGTGATCAAAATTGGTGCCTGGTAGAGACAGAGATTTGGATTCTTAATGATATTAGAGGGTTGCTGTTCCATGTGATGGCTATTAGCACCACTTTTATTGTTGGCAGTACTATTGTTAGGTAACTGGATGGAGCAAGGTGATCCTATGTAAGTAGGTGGAGTATTGATGAGCTTAGTGTTAATGTGTACAGTCATGGCCAAAAGTTTTGAGAATGATACAAATATTAATTTTTACAGAGTCTACTGCTTCAGTTTTTCTAATGGCAATTTGCATATACTCCAGAATGTTATAAAGAGTGATCAGCTTAACAGCAATTACTTGCAAAGTCAATATTTGCCTAGAAAATGAACTTTATCCCCCAAAACACATTTCAACATCATTGCAGCCCTGCCTTAAAAGGACCACCTAACATCGTTTCAGTGATTGCTCCATTAACACAGGTGTGGGTGTTGATGAGGACAGGGCTGGAGGTCAATCTGTCATGATTAAGTAAGAATGACACCACTGGACACTTTAAAAGGAGGCTGGTGCTTGCCATCATTGTTTCTCTTCTGTTAACCATGGTTATCTCTAAAGAAACACGTGCAGTCATCATTGCACTGCACAAAAATGGCCTAAATGGGAAGAGTATTGCAGCTAGAAAGATTGCACCTCAGTCAACAATCTATCGCATCATCAAGAACTTCAAGGAGAGAGGTTCCATTGGTGCCAAAAAGGCTCCAGGGCGCCCAAGAAAGACCAGCAAGTGGCAGGACCGTCTCTTAAAAGTGTTTCAGCTGCGGGATCGGGCTACCAGCAGTGCAGAGCTTGCTGAGGAATGGCAGCAGGCAGGTGTGAGTGCATCTGCACGCACTGTGAGGCGGAGACTCTTGAAGCAAGGCCTGGTCTCAAGGAGGGCAGCAAAGAAGCCACTTCTCTCCAGAAAAAACATCAGGGACAGACTGATATTCTGCAAAAGGTACAGGGAGTGGACTGCTGAGGACTGGGGTAAAGTCATTTTCTCTGATGAATCCCCTTTTCGATTGTTTGGAACATCTGGAAAACAGCTTATTCGGAGAAGAAGAGGTGAGCGCTACCACCAGTCTTGTCTCATGCCAACTGTAAAGCATCCTGAAACCATTCATGTGTGGGGTTGCTTCTCAGCCAAGGGAATCGGCTCTCTCACAGTCTTGCCTAAAAACACAGCCATGAATAAAGAATGGTACCAGAATGTCCTCCAAGAGCAACTTCTCCCAACCGTTCAAGAGCAGTTTGGCGCTCAACAATGCCTTTTCCAGCATGATGGAGCACCTTGCCATAAAGCAAAGGTGATAACTAAATGGCTCAGGGAACAAAACATAGAGATTTTGGGTCCATGGCCTGGAAACTCCCCAGATCTTAATCCCATTGAGAACTTGTGGTCAATCATCAAGAGATGGGTGGACAAACAAAAACCAACAAATTCAGACAAAATTAAAGCATTGATTCTGCAAGAATGGACTGCTATCAGTCAGGATTTGGTCCAGAAGTTGATTGAGAGCATGTCAGGGAGAATTGCAGAGGTCCTGAAGAAGAAGGGTCAACACTGCAAATATTGACTTGCTGCATTAACTGATTCTGTCAATATAAGCTTCTGTTACTCATAATATGAATGCAATTATATTTCTGTATGTGATAAAAACATCTGACAAACACACATAAAAACCAGAGGGCAGCAGATCATGTGAAAATATAATATTTGTGTCATTCTCAAAACTTTTGGCCATGACTGTATATTGAAACTAGAACGTGTAACCAAAGTATTGGTATTGAATTTAGAAATGGATGTATTTCCTGGGTTCTTATTGTGGTGGATATTGTAATTGTATTGTAAAAAAACAAAAAAACAAACAAACAGTCTCTTGTCTAAAATACTGTTTCTGCCCAGAGCAAAAAAATTTATGTAGATCTCTTCATTGATCTAAACACCTTTATTCATAAATTGACCTTGAAAAGACATTTCTCAATCATAGATAAGACATTTAATGCACTGTCCATTATATCAACAACTGCCATCTGCCCACAGGATGGTAGTCTGGTTTCATTATCCACTCATTTAAAACCTAAGTCCACATTTTACCATATACAACAAAAATGGAAGGTATACCATTAATAATTATTGTACTTGTTTTGTTTTGAGTTACCATGTGCTGACCCTGACCTTCCCCTAGAGGAGTGACCAGGGTCATCATTTTGGGTATATATACTTTTGCGAAACCACTTATGATATCATCCTTCTAATTTTTTACACTTAAGAAAGGGGATAATGTCCATGAAACGCATTGTGTGATTTCTGGATGAGTGTTATTTTTTGACTGGAATAAATGGAATTTCATTGGACCAGCTGGTGAGTTTTCTTTCCATGCAAGTCAGCCATTTTTTTGATCACTTAAAACTCTTCATTTACTGACATCTGGAGTTGGAACCTCTGACGTGGATATCGCTGCTTCAACCATCATCTCTGTTACTTACAGGCTTTAGTTGTTGTGTCTGGTCATTTTAACTATTGGTTTAATAAGTTCTACCTATTCGCCCAATACAAGATTACAATATGTGCTGCTTGGTGCTTGTTTTTTTTGTCTTTTGAAGGGAGAAGGGGGATCCCCAGCAGTATGAGTTCCTCATTCCTGCAGCATGGAGAGTAGAGGTCTCAGAGCGTCTCTCTGTCTCAGAGTGTGGCCTGAGAGATCTGGGAACAAGGAGAGGGCCGCTCCGTCATAGTCAGTTTGCACTCCCTGGCTTTTTGCATTATTTCTTATTTAAGGACATAGTAATGGTCTGGAAGTGCACGGTGAGCTCAGTCTATTTCAATGCAAGTATCAGTCAGGCATCCAAGAAGCATGTTGAAAATGCCAGTAAGTATGGGGATGAGATCAGAAGTTTGGATAGCCTGTGGAAGACCTCAGATTCAGATGTTATTTCATCTATTTTGATTCTCAATCTTGTCCACATGGGACATTAATTTACAGTATTGAGCAGTGTTAAATGAGGCAGAATGTTGCAGGGACTAGATGGAAGCGGTGACCGAGGTCTGGAACATTTCCAGGTCTTCCACTCTTTGTTGCAGAGAGAATATATCATGTTTAAACACCTTTAGGTCTTGGTGCCATGCCTTCTTTAGATCCGTGGCTAGATTGTCCATGTCCATCTTGCTGAGAAGTAGGTCTAGGAGGGCCTGTAATTCAGGGTGGGCTTTTAGAGTGTGTGCCACCTCATCAGGCGGTGGCAGACAAGAGACATAAGGGGATCCCGCACCCCGACTAGAGGTTATATTAGAAGCTTTGACTCTGTTCCATTTACAGTCTCTTTGCTCATCTGAGGGTCCAGATTAGTATTTGATTATACAATATCCCAGAGAGAAAGTAACACACAAGTCTAAGAGCTTGTGTATTAAGATACTTCTCTATTTATTTATTAATTAAATAATCTTATGCATATTTAGTTAGAAAAGCGAGGAAGGGCGCTAACTAGCCAATGCTTATTATCTTGTCAGGAGACATTACACAGAAGAAATCATATAATTTCTGGGAAGGCACAATACATCTAAATTTCAATTACTCAAAGCACAGACACATTACAGAAATATAAATATTGTTTTGCTAAAAATACTTTAACAACTGACAAAATAAATGAAATGTTAGAAAGCATTGGCAGATTTGAGGCTTTTTTTTAACCCAATCGAAAATAGTTACCCTAAAAATGGTGTCCATGGAAAAATACATGCATCTCATCCTGCAAAACACAAGCCCTTATATGGCTACATCAACAGAAAAATGGAAAAAAAAAGGTTAACTTGGAAAAAACTAATGTATTATGCACAGCTTACATATTTACTTTTCACATTGTGCATTCACTTCTGGAAAACCAAAGTTCAAATTCCTTGAGGAATGTATTACTCAAAATGGGGTCACTTCCTGGGGAATTTCACTTCACTGAAATTTCATGGGCTCTGCAAACATGACATAGTGACAAACTGTATAAACCTGCACTCTAAAAGGCAAACAGTAATCCATCACAGTATAATGTCCCATATTGGCCCCTGCACACAGTATAATGTCACAGAACAGGCCCTTCAAAATAGTATAATTTCCTATAGTGGCCCCTGCACACAGTATAATGTCCCATAGTGGCCCCTACAATGTTCCTTTCAAATATTGCAAAAATTTGGGGTTCACCACCCAAGAACTATTATTATACTCGGGGGTCTTTTCATACCCTCAGAGTATAATGATTGGAGGTTCAGGGTAGGTGATAAAACATAAAAAAAGTGTTACTCACCTCTCCTGGGCCCCGGCGCAGGCCTGAAGACAGCATAGAATCGAACTGGAGCCCAGGAGAGGCAAGTAACACTGGTTTTTATATTTTCTCACCTCCCTCGGAGATACAATCATTATACTCAGGTCTCTAAAGAGACCTTCCCCCCCCCCCCCCGAGTATAATGATAGCAGTTTCGGTTTGGCCGTATTCGGTTTGAATTGAACCGCCAGGTGTACCTCGCAAGACTTTCGCGGTTCACCGACGAATACTCTAGTCATGTGCCCTAATTACCAATACCCACTCCTACTCACAGCCACCTTCACTTCCACTTCAGCCCTCCAGGGGGACCAGTGCATCCCATATCACGTCGCTGTCAGTGACGTCCTGACTCAGTATTAGCAACATGATATGAGCACATAGGGCCCACTGGAGGGCTGAAGTGGATGTGAATGTGGCCGTGAGCAGGAACGGGGGTCGTTAAATAAATTCAGCCTGTTAACTGCTGGGATTATTTCAGCAGGTAATGCCTATTTAAAAAAAAACAAAAAAAAACACAGCAGCTGCAGTCATGGTGTTGAAGCCAGCCCTGCCTATTAGGTACCACCTCTGGCTATACCTAATAGTCTTACATACATGGCAGGCACATTGATTGTTTTGCTGCTGCTCCACTATGGATTTCATTCCGTTCACTGAAAGGAAGGAAATCTGCCTCATTAACATTATAGTGAGAATTTCAAATTTTCAGCTCTGCAGCAGAAAATTTATTGCATATACATCCTGTGAGGACTTACCCTAATGCAGAGCATTCATCTGAGCCTAATTAGTGGACTGTCTCAAGCCATGGATTCTGGGGTTGAATCCACGGCAAGATCAAGTAGGATGTTTATTTTTTCAGCATCCTGCTCAGATCTTTGCCTCCCATTGTATTCAATGAGGGTGGAATCTGCCTTTGGGGCAGATTTTGCCGTATGAATAGGCCATAACAGATATTTTTGAAACAAAAATATAAGCCAGGGAGTTCTTTTCTTTCTGTTCTTAATTCTGAGCTTATAATTCTGTATTGTATCCCTTAAAGAGATACAGTCATATGAAAAAGTTTGGGCACCCCTATTAATCTTAATCATTTTTAGTTCTAAATATTTGGGTGTTTGCAACAGCCATTTCAATTTGATATATCTAATAACTGATGGACACAGTAATATTTCAGGATTGAAATGAGGTTTATTGTACTAACAGAAAATGTGCAATATGCATTAAACCAAAATTTGACCGGTGCAAAAATTTGGGTACCCTTATCATTTTATTGATTTGAATACTCCTAACTACTTTTTACTGACTTACTGAAGCACAAAATTGGTTTTGTAACCTCACTGAGCTTTGAACTTCATAGCCAGGTGTATCCAATCATGAGAAAAGGTATTTAAGGTGGCCAATTGCAAGTTGTTCTCCTATTTGAATCTCCTCTGAAGAGTGGCATCATGGGCTCCTCAAAACAACTCTCAAATGATCTGAAAACAAAGATTGTTCAACATAGTTGTTCAGGGGAAGGATACAAAAAGTTGTCTCAGAGATTTAACCTGTCAGTTTCCACTGTGAGGAACATAGTAAGGAAATGGAAGACCACAGGGACAGTTCTTGTTAAGCCCAGAAGTGGCAGGCCAAGAAAAATATCAGAAAGGCAGAGAAGAAGAATGGTGAGAACAGTCAAGGACAATCCACAGACCACCTCCAAAGAGCTGCAGCATCATCTTGCTGCAGATGGTGTCAAATGATCTGAAAACAAAGATTGTTCAACATAGTTGTTCAGGGGAAGGATACAAAAAGTTGTCTCAGAGATTTAACCTGTCAGTTTCCACTGTGAGGAACATAGTAAGGAAATGGAAGACCACAGGGACAGTTCTTGTTAAGCCCAGAAGTGGCAGGCCAAGAAAAATATCAGAAAGGCAGAGAAGAAGAATGGTGAGAACAGTCAAGGATAATCCACAGACCACCTCCAAAGAGCTGCAGCATCATCTTGCTGCAGATGGTGTCACTGTGCATCGGTCAACAATACAGCACACTTTGCACAAGGAGAAGCTGTATGGGAGAGTGATGCGAAAGAAGCCGTTTCTGAAAGCACTCCACAAACAGAGTCGCCTGAGGTATACAAAAGCACATTTGGACAAGCCAGCTTCATTTTGGAAGAAGGTCCTGTGGACTGATGAAACAAAGATTGAGTTGTTTGGTCATACAAAAAGGCGTTATGCATGGCGTCAAAAAAACACAGCATTCCAAGAAAAACACTTGCTACCCACTGTAAAATTTGGTGGAGGTTCCATCATGCTTTGGAGCTGTGTGGCCAATGCCAGCACCGGGAATCTTGTTAAAGTTGAGGGTCGCATGGATTCAACTCAGTATCAGCAGATTCTTGAGAGTAATGTACAAGAATCAGTGACGAATTTGAAGTTACGCCGGGGATGGATATTTCAGCAAGACAATGATCCAAAACACAGCTCCAAATCTACTCAGGCATTCATGCAGAGGAACAATTACAATGTTCTGGAATGGCCATCCCAGTCCCCAGACCTGAATATCATTGAACATCTGTGGGATAATTTGAAGCGGGCTGTCCATGCTCGGCGACCATCAAACTTAACTGAACTGGAATTGTTTTGTAAAGAGGAATGGTCAAAAATACCTTCATCCAGGATCCAGGAACTGATTAAAAGCTACAGGAAGCGACTAGAGGCTGTTATTTTTGCAAAAGGAGGATCTACTAAATATTAATGTCACTTTTCTGTTGAGGTGCCCATACTTTTGCACCGGTCAAATTTTGGTTTAATGCATATTGCACATTTTCTGTTAGTACAATAAACCTCATTTCAATCCTGAAATATTACTGTGTCCATCAGTTATTAGATATATCAAATTGAAATGGCTGTTGCAAACACCCAAATATTTAGAACTAAAAATGATTAAGATTAATAGGGGTGCCCAAACTTTTTCATATGACTGTAGTACTCTGTTACCTGTTAGACTAAGTTCACATTTCCATTATTACAGCCCAATGCTCTCATCCATCATAGGATGAGAGCAATGGACTAAAACAGCGCTGAAATGACCAATGTTTTTTCTGTCATAGTTGTTTACTTTTCAGTAGGAATAAATAGTGCTGCAAACATCTGTCATGTTTTTTTTTTATATTGGAGTGAATTCAGATGGAGGGGCTCTGCCTGCATCAGTCTTTGCAGTGCCGACTAATTCTGTTGTTCACATCCTATTATGGATGAGAGCAATAGGCTGTGAACTAAGGGTCCATGCACATGACCGAGTGTGCATCTGAGTTGGGGGCCGAGTTTATCAAAGAATGCAGTTGGATGACCTCCAAGTGCATTCTCTAATGCATTCATGTCTATAGAGCTTCTGGATCCTTTCCGTTCCGATAACTTGGATGACTATAAAGCAGGTCCTATTCTGCAACTTTTATTGGAATGGAATAGATCCAGAAGCCCGATAGACGTGAATGCATCACAGAATGCAATTATGTGATACATTTATGTCACTCCGAGTGTCACCCAACTGCATTCTGTGATAAACTTGGCCCCCAATTCAGATGCACATTTGGTTGTGTGCATGGGCCCTTAACCTTAGAGAAGCTGTAAATTCCCTGCTTCAGTCCATATGGCTTTAGAGTCATAGTAAATTATAAAATTCTGGTTTCCATTATAATATAATGTAAACATCCAGAAATATTAAAAAGCATAAAAAAGCATAATTAATCTTATGCATTGCACACAAGTGTGAAATGGAAGAGATTTAGGACATCTTCAGATTGCTGCACTCTAGGAGTTTTATACTGAAGGCCTAGCTTTTGGGTAGGTTATCAATATCAGATCTGTGGCCATCTTAACTCCAGCACCATCACGAATCAGCTGATTGAAGTGGCTGAAGTGCTTGGGCAAGTGATGTGGTGTTTTCTTAGGAACTTACAGTAACTTAGTAACTTCTTTTCAGTACTATATTCCTTCAGCAGCTACACTTGAATGGGACTGAGCTCTAATACCAGGCACAGCCGTTATGCTATGCATAGTGCAGTGCCTGGTATACAATGGCGAGACAGCATGAGTGCCACAGCCCCTTCAATTAGCTGATTACCGGGCGTGTTGGAAGTTCACACTACCGTTACTAAAGTCTATTGCTGTCTTCCATCATAGGATGACAGCAATGGACCTTTACTGTTACAGACTTGTGAAAGATCCTCAGTGCGCCAACACCGCTGTGGCCCCACCTGAGTCTTCTTTCATATAAAACCACACTCACCGCCAGTGAATGTCGGGTTCACCAGATAAATACAAGACAAGCTTTCTAAATTTTATATATTTATTAACCCCTAAATGGGTCAGTATTAACATCTAACACATACAGTTCAGAACAGATATGCAGATATATGCAAGCATTAACAGTTACTAGTTACAAGATACAGTGCAATTAAAATAAAAGGGAATAAAGGTGAAATGATTACTTTACCACACATCTCCTTGATGTGGTTCTGTAGTCCAATACTCACACATGCTCTGGTATGTGTGAGTAACCAGTGGAGGCTGTTTAGCATGTGGCATTAATACAATAATCGAGCCTGCATGCTCTCATCACAGTCTCTCAGCATTAGTCCAGTAGTCTCATCACAAAAAATCTCCTCATGGTGTTCTCTTGTAGTCCCAACACAAATCTCCATAGCATAATCTCCTAGTGATAGTCTCAGCCCAATCCCCATAGCATAATCTCTTCCCATTGCCTCTTACCTCATCTTTTATACCCTTTATGCCACCTCCCAGAATGAGGTCATCGGCGGCAGCAAGTCTGATTGAATAATGCACTCAAGTCCAGATCCTTTGTATAGAGCTGAGACCAAGTGAGATGATACAATGTTATCAGCCATATCTGATCTACAGTGCAGTCTGGACAATGCATGTTTCTTTGATCACTCAAGGCTGTATATGAATTCAATTGAGCCATTCTGGGATGGATACAAAGCCCTATTGTTACAGTGGTACTTCTATTTACCATATACCTAGGATTAGGGCTGCGCACATTATGAATCAATGCAGGTAAGAAGGGAGATACTATACCCAGAGATCAAAATACATCTGAGTTATAGCCACACTTAAGCAGAATCATCACAAGACTGATTCTGTGTCCAGTAGTGTGAACTCCCCCTTATTGATCTGATATTGATTACCTATCCATGGATGCTTTTCAAGTCTGTCTGAAAACCTTTATTAATGATTGTAGCCCACAATATTTTTCAACTCCGCAAAGTCAATGATGAACAGATACTGTAGATGTACACGTACAGTAAGTTTGCTTGGCATACCTTGGGAGACATGGAAGTACTGTAAATTGATTCTAGAATATACTGGGAATACTGCATTTATACAAAATCTATAGTTTTCTTAGTTATAATATAGTTTTTTTTTTCATGTATCCATTATTGTAGACCCTTATATGGAGCAAATGTATATCAATATACACATTGTGAAAAATGAGCTTGGTAGCAGCAGCAGAACAGATCCAAACAGACAGAGACAGGGACACAGCGTCTGGTGAAAACAGGGTTTTGCCCCTGTGTTTTTATTATGAAAAAATAAACAAATAAAATACAGTCTTAACCTTAGGCAAAAACACAACATAAATCTGGTCGTTTGAACTAAACAGAAGTTCCCATAACTATATGAGTGGCTTACTACCAGCCACTCAGGAAAACAAAACAAACAGCAAGTTTTTCTCACCAGACGGCACAGATCCAGACATATAGTGGGGAAAAAAGTATTTAGTCAGCCACCAATTGTGCAAGTTCTCCCACTTAAAAAGATGAGAGGCCTGTAATTGACATCATAGGTAGACCTCAACTATGAGAGACAAAATGAGAAAACATATCTAGAAAATCACATTGTCTGATTTTTAAAGAATTTATTTGCAAATTATGGTGGAAAATAAGTATTTGGTCACCTACAAACAAGCAAGATTTCTGGCTCTCACAGACCTGTAACTTCTTCTTTAAGAGGCTCCTCTGTCCTTCACTCATTACCTGTAGTAATGGAACCTGTATGAAATTGTTATCAGTATAAAAGACACCTGTCCACAACCTCAAACAGTCACACTCCAAACTCCACTATGGTGAAGACCAAAGAGCTGTGGAAGGACACCAGAAACAAAATTGTAAACATGCACCAGGCTGGGAAGACTGAATCTGCAATAGGCAAGCAGCTTGGTGTGAAGAAATCAACTGTGGGAGCAATAATTAGAAAATGGAAGACATATAAGACCACTGATAATCTCCCTAAATCAGGAGCTCCATGCAAGATCTCACCCCGTGGGGTCAAAATGATCACAAGAACAGTGATCAAAAATCCCAGAACCACACGGGGGGACCTAGTGAATGACCTGCAGAAAGCTGTGACTAACGTAACAAAGGCTACCGTCAGTAACACACTACGCCGCCAGGGACTCAGATCCTGCAGTGCCAGACGTGTCCACCTGCTTAAGCCAGTACATATCCGGGCCCATCTGAAATTTGCTAGAGAGCATTTGGATGTTCCAGAAGAGTATTGGGAGAATGTCATATGGTCAGATGAAACCAAAGTAGAACTGTTTGGTAGAAACACAACTCGTCGTGTTTGGAGGAGAGTGAATGCTGAGTTGCATCCAAAGAACACCCCCAGCATGGGGGTGGCAACATCATGCTTTGGGGCTGTTTCTCTGCAAAGGGACAAGGATGAATGGGGCCATGTATCGTGAGATTTTGAGTGCAAACCGCCTTCCAAAGACACACTATAGAAGGTCAATTACCAATCAATATATATCAAACGAAAAAAAAAATATAATGGCCCAAATATAAAGATAAACAAAATAAAACTCAACTTTTATTTAAAGCAATTAAAACCAATGACATACATCTAGATATCAAAATATCACTATCCTCAGATGTAAGATTCCTTTGAAACTATCCTGGCTGTATATATGGGTAAGGGCGCTATGTAATCCACTATCCTCCCCACATGCACACAGGATAAATAGTTATATAAATCACAGAAAAATAAAAAATATTGAATCTGTGATAAAGTCAGATAAAACGCTAGCGGCTAAAGTTATCCTTGTTAAATAGATGAATGTAAGATAATGATGAATTGAGTACAAAATAACAAATATGCCTCTTATCACCAAAGCCAAACTCTATCAAGGATATTAGAGGAAGGTCTGCGGAAGAAATCACTAAACCCACGCCCAAGCATGGTATAAATATAAGTGATCAAATCCTCCCTTTCACAAGATGTTGAAACTCTCCGCTCTGCCTAATCTCCCTACGCGTTTCCCCTAGTGGATAATATTTACACGAGGTTCATCAGGGGAATTTCTATAACTAAATGGAGAGTAAAATAACAAAGATAGTGTGGTAAAAACCACAGTTCCCGACGCCCAGATGGTAGGTGGTCGAGTCATAGTTGTTATGTATAGAAGTGCCCCCACTACCTGTCTGTATTTCTCATTGTTTGGTAACAGATCATCTTCTCCTTCCAATCTTAGGTAGGATGACTCCATTGGGGTTGATATACCTTTTGCTTCTGACATTCCAAACTGGTTGAGGATTGAGTTGATTTTTGCACTTTGGTTTAGAAGAAAACTTCCATCTTCTTCTCTCTGGATCTGGATGCCTAAATAATATGTAACAATTCCAAGGTCTTTTGTTTCAAAATGCTGATTCAGAATTTCAGTCATTTTTGCAATTTCTGTTTCTTCTTCATGTACGACAATCACATCGTCTACATATAAGAGAATACACATCCACTTTCCATCTGTACACTTTGTGCATAGGCATGGGTCTGCTTGACCTCTCTTAAATCCTTCTTCCATTAAGACTTTGTTTATTTTGGTATTCCATGCTCTTGCCGATTGCTTAAGACCATAGAGAGATTTCTGTAGTTTACAAACGAAGTTTTCTTCACCTTTTCTGATATAACCCTTAGGTTGAGTCATGTACAAATCCTCCTCAATGTCACCATTTAGAAAGGCAGTTTTGATATCCAAATGTCTGACAGACATCCTTTGTATAGCAGCAGCTAATAGAGTCCTAAACGTGGTCTGCTTAGCAACTGGAGAAAATGTAGCATCATAATCTTCACCATATTTCTGAGAATATCCTTTTGCAACTAATCTTGCTTTAAATCTGTGAACTTTGCCTTCAGAGTCACATTTGGTCTTAAACACCCACTTACACTTTATTTGCTTTCTTGCCTTGTGGAAGTTTGGTGAGTTTCCAGGTTTGAAGTTGATGAAGCGATTTCATTTCCTCATTAGCAGCATTAATCCACTTCGTTTTTTCATGGACAGGTAGTCGTTGCATCTCATCCCATGACTGTGGCTCTAGTTCGGGTAGTGTTTTAGCAATGTAGGATAGACGCTTAGCTGGTATACCCTTGTTTGATCTTGACGATCTTCTTATTTCAGATTCACTTGATGTTTCCGTTGCTTCTTCAATGGTTGAAGAATCTAACCAAACTTCTACATCTTTCTCTTTGTCATTTTGCAACTGTGACTTAGATTGTTGTTGCTTCATCTGGACTACTGGTATGATGTCATAAAACTTGAGCAAGGCGAAGTTCTCATCAATCATTACATCTCTGCTTATTGTGACCTTGTTCGTTTCTGGGTGCAGGATTCTATATCCTTTCTGGGTTTCACTGTAGCCCACCAGGATACCTTCTTTGGCATGGGATTCCCACTTGGTACATTTTTCCTTAGGGACATGCACAAATACTTTACTTCCAAATACTCTTATGTGTTGTAGTTTAGGCTTTTTGCTGTTCCATATCTCAAATGGAGTTTTCTCTGTAGCTTTACCTGGTTACCTGTTTTGAAGATAGCATGCTGTCATGATTGCTTCACCCCAATATGTTGTAGGCAAATCTGCGTCAAATAGCATACTTCTTCCACTTTCACAGAGTGTCCGGTTTCTTCTTTCCGCTACACCATTTTCATCAGGATTGTATGGTACAGTGGTCTGAAACATGATTCCATTTTTCTTTAAAATGCTTTGTGTCTCACTGCTTGTATATTCAGTTCCATTATCTGCACGCAGGATTTTTGGCATTCTCCCAAATTTGTTATATACTTCAGCTAGATATGTTTCAAGTTTCCCTGGGACTTCATCTTTGCTGTGAAGTAGATAACCGTATATCTTGAATAGTCATCGATAAACGTGAGAAAATATCTCTTCTTTCCAGGAGTTAGAGTATTCATTGGACCACAAACATCAGTATGTATTAAATCCAGTGGCTGTTCTGATTTTGTAGTACTATTCTTAGGAAAAGATTTTCGGGACATTTTTCCTTTAAGACAGCTTGTGCACTTCATTGTCTGATTACACTGATCAATTGTAATGCCTTCAGCAAGTTGTTTTTGAACTAACTTTCTTATTGCTTCTAGGTCTCTATGTGCAAGACGCCTGTGCCATAGATGGTTACAATTTGTGTGTTGTTCTTGTTTAGCAGTATATTCGTATTCTTTGCAATTTAACTGATATAGCTCATCTTTGATCTCTCCTTCTGCTAGTATACGGCCCCTTTTTGAGATGATGCAGCCATTATCTTTAAATGTAACTTCATTTCCTTGTCTTGTGAGTTTCTTCACAGATAACAGATTGCTTTCAAGGCTAGGTACATACAGCACGTCTTTTACTGGGATCTTTCTGCTTTGTGTTGGGGAGACTTGACAATCAATGTAACCATCCCCTATTCCCTCTGTATTCATATACTGACCATTAGCCAAAATCACTTTCTCTGACTTACTTTGGTTAAAGTTAGAAAAGAAGTTTCTGTCACTGGTCATATGACTAGTTGCTCCAGAGTCTATACACCATGTATGCTTGGATGTACTTGCATTAATGGTGAAAGCAGTTTCAGTACTTGAATTGTGTTTTTCTTCAGTGATGGCACTTTTAACCCTTTGATGATTTTGCTTTTTCAGATGATTCATCCTAGCTTTCCAGACTCTGCAGTTAGCTTTTAGGTGCCCTGTTTTCTTGCATACAAAACACTCACGTGCTTCTTTCAAATGACTTTTATTTTCGGGTAGAGCTTGGGCTTTTAAAACGGATTCTACTTTATATACCCCAGCGCTGCATATACTCTCTGTCTTCCGCTTGTATTCATCTATAAGCTTTCCTCTGACATACTCCAGTGTGAGCTCATTATCTGGGCGCGCATCTAGTGCAGTTACAAGCGTGTCATAGCTTTCTAGAAGACCGCTTAATAGTAGTGCAGTAATATGTAAATCTTTGAGATCTTCTCCAATACCATGTAAGTGCTCCACAATTTCTAAAGTGTTTCTTATCTAGTCCTGCATATCACTGTTCCTATTTAGCTTAGACTGGTACAGCTTTCTCATTAGATATAGCTTATTGCTGAGATTTATCCTTTCATGCACTATCTGCAGCTGCTCCCACATTTCTTTTGCAGTGTCACATTTGCATACATGTACAATCTGATCATCATCTATGCTGAGGGATATAGTGCTTTGTGCTTTCTGATCCTTCTCTATCCAGTCATCTGTTACTGGGTCAGATTTAGACTCCTGTGTGTATTTCCACGTACCTTCTCTTATCAGCAGCATCTTTATCTTGAATTTCCAGGATTGATAGTTCTGATTATTCAGGTTTGGCACTGTGAACTTCATAGAGTTGCTGCTGGTTGCCATCTTGGATCACTGTTGTTTTCCTTTTCTTTCTGTGTTTCTGGGGGTATCTGGGCCCATAACCTGTTGGCAGCGGATTAATCTTTGACTGTCCAGGCGTTCAACAGTAAACAGATATTTATTGAGGAACAAGAATAATACACTGTATTCTGTAACTTATGATCTCAGCTACTTGTCTGTGAGCTACATGTGCTCTGCTCTGTGCTGTAGCTACAAAAAAAAAAAAAAAAGAGAGGAACTTCCTGGTTTTATTACTCTAGCCCCCACCTTTTTAACAGAGCTTTATTAACAACTTAACACTATGCCTAGAGACAGAAGCTTATGCAGTTATAAACATATAAACAGTAGTTGTTGCAATACAGGCAATAATAAACATTATTCCAACAAGGATATATAACAAAGTATTGAGATTAACTTTTTTATTGACCAAATACTTATTTTCCACCATAATTTGCAATTCTTTAGAAATCAGACAATGTGATTTTCTGGATTTGTTTTCTCATTTTGTCTCTCATAGTTGAGGTCTACCTATGATGTCAATTACAGGCCTCTCTCATCTTTTTAAGTGGGAGAACTTGCACAATTGGTGGCTGACTAAATACTTTTTTTTCCCCACTGTATCCTGTCTCTCCCAGGCTCTACCCAGAAGCGCAGGCTCTGCAGACTTTTAAGGTTCAGTAAGGAGCTAAGCTCTCACACCTGGGCTGAGGTATACGGAGTACTGAATATATAACGGCATTCCAGGACCCTGCGTATCACCTTCACACAGCATACATTGTGTCACTTAGGGGGTGCAGCTGTAGCAGTCATTACCATCCCTGGATTCTGAGGGGGCCAAAAAGGTTCCTCTGACCCAAAATATATCAGTATCCCAGATAGCACAAGGTAGGTAGGGACCCAATTACAGATTTTTGCATTGGGGTCCAGAAGTTATGAGTTATGCCTCTGGTCCATTGTTTTGCAACATCTTTTTTAACAAAAAACAGCTTGACTTTCCATTGTATGGTCTAAATATGATGTGAACAGAGACGAATATATCATCTATCTGTAAGCAGCAGTGCTGGCTGCCGATTGTACTGTATGTGAACTACTGTGCTTTCATAAACCATGAATTTATAGAATCATCCTGAACGTTTGTACTTATGATGTTGGTTGAAAAAGTGACCCACAGAGCAGCCCATGGCGAGGTTTAACAGACCACTTTACAGTTAAGCAGATTAAATTGGATGAGCTGTTTCACTTGGATGGTGATTTGTAATAATATTTCAAAGCCTCCACCTCCCACTATCTATTGTGACTATAACAACAGTGGAGCAGAGGGAAGCTTTATGTCTCAGTTTTTTGCTTTTACTATTACTGTAACCCTTCCTATGTTTTGTCTGTAGGAAAATAATGGAAATAAGAAATAAAAGGGTACTTTTTACAGAACAGAATTGAAAAGGACTTATCTTATGACATATGATATTGAAAGTTAAAACATTTGATTAAAAATGTGGTATAGAGATAATCGTGTTCACAATACTGATTCAACTGACCTTGCAGGGTCAAATAGGGATTTTTTTTGTTCTCGTGGGAGACAGAAAGGATTTTGCTTTGCTTTCCCCTTGACCAAATAGAGGAGGATGAGGTTTAATTGGCTGGATATTTGATAGACAATCGACCTATGTAACTTTGTTTAGCTGAAGTAGGGAGAGTCCTTTTTTTCAATAAGGCTAGAGACAATTTAACATATGGTGAATAAAAGTATATTCTGCTTTTTTCAGCTTGGTATTGTTAAATAACAGTCATGAAAGAGTGAAGAAATCTGGCGATACCTTTAACAACATTATAACAACGGTACAACATTATACTACTAAATAACAGTCAGGCAGATTAGCTAATTCTTTCTGATTCTTAGACAGTGAAAACTTAAACTAAACTCACTTACAGACTGCAATCCCCTTCTGGGTGCCCAGTGTACATTTTGAGCCTGCTGTCCAAACCCATAAGTAAAACAAAGAGATCTAGTGACTAACGATTGATCCAGTTTCTTGAAGATAAATAAGAGATACCCCATCTCTACTTCCACTTATGCACCTGGCAGTTTGGGGAATTGCCGTGGAAGTGGGAGAAGATCCCTTATGTGATCATGCATCAGGCTAAACTCTGTATACCTATTTTTGAAGTGAGGGCAGAGGAATGAGCTGGAGCTGCCCAGATGGTGCAGCAATGCACCTTTGAGAGATGCTTTCTGGAATGGGGCTTGGACCAGCACCTGCACTTGTAAGATGCAGGGATGATGAAAAATGGCAGATTTAGGAGTTGGCATCTTCATAGAACAGAGTTCTTGGAAGCTTCTCCTGGAGGATGCAAGGAAGCTGCTGGAAAGCACCTGCACCTTGCAACACTTCTATCAACTTAGGCAGACGACCAGCCAGGTACAATAGATATGTTATGCAGTAGATTTCTGGTAGGATCTGGCCCAAACTTTGGTGCACAATGGTCAGTCTGGAGATCAAATATTGGCATCCAGAGTGTCTTATAAGGAAGAGGTGTCTGAGTGTGAAGACAATGGTAGATTGTTGCCTGGCAGGAGGGTGGCAGCGACCATGAAATCGAGAATGCCACAGAAACAGCGCAACAAACATTATTTGAGAGAGGGGGAGACTCCCTTTCCACAGGCCAGGTGTGTGACTATCCTTGTTATCTTGTTTGTTTATTTACCCTTTTCAAGTAAGTTCTGTTCTACTTCACTCAAACTAAATATAACTATTACCAGATTCTTGTTACTATGTCCATCATCTGCACGTTACAAATGCCCCAAGTAAATGGTGTGCTAGGACACATCCATGGCCAGCACTCCATTCACGTCTGAATGAAGATATATAATATATAGGATATATAGTATTTTCGTAGCAGACTAAATTTTCATAGAGGAAATACCATTACCTCCTTCAGCAATTCTGGGGCACAGTAAGTGGAATATTGGGTAACTTAACTACAAATCTGATGGGAATTTAGATCCACAGAATCAGGAGGACTAAGCTAAGTGTCACCACTTTGGACTCCCCTCTATGTGTCAGAACTCAGAACCACTCAGGAATAGAAACACCTATTCTGGCAGACCTGGTGCATCCATGTATTACATAGATAGCCATCCACTAAACCTAGACCAGCAGTGATCACTGATCGCTGCTTTGGCTTCAGACTAGAAAAAGGAGTATATGAGACTAGAAAATTGCTGTTGATGCTGTTCCTTAATATGCAATACTTCTGCTTGTTCAATAGGTATACTATAGATAAAAATTCTATAAAGTCAATGTATTTTTAATGAATTCGTAACTTCTTTGCCCGTTCGGGCTTCTGCGCCATCCTCCAGTCGCATGCCACGGCGCAGGAGGCGTGTTCATTTGTGATTCTTTGCTCCAGTTTTAGCACAGCTGAGTATTTGTAGCTGTATGTCAGTCCAGCCAGTGCTATTAGTTCCTTTGGTTTCTAAGGAGTTAAAGTTTATAGCTATTTAATTGACATTCCTCCTTGCCAATCGAGCCCAGGGCGGATTCCCTTTATATAGTTTTCTAGCCCTCTCTTTGATGCTTGCTATTAGCTTATCTGAGTGTACTGGCTATTATCTGTTTACTGATATTATATTTCTGACCTTCTCCTTTTGACTCTGCTTCCAATTCTGATTTTGTACTGCGCTGCCCGATTGGTTCTGACCCTTGGCTCTCTTGATTCCTCTTGTCTGTTTGTCTTGTCTGCGTTTTGTATTTACACTCGTATTGTAGGAAGGGACTGTCGTCCAGTTGTCCTCTACAGCCTAGGCTAGTTGAGGCAAGTAGGTAGGGATTGGGGCTGGGTCGAGCATATTAGGACTCACCGTCTCTGTCATTCCCTTCCTTCCAAATTTCAGCAGCAGAACTAACAGAATTGGAACCAAGTTTGACACATAAAATGTGTGGCTCAAAGTTTTGTCAAAAAAAAGTAAGAACAACAACATAAGGGGCATACATAGAAATCATGGGAAAAAAAAAAAATCATACACTTGGACAAAATTGTTGGTACCCTTCGTTTAATGAAAGAAAAACCCACAATGGTCACAGAAATAAATTGAATCTGACAAAAGTAATAATATATAAAACTACATGTTGACAAGCCACAAAGCTTCTGGGAGACTGTCCTATGTACAGATGAGAGAAAATCGAAATTTTTGGCAAGGCACATCAGCTCTATGTTCACAGACGGAAAAATGAAGCATATCTTGAAAAGAACACTGTCCCTACTGTGAAACATGGAGGAGGCTCTGTTATGTTCTTGGGCTGCTTTGCTACATTTGTGAACAGCAGTTTTCAGCTCTTTCCACAGATTCTCGATTGGATTCAGGTCTGGACTTTGACTTGGCCATTCTAACACCTGGATATGTTTATTTGTGAACCATTCCATTGTAGATTTTGCTTTATGTTTGGGATCATTGTCTTGTTGGAAGATAAATCTCCATCCCAGTCTCAGGTCTTTTGCAGACTCCAACAGGTTTTCTTCCAGAATGGTCCTGTATTTGGCTCCATGCATCTTCCCATCAATTTTAACCATCTTCCTTGTCCCTGCTGAAGAAAAGCAGGCCCAAACCATGATGCTGCCACCACCATGTTTGACAGTGGGGATGGTGTGTTCAGGGTGATGAGCTGTGTTGCTTTTACGCCAAACATATCGTTTTGCAATGTGGCCAAAAAGTTTGATTTTGGTTTCATCTGACCAGAGCACCTTCTTCCACATGTTTGGTGTGTATCCCAGGTGGCTTGTGGCAAACTTTAAACGAGACTTTTTATGGATATCTTTGAGAAATGGCTTTCTTCTTGCCACGCTTCCATAAAGGCCAGATTTGTGCAGTGTACGACTGATTGTTGTCCTATGGACAGACTCTCCCACCTCAGCTGTAGATCTCTGCAGTTCATCCAGAGTGATCATGGGCCTCTTGGCTGCATCTCTGATCAGTCTTCTCCTTGTTTGATATGAAAGTTTAGAGGTATGGCAGGGTCTTGGTAGATTTGCAGTAGTCTGATACTCCTTCCATTTTGATATAATCACTTGCACAGTGCTCCTTGGGATGTTTAAAGTTTGGGAAATCTTTTTGTATCCAAATCCGGCATTAAACTTCTCCACAACAGTATCACGGACCTGTCTGGTGTGTTCCTTGGTCTTCATGATGCTCTCTGCGCTTTAAACAGAACCCTGAGACTATCACAGAGCAGGTGCATTTATACGGAGACTTGATTATACACAGGTGGATTATATTTATCATCATCAGTCATTTAGGACAACATTGGATCATTCAGAGATCCTCACTGAACTTCTGGAGTGAGTTTGCAGCACTGAAATTAAAGGGGCTGAATAATATTGCATGCCCCACTTTTCAGTTTTTTATTTTTTACAAAAGTTTAAAATAACCAATAAATTTCGTTCCACTTCACAATTGTGTCCCACTTGTTGATTCTTCACCAAAAAAATTAAAATTTTATATCTTTATGTTTGAAGCCTGAAATGTGGTAAAAGGTTGAAAAGTTCAAGGGGGCCGAATACTTTCACAAGGCACTGTATGTATTTTATATCTCTGTGGTTATAAAGTATTTTTCTGTTTTCGGCTGGTATTACAGGGGAGCTTTAAATTTTAGTCTAGAGATTTGAGTTCACGAGAATCTTTTCAGTGTTTGTGAGTTTGCATATTTTGTCCAAAATAAATGTTTAATTGGCTATTTACAGTGGCTTGCAAAAGTAATAAGACCCCTTGAACTTTTTCACATTTTGTCACCTTACAACCACAAACAAATGTATTTTGAGATTTTAAGTGATAGACCAACACAAAGTAGCACATAATTGTGACGTGGAACGAAAATGATACATGCTTTTCAAAATTTTAATCTAATAAAAATCTGAAAGTGTGATGTGCAAAAGTATTCAGCCCCCTTGTACTCTAATACTCCTAAATAAAATCCAGTGCAATCAATTGCCTTCAGATGTCACTTAATTAGTTAAGTCCAGCTGTGTGTAATTTAGTCTCAGTGTAAATACACCTGTTCTGTGAAGGCCTCAGTGGTTTATTAGCGAACACTAGTGAACAAACAGCATCATGAAGACCAAGGAACTCACCAGACAGGTCAGAGATAAAGTTGTGGAGAATTTTAAAGCAGGGTTAGGTTATAAAACATATCCCAAGCTTTGGGCATTCCAAGGAGCACTGTTCAATCCATCATCCAAAAATGAAAAAAGTATTCTACAACTGCAAGCCTACCAAGACATGGCCGTCCACCTAAAATGACAGATTGAGAAAGGAGAGCGCTGGTCAGAGAAGCAGCCAAGAAGCCCATGGTCACTCTGGAGAAGCTGCAGAAATCCACAGCTCAGTGGAGAGAATCTGTCCACAGGACAACTATAAGTTGTGCACTCTACAAATCTGGCCTTTACGGAAAAGTGGCAAGAAGAAAACCATTGTCGAAAGAAAGACATAACAAGTGCCGTTTGCCAAAAGCCATATAGGAGACTATGTGCTATGTGTGGCGGAAAAGTAACACTGCCCCTGAACACACTCCTGGCCCCCCTACCCACACACACACAGTGACACATGGTGGTGGCAGCATCATGCTGTGGGGAGGCTTTTCTTCAGCAGGGACAGGGAAGCTTGTCAGAGTTGATGGGAAGTTGATGGAGCTAAATACAGGGCCTGTTGGAGGCTGCAAGAGACTTGAGACTGGGAAGAAGATTCACCTTCCAGCAAACAATGTCCCTAAATATACAACCAGAGCTACAGTGGAATGCTTTAGATCAAAGAATATTCATGTGTTAGAATAGCCCAGTCAAAGTCCATACCTAAATCCCATTGAGCATCTGTGGCAAGACATGAAAATTGCTGTTCACAGACGTTCTCCATCCAATCTGGCTGAGCTTGACTTATTTTGCAAAGAAGAATGAGCAAAAATCTCAGTCTCTAGATGAGAAAAGCTGGTAGAGACATACCCCAAAAGAATTGCAGCTGTAATTGCAGTTAAAGGTGGCTGTACAAAGTATTGATCTAGGAGGGCTGAAGACTTTTGAATGTAACACTTTTCAGATTTTTATTTGATTAAAATTTTGTAAACCATGTATAATTTTCATTCCACTTCACAATTATCTGATACTTTGTGTTGGTCTTTCACTTAAAATCTCAATAAAATACATTTAAGTTTGTGGTTGTATGGTGACAAAATGTGAAAAAGTTCAAGGAGTATGAATACATTTGCAAGGCAATGTAAATATCAGTTATATGTTTTGCAGGATGCATCCTGGCATTGTGATGTTGGGGAAAAATGAAGTGTGAGTGCTTATGGGTTATAGTTAAGAGCTGCTGGTAAGCTCACGTGATCTAATAGTATAGGTATAACCATGTGACTGGCATCTTGCAGAAGAATTATCTGTGTGCAATTAGAATGTGATTCAATAATAACAAATTGTGATAGTCTTATTATAGTAATTTTTTTTTTTCATTAGGTATGAGCAAGGGATTCATCCCAAGAAATGGAATATGCACACACCTGGTTTTTAAATCTTCAACCTTTCTGTGAATTATATTAACCATTAATGTCTTGAGGGCAGGCAGGGCCCTCTATCCCACTGTACCAGTTATTCACTGTTAATATTATACTTGTTTTAGTGTATTTTGTATATAAACCCTTGAAATGTACATCAACTTGGAATTAATGGTGCTCTAAAAATAAATAATAATAATAATTATAAATTTACCTAAGTGCTTTTGAGATCACTAGATTAATTTTGTATTTTGTGACACATTGTACTTCATGTTAGTGGTAAACTTTAGCCAATTTTATTTTTATTTATATCTTAAAAATAGAGTAAAATTAGGCAAAAACTTAAGAAAATGTGCAATGTTCAAAAAACGGTGGTTTATCTCTTTTTATTTTTTTTCACCATATGGGAAAAATATTTATTTATTTTTGTAAGTTTGTAGACCAAGCATTTTCTGACACAGGGATACCTAATGTTTATGTGTTTTACTTATTTTTTTTTACTTTTATATGTGTTCTAGGAAAAAGCGAGTAATTTGAATTTTTAGTTATCTTTTATATTTTTTTTAACTACTTTTAAAGAGCATTGAGGAAGTTTGTTAACCCTTAAAGCTTTTCACAAGAATTAAAATAAAGTACAGATGAAATTTAGAAAATTCGTTTTTTTTTCAATAATACGTTTATTTAGCCTTAAAATTTACACATTTATATCGTATTAAAAGGACTAATGGCCTGACTGTCAATGGTACCGACTGCTTGAAGTATGAGCTTTGTGCCAGAACCTTTAGAAAACTGTCAGTAGCATATCCAGCCTTGGATAATAGATGCTGAGACCCTACTTTCAAAAGCTCCTCTTAGTGGTATTACCATATTTAGATACTAAGAAACTAAAACTTACTGTGCATAGGATGCCCAAACCCAAACACTTAGACCCTGCAGTCCCGAGACATACCCTGACCAGGATTTACTTTTTAACTGTTAAGGAGGCCTTCCTACAGCACCAGGGCTTAACCCTACGATGCTAGAGTTTACTGATATCTTAGTTTTTCCTGATTTGTCGCTGATGACTTTGGTAAGATGGTGAAAATTTGCAGTGGTGGCTAGAACTCTATGAAAGAATGGTATACTTTATAAGTGGGGCTTCCCTATTAGTTTGCCTATTCAGATAGACGGTCTTAAATATACATGCCATCCTCTTGTCCAAGCAGGAGAATTGCTGCACAAATCAGATTTGGTACCTGCCCAATGTAGATCATGAATGGCTGAACTATCTTCACCAAACAAGGTTAATCCAGAATGGTTAACAATTTAAAAACCTGGTAATATGCTGAGATTGTGGTGCAGTGCAGAGTGCTCCTTAATCTGCCTAATGGACTCCTATTCTTTGTGAATTAATTTCCCCATTTTACATAATTGTGGATTATAAAAATTTGTTTTGCACCATTTCATTCAGCTATTTAATACGATTGTGATAGCACAGTCTGGATTGGCGATATGACATTTCTAACTGTTTTCAACTATTTCCATGGTGATTAAGGTTATGTCGCTTAATTTTCAAGGACTTAAAGAAATTTAATGTGGAGGGAAGTTAGAGCTGGCTGTGATATGATATTACAAGCAGAGTGCTGTAGGGTATCACATGAACAATTTCCATATATTATAAATTGTACCCCGGAAAGCGGCAATGACGAAACATACATTGAAGACAGTGTCATCATCATGGGTAATGTTTGTTCCGCCTTATACTTCATATTTTACATTTTGTTATCTGTTAGTGCCAGTGGGTGTTTGTTGATTTGTATAGGCATTTTATATTATGCACATTTGTTTGGAGCATCCCAAGGGGATATATAGCATGTAAGCCTTATCCCTGGTAGTATTTTATTGCTCCATGTTCACTATATGCACATTTATATATACTTCATACCCTCTTTCAACTATTTGGATCCCATTTGGCTATGACATATAACTGTATGTGTGGGGTATATCACTTCTCCTACTTTGGGATGTCTTTTTGTACAATATGACTTACTCCCTTTATATTATTTTTTTTTTTAGATCTTGAATAAAGTGTGCACATTTTATTATGTGAAATTTTATCTTGTTTGTGTTTATTTGATAGGATTTCACACATCTTTTCTGAGCACTGCATAATTTAGGGGTATTATTATGGCTATATTATATTATGGCTGTTATGTTATACTTGGTATTTTAAGCATAGGCTTTTTCAGTTATCTTAATTGGTTTTATTATACATTTCACTGCAGAGACAAAACAGGCAGTAGTTAGGGGGTGTGTGGCTAGTGCTTGAGCAGTAGTGTCCTTTTGGAGCTCTGTCCTGTGGTCTATAATCCTGGGAATCACATAAAAATTCCAAACATAATCAACTCATCTGCATTCCCACTTGTGATTTTAGGGTTTTTTGGAGGTGAATTGGCCACTTTTATAGTTGCACCCAACTGCAGCCTGGTTCATGGTTGCATTCCCAGTCTTTTCTGACAACTATGGCTTAAAGAGCATTCAAACCCTTCCTTCATAAGTACAGAGAAGACTCCCCTAGGACCCCCAAGGAGCATCAGGATCCTATACAAGCCTATTGTAAAGGAGGTCTATGAAGAGCTCATAAAAACCATAGGTACAGGAAAGGGGGCTGACATATTAAACAACAGGGAGAAGACCCCAGAATATCAGTCCTTTATCTCAATCCAGGATCCCCTGGGGACTCACTTAAGTGCCTCTGCACACTTCTCCATCAGCATAGCACTACTAGAGGGACCTCCTGCTCAAGATTTAGTATCTCCCACTAGGACAGGCTGGCATGAGAGTTACATTGACAAACCCATTTGTGGAAGAAATCGCTCTGATCTCATCATACATGCACTGCTCCAATTTTCAAAATACTTAAAAAGGAGTCTGTCATTATTTGCTAAGCCTGTTTCATGCCTCTGCAAAACCACTAATCTGTCTCTGGATCTTGCTGCCCAGTCTTGAGTTCAATCCCTTCTCCACTAGATGGCAAAGTAAATGGACATTTGATGACGACTCCATTCCCCGACACTGTCAATACGCTTCAATAGCAAGATGGAAAGCATAGGAAGGTGATGAAGACACGAGCACTTGCAAAAAAAGACAGCTCAGACAGATTTAGATGCTGAAAGCCTGCAGGATGAGGATAATGTCAATTACTCCTTCTCCACAATTAACATCTCTGCTAAACGCCTGCAAAAAATCATTGAAAAAGCTTTACAGTGTTGATAAGAGAATTGGTTTAATATAAAGCAAGATGCTGGACAAGTCAGCTCCAGAGCCAAACGCCTGTAAGAGTCGCAAGTCTCTATCATTTTACATGGTAAGGCAACATCTGCAGCCCTTTCCTCCTGCCTACACCAACTCAAATCCTTGCATACCTACTTAGAGGATCAGGATAACAGAAGCAGGAGAAACAAACTGCATATAAGGAGTATTCCTTACCCAATGTTATGGACTTGACCATAAAAATATTGGAATTTATCTTTAGTCAGGATACACCTGCAGACCATCACATTGAGAGAGCCCATAGGACTCTGCGACTTAAGCCCAAAGATGAAGAACCTCCAAGAGACATTTCCTTCATAAAGCACTAACAAAAGACTTGATCTTTGAGGGCAACCACATAGCTTTATTTCAGTGTATATTAAGCTGAGAGGAAAACCTTAAACCCTTTACAGACCAACTGTTGGAGATGAAAATACCATAAAAATTGCTATTCCCTTTTGGATTATATTACCAACTTCAGGGGAAGCAGTACATGGTCCGATCCCCTGACGACTTGGAAAGAGTATGCCTTCACTTGGGACTGAACCCTTCTAGGATACTATCCTGGCTTCTGGTGGATAACATAGCCACCCTCTTCCTCTCATCCCCGATGTACTAAATCAAATCTCTGGAGTGAGCGAGTTCTCGAAACTCAATCTACTAGGAGATTATAATCTTGTACAAATTTGGGATGAGTGGAAGATAGCCTTTAATATCACAGAGGGTCACTATGAATATTTGGTCATGCCATTTGTTTTTACTAATGCTGTTTTTCAAAACTTAGTTAATAGTTTTTGGGGGGATTTTATTGGATGTTTTGTGACTTTATATCTTGATGAAATACATGTGTTTTCCTTGGTTTGGGCATTTCATGTCAAACACTTAGGCTAAGGCCCCACGTAGCAGGCTGCAGAAAAAAAGCACTGCGGGAAAAACAGTGGTGGCAACGTATTGCGGTTTTTCCCACAGCACTTTTCACAGAAAGTCTACAGAGGTTTCCTCTGACTTTCTGTTTGAATTATACCTATAGGTTTCCGTAGGTATAATCAACATGCTGCAATTTGCAGCATGTCCACAGCGCATATTTTTTCACAAGGTGTGTATGGGATTTGCTAGAATCTCATCCACCTTGCAGTGACTGTAAAACACTGCGTTTTTTTCAAATGCCACATGGGACCCCGGCCTTAAGATCGGTTCTCCAGATACTCAGAGAAAACCACTTGTATACTAAAACTGAAAAGTGTGTTTTTGGTGTGAAAGAGCTTACTTTTTTGGGTTATATTCCTTCTGTGATCCGCATGGATCCAACAAAGGTTCAAGCTATTGGAGATTGGATATGCCCTACCTCCCTTAAAGCCTTGCAGAGATTTTTGGGTTTTGCTAATTATTACAGGAAATTTATTTGTTATTTTTCTTCCATCGCAAAACCTCTAAATGACCTCATTAAAAAGGGAGCTGACTTAGTTAATTGGAATCCAGATGCTATTTAGTCCTTTTTAAGTCTCTTAAGCATAGTTTTATTGAAGCTCCAGTCTTGGTTCAACCTGACCTTTCACGTCCCTTTGTAGTAGAAGTTGATACTTCAGAAGTAGGAGTAGGGAAATTATTATCTCATATGACTGACTTGCATCCTTGAACTCTCTCGCAAATTCTCAACCACTGAGAAGAATTACAATATAAGCAATCATGAACTGTAAGCTATTAAATGGGCCTTTGTAAAATGGTGTCATTTCTTGGAGGGAGGGAGGTAGACATAGAATTACTGTTCTTGGGTAGGCTAAGGGGCATTTATATTCTACAGTAGTGGAACACAATACTTCAATGTAATCAGTAACAGAACACAGTATAGAAATAAATGAAACCAGAGATACAATCTCGTCATTCATATTAGGCTAGTGGCTAATCACTTCTTGCTGGATTTGGGTCTTGATCTTTGCCAGGCCTCAGCTCTGAGTTACTCTGGGGATGAGAGGAAGAGGAGGCTATGTTATCCACCAGAAGCCATGATGGTATCCTAGAAGGGTTCAGTCCCAGGTGAAGGCATACTCTTTCCAAGTCGTCAGGGGATCGGACCATGTACTGCTTCCCCTGAAGTTGGTAATATAATCCAAAAGGGAATTGCGGATCGCAGAAGGAATATAACCCAAAAAAGTAAGCTCTTTCACACCAAAAACAAACTTTTCAGTTTTAGCATAGAAGTGGTTTACTCTGAGTATCTGTAGAACCGATCTTAAGGCCGGGGTCCCATGTGGCATTTGAAAAAACCTCCAGCATTTTACAGTCACTGCAAGGTGGATGAGATTCTAGCAAATCCCATACACACCTTGTGAAAAAATATGCGCTGTGGACATGCTGAAAATTACAGCATGTCGATTATACCTACGGAAACCTATAGGTATAAATCAAACAGAAAGTCAGAGGAAACCTCTGTAGACTTTCTGTGAAAAGTGCTGTGGGAAAAACCGCAATATGTTGCCACCACTGTTTTTCCCGCAGTGCTTTTTTTTCTGCAGCCTGCTACGTGGGGCCTTAGCCTAAGTGTTTGACATGAGATGCCCAAGCCAAGGAAAACACATGTATGTCATCAAGATATAAAGTCACAAAACATCCAATAAAATCCACCCAAAAATTATTAACTAAGTTTTGAAAAACAGCATTAGTAAAAACAAATGGCATGACCAAATATTCATAGTGACCCTCTGTGATATTAAAGGCTATCTTCCACTCATCCCAAATTTGTACAAGATTATAATCTCCTAGTAGATCGAGTTTCGAGAACTCGCTCACTCCAGAGATTTGATTTAGTACATCGGGGATGAGAGGAAGAGGGTGCTGGTTTTTACCTACAATTTTGTTTAAATTATGATAATCAATCCTCCATCGTTCTTCATAACATAGAAAAACCCTGCACCCACTGGAGATGTTGAAATATAGATACAGTGCTGGCCAAAAGTATTGGCACCCCTGCAATTCTGTCAGATAATACTCAATTTCTTCCAGAAAATGATTGCAATCACAAATGCTTTGGTAATAATATCTTCATTTAATTTGTCTTCAATGGAAAACCACAAAAAGAATTGTCAAAAAGCCAAATTGGATATAATTCCACACCAAACATAAAAAAGGGGGTGGACAAAAGTATTGGCACCCTTTGAAAAATCATGTGATGCTTCTCTAATTTGTGTAATTAACAGCACCTGTTACTTACCTGTGGCACATAACAGGTGGTGGCAATAACTAAATCACACTTGCAGCCAGTTGAAATGGATTAAAGTTGACTCAACCTCTGTCCTGTGTCCTTGTGTGTACCACATTGAGCATGGAGAAAAGAAAGAAGACCAAAGAACTGTCTGAGGACTTGAGAAGCAAAATTGTGAGGAAGCATGAGCAATCTCAAGGCTACAAGTCCATCTCCAAAGACCTGAATGTTCCTGTGTCTACCGTGCGCAGTGTCATCAAGAAGTTTAAAGCCCATGGCACTGTGGCTAACCTCCCTAGATGTGGACGGAAAAGAAAAATTGACGAGAGATTTCAACGAAAGATTGTGCGGATGGTGGCTAAAGAACCTCGACTAACATCCAAACAAGTTCTAGCTGCCCTGCAGTCCGAGGGTACAACAGTGTCAACCCATACTATCCGTCAGCGTCTGAATGAAAAGGGACTCTATGGTAGGATACCCAGGAAGACCCCACTTCTGACCCAGAGACATAAAAAAGCCAGGCTGGAGTTTGCCAAAACTTACCTGAGAAAGCCAAAAACTTTTTGGAAGAATGTTCTCTGGTCAGATGAGACAAAAGTAGAGCTTTTTTGGAAAAGGCATCGACATAGAGTTTACAGGAAAAAAAAAGAGGCCTTCAAAGAAAAGAACACGGTCCCTACAGTCAAACATGGCGGAGGTTCCCTGATGTTTTGGGGTTGCTTTGCTGCCTCTGGCACTGGACTGCTTGACCGTGTGCATGGCATTATGAAGTCTGAAGACTACCAACAAATTTTGCAGCATAATGTAGAGCCCAGTGTGAGAAAGCTGGGTCTCCCTCAGAGGTCATGGGTCTTCCAGCAGGACAATGACCCAAAACACACTTCAAAAAGCACTAGAAAATGGTTTGAGAGAAAGCACTGGAGACTTCTAAAGTGGCCAGCAATGAGTCCAGACCTGAATCCCATAGAACACCTGTGGAGAGATCTCAAAATGGCAGTTTGGAGAAGGCACCCTTCAAATCTCAGGGACCTGGAGAAATTTGCCAAAGAAGAATGGTCTCAAATTCCAGCAGAGCATTGTAAGAAACTCATTGATGGTTACCGGAAGCGGTTGTTCGCAGTTATTTTGTCTAAAGGTTGTGCTACCAAGTATTAGGCTGAGGGTGCCAATACTTTTGTCCGGCCCATTTTTGGAGTTTTGTGTAAAATGATCAATGATTTGACTTTTTTTTCATTCTCTTTTGTGTTTTTTCATTGCAAGCAAAATAAATGAAGATATTATTACCAAAGCATTTGTGATTGCAATCATTTTCTGGAAGAAATTGAGTATTATCTGACAGAATTGCAGGGGTGCCAATACTTTTGGCCAGCACTGTATGACCTTTGTGAGCTATCTTTAATAGCCGTAAGGGAGTTTAGAATCAGGGAGAAGATCAACATCACAATCATATGATCTGTGAGGCGGAAGCAAATCACCACCTGACTCAGAGGAATCATCAGTGAAATCTTGAATAAAATCAGGCAAGAACGAGATAACACAGATATACAAGAGTTGAAACTTTCAGAATTCCATTTAACCATATCTCCCTGCCTCTAATCAATTATAGGATTATGCGCATGTAACCAAGGTAAACCAAAAAATTTAATCTTTACGTAAATTCTCAAGTACAAAAAAGGAAATGGACTCCGAGTGTATAGTACCTACTACAAAAGTCACAATAGGTGTAGTTACCTACAATAGGTGTAGTAAACTCAACTGTACACTGGGTAAGAGGTATGTCATCAATTGCGGTCACACTGACTGAACTCATGAGAGGTATTAAGGGATAGCTAATGTCTGAGCAACAGTCACCAACAGTCCAGAAAGTTTGCTGCTGAACCAAAGTTAACAAAACTATTATCAGAAATTACATCATTAAATGGATCAGTTAAAAAATGGACACATTAGCATCAGTTAGTGTCCGTTGTCCATTTTTTCCTTTTTTTAGTTTCTGCTTTCTGAGCATGCACAGAACCCCCCCCAGTAATAACAGACAGTATAATGGATGACCATCCGTTACTGTCCGTTAGCTATAGACATTAATGTTAAAAAATAAAGAACACTTAGCGCCTCTCATAAGTCCTGCAAAAACGTCCTGCACCCCGCTTTATGTCTGCTAAAAAAAAAAACCGGACATGTGACGGATTTGGTGAAAACGGACACTAACGGACAACAGATCAAATCCCATTGAATTCAATCGGATTTTTAACGGATTTATGACAGATCTGTTAGCTTCTATTGTTAAAATTTTGTAATGGATGCTAGTTAGTGTGAACACCCCCTAATACAGCAATCCAGCACAAACAGTCTGAGTTCAGGAGCCTCACTGACAATAGTAGGCACCTGGGTGGCCAGGAAAAGAGTTTAAATATCCCTCCTCAGCTGATAGCTCCTCAGCATAGCAGAGCTCTGAAAACTGCAGAAGCTTCATATGAAACAGAGGAAGGAACCCTTACTGACATGGGTAACAGTGGGTGAAACCACAATAGCCGCAGTTGCAGATGATCTCCTAGTCATATCCACTAACCCTCTGACCGCTCTCCCATGTCTTCTGAAAATTTTGCACATTTTGTTTAGTTGTAAAATTTTAAAATTGATACTAGCAAGTCTCAGGCTCTGTGCATCTGGTTTCTAGAAGTTTGAGAGAGAAACTACACACAATTAAAGATGGGTGAACCTCTGAAGATTTGTTCGGACAAAGGGAACCCCTGGTTTGGTCCAAACCTTTTTGGATAGAAATGGAAGTGAAATTATTATACTCTGTGGTCTCCTCAGACTGAGCGGCATCCCCTATATCACCGCTGATGCCCATTCACAAGTCTCAATGGGCGCATGAAGTCATAGAAGAGATTTCACTTTAGTTCATCTCTGAGTCGAATTCCATATTGTTGAATTTTGTAAAAAAATTAACAATTTGGAATATTTAGGTTGAATCCAGTTTGCAAACCGATTAGTTCATCTCTACATACAATATTTCCCTTTCCCTTCCGATTTCATAGTATAAAGTATATTGGAATGAATCTTACTCCCTCTCCAGATGATTAGTATACCACAACTTGCTTACAGTCAGTGGTGTAGCTAGAGAGGGGACAAAGGGATTGGCTGACCCAGGCCCACTGACTCTGTGGGGCCCACCATTAATACGTGCTTTGCTATTTACTAGATCGGTGTCTGCAGACACCAATATAGTTAAAATGCATCCTGCAGCTTAACTGTCTTGTCAACTGCAAGCCACTCCAGGCCTGCGGTTTATAAAACTCCGAGACCACAGACAGTGCTTCTCAGCACAGACGGGAGCAATTACTTCACAACATCGCACCTCCTGCGCTGAGAGTCAGATGTCCAAACCGTGGACAGGGAGGAGGCGGCGGCTCCGTTCATCAAAAGATCGCAGGTAGGTGAGTATAACTATTTTTTTTTTTTTTAGCGCAGTTGTGGGTAATTTAATAGTATAAGTGGTCGTTAGGAAGGGGTATTATAACTCTAAGGGAGGATTCATTAGGGAGAATTAGGACTATGGGGGGGTCATTTATTAAAGGGCTATTAAGGGACATTTTGATGATAGGGGGGTCATTTATATAAGGGGGCATTATGAACATAAGAGGGGGTCATTTATATAAGGGCTATTAGGGGGTATTATGAATACAAGGGGGGAAGGTTATTAGGGGACATAATTTATATAAGCGGTCATCAGGGGGCATTATAACATAAGGGGGTTGTCATTTTTATAAGGGGTCATTAGGGGGCATCATTTATATAAGGGGTCATTAGAGGTGCAGTATTTATGTAAGAGGGAATCAATGGGCATAATATAAGGAGGTAATTAATTTAATTAAGGTGGCACTTGGGCTTTATTAAGGTTATGACCCTACATAGCGAGATGCAGCAAAAAAGCGCTGCAGGGAAAACCGTTGCAGTAATGCATTGCGGTTTTTCCCACAGTGCTTTTCACAGGAGGTCCACAGAGGTTTCCTCTGCGAACTTTCTGCTTCCATTATACTTATAGGGAACCACCAGTGTTTCCGTAGGTATAATTGACATGCTGCACGTATTTTTCCGCAATGTGTGGATGTGATTTGCAAGAATCCCATCCACTTTGCAGGGACTGTAAAATGCAGCGTTTTTTTTTCCGTGGCATTTCCGCCACATTGAGCCCGGCCTTAAGGAGTTTTTCAACTTATTTTTATTGATGATCTATTCTCAGAATAGATCATCAATAAGAGTTAAGTGAATCCCCACTGATGAGCTGTATGAAGGGGCCATGGCGCCAGTTTATATCACACACTGTCTGTTTATAGTGACCGGGTGATGCAAGCCCAGCCTTGTCACATAGACATGTACAGGACGAGGCTGTAGTTACATTACATGGCTGCTATGAAAATAATGATAGTGTGTAAACAGAGAAGGGGTCATGGCGCTTACACAGGTACCACGGTTCAAACAAACAGCTGATTCTGGGGTCCCGTGTATTGGAACCCCACTAATTTTACCTTTTAATTAGGAAACACCTGGGGCATTATTAATAAGGGACACTATTTAAAGGGGGTACACAGGGAAGTTATTAATTTAAAGATGCACTTGGGGGTATTATTCATTATGGGGGGATATATTATATATTTTATAATTGGGGGTAGTAGCAGGATGGGTGTACAGGTGAGGACAATGTGGGTCAGGTGGCTGGAAAAGTAAGGAGCCAAAGATGTACTTTATGTTCTGCAAACTTTACAGAGATTGAAAGAAGTGGTCATGGCGGTCCAGATGAAAGAGATGGGAAATAGAAACGATTAGTCAGAGACGTCACCAGTAAGTCACTAAATGTTGCTACGCTGTATTCACTTATTTGGTCTGCAGAGCCCTATGTAGAGCAGATATATACCACTATACGGTCACCGTATAGTGATAATATCGGTATACTTAAGTTGGGGACCCACTCGGACATATTCTCCCCCCCTGTGCTGAACCTCTAGCTATGCCTCTGCTTACAGTGCTCCAGATTTTCCAAAGAAATCTGGGGGTATAGGCCTACCAGGCATAAAGACCTACTACCATGCAGTACAGCTCTCACGAGTTATAGACTGGTTCGACTGTTCATATCCTAAATCATAGGTGCTTATGGAGGAGGCAACAATAGGCCTACCTTTGTCCTCCCTTGTTTGGCTACCATCTTCCTGCTCTGACTCTCTCATTGCAAGGAATACATGGAAGCCGTAGTCCAACCATGGCTTTCAATAACTAGTAAATTGCCTTTGAGCCCTTCTCCATCCCCAGTTCTTTACATTCACCTAAGTACAACTCCAGAATCCACTGCGATGACCTATTTGAAGTTTTGGGAACATGAGCTCAACAAACCTTCATCTAAAAAGACTTTGGGCATGACTTGCAGGAACTCACTCAGCCCTTCTAGATGCACCAAACTACAAGAAATGACATTTAAATTGATCAGTAGGTGGTACAAAACAACTTTTGTTCTGAACAAAATCTCCTCTGCTACATATACACTATACTGGCGCTGTCGCAAATTTTGTGTGGACATACCTCCACATCTGTTGGGAATGTGAAAAATAACTTCACACTGGTTATAAGTGCGCTCCCTAAAGTCTCTTATATGCAGGGTCTCAATTCCTCTCTTTTCAGAGATCATTTTCCTGAATCTATGGCCCGCCTTTCCCATGAATTCCCATGGATTCACCTGTTGACAATGGCCAATTATTTAATACCCCTACACTGGGGTTCAACTGCAACCCTCCCTCCCCACTCCTCTACTGGCTTAGGAAAGTAGCCCAATTGACCAGAATGGAGGAGTTATCTAACTGGGAAATGTGTACCCATTGCAAATATCAATTTACAGTGTCTTGCAAAAGTATTCATACCCCTTGAACTTTTTCACATTTTGTTGCCTTACAAGCACAAACTTAAATGTAATTTATTGAAATTTTAAGTGACAGACCAACACAAAGTAGCAGATAATTGTGAAGTGGAAGAAAAATGATACATGGTTTTCAAAATTTTTATCAAAATAAAAATCTTAGTGTGTTATGCAAAAGTATTCAGCCACCCTATATCAATACTTTGCAGAGCCACCTTTCCCTGCAATTACAGCTTCAAGTCTTTTGGGGTATGTCTCTACTAGCTTTTCGAATCTAGAGACTGAGATTTTTGCCCATTCTTCTTTGCAAAATAGCTCAATCTGAGCCAGATTGGATGGAGAGCATCTGTGAACAGCAATTTTCATGTCTTGCCACAGATTCTCAATGGGATTTAGGTCTGGACTTTGATTGGGCCATTCTAACACATGAATATTCTTTGATCTAAACCATTCCACTGTAGCTCTGGCTGTATATATAGGGTCATTGTCTTGCTGGAAGGTGAATCTCCTTCCCAGTTTCAAGTCTTTTACAGCCTCCAACAAGTTTTCTTCCAGAATTGCCCTGTATTTAGCTCCATCCATCTTCCCATCAACTCTGACCAGCTTCCCTGTCCTGGCTGCCACCACCATGTTTCACATGTTCATGGTGTGTTGAGGGAGATGAGCAGTGTTACTTTTCTGCCAGACATAGCGCTTTGCATTTAGGCCAAAAAGTTCAACTTTGGTCTCATCTGACCAGAGCACCTTCTTCCTCATGTTGGCTCTGTCCCCTATATGGCTAGTGGCAAACTGCAAACAGTGCCCCTTATGTATTTCTTTCAACAACGGTTTTCTTCTTGCCACTTTTCTATAAAGGCCAGACTTGTGGAGTGCATGACTTATAGTTGTCCTGTGGACAGATTCTCCCACCTGAGCTTTGGATTTCTGCAGCGCCTCCAGAGTCACCACGGGCCTCTTGGCTGCTTCTGTGACCAGTGCTCTCTGTTAGATTAGGTGGACGGCCATGTCTTGGTAGGTTTGCAAGAATACTTTTTTCCATTTTTGGATGATGGATTGAACTTTGTTCCTTGGGATGCTCAAAGATTGGGATATGTTTTTATAATCTAACCCTGCTTTAAACCTCTCCACAACTTTATCTCTGACCTCTGATGAGTTCCTTTCTCATCATGATGCTGTTTGTTCACTAGTGTTCTCTAACAAACCACTGAGGCCTTCACAGAACAGGTGTATTTATACTGAGACTAAATTACACACAGCTGGACTCTATTAACTAATTAAGTTACTTCTGATTACACTGGATTTTGTTTAGGGGGTATTAGAGTACAGGGAGATGAATACTTTTGCACGTCACACTTTTCAGATTTTTATTTGATTAAAATTTTGAAATGGAGAGCTGGACCGTTGCAATAGCGTTAACACACGGAGACCAGAAGACCCCATTGACTATAATAGAGTCCGCCGGGTTTCCACCATTTCGAAAGCGGTGGAAAAAAAAGGTCTCCTTTTCCTCCAACTGAGCTTTGAGGGCTCTAACAAATACACAAGATCATTGTTCAGGAGAAAAGGCTTGACCAAGGTCCATCTGAAAGTTTAATAAGTGAGCCATCATAAAGGTCTCCCCTTCTCTCAAAAACAAGTTGTAAAAACATGTAGTAGCAAAGAGAAACTCCATGGAAGCCTTGAAAAGGTAACATGGAGATTACCTGGTAGGGAAATGGTAGTTATGTTGTGACTGGACCAATATGATCTGCTGATATTGGAAGAAATCATTACAACTTATACCATATTGAGCAACTAAAGAAGAGAAAGGTATAGGGAGGTGGTATCTCCAGGTTTGGTGGATTGCTTTCTCCAATGAGAGAAGTGGAGATTGGGAATGACAAATTCTAGCACCTTTAGAGGTATGTGAGTGGATATGTGAGAAGTGTCAGAGCTCATCTTCTATACAAGTTCATTCCAAACTTTAGTGGTAGTCTGCACAGATGGCATATAAGAATCAAAAATAGATGGGTTGAGTATGCAAGCCAGTAGCAATGATCTTAAAGGGTGATTACCTATGGAGTTAAAGAATCAGTAACGCATATGATGGCTTATCGATAAACCATTAAGTTATGAAGTGCCAGACCATCTCTATTAAGAGGGGAGTATAACATTGAGGAGGCTGCTCTAGGTTTTCCTCCCTTCCAAACCAAAGCCAGTAGCTGGCACTGAAACTTACCCAGGAGAGATGTGGGGATAAGAATAATTATAGTCCAAAGAAAATATAGTTTCCCATTGATAAGGAAATTCCATCTGAATGTGATGTTTTATTGTAGAGCTAGCGTGGATACCCAAAATCTGCAATTTGCTAGTATTTTTCTTTACATTAGGACACTTGTCCAAAGTTTATACTATTTCCCTAAGTGAAGGTAAAAGATCATTTAAAGTATAATTAATCATCTGATGTAATAGATTCAGCCAGCGTTTCCTAAAGTAAATAATAGTGGTGAGAGGGGACCGTTAAGTATGTAAAAAGTTTCAGAAAGCTAGTTATTAGCCAGGACAATAGTCAATGGCACAATGTACAGGGCTTGAATTGCATTCACAATGTTGCTTGCAAATCCAAACTTGGCCAGTGTGGTGAAAGTAAAAACCCAATGTATCCTTTTGAATGTCTTCTCTGCATCTAGGATGAGAAGTAGAGAAGGCATTCTTGAGGTTTCTAGTTTGGCCATGAGATTCATCATCCTCCTTGTGCCATCAGGAGCCTGTCTCCCATTGGTGAACTTATTTATTACAACAGTATAGAAATTACAATACAGGTAATGAAAAACAGTAGACATCAGGTTCTACAGAAGATACATTTTAAAAAGTACAGCAAACAAGCCAAGGAAGATGAACAACATAGATTAATGTGAAGTGGAGTTATGAGGAAACAGTCAAGAACTCCATGTGCTAGGGGTAAAGCCCCAGACATAACAGGCAAGTCGATGAACTCTGTGGAAGGTCTCTGAGTGAATTCAAGAACATAAGCAGCTCCCCTCTGAAGTAATAGTGAGCTAGGGGCAACATAGTCTCCTTTCAACCTCCTCCATGATTGATTAGCTGAAAAATCTGCTGTCCCAAAATGTAGCAAATAAAGTGCACACATAACCTGAACCAAAAACACATAATTAACAAAATACATGAAATAAACAGGTGGTCATAGATCTTCATATGTCATTGGTGGATTTAATTATGGCTTTGTTTGCCAGAGTATTAAAGCCTTAGATGGCAGTGCATCTAAGGGAAAGTAAAAAATAAGTGGTATACGATAAGAGGTAGAAAAGACTAGAATGGTCTGTGAAAGAGTGAAGAAATCAAGCAATACCTTTTAGAGGCTAACTGAGTATATTTGATAGTAAGCTTTCGAGAGTATTAGCTCTCTTCTTCAGACATGGTGTAATACAAGAAACTGAGAATTCACAGACTTATTATACACACACAAGACATGGATCTTCAAAGGATCTTGGAATAACAAAATGCAATATAAGTAGAGAAGTTATTTACAACAGGTCAGGAAATAAACAGTCTGGAAAACTTGTGGGGCGTAATGGAGGGATCTGTTATCTGTTTGCAATCAGGTGCTGACTTGTGACCCTCACAGTTCATACATAGTGTGACATGAAACTGGCATGAATATTAAGTCTAAATTGCAGAGTTTGAAATTTTTGCATTAACTTATATTCCCATTCCTTTCTCTTCCTCTGCATCTTAAAATGTCCCATTAAAACCACAACCCGCAAATCTTCAATAGAGTGGTTTTCTCTGGAGAAATGTGCATTATACTACTAGCAACTTGGAAGATACCACAATGTACCGAACAAGAATGGAACTGAAAAACCGGCTTAAGAAACTGCACAACTCAACAGCAACCTCTTCTTCTTAACAAAATGCAAAAAGGAGAGACTCATCCCAAGAGGCTTCAATTTATGTAACCCAACCCTGGTACACCTACAACAGCCGATATGCAGAACAACTATGTATTCGGACATCTGAAAGGCTGCGGAACAATAAGATAAAGATTTCGTATAACAACAAAAGAAGAACACAGGAGGAGATACAGGCCCTAAAATCATCATTGGCTAATGACACAGAAGAAATGAAGGCCAAACTCCACATGCTTATAAAAAACAAAAAGAAAAAGCTCCATAGACTGAGACAAAAAGGCCTCACAAAAAGCCCAACTCACCAGAACTGTGTTGTGAATCTTTCCTCCTATGAGCCAAACAAACATGAAATGTCAGTTCTCTCCAAAGATTTCTCCTTCTGCCCCTCAGCACACACTGGCCATATCAAACTCTGCAATGATATGTAGGAGTTTTTCAGAAAAATAAAATTGAGGGAATATTTTTATGACAAAGACCTTCCATACAGCAGCGACTCTGAGATAGAACAGCCCATAAGGAATCCTACCAAAAAATCTACCTGGACCCCACGCCCTGGAACTAACGCAGCACTGGATAAATATATTGACTGTTTCAGAAGCAAAGTAAAATCAGAAATCCCGGAGAAACAAAAGAAACAGGTGCATAACCTAACCCTGCAGGAACAGAAGGCTATTACTTCACTGAAAGAAAATCAGGATATAATAATAAAACTGGCTGACAAAGGGGGCGCAATAGTCATAATGAACACCTCAGACTATATCCAAGAAGCAAACAGGCAACTGTCAAATCCCATCCATTACTCCAAACTTGGAAGTGATCCCACAGAGGCCTATATGAAACAACTAAAGAATATGATAAGTTTCCAATCCAGGTCCAGAAGCAGGTAAAAGGAGTTATCCCAGAGGATCCCAGGTCAGGCTGCTTCTATATTCTCCCAAAGATACACAAAGATGGCAACCCTGGGAGGCCTCTTATCTCTGGCACTGGGAGACTGACGGAAAACATCTCGGATTGGGTGGAAAATCTCCTAAAACCCCTTGTCAGGGATCTCCAAGCTATATCCAGGACACCACTGACTTTCTTAACTAACTGAATGCCCTGGGCCTACTACCTGAGGGTACCATTTTAGCCACCATGGATGTGGAATCCCTGTATACCAACATTCCCCACAAGGATGGAGTTGCAGCATGTCGGGTACACCTGGAAAAATAAAACCTCCCAACAGAACCAGTAACGCAGCTCATACAATTAATCCTTAGCCATAACTATTTTACTTTTGGAGAGGATCTATAGCTACAGTGAATGGGAACTTCAATGGGGACCAGATGTGCACCCCAGTATGCAAATCTCTTTATGGCTGAACTGGAAGGAGCATATTTATGAACATGCACCACCAAACCTATGATTTATCTTCGTTATATCGATGATATCCTTGTTATCTGGACTGCAGGTGAGGAGGCCCTACTTCAATTCAATAATGACTTCAATGACTTTCACCCTACCATCAACCTTAAACTTAGCTATTCAGAGAGTGAAATCCACTTTCTGGACACCACAATATACATTAAAGACCACTGGCTACTCACATCAATATACTACAAACCCACAGACAGAACGGCCTACCTGAGAAAAGACAGCTTCCACCCCAAGCACACAAGACAATCTATTATTTACAGCCAGGCTATACGATGCAATCGTATTTGCTCCGAAAAAGCAGACCTGGACAAGCACCTCCAGGATCTGAGGACGAAATTCTCCGATTGGGATACAAACCAAAAGTGATGGACAACAAATTAAACAAAGTAGCAGCCATTAACATAGACAGTCTGCTCACATATAAAGAGACCCAGAAAGAAGCCCGAATGACCCTAGTTTCCAAGGCGCTCCAACCTGTGCTACATAGGGACAACAGACTCAAGGACATATTTCCAGTCCCCCCTCTCCTTTCCTTTCGACAACCACCAAACCTGAGGCATATTATTATCCGGAATGCCCTGAAGGCCCCAACTGAAAATGGCACCTCACCTTGCCTGCAAAATAGGTGAAAGACCTGCTGGCACATCCACACCGCTGACAGTGTACCTGTCCCACAGTCACAACAGGGACATTTTCCTGCAGGTCTTCCAATGTGGTGTATCTCATAATGTGTGTGCAATGTCCCACCACAGGCCTCTATGTGGGGGAAACAGGACAAAGACATGAACTCACACAGATTCAACATTAATAACTGCAGAACAGATCTCCCAATGGCCGGAAATTTCTCCGGAGAAGACCACTCTATTGAATATTTGTGGGTTGTGGTTTTAATGGGACATTTTAAGACACAGAAGGAGAGAAAGGAATGAGAATATAAATTAATGCAAAAATTTCAAACTCTGCAATTTGGACTTAATTTTCATGCCAGTTTCATGTCTATACTATGTGAGGATCACAAGTCACCACCTGATTGCAAACAGTCTGGAACAAGTTTTCCCGACTGTTTATTTCCTGACCTGTTGTAAATAACTTCTCTACTTCATAGACAGTTGGTCTCCAACATAGTGCCAGACAGTGTCGGACTGGGATGTCTAGGGCCCACCAGTGGAATTGTTTCTAGGGGCCCACCATCAGGACCCCTGCAGATCAGCGGTACCGAGACAGGGCGGCTAAAGGTAATAACATGTTGGGAGCCACGCTGCTCAACCACTATACCATGTACACCACCGCACTACCTAAACCTACTGCTACACCTTGTATGGCAAATAAGCAGCGTGGCTCCAAGAATTGTTACCTTTACCTGTAGCCGCACTGTCCTGGAAAAGCTGATCTGCAGAGGTCCTGGCTGTTGTATCATCGCAGATGTAATGTTGATGGCCTATCCTAAGGACAGACCATCAATATTAGAAAGATGGATAAATCCTTTAAAGAGGTTGTCCAGGCATTAGAGCAACCGATGTAGCTGGCGGGAGGTGTAAAGTAAAAAATAAGTAAATTAAAAAGCATACTCATCTGTCCCCGGCGCTCCGTTGTCCGCTGTCAGTGTCCATTCAGTCTCGTGCCGGTGACTCCTTGCTGGGAGTCCTGCACCTCATGTGATCGCTAAGACCAATTAGGTACAGGATTTCCAGAAATGAGGCGCCGCCATGAGACCGAACAGACACAGGCAGGGGACATCGGGGTGCTGGGGACAGGTGAGTATGCTTTTTTTTTTTTATTTTCTTATTTTTACACCTCCCTGGCGACAGTGGTCGCTCCAGTTTATGGACAACCTATTTTAAGGGGTTGTCTGGGCCAAATATTTCTATGGTCACTTCACTGGTCCCCCCACATAGTGGCCTCTTCACTGGTCCCCCATACTGTAAGGGGAACAGTGATGTGGTCATTATATTGTGTGGGAGCAGTGATGGGGGCTGACATCCTGTGGGGGGACATTAAACTGTGTGGGGCATATTAAAGGGGTTGTCCAGGGTTAATCTTTTTTATGGCCTATGCTCAGGATAGGCCATAAATACCTGATCGGTAGGGGGCTGACACATGGCCCCATCAGCTGTTCGGAGCCACTTCCGGAACCCGTTCTGTACACAACACAGGGTCGGAAGCAGAAAGCTCCATCCGCTGTATAGCAGCCCGGCGCCTTCACTGCAGCTCAGCTCCTACTGACTTCAATAAGTGCTGAGATGCAGTGAAGGTGCCCGGCTAATATACAGTGGACAGAGCTTTCTGCTTCTGGCCCTGTATTGTGTACAGGACGGGCATCAGAAGTGGCTCCATACAGCTGATCGGTTCGTGGTCAGCCCCCTACAGATCAGGTATCTATGGCAGATCCTGAGGATAAACCATAACAAATTATGCCTGGACAACCCCTTTAATATACCCCCCAAGGGCCCCCCTAATGCGCCACACTTTAAAGAGGTTGTCCAGTATAATTTTTATCTTTTTTAATAATTAGTCCGGGGGGAGGTGAATCCCCCCTACTCCCCCCCCCAAAAAAAACCCCCCCAAAAAAACACACTAAACATATTCACCTGTCTCCGGTGCTCCGGTGTCCTCCCAGCACGGTCCGGTCCTGCAGCTCCGCTGTCTTCTTTTTGCCGGAAGTCCTCACTGGCTGTGACGTCCCAGATCCCTTCCCTTAGGCCGCTGATTGGCCTCAGGGGTGACATCACAGGTAGTCATGTGCAGGAGGAACTTCAGCTTGAAGAAAACAACAGAACTGCAGGATTGAACTGCGCTGGAAGACATTGGGGACAGGAAAGAAAGTTTGGGGTTTTTTTTGTTTTGTTTTTTTCACCTGCCCCGGCGTAATTTAAAAAAAAATGAAGGAGCCACTGTATGGAGTATAAGCTCCACAGTGGCCCCCACCCAGTATTATAAGCTCCACAGTGGCCCCCACCCAGTATTATAAGCTTCACAGTGGCCCCCACCCAGTATTATAAGCTCCACAGTGGCCCCCACACAGTATTATAATCTCTTCAGTGGCCCCCACCCAGTATTATATGCTCTCTACAGGGGCCCCCACACAGTATTATAAGCTCCCAACAGCCCCCCCCCTCCGCTTCGGTGCCATTATTATACTGTGGGGTCTCCTCAGACCCCAGAGTATAATAATCGGAGGCCCAGGGGAAGTGATTAAAAATAACAAACATTCATACTCACCTTGCCTTACCTTTCCTTGGCATCCTCGCTCCATCCTGCTGTCTTCAGCATCATCAGGCCCTTTTCCGACGTCGCTGCTGGGCCTCAGCGGTCACGTGGGCGCGCACTGACGTCATTACGCGGCCGCGCCCCATGTGACTGCTGGGGCCTAATCACAGGCCTCAGTCATGACGGAAGAGCGCCGGAGAGGACGTTGTGCCCAGGAGAGGTGAGAATATGTGTTTATTATTTTCAGTCACCTCCCCCTGGGCTGGCATGTATTGGAAAGGGGCCTGCAATATGTCAGGGCCCCTTTCCAATAACAGTATGTATAGCGGTCGGGGAACCAGGCTTTCTCCGACCGCTATCATAATGGTCCGGGGCCCGGCCATCTCCAGCTGGCCGCGGGTCCCATACCCCGCTGAGCCCGGTCGCGGTCGCACCACCTGTGACCGCAATCGTTACGCCTCTGGTCAGGGGCCCGATCGGGATGGTCAGGATCCCGATCGGGCCCCCATGACATGTGGACTAATGTCGGGGCTCGGGGCCCACCGTTGGATTCACCGGTTCCCAGGTGGGCCAGTCCGACCCTGATGGCAGATGTTAATTGGCTTAACGAACTAAATCTATTCTTCAATAGATCTGACCACACACCAACTCCTTCCACCCCAGCATGTCCTTTTGTTCCCCCAACCAAAATGACTTCACCTCCTGTGGCTACTTCTCACCAGACATGTAAATCCAGAAGTTATCTTTATCTGACCACAGTCTGACCTTCACAAATGCCCATGTGAGAAAAGAGCTGAAAACGATCAAAGCAAGGAATGCAGCAGGGCCGGATAACATCAGTGCAGGCCTAATTAAGGCTTGTGGGGATCAGCTGTGTAGTATAATTACATATTTGTTTAATTTTAGCCTGAAACTGGAAATAGTCCCTGAATTATGGAAATCTTCCTGTGTGGTACCGTTCCAAAGAAACCTCACCCTATGGACCTCAACGACTACAGACCTGTAGCATTGACATCCAACTTGATGAAGATCTTAGAGAGATTGGTTCTCACACATCTCTGCCCTCTAGTGAGCCCCACTATGGACCCTCTCCAGTTTGCGTATCAGCCAGACAATGGGGTGGACAATGCCATCATACACCTTCTGCACAGGGTTCTTTCTCACCTGCAGAAACCAGGGAACACGGTAAGAATAATGTTCTTTGATTTCTCCAGTGCTTTTAACACCATACAGCCGGGGCTACTGAGAGACAAGCTGGGCCTTGTTGGAGTGGACCACCACCTCTCCAACTGTATCCTAGACTACCTCACAAACCGACCTCAGTATGTGAGAGCCCAGGACTGTGTGTCAGATACCGTGATCTGTAAATGGGGGCACCTCAGGGTACAGTTCTTGCCCCTTTCCTCTTCACACTGTACACTGCAGATTTTAGGTGCTACTCATACAGCTGCTACCTACAGAAGTATTCTGATGACTTTGCAATAGTAGGTCTCATCACAGATGATGATAACAGAGAGTACAGAGAACTGAACCGGAATTTTGTGGACTGGTGCCAGCGGAACCACCTGAGGATTAACACCGGGAAGACCAAGGAGATGGTGGTGGACTTCCGTAAATGCAGATTCCCTCCTAAACCAGTGGACATCCAGGGGATGGGCATAGAGTTTGTCAAGTACCTGGGTGTGCTCCTTAATAATAAGCTGGACTGGGCAGATCACATGGAGGTCCTGTACAGGAAGGGCCACACCTGCTTAGGAGACTGAGAGCCTTTGGAGTCCAGGGGGCACTTCTTAGGACTTTTTTCAACTCGGTAGTGGCATCAGCCATCTTCTTCAGAGTGGCCTGCTGGGGGAGCAGTATATCATCCAGGGATAGAAAACTTGACAAGTTGATTAGGAGGGCCAGCTCTGTCCTGGGGAGCCCACTGGACCCGGTGCAGGCAGTGGGTGACAGAAGGATACTGTCAGTGGTGTGCTCCATAAGGGAGAATAAGTCCCATCCCATGCATGAGACCGTGATGGCACTGGGCAGAACTGTCAGTGATCGACTACTTCACCCTAAGTGTGAGAAGGAGCGCTACGGGAAGTCTTTCCTCCCCACTGTGGTCAGGCTGTACAACCAACTCCGACCTAAGTGGAGATCAGTCCATACAGAGAACTGAAATATCTCCCCCGCCCTGCTACTACTTATCTGTCTGTCTACAATCAATGAAATGCCTCTACCTTGGAACATTCTTGTATATGTTTTTGTCTGTATTTGTATTGTTTATCTTTGCTGCTGTAACACACTGAATTTCCCCATGAAGGGACTATTAAAGGATGATTATTATTATTATTATTATTATTACTACTACTTATATTGCATTTTGTTATTCCAATGATCCTTTGAAGATCCGTCTTCTGTGCATAAAAAGTCTGTGAATTTTCAGTTTCTTGTATTACACCGTGTCTGAAGAAGAGAGCCAGCACACTTGAAAGCTTTCAAATATATTCAGTTAGCCTCTAAAAGGTATTGCCTGATTTCTTCACTCTTCCACTACTTTCTATGGCTAACACGGTACAACATTATACTACTAGAATGGTCTGTGAAAGGAACATTACAGCTAAGAATATATCTTGGTCATCATTTCGGAGAGAAAAGAAAAAACTGCAAAAATGAACATGAGGTTCATTTGGGCTTGCTATATATGTTGAATGAGGTGTATAAGACCACTAGCCACTTCACAGCAATCTCTATATAGTGGATCCCTACTCTACTGGATGTGGTGCCTCACAGCAACCACCATCACCACAAAATCAGCATTATAGAAATGTGATTCTAGTGTCATATGAAAGAGGAGATTTGCTGTAAGATTTACCTACAGCTGGGGTTACTGCAAAATGTATATAGTTCATGTATATTGTGTATTGTATGTATTCACTTTGGAGACCTAAAATATTCTCCTGGCCTTTGGAGTGTAAGGAAGCAGAGAGAGAGTGTGCAGAACATAATCTCTAAGGTCCCTCACTGTCCTAGAGATTATCCAGCAACTTTGGGCTGTGCTTGAGACAAACAGGAGAAAGAAATTCACCCTTCTTTATGCTGAGAAAATGTAGAGGAGAGAGAGCCAGTGTGATATCTGAGGAAAAGTGTTATGTGGTACTCTGAGCAACAATCCTGCCTGTGCCACTGGACAGACTGGGCAAAATGTTAGCCTTAAGAAGTGTACCTCCATTTGTTGAAGCTGTTTCACTGTGTTCTACTTTGAGTTAATTTGCAAGTTACCTTTAGTTTAGTTTAGTTTTATTCCTGCACAACCATCATGAACAAACCAACTCCCATCAGACCAGTGGTGTAACTAGGAATGCCTGGGTCCCAAAGCGAACATTTGACATGGGGGCCCCCGAGCCCCCACACACAGTAGTATGCCCCATAGTAGCCCCTGCACACAATATTATGCCCCATAGTAGCCCCTGCACACAGTATTATGCCTCATAGTGGCCCATGAGCACAGTATTATGCCCCATAGCGGCCACTGCACACAGTATTATGCCCCATAGTGGTCCCTGCACACAGTATTATGCCCCATAGTGGCACCTGCACCCAGTATTATGCCCCATAGTGGCCCCAGCACACAGTATTATGCCACATAGTGGACCAACCATGAACAATTATTATACTCTGGGGTCTTTTCAGACCCCAGAGTATAATGATCGGAGACCCAGGGGAGAATACAAACAAAAAAAAACAATGTTACCTACCTCTCCCTGGCTCTGGCGCACTCCCCGCTACTTCGGCCATCTTCAATGTTCGACCAGATCTCACGTGAGCCAGGCCGGCGTCGCGACGCATAATGACACAGGCCCGGCCCATATGATGTCACCAAACAGGCCCGAAGCCTGTGGAGCTTAGGAGAGGTAAGTTACAGTGTTTTTTTATGTTCTCTCACCTCCCCTGGCTCTCCGATCATTATACTCGGGGGTCTGAAAAGACCCCCCCCCCCAGTATAATGATAGTAGTGTTTGTGGGGTTCACGGCCCACGGCCTCACTTACCGATCCCCGCTCTTGCTCACAGTCACCTCCGCCTCCGCAGAATGGGAAGCGCAGGCGGCCATGGGCAGGAGCGGGGATTGTTAAGTAAATAGAGCCCGTTACCTGCTGGGGTTACTTCAGCAGGCAACGGCCTATTAACAAAAAAAAAAAAAAACAGCATCAGGGGCCCTCGGGGCCCCCAAATGTCCCGGGCCCTGTGGCAGCCGCTACCGCTGCTACCCTGGTAGTTACACCTCTGCATCAGACTCAGAAAGGCTGATCACAACTAAGATGTGCTACAGTGGAGAGAATAGCACCACCATCAGATACATTACAGGCCTGCAGGCCCCCTCAGCAATGCACCAGACCAGAGGAGAGATGGAGGAATTACTTGAGTGCATATTTACAGGGTCGGACGGCCCACCGGGGAACCGGTGAATCCACTGGTGGGCGCCGACTATTAGTCCCAGCATGGGGGCCCGACGGGACCTGACCATCCCGATCGGGCCCCTGACCAGTGATGTTACGACGCGGCGCGGCGCAGCTGGAGATGGCCGGGGCCCCGGACCACTATGTAGCGGCGGGGAAGCCTGGTTCCCCGACCGCTATACATACTGTTATTGGAAAGGGACCCTGGCATATTGCAGGCCCCTTTCCAATAGATGGCAGCCCAGGGGAGGTGACTGAAAATAATAAATACATATTCTCACCTCTCCTGGGCACAGCGTCCTCTCCGGCGCTCTTCCGTCATGTGACTGAGGCCTGTGATTAGGCCCCAGCGGTCACATGGGGCGCGACCGCATAATGACGTCAGTGCGCCCCCACGTGACCGCTGAGGCCCAATCACAGGCCTCAGCAATGTCGTCTGAAAAGGGCCTGAAGACGCTGAAGACGACAGGATGGAGCGAAGATGCCAAGGAAAGGTAAGGCAAGGTGAGTATGAGAATTTGTTATTTTTAATCACTTCCCCTGGGCCTCCGATTATTACACTCTGGGGTCTGAGGAGACCCCAGAGTATAGTAATAGCACGGGGGGGGGGGGGGGGCTATTGGGCGCATATAATACTGGGTGGGGGCTACTGTGGAAATACTGGGTGGGGGCCACTATGGAGCTTATAATACTGGGTGGGGGCCACTGTGAAGCTTATAATACTGGGTGGGGGCCACTGTGGAGCTTATAATACTGGGTGGGAGCCATTGTGGAGCTTATAATACTGGGTGGGGGCCACTTTAGAGCATATAATACTGGGTGGGGGCCACTGTGGAGCTTATAATACTGGGTGGGGGCCACTGTGGAGCATATAATACTGGGTGGGGGCCACTGTGGAGCTTATAATACTGGGTGGGGGCCACTATGGAGCTTATAATACTGGGTGGGGGCCACTGTGTAGCTTATAATACTGGGTGGGAGCCACTGTGGAGCTTATAATACTGGGTGGGGGCCACTTTAGAGCATATAATACTAGGTGGGGGCCACTGTGGAGCTTATAATACTGGGTGGGGGCCACTGTGGAGCTTATAATACTGGGTGGGGGCCACTGTGGAGCATATAATTCTGGGTGGGGGCCACTGTGGAGCTTATAATACTGGGTTGGGGCCACTGTGGAGCTTATAATACTGGGTGGGGGCCACTATGGAGCTTATAATACTGGGTGGGAGCCACTATGGAGCTTATAATACTGGGTGGGGGCCACTGTGAAGCTTCTAATACTGGGTGGGGGCCACTGTGGAGCTTATAATACTGGGTGGGGGCCACTGTGGAGCTTATAATACTGGGTGGGGGCCACTTTGGAGCATATAATACTGGGTGGGGGCCACTGTGGTGCTTATAATACTGGGTGGGGGCCACTGTGGAGCTTATAATACTGGGTGGGGGCCACTGTGGAGCTTATAATACTGGGTGGGGGCCACTGTGGAGCTTATAATACTGGGTGGGGGCCACTGTGTAGCTTATAATACTGGGTGGGAGCCACTGTGGAGCTTATAATACTGGGTGGGGGCCACTTTAGAGCATATAATACTGGGTGGGGGCCACTGTGGAGCTTATAATACTGGGTGGGGGCCACTGTGGAGCATATAATACTGGGTGGGGGCCACTGTGGAGCTTATAATACTGGGTTGGGGCCACTGTGGAGCTTATAATACTGGGTGGGGGCCACTATGGAGCTTATAATACTGGGTGGGAGCCACTATGGAGCTTATAATACTGGGTGGGGGCCACTGTGAAGCTTATAATACTGGGTGGGGGCCACTGTGGAGCTTATAATACTGGGTGGGGGCCACTGTGGAGCTTATAATACTGGGTGGGGGCCACTTTGGAGCATATAATACTGGGTGGGGGCCACTGTGAAGCTTATAATACTGTGTGGGGGCCACTGTGGAGCTTATAATACTGGTTGGGGGCCACTGTGGAGCTAATAAAACTGGGTGGGCGCCACTTTGGAGCATATAATACTGGGTGGGGGCCACTGTGGAGCTTATAATACTGGGGTGGGGGCCACTGTGGAGCTTATACTCCATACAGTGGCTCCTTCATTTTTTTTTAATTACGCCGGGGCAGGTGAAAAAAACAAAACAAAAAAACCCCCACAAACTTTCTTTCCTGTCCCCAGTGTCTCCCAGAGCAGTTTGGTCCTGCAGCTCTGTTGTTTTCTTCCAGTTCAAGTTCCCTCTGCACGTGACTACCTGTGACGTCACATGACCCCTGAGGCCAATCAGCGGCCTAAGGGAAGGGTCCTGGGACTTCACAGCCAGTGAGGAATTCCAGCAAAAAGAAGACAGCGGAGCTGCAGGACCGGACCGTGCTGGGAGGACACCGGAGCACCGGAGACAGGTGAGTATGTTTAGCATGTTTTTTTTTTTGGGGGGGTAGGGGGGATTCACCTCCCCCAGACTAATTATAAAAAAGAAAAAAATTATACTGGACAATCTCTTTAAAGTGTGGCGCATTAGGGGGGCCCTGGGGTGTATATCAAAGGGGTTGTCCAGGCATAATTTGTTATGGTTTATCCTCAGGATAGGCCACAGATACCTGATCTGTTGGGGGCTGACCCCGGACCGATCAGCTGTATGGAGCCACTTCTGATGCCCGTACTGTACACAATACAGGGCCAGAAGCAGAAAGCTCTGTCCAATATAAAGGGGCTGGGCACCTTCACTGTATCTCAGCACTTATTGAAGTCAGTAGGAGCTGAGCTGCAGTGAAGGCGCCGGGCTGCTATACAGCAGATGGAGCTTTCTGCTTTCGGCCCTGTGTTGTGTACCGAACAGGTGCCGGAAGTGGCTCCGAACAGCTGATGGGGCCGTGTGTCAGCCCCCTACCGATCAGGTATTTATTGCCTATCCTGAGTATAGGCCATAAAAAAGAATAACCCTGGACAACCCCTTTAATATGCCCCACACAGTTTAATATCCCCCCCCACAGGATGTTAGCCCCCATCACTGCTCCCACACAATATAATGACCCCATCACTATTCCCCATACAGTATGGGGGACCAGTGAAGAGGCCACTATGTGGGGGGATCAGTGAAGTGACCATAGAAAAATTTGGCCCAGACAACCCCTTAAAAGAGGTTGTCCACAAACTGGAGTGAACACTATGTCGGCCGCCAGGGAGGTGTAAAAATAAGAAATTTTTTAAAAAGCATACTCACCTGTCCCCAGCACCCCGTGTTCCCCTGCCTGTGTCTGTTCGGTCTCATGGCGGCGCCTCATTTCTTGAAATCCTGTACCTAATTGGTCTTAGCGATCACATGAGGTGCAGGACTCCCAGCCAGGAGTCTCCGGCATGAGACTGAATGGACACTGGCAGCGGACAACGGAGCGCCGGGGACAGGTGAGTATGCTTTTTAATTTACTGCTTTTTAATTTACTCCAATTCCTTCGACAACCTCTTTAAAGGATTTATCCATCTTCCTAATATTGATGGTCTGTCCTTAGGATAGGCCATCAATATTACATCTACGATGATACAACAGCCAGGACCTCTGCAGATCAGCTTTTCCAGGACAGTGCGGCTACAGGTAAAGGTAACAATTCTAGGAGCCATGCTGTTCACTTGCCATACAAGGTGTAGCTGTAGGTTTAGGTAGTGCAGTGGTGCACATGGTATAGTGGGTGAGCAGCATGGCTCCCGGCATGTCATTACCTTTAGCCGCCCTGTCTCGGTACCGCTGATCTGCAGGGGTTCTGATGGTGGGCCCCTAGAAACAATTCCACTGGTGGGCCCTAGACATCCCAGTCCGACACTGCATATTTACCATAAGAAGTTCAAATACTGCTGCTCCCAGTTTCTGGGCTTCCTTCAATGGGTTGTTGCATAACTGTATTATTTGCAGGGATATCATCAGTTGAAAACACAGTCACGATTGAAATATTTATATGCAGCTGCAGCTGATCCAAATCCTGACTGTATTTTTAACTGATTATGCAAATAATGCTGACAGAACTGAAACCTTAGATAAGAATCAAGTTTATACATTTCATAGTGCCCAAAATATAACTGTTTTAAGTGATCCTCCCCCAACCTCATTTTACACATTACACAATAAGTCAGTTCACTGTACACAGTGAGAAGCAGTATACAACTCTTAATACAGTAGAGAAGCAAGGAAAATAATAAAGAAATGCAGGATTTCACAGAAAGGAGACAAAATTTGTTAATGCCACAAATGGTGCTAGAAAGTTGTTTGAAAGTTTAGTTATGGTTTAACAGCTTCCATTCCACCCATTGGTTTATTGTCGTCCCAGACATCCCAATAACTGTGTATATGGCTATGGGAGTTGCCATAATTATCTGCTGAGGATTGGAAATTGCATGAGCTCCTGGGTACTAGAAGACCCAGATCAGCTTTGCAGCAAAGTGATGGGAGGTTGTATTCCTCTTCTAACTGGGACTATTTTATCAGTCCCAGTTACAAAGCAAATACAGTTACAGCAAAATAAAAAGTGAAAACAAAAGGCACTACCACTCCCACATCACAGGTTCTAGCACTTCCTCTGGCGACACAATAATAAGTGTCAACCATGTAACAATCATCATAATGGAGAGGGAAAAACTACTTTTGGTTAAACCCCCCCGTAGCAAACTACACGCAGTGCAGTGTGGTTTGCAGCTCACAGCTTCTCTCAGAAGAACACCACACCCTTATTTCTTGTTCAGACGTCAAACTGAACCTTAGATCACCCGGACTGGAGATTAGACTTGGGTTTGCAACTATCTCCCAAAACCCAAACCCAGACTCCATTTAGTCACATTGTGGATACCAGCCATCTTAGCGGAAGGTATCTACCATCCACTATTTTACCTTCTGCCTCCCTACAGCCCCCAACCAGTCACAGTTAAATTTTTTTTTTTTTTTTAATTTTCTTAAAGAAAGTTAGAGCTCAGGATATGTTATTGAATGAGTGGAGATTTTAACGCTCCTACCTCAAGAGATATATACCCATCTTTTCTACCCAAACATTATTGAACTGAGTTGAGGAAAACCCTATTATGCCATATTGATGTATCACCAGGATAATGAATGAGACTTTATGTTTTATTCCCCGAAATAAGCAAAATACTCAAGGATTGACCATTTTATAGGCAATTCCGTTTGCTTACCAGCCAGTAGAGAGTCTACTATAGGTAATATCTCTTGGGCTCTCCCCTCCTCCTCTGACACTTTCCATAGATGAGAGATGTAGTCATTCATATGGCGCCTTAGCGCAACCTTATTCAAACTCAAGGCTGATAGGCCTTTTGCATTTCACTGAATGTTTTCAGACCATGATGGTGCAATCTCCAATAGTACACTGTGGGCCACACATGAAGTCAACATGTTTTAAACTTGCAGCATATAAAAAGAAAGAGAGAGAAAGATAAATTTTCTTCATATTATAAAATATGCCATTTGGAAAATATTAGCAAATTGGTTATGCCAGCTATGATGGCCAGCCACTTAACCCAACTGAGAACCAAATTACGCTCTCTACTGCTTCCTACATTCCTACTCAATATGAGGAAGTGTAGAATTATGCAATGGGAGACAGAGATGGAGCTTAATTAACAATTATTAACGATTTATTAAGATTGAATACTTAGGAGGATCATTGTGAATACTTAGGAGGATCATTGAGAATAAAAAACCGGAAATCCAATAGATATATGTAGATTTAAGTTTGGTAAATACTATTCAAACCATAATCTTAAGGGTGATGCTCTTAGTGCATCACCCTTCTCAGTCAAAGTTTAAAGGGTTCTTGGCTATGCTAACTCTCCCAACAGTGTCAGAGCCACTTCTCCAAATGTTAAATACTCCCTTTACACTTCTTGAAATTAAAAAAGTAATACATTCTAATGCTTCACACAAGGCATCACAGATATTTTCAGAGGTACTGGCTCCATACCTGTTGCGACTGTTCAACTGATAGCAGGCAAATGGGAATGTCAAGACAAGATTTTGAGGTCATCATTTCTGCCCTTCCTAAAGCAGGTAAAAATCCACCAAACCTGAAACTTTCCATCCCATAGTGCTTTTAAACTATGACTTGAAGATGTATTCAAATCTTTTGACCTATTGCCTGTATCATCTGATCCCTTCTCTGGTTGTACCAGATCAAGTGGCATTTGTTTCTGGTGATCAGTTGAAAGATGGGACAGGAAGACTAATCGACCTGATGCAGGTGATATGATGGACCTGATGGAGATATTTGCAATCCCCAGTGCATTCATGTCTCTTGATGCTGAGAAAACTGAGGTTACCTGAAGGTACCTGGATACTGTTCTTAACAAGTTTTCTTTTACATGATTTATTAAATATTTATAAAAATTTCATTGAGACTTTATATGTAATGCCTAATGCTAAGGTTCTTGCATCTGATTTCATATCTTCGAATACAGATATAACAAATGGAACATGTCAGGGGTGTTGACTGATGATGTTTGTACTGGTAATAGAGCCCCTGGCAGAGCATATTAGAACTCATGGTGAGATCTTAGGTATTCAGGTTAGCAAACTGTCACATTATAGGCTTATATACTAATGATGATATTGTTATGTGTACTAGACCGAAGATGTCGTTCTCTACCATTTAGCAAATCCTGCAGACTTTCTCACAGGTCTCTTACTATACATTTAATGTTTCTTTCACCTTAATTTTATCTTTATTTGTATCGGGGAGAGTTAAAATATTTACTACAGCGACAATATACCATTGTATCTGAAGAGGATGGCCTCCCATAATTGGGAGTTACACTCTCCTTCACTACACATGCAACAGAGGAGAAAAATGCAGACCTTATTGTCAAGACTCTTCAAAGCAAATTAGATAATCTTTTTATTCACCAATCTAAAATGTTTTTTTTTTAATGGGTGGCACAAATTCACATGTTTAATTGCTATAATTACCAAAAATTTTTCAAGCTGCTTACTCAATAATACAAATGTTGGTAGGCCAGTTTGTATGGGCCAATTGTCCTCCACAGGTGTCAAAAATTAATGCACCACCCCTTTGATAAAGGGTGTATCAGTGTCCCCAATCTATAGTTGTATCATAAATCATCTTTAACTGACTATTTCCGTGATTGTTGGGACCGACTGTCAGTGCACTGATAGAGTCTTTACTAACCACAAAAAAAAACCACTGCTTTAGTCCCAAATTGTTTATTTTATAATTTAAAGGTAAAAATTCACTATGCAAATAGTTAAATTGTTATGCATTGGGAATACAACATGTGTGACAAATTCCTACTATGTCCCAGGCTCTAGTTGGCAGCGTAAAAATGTTTAAATATATACATACCCATAAAAAAGACAATGTCCACAAATAAGACAATATCTGCAAATGATAAAAAGATCTCCAAAATTCATAAGCAAAATACACATTATAGTAAACAACAGTGGTATGGAGGGACCCTCGCTAAACCACTTTCTATAAATATTATTGTAGATATTGATTTATTTGTGGGTATTGATATAATTTTATTTGTGGGCAGGGTAGGACTGGCCAGGGTCGGAATCCCCCCGTGGGCCCCATGCCTTTAGGGTGCACTACCGGACCTCCACTGCCTTTTATTTTTATAGGCAATGGAGGTGCGGTAAGGCCCTCATTCACTTACCTCTCCCCGCTCCAGGCCAGGGCACACTGTTCATCGCACATCACGTCGCGATGACGTAATGTGCGATGCACAGAGCCCAGGCTTCTGCGGGAAAAGGACAGGCAGCGAGCAGGAGCAGGGTGAGGTAAGTGATGCTGCCTGGTTCTCCCTGGTTTTGCAATCTGGTTTTAATAACCGGATCACCTAACCGGGGAGAAGTGGCGCCACCAACCCGGTTCTGATACTATTAGATCAGAAAGCCACAGGCTTCCTGCTCTACTGCTCACAGGCTTGTAGGCCACGGGCCCCATTGAGCCTGTGGCTTACAAGCTAAGCTCCGATACTTACCTAGCTGTTCTCCAGCGCCTTCTGCTTCTTCCAGCGCCATGCGCACATAACGTCATATCAGTGCACCTTGAGCAAGAAGGAGCGGGACCAGGGAGCAGACAGGTAAGTAATCACCCAAAACTGCTATAGGTGGGAACCAGTGAAGGGGCTACTGTATGGGCCATAGTGGCCCCTGCACTATACCCCCCCCCCCATAGTGGCTCCTGCACTATTCCCCCCTATAATGGCCACTGCACTATTCTCCCCCCTATAGTGGCCCCTGCACTATTCTCCCTATACAGTGGCCCCTGTACTATTCTCCCCCCCATACAGTGGCCCCCTCACCCCCCCATACAGTGTCCCCTTCACTGGTCGCCTATACTGTATGGGGACCATTGATGGGGCTATTATATTGGGGGGGGAAGTGATGGGGGCTAATATCCTGGAGGACATTAAAGGGGTTGTCCAGGATAACTTTTTTTTTTTTTTTTAAATTAGGCCGGGGCAGGTGAAAAAAAAAACAAAACTTTCTCTTCTGTGCCCAGTGTCTCCCACCGTGGTTCGGTCCTGCAGCTCTGTTGTTTTCTTCCCACTGAACATGAATACCAGTGAGAACTTCCGGCATAAGGAAACAGCGGAGCTGCATGACTGGACCCTGCTGGGAAGACACCGGAGCACAGGGGACAGGTGAGTAGGTTTTTTTTTTGGGGGGGGGGAGTTCACTTCCCCCAGACTAATAATAAAATAAATAAATAAAAAAATTATGCTGGACAACCTCTATAAAGTGTGAGGCATTAGGAGAGTATATTAAAGGGGTTGTCCAGGCAGAATTTTTTATGATTTATCATCATGGCGACCCCGGACCAATCAGCTGTACGGAGCCACTTCTGGCGCCCGTCCTATACACAATATAGGGCAGGAAGCAGAAAGCTCTGCCCACTGTATATTAGTCAGGCACCTTCACTGCATCTCAGAACATATTAAAGTCAGTGGGAGCTGAGCTGCAGTGAAGGCACCGAGCTGCTGTGCAGCGGATGGAGCTTTCTTCTTCCGGCCCTGTGTTGTGTACAGAACAGGCGATGGAAGTGGCTCCGTACAGCTGATGGGGCTGTGTGTCAACCCTGTAGCGATAGGCCATAAAAAAACTTAATCTTGGACAACCCCATTTATATGCCCCACACAGTTTAATGTACCCCCCATTGGATGTTAGCCCCCATCACTGCTCCCACACAATATAATGACCCCATCACTGTTCCCTATACAGTATGGGGGACCAGTGCGGAGACCACTGTATTGGGGGCATTGTCCCCCACCTGTGTCTGTTCAGTCTCATGGCGGCGCCTCATTTCTAGAAATCCTGTACCTAATTGGTCTTAGCAGTCACATGAGGTGCAGGACTCTCAGCAAGGAGTTGCTGGCATGAGACTGAATGGACACTGGCAGTGGACAACGGAGTATGCTCTTATTTATTTATTTTATTTTACACCTCCTGCTCGCACATGGGTTGCTCCAATTCCTGGACAACCTCTTTAAAGGATTTATCCATCTTTCTAATATTGATTGTCCTTAGGATAGGCCATCTATATTACATCTGCGGGGGTGCAACAGCCAGGACCTCTGCAGATCAGCTTTTCCAGGACAGAGTGGCTACAGGTAATGATAACAATTCTAGGAGCCACTCTGTTCACTTACCATACAGAGTGTAGCTTAGTTTAGTTTAGTTGTAGTTTAGGTAGTGCAATGGTGCACATGGTATAGTGGGTGAGCAGCATGGCTCCCGACATGTTATTTCCTTTAGCCACCCTGTCTCGGTACAGCTGATCTACAGGGTTCTGGCGGTGGGCCCCTAGAAACAATTCCACTGGTAGGCCCTAGACATCCCAGTCCGACACTATTTGTGGGTATTAAAATATTTAAAAAGTTGTTAGAATAGTCCCTAGAGGAAGCCAAAGGGCAAAAAATGTGTCATGGTTGAAGGTTGGAGGTTGTGGATGCTACACTCTGTGTGGCTCATACTTTGGTTAGTTTGATTGTACTTTATTATATTGTTATTAATGGTACTATTCAGTGATCATAATTGCTTGTTTTATTATGACATATCTCACCTCAGTTCATGCATATTGAATGGATGTATTTATCATTAATATTGAGACAATTCATGAACCAAGAGGTTGTCAGCCATAACCTTCCTCCCTTCTCTTGTATTTTATATGTTTTTAATTGATGAATTTCTGCCAATTTAATAATCAACTAATAAATTATGGTGAATTTAGTATAATTGAGTCTATTTATTTATTTTTTTAATGGGATACAGTTGGGGCATATGTGTAGGGATATATGTGCATCTTATTGTATGCTCCATAGCATTGGAGATTACTAGAATTTTGTAGGATTATCAGATTTTGCTAGAATAGTTTTTGGGTGCCATGTCGCCTTTGCAGAGTCCCTAAAGTACCAATGGAAAAAACTGACCACATTTTGGAAAGTATAGTCCTCATGGAATGTACCAAGGGAGATACTGAATAATTTTATTACACAAAATAGTAATATAATTTATTATAACTTATTTCCAGATATATGCCAGGTCAGTGCCCAATATAACATGGCCAATTTGTGCCACTGCGAAGTCAGCTATCTAGTTACGATATATTCACATCTGCAGCCATGTGTCCATTGTTCTGGTCTGTTGGAGAACCAGAACAAAGGAAAAACTGAATGCTAAAACAGAGGACACCAGCGGTGCCCAATGGACCCCACTGACCATTCTTTTAAACTGAAACTGATGGACGAAAAAGTCAGACTTGCAGCACTTTTCTGTCCAGCAATTTTCAGCGATCACTGCGATGGAGTCTTCAACGCAGATGTGAACTCATCCTCAATATTCTCGGTTTCCTGATTTTAGAAACACCTCACATACAGCCCTGACCTTTTGCCTGGAAATATGGCAGGGTTCAGAAGTGAAAGAGCACCATGCACATTTGAGGCCTAATTTGGTCATTTAAATTGCACTGGCAGACAATTGTAGAGGTCCAGAGATGAAATTAAAAAAAAACAACCTCCCAAAATGTGATCTTATTTTAGAAACTGAACATCTTAAGGAATTTTTCGAGGGTTATACTGATCTTTTTGACCCCAGGGGTTTTTCTCAAAAATGCAAAAGGGCAAAGTGAAAAATAAATTTTTTAAAAGAAATATGCAATTTCAGCGAACAATATGTTGTGTTAACTGTGTGACAACAAAGGCACACACACCAAAAACTTTTATCCCAGATACCACAATGTCATATATGTGTATGTAAACTAATGTTTGGGCACACTGCTGGGCCCAAATTTTTTTTTTCCCTTAATAAAGACAGTACACAAGGGTCTGGTGAAAAGGCCAAAGCGGCCATTTATTAACCACAGTACAAAACTTTATAAATATCCAAAAATACCAAAATATAAAACATATATTGTTAGCAAATTATTATATAAATTATATAATATAATTATATAAATTAATACTTATGTTGTAAACATAATAAATTAATACCAACAGAAGTAGGGGTCTTTGAAGACATGAACCCATGAACAATACCCCTAAAACATCTGCAGACCTCTGATTATTTACCCCTAGCCATGATACACCTGACCCAGTGGCTCCACTTTTCCTAGACCCAATTCCATCCTGGGTACCCAAAGGAATTCCAAACCAGGCTAGGTAACCAAACCAGGCGCTGAAGCCATCAGCCACATCCACAAGCTAATATCTTTGTGATCCCACCTCAAGTAGGACCGCATCACAAAAATGTTTGTCCTAAAGGAGGCACACATTACTGCCGCAGACCCTGTAAGCCTCACCAATCAAGTCTAAGTAGCAAAAGCTTGCGGAACAATGTTACGGAACCTAGTTCCCCAGCACACTGGCCAATATAGCAAATGCCTGGAGCCAATACTGCCGCCACTCACGTACAACTCCCCTTTCACTGAGTCCTAAACATTTACTGCATCCCCTGAACCCCCTTGTGAAACATGACGTACTATTACATCCTGGACTCCTGGTACTAGGCGCAAATGGACGTAATAGTACATCTCGGGCTCAGCTCAGCTCCGATCAGGGTTTTTAAACCCTTGGATGCCGCAGTCAAACATGGGGTTCAAGGGGTTCCGCCATGTACCGTGGGGAAAAAAAAGTATTTAGTCAGCCACCAATTGCGCAAGTTCTCCCACTTAAAAAAATGAGATTGGCCTGTAATTGACATCATAGGTAGACCTCAACTATGAGAGACAAAATGAGAAAACATATCTAGAAAATCACATTGTCTGATTTTTTAAGAATTTATTTGCAAATTATGGTGGAAAATAAGTATTTGGTCACCTACAAACAAGCAAGATTTCTGGCTCTCACAGACCTGTAACTTCTTTTTTAAGAGGCTCCTCTGTCCTCCACTCATTATCTGTAGTAATGGCACCTGTTTGAAATTGTTATCAGTATAAAAGACACCTGTACACAATCTCAAACAGTCACACTCCAAACTCCACTATGGTAAAGACCAAAGAGCTGTAGAAGGACACCAGAAACAAAATTGTAGACCTTCACCAGGCTGGGAAGACTGAATCTGCAATAGGCAAGCAGCTTGGTGTGAAGAAATCAACTGTGGGAGCAATAATTAGAAAATGGAAGACATACAAGACCAATGATAATCTCCCTCAATCAGGGGCTCCACGCAAGATCTCACACTATGGGGTCAAAATTATCACAAGAACGGTGAGCAAAAATTCCAGAACCAAACGGGGGGACCTAGTGAATGACCTGCAGAAACCTGGGACTAATGTAACAAAGGCTACTGTCAGCAACATACTACGCCACCAGGGACTCAAATCCTGCAGTGCCAGACGTGTCCCCCTGCTTAAGCCAGTACATATCCAGGCCCCTCTGAAGTTTGCTAGAGAGCATTTGGATCTTCCAGAAGAGTATTGGGAGAATGTTATTTGGTCAGATGAAACCAAAGTGGAACTGTTTGGTAGAAACACAACTCATCGTGTTTGGAGGAGAGTGAATGCTGAGTTGCATCCAAAGAACACCATACCTACTGTGAAGCATGGGGGTGGCAACATCATGCTTTGGGGCTGTTTCTCTGCAAAGGGACCAGAACGACTGATCCGTGTACATGAAAGAATGAATGGGGCCATGAATCGTGAGATTTTCCATCAGCAAGGGCATTGAAGATGAAACGTGGCTGGGTCTTTCAGCATGACAATGATCCCAAGCACACCACCAGGGCAACAAAGGAGTGGCTTCGTAAGAAGCATTTCAAGGTCCTGGAGTGGCCTAGCCAGTCTCCAGATCTCAATCCCATAGAAAACCTTTGGAGGGAGTTGAAAGTCCGTGCTGCCCAGCGACAGCCCCAAAACATCACTGATCTAGAGGAGATCTGCATGGAGGAATGGGCCAACATACCAGCAACAGTGTGTGCCAACCGTGTGAAGACTTACAGAAAACGTTTGACCTCTGTCATTGCCAACAAAGGATATATTACAAGGTATTGAGATGAACTTTTGTTATTGACCAAATACTTATTTTCCACCATAATTTGCAAATAAATTATTTAAAAATCAGACAATGTGATTTTCTGGATTTGTTTTCTCATTTTGTCTCTCATAGTTGAGGTCTACCTATGATGACAATTACAGGCCTCTCTCATCTTTTTAAGTGAGAGAACTTGCACAATTGGCGGCTGACTAAATACTTTTTTTCCCCACTGTAGATGACCCACATCTGCACCCCCTGCGGCAAGATCGGTGGGTGCCGTTATGTATTTTCTGCAGCCCGGGAACTGACCAGTGACCCATAACAATTAAACCACTTATACTCTATAACTGCAGCTACACGTCCTACCATAGTCATGTGCCCCCTCTGCTACCTTCAGTATGCTCCTTGAGCCCTCTTTATGGTAACTACACCTCACAAGCTGTTTATCAAGGGGTGCAGCAAGCAGTTTTCCCCCTTGAGTGTTGTATTTATTTATTTTCCAAAAATGAATGTGCTGCTGAAAAACAAGCAAGTTTGCCTGGGTAGAAAAGTTTTTGAAGCGTGTATATTGCGCACTGAAAGTGTATTTCTTGAAAAATTGCTTTTCACCATCCAATGAGCTTTAATTTTTAAAATATAAATTAATGCAACACCTGAGAGATCAAAATACTTACTACACCCCTTCATAAATTCTTTGAGGGCTTTACTTTCCAAAATGGGGTCACATGTCAGGGTATTGCATTTCATTGACTCTGTAAAAGTAGTATGGCATCCAAAAACGAAACAATATAAATCTGTGCTCCATTAAAAATAGTGCTCCTTCCTTTCTGTGATGCTGTGCACAGATTCTATAAGCCATAACTTTTTATTTTGGGAAACATTTAGCTTATTGATAAAATTTTATTAACTCTCTCTTAGTGGGATGGCAAAACAACATCAGTTTTGCCATCTATTTTTATGTTCTAAATTTTGTGTTGTGCAGTGGGCATCATAAATGACGTTACCTTTGTTCTGCCAGCCAGTATGATTATGGTGATGACAACTTTATATTGTTTTTGTTTATGTTCTACTTTTGCAAAATAAAATCACTTATTTGCCAAAAATAATTTGTTTTCGTAGCACCACTTTCTGAGAGCCATAACTTTTCCCATTTTCCATCATCAGAGCTGTGTGATAGTTTGAATTTGATGGGAACATTTCTATTGCTACCATTTTAAGTTATTTGTGACTTTTTTAATTTTCTACATATATTTTTTTGTGGCAATATGACCAAAAAACAAATTTGTTGTTTTTCCAATTTAAATTTTTTTTTGTTGTTAAGGTGGCATTCACACTACTGCTGGTGACGGTCAGTAGTGTCCGTTGCTATTGTCCATTACAATATTTTAGCAATGGACACTAGCTGAACCATCACAAATTCATTAAAATTTCCATTCATTTCAATGGGATTTTATCTTGTGTCCATTAGTGACCGTTAGTGCCCATTATGCATCCAACCCGTCACATGTCCGTTTTTTTCATGAACAAAAAAATCCTACATGCAGGAATTTTGCGTCCGTTAAAAAAAACGGTTTCATAATGGATGTCAAGCGTCCGTTATTTTTTAACATTAAAGTCTATAGGTGTCCACTAAACTGTCCGTTATTACTGTCCTTTTTTTTTTTTCTGCGCATGCTCAGAAAGCAGAAACAAAAAAAAAAGCAAAACAGTATAAAAATGGACACTAACAGACACTAACTGATGCTAATATGTAAGGTGTAAGGTGATAAAGATGCAACCTAATGCAGATATATTCACATGTACAGTACTATTGATTTATGCAAAAAGGGTAAATAGTGTATGTTTTAAAGAGAACCTTTCGAGTCTATTTGGGACTCTAAACTAATCACAGGTTCTTATGGAACCATGTCTTAGTGTCCCAAATCCTTCTGGTTGGTGAGCTACAGAGATGATTCTGATGAGGTAAGCATAAGAGGTTTTGTTTTTGATTGCAGCAAAGGACAGCGCTATGACATTAAGAACTTTTGGTTGGTTAGTGTCCACAAAAGACCTGACAGGTTCTATGTAAGAATCCTTCTATTTTTTTTATTTTTTTTAAACATTAATTTTTACTGAATATTTTCCAAGTTTTAAAATACAGTGTACTACTCCAAACTATACTCTGGTTCAAGCAAACCAATTTCACTGTCGCCAATGTCACTGTCAATGTTTTTATTTAAGATGCATGTTGCCTTTGCCTACATCTCCTTAAAACCTTGATCATATTTATAAATAACTAGAGAAAGGACCCGGCTTCGCACGGGTATATTTCATTTTTTGTTTGTGTAGTGACCCCATAAGAATTGGCCAGTTTTGCACTTGACATCCAGTATGGCAGTCCAGTATAGGTATAGTCTATTTATGGCTGTGTTGCTATGGAAACCTGGTAAATGAAATGTGAACTTACATTGGCTAATACACGTCATATGACTGAATATTTAAGGACCTGCGAACTGCTATTGACTCATACAGGACATAAATAGCTTGGTTGCTATGGAAACCTGGTGTAAAGCTGTGTGTATGTCAAGACTGAACCTGCGATTTTCCATTGGTCCATAAGTGTCATGTGATCATGTGCATCTCAGTTTGGATATCAGTGAAAAACCTGCGATCGGTTGTTATGGAAAACCTGGAGTAAAGCTGTGTGTATGTGACCTTGTGTAACAGTGTCATCCACAGCGCCCTGCCCCTTTAAAGCTGACCTACAGCAGTGAAGAAAAATGGCTGGGTTGTTATTGAAACCTGGAGTGCAGCTGTGTGCATGTGGCTGACAATGCTTTGTCAGATTGGAGACGGGCTTGGGTCTGCTGGGGAGTTTCAGCAGCTCGCTGTTGTCTGTAACATACCTTATCAGATTGGAGACAGGCTTGGGTCTGCTGAGAGTTTTCATTAGCTTGAGCAGCAGCCATGCGTTTTGCTGCAGGGGACATGAGTAGTTTAAAAAAATGTTTCAATTTATAAGAATTCTGAAATCCAGTATGGCAGTCCAGTCAGTGGCGTAAATACCGGTTTAGCAGTGGTAGCAGCTGCCACAGGGCCCGGGACATTAGAAGACCCGGCGGGCCTCTGATGTTTTTTTTTTAACACCAGCAGGTAACGGGCTCTATTTACTTACCGATCCCCACTCCTGCACATGGCCGCCTGCACTTCACCTTCTGCAGAGGCGGCTGTGAGCAGGAGCGGGGATTGGTAAGTAAGGCCTGTGGGCCGTGAACCCCACAAACACTGCTATCATTATACTCTGGGGTCTTTTCAGCAGCCTTCGGGCCTCCTTGGTGGCGTCCCAGATGTCGGTGGGCCAGTCCGACGTCATTATGCGTTGCGATACATGCCTGGCTCACGTGACATCTGGTCCAACATTGAAGAAGTAGCGGGAAGTGCGCATAATACTATATGAAGGAGCCACTATGATACTGTGTGCAGGGACCACTATGGGGCAGAATACTGTGTGCAAGGGCCACTATGGGGCCTAATAGTGTATGCAGGGGCCACTATGGGGCATAATAGTGTGTGCAGAAATGCAGTTTGTGCGTGGGGGGGTTGCCGGGGGGGGGGGGGTCCCATGTCAAATGTTTGCCGTGGGGCCCTGCCATTGCTAGTTACGCCAGTGAGTCCAGTATAGGTACAGTCTATTTATGGCTGTGTTGTTATGGAAACCTGGTAAATTAAATGTGAACTTATATTGGCTGATACACGTGATATGACTGAATATTTAAGGTCCTGTGAACTGCTATTCACTAATACAGGTCATACATAGCTTGGTTGCTATGGAAACCTGTGTGCCTGAGGAGAGTATTGGGCATAATAGTGTGTGCAGGAATGCAGTTTGTGCGGGGGGGGGGGGGGGTCCCATGTCAAATGTTCGCCGTGGGGCCCTGCCATTGCTAGTTACGCCAGTGAGTCCAGTATAGGTACAGTCTATTTATGGCTGTGTTGTTATGGAAACCTGGTAAATTAAATGTGAACTTATATTGGCTGATACACGTGATATGACTGAATATTTAAGGTCCTGTGAACTGCTATTCACTAATACAGGTAATACATAGCTTGGTTGCTATGGAAACCTGTGTGCCTGAGGAGAGTAAGCGCCTGCGAGCTGTTATTGGCTGATAAGGGACATGTGACCGTGTGTATGGCAGTTGGAATATGAGTGAAAGACTTGCAGGCTTGTATAGACTAATGCTGGTCATTTTTTGGGAATACTGTACCTCAGGAACGGTACGTCCAAGAGAGCTGAGACCCAGTCTATAATATTCCCGGACACCTGATGTACATGTGTGCCAAATTTGGTGAGGATCGGTCCAGTCGTTTGGTCGCGCATAAAGAACAGACAGACAGACAGACAGACAGGAACTCATTTTTATATATATAAGAGATTCCAATGTAATTGCTTTCATAAACCAGAGGTAGAAAATTTACATGTCCTCTAGCATCATGTGTGACTGGGGGGTTGACAGAGCCATCTGCAGCCTCCAAGCATCATGCTTCTAAAATCACTGCTCTGGCCTAGACCAAGCTATTCCTAGATCAGTGACCCAGAGGGAAGGCCAGATGTTTGATTCTAGTCAGCAAACTGAAAAGGCAGTGTGACTGGCAAATGTTTCAGTGCTAAGGACATGACTAGAATAATTGAAAAGTATATCAACTGCATAAAATATTAGAAGAGAAAAAAATACATTGACAAATAATTTTAATGTGCAAGAAAAAATGAAAGTAATAAAATATAACTGCATGTTCCAGCACACCGAGGTTAAATCAATGTCAAATCATAAGAGATCGTAAGTGGATTACTCTTTAATCATGATCCATTATAGTCTGACAATACATATCTAAAGACAAAGAACGCATTAATACAGGGAAACTGTAATCTATGCACTAGACTCGTCTGCAGTTAAATACCACCATAATTTGCAAATAAATTCTTAAAAAATCAGACAATGTGATTTTCTAGATATGTTTTCTCATTTTGTCTCTCATAGTTGAGGTCTACCTATGATGTCAATTACAGGCCTCTCTCATCTTTCTAAGTGGGAGAACTTGCACAATTGGTGGCTGACTAAATACTTTTTTTTCCTTTTTTCCCCACTATATACAGTCATATGAAAAAGTTTGGGCACCCCTATTAATCTTAATCATTTTTAGTTCTAAATATTTGGGTGTTTGCAACAGCCATTTCAATTTGATATATCTAATAACTGATGGACACAGTAATATTTCAGGATTGAAATGAGGTTTATTGTACTAACAGAAAATGTGCAATATGCATTAAACCAAAATTTGACCGGTGCAAAAATTTGGGTACCCTTATCATTTTATTGATTTGAATACTCCTAACTACTTTTTACTGACTTACTGAAGCACAAAATTGGTTTTGTAACCTCACTGAGCTTTGAACTTCATAGCCAGGTGTATCCAATCATGAGAAAAGGTATTTAAGGTGGCCAATTGCAAGTTGTTCTCCTATTTGAATGTCCTCTGAAGAGTGGCATCATGGGCTCCTCAAAACAACTATCAAATGATCTGAAAACAAAGATTGTTCAACATAGTCGTTCAGGGGAAGGATACAAAAAGTTGTCTCAGAGATTTAACCTGTCAGTTTCCACTGTGAGGAACATAGTAAGGAAATGGAAGACCACAGGGACAGTTCTTGTTAAGCCCAGAAGTGGCAGGCCAAGAAAAATATCAGAAAGGCAGAGAAGAAGAATGGTGAGAACAGTCAAGGACAATCCACAGACCACCTCCAAAGAGCTGCAGCATCATCTTGCTGCAGATGGTGTCACTGTGCATCGGTCAACAATACAGCACACTTTGCACAAGGAGAAGCTGTATGGGAGAGTGATGCGAAAGAAGCCGTTTCTGAAAGCACGCCACAAACAGAGTCGCCTGAGGTATGCAAAAGCACATTTGGACAAGCCAGCTTCATTTTGGAAGAAGGTCCTGTGGACTGATGAAACAAAGATTGAGTTGTTTGGTCATACAAAAAGGCGTTATGCATGGCGTCAAAAAAACACAGCATTCCAAGAAAAACACTTGCTACCCACTGTAAAATTTGGTGGAGGTTCCATCATGCTTTGGGGCTGTGTGGCCAATGTTGGCACAGGGAATCTTGTTAAAGTTGAGGGTCGCATGGATTCAACTCAGTATCAGCAGATTCTTGAGAATAATGTACAAGAATCAGTGACGAATTTGAAGTTACGCCGGGGATGGATATTTCAGCAAGACAATGATCCAAAACACAGCTCCAAATCTACTCAGGCATTCATGCAGAGGAACAATTACAATGTTCTGGAATGGCCATCCCAGTCCCCAGACCTGAATATCATTGAACATCTGTGGGATCATTTGAAGCGGGCTGTCCATGCTCGGCAACCATCAAACTTAACTGAACTGGAATTGTTTTGTAAAGAGGAATGGTCAAAAATACCGTCATCCAGGATACAGGAACTGATTAAAAGCTACAGGAAGCGACTAGAGGCTGTTATTTTTGCAAAAGGAGGATCTACTAAATATTAATGTCACTTTTCTGTTGAGGTGCCCATACTTTTGCACCGGTCAAATTTTGCTTTAATGCATATTGCACATTTTCTGTTAGTACAATAAACCTCATTTCAATCTTGAAATATTACTGTGTCCATCAGTTATTAGATATATCAAATTGAAATGTCTGTTGCAAACACCCAAATATTTAGAACTAAAAATGATTAAGATTAATAGGGGTGCCCAAACTTTTTCATATGACTGTATAGTGCTGGCCAAAAGTATTGGCACCCCTGCAATTCTGTCAGATAATACTCAATTTCTTCCAGAAAATGATTGCAATCACAAATGCTTTGGTAATAATATCTTCATTTATTTTGCTTGCAATGAAAAAACACAAAAGAGAATGAAAAAAAAGTCAAATCATTGATCATTTTACACAAAACTCCAAAAATGGGCCGGACAAAAGTATTGGCACCCTCAGCCTAATACTTGGTAGCACAACCTTTAGACAAAATAACTGCGAACAACCGCTTCCAGTAACATCAATGAGTTTCTTACAATGCTCTGCTGGAATTTTAGACCATTCTTCTTTGGCAAATTTCTCCAGGGCCCTGAGATTTGAAGGGTGCCTTCTCCAAACTGCCATTTTGAGATCTCTCCACAGGTGTTCTATGGGATTCATGTCTGGACTCATTGCTGGCCACTTTAGAAGTCTCCAGTGCTTTCTCTCAAACCATTTTCTAGTGCTTTTTGAAGTGTGTTTTGGGTCATTGTCCTGCTGGAAGACCCATGACCTCTGAGGGAGACCCAGCTTTCTCACACTGGGCCCTACAGTATGCTGCAAAATTTGTTGGTAGTCTTCAGACTTCATAATGCCATGCACACGGTCAAGCAGTCCAGTGCCAGAGGCAGCAAAGCAACCCCAAAACATCAGGGAACCTCCGCCATGTTTGACTGTAGGGACCGTGTTCTTTTCTTTGAAGGCCTCTTTTTTTTTCCTGTAAACTCTATGTTGATGCCTTTTCCTAAAAAGCTCTACTTTTGTCTCATCTGACCAGAGAACATTCTTCCAAAAAGTTTTTGGCTTTCTCAGGTAAGTTTTGGCAAACTCCAGCCTGGCTTTTTTATGTCTCTGGGTCAGAAGTGGGGTCTTCATGAGTATCCTACCATAGAGTCCCTTTTCATTCAGACGCCGACAGATAGTACGGGTTGACACTGTTGTACCCTCGGACTGCAGGGCAGCTAGAACTTGTTTGGATGTTAGTCGAGGTTCTTTAGCCACCATCCCCACAATCTTTCGTTGAAATCTCTCGTCAATTTTTCTTTTCCGTCCACATCTAGGGAGGTTAGCCACAGTGCCATGGGCTTTAAACTTCTTGATGACGCTGCACACGGTAGACACAGGAACATTCAGGTCTTTGGAGATGGACTTGTAGCCTTGAGATTGCTCATGCTTCCTCACAATTTTGCTTCTCAAGTCCTCAGACAGTTCTTTGGTCTTCTTTCTTTTCTCCATGCTCAATGTGGTACACACAAGGACACAGGACAGAGGTTGAGTCAACTTTAATCCATTTCAACTGGCTGCAAGTGTGATTTAGTTATTGCCACCAACTGTTATGTGCCACAGGTAAGTAACAGGTTCTGTTAATTACACAAATTAGAGAAGCATCACATGATTTTTCAAAGGGTGCCAATACTTTTGTCCACCCCCTTTTTTATGTTTGGTGTGGAATTATATCCAATTTGGCTTTTTGACAATTCTTTTTGTGGTTTTCCATTGAAGACAAATTAAATGAAGATATTACCAAAGCATTTGTGATTGCAATAATTTTCTGGAAGAAATTGAGTATTATCTGACAGAATTGCAGGGGTACCAATACTTTTGGCCAGCACTGTATATATATATATATATATATATATACAGTACAGACCAAAAGTTTGGACACACCTTCTCATTCCAAGAGTTTTCTCTATTTTCATGACTATAAAAATTGTAGATTCACACTGAAGGCATCAACACTATGAATTAACACATGTGGAATTATATACTTAACAAAAAAGTGTGAAACAACTGAAAATATGTCTTATATTCTAGGTTCTTCAAAGTAGCCACCTTTTGCTTTGATTACTGCTTTGCACACTCTTGGCATTCTCTTGATGAGCTTCAAGAGGTAGTCACCTGAAATGGTTTTCACTTCACAGGTGTGCCCTGTCAGATTTAATAAGTGGGATTTTTTGCCTTATAAATGGGGTTGGGACCATCAGTTGTGTTGTTCAGAAGTCAGGTGGATACACAGCTGATAGTCCTACTGAATGGAGTGTTAGAATTTGTATTATGGCAAGAAAAAAGCAGCTAAGTAAAGAAAAACGAGTGGCCATCATTACTTTAAGAAATGTAGGTCAGTCAGTCCGAAAAATTGGGAAAACTTTGAAAGTGTCCCCAAGTGCAGTGGCCAAAACCATCAAGTGCTACAAAGAAACTGGCTCACATGAGGACCACCCCAGGAAAGGAAGACCAAGAGTCACCTCTGCTGCGGAGGATAAGTTCATCCCAGTCACCAGCCTCAGAAATCGCAGGTTAACAGAAGCTCAGATTAGAGACCAGGTCAATGCCACACAGAGTTCTAGCAGCAGACACATCTCTACAACAACTGTTAAGAGAAGACTGTGTGTAGCAGGCCTTCATGGTAAAATAGCTGCTAGGAAACCACTGCTACGGACAGGCAACAAGCAGAAGAGACTTGTTTGGGCTAAAGAACACAAGGAATGGATATTAGACCTGTGGAAATCTGTGCTTTGGTCTGATGAGTCCAAATTTGAGATCTTTGGTTCCAACCACCGTGTCTTTGTGCGACGCAGAAAATGTGAACAAATGGACTCTACATGCCTGGTTCCCACCGTGAAGCATGGAGGAGGAGGTGTGATGGTGTGGGGGTGCTTTGCTGGTGACACTGTTGGGGATTTATTCAAAATTGAAGGAATACTGAACCAGCATGGTTACCACAGCATCTTGCAGCGGCATGCTATTCCATCCGGTTTGCATTTAGTTGGACCATCATTTATTTTTCAACAGGACAATGACCCCAAACAAACCTCCAGACTGTGTAAGGGCTATTTGACCAAGAAGGAGAGCGATGGGGTGCTACGCCAGATGACCTGGCCTCCACAGTCACCAGACCTGAACCCAATCGAGATGGTTTGGGGTGAGCTGGACCGCAGAGTGAAGGCAAAAGGGCCAACAAGTGCTAAGCATCTCTGGGAACTCCTTCAAGACTGTTGGAAGACCATTTCAGGTGACTACCTCTTGAAGCTCATCAAGAGAATGCCAAGAGTGTGCAAAGCAGTAATCAAAGCAAAAGGTGGCTACTTTGAAGAACCTAGAATATAAGACATATTTTCAGTTGTTTCACACTTTTTTGTTAAGTATATAATTCCACATGTGTTAATTCATAGTTTTGATGCCTTCAGTGTGAATCTACAACTTTTATAGTCATGAAAATACAGAAAACTCTTGGAATGAGAAGGTGTGACCAAACTTTTGGTCTGTACTGTATATATATATATATATATATATATATATATATATATATACACAGTACAGACCAAAAGTTTGGACACACCTTCTCATTCCAAGAGTTTTCTGTATTTTCATGACTATAAAAATTGTAGATTCACACTGAAGGCATCAAAACTATGAATTAACACATGTGGAATTATATACTTAACAAAAAAGTGTTGTAAGAGACAGCCAATGTTGTCTTAAGCTTCATTTGTCTGTATAAACTGTTAATGTTGAATGTATTTCTGTGATTCTGTTCCTTTAAGACAGCAGCCATTGTAATTGTGACATGATGCTGGAGTGAGACCCCCCCCTTTTATGTCAGCCTGCCTGTTCTGCAGACAGAGTGTGAGCAGAGAAGCAGGAAGTGACGAGACAGAGAGCAGCAGCCATCTTGGCAAGTGTTGTATTGAACTGGTGTGGAGATTTTTCTGTACAGCTAAGCTGTATCTTGGTCCAGAGACAAACAGAGTGTAAAGAGACAACAGGACTAGTGAGTCCACGTGAAAGGAACTGTGCTCAGTGGCTGATCAGTGAGACTGACATTGTGACTGTGTATATGGATACCACAGATAGAGACTCGCAGTGCTGTTGATGTACTGGACGGCACCTGCTAAATCCCGGCTTACATCCCAGCTCAGTGTATGGATTCGGCAGGACTGTCAGTGTGCTGAGTGGAATCTGCAGTTGGATTACATTGCATTCAGTTGGTTTCCCTGTCTGTTAAAGAGGACTTCATTTCTCCCAAGATCCTGATAACCGTGAGGAGAGGACGCTTCACTATAAAAGAAAGGAACGACTTTGGGCCCCACCGCGCTCTTCTACGGACTGTAAGCGGTCCACCTGGACCACTGGGGAAAAGGGGGTGCACCCAAATGTGAAGTCAGGGTCAGTTAGGGATAGTTTTGAGTATATTGTTCATTCAGTGTCCATACTGCAGAAGTGGACAGAGTAAAAGTAGAAACCATTGCAGAATTTGCCTTGAAATTGTTCATGCTATATTGTATATTTTGCTTGTCTTTAGCCCTGTCATTTTACCTTTAACTAGCCTTTATTAACTTATAGTAAATATATATTTTTTTCTTGAACTACCGCGTGTGCGTTCATTTCTGGTTGCGGAGTCCAAACCACCTGCCTTGCTCTCGGTTCACAAATTGGCGTAGTCGGCAGGATCCGCTTACCAGAATGGACGGTGACGCACCCGTTAGGGAGAATGGTGCTGGAGGAAGAATGCCAGCAGGGGCTATAATGAGTCAGTTAGCTAAATTTGATGGCAATAATATGTCAGTGAGTATGTGGGTGGAACAGATACGAATGATACAGCGAATGTACCAGACCGCACCAGAAGTACTAGTAGAGCTAGCAATATTGACATTACAAGGGGATGCTAAGACCACGGTGATACTGAGGCCATTTGAACAAAGGCAGACATTTGAGCAAGTAGTCCAGATTCTAGAAACCATCTATGGAGAAACTGCATTGCTGGGGTCTCTGCAGGCTCGGTTCTTCCAGAGGGTACAACAGGAGAATGAAAGCCTTCCCCAATATGCAAATGCCCTACAAGAACTGCTCCGAGATATTCAAAGGAAGGAAAGAGGGGGCTCGCCAGCCTTCTGTAACCCTGATCGGACTCTCCGTGACCAGTTTGTCCTGGGGATACGTGACGGCAGTTTAACTGTGGCTATGCAGGATTTTATACGACGAGAGACTGATGCTAAATTCCATGATGTACAGGTAGAGGCCATCTCCCGTGCCAATAGTATGGTCCCGAGGCCGCAGACCGCAGTTGGAGTTACTTTGTCACAGGGGGCTAGTTCTGGCTCAGAGACAGTAGAAAAAGGGACGGTTAAAGAAATTCTCACAGTAATGCAGAAACTGCAAGAACAAATGGAACACTTGCACACTCGTTGTGACGAGCAGTCTATGAAAATTGCAGACTTCCAGAAGACTGGAGATGAAAGGGTGAGCCATCCACACCCAGCAAGTCAGAATCACCCACCACCCCGCTGGAGGGGTGAGGATAGGACCTACCGAAGGGGTCCAAATCATTTAGTGCAGTGCTCAGGAGAAATCGAAGGGGCTTACCGAAGGGGCCCAAACAGATGGCCAGTACGACGGGGGATACGCTGCTGGGAGTGTGGACGGATGGGCCACGTTGCTGCTAGATGTCCAGAGCAGCGACAAACTTATGAGAGACCGCCGTTAAACTGAAGTCCCCTGCTGCTGAAGGGCATGTAGTAGGGGAGACTGACAAGGAGACTATGTGGGGAGAATGCCCTGATGATGACCTGATCGCTGCAAGTCCTGTCATACAGGTGGAAATGGAGGGTATTCCGGTTACCGGGATGATTGACACGGGTTCCCAAGTAACGACCTTGAGTAGAGACTGTTATGAACGGTACTTCCGGCAACATGTGAAATATGATCCCCATACATTCGTACGAGTGGTCGCAGCTAACCAGTTACCAGTTCCGGTCGTGGGAGTGGCCTGGATGAATGTCCGGGTATGTGGCCAAGATCTAGGTAGGAAAGGCATTGTGGTGGTACAGGAGTCACATGAAGTAAAGGTCCCTGTCATTTTGGGGATGAATGTGTTAAAAGAATTAGATCAGATCCTCTTTGAAAAGAAAGGTCACGGTTATTGGAAAGAAACCACCACCCATCGGCCTACTCAAACAGCTTTCCAGCGGCTGATCCGGACATGTGGCTTACAGAAAAGTTCAGATGCACAGCGTCCTCTGGCTCGAATTTCAGTTCCTTTGCATACAAAAGTTACACTGCCACCCAGTCGGGAGACAATAGTGTCCATGCCCGTAGGCACCTGTCGGAAACTAGAGGGCATAGCTGTGTTGGTAGAACCACTGCAGGCAGCCGAAGGAGGTGTTGATCCGCTAGTGGCCCGTTCCTTGGCAATAGTTCGCAATGGAAGAGTACCGCTTCGATGTGTAAACACTCAGGACCAGAGTGTGGACCTGACCCCAGGGAGGCAGCTGGCTAACATCTATGTGACTCCGGAGGAAGTAAGGAAAGTAACTCCAATGCAGCTGAAGCCGACTGAAAGGGATGAGTGGACCGTAACTGTGTCCATGGGAGAAGATGAGGAACCCACCTCTGAATGGAATGGCTGTGCAATTCGAGAACAGATGAAGATGGATGTAAGTTCATGTTCTCTGGAATGGGTGCAGAAGGTAGATGAGCTGTTGTGGGAGAACCAAGCCACCTTTGCACGGTATGCTGAAGATTTTGGATGTACCACAGGGATCTACCATGAGATTCCCACAGGAGACACCCCTCCAATTAGAGAGCGCTACCGACAAATTCCTCCACAGTTGTATCAGGAAGTGAAAGAACTGTTAGCTAAGATGCTACAGGGTGGGATCATCCAAGAAAGCCAGAGTCCCTGGGCGGCTCCTGTGGTGTTAGTAAGAAAAAAAGATGGGTCCATCCGATTTTGCGTAGACTATCGGAAGTTAAACGCTTGCACCGTACGAGATTCCTACCCCTTGCCACGGATTGAGGAGTCCCTCTCAGCGCTAGGGAGAGCCCGGTACTTCTCCTCACTAGATATGGCTAGTGGGTATTGGCAGGTGCCGATGGCCACAAAAGACAAGGAGAAGACGGCATTCATCTTGCCCATGGGACTATATGAACTTAACCGGATGCCTTTCGGGTTGACAAATGCACCCGGAACGTTTCAGCGGTTGATGGAGAAATGTCTCGGTGACTTCAACTTTGAGTTCACTCTCATCTACTTGGATGACATTATAGTGTATTCTGCGACCTTTGAAGACCATCTCCACCAGTTGGGGCAAGTATTTCGAAGATTGCGGGAACATGGGCTCAAATTGAAACCCAGTAAATGTCGGTTGTTCCAATCTGAAATTGATTACTTGGGTCACCGCGTATCAGGAGAAGGGGTGAGACCATCAAGAGACAAGATAGCGGCTGTTCAAGATTGGCCGATACCGACTACCCTGCGAGAAGTGAGGGCGTTCCTTGGAGTAGCCGGTTACTATCGACGGTTTATTAAGGATTTCGCCAAGGTAGCAGCACCACTTAATGCTCTCCTACGAGGCACATCCGGTGGTCCAAAGAACCGGTCCGTGAAGTGGGGACCTGAACAGGAACAAGCCTTCCAGGCATTGAAGGATGCACTGACAACAGCCCCAATCTTGGCATATGCTGATTACCACTTGCCGTTCCAGCTATATACAGATGCAAGCCTGTATGGTCTTGGAGCAGTGCTTTCCCAGCTTCAGGATGGCCAGGAGAGGGTCATAGCGTACGGCAGCCAGTCT